>CM063169.1:7850000-9171666 GCA_031835075.1 Saguinus oedipus | reverse complement strand
CAGCACTTTGGGAGGCCGAGGCGGGTGGATCACGAGGTCAAGAGATCGAAACCATCCTGGTCAACATGGTGAAACCCCGTCTCTACTAAAATCCAAAAAAATAGCTGGGCATGGTGGCGCGTGCCTGTAATCCCAGCTACTCAGGGGGCTGAGGCAGGAGAATTGTCTGAACCCAGGAGGCAGAGGTTGCGGTGAGCCGAGATAGCGCCATTGCACTCCAGCCTGGGTAACAAGAGCGAAACTCCATCTCAAAAAAAAAAAAAAAAAAAAAATTCACAAAATGGGAAGAATGGTAAGAAGTAAACAATTTATGAGTCGTAAATAAGGAAACGTAAATGAAGTATTAGGCAAAATGCTATCCTTTACAGCCCAGTAATGATAACGGGAAACAGGCCAGCACATCCCCACCCTTTTTTTGGAGAGTGTTTTTTTGCTGTGCCTCAAATTATTTCTAAAATGTGGAGACAAATGTTCAAAGAACTTAGAGGCTGTTTTTATTTTTGCCAAACTGCTACTTTTACTTCCAAAAAACCTTGAAAAACTTGTTCCAAAAGCAACACAGACTTTTAGAGCACTCTTCTGTTTCTATTTAAAAAATAGTATTTTAATTAAGTAAAGATATACATAAATTAATTAAATTTAAGATTTATGTCGTTTAAAAATATACATATTGTGTTTTAGAAAAATTGAATGGAAATTGCATTAAATTGACGGAAATGAATGTTTACTGTTAAGAATAAATTCAATAATTTGCCCATGGCATAGAATGTTGCAACGTCAGTGGCTGTGTGACTGGTCCCCAATTCCAGTAAGGACTGACTGGCTTCTGAGGTCAACCTCGATTCTGGCTTTTCTTTTGAGGAAAGGAAAATAGTAGAAAATGTACAGAAGGCAGGAAATTTCAGGTATCAGATATCAAGCAAGCCCACCATGAGCTTACATAACAATACTCTCCATGAAAAGCAATGATATTTTCTGAGATTTCTTTTCTAAAAATTCCTACCAATATGTAATGTTGGCTTCTCACATGACTTAAGCTTCACTTGCCTTTATTTGTGTGTCTCTAGATATCAACATGTGTTACTTGTCATTTTTTCAAGTTTCTACAATGATGTTTGCATACATTCTTAAATCACCTTGCTGAATATGGTTTTCAACTCAGGTACAGAGCAAGCAAGAGTCAACCAATCATCAAGTATTTATTTGCTTGCCAAATGTCCACCACTTTTGTGCCACAGAACTAGAAATTAGAAAAACAAAATCAAGCCAAGCTTTTAGAGAAGAATGTGGCATGAGCTGCAGACGAATGGAAGTGAAAAGACAAAAGAAAAGGGGGTGATTGTGAGGTACCGGGAATGACTTTAGCATGCCACAAACATTAGCTCATTTAATCTGTCAGGAAAGGAAAACATTGCTGTATCAGTTTTCCAACTGAAGACATAAGGACCAGAACGATTAAATCACTGTCAAGTCCTTCACTGCAAATCCTAAATTCCAGATTCCCATCATCTCAAACCTTATTTATCTCAATAGTCTTCTAACAATCTGTCAGTCCAATAGAGTAACCATTTCTTAGCACTTCATACAAAGTCCTTCATCTGACTCTGCCTGGTGATCTGTAATCCCCACTGTCATTCTTGCATGCATACTCTCATTCCAAACAGATCTCACAAACACGAAGTCACAAATATGCTCGTCTTCCTTATGTGTGTGATTCCTGCTGCCCTAAATGGCCTTCGCTGTGTCCTAACAACGCTCAGGATTTATCTGAAAACGTTTCTCCTTTATGAAGCCACTTTCTCCCTTGCACATCTGTGCCAGATGTGCACTGTCTCAACTGTTCCCACCTCCATCGCTAGTTATCTGCAACGCGGAATCATAATCACTTCGTCTCTCCTAGGGGTGAGAGAGTGCCTCCCTAAAAGGCAGTTTCTTCATTGTATTCACCTTAATATCCCTTGTGCCAAAGACAGCATCTGATTAGCATCTGGTATATGGTAGATGTTCAGGAAATATTTAGTATAATAGTGAATGATCAAGGGATGAGCTAAGATATTTTTTAAATGATTTAAGCAAGACTAAATTAGAAGAGGAAACTGAGATTTCAAACATGAGCAATTTAGTCTGTACTCCAGGAAGATCACGCTTATTCATTCTCAAACATAAAAACAGCGTTTGGTTTTGTCTTTTCATCTTACTCATTAAGCAGGAAGTAACTGGAAATAATCATGAATTCTTAAGTTTATCTAAAATCTTCTCTAAAGCTGACCAAAGGGGAACTTGAATAGTGTCTCTCACTATTCAAGTTGAGATTTACTTAAACTCTGTCCATATTTTTCATGATCAATGAGCGTTCCGTACATATTTAATATGCAGTGGCTTTGATATACAGAGGAGGTAACCTAACATCTTTTAAGCAGAGAAAATGACAAACATTTCTCTTTCACTTACTTAGATACAACTGTTGCAATAAATGACTTGGTGCCTCCTCATGCTGTGAACTCTCCAAAATTCCCTGCTCCCCACTCTAAGCATTTACACAGGTTTCATGGACTTAATGAAATTTTTTAAGAGAAGCTTTGCTAGTTTTTCATCACAAGATGTTAGGTTTTTTTGATGCTGTGTTCCTGTATGAAGATTGGCTTTTATGTGCCTAGTAGGAAATTAAACCAGACATTCACCACTTTTGAGTTTCTCAGAACCACAGTTTGGTGCCTACGTTGCTCACATTTTTCAATGAGTTACATTCCCAACTGCTGAAAAGTAAGGCGTTCCCTGGGGTCAAGAGGGGGAAATTACCAGTTTCTTCATGAGTTCCCCAGAGATGATTTCCTTTACTATGGTCAGCATAGAATAAACTGATCACAGAAAATAAAGGATTTCATTTTGTATATGGCTCTTTTCACCCATTTCCCTGAGAGTCTTACCAATAGGGATAAGTGTCCTCTCTGGCAAGGTGAGCCAGGGCCCAAAGAACCCAGATGCTGCTAAGTTTCTCTCAAGTCAAGGACCAATGCAGAAACTCCAGTTAGGTCCTCCTTAGGATCTCCTAGGCAGCCATTTCCCATTTGCAAGCATGAATTCGAATAAAGTCCTGTTAAACATGATCAACTCCGTTGTACGCCACTGTTCCTACGACAGAGCATTCAGAATATATGAACAACAATCAGATTCTAGTAATTTCCAGTCTCGTAATTCCTCACAGTCTCTCCCTGATACCTTTCTGCCACTGTTTCTAGTGCAAATTAATGCAATTTCCTGAAGGTTAATTCTTCCCTTCTGAGTGTCATGGACTCTACAGCACCATTTCGTTTTTGTCATTTCCTCAGCATAAAAAATGCAGTCAGTATTTTGTTGTAATAATTTTCCTCCAGCCACTCCCTTTCCTGATTATTGTGAAAATCTATAGCTCCACATTATTTTTACTTTAGCATGGAAACCTCCAAGAGTTTCTCCTGAATGGATCATTGTATCTGACTCCTAAACAGACAAGCATTAGCGTTAGAACAGTATTATGAGCATTAGAACAAAATTACCCCTACACACTTGGAGACCCTAGCTAGCCTCATATAACATAATTCAGCCTGTAGAATCAGGTTTGAGTCCATTTACGTCCCTCACTGAGGACCCCAGGGTGAAAACCTGTCTCTTCAGAGTTCAGCCTCTGCACTGGGTAATGTGGGACAGAGCTCCAAGTCTAGATAACACATCCTCTTTATCCAGAGTTTGGCACTACACCCAGAAAGCCTTCCACTTACTATCTAGACATTTTGGAAGGGATTCTCAAAATAACTATGTCTCATGGCCACTGTCAATTAAAGGTGAAATCTGTCCAGACTGCTCTCACAGAAGAATTCCTTCAGAGCGACACGCGGTGAGGATAAGACCACTGATCCTCTACGCTTCAGCCAGGCAATGCTCATTTCTAAGCCAGCTCTGAGTCCAAGCATTGGCAGGCCTTCATTTAGCAGGGGATCATTATTCTTGCAGGAGAATAACTCATCTCATTTTGTTCTTTCTTTTATTAAATTTTTGCCCTTTTAAAATACTTTATATATCTCTAAATTGTATTCATTTAGACAAAGTCCTTGAAGACAAAGGCCTAGTCCTCTGTGTCCTGACTGCAGTGCCGAGCACTGCAGTGAATTGCAATATTGATCGATGGCAATGATACCCTCCCCATGTAAAATTGAGTGTGTTTTTGGGGGTTTGTTTCCTAAAAGAATTTTTTTTGACAAACAATATATCACTCCTATGTTTAAAATAAACATTTCCAGGCCAACAGTGCTAATCACAATTTCCATGGCCTACAGCTATAATCACAATTTTCATGTCAGTCGCAAACAACATTTATGCATATGTGTTCCTTGTTTACTTTTCTCATAATTTACATCTGAATTACTAGAGGTTACTTTTGTTTGAGACAGTACAAAGTAAGATTGTATGTACTCAAACTTGATGCCTATAGTTATTATCTGATGAAGCTCTGAAAGTTTCCAAGTTTGCACCTTGTTGTTGTAATTAGACTCAGGTTTAATCCCAGAATAGCTTTCTGTTCACAACAGAAGCAGAAAAATGTCTCCTCTTTTATAGCCTGCCACCTGGGTTCATCAAAGTTTCCGTCTGTAATCAAATTTGTCTCCTTCCCAGTTCTGCCCCTAGGAATCCATGCTTAGGTGACTGTGCGTGGAGTTTACAATATAACTTTTCTGTAACTGCTTTAAGAAGTTTATACATGCTTGTTGGCTTAAAACAATGAGCAGAAAATTATCTTTTCTCAGTTTGGAGACTGGAAGTCAGAAATCAGTATCTCTGGGCTGAAATGAAAGTATCCATAGGATGGCACTCTTTCCAGAGGTTCTGGGGGAGAATCTGTTCCTTGCCTCTTCCAGATCTTGGTGGCTGCTGGCAGGCTCTGCCTCCTCTTCACGTCACCTTTTCTGTGTCAAGGGCCCCTCTGCCTCTCTCTTCTAAGGACACTAGAGAATAGCATTCATGCCCACTTGCATCATCCAAGATCATCTTCCTATCAAGATCTTAACCTCATCATATTTGCAAAGACCATTTTTTTCACAGACGGTAAAATTTACGGGCTCAAGGGATCAGGACCCAAAAACCTTGGGGAACATCACTCGACCTACCACAGAGGGACAAAAAAAAAGAGTAGAAACTGAAAGAGGTGACTTCTGACAATATCCTTGGGACATTGTAACATTGGCTGCATTAGTGATAGGTATGTTTGTAATAATAGGAGACAATACCTGTGATCTGAGCAGCAACCATTCTGACATCGGCAGGAGAGATCTGGATATCAAACAAGGGAAGACTCAGAACAGGTCTCAGCTGGCAGCTGTAACTCCGTACAGACAGCAGCAGCCACCATTAGCCTGGGCATTGGCAATTGTGTCTCTTTGGTTGGACAGTGGTGAAGGCACAACTGGCAGATGTTAGTGGTCTAGCTTCTGATTCTGACTTCGGAATCAAAAGCAGACATTACAATGATGATTCAGAGATGAAGATGAAAAATGAAAAATGAAAAGCAGAAAATGAAAGGGGTAACTTGAAGAGTACTGGAGGGACCTTCTACAGTCACATGCCCTGAGGATGTTCCCATATCACTTGAAAAGGTTTTGCAAGAACCTAGAATTCCAGCAGAATAGAGAGAAGAGACCAGTTACCACTCGTTGATGCCACGTTTACCCCACAAGCTGGTTCACTTTGAAAACTACAAGTTATGCGATGACCATCCTGCTCCTGGATTTCGATACGGTTCATTTTCAACTCTCTAAGGAACCTTGTTCTTAGGATTTCTTTGTGGACCATTCACATCCATGTCTTTAGCATAAAGAACTTAGATGAATTCGCTGTGCTGTCATGCTTTAAATTGAGAATATTTCCCCATGAGCAACCCATTGGCTTGGCACCCACACCCCACATGTAAGGATGTTTTAGATACATTTAATTTTCACAGAAAGAATTTTGAGAGACTGCTCCATGAACTGTCTGTCTGTCACTCCATTCAGCTGGTGCTCTCACGACAGTGTGCCTGCCCTCAGGTGTGGGCTTCTTCAAGTTGGAGGTTCTATTTTTTTGCTCATCCTGGATACCCATGACTCTGATCATTGATGGAGTGCCCCTCATGACTTAGGCATTAATTCTATATCCCTGATAAGTTTATATGTGCTCTATAATAAAAAGTTATCTGTTCTTCACATTTTAAGTTCTTCCATGTGGCATATGGAAGGTGCCACATGGCATCTTGTGGCATTCTATTTTGTGTAGATATCCTCTACACAAAAAGGAATCCAATCCAAGGGTGAGATCATTGCATTTAAGTTTTGTCCAAATTACCTTGTGCAGATAAGGTGCTCAATAAATATTTGTAAAATAAAATAATTATATATATAGTCATGCATATTACAGATAAATAGGTAGGGTTCTGGAATCAGAAAAACTTAAATTCAGCTTTTAGTTTCTCCCAAGATAGAAATATTTGACATCTTGAGCAAAATTTTAGAAATGTTTTATCTCAATCCTCACCACAACTAATCTTAGGAATAACATAAACTTCCTTTACACAAATTGCTAAACTCTTCTTTGTATATCTCATTTTCTTAATGGAGAAATGCCTCTCTATTTTATTTTATTTTTTTCTTGCTGTAACTGGTGCCAAGAGAAACAGATCAAATGTGACTGGTCAGGAATGAAGCTGGGTAGCCAAGCGTAGAATACTAAAACCAAGTCGAGAACTAATTTGGAGAGGTATGGCAAGGGGCCAGCTACTCAAAGAAGAGAAATGAAAGTATAAGTGAGCTAATGTGAAAGGCAGAACTCGGGTCAAGATTAATAAAAAAGAACAATACAGTTGGGATCACTGTGGGACTGAGATTTGGAGTTAAGGAATTCTAGTGTCAAGACCTTACTGACATTTGGGTGTCTCATCTTTACCAAAGAAGCAGGACTGCCTTGGTAAGTGCAGCATTCCTGGTTTTAAAATGTAGGTACTCATAGCCAGCCTGTGGGTATTACTCACCTTCTGCTTATTTATGACTGCGTACTTTGACTGCAGTAAATGTAAGCTTTACTATTGACATCTAGCAAAGAGGACCAGCTGATGATGTTTTTCCTAGAGGATGCTGAATCCATAGAATAACACATCCAATCATTTCACTTTCATCCTAAAATTTTATAGAAGATAGATAGATAGATAGATAGATAGATAGATAGATAGATGATAGATAGATAGACAAGCTGAATTAAATCAAACGTTTTGGTCTCCCCACTGCCTGAAAGGCCAGGATGTGAAGGTCCTGTATGCTTCTATGGGAGGAATTTGGGTTAATGATGTAAGACACGGAGTGATGTCCACTCAGCCCTTGTATCCTGTGTCCCCTCAAAACCAAACAACTTCCTTTTGTGGAAGAGCCTCCAAGAAGCCACAGGCTTATGTCTGTACAGCGTAACGTGTCTTTAAAGGGTGTCCTAAAGTGCTCAGTAAAAGGAGTTATTTGGCTTTCAAGCTTGTAGGGGTAAGTAGGCTGAATGTTGCTGTTGCTTAAAGAATATTACAGAAAGGTGGATAGAGAGTTGATGATTCTGGAATTTCTACAGGTAATAATCCATAGTGTTTCAAAAGAGTATAGCTGAATGGTGTGTTTTAAGATAGAAGGTCTTCACACATATGAAGATAAGAAACACATATAGCATGTAGCAAAACACAAATTCCACATGCAAAGTATACTACGAAAATTACAGTCTTCCTCTTGGTGTTATTTCAGTGAAAAAGGGAGTATAATGTTATTTGTCCTATAATTCTTAATGTGGGGAAGCCATATTAACTCGGTTGAGTTAAATTTTACCAGTTCTAATATACAGTAAATCTCTTGGTTTATTTCAAAAGAGTATTATGTTAATAAATGCAATAGTAAATGCTTTGAATTATTTAGAAAAAGGGACATACTTAACTAAATTCAATTTAATAATAATACTGGTTACGAAACTGAACATCTTGAATTGAGTATGTAGTTCTTGATGTCAGAGATTTAAACACTAGTATGACATGACGGATTCACTTGCCTGCCCATTTATATAGTACTTTCTAGTGGAAAAAAACTCTTAATATATGTGTTTTATATTTCTATAGAATTATTCAGTCCCAGAATTTACTTGTAAGTTAGGCAGAACATTGCAAGCAGCAGCTTTATTTTATCTCAAGGAAACAAGTTTGGTGAGGATTGAAGAACCAGATTTTATGAATGTCACTGCATGAAATTTTATATTTTCTTTGTGTTATAGATAGAGAAATTATTATTTTAAAGCATCATAGTCTATTTTCTCAAGGAAATTCCAATGGACATAAATAAATGTTTTTCTTAAATATTTTAATTTTGTATAGATGCATGCTATCAGTTATATATTTGGCTAAAAATTATATGCCATATAATTTATACTTTGAAACTACTCACATTACCTTAAGAAATATTTTTTCTTCAAAGTATTTTCCCTTTGCAATTGTTTCAAAGTGGTCATGATCTTAGCATGTTCAATTAACGTCACAGTTGTGTGTTAGCAAAAACAACAGCTAGGTTTGAATATGAAGCCCATCAGTACTAGCAAAAATGACGTAGCTTTCTACAACGCAGGTATTATGTTTCCTATGGAGCAACTTGGTCTGCCATGACAATTTGACATGAAATATACCAAGATTAAGGCAGCCAAGCATACCAGCAGAGGGTCCTGCAGGGTGTTAAGTGGAATCCCCAGCTATGCAAAGCAATCAGGCACCAAGCCAGAGAATTCCTTGGAGTCTACCTATGGGGCACACATCACCCCAATGGATGGAAAATTAATGTGTTTTTTATTTCAGTATTTTTTAATGTCTGCAGATATCATTTTGCCCAATCTGGAAAGCTAGGAAGTCATAGTAAAAACAAAAACGACAAACAAAACTCATGAATTAGCAGCTGACTGTAGGCTTGTTCAATTGTGCTTCTGCCCTGACATTGAGTAATGATTTGAGATTAGACACCATACATTTTTCATGTACTCTACAATAAAGGAGAACCAAATTACTTGCTTTATGTGTTTGATTTCTATAGGTTTTCTGTGGCCAGAGTTTAGACTATTGAACTTAGTTGATTTCTCTTCAAGAACTCAAGTCTATTCCACTTAGCCTGGCGTTCAAGACTTCCCACCAACGCCTATACTGACTTTTCACTAAAACTCTAAGTGGACTTGAACTTCCTGGAAAAGCACGTCCTTGTCCTTCCTTCTGCAATGTCCTCCTTTACTCAAAATGCTTTCCTTAGCTCACAATGCCTTTCTGTATCTCCCTAACAAATTTTAATTCAATTAGACACACATATATTGATCCCCAGACCCATTACGGGCTGTGACTCATAGGTAATACACATTTGTGTTTGTAAATAAATGATGAAATGACCATGTACAAATGTTTTCTTAAGTGGAGTGGGACATAGAAAGATACAAAGGATATAATCTTTAACCTTAAGGAAATCAAAAGCTAGACGGGGAGATAACAGTGTAAACAACCAACCACTAAAAACACATAAAATAAGTTTCATAATGATGAAGGTGACACAGGAGTCTAGACTAAAATGTATGAGTATTACTGAAAGTTAAGGTAAGGCTTTCTAAAAAGGTGTTATTTAATTTCTGGGCATTCATATTTAAATATAGGCAAAGGCATGTCAGGATTCAGGAAAAGTCTGAGTCATGCTTTATGGGTTAAAAGTGTGAGGCATGTATTAAGAATGTTCAAGAGTCAGTTGACTGCCACGCCTTCCCCCAAGCTCATAACAAATCTCACTTAATCTGAAACTTTTCTTGAAGTCCACACTTACTGCTCTCGCTCCCTCTCTCCCCAAGCATCTGGTTTATTTAGAGGTAGATATATGGGTCAGGGCAGGCAAGCTAAACTTCAGTAACACATCAACCTTTAAATTTCAGTGGCTTTACCCAGTGAAGATATGTTTCTTACTTAGGCTCCAAGGATATCTTAGGCTGGCAGGAGATCAGCTGCACATCATCTTCACTGATTCCCAAGGCCACTGTGGTGTCCTCTTGTGGGTCCTCTGTGTTTATCTGCTGCAAACAAAAAGAGGATGAAGGGAACAAGTTTGGAAGTGACGGCCTTGCTTCTTCTCAAGCTTTATAACTGTAACTAGCCACGCAGCCCCTGGAGATGTACACGGCCTGGGAAAGGGAGTATTCCTATGGACACAGGAGGAATCTGGAAAAGTTTTACAAACGTACAATATTTTTTCTGTCATATTCAGTAAAAACTTAATTAACAGGGAACTAGTGACATGCCCAGCATATTTGACACCAACGTAGATCACTCCTTAACACCTCCTGCTCAATATCTCATAATTTCAATAGTCATCAAGACATAATTTATATTTTAAAATAATGGTCCAAAAAGAAATGCAGAAAGCACTTTTTTATAATGTTCCACATAGATGTTATTAATTATTCATTAAAATAAATGTATTTATTTAATTATATACAAAAAAGGGAAAAGCACAACTGTTATTTTAATAGTTTTTATATCTTCCTAATAGGCTGAAGTTCGATTCTTTGGATAAAGTAATAAGAGGTAATACTCATAGGCAAATAATTACCCACCCAGTAACTAGTAAATGGATTTAAATAAAACGAAGACATCAGCAGAGGGTACAATTTAGGCAACTGCTAAATTACATCATGAATGAAGCCTTTCATTTTCTTACTGATTCTTTAGTTTCAAAATAAAATATAATAATTTAAAAAGGAAAGATACTCAACTTTATGAAAATATTTCCTGCACGAACTAAAATTTGTACTTTCCGACATATACACCGTGGAATACTATGCAACCATAAAGAAGAATGAGATCATGTCCTTTGCAAGGAATGATGAAGCTGGAAGCCATCATTCTCAGCAAACTGACACAGGAACACAATACCAAACACCGCATGTTTTCACTCATAAGTGGGAGTTGAACAACAAGAACACATGGACACAGGGAGGAGAACATCACATATTGGGGCCTGTCACGGGTGGGGGGCAAGGGGAAGGAGAGCATTAGGACAAATAGCTAATTCATGCTGGGCTTAAAACCTAGATGACAGGTTTATAGGTGCAGCAATCCACCATGGCACATGTACACCTATGTAAGAATCCTGCGCAAGTATCCCGGAACTTATAGTAAGATAAGAAAATAAAATAAAATTAGAAAAAAACAATAAAAAATTTGTACTTTCCAAACAAAAATATTTTAGAAAGTACCTTGCATTATGAAGTCTATTTCACCATAAGTTTTACAAACATATAAAACCTGAGTGGTCACATAAAGTAGAAGAACTGAAACAACTCATGTCCTATTTTTTTAGCCATTACAATCACTGTGCTGGCATTGTTTATTTTAAATGTATCATTTAAATGTAGAAATATGTAGTGCTGTTTGAAGATTTCAACTTGCTCAGTTTCAAATTATTATGAACTAATCTCCTAAAACACAAACACATAGCTGAGTTCCATTGAGACAGGAACTATGCAATAGTGAATTCTCTAAATTTATTTTCAAATAGAAAACAGGTTTTATTAAAGTGTAATGAGTAATTCTTCTAATTTAAAGGATACACCTGTAGTATAGAAACTCAACTTTGATTAGAGTAAGTTTAGAACTGAAACCAAAAGTTCTCTTATCCCCAAGAGGAGTATTTAATCACTGACTTTTTAAAATTGCCAGGCAATGGTAATAATAAAAAGCGGATCGACTTTTAGTTAGTTTTATCACTACCTTGAAATTTTCTACAATTACTGCTTCTAAATACTCTAAAATCTCCATGGGGTACTGCTCCTACTGCCTTGCCTCTGGAACCTCACTGCTTTTCCCTATGGCAATGACCTTACCTAGCTAGACGGGGATTCCAATACGAAGTCAAGGGATTATTCTTTTACTTGTTTTGAATCTGAAAGAATAAAAATCCAAGGTATCTAGTATTTATTTTTTATTGTGTTTTATTCATTTTTCCAGAGAAACTAATCAATTCCAGCTGCGTGTGAATATGTGTCCTGTGTGGTTGCGGTCAGATCCAATCTGAGCAGTCAATGGGCAGAAATGCCTGCCCAGATAAAGAAATATTCAAAGGACACTAAACAATGTAGTTGTTTAAAAAGCAAATTTACATGTTCACACACTAAATTTTTATTTTACCTACATATATGATGTTCTTAGGTACTGGGGGCTGTAACCGCTAATCGAGAGCCCAGATCTCTTGTCCTCATTGATCCTCAATCTCATGGCGGAGATATTCAACACGTGGTGCAGCAATTAACATGCAGTTACAGACGAGAAGTGCAGCCACAGAAACAGTCTGACCTGATTTGAATTAAGCTCTAATGGAAGCCTTTTCCTGAAGATAAATTTAACCTTTAGTTTCAAGCATAAAGTTAGCCAGTCAAGGAGGTAGGAAGCCATTCCAGGCATTTAGGAAGACCACAATTATGAAAAAGGTTCAGTCCCCTAGGGAGCTAAAGCAAATTCAATATGGATTTAGCATCATCTGTGAGTGGGGATGCACTGCAGAGAGAGATGTGGCTGTGCATTTAGCGGAGGAATGAGTTCAGAGTAGCTTTCAGAACAGTAAGGTCCTTGGATTTTATCCTAACTATAGCAGATGTCACTGAAGAGTTTTCCACAAACAAGTGACATGACAAATGTACATTTTCTCTATTTGGACTGTTACACGGAGACTAGATTGAAAAGGACAAAGAGAAGAAGCAGGGAGAAGCGAACAGCTGGGCTATTACTATAATTGGAGGTGTGAGAAAGAGAAGGTCAAGAACTTCTCCCAGTTTTCTGGCAAAAACAAGTTAAAAAAAATAAAATAAAATAAATTAAAAGCAAATAGACGTGCCAACAACAAAGTCAGAGAGTCCTAGAAGGACAAGCTTGTGAGGGAGTAGGAAGGTCAAGGATTTTATTTCATTGTGCTAAGAATGGAGATTTTGCTGAGCCATCCTTCACAAATATCTAGTCAGTTGGAAATGTCAATCTAGAATAAAGTTTTGTGCTAGGGATGATTATTCGAGAAACATTCTCAAATGAAATGATTATGCTAGAAAAGTTACATCAATTACTTTTCATACAAAACAAACAATGCATATTTTGGCATTCTGATTGTATTTTTTTCTATTCAAAATACAGAATATGGCAATTAATTTTTGCAAGAACAATTTACCTAAGAGTTAGTAAGCCATTTAAAGCAAATAAAAAACATTAATATTAGAACACTTCAGGTACATTTTTAAATAAAAAATTCTATAAACTTGTACTGTAAATATACCACTTAAAACATCACTATATCTACATTTGAACACCTACGTACACATATAATTTAAGAAGCGGTATCAGGCAAATTAGAGAAGAAAACAATGGAAGCTGTCAAGGAGATAAAAAGTAATAGCAATGAATGCAATAGAAAATTATTTACTAATAATGACATTGATAATGTCAAAAAGCTAAACTACTTTGCAATCTTGATTTTTGTGCCAGCCTTTTTCACTTAATAACTTCATGAGAATATCTATTTTATAAAACAAGAACCAGAATTTTGAATTTTAACAAAATGTTTATTTTGTGTTAAAGCTAATATAATTTATATTATTTTAAAAATCGAGACAAAAAAGGCATACGTAGGCTATACATATTATTATTACATAATTAATATGATTAAACTAAACATTAAATAATAAAATGATTAGGTCAGAATACAAATTGTCCTTCACAAAGTGAATAATTGAAAATATCATGAGCTATAGTTTGATGTTCAAGCTACAATACCATTTAATATTTTTGTCTGATAGTTTAATCATGTTCATTCATTAGTCATTTTTTAACTATTTAAAATATTAATATAGTAAATATTGACAAAATGCCTATTTAAAGTTTTGCAAGGAGGTCATAAAATCTAGAAAAAAAAAGGCAAATTAACTTAGTAAATGGTCATTTGCATTGTGTAATATATGATTCATTCAGTATGTTTTCTCATTAGAAAATGCATAGTTTGATGTTCTGTGCAAAACTTTAATGAACATGGTACATTTATAGAACAGTTCTATCAATACCTGAAAATGTATCAGGTGTGTTCCTTCAGATAATTTTTCTCTCTGATGTTCAGTGCATAAATGTGTACTTTTGACATATTTTACTAAATGTAAACAAAGAGATTCTAGTCTACAAAATCAAGCTGTAAATGCATTTAAAAATGTAATGATACCTATGTCGACTCTATCGCCATGCTGTGCACACAGTTACCACCAGTGCAAAATTTTTTAAGATTGTTATTATAATTACTAACATAAAATCCATACTATTTAGGTGTTTAGATCAGTTCTGAGAAGCTCTGGGGAGTACACAAATTAGTTTCAGCGGTACTCAGATATTATGAGGTTAACAGATTCATTCCACATTCTTGATTCTCGTGTCTGTTCTTACAATGATATCCTCTGAGAGCTTTTGTATTATAGGTGTCCTTCTGGTTTTCCTTTTGGACTTCTCCTTTTCTAACTGTCCTTTTTCATTTTACGGAGAAACAGGGCACTTTCACCCATTTCACTTGTACATACTTGCCTTTCTATGTGTCTGTCCATTACCATGAGAAGAGCATGGCCGGCCCACTGATGTCAGGGGATGGAGAGAGGCAAGGGAAGAAGAGCCTCCAAGTTGTCCTAGCCTTTGATGGAGTAAAGAAAGAAACTATCTATAAAACTTAGATGGCCTAGGACCCTGAACCAATGCACATCAAAACTAAACCTCCGTTACTTGACTTAGGGCCCTGCCCCTTGTATAAGAGTCGCATGTGTTGGTCCCAAGCAAGCAGAAGTGAGCAATTTCTTTGCTATTAAAACTTAGTTAAATTACAGGTACTGAAAAGAAAATACAAGATGAAGTAGTTTTGTAGCTGTTAGATTAACATAAATACAGTGAAAAACAAGCTATAACATAAATAAAAACAAGTAGTTCCTTATATAATTAAAAACGGACTGGCTGGCTGCCTGTAATCCCAGCACTTTGAGAAGCCAAAGCAGATGATCACTTGAGCCTAGGAGTTTGAGACCAGCCTAGGCCATATTGTGAGACTTTTTCTTTATAAAAAAATTAAAAATTAACTGGATGTGGTGGCATGCACCTGTAGTCATGCACTCAGGAGGCTGATGTGGATCTCTTGAGCCCAGGTGTTTGAGGCTGCAGTGAGATGTGATTGCACAACTGCACTACAGCCTGGGTGACAGAGCGAGGCCCTGTCTCAAAGAACAAAACAAAACCAAAAGGCAGAAGGAAAGAAAAAAAAATAGACAAATGACCATTTTGCTGAGATTGCTTTAGTATAATTGCATGACCTGCCTTGGTGCCTGGGTGTCTCTTCCTCACCTCTGAGAGATGACACTAATGTGCATGCAATGCACCTGTGCATACCTCCTTCTGGAGGAGTAAAACTGGTTCAGCATCACTGCAGAATCACAAGTCATACATGGCTTATGGCTAGGTTTTAAATAGACAACTCACAGCAACTGGGAGGTATGGATACTTACATGAAATCCCCACTGAGGAAATTTGCTTATGCTTTCTTCATCCTGAGGGTTCCAAAGAGCATAAGAGTTGCTTTGGGGATGTATTTACAATATACTATACCAGGTGTTCACAAACTATGAATAGAACCCATGGGCCAAGCTCTGCCCACTGCCTATTTGTAAACACAGTGTGACTGGAGCATAGACATGCCCGTTTATGTATGATCTGTGGCTTCTTTTGCGCTATAATGACAGTGGGATAGTTGCAACTGAAATGTAAAACCAAGTAATACTAAATTATTTACTATTTGGCCCTTTTCATAAAAAGTCTCCCAACCCTTATATTAAACAATAATCATTCCTTTCTAATCCACATGTATTTAAGTGCTTTGCAGAAAATCTAAGTTTTGTCCAATGTCCCTCTGTATATACTTAAGAATAACTAGAAAGTTAGTGACCCCTTCTTTTACACATTTCTGCTTTCAAAGCAGATTATTAAGTAAAATGATTAACTCCAGATGGGATTAAGGATTTAACTGTAAGACCTAAAACCATAAAAACACTAGAAGAAAACATAGGCAATACCATTCAGGTCATAGGCATAGGCAAGGACTCTATGACTAAAACACCAAAAAAAAAAAAAACGGCAACGAAAGCCAAATTGACAAATGAGATCTAATTAAACTTAAGAGCTTCTACATAGCCAACAAAACTATCATTAGAGTGAACTGGCAACCAACAGAATGGGAACAAATTTTTGCAATCTACCCATCTGACAAAGGGCTAATAACCAGAATCTACAAAGAACTTAAATGTATAAGGAAAACAAAACAAAAAAAAAACATCAAAAAGTGGGTGAAGGAAATGAACAGACACTTTTCAAAAGAAGACATCTCTGCTGCCAACACACATATGAAAAAAAGCTCATCATTACTGGTCATTAGAGAAATGCAAGTCAAAACCACATTGAGATACCATCTCATGCCAGTTAGAATGGCAATCATTAAAAAAATCAGGAAATAACAGATGCTGGAGAGGATGTGGATTAATAGGAACACATTTACACTGTTGGTGAGAGTGCAAATAAGTTCAACCATTGTGGAAGACAGTGTGGTGATTCCTCAAGGACCTAGAAATAGAAATGCCATTTTACCTAGCAACCACATTATTGAGTATATATCCAAAGGACTATAAAACATTCTATTATAAAGACACATGCACACATACGTTTATTACCACACTGCTTACAATAGCAAAGCCTTGGAATCAACCCAAACGCCCAACCTAAGATAGACTGGATAAGGAAAATGTGGCACATATACACCATGGAATACTATGCAACCATAAAAAGGATGAGTTCATGTCCTTTGCAGAGATATGTATGAATCTGGAAACCATCATTCTCAGTAAACTAACACAAGAACAGAGAACCAAACAACACATGTTTTCACTTATAAGTGGGTGTTGAACAATAAGAACACATGGACACAGAGAGTGGAACATCAGACACAGGGGCCTGTCAAGGGGTGGGGAGCTAGGGGAGAGATAGAAGTGGGTAGGGAGATTGGGGAGGGATAACAGGAGAAATACCTGATGATGGGGGATGGATGGATGCAGCAAACTACCAAGGCACATGTATATCTATGTAACGAACCTGCATATTCTGCACATGTACCCCAAAACTTAAAGTATAGTAATAAAACAAAAAGTTTAAACCTCTGCCAGGAGTACTAGCTTAGAAGCACATTTTGTTCTAATGCAGTCTTTAAAATTATGCACTCTGTGACATACTCACAGATAAACTGTGTAGCATATAAACACTACAAAATTTTCCAAACCAGAGAGAGACTCAAGGATGTCCCAAGGATCACTCATAAATCCTCTCAACAAGCATGTAACAAATTATATGTGGTAGACCCATAAAGTTAATATCAAGTTAAAAGCATTTTTTTTGGCTGGGCACGGTGGCTCATGCCTGTAATCCCAGAACTTTGGGAGGTCAAGGCAGGTGGATTAGGAGGTCGGGAGATCAAGATCATCCTGGCTAACATGGTGAAACACTGTCTCTACTAAAAAGACAAAACGTTAGCTATGGGTGGTGGCACGCACCTGTAATCCCATCTACTCAGGAGGCTAAGGCAGGCAAATCACTTGAACCTGGGAGGTAGAGGTTGCAGTGAGCCAAGGTCATGCCATCATGCCATTGCACTCCAGCCTGGGCAACAAGAGTGAGACTCTGTCTCAGAAAAAAGCATTTTTTTTCTGTCCTCAGCTAAAATAAATTCTAGAAGGGGAGAATTATCTTCACATATAAATGACAACCTGGTAAAAGGGAGCGGTAGAGAGCAGAGCAAAATCAAAGTTCAATTCAGAAGCCATAGTGAAGCAGGGGAGGGAGCTGTGCTTCCAACAGCAGACTGAAGTCAGGAGGGCAGGAGAGTAAACACTCTAGCAAGAGAAGGGCGCTGAAACCAAGGGCTGCTTTTGTTTTTCGGACAGCTGCTCTGCTACAGAGAGTTCTTTCAAAATGAATTACAAGATTTTTTCATTGCCACTGCCTTGATAGACAATAGATGCCATATAATACTAGGCATAGAAAATAAGTAATTTACAGCAATATACTTTAATTTGTAAGAAACAAAATATTAAATCAAAATACTTAAAATGCAATTAAAATGAGATAAAATATAAATCTCTGAAATATGTTTATGAAAATATAATTATGAAAAAAAGCTTTTCCTTCCATTCAATAGTAACACTATTCTAGACGTTACCAGTAGCATGATATGAGAAAAGTACACACATACACATTTTAGGCTGGTGGGTTTTGGTTTAAAAAGTGAGCCTATCTCCAAATACATGTGTATGCAGGACCATGACATCCAGGACCACACCTGAGCCTCCAATCCAGCCCAGTGCTCAGCAGAATGCCAGCACTTGGTAGGTGAACATGAAATATTTTTGGATGGTTCAATATGCAATTTATTTGACCAAGTCTTAGTTATGAATAAATTTCAGAGCCAATACTCAAACCCAGTTTAGTGTTCATCCAATGTCGAAGTTTAAACAAATACCCTATCTTACTTCTATGTGATAAAAAACAGAATCATGAATAATGCTTGGTTGACCTAATTTAGGGGTTATTAGGAAGGCTGAAGAATGTTTTATTCTGTATAAATGTGTTTTGAAAACTATAAAATGCTTGCCAGATGTAAATAATTGAATTATTGAGATACAATAAATTTATAGCGCTTCTTTCAAACTTCAAAAAAAAGTCAGTATCATTTAGCAATAGAGAAATGGAAAAGAGACACTTTTTAAATAGGTTTTCTGGCTGGGTGTGGTGGCTCATGCCTGTAATCCCAGCACTTTGGGAGGCCAAGGTGGGCGAATTGCCTGAGGTCAGGACTTTGAGCCTAGCCTGGCTAATATGGTAAAACCTCGTCTCTACTAAAAATACAAAAAATAGCTGGGCATAGTGGTGCATGCCTGTAGTCCCAGCTACTTGTGAGTCTGAAGCAGGAGAATCACTTGAACCTGGGAAGCGAGAGTTGCCGTGAGCCCAAGATCATGCCACTGCACTCCAGCCTGGGTCCCACAGCAAGACTCTGTTTCAAAAAAAAAAAAAAAGATTTTTCTTTACCTTTATATAGGCAGATCCTAAAACCTCTAGCATATTATTTCTTAAAAGTTTACTTTTTTTGTATTATAGGCTATTAGTTAATGAATTTTTTAAATTTAATGTCAACTCAGGAGAGCATAACATTTCATTCAACTCAAGTCCCGACCAACTCTTTTCAAATTACTTTTTCCCCCGCCTATTGAAGTACCCGCAAAAAAGAACGTGTGCATTTTGGAAACCTTAAAATCATGATTTTTGTCTTTGCCGCAAGATAAAAACATTCACCAATTTCCTGGTCATTCTTGATCGATGGACATCTGGCCTCTGAAAGCACCACAATTCCTCTTGAGTCATCCTCTGCATTTTCACTAAAAGCCTCTCTGCTTGAAGTTCTGGTCAGTAGAAAGAGAGTAATAGTAATGCACTGAAAAAAAGATTTTGTAAAATGTGGAGGAAATGTCTCAACTTCCTCATGTAGGAAAAAAGGAATACTTTCCCCTCCCTCATCCTTTCTAGGTATGTAATTCTTACATAGACAATGTGTGTAATTGGGATTTTAAGGACCGCGAAACACACCTATGTAGCCAAGACTAAAACAACTCTAAACTCTAGATTTAATTTCTAATTTTAGTGTTCCCTTCAGACTGAATTACACCCTTTCTTGCACGGGCTAGCTGTGGGGGCTGCAGTTCAGACAGTACAGAGCGTATTTCATTTGTGTGTCTGATTCACACTATCATTTCAAACTTGAATGTACATGAACATCAAATGGGCATCATGGGAGGTGGCAGTTACTGGCTCTGCAGATCTTAGGGCCCAAGATTCTGTGATTCTACCAGATAATACTCATGTCTATGGTCCACGGACTACACTTCTAGAAGCAAACACCCACGGCAACTCAGTAAGTTCCCAACTCATGGAACTGAACCTACTTCCTGTCTGGGCTGTTGCTCAGCAATGAATTCTTCTCTGGCATTGGTGCCATGTAACAACAATACATTGAATAATAATACTGTTGTGTAAATTTCCTCGGGTTTGTAGAATATCTGAATGGTTATATTTTTACTATTTTTCTATGCTTGTTTTATGCTCCCCTTTGGTAATTTTTACTAATAAATAGCATAAATATTTTCAAAATGCACTTAAAAAAAAAAGGTGACTTTCAGACTGATCCATGGTTGGTCAATCCTGTCACTGCAGTGTCTCCAAATACTGTAGTGTCTCTTGATGTTTGTTTCATTAGCTCAAGAATCAAAGTCCTAGTACTGAACATCTGAATGTCAGTCAAGTGACTGTCCTCCCTCTCCACCCAGAATTAGTTGAACACTTAGCCACAGTGTTCAACTAACCCGGGAAATGGATTTCCTATGGAGACTACACAACATGGGGACCTTCCCACAAGGGAGAGATGCTACCAGATGAAACTGGATAAGTTTGCAGCAGCTCACAAAGTAACAAGTGTCTGCCATACCCAGGTAATCAAATATTCTATTAAAGAGCATAGGTGTGATGGCCCACACCTGTAATCTCAGCACTTTGGGAGGCTGAGGTGGGTGGATCAACTGAGGTCAGGAGTTTGAGACCAGCCTGGCTAGTATGGAGAAACTCCATCTGTATTAAAAATACAAATGTTAGATGGGCATGGTAGCAGGCACCTATAATCCCAGCTACTGAAGAGGCTGAGGCAGGAGAATCACTTGAACCTGGGAGGCAGAGGTTTCAGTGAGCTGAGATTGTGTCACTGCACTGCAGCCTGAGAGACAAGAACAAAATTCTCACTCTCTAAAACAAAAACAACAACAAAAAACACCAGCAAACACACACACACACACACACACACACACACACACACACACCAATAACAAAAACAAATATCCTATTAAGGTGTACACTTTTGTATACGATTGTGTAACAATTGTCTTTAAATACTTCAGAAAACACATAATCTTAACAAAAGAAGAAAGTCAATTTTAGACACCTGCTTGCATGTTACAGGCGGTAGATTTTAGGTTTAGAGGAAACCATTCCATTTAAGACCTTTGTGAGTTTTATTTTGTTTTTGTAATAATTATGGAACAAATGCATGCTACATTTTCTTTTGAGACTATTTCTCCTTCACATACAGTTATAGGAACATGTTGTTTTACTGCACTTTGCTTTATTCTTCTTTGAGGATACTTTGTTTTTTACAAATTGAAGTTCATTTGTGGAAATCCTGTGACCAGCAAGTCTATTGGTGTCATTACACTTCGTTTGTGTGTCACATTTTGGTCATTTTTACAGTATTTTAAAACTTTTTCATTATTATTATATCTGTTATGGTGATGTGTGAACAGTGATTTTTGATGTAACTATTGTAATTGTTTTAGGGCACCATGAACATGACCTTGGAAGATGATGGTTGACTAAATAAGTGTGTGTGTTCTGGCAGCTCCACCAACTACGCATTCCCCTGTCTCCCTCAGTCTCCTGGAACTTCACTATTCCCTGAGACATAATAACATTAATATTAGATCAATTAATTGGGAACAGTACAATGTCCTCTAAATATTCAAGTGAAAGGAAGAGTCACACTTCTCTTACGTTAAAACAAAGTGACAGAAATGATGCAGTTTAGTGTGAAATTGAAAACCTTCCAGAATGAATTTTGCATTTTAGATGCCACTAAGAACTCATGATTCATAGGAAGAGGTCAAATCACCACAAACAGTGTGGAAAGAGTTGATGGAAAGAAGCCATCCGTAACGCAAAAGTGCAAGGTGTTGATGTAGCTCCTGCAGCAAGTTATCCAGCACTTCTAGCTAAGACCAATGAGGAAGGTGGCCACACTAAATTACAGATTTTCAATGTAGACAAAACAGTCTTATATTGGAAGAAGAGGCCATTTAGACTTTTATAGCTGGAGAAGAGAAGTCAATGCCTTGCTTCAAAGCTTTGAAGGACAGGCTGAATCTCTGGTCTGAAGCTAATGTAGTTGGTGATTTTCAGTAGAAGCCAATGCTTATTTATCATTCTGAAAATCCTAGGGCCACTTATTATTGTGCTAAATCCATTCTACCTGTGGTCTATATATGAAACAAAGCCTGATGACAGCACATCTGTTTATAGCAGGGTTACCAAATATGTTAAAGTCACTATTGAGACCTACTGTTTGGAAATTTTTTTTTTTCAAAATATTGTTGCTCATTGACTTTGTACCTAGTCACCCACGAACTCTCAAGGAGATATACAGGGAAATTAATATTATTTATATGTCTGCTAATACAAAATCCATTCCGTAGCCCATAGATCAAGGAGTTATTTCAACTTTCAAGACTTGTTATTTAAGCAATATATTACATAAGCCTATAGCTGCCATAGATGGTGATTCCTCTGATTGATATGGGCAAAGAAAATTGAAAACCTTCTAGAATGAATTTTGCATTTTAGATGCCATTAAGAACTCATGATTCATAGGAAGAGGTCAATTCACCACAAACAGTTTGGAAAGAGTTGATTCCAATCCTAATGATGACTTTGAGCCACTAAGGATTCAGTGAAGGAAGTAACTGCAGATGTGGTTGAAATAGCAAGAGAACTAGAATTAGAAGTGGAACCTGAAGAAGTGACTGCATTGCTGCTACCTCATGATAAAACTCAAATGGATGGGGAGTTACTTCTTATGAATGTGTAAAAAACGTGGTTTCTTGAGAGGGAATCAACTCCTGATGAAGATGCTTTAAACATTGCTGAAATAACACAGAAGGATTTATAATATTACAGAAACCATTGATGAAAGAGCAAGAAGGCTGCAAAGAAGTGGTTCTAATTGTAAAAAAGTTCTGCTGTGGGTAAAATGCTACCTAATAAAATCACATAGTACAGAGAAAACATTTATAAAAGGAAGAGTCAGTTGATTTTGCAAACTTCACTATTGTCTTAAGAAATCACCACAGCTACCCTTACATCCGGCAACCACCCCTACCCTGCTCAGTCAGTAGCCATGAACATCCATCCAACAACACAAGGATTGTGAATTGTTGAAGGCTCAGATGATCATTAGCACTTTTTAGCAATATCTTAAAATTAAAGTATGTACATTGTTTTTTAGATAAAATGTTATTGCACACTTACTACTTTACAGTATTGAGTAAACATAAATTTCATCTGCACTGGAAAGCCAACAAATTTGTGTGACTTGCTGGATTTTGAATTTGCTATATTGCAGTGGTCTAGAGCCAAACCTGCTATATCTTCCAGATATGTCTGTATTTTGTTGTGTGAGGTATGGAACTCATTGTGTGCTGTGAACTGCCTGCTTTTATAGCACTTTTCATTTATTTCAGATTTATTTTAATGGATATTGCGGATTTTTTTTAGTATCTATCAGATATGGTTTAGCTCTGTGTCCCCACCCAAATCTCATCTTGAATTGTAGCTCCCATAATTCCCCTGTGTTGTGGGAGGAACCCAGTGATAGATAATTGAATCATGAGGGCAATTTCCCTCATACTGTTCTAATGGTGATCTTATGACATTTGATGGTCTTATTGGGGGTTTCTGCTTTCATTTCTTTCTCATTCTCTCTTGCTGCCACCATGTAAGAAGTGCCTTTCGCCTTCCACAATGATTCTGAGGCCTTTCCAGCCACATGGAACTGTGAGTCTGTTAAATATTTTTCTTCCCAGTCTCGAATGTCTTTGTCAGCAGCATGAAAATGGACTAATACACTGTCAAGGGAAAAAGTGGTTAATTTAAAAAATCCTATAGTCTCTAGGACATTGAGATGCCATTTGTAAATGAAAACCAAACAGAATGTGTGTGTGTGTGTGTGTGTGTGTGTGTGTGTGTGTCTGTATTTGCATTGTTGGTAGTTTCCTCCTTAAACAGAAACACTTCAGTTATCTTTACCATGTCTAGTTATTTAAATTATTTTTTACTGTAGCAAAGGCCTTGGAATTAATCAGCTCCATCTGCATACACAAAAGACATGACACAGGGAACAAAAAACGTCTGAGGACAAAACTAGGCTTCCTTTCACAGGCAATAGGGGAAATTAGTGTCATCACTAGGTTGAAGACATAAAGAGATTCAAAACTAAAAATCTTTTGAATGCTTCCAACAAGATTCCTATAATCAGCTGGAAGATAAGTAATGATCAAAGCCCTTTAAAACAGTATTGTTCGCTCCATTAGAATGGTTTAAATGTATCCTACTATTCACCAGAAATTATACAAGATTACTGGAGAAACTATGCTATTGTTTCAGCAAAGCACCCAGATGTTTTAAGGATGGCTTTCTCCATCAAAGTAAGGTTAAAAGCCAAGATACAAAACAGCTGCAATTATAAACCTTAATTATCAGGAACATCCCACCACATAGGTGCTCAGTTGCCCTGACAAACTGATTTATCCTGAAGACAGTGGGCTGGATTTGGTGTTTGGAGACTGGGGAAGGCAGATGGGTGGAATGGAAAGTGTCTCTGCATGGAATCCAATTGTGGATAGTTCCTCAGACAAATCCTTTCAAAGTGCTCACTAGTTTGTTAATCTCCTTAATACTTCATTTTTTTATGTAGTCCATTTTATCCCAGGTCTAGCATGATGGGGGGAAAGAGGAGAGCAAGTTTCTGCACACCTTGTTAACTGTTGCTTTGTGCAGTCCTCGAGGGACATGACACACAGCAGGGTCACGGTGGGATCTGAGAACATTCCTTAGCAGGAGTCTGTTATTGCTTTTGCTGATAAGAATTTGGAGGGGACATCTTCTGTCTCCATCGTTAAACCTTTTAAAGATTTCACATCCATTGCTTATTGTCACTAAGATGAGGACAGAATAAGTAGGATTTTAGAAACTGATTTCTACCAGCCATTTTGAAAAAAAAATAGCAATTTTAACTTTATATTCTAGATAATAACAGTTTAAATGTCATAGGCAGCACCATGTCTGATGATGCACATGTAGAAAAAGGGAAATGTTGTAAGCTAAGTGTAATCTCTAAAGATGTGTGAATCAGATCAAAGAGTAAGCATGGCTTCATGCTTGTGTGTTGTGTCAAATTTAAAACTTCTAGCACAGATCTGAATATGTTTATCTCTAGAATTTTTGGAAAATGTAAACCTGAAACCTAGTTTTTCAGTATTCTAAAATGTCTCAGCTAGTCCTTGAAGATGGGTCAATTCTATGAAAACTTTTTCTTTTTACCATTAACTAACTTTCATAAATGACATCAGTCCAAATGCCATTTAGAGAGTTGCAATACAGAATAACAACAAAAAGAAGCATAATATTGCTGTGTTAATCAATGCTAGTCCTTTCTTTCAGATAGCAGTGTGCAGTTTTCAGCATTTAAGAAATTTATGACTATTTTAGGAGATAAATCTTGCAGAGAACAACAATGCTAGGTGGATACCTGTGAAACAAAGACAAGGTGTGGTCTCTGAACTTTGGCTGCACTTGGATCACCGTTGTACTGGAAATTCTGCTCACAACTAGGATTCACACTCCCATCTTATCTGCAAATCCCCATGTTATATTATAGGTGAGGTAAGGATAAAATAAACCTAACTGGTATTCCTAGGTAATGCAGACATTTAAAACACACAACTCAGTTTTGGAAAATGAAGAAGTGCAATGCCATTGGGTTTACCTTGAGATCATGAAAATGGCTTTATGGAGCTCTAATGTACAAATGCTTATTAATAAAAGGTAAAATCTCTAACCATGACTTTTGGTAATAATTTCTCTGTGACAACTACATGTGAACTAATTCACACGTAGAGAAATTGCAGGGTGATAGCTTTGAATTTTTGTAATCCACGGCAATGATTCTTGAGTGCTATTTGCATCACAACCACCATCAGAAGCTACTAACCCTAATAACAGCAATAATTATAATAATCATAACTTAAGATTATGTGAATTACATAGTGAACACTGAGTAAACAATCATATTGGAATCAAATAATCATTTTTACTCAGTATTCACCATGGACTCTGCTAATCATTCTCAACATACTGTCTTTCCAAGATACAAATGTTTTAGAAAATCAAATTTCTAGAGATAAGGCCCTGTCCTCATTCAGATGATTTCAGTTCATACTGGGATTTGAATACAACTGTGAAAACTAAACATTACTTTTCAACTAAGTTTCAAAGCCATAAGGATTGCAGCTCAAGGAGGAATGGGGGACTTTAGGAACCTTGGAGAAAACTTGGTCCATTCTCTCCTAGATTCACAAGAATCTTAGAAGAAATTCTGGAATTATTTCTGAAGGCATTGATTTTTTTCTCTTATGACCCTGAACTCATAGTACTGTGCTTTCACTCTTTTCTGCTTTTAATCCATATTTCCAAAGTTTTTGAAAACTGTTGAGAGCTCCTGATCCAAGATTATATCTGGGACCATGTAGATACAAAGCTGGCATTGTGAATTAGCATCTTTGGTATGTGTGAAAAAGATTATAAATAATTTATCTTTTATATTTAAATTTTTTTGCACTGAGGAAGGTATGAGGTTTGAAGGGAGGTCTGTATACTCTAGGTTCCTGAAAAAAGTTCTTGGTAAAATTATTTTAAGAAATTATGACCTGCAGTGCTTTCACATGTGCTGGCGTTTCCATTTGGGACAATTCTGTATCATTCCAATACCTTTTAATTGGTAAAATCAACTCACTTGTCCTGGATCATGAATTATTATATTTTATAAATGAAATGCAAACTATCTACAGGAGGCCGTATAAATTGAGAGCTCCTCAAGGGCAGGCAATGGTGTATTTATTTTTGCATTATAGGATCTAGTACATAAAAAATATATATACCAAGTAGATTTGTAAAATATGCTTTTTGAATGAAGGAAAGAGCTTTTATGGGTAACACACCATTTTAATACTATAGAAAAATACAAAATTTGCTTTTATAGGTAAATTATATTGAAAAATTTGGTTTCTTCTAAATCCAATTATTTTTCAGCTATTGAAATCTAATTTTTAAATTCAGCCTATGGAACTTCATTACCTTTAAATTATTTAATATCCAACTAGAAAAAGATAGTTAATGTGTATACTGTGGAGGCGATTTAAGTCTCCTCTTAGACTGTGATAAGCTGTACATAGAGTACGTGGCAGGGAACATGCTTTCTCCATGAATACCTTCATTAGCTAGACTTTAAAAGAACACATACAACTAGCAGATTCGTTCAGTTGCTTTGCTCTTTCTATGAGAATCACAATTCCTTTCCAGTCTTTTACATCGTAGAAATGCATCAATTTTGAACAATAAATGATTGACTTTGATATAAACCCTAAGTAATTTTGAAAGAACTAATCAGAGACATTTTATATAACATACTAAATAATCTAGCAGAAACACTATCATAAAAGATGAAATTCTTTGGAGCGAAAAGCTCTTGCATGAAATTGATATAAAACTTAAACGGTTAACCCATTCTGGCTCTTTTAAAACTACTCTTCCATGGTTAATATTTGCCAAGATCTAAAAACAAGTTGCTATTTTGCATGAAGTAAAACACATTTCAGTAGAAGCGAGTTAAAGTGTTTTGGGTATTTTTCCTACATAACAAGTTATAGGCAATGAGGAGGAGGAGGCTGAGTTTTATTATATGTTCTTCACATCAGGCCCTAATATTTGGATGTTGAGTCTTTAAATATACACTTACAATATCTTTTATCTTCCTTATAGAAGACAAAGTCTTGTGAAAATCTGTTTAACGCATGCCATATCAGAATGATTACTACTGACTGGGCATTTTCCCCATTATTCCATTTTAACTTACCCATGTCAAACTCCTGCCTCCTAGCCATTCTTGCAGGGTAAGCTTAATGAGATTAAAAGAAAAAAAAGAAAAAGGAAAAAAGAAAGAAGGAAAAAGAGCTATCATGGGCTAGACTGTTCTGGTAGCCCTAAACTGAAATGCTTTTTTTCCACTTGGATTTGTTTTAATGAACACCATGTCCACCTGCCCTTATTCACCTTTATGTGGAATTGGTATTTGAATATATCAAATGTCAGCATTAGTGGCATAATTTGCATGCCTCATTTTGAAAGCCAAACTCTTCTGTTCACAGGGACAACATTCAAATCACCATAAAACATTGTTTTCCAAGTTACAGATAACGTAATTTGAATTTTTCCTCTATAATGCTTTTGGGGAAAAATATAAAGAGGATAATAAGAGTTTTATCCCAGAATGAGTCACCACTGATTACTGGGGCCCAATCTCACCACACCTAGATATAGCAAACTCCATCACACCTAATGCGTGCATGCAATTTTTTTCCTCAATTTTCTAAGGAACAAGAAACATCTGTCTTTTTCAGTCTCTTCACAGTATCCAACCCCATGGACAGATGTTTTCAAAACCACGTTGTCTGTGAACATTTAAAGGAATACTATATTTGCATAAACTCTGGGAATTCCAAGCTCTGTGCTTTCCATACTGTTTTAGTTTTTTAAATCAACATTTTTTTGTTCTGTACCCATCATTTTGTTTTACTCCTCATAAAGCAGACATTGTGTGCACACATCTGTTAAATGTGGGCTGCATTTATTACAGTTCTGTTCTTCCAGAAACAGGAAGGATTAATTACCACAGACCGGCTCTAGAAGCACCCCCGTGTTTCTTAACACACAAAATTAATTCAGAGTTGACAAAACTCTTTCAGACACAGCCTGCTTCCTGCTGATGGCGCTTTATTAGCATATTCTTCCCAGAAAAAAAAATGCCTGATAGACCCTTTTTACCTCTCCTCTGAGTTCAATTTGTACAGCACTGAGTGACAGGCAGCAAAATGGCTTGAATATATCTACGGCAAGTTGCCAAAATCCTCCCGATAGAAGCACTTTGGAGCCTTTGTTCAGAGTACATTAAAGTCACAGAAGGTCCATGTACTGTAGACGGGACGGGGCAGGCAGGATGTTCTC
Organism: Saguinus oedipus; assembly: GCA_031835075.1. Classification (NCBI taxonomy): domain Eukaryota; kingdom Metazoa; phylum Chordata; class Mammalia; order Primates; family Cebidae; genus Saguinus; species Saguinus oedipus. The sequence goes on along the minus strand of CM063169.1, from coordinate 9,142,544 downwards.
AGTAAGACAAAACAGCAGGTGATAAATGACATTAAATAACAGCGAGAATTTACCACAGACTAAATTAACCACTGGAGTGAATGTTCTCAGCTCTGAGGCTATATTAACAGTGAATTTATAATTAGGCGATTATCATTCTTTTTAGTGTTTGAGGAAGTCTATATGTAAAAATGATGAAGACAGTTCTATCTGACTCTGGAGACATGCTGCTGGAAGTGGTTCCAAAAACGCTGGAGAATAATTCTTCTTTCAGGACTTACAAAGTCATTTACAAAAATAAGTGTTGGGAGAGAATTAGATTGTTGAATATCTTATACACACAGACACACACAGATTATTCATAATTGCAACCTTGGAGAACTGTCAGAAAATTTAAATCCTCCAAAATATAAACCTGTAGATGTCCTCAAAATTTACTGGAATAAGATGTTTTTAAGATAAACATTAATTTTGCCTTTGTCTTTCCATTAGAGGCAGTATCCTTTAAAAAATATATTTATTTTCTAAATCTCAAGAAATTCCTTTATGATGTTGCTTATACTTACGACTTTAAAAGAGCTTTTCCATTTAAATTTTACCTTAAAACTTCTGAGAATCTAAAGAACTGCAATAACATCTTTTCAAAACCTGTGTCAGGAAAGAGAATGAGCTGCTGAATTTGTCATTGACTAGGTTGTCCTAAACTCAGCACAGAGCCATTGTTTTGGTCAAACACCCTCAGACAAAATAATAATTTAAAAACCTACAATAATCTTCAAATAATTTTTCTGTGCTTTTACCCAGTGATTAGTGTTTCACAGTTTCCTGAATATTCATACCAACCCCTCCCTTCCTAAAAGGGGAACAAGTTCCAAATGGTGTCAGAAGCACATTTGGGTCTTTGGTAGAATTCTCACCATGTAACATCTTGTGCACTTTCCATGAGGATCTCTTGTAAAGCTAGAACACTTCATTCTGGGAACAAAGCCCCAAATGTCTAGACACATCATAGTTCTTGGTTGCGACTGCATTTCCACTGTAAACTAGTGTGCATTCATTCATAACTTTCTCCAAAATTCTCCTTTTGGGCTTTAAACTCTCCAGGCTTAGCCTCAGCCAAAAGGTGAATATTTGGAAAGTTTCTGCTAAATCCATTTTTATCAGATATTGACTTATATGACTCAAAAAATCATTTTCCATATGTCCATAAGAATGATTACCCAAAAATGTAACCCAGAAGGAGCTGACTTTTATAATTTAAAGTTTTGAATCAAACTAGTCCTTTGAGAAACAAGCTCAAACGCTGGAGTAAAAGTTTCAAGTTTAAAACCAAAATTTGTCTGTATACATGCATATTCCACTGAAGCATCAATACATCAACATACGACTTTATTTTATCTCAATTCTTTTGGGCATGTCCCTCTATGTGCTTATATATTTTGTCTTGAAAAAATTATTAGTGAAGTTCCAAATAAACTATCATAAGTACAAGGCTAGTGGTAGAATCTCTTAATGTGGAGAGAGGGATAAATTTTTCTAACATGGCTATACTTTCTAATAACACGTTGAATCCCCTGACACTGGGTTCCGTGCATTACCTTGGTTATGACGCTTCCAGATGTCCTTTAGAAGCGTGTGAAATTGGCTCTGATGTGATGCATTGAAAAAATAAAATAATAATGACAATAAAAATAAGCGTATGAGCTGTTGGTGTAGGTACAATGGAGGATTTTACAATCTGTACTAATTTGAATTTTTTTTCTCTTTTTTGTAAATAACCTAAAATGATTCTAAATACACCATGTGTATGAGATGATCACATGTAACCTTAAGGCAGATTTGCTCACTCCAACCTAATTCATCTCTTCCTCACTCTTACAATCCTCTCTGCCTATCTTGGTCACCCAGAGTTCTGAGCTTCCCTGGGGACTTTATTTTCTAAGACATTAACTAATGAACACTGAGTTAATTACTTAGTATATTAGCCTTTCCAAAATTATTTTTATTTAACAGGGTATTAATAAAAGCAAGAATAATTCAAGATAAACAATAAAGCTCATATTAGAATTTAAAATACTTGGCGCTTTGTCAATGGGAATATTTTGTTCAAAGTCACTTCAGAGCAAGACCTTAGTAAATTACTTATTTAACTTCTCTGCACCTCAATTTCTTCATCCAGAGAAAAGGAAAAATCACAGTGCCTACTGATTTGGCTGCTTATGAAGTTTAAACAATATTGTGTATATACATTACTTACAAGAGTTCTGCTTTAAAATGTCCTCAGTAAATATTAGTTATCATTCGTGTCACTACTATTATTTTTATTGTGGTTATCAAAGATAAGTAAAGCGATTCCTGTAAATTTAAATTCTAGAGCTAAACCCAGTATTAACTATAATAAAAGGTAATCCCACTTTTAAATTAATAATTATTTTATATATAATATTAATTATATAGTAAAAATTATATAAATTATATATTATACATAATATCTAATGTAAAATTATATATATATATATAAATATATAAATTATAAATATACATTATATATACACACAAATTTATTCCTATGATAAAATTATATATTTTTATTATATATAAATTTTATATATATATATTTTATATATATATACATATATATTTTTTATATATATATACATATATATACACACACACACACACACACACACAAATATATTCCTATGATCTGAAGAAAAGGTTTAGTGCACACACAAAAAATTCCTTTTCAAGCTTTCTGAAACAGATATTAATCACTGACAAATATAAATTAATAAGAATAGCCGTATATTGTATGTTAATGGCCAGTCGATGTTGATTTCACTGCAGTTGCCCACAGAGTATGTGTGCATGATCTCACGTGGTCTCAGTAATACCCCCAGTAGCTGGTATCATCCCACATGCCATCCCCTACAGCAAACCATTTTTCAATCTTTTCAGCATTGTACATTCTTAATTTGAGGACCGTAAAATATTCATTAAAAATTAGTCAATGTATAGTCTTATTATTTACATTACCCAATCAATATTTCTATATTTTATGTGGATAAACAAAACATGAAATATTTCTATCCCCCAATATTTATATTCATAAAGAAAAGCCTTTGCCAAAGTGAACTTAAAGGCTTTTCAGCAATGTGGCATTTCAGCAATGTGGCATTTAACACCCATAAAAGTTAAAGAAATTGTAATGTGATAATATTGGAAAAAACTAGCTTGTATTTTTTTAATGTTTATCACAATATGATAAAGGCTCTACATAGATTTTTTTTTTTCTTTTGCAGTACTAGAATAGGGAAGGAACACCTTCTATGAGTATTTCACAGTGAGTTTTAAAATGATAAACTTATTATAATGACTCACAGATCATAAACTAAGGTAGACAATTATAACTTCACTGAAGTATAGTAATTTAGAAAATTACCCATATCACAAGTCAATGGTAGCAAAATATCAAAAAAAATGAAAGCCTTTCTTCTCAAATCAATGAGCCCTTGTTAGCATGTGTGCTTTCCTTTCTTTACTTTTATTATTAGGGACAATTTCTACTAATTGTGACTGAACTTAAAGGATAATTGAGTAAAAATTACACGTAAAATGCATTTGCTTGTTTTCTTATAAGGTTAGTAACAACTCCATATTTCAATAATTAACATTTATGTAACGCGTACCAGTTTATGAAGCATTTTTCTACCCAGGAGCTCATATCATTGTTACAGGAACCCTGTGATGCATTCATTAATACTTTCATTTTACAAGTGAGGTTAAGTGGTTTACCCAAAGTCCTGCTTCTCTAAATTCTGAGAAACAAGAGTTGGACTCAGATCTTCCAAATCATGAATTCTACCATATCACACTACCTTTCTCTACTATTATTTTATGCTATAAATAGTAATTACATTTTAAGTGACTCTTAAACACGAACCATTGAGAATTTACAATATGCCAGGCAGTGTTATGTGGTTGATATTCATTATTATATTCAAAACTACAAGGTGAGATACAAACTTCATTTGAAGCATTTTACAGATAAGGAAACTCAGTTTCAGGATATTTAAGAAATGTTTTAAGATTACAAAGCTGTGACATACCAGCAGTGGGAACAAAACTTCAATCTCCCTGCCCCTGGAGTCTGTGTACCTAGACGAATCTTTAGAGAACTACTTGAAGTTGTTTTCAGCAACCCTCTTTGTGGGCCTTCATGGAAATTACTTAAGCCCTTAAAGCAAAGGTGATATAATGAACTTGTTCTCTGGTGACTGCTGAGCCCATAGCTTTGGTGGGTACTATGACATTTACCTCATAGATTCATATCGTCAAGGATCCAAGTGAAGTGAGAATTTAGATACAAAGTTAAGGAACCCCAAGAGGGAATACAATGGCCATGTAGATTTCACAAAATGCATGTATTTAACTCTATAGGAAGTGTGCAGCCATAGAGATAGAACGTGTGAGAAGAAGTTAATGTAGCTAAGTGGTTGTGAATGATGCCACATTAACTGATTAATTACTCTTCAATGAAGAACACCCCCACAGCCTCCCGTGCCTGTTTGGGAGTGATTGTGTTAGGAAGTGAGAGAACACAAAACCTAGGGCAGGCTATGGGTATAATTCTATGTGTGAGGATCACATCAAATGGAGTCATGCAGAAAAAAGTGAGGAACAAATGAATGACTTTTTTTTTTATTTTTAATGGGATGTCTTGTGCAGAAATAAGGTAAGGATATGGATGTTCTTGGAGTCAAATGATATTAAAGTCAAAAGGAACAAAATAGAAACTTTTGTGATCATTAAAAACTTCTGTAGTAGGTCACTCATAAGAGTAGGATTAGCTAAAGTCAGAAAGGCTTGAAGCTAGAAATCAGAGAACTACCAGAAGGACATTTCATTAATCTAAACGTATTAGTTAGCCAGGGTCTAGACAAGGACTTTATGGAAAACAAAGTAAAGAAAGGGCTAAATGTAATGAAATAGGACTTGAAACGGACATAACAGATTTAAGATAAGAAGCATTGAATTAAACCCCATTTACATCTGTGAGAACAATGTAATAAATTTTCATAATAAGTAAAAGCCACAGCAGCTCATTCAAATTATTTGTCAGCCCGTCTTCTCCACGGAGATTATATAAAAATTAAGATGAATGAAATTCATTATTATTTCTATTTCTGGGGCATAAAGATATTCTGTTTGCTTAATTTCCAAAAAGAGACAGGAGATAAAAAGAAAAATGTGATTTTATCAAATCTCTTCAACATGCTGATGGATTAAAAAATTGATTTTTAATTTGCCTGTTAACACTGTGATCTACAAGCTGTATGACAACATATTGTCAGTTTGGATCAATATTATTTTGTATTTAAATTAGTTCTAAAAACTGTTTTTAGTGTTTTAGGCTAATGATTCCAAGGCATTTCAGATTGGATTAGAGTTATGAATTTCACAGACATCCCCTTTATTTTATTTTTTTACCATTCTTATTAGCATTTTCAGGTTTTAGAGGTTTTTAATACCTTATTGCAACCTAGAGAACTCCAGCTCCTGGCACTCCGTCAAGAGGTTAGGTTCCATAACATCGTCAGCTGTGTTGGGTGTGTAAAATCTCTTTCCAATTTCTCTTCATGATGTTGGTTTGCTGAACTTAAATCTTTTAACTTATTATATGAGTGCAGGAGAATGTGTTAAATCTGCATATGTCACAGTCTCCTGCTGAACACAGATCTGCTCTTCACGTTCTTTAGTAAAGCTGAGACATGCAAATATGCACCAGAAGTTGCAGAGCATCTCTGCTGAACATGCCAGACTAGCTGCAGGGAATGCTGGCTGCTGTCTCTGGGGTCTGAAAAGCACTAGGAAATTCCTCATAACTTGTTACACTTTTCTCTAAGCATGCTCCTAAAGTTACAGAGAAAGTAACTCAGTCATCTAAGTTAAATATATTAAAACCAAGTATCAAAACATGGGCAATCGCTCTCACCACTTCTATTCAACATAGTATTGGAAGTTCTAGCCAGAATAATTAGGCAAGAGCAAGAGATAAATAAAAGGCAACCACGTTGGAAAAGAAGTTAAATGGTTCCCCTTTGTAGATGACATGATTTTTATGTATGGAAAACTCTAAAGAATCCACTAAAAATGTGTCAGAAATAACAAATGAACTCAGTAAAGATTCAAGATATAATTTCAGCATCAAAAAAAAAAAACATCAGAAGTGTTACTAACAGTGAGCTACTGGAAGAAGAAATCAAGAAAATAATCTTATTTACAAGAGCTAAAAAAAAAAATTTAGGAATAAATTTTAAAAAGGAGGTGAAAAACCAGTACACTGAAAACTCCTAAACATTGATGAAAGAAATGGAATAAGTGAATGGAAAGAGATCTGTGTTTACAGACTGGAAGAAATAAATTGTTAAAATGTCTACACTATCCAAAGAGATCTAGAGATTCAGGCAACTGCTATCAAAATTCCAATTACATTTTTCTTAGAAATAGAAAAATAATCCCAAAATGTGTATGGAAACACACAAGACACAGAATAACTAAAACAATCTTGAGAAAAAAGAGCAAAGTTGGAGGCATCACATTTCAACACAAGTACCAAGAATACGCAACTAGGAAATGACAGTCTCTTCATTAAATGACATTGAAGTAACTACTGTGTGCATAAAAATAAAATTAGACCTTCTCTCACACCATATACAAAAATCAATTCAAAATAGTTTAAAGACAGGCTGGACGTGGTGACTCATACCTGTAATCCCAGCACTTTGGGAGGCCAAGGCGAGCAGATTACTTGAGGTAAGGAGTTCAAGACCAATGTGGCCAACATGATGAAACCTTATCTCTACTAAAAATGCAAAAATTATCCGGGCATGGTGACAGACACCTGTAATCTCAGCTCCCTGGGGGGCTGAGGCAGGAGAATCATTTGAACCTGAACCCAGGAGGCAGAAGTTACAGTGAGCCGAGATCATGCCACAGTGCTCCAGCCTGGGTGACAAGAGTAAAATTTCTTTTCAAAAAAAAAAAAAAAAAAAAAGATTAAAGACTTATAAATAAGGCATAAAACTCTAAAACTAATATCAGAAAACAGAAGAAAAGCTTCATGACATTGGTCTGAGCAGTAATTTTTGGAAAATGAAACAGAAGCGCTGGCAATAGAAACAAAATAAGGAAATGGGATTTCATCAAGCTAAAGCTGTGTAAGGCAAAGGGAATGACAGAGTGGAGGACACCTAGGAAATGGGAGAAAAACATTGCAAATCATACATCTTAGAAAGGATAACTATTCAAAATACATCAGGAACTCAAACTACTCCACAGCGTGAAAACAAATAACCTGATTAACAAAATGGGCAAAGGACTTGAATAGACATTTCTTAAAAGAAGACATACAAATGGCCAACAGGTACATTAAAAAATGCTCAATATCAGTAGTCATGAAAGAAAAGCTAATTAAAACTGCCATGAGGTATCATCTTACATCCGTTAGAATCGCTATTACCAAAAAGGCAAGTGATAAGTGCAGGAGTAGATATGGGGAAAAGGGACCTCTTAAACACTGTTGATGGGAATGTAAATTAGTATAGCCACTATGGAAAACAGTATGGAGGTTCCTCAAAAAGTTAAAAATAGAACTACCATATGATCCAGCAATCCTACAACTGGATGTTATCCAAAGAAAATGAAATTGGTGTATTGAAGAGACACCCACATTCCCATGTTCGTTATAGAACTATTCATAATAGCTAAGGTACAAAATTAATAATAAACGAATAAATAAAGACACCATGGTAAATATGCATAATGGACTATTAGTCAATCATTAAAAAAGTAAATGCTGTTATTTGACAAAGCATAAATATACCTAGAGGACATTATGTTAAGTGAAATGAGCCAGACACTGAAAAACAAATATAGCATGATCTCTCTTATATGTAAAATCTAAAAAAGCTGAACTCTGAAACAGAAAGTAGACTGATGGGTACCAAGAGATGGGGTGGTTTTTTTAGGAGCACAGGGAATGAGGGAAATAGTTGTCAATGATACAAAATTTTAAATGCATAGGAGGAGTAATTAAAGATTGAAAAGATATATTGCACAACATATGGACTATAATTAATAACAATGTATTGTATCTCAGAAAAATACTAAAACAGTAGATTTTAAATGTTCTCATCACAAAAACAATTACTATGTGACTTAATGCATATGTTAATTAGCTCCATTTAGCCATTTCACAATGCATATACATATTTCTAAACATTATATTGTACACAATAAATATATATTATGTTATCAATTTTAAAAAGCATAAATAAATGGAAAAGAAAAAATATATATACTAAAAAGTGTTGGTGAGGATGTGGAAGATATGACATCCTCTTATGTTTCTAGTAGGTTTGTAAAGTAGTTCAGCTGCTTAGGAAAAGAATTTGGCAGTTCCTTAAAATGTTAAACATAGACCTACTGACATTATATTGAGTTAAAAACACACATACACACACAAAAGCTTACAGTTTCTAGCAGCATTATTCATAATTGCCAAAGAGCAAAATCAACCAAATGCCCATCACCTGGATGTTACATGGATAACCAAACTGTGGTCTATCCATATAATGGAATATTATTCAAAAATAAAAATGAACAAAACAGTGATATATACTATAACATTGAAAAGGTTTGAAAACATTATGGGAAGTGAAACAATCTAGTCAAAAAGACAACATATTGTATAATTAGATTTCTTTAAAATATCCAGAATGGACAAATATATAAACACAGAAAGTAGATCATTGTTTGCTTACAATTGATGTTGGGGGCAAGGAGAATGACTGCTAATGGATCGTGGGCTTATCTCTTGGTTTTCCTTTATCCTGGTTGATAAAAATGTTCTTAAACTAGTTGTGATGTTGGTTGCACAACTCTGCAAATACACTAAAACAACTAATTTTGAAACATCTTAAATGAATAAATTGTATGGCATGTGACTTATATCTCAATAAAATTGTTTTATTTTTAAAAATGAACTATCATAGCTTCTTTTCTGATTTTAACAAGAGTATGAAGGTCTTTGCATTAATCAAGGACACACACACACACACACACACTCTCACACACACTCACACACACACACCCCCCCATAAGATATCATCAACAACTGTCTAGTTTCTATCTGAAAAGAAGGAGGATGAGAGGTCAATAACATTATTAATGTCAAAGGAGAATGGGAGAACTATCAAAATTAAATGTTTTTCTTGAAAATAAAAAGAAACCAAAATGTTTATCCTCAAAAGTACAATCACTGAAAAACACATTGAGGTATTTATTGATTTGTGAAAAAAAAAGGAAAACAAATTAAGTTTGTCAAATTGTCTACATATAAAATTTTGTCATTTTAAAATTGCTGTAATTCTGTACAAATACTAATAATTATTTTTCAATGTATATAGAAGAAAAAGTACCCAAATACTATTTGTGTTGATATTGGTCCCTTAATTTTGCATGTAACATTAAAAAAAAAATAGACATGCTTACTCTAATGCATGGCTCAGAAAATCCAGAAGCAGTTTTTAGGATCTATTTTGTTCACTGTGTTATTAATCTTTACAAATATACTGTATGTTCAGTATTATTTTTAGTGTACCCTGAAGAAGGTAAATATAAGGAGGCCTGGAGGCTTGGCCAAGTTTGTGCAGCTAGATCTCTGTTCGTGCTGGGAAGAGCACTGGTCTCTTGCCACCAGATGAAGGATGGGCTCACTTGCACCTCTCACTCCGGAGCTTGACAGATGGGGGCAGGAACCAGCAAGTCTCCATGATGGTGCAGTCGAGTCTTGGCTTTACAATGGGATGGATTCAGAGGTTCATGGGTCTGCTGTTTTCCCAAGCTGTCTGGAATGAAATAAGGAAGGCTGAGTAGTTTGAGGGACAAATATTAAGGGCTGATATGGCCACAGAGCTGAAGCCTTTTCTCCAGTATAACTTTTATTAGAAATAGCTGAACTATTTTAATTCCAAATTCCTGATCTCCTGTGTCAATCTCTCGGTTGGCTACAATCTTGGGAGCAAAGATGGATAATATTTATTGGGCGTTTTTTCAAACCTTTTGCAAACCTGAATAAAAGAGGTAAGACTAAACCGAGATGTTGTAATTCTAAGTACAGGGACCTTTTAGCAATCAAGTATGCTTTTTTAGAGTTGAATGTTCTATCAGGTCCTTGAGGAGACATCTGTGGCCTCAAATTATATTCTGTATCTACTCACAGTCACTTAGGGAACACTTGCTATCATTCTACAATTAGTGATAAAATTCAAGATGAAAATATTAAGATAATTTCTGAGCTATATGCTGATTTAAGCACAGGGGTTTGTTTTATTTCTAACTTTGTCCACTTTTCCCAGAAATAAAACTCACATTGGGGTTGGGGTGAACACTGCAAGAATGTTTTGATGATCGACACAAAGAGATCTGGGGGACTTGGATTTTGACCTATGAAGATTAAAAGAGGTGGGTGGATCTGACAACTGAGTAGGAAGTGGAATAAAATGAAAAGAACATGAAGAAGTCATTTTCTAGAACAAAGAGTCATTGTCCTCTATAGACAAAAATTACAATCCCCTTTTGTATATAAATAAATTACAATAAACGTAATATTAAGATTCTATTTCCTCTGCCTATCAAGTAGCAAAGATTTTGAAGACAATTGGAATAAAAGTGAAGAAACAGCATAAATTGGTGCAAACTTTTGTGATGCTATTTTAATTATATATTAAAAGTTTTAAAGTGTGCATAGTCTGTGATTGATTTTTCTCTTTCAAAATTCATCCTATAGAAATAACCTGAGATATGTGTAAAGTATACATATTTAAGGAAATTAAAAATTATCAACAGAAATTATGGAAACAATATCTTTTATGCTGAGTTAAGGATACAAAATTATGCACATATCATAGAACCTTGATAGCATTTCTCCCTTGCAGAATAGCAGCTGTTATTGTCAGAAAATATTTACATTAAACTAAGTTAAAAAATTAAACCATGATATCATATACTTTTTAATGTTGTTTATATATATATATGTTTATATATATATATATTTATTGTACTTTAGGTTCTGGGGTTCATGTACAGATCATGCAGGATTGTTACATAGGTACATACACAGTAAAGTGGTTTGCTGCCTCCATCCCCCATCACCTATATCTGGCATTAATCCCCATGTTATTTCTCCTCAACCACCCCACCCCCTGCTGTCCCTCTCCAGTCCCCCCAACAGACCCCAGTGTGTGATGTTCCCCTCCCTGTGTCCATGTGTTCTCATTGTTTAACACCCATCTATGAGTGAGAACATGCAGTGTTTGATTTTCTGTTCTTGTGTCAGTGTGCTGAGAATGATGGTTTCCAGATTCATCCATGTACCTACAGAGGACACAAACTCATTGTTTTTTATGGCTATATTGTATTCCATGGTGTGTATATATATATACCCATTAATGGGATTGCTGTGTCAAATGGAATGTCTATTTCTAGGTCCTTGAAGAATCACCACACTGTCTTCCACATGGTTGAACTAATTTACACTCCCACCGAAAGTGTAAAAGTGTTCCTATTTCTCCACATCCTCTCCAGCATCTGTTGTCACCAGATTTTTTAATGATACTCATTCCAACCAGCATGAGATGGTATCTCAATGTGGTTTTGATTTGCATTTCTCTAATGAACAGTGATAATGAGCATTTTTTCATATGTTTGTGGCCTCATAAATGTCTTCTTTTGAAAAGTGTCTGTTCATGTCCTTTGCCCACTTTTGAATGGGTTTTTTTAGTTCTTGTAAATCTGTTTTAGTTCTATGTAGATTCTGGGTATTAGCCCTTTGTCAGATAAGTAAATTGCAGAATTTTTTTCCCATTCTGTTGGTCACTGCTTCACTCTAATGATTGTTTCTTTTGCTGCACAGAAGTTCTGGAGTTTAATTAGATCCCATTTGTCTATTTTGGCTTTTGTTGCCAATGCTTTTGGTATTTTAGTCTTATAAAAACATACATGGAAAACAATAGAACAAATGCACTAGAGAAAGAAAGAGAAGAAAAGGACATGTAATTATTAATTATCTTTTAGGAAGTGGTGTTTTGATTATGTTTTTATGAATTATTGTTTTTCTTTCACTTTTCTGGGTTTCCTAAATACTGCTTATTGATCATTTAGTATTAGTATTCTTAGAAATATAATTTTCCCTTTAAAGGTTAATAACTTTGTGGAAGTCACTTCCAGTTGTCTGGCCAGATCTTACCCAATTGCATTTCCGCCTTTCTAACAGATCCTCATTTTTGTATGAAGTTGCAATATTCCCAGTTTAAAAACTAGTCTTCCCTCAAGCCCTTGCAGATTGGGTTTGCTATAAAGTGTGAACAGTGATGTGTTAGTGTAAGTGATTTGTTTTGTGCACCTTTTGGACTTTTGCATTTTACCCTTTGTTCTACTAAATCTTCTTTCTGCCTGGAACACAAATACGATGCCTAGAGATGGAGTAGCCATGTTATTAATGTAATAATGAGAAGTCCCAAGTTAGACAAAATGTTAGAAGAAACTCCAGTCCTTAATAACTTCATCAAGCTATCTTCCTCAGTTTCTTTTTACACAAATGAAAATAACTCTTCATGTATGCAACTCACTCAGGATCGCTTTCCTTTGCATGTAATGAAATTCAGTCTTAACTGATACAAAGAAGGAGAAGAAAATTATTAATTCACACTGTACTCTGAGTTGTAAATGATGATGGATAGAATGAATCTAGTAAACATTTGAACTGGGGGAACTAAAAGATGAAAAGATGTGAAAAAAATTTTCAGACTAGGGAATTTTTCTTACATCTTTACTGTATTTCAAAATTTGAGGCACCAACCAACACTTGATGGACCTGTGTTAGTGTGCTGTTCTATCTCAACTTCAGAACACTGGGGAATAGTTACTGCCTCAGTTTCCCTTGATAGCCAACTGTCAACTGTTATGTAATTAGATACGTTTGTCTCTTAGTAGAAAAGATTAAAATAAGAATTCTTATGTAGTTGGATATTTTATATGAAATGATTTCAAAGGTGACATTACATATTATCAAATAGAACTTTCAGATTTAAAAATAGAATGATAAATGAAATACTTTTAAGAGAAAAGAGAGTTTTGACCACTGAATACGAATCAGCCCTGGAAAAACCAAGAGCACATAATGTTCATGCTTTTCGTCTTTCTTAAGATTTCATCTACCTCTATATGGGATTTTTACCCTAGGTTATGTCAAAGGTAATCCCTGTTTCAAAATCTCCATTTTTTCCCCTTCTTCCCTAGAGTCGGAAACTGCTTTCCACATTGTCCACAGTTAGTAGCCTCTTCTAGACATGGGTTAAAAACAGCTGGCACTAGAAGCTATGTCATTAAAATGCATGCATTTTTCTTAATGATGGCCAATGAACCATAACAAAATTGAAACTTCCCTCTCTGGTAGTGATCAGACAGGTTCAAAAAGAATATTTGACGATATGCCAAGCCAGCACATTGCTGCCATTATAAAGCAACGCCCACACTCAAATCAGCCAGGCTTTTCTTCTCTATTATAGAACAGCTGCCTCCCATAGTGCACCTGATTTAGCACAAGATCAAAAACCTCAACGCCTTCTATGTGGGTTCTGTGACATTTCACAGTTGCATGGGACCCAGGTAAAACCATTAAAAAATACTTTGGGACTATTTCAAGGAGAAAATAGAAACACAAGGCCCTGTTATCTGGTATCATTAGACATTTTCTTACGCTACATGGGGCTGTCCCCTTAGAAACCTCAATGAAGTGTTAGGAACAAGCAGCTTGATCCTTAATTCATTTTTGAATTCATTTATTGAATAGACATCTATTGAGAAAATAATACAACTAAAACATTAGGATTAAAGTGCCATATTAAGGTGCCTCTGGTTCAAACATGTTGCTTTTAAAAAAATATTTAAAAAATGTTTTTTGAAACAAAGTCTTACTCTGTAGCTCAGGCTGGAGTGCAGTGGAGTGATCATGGATCACTGTAGCCTTGACCTCTTGGGCTCAAGCAGTCCTCTTTCCTCAGCCTCCCAAGTAGCTGGGAGTGTCTAGGGTTTTTGTTTTTGTATTTTTTATAGAGATGAGGTTTTATCATGTTGCCCAGGCTGGTCTTGAACTCCTGGGCTCAAGCTATCCTCCCATCTGGGTCTCAAAAAGTGCGGGGATTACAAGTGTGAGCCATCACACCGGGCCTTGCTTTGTTGTTTTTATTGCTACTTCCAAGCACTTTTGCTATTCCAAACACCTTCATTGTATCTACTGTAAGGAATGCTCTAATTAAGTTGAAGCAAACTATGACTCTACTGCATTCAGTTCTGTGTTGTACAATCTTAGTGCCACAAGGACTGAAAATGTGCTTTCTGTTATTTTATCTATTTTAGAATGTGCTAATGAACCTGCAACATGATATCTATTTTATTGTGCAGGTAAATAATATGTAATTGGTGAAATAACAGACTCTCAGTCAGACTGGACTGAACCCTATTCTGCAGCACATCAAAAGCAGTGCTTTCAAATGTGGGCTGGATAACGTAATTGTTAAAAAGGTAGCTTTTGTACTGCATTGACATCTACAACCGTTGGTTCTTGTTCTACCTTCAAGAGCCACAGAAATGCCTAAATATTCTCTCATATAACAACTCTAAAAGCTGTTGATCTTACTCCACAAATGATAAATCTTTTTTCGAGATAAACTTCCTCAGTTTCGTCAAAGGATCCTCCTAGGCACAACCTCCAAACCCATCTTCATTCTTCTTCTCTGTTTAGTTTGCCACTGACCCTTTTAAAACGTGAACATAAGTGGTAGGTGTGGTCTGTTAAGTTCGTAGAATAGTGAGAATGTTGCCTTCCTCCTGACTGGCACCATCTTCCTGACAAGGCTGGCTTTGTTCACTTTTGCATTTTGGGCCACTGCACAACAAATATGTTGTCTCATATTGAGCTTTTGGTCCATTAAGACTCCTAGATCTTTTTCATGCATAATGCTATCAACCGTATCTATAACTAGAGACTTTTTATTTGAAGGAAGTCTATAGGACTTAATCCTATCTAAAGCTCTCATCTTTTGGACTTGGTGTAGGATTTTATAATGATATCTATTATATTTCTCATCCTCTGTTTGATTCTTTTCTACACCTATTCAGTGTTGTCTCTGTTTCTGACATATTTAAACGTGAGCCTGATAATTTCATGCCCTTGCTCAAAAAACTTCAGAAATACATAAAAATCCACTGAATTAGGTAAAAATCCCTAGCTTTGGATTTAATTCCCGCCGGTTGCCTCACCTTGTACTTCTAGACTCAATTCCAGATAAGCAGTTGCAGATACGAGTTGCACCCTTGTGCCTTGGGGTAACCCTCTCCCCCAAACAACCTCAGCCACATTTTTTTGTAGTTTATCAGGGGTCACATTGTCTACTAGGATAGCTTCAGAGTTGGTCTGAGTGTTATAGGAGGCAGTATTTGTGGAAACTCACTGAAAATGTCTAAGCTTTAAGCAATTGCAGGTTAATTATCTTTAGCAAAATAATCTGCTTCCTGCAAAATGTTTTCCAGCCTTTATGCTTTGAGATAATATTAATTTTAATTAATAGCATATGCTACCAATTATCACTGTATTTAAATTTTCATTACATCTCAAATTTTTGAAATGTCATTGATCTTAAAAGACTCACCATTATGCTGTTTCTCTTGATACATCCGTCTAATGCATCCTTTTCCTTCATTAAAATTTCATCACATTCTACTTGCTTTATGGTAAAGGTTGTACTCTAACTTACTGTATAATAGGCTTTTACACTTTGCTTTCACCCTTCATCTCATACCTCAACCCCAAAACTATAGGATTCTTGAAAATTATGTTTGTTTTATAATCATTCTCAACATCCGTATCTGCTAACACAAAGCAGGTGCTTTATTACTATTAGTTGAATGGAATTAAATTAGTATCTCTCTCTCTTTATATCATTTTTGCATTGATATAAAGAAATGCCTGAGACTGGGTAATTTACAAAGAACAGAAGTTTCCTTGACTCATGGTTCTGCAAGCTGTGCAGAAAGCATGGTGCTGGCATCTGCTCAACTTTTGTTGAAGACTCAGGGAGCACTCAATCATGGCAGAAGGTGAAAGGGGAGCAGGTAAATCATATGGAGAAAGCAGGAGCAAGGGAAAGAGAGAGTGAGAGAGAGGTGCACACATTTCTAATGACCAGATCTAATGAGAACTCACTCATTATTGCCAAGGCAGCACCAAGCTTCCCTTACCTAAAAACCTCCCACCAGGGGCCACCTCCAGCACTGGAGATTACAATTCAATATGAAATTTGTGTGGGGACAAATATCCAAACTATACCACTTCCATCTTACTATTTTTCATACACAAATTCCATCAGAAACCCCAAAATTGATGTTTATAAAAATGTCCAATGAATGCTTTTCTGTTTTGTAAATTATTTTAGAAATAGTTGAGTTCTCATCTAAAATCTTTCTTTGAAATGTGAAATGGAAGAAAGAGAGTCATGCTCTAGTGTGAGCTTCCAGGAGGATGGTAGGACCAGCAGAGTGATAAAGGAGGACACGAAGTCCCACAGAAGAGCAGTGCTGTACGTGCACTCTAGGATTTGAGAAGCAGAAGAAACACAAGCTATCAGCTCTTTGCTTCCATCTTTGAACTGAGTTTGAGTCATGACATTGCACCACATATCATGGCCATCTTCTCACTTGTAGCAGGCCGGATCAGCCAACACATTGCTACCAGAACCATTTCCATGGTCTAGGAAGATGGGAAGCAGAATTGATGAATATTAAGTTGTATTCATCTGGCTCAATATTGCATGAAAATGTGGGTAAAGCCTGTGTCCAGTTTGTGAACCTAAGTAACATATGAACTCTTCTTTTTGTCTTCTGAAATAACTTACTGTTATAATCCATTTCCTATATGGTTTATCTGTTAATATACATAAACTATAAATGCATGGACTTCAGTATATGTGTTTACATCTGCAACTCCCTTGTACCAAGTTTGTAATGTGAAAAAAAATCTTAATGGAGCCTATGTCTCCTTGAGAATTTCAGGAAATCAGGTCAAGGCGTCCAGAGTTTATTGATCTGATAGACCTAAGGTAATAGAAATTAAACAATGAAAATAAAAATAGAAGAGAGATGTTAGAAGGTGGGAGACAAATGACAGGTTGACATAAATGAATTGGAAAAAGGAAAAGTAGTTTGATCTTACATGATCTGAAATGTTTCCCATTTATTTACATTGCCTGAAAACACAGTAGCACAGACATGCATACCCTAACTTCATGCCACTGACATTCTTTGCAGTAGCAAGAATAAATTGCATAAATTGTAGATAACAATAAATCAAGAGCAATGTCCTAGCAGAGCTGAGACAGTAAGGACTTTAATGGACTAATACATCCATCATTTCCATATCTTCAGTGACAAGTTATATTTCCTGTTTCTGAAATGTGTTTTGCATTATTAGTCAGAGTGGTGTCTCTTATGTATTATTTTCAAAATGATAAAACAAACAAACAAAATGATCTTTAGGTTTAATTCAAAAGTATTATGAACAGGTGTTAGATAAGTCTTGATTACATAATTATGCAGTTTATAGAAATGTGTTAACAAAAGGAAGTGTTAATGTTACTGAAGCTTGATACTACTAAGCAGGACATTCCTACTTTCTTAAAGTGGATACATAAAAATAAATAATGCAACATATACATAATGTATAATAGAAAGTTATTCTATGATTCAATATCTGTTCTGTCAATGTTTAATCAAATGTGATTAAAATGTAACAGAAGACATTTTCTCAAGACATTGTTAAAAGTCAAAAAGTATATTTTGTTTAGTCTTAACCTTGACAATTTTTTAAACTATTGCCTTTCCATATAATACTTTTTACTGTTAGAAACTTTTTAAATAACTACATAAAAAATTATCACAATAAATAATATTTTCCCAAAGACTTCATTTTTCCAACATGATTCGGTTGTAAAACGTTAAATATTGAGAAATATTTGTAAACTAAGACAGAGAGAGAAAGTAGTATTAGAAAATTGGAAACAGACGTGCAGTTTTGGCATGTAGAATATTCTGTGTGTCTTGAGTGAATATACAGTTGATTTATATTCTAAGGATATGCATTTAAATTATTTTCATGTTAAAATATTCAGTCTATAACTTGTTAAGTCTGACAAATCGTGAGATTGACTAAATTCTAATTTGGGAAAAAAACATGAAAATCTCTATTTCCAAACAAATTTTATTCTGACATCATATTACAATATTTTACATTGACTTAGAAATCTTTCATGAGTGTATAGTGCTTTAGAACTCAGGCCATATCTATAAAACTATAACTAAGAAGCATCAGAATAAAGAAAAATGATACTAGACAATATTATGAAATCTGTACATACAGATAGCCTATCAAATTGCAGCTAGACATATTTATTAAAACAAAATAAATATTATAATTAGCATTTATCATATATGCATATGCAAATAAAGTCAAAAATTATTTTTAAGTTCAGCCTACAATATCATAGAGGTGAATAGATTTTATGTAGGTATACCTTAATATCTTTAGGAAATTATTTATAGCAACATAAAACTGACTAACAACATCAAAACAGTTTCATCATTATGATGCAATTAAGGAATGAATATTTTTTTCTGGCACTATATTCTGAATGCAAGAAAGAGGTCATCAGTCTTATTGTAAAACTTTACACTATAAACAGGGATGGATTTTAATTTTATGAAATGTCCTCCCTCAAATTATGAGGTCCAACTAAGCTCAAAGTAGGATGGTACCAAATACCTTGTTGACCCTACAGTTATTCAGAAACTTAAATTCATAGAGATTTACGTAGGAAATGATTAAGTGAAATGAATCTAAATAGCAAATTGTAGAATATACTTGGAACATGTTATTCTTAAATAGTTGACATTTGCATGTTGTGTCATCCTTTTCAGCTTGAAACCATTGCTAAGTGAAAGGAAAATGTAACAAAGTTGGAATCAAGATTTCCTCTTCCTGTGATCAGTTCCTCTAGGTGGAGGCCCCACTGCCTGGCTAGCTGTGCCAGCCGTGCATCTGAGAGCAAACCACACCAAGCGTCCTTTTCTGCTTGCTGTGGATTTGGACACTGAAAATAAACTTCATTATGCAGAGTGCGTATTTGTGCTTTCCACCTGGTCTGATCCCTCTGAGTTAACAGTATTAATTTTTTTAAATTGTGGACATTCCTCTCTCACAGAAGGAATGAGTCATTATATATATATATATATATATATATATATATATATATATGCATATATATTTGTATTCAGTATTATCTATACCAGTGAATATGTCTTAGTTGTATATTAAAATAAGTTAGGAAGATTCTTGTTTTAAATACTAGCACCATGACCATGTCATTGAAAAAGGTGTTTCAATTGGTCTGGGCGCCGGCTCACGCCTATAATCCCAACACTTTGGGAGGCCGAGGTGGGTGGATCACGAAGTCAAGAGATCGAGACCATCCTGGTCAACAAGGTGAAACCCCGTCTCTACTAAAAATACAAAAATTAGCTGGGCATGGTGGTGCAGCCTGTAGTCCCAGCTACTCGGGAGGCTGAGGCAGAATTGCCTGAACCCAGGAGGTGGAGGTTGCGGTGAGCCGAGATCGTGCCATTGTACTCCAGCCTGGGTAACAACAGCAAAACTCCGTCTCAAAAAAAAAAAAAAAAAAAAAAAAAAAAAAAAAAAAAAAAAGTAAATTGGTTTGGGAATGGTACTAGTGAATCAGCATATTTTAAAATGCCTTCAAGGGAACCAAATTGCAGCCACACTTGAAAACCATCAGCAGGCAAAAGTCCCAGCACAAATAGAAAATGACGAGACTGATGAAAATACGGTCAAAACAAACACACCTAAAAGAAATCAGAAGAAAAAGTAATCATTACACTGCATCTCCTGTGTTACAGATGAGAAATTTTGGAAAATTGCTTTTAAAAATATTTCTAAACAAGTTTCCAGAATCTATTGCATCTATGAAACGATAGCTTATACTTCCAAAAGTAGTGAAAAAAATCTATACAATTACGGTAAGACATTAGGATAACATAAGTACTAATGTTTTAAAACTCCAGCAATAATGCATGTGGTTTCTAAATGACTT
The DNA here is from genome assembly GCA_031835075.1 of Saguinus oedipus. Classification (NCBI taxonomy): domain Eukaryota; kingdom Metazoa; phylum Chordata; class Mammalia; order Primates; family Cebidae; genus Saguinus; species Saguinus oedipus. The sequence goes on along the minus strand of CM063169.1, from coordinate 9,122,283 downwards.
TAGAGTAAGATGGTAAATACTTTAGAGTAAGATGTTAAGTATTGAGGGTTTATTAAGTTTACATATTGAGGAAGTTGTTACAAATGCAGAAATTTTTGAAAAGCTGAAAATAATGAAAAAAGATAAAGGAGTGTGGAATAAATAAACCTATACTCAATATTCAATAAATAAGATAATTCATCTTAAATAATTCATCTAAAAAAAAGACAATTTTATAAGATAGTTACTGTTGTCCAAATTGCCTTGGAGATGGGAGATTAAAAAAATCTATAGTATTGACTTATAATAAAATTCTCTGGCTGTGTATAAATATCTGTAACTTTTCATTTTTTTTGTTCTGCCAATCCTCCCACACTGCTTCCCACTTTTGCATAAGACTTTGTACTACACGGAGTTCTACTTCTCCCTACAAAAGCCAGAGTGTGCGGTTTACTGTTTGCTCAGCCTTTTGGTGTCAAAATAGAACCATACATCCCCAAATCAGTTGAACATAGCGTACCGCCAAGGATACTAAAACTGGGGTGGATGGTGGAAAGAAGAAAGTCTGAAATTGGCACCCGATGTCTCAGTAGTCCAGCAACTGCGACTAAATCCGGCTGCAGTGATGGACTAGCAAGGCTGGATTCAGTGGTCAGATGCTCCGCATTTTTGAAATCCTCCTACACATATGCATTTCATTAATTAGTTTTCAATTTTTTCTTCTTAATACTTTATGTTTTAAATACTTTATGTTTTAAATAACCTTTCTTTGTCTCTTAAGGTTTTGGAATGAAAGCAACTTTAATGATTTTTGCTAATGTAAGCAGGCAAAAATTATTAGGATATTCAGAAACTTACATATATGCCCATTTTCAAACCTGTCTTAGTAGCCTTCACATATGAGGAAGTCATCTCAGACTGAAAAGATAATTCTCATCCTCTTCCCTACTTACCCAGTCTTCATTGCCTGCAATCCTAGAACTTGAACCAGAGCTAAGCATTCAATAGGGGTCAAATATACTCAGACAGAATGACATAACAACAGAATTGCAAGACATTTATGTTAACAATATTTGCAAGAATTTCTTAGGAATGGGTTCTGAAGGTGTACAACTAACCAAGATGAAAGATTGCATTGGGGTGAATTTCAAAGTGGACACTTTATCAAAGAGTGTGGATAAAGTAGGTAAGTTTGAAGAGTTGAACCTGTTTCTAGCTGTTTGATAAGCTTATTGGCTAAAATTAGGCCCAGTAAAGGCCTATAAGAGACACAGTCCCAGGAATCCATTGGATTTTAGAAAGAGGGAAACACTTTGGAGTGTGCATATGCTACAGCATTTGTTAAGATTGTTATCTGGATAAAATTCACTAATTGAATCTCCCAAATCCTTAGGTAACCAATTTAAGTAGGTGACGCCACAGAAGATAGTGCACTGAATTGGTCTCCATAAAAACACTGCGATTGGGGAGTGTATATGTTGTTAGAACCCCAAACACAGCACTTCTCCAGGGAAGACAAAGGGGTCTTTTGTCCCTAATGAACATCAAAGCCATTGGAACCATCTGAATTAAAGGACTCATGGATTACTGTCATTGTAAATAGGCCCGGGACTTCCAAGGACCGCAATTAATACCAGCTCACATAGGCACTATTCTGTTTCTGTTTTTTAAAAGTATTCACATTCTCGTGCATATAGACCTAATTGAAGCCTCCAAAATAGAGTTTTGCTCCTCACACAATTCCCAAATTTGAGTCAATTCACATATTCAAAGTTCTTTAAATAAAAAGATGGTAGGTAGGTACTTCCATAAACAGACTCTGAAAATATCAAATGTTATTTCTATAGTTTCTTTCCAGCTTGCTGAAACGGCACCTGCATCCATTCATAAGAGGAGCTGTGCACTGGTGAAATGAAAATAAGTTAGATATCTAACAGGCTTATGGAATTTGAAAACCGAGAGTCTGCCATTTAAGAGTCAAAGTGGAATTACCTGGAATTCAGAGGACAACAATGTCCTGAATCTGGTTAATGGTTTGCCCATGGGTAGTCCCCCCAGTTTATGATTACAAGTCCTTTCTCCAAAAAAAGAAAATATATATATATATGTGTGTGTGTGTGTGTGTGTGTATGAATATATGTATATTTTATGTGTATTTTGAGATGGAGTTTCACTCTTTTCACCCAGGCTGGAGTGCAATGGTGTGATCTTGGATTATTGTAACCACTCAGGTACAAGCGATTCTCCTGTCTCAGCCTCCCAAGTAGCTCAGATTACAAGCATGCACCACCATGCCCAGGTAATTTTTTGTATTTAGTAGAGACTGGGTGTCACCATATTAGTCAGGCTGATTGCGAACTCCTGACCTCAGGTGATCCACCTGCCCTGGTCTCCCAAAGTGCTCGGATTATAGGTGTGTGCCACCGCACCAGGCCCAGCAATATTTTATTGGTCTAAGTGCTAAAAAAAATACTTTGTTTCTCTTGAATTTAATTGTGTATATATGTAACATCAAATGAACATACATTTATTACAAGTTGTTTTATAAATATTGCATTTTATATGGATGTCAAATTAGAGAACTTCCAGTTTTACAAACGGCTCTGACAAACACAGACTCAGTTACATGCATTCATTTCGAAAAAAGATTCATAGAGATTTGGGATCATTTAGGCTTGACTTCAGTGAAGTTTCTGTATCAATATTTTCTGGTGCTATGTATGCCTGTGTTTGAGCAGTTGATTTGAATTAAACAATTATAACACCATGATTATAAAGATGAAGAAACAGAACATGAATGCCATTAATTTATTCATTCTATGTGATCATTTTGAGTTTTTATTTTTGTTTTAATTTTTTTCAACTGTAGTAATACTACAGTGGAATCAGTCTCAAATAAATAAAATTATGGACATAATTTCTGGTATTTGTTGTGTAATGTGATCTTTCTGACATTCTGCCAAACTTCGCCATATGTTTAAGATTTTCTTTACTATAGAATTTCTTACTATATAAATGTATACATGCTACTACATGAGATAAAAATTTTTGAAACTAAAATTCATAAAAAGCTTTTTGGTAAACTTTGACCCAAGAGAGATTGACAAACTAAGCTATTTTCTATTGATAATACATGTGTGAAGAATGTGAATTTGGATACAAATTATTGACACCATATATCGGATACTTATTTTAAAGCATATACAGCCATCTAAAATACCTTGCTCCTACCCTGTGAAATATTGTTGCCTAGCTGGGGCTATACCTGTCTTCAAAAGTCATTCTACCATCCTATCAAGCCAGCTGCTTCAGGACGGTGAGGAACAGTATCAAACCAGTGAATCCCATGAACATGGCCCATTGACACACTCCTTTTTCTATGAAGCGAGTCCCTTGATCAGAAGCCATGCTTTGAGGAATACCATGACAGCACATAAGGCAGTCTGTAAGTCAATGTTTGGCAGAAGCATTGTGTTCAGGAAAGACACATCCACATCCAAAGTCGTATCCAGTAGAAACAAAATACTGCCCTTCCATGGAAGTGGAAGCTGCCCAATGTGATCTACCTGCCATCAGGTAGATGCCTGGTCCCCTGGGGAATAGTACCACATTGGGGGCACAGTGTTGCATTTTACAACTGGTAGATTGTTAATAGCAAGGCAGCCTTGGTGAGTGGAAGTCCATGTAGCTGAGTCCATGCATAAACCCCCATCCCTGACACAACAGCTATTTTAGTCATGGGCCCAATGGGAGATGACAGGGGTGACTGAGTAAAGAGGCTGGTGGCACCCACAAAACAAGTTATCCTATTCTATTAGTTATTAAAATCCTCATCTTCTAAGGTTATCCTTTTGTAAGCATCCAAGAACATCGTCCAGTTTTTTGTTCTTTCTGAGAGTTCTAGCCACATATCTCTTCTCCAGATTTTTTGTCATCAATATTTCAATTGTCTTCCTTCCAAATTCCTGACCATCAAGACAACCCAAGGGCCAGGGCCCAAGAATTGATACACAGTCACTTGTCTAGTTCCTTCTCCTTCTAAGCAGTATGGCATCAGGCTCTGTGATAAAATCTTTCTCTTGGCCATTGTGTGTCTCTGCTTATTAAGTCTTATGGATAGAGACATGCCTAGGACATGGTAAATGGACAGGTTGCCAAGCTAATAGCAGCTCTGAGTCTCTCATTCATTCATACTGAGCACAGCCTGGAGGCCTCCATAGAGCAGCAAGGCTGATGAGAACAACTAACTACTGGCGGGTGAGTTGATTTCTTGAATCACGGAGAGTGCAGTGATTTACCTCCAATAGAACAGCTGCTGTTGAAAAATTGATGTATTTTTCTTCTGTGTCTGCCTTTGCTGTATCTACCTTCTTCAGATATGTTCAATAAACTCTATAATCACAGCATTTTATATATCATTGCTACTAAACAAAGAATATAATTCAAAAGATGTTAGGCATTGGGCTTATTCCCAAAGGATGCAAGACTCTTACTGTGTACCCCTTGTGGAATATGGGATGATTCATGGAAAACTCACTATAGTGCCAGATGGGAAGCAACACCTTGCAAGATCAGCATTCTGTGTGGTGTGTAGAGCTACCATGTTCATTAACTGAAAGTTAATGAATGATTCTTTTCATTCTATATGAGAAAAGAAAAACCCTCAGAATCTTTAGGTATGAAAATTCTAGCATGTTACTGAAGTGTGTCCTGAAAGTAGAGGAAGTATGTATTGGGTAATGAAGGAGGCAAGTCATTAATATCCAATTTGGCCTCATAATCAAGTATAGAAATGAGGAAACTAGAATCCACATCTTTTCTTCCTTTCTGGTATGCGTATGTGTGTGTGTGAAAGAGATACTATTTCTACTTAAGCATGTAGACACACAGAGTAGTTCCTCCTTATCCGAAGTTTTGCTTTCTGAGGTTTCAATGACCTGCAGTAAACCATGGTCCAAAAAAATTTAGTGGAAAATTTCACAAATAAACAACACGAGTTTTGAATTGTGTGCTGTTCTGAGTATCGTGATGAAGTTTTGTGCTGTTGCTCTCCGTCAAACCCAGGATGAATCATTCCTTTGTCCAAGGTCTCCACGCTGTCTCTGCTTTCCACCCATTAGTCACTTATTAGCCATCTCAGCTTATCAGATGGACTATGGCAGTGCTTGTGTTTAAGTCATTCTTATTTGACTTAATAACGGCCCCAAAGCGTAAAAGCACTGATACTGGCCATTTGGCTCGGCCAAAGAGAAGCTGTGAAGTGCTTCCATTAAGTAAAATGATGAAAGTTCTTGACCTAATAAACGGGAAAAATCATATGCTGAGGTTGCTAAGATATACGGTAAAATGAATCTATCTGTGAAATTGTGACATAGAAAAAAATTATACATAGTGTTATAGGGTTCAGCAACATCTATGTTTCAGGCATCCACTGAGTTTCTTGCGATGTGTCTCTGCGGTAATGGAGACCTACTCTATACAGATATAATTTTCATATACCTATATCTATCTATATACATATAGATACGCATATATACAAATTTATGTATATATTTATATACATCTATATAAATAGATGTCGATATAGTATTTAGGGTATTGTGGTGGTGATAATGTTAATTTAATCTGTAGGTGATGAAATACTGAGACAGGATTAAAAAAAAATTGCACTCAGAGAAGATTGTCCACAGAAATCCAAGACTTAGAGATAACGGAATAATAGTACTTTGGAATTTCTGTTTGTTTCTTGTGTTTTTGTTTCATTTGCTAAAAAGAATAAATGCATTATTGTTTTTATAAATGAAAATTTAATTTTGTTAGTGAGATCTTTTTTCATTGGACCAATGAGTGTAAGAAGCATATTTGCACATTTGTAACAGCAACAAAAGGGAGTGAATGACACTCAGGGAGACCATAATTTATCATCCAACTTGTGACACTTCTGCCACGAGGTGTGTTTAACCATGTGGGATATCAGCTGTAAACTGGGACTGTCTCAAGGTAGCTAGGATATATGGTTATTCTAACTGTAGTGGACATTTTCAAAATGCTTGACTGTTTAACATTAAAATCCCTCCTCTTCTCAGTTTCAGGGAATTGTACTTTTCACTCAGAGGAAAAGTGAAGAAATTTCATCCCTTCTGATCTCTCAACCAAGGCAAAATCCAATACAGGTCAGGAACTTTGTGGAGGTATGAAAATTCAAAAGGACAGCGAGATTGGTTATACAGCAACCATGTCCACTGGAGTCCATGGTGTATAATGTGATGGTCATTGTTCTGGCCACATTTATTTTTTTCTGAATATTTTAAAAGAATTATTATGTGCCTTTCATGTGTTAACTCAGTTTACTGAACCGGTAGTCTAATTTTGAAGAACTGAATACTGGGATGTAGAAATGTTAAATCACTTTCCCAAGGGCACGAAGTTCTCATGAGTGGTGGGGAGAATATTCGGAACTAGACAGTTCAGCTCCAGAGCCCCCATTCAGAAGTGCTACAGGTTAATGCCTTTGTTGTCTTTCCTTCTTCACTCTGCCCTGTTTCAGAGCCTTTCATTTGTCTCTGCCCTCTATTCGATAGCCTCCTAATAGATTATTTTCCTGCTTTAAATTGTTGTCATTTGGAGCCAAGAACCCTAGCTGAAATCTTGCTACTGTGCGTGATGGTTTCTGGTCTCTTTACCACAGCTGCTTTGACCAAGGTGCTCAAGAACTTTCTTTAACCAAAACAGCATTGTCAATAAAAATTGAAAATGATCATCTAAGTATAAAAGGAAGTTCAATAACTTTACAAACTGTAATTAGTGCAAAACATTTGTAAATTCCCCTTCTTACAGATAATCATTAAATTGGTCAATATTATTCAGTTTTAGAGGTTAACACCTGTAACTGGCATTAAAAACAGAAGTATAAGCCATCGGGATAAACTTTGTGTCAGTAAAATGAAAGAGCAGCATTTTCTACTTATTCAAAGAATGTTCAAGCATGCCAACTTATTCATAGAGGTTATGTTCTCCCCAGAGTTCACACAGATAAAGTTCGAGGGAGCTGGGTTAGAATGAGGTATGACAACACACAAAGCATAATTCTGTTAGAAACGTTTTTAGAACAAACTAGATGAGGAGGCTTAAATTTCAAAGTCAGGAAGTTGAAGCAAAAATTCTTGACTTCCATTCACTGATCTTCACCCACGTGTACAATTATGGTCATTTCATCCAGTAAGACACTCTGATACAATGTTTCAAATTTAGTATATTTTTAAAGAGGTCTGTAAAGGAACAATGACCATTTATTGAATACTGTCTTTTCATTGGACATTGTGACAGTGCTTTCACACCTCTTCTTTAACAGACATCACAAATCTGTGACATAGATATGCACATCTATATGAATAAGAAAGAGACTGAAAATGTTGAACAACTTGCTCAAGAGAGGACCGGAAGTAAGTAAAATCAGAATTCCAACTCACGTGTGTCTGTCTGCAAATTCTATGCTTTTAACTCTTAAGCTATATTGCTTTTCACTCTTATAATTCAATTTTATTAAGTCCTAATCCCATGATCACATTTTAACAAATGGTTATGTGTGTACATGGAAATATACTATGTGAATGGCAAGGATGTATGCGTTTGTGTCCATATTTATATTTGCAGTATGATAATACATAAAATGACTGTTACACTCCCTCACACAAAGTGCACATGGAAATAAATGCTATGTCTCATAGGTACTAGCCTAGTCAGTTTTACATATTCATATACTTTACTGCTCATTACAACTATGAATGATAGGATTTATTGTGCTTTTTTCCACATCAATAAATTGAGTTTAAAGAATTAAGGCAATTTGCCCTAGCTGACATAGGTAATAATTGGAAAATCTGAAATCTAAGCCAAGGTCTGTGAATTCCAAAGTTCATGCATTACCCATCACCACATACTGCCTGTCTGGGTATTCATTATCCTGCTATCCAAATACCAAAAATTTATTTTAATCAAAGAAAAGTTACTTTTCTATGTCGTAAATTGCCAGAAACAATGAGATTATAAAACTAAATTAACTAGAATAGTCTTATATATTCTCCCAAGCTCCCTGCAGCGAGAGAGTGAAACATCAAGGTTGCAGCTGGCAATCTCAGCTGAAAAATACTTCTCTTTCTGAGCCCAGTTAGAAAACCAAATCTCATGATAATACAAAATTATCATTACTAAAATTTTTACTTAATCTGTATTTAAAATTTTTAAATAAATAAATTAAAAAACATATTTTTGTTTTTTTTTGGGGGGGGAAAGTGTTATACTAAGCTGCCAGCACTAACATATTGCAATCAATTTTATGAGTGGATAATACAAGAGCACTATCACAACTGGTTGTTATTTATTTTAAATTTTGAGATTAGTTGCATTTTCCAAACAATGTTTTTTTTTCATAGTTTTATCAGAATAAAATACTTTTTTCAAAATATATATTCTCTTTAAATTAGAAAAATATAACAGATACACATCTTTGCATATGCTAATGTTTCCCAGCCTCGAGATCACTCAGAATATTATGAATAAGTTTCTTATCAAATACATCTAGAACATTAAAGTGGTTAGCATAATGTAGTTATATATTATTACCAGATTCACCTTCACCATAAAGATTTTTAAAAAGTAATTCAATACGCAAATGGCTCGATAATAGTTGGAATTTCTAAAACCACTTGAAGCAAGATACAAACCAAATCGAGGGGTTCTCAATGAACAAACATGCTCAAGCCACGTTTCCTCTGAAAAAGAATTATTACCGAGATATTTTGATATTTTACAATGTACTTTTCTTTCCTTGAGGCTTTGTCTGTGTATTAGTCCATTTTCACAGTGCTATTACCCTCAAGATTGGGTATTTTATAAAGAAAATAGGTTTAATTGACTCACAGTTCCATATGGCTGGGGAGGCTGCAGGAAACTCATACTCATGACAAAAGATAAAGAGGAAGCAAGGACCTTCTTCACATGGAGGAAGGAGAGAGAAGTACAAGAGGAGAAAGGCCAGATGCATATAAAACCATCAGATCTTGTGAGAACTCACTGATTATCATGAGAACAGCCTGGGGAAAACTGCCCTCATGTTCCAGTCACCTCCCATTAGGTCCCTTCTTTGACATGTGGGGATTACAATTCAAGACGATATTTGGGTGAGGACACAGCCAAACCAGATCAGTCTGTATCAGCTCTTTGGGATCTGAAGGTACTTGCAGTAATGCAGTGGGAGGATCACAGCAGTTCATTAATTCAACACATATGTATGGTCAGGCACTGCATTCTATTCCGTTGTTGGGTGATAATGGTGAGTAAAAAGCAGGTGTGGTCCCCATCCCAACATGCCGTACAATATACTAGCAGGAATTTCACATAAAGAGGAATGTTATTCTATCACTTCATTGCTTTATTCTTATTTTTTTAAATTCTCAGATAATAGTAATGCAAGTGCTAGCTTTGAGTACCACTTGTGTAAAGAGTTGTGCCAGACCTTAGCATACAATCTCCAGAGATGAGTATTTTCTAAATTCCATCTCTAAGGTATGGTGGATAGTGATCATCAATGAAGTTTGTACTATGCAAATCATGTGGTATGGACTGGTTTGTAACTTCAATTCATTTTCATAGATCGTGCTTTCTCAAGGCATTACCTCTCAAAAAAAGTTTGGCAGGAATTGCTCTGAGGATTGAAACACAGTCAAGAGTACTTGATTCTCAGAAGAGCTGTTTTTCCGGTGAGTGATTGGAATAACTGTCAAATCAGTTCATTTACTTCTTGACAGCTATGGAGGAACTCAGGGGTTCTTCATGTCTTCTGTATCTGCTAATAAGAGACAAATGCCAGTCTTCACAAATGAAATCCCAAGCTAATAAAACACACTTTCCTTGGGCTACATTGGAAGAACCACCAACAAATATATTTGGGAATTCTAGTTGGGAGAGACAGAAGAGGTTGAAACCTTTTTCTTATATCAAAGGGCAGGAACTCTACCTTACTAGCTTTAAGACCAGGTAGAACAGAAAGCCAATAGACAGATTAAGCATTTGCTGCTTCACTTGATCAGAACCCACCACAGTGAGTTAATGTGTAATTATGTGTCATTTTGTTGATATATGAACATGAGTTTCTTCTTGTCTAGGATGGTGTGGAGAAGTCAATTGCATCACTAATGAGTGAAAAGACTCTCCATCACATAAATCTAAATTTGGCTTTCTTGCTAATGATACACACATATCAACGGTTGTTTTTCTTCATGAAAATACTTTAAATTGCCAATTTTGGTGATGGAAGTTAAGGAAAGGTAAAATGTTCTATAAAAGTCTTATTTCTGGGGCAGAAAACAGATATTTAGGGTAAGCAAACTAGCATCTCACCTATATTTATAAAATCTCAAGGTCTAAAAAGATCACTTTAAATCTTTAGTTATACTTTATTGTATTCTATTAAGCAAAGTAAACCCAATAATGTTATTCACAAATTTGGCAACTTACAAAGTAAATATACATTTCATAAATACCCACAATCTTTTGTACAGATTCTTCTTAGATATTTTATTTTTTAATTGACGGATAACATTATATGTTTTCATCAAGAAGAACATGATGTTTTAAAGTATATATCATTGTTGGCTTGTTAAATCTAGTGAATTCACAAGTACATCACCTCATACAGTTATAATTGTTGTGATGGCACATTACATCTATTCTACATTTTCCAAGAATGGAATAATATTTTCACTAACTACAGCCACCTTCTGTATAATACATCTCTTGAAATTCATTTCTTCTGTCTAAATGAAAATGTATCCCCTGAACAACATCTCTCTATCCTGTTTCTCCACTAAACACCCAGCCTCTGATAGCTACCACTGTACTCTCTACCTCCATGTGACCGATGATTTTGGATTCCAACATGAGTGAAATCATGCAGTATTTGTTTTCCTGTGTTTAGCTCATTTTACTTAACATAATGCCTTCCAGGTTCATCCATGTTGTCGCAAAATTTCTTTATTTTTTTATGGTTGAATAGTCTTGCATTGTGTATTTATACCATTTTTCCGTTGATGTACATTTAGGTTGATTTTATATCTTGGCTATTGTGAATAATGCTGCCATAAACGTAGATGTGCAGACGTTTCTTGGACATACCAATTTCATTTTCTTTAGATATCTACCCAAAAGTGGGATTGTTGGATCAAATGATAGTTCTGTTTTTATTTTCGTGAGAAATCTCCATACTGTTTTTCACAAAGGCTATACTAATTGACAAACCCACCAACACTGTTCAAAGGTTCTCCTTTCTCCACATCCTCACAAACATGTTATCTTTTGTCTTTTGGAGAATTGCCATTCTAACTGTGATGTGATATCTCATTTTTTTAAATTTTTGATTAGTGATGTTGAACATTTTTTCATATATCTGCTATTCATTTGTATGTCTTCTTTTGAGGAATATCAATTCAGATATTTTACTCATTGTTTTAATTGGGTTATTTGTTTTTTGTTTTTGCTTTTTTTTAATTTCCTTTTTTGGTTAATGATAAAAATAATTGACTTATGACATGTGCCATAGTATAACAGATACGAAGTAAGTGTGATGTTCAAAATTCCTAGGACTGTTTGTCACTTTAAATATTAATTTGACTTTCATAAAGAGTTCTTTAAAATTCTGTAGCCAGATGATGCACAAAAAAATTGAAAAGAGTGGTGTTATTAGCTAAGCCTGGAAAATTCAGTATACCAAATTTTCAATCCATGTAAGTCAATCAACGAATTATATTTGTGACTTTATATTACAATTCTATTTCTTTCTGTTTGCCTGTCCATTTAGACTTAATCTCACAATTGCTGCCCACCACCGTATTACACAGCAGACTTTTTCAGTGACTTGTCCACTTAACATACTCTTCCTTCTTCTCCAACCAAATGTTTCTCTCTTACCACTTGAACACTGAGACAGGCTCCATTTCCTTGCATAATTAGAACATATAAAAACCTACTAGTTTACGAAAAGCCTGCCCTTTGACAGATTCATAAACATGAGAGAGAACCAATATTCCGACAAAGTTTACCAACAAGTTCTTGCCATTTGGTTTATTTGGCTTTAGCTATTTGAAACTATACCTTGCTGTGGTAGGAAATGGACTCTGTATAGCAAGTACATTCGTGTGTTTGTGGACTTTAACATCATGTGCAAGTGATTTCTCTTAGGAGAACCAACACAATCCTCCCTAAAACAAACTCGAGAAATGACTACTTCCATAGAGTCTTTTGTCTGGGCAGAAAATGTCTGGAGATAAAACTAATGTGAGGTCATTGTTTCTACGATAAGTATATGGGTGACAGCTTAACAGTGGTTTGAGAAAGAACAGATATGTATCTCCTTTAAGCAGATATAGAACATTGATATTTTTATCAGCCATTTCCTGTAGTATTTTACTCAAAATGCACTCAGCTGTTAACTGTCTAGCCAGAAAACTTTCACATTAATAAAGATAAAACTTAGGTACTTAAAGACCACTTTAGTCACTGAACTACTGGGGGCTTACTACCTGCCTAAGGTTCTCGTGTCAAATCTGTGGGATTTTCTACACCACTAGTTTTTTTTGTTAGCAGAAAATATTAATTAAAGTAGAGCCCTTGGACCATGATGTATAATTAATAAATTCTATTATTAAAGTAAAAACCTCTACCATGCTTCATTGTTCAGTGATTAACATTAGATATTTCAGCTTATTGAATATCTCTTATTAACACCCAGTAGGAAGAACTTATTAAGACTTTACTTAAAACAAATAGGAACAGATATGGGCCATGAAGACTAACCCTGAACCCTGAAGGTGGTGGGAAGGGAAGCTGGAAGGATGAGGATAATATAGTGTTTTGTTGAAGAAGGAAGAGATTTGGATTAAATTGACACTGATTGGGCTTCTGAAATGGATGAGGGGTACTTCTCAGTTTTTTACTGTATCTATTATATTTTATCTATTATCTTACTTTGTTATAAAATCTGTTAAACTATTCACAGATTTTTAGGTATAGATGTTTTCTACATTACAAAACAATAATAATAATAATAATAAAATATAAATTAGCCTGTAGAGTATATCAAGTGAGTTTCTATCATATTTCAGTCCTAACCTGTCGGAATAATTGCAATGAGAACAGTGCAATTTCCTGCCGTCTTCTCGTGACTGATGAGCTCTTTAGTGTCTCTGCCTTTGCATATTCCTCTTGGCCTTCAGGTGTGTGCTTCCCACTGGAGGGCTAGTAATCCATTAAGTCACAGAAGCAAGTCTACCATCAAGAGTTTAGAAGTGCCATTGTTGCTACAATCTATGGAATCTTATAATGAGAAAAATAGCTGTCCCCCATTGGGCTCAATTCTTAAAAACATAAGAGCACATTATTCCCCTTAATCATGATGTCAGAGAAGGAGTGTGTATAAAGATTTGAGATATAAGTAGTGGTATTTGAGATATTAACAGGTATACATAAATCTCTTATCAGTTCTCAAATCTTTACACACAGGGTAATGTATCTGCCATATGTTACCACGATGAGCAGGCTAAGACCAGCTTGTAGATACAAGTATAGATATCAGTAGAGGCATGAGTATGGCTACAGACACGGATGCAGAGATGATGAATAGATAAATAGAGTCTTATGGAGAGGGACAAAGAGAGAGGGAGAGGGAAAGAGACAAAGAGAGAGAGAGAGGCAGAGATAATATCTCTAAGCAAATAATACGTTTTCTTTCTTTGAAATGTTAGCACTAATGACAATTTCTCCTCATCCTCCTCCTTATAAAATATCCCTCAACAAATATGGTCCTCATTAAAATGACATTACCTCGTTTCAAGAGTCTGTCCTCTATTATCACACTTCTTTATAAAAATCCCTTTCAGCTTTCATTCCACATAAAATGTAGGGTCCCTAACATTTTCGTTCACGTCACTTACATCCTCCTCTAGAAATACTTTAACATGTCCACATTTGAAATTCTTATACTATTAAGGAGAAAAAAAGAATGTGTGGAAAGCTTAGATTCTTCACTAAAAATCAAATGTGTCATTAAAAAATAACTTTTGACAAAATTATTATAAAAATTTTCAATATACACAAACATAAAAATATCATTTATAATGAACCTTCAAACACTCATTACCCAGATAAGTTAATTACCAGGATTTTGCACATGTGAAAGAGGTTTTTTTGTTGCTGCTGAAATATTTTAAAGGTAGTTATAGGCACTATGTCGTCTCAACCCTTATACTTCAGTAAGAGTGTCACAATTTCCAGTAAATATAAATAAAATTACCTCTTGTTTATTCCAGTGTATTTTGCAAATAGCAAAATATGAGAATATTAACGATATAAAGAAACTAAAATTTCATTAATAAAAAAAGATAATTAGGTGCTTTCATACATCATAATTCAATATGGCGATTTTATAATATGTGAAAGATAAGTTCATCCAATCATATTAAGAGAAAGGTATATCACTGTATGTGTTATTTGATAATGATGAAGATACATATCTACATAGAGTTAGAGATAGAGATCATGAGTGTATAGTATAATATTTCAAGAGAAATATAAGAAGCTATTAATAAATATAAATATTGGTTTCTGGGGAGGAACTAGAGTGATGGGAAAGGGGTCTCCATATTCTGCCATTTTTTAATCATTTCGTACTGTTTGAATTCTTATATGTACATGTATTACTCTTATTTAAAAATAATGAAAATCATTCTGTATCAAGATTGCCTAAAATCGTCACTTTTTTACTTATAAGTTGTATGAGCTTGAATCAGTTACATTCTCTCTCTAGGTATCAGTTTCTTCCTATACAAATGACTTATTCATTTGTACCAGTCTTCCACAACTGTTCTGGTGATTAAATTACTCATGTGAAGACTGCCCCAAAGATTCAACAAATTTGTTACCATTAGTACTTTTTAAATACTTTCATCATTAAGATTTTATATAAATTTCCCACATATATAAATGTTTCCTCAATATTTCAAATAGTATACATTTACTTTAAAATATCATGAATATTTTATTTTAATAACGTTTCTAATTGTTTATGCATGTGCTAAGAGCACACTGCATTAGTCGTTGCATTCATAAAATTTTTAAAAGTCAGTTTGTATGTTTCACATTTTGAAATTTTACCTATTGTTTTACAGAGTTATAGTTTGAGAATTTTAGAATGCTGGGGTGTATTTCTTTATTGAAAATATAATATCATGCTTGATGCCAGAGCTGCCTAACTAGTATATGCTACGGGTTTATCCAATAAGTATTTTCTGATCTATTACTATAATGTAAGAAGAAATCTGAGGTGGAGCTATATGCAGAAACATAAAAAATATGCCAGACCCTGCCCTCAAAGGGTTTGCAATAGAGAAGGGGTTATTCAGGACATGCTGTTAATAAATCAGTGTAACCATGGAAATGCTATCTGATGCATGAATTACATTAGCACTCAATTAGTCCCTTTATCTCATAGTGAGAAGGATATTTCTAATAAAACATGATGACGTCCATTGTTAGTTGTATTCCTAGGTATTTTATTCTTTACATGGCAATTGTGAATGGGAGTTCACTCATGATTTGGCTTTCTGTTTGTCTGTTATTGGTGTATAGAAATGCATGTGATTGTTGCACATTGATTTTGTATCCTGAGACTTTGCTGAGGTTGCCTATCATCTTAAGGGAATTTGTGGCTGAGACGATAGGGTCTTCTAAATATACAATCATGTTGTCTGCAAATAGAGACAATTTGACTTTCTTTTATCCTAATTGAATATCCTTTATTTCCTTTTCTTGCCTGATTGCTCTGGCTAGAACTTCCAATACTATATTGAATAGGAATGGTGAGAGAGGGCATACTTGTCTAGTGCCAGATTTCAAAGGAAATGCTTCCAGTTTTGGCCCATTCAATATAATATTTGCTGTGGGTTTGTCATTGATAGCTTTTATTATTTTGAGATACATTCCATTGATACCTAGTTTATTGAGAGTTTTGGCATAAAGGGCTGTTGAATTTTGTTGAAGGCGTTTCTGCATCCATTGAGATATTCCTGTGTTTTTGTCTTTGGTTCTGTTTATGTGATGGACTATGTTTACAGATTTGCATATGTTGATACAGCCTTGCATGTCCAGGATGAACCCTACTTGATTGTGATGGATAAGGTTTTTGACGTGCTGTTGCGTTAGGTTTGCCAGTATTTTATTGAAGATTTTTGCACTGATGTTTATCATGAATATTGGCCTGAAATTTTCTTTTTTGGTTGTGTCTCTGCCAGGTTTTGATATCAGGATGATGTTGGTCTCATAAAATGAGTTAGGGAGGATTCCCTCTTTTTGTATTAATTGGAATAGTTTCAGAAGGAATGGTACCAGCTCCTCTTTGTACATCTGGTGGAATTCGGCTGGAACTCTTCTGGACCTGGGCTTTTTTTAGTTGGTAGACTATTAATTGCTGTCTCAACTTCAGACCTTGTTGTTAGTCTATTCAGGGATTCAACTTCTTCCTGGTTTAGTCTTAGGAGGGTGTAAGTGTCCAGGAATTTATTATTTTCTTCTAGATTTACTGGTATATGTGCATAGAGTTGCTTGTAGTAATCTCTGATGGTAGTTTTATTTCTGTGGAATTGGTGGTGATACCCCTTTATCATTTTTTATTGCATCTATTCGATTCGTCTCTTTTCTCTTTTGTTAGTCTGGCTAGCAGTCTATTTTGCTGATATTTTCAAAAAACCAGATCCTTGATTTATTGATTATTTGAAGGGTTTTTTGTGTTTCTATCTCCTTTAGTTCTGCTCTGATCTTAGTTATGCTATCCCCATCAAGCTACAATTGACCTCCTTCACGGAACTGGAAAAAAACACCTTAAACTTCATATGGAACCAAAAAAGAGCCCACATAGCCAAGAGAATCCTAAGCAAAAAGAACAAAGCTGGAGGCATCACACTACCTGACTTCAAACTATATGATAAGGCTACATTAATCAAAACAGCATGGTACTGGTACCAAAACAGAGTTATAGACCAATGGAACAGAACAGAGGCCTCAGAAGTAATGCCACAAACCTACAACCATCTGATCTTTGACAAACCTGACAAAAATAAGCAATGGGGAAAGGATTCCCTGTTTAATAAATGGTGTTGGGAAAACTGGCTAACCATGTGCACAAAGTTGAAACTGGACCCATTCCTTACACCTTAAAAAAAATTAACTCCAGATGGATTAAAGATTTAAACCTAAGACCTAACACCATAAAAACCCTAGAGGAAAACATACGCAATACCATTCAGGACATAGGTATAGGCAAGGACTTCATGACTAAAATACCAAAAAAAAAAAAAAAAATGGCAACAAAAGCCAAAATAGACAAATGGGATCCAACTACACTTAAGAGCTTCCATACAGCAAAAGAAACAATCATTAGAGTGAACCAGCAACCAACAAAATGGGAAATTTTTTTTGCAAGCTACCTATCTGACAAAGGGCTAATATCTAGAATCTACAAAGAACTAAAACAAATTTACAAGAAAAAGACAAATATCCCCATCAAAATGTGAGCAAGGGATATGAATAGGCACTTTTCAAAAGAAGACATTTATGCAGCCAACAAACATATGAAAAAATGCTCATCATCACTGGTCATTAGAGAAATGCAAATCAAAACCACATTGAGATACCATTTCACGTCAGTTAGAATGGCAATCATTAAAAAATCTGGAGACAAGAGATGCTGGAGAGGATGTGGAGAAATAGGAATGCTTTTACACTGTTGGCAGGAGTGCAAATTAGTGCGACCATTGTGGATGAAAGTGTGGTGATTACTCAAGTATCTAAAAAAAGAAATTACATTTGACCCAGCAATCCCATTACCGGGTATGTATGCAAAGAATTATAAATCATTCCATTATAAAGACACATGCACACTTATGTTTACTGTGGCACTGTTCACGATAGCAAAGACTTGGAACCAACCCAAATGCTCATCAAGGATAGACTGGATAACGAAAATGTGGCACATATACACCATGGAATACTATGCAACTATAAAGAAAGATGAGTTCGTGTCCTTTGCAGAAACATGTATGCATCTGGAAACCATCATTCTCAGCAAAGTTACACAAGAACAGAAAACCAAACACTGCATGTTCTCACTCATAAGTGGGTGTTGAACAATGAGAACACATGGACACAGGGAGGAGAACATCACACCCTGGGGTCTGTTGGGAAGTGATAGCAGGGGGTGGGGAGTTTGGGGAGGGATAATGTTAGAAGAAATACCTAATGTAGATGATGAAGGGATGGAGGCAGCAAACCACCATGGCATGTGTATACCTATGTAACAATCCTGCACATTCTGCACAGGTACTCCAGAACTTAAAATATAATAAATCAAAGATAAAATTAATTGAATAAAACACAATGACAATGACTCGTGATTGAAAACATCTAAAATATGATTAATGCAAGTTCAGTAATATGAAAATCTAAAATAATATCATTCCAGTGAATTGTGAAACCATATAAAACAGTGTAAAACTATTTTAAACTGTTTAAATTTTGACATTTAATAATGTCAAAAGCAATAAAATCCCCTCCAGGATAAAGATAATAAATAATTTCTATACCATGAAACTTTATATTTAGCAAAATGATATTATGATGAATTAAAACCTTCATTTTACATCTTGAGTAACATCAAAGGACATCGGGCACCTGCATCATCCATTGCCCTTATGAGTCCCAAGTTCCTCTTGATCAGCCAAGTGTAAGAACTAACTCGTCCCCAGCAGGAATATTGACCTAGTGGCATAAGAGTCACCTGAAAGTGTTGTAGACAATGATACTAATTTTTACAAGTATATCTTGTTTATTATAAACTTCAGGAGAAAAATTATGCTTCTTTGAGCAATATTTGAGTGTTTTCCTCTAATCTGTACAAACAATAATTTGCTGCTAACAAAAAAAAAGAAGGTGATAGGAAAAAAGGAAATAAGATTGAGGAAGCAGGTAAAGCAGAATTACATATGCAAAGAAATCTCTTCTAACATTTGGATGGCCCATCTTCGTGCTCTTTAGCTCTGATGCCTCCCTCCCAATTCAATAGCACCTTATTGCATGGTGCTCTATCAGATACGTTGCTAATAGTTAATATGTACCACAGTTTGCCTCGCCTCTGAAAGCAACTAAGAATTTCACTTTACAGAGGTTTTGAAACTCAAGGCTTCTCTTGTATTTCATGCAGCTAAATGCATTTTGCAGAACAGTTCTTCAACACTACAGTATGTCCAGACTTGCTTATACAATTATTTATGAGAAAGGATTATGACATGAGGGAGAGGTGAAGGGATTATTCAAGAAATCATTCTGCTTTTGTTAATAGGTTTATTTCATGACCTCTGCTTTAATTCTTTTCTTCTCTGCCCTCTCCCAGTGGCATTTGCACAAACTTTAAGAACAGTAATTACCATGTCTATCATATCAAAAATATACAGGCTAAATGAAAGACATAGATGCATACACCCTCCACTAATGTTGCAAAGAAAACATTAAATTTATGACAAAGCACAGTGTACAATCAAATCCCCAGGCCACACTTTCCATGACATGAAGGTGGCTGAATATTAACATACATATAATCACATGTATACACACACACACACACACACACACACACACACCTCATAGTAAAATTTTAAGCCATTCAACAGCCCTGTTCAACACACTTAAAAACTGTGTTGAACAAAAGCCATTCTGTTGCACTCATTTGCAAAAGGATATAATTAGTTGTTCTTTCAGTTTTCTAGATAAAGATGGCACATATGAAAAATAACAGGCTGTCAATACCCTAAAGGGTTAGCAGGATGAATTCAACAAAGGAATATATTTTAAGAAAACAACAGTTTATCTTTTTCCCCTAATATCTGTGGTATTTTGGGATCCATTATGACATGAAAGCATGTGTTTAAAATGAAAAATGAGTGTATTTAAATTTTACATATTTTTATACTTAAGTCCTAAACTGTTTCTAATTATAACTTAACAATTAAAAATATATAAATAACCAACAGTAAGTTTATGAAGATGAGTATCATAGAAAAATAGCTCTAAAAAATAATTCCCAGGGCCAATTTTGACCTACAAATATATATTAACCAATTCAATTTTATTTTGTGCTTCAAAATAACTCAATCAATAAGCATCTATTGAGAAAACTGTACATTTCAGTCATAGTTCTAATGTAGTTTTGCAAGGAAAAAACTCAAAGAAAATGAATAGTAACATAGGCTAATTATAAATTATTAATTGTATGTAAGTCAACATAGAATGTTAAATGTGCATATTTTAAGTTACATTTCACTTGTCTTTGCTGTCCATAGCCAACTTTAAAAGAGAAACAAACTGGAAATAAAGGAGGGGAAGGAGATGGACAGGAAGAAAAAGAGGGAATGGGAAGAAAATTTGATATAAGAGGAAAAGCTATGGTACTACTCTGTTCAAAGTGCTCACCGATGCTCTATTTTATCAAGTGAAAGGACCAGACCACAAATATATATATATAATTTAACATGCAATAACTAAATACATACCCATATATACATAGGAAATATTTGAACATTTAATACTTGGATGACTAAAACAAATGTAGCTTTTGATATTCTTTCTCCAGAATATATATGTATATATATATTACACAGAAAAAAAAATCGCAAAATCTTACATCCAGTTTTAGGTAGCTTTCAGTCCTGTGAGGTCACGGGAGAATAACAGGTTAAGAACCGTGGACTGAATTATGAGAGACATGTTGTAGTTAGGATTCCATTCAATTCCTTTCCTTTCCATCCCAAAAGTTAGGTTATAGATACATTTACTTTTCCTTTTAAAATTCCATGACCTGTCACGAAAGCAGAGTGTTCAGGAGAACAATCACAATTGGTAGCACTAGTCTATATTCTGAAATGCAAGTGTGGTCTTTAGCTTTCTGTTTTTAAAACATTTATTTATTATATTTTAAGTTCTGGGGTATGTGTGCAGATGTGCAGGTTTGTTACATAGGTGTACACATGCCATGGTGGTTTGCTGCATCCATCACCGTCAACCCCTCAACTACATTAGGTTTTCCTCCTAACATTATCCCTCCCCAATCCCCCCACCCCCTGCTATCCCTTCCCTAGTCCCCCAGCCCCCGACAGGCCTCTGTGTGATGTTCGCCTCCCTGTGTCCACGGGGTCTCATTGTTCAACACCCACTTATGAGTGAGAACACGCGGTGTTTGGCTCTCTGTTCTTGCGTCAGTTTGCTGAGAATGATGGTTCCAGCTTCATCCCTGGTCTTTAACTTTCAAGTCCTGGTGGGTCAACGGCGGAAGTGCAGGTGCAGAATCGAGTAGCTACTGCGTTAGGCGCCACTGAAGTCTTCACGGCCGCACAGCCACTGTAAACAAACAGCCGAAAACGATGCTGCCGTTTGTTAATTAAGCATGTCCCTGATGACATGTGAACTTTCCGTCCTGCGTACATGCCTTTTTCAAATCCCCAGATGAAGCCCAGCGCTTCCGCTGCGTACAGCGTGGCAGTGGACTGCAGGTGCAGTGGGTGGATGAGGCTTCGCTGCCTACTATTTTGTAGCATTCACTTCTGCTTGAGAGAATGACTGACAAACCACGCTAATTCATAAGTAGGCATTTGGCAGATTTTTTTTTTTTCAAACATGAACAAAGTGACCCTAAGGGAAACATCTGACAGTACTTGTTATTCATTATAAAATTCAAGCTTTCAAGTGAAAAGTAGAATTTTGGAAAATGTGTGTCTGACACCATTAGCTTGGCAGCCTACAGCTTCCATATTTTAAACTCCTCCTTTTGAGAACAGTGGTGGTATTAACAAGCATTATTTGTGTAATAAAATATATCAACAATTGGAAAATCTGCAAAACTTTGTGAACAAACATTTTCCAAATGACCGATGCAAAATTCTACAAAATCACTTTTGGTTAAAAGATCCCTTTAAAGTAAAACAACCACCAATCAATTTTAATGTAACCAGTCATAAGACGTTCATGATACAGTTTCAGATTCCACATTGCAACTAATACATAAGAAATTACCATTTGTTTAGTGCTGATGTAGTATCAAAGAAAGAATATTCACGATTTTCTGGAAAGGTAACTGGAATACTCTTCTCTTTTCCATATCTGTGCAAGGCAAGATTTTCTTCAAACATTTTAACCAAAACAGGAGATTATGGTAAACTAAATGCAGAAGCATATGTAAAAATTTGAAAATCTTCTATTAGGTCAGATATCAAAATGTTTCCAAAAATATGGAATAATTTCACTCCTCTTAAAAATGTTTCTAATGGAAAATATTTTAATAAACATATTATTTATATTAAAATAGAGTGGGGGACCCAAAGTGGCTCCGGCCGGATGTCGTGGCGCTTGCGAAGGCGAGGCCAAGAGTTCAAGGCCAACCGACCTCAGCAACTTTACAAGCTCTCAATGATTGGCAAAAAAATAAAATAAAATAAAATAAATAGAGTGTATTATTTTAATAATTATTTAAAATATTTTTTTCAGTTTAATATCTAATAAAGTGAATATTGATAAATGTATCCCATATAAAAAAGTTCTTTGGGGTTCTCAATAATTTTCAAGTGTAAAAAAGTGTCCTGAAATGAAGTTTCTAAATCGTTGATTTTTCCTAGAATAAGCATGTCTCTCTTAACTATCGTTAAATTATTGTTAAACCTAGAACAGTACACAGCATATAGTAGTCACTGAATAAATATTTAATAGGCAGAAATTACGTATTCAATCTTATCTCAGGATAAAACTACTAGCAATAAGTTAACAAGACATTGTTTATAATAACGAAATGCATACTTGTATGTATCTATAAATATATAGAGTCAACTCTTCAGTTTTTTTCATTTTAGTGTTTTTATTGATATATTTCACATACACAAAATTCACTGGTTACAAGAGTACATGTTAGTGTTTTGTTCATTTGTTTTAGTATATTTGCTATGCTTTGCAACAATCAATATAAAATCCAGAATTTTCTGATGACCCAAGAAGAAACCCTGCACATATTAGCAGTTAATGCCAATCTCCCGTCAGATTCTGGAAACCATGAATCTATTTTATGTCTCCATGCATTTCTTTATTCTGAACATCTCTTGTGCATGGAGTCACACATTATGAGCCCTTTTGTGTCAGACTTCTTTCACTTAGCAAAGTACTTTCAAGGTTCACCATGTTGTAGTATGTAACAGTACCTCATTCCTTTTATGATGGAATAATATTCTATTGTATGAATATAATAGACATTTGCCCTTTTTCAACTTTTACCTATAACTAATATGCTGCTAGGAATATTGATGTATAATTTTATCAGATAATTTGTCTCACTTCTGATATGGTTTTGCTGTGTCCCCAGGAAAATCTCATCTTCACCTGTAGCTACCATAATTCCCATGTATTGTGGGAAGGACATAGAGGGAGATAATTGAATCATGGGGGCAGTTTCCCCCTACTGTCCTCATGGTAGTGAGTAAGTCTGACAAGATCTGGATGGTTTTATAAGGGGAAGCCCCTTTCACTTGTCTCTCATTCTCTCTTTGCCAGCTGCCATGCAAGATGTGCCTTTCGCCTTGCACCGTGATTGTGAGGCCTCCTCAGCCACGTGGAACTGTGAGTCCATTAAACCTCTTTTCCTGTATAAATTACCACGTCTCCAGTATGTCTTCATCAGCAGTGTGAAAACAAACTAATACATTTCTCTCAGGCATTTACCTGGCTGTGGAATTGCTGGGTCATATGGTAATTCTATGTTTAACTTGTTGAGCAATTGAAAACATTTTTTTTTCATAGTGGCTGTACCATACTTCATTCCTACTAGCAATGTATGAGGATTCCAATTACTCTACATCTGCACCAACAGTTTTATTTTTGCTTGCTTATTTTTTAATTATAGCCACCCAGTAGGTGCAAAGTGATATTTCACTGTAGGTTTGATTTGCATTCCCTAATGACTAATGCAAGTATATTTACATGGCTTATTGACCATTTGTGTATCCTCTCTGGGGAATAGCTTAATCTTATACTTTGCTCATCTTTTAATTGAATTGTGTTTTTACTGCTGACTTGTGAGAGTTTTTGAAGCATTCTTGACACAAAATCCTTGTCAGACGTATGTTTGCAAATATTTTCTCCTATTCTGTTACTTGCTTTTCATTTTCTTGATAGCATCTTTTAATGCATAAAAGTTTTTGATTTTGACAAAATCTAATTTATCCATTTTCCTTTGGTAGCTTGTGCTTTCAGTGTCATGTATAAGAAATCATTCCCTAATAAAAAGTGATGCATATTTTCACTTATGTTTCCTTCTAAGAGTTTTACATTTTTACCTACTAAATTTAGGTATTTGATCTATTTTGGGTTACTTTTTGTATATGGTGTGCAGTGAAGTAAGTGTGTTGATTCATTATTTTTTGGGTGAATATGCAATTTCTCCAGCAAGTATTTTATTTATAATGTTTAATTGTTATTGTTTCCTTGGTATGTGGTGAATGAACCCAGCAGCTCTGTGTGAAGCTATTTTTTGCCTGCTTAGTACATTTCTCCTTTTCTTTTTTTCTCTAATGGACTCTGTCCTTCTTAAGCAGTCTTTCATTCAACTATCTTTTTTGGCTTGCTATGGTTGCATTCTATTAGCATAGTCTATCCAAATAAGATGACATGTTGCTGAAGCTACACATCCTGTTGTTTAAAATGAGGCACAAAATGTGCTAAGAGACTGGATTTTAGAGGAAAAATATAACATCACATAGTATCTGGCTTTGAACCATTTACAGGGTGACCTGAACAGCTTCCAGTTTTGCAGCAGAAGAAGAATCTCCATCAGGCCCAGTCTTCAGCTATAGGAGTACTGCTTTCTGGCTCCTCTAAACAACCAAACAAATACTGATGGCCAAATAAATTGTAGGGAATTCATAGAATTTGTAAAAACTTGAAAACCTAAATCCAACATTTACAGCCAGATCGCTTAACATTATTTATGTTACGAAACACTAGTAATAATAAAGTAAAACAGCAAAACAACAGATATATCCTACTGAAGTAATTTATGATTCACTTCCTGCTAAAAGTATATAGAAAAATCTAGAGTTGCATTAGGAACACCGTACAAAAAATGGATAAATCTAGTTGTTAAAAACATTTTTACCTTGTTTGTTTGTGTGACAAATAAAATAACAGTAGAAAAATATGTCTAATACCATATGTTAGACTTGAATATGGAAAAAACCCAATACTAAACTGAGATAAATCTTTAAATCAAATACCAAACTAAAATAAATGCTAAACTAAAATAAATCTTTGAGCTTACCTAGTATTACTAAATTAAATACTAAATACTAAACTAAAATCAAATACTAAACTAAAATAAATCTTTGAGTTCACCAAGTCCTGATAAAGAAATTAAAGTCCAGAGGACAAAAATAATTTTTTTCAAGGGTGCATCACTAGAGATGGAAGTTAGATGGAGAGCTAGAATGAGAACCTGTTGTGGTCTCACTTCCAGATAATATGCTTTCAACTACAACACCACTGCCTATATTTATAGTTCCTATGGATTTTTCTGCCTTTTTCCTTGTTAGGTATGGAATATTAAGAGGTACCATCACAAGTCTCTTGTCTAAGAAGAAAGGCAAGAATAACAGCTACAATTTCTTTGGAAACACACTGTTAAACTAAGTCTTATTTTTGCAAGATTGCAGATTTCTTTTAAATAAAAAATTATAGTTTCTAAAAATAGCTATGAGCTTGAATTGTGCGTATGATTTTTGTATCATGTAATATTTTGAAAAATTAAGGGGAATGGTATGAAATCTCTATATTTAAAACATTTTCTTTTACAAGAGGATTTTGGTCATTTTTTTATTCATTCAGCTAATATTTATGGAGTGCTTAATATTTGAACATGTTGTTTTTTATAATATTTTACAGAGAAGAAAACAGGAATTCAGTTTAATGAAGACAAGCAAAAATAAGTGAGGGTACTGTATATTGCAAAGAGTGTAAGATTTGTAAAATAGAAATTAAATATATTTCTGAATCATTAACTGGCCTATGGTTAATATAAGAAAACTAGTAAAATAATATTCGAACAATAGTGAATAATAAAATTGCCATTCTTTTAAAGCCATGACATCTCGTTTCTTGCTAATGAAATAAAATCCAGTTGATATGCTGTTTAAAATAGTTTAGTTAATTTGTTTGACAATGGAATAAACTTAGAATTGAAAGTGATCTTAGATCACATTTTAGCAGGATAGCTTTCTAAAATTAACACTAAAATAGTACACAGAGTGTTCATATTTTGCATGAAGTCTTTTTGTTCCTCCAGACATGGCATTATTCTTAACTCAGAAGTCAAGATTAATTCAAAAAAAAGGATGGTCAATATAAAGATGCATCTGCTAAAATTATGCCACAAAGTGTCAGTGGAATACATTTTTTAATTCACTTTGTCCACAATCTATGACATTATACGAATCTTGACAAGTTTTTAGTTTGAGAAAATTGTATTATTTCTTGCTATTTTTATCAAACCACTTGAAATTTGGGTATTTAAATTCATGTCACACATGAACTCATCTTAATCTGACACTACAATATTAAACTATGATCAATGGAAGGAAAGAATTCCTTACTAAAATTAAGTATCCAGTGGTTACACTGTAGTTGCAAGCCTTTGATCATGGTGAGTCTTCAAGGAAACATCTTAATATGGTAGCCTTTCTTGAAGATATGGTTGTCCCACTGAGTAGAGTTTTTTCATGAAAAGCTAAAGACTTTATAAGTTCCTTGGTGAAAACACACTAACAAGGCTCACAGGACAATAGTGTTTGCAATAGCATGCAAATATATTTGGTTACAAGGAAAAATAAATCTGCTAGGAAGATGAACTGCTTACATTGACTGGTCAGTTCAGCTGCTGTGCATTTTACTCTCTATTTGAGATACTCGGATCTAAGTTCTAGTGAAAGATCATTTATTATTTGGCAGCCCACCATTAATTCATATGTTAAGCAGATGTCACAATATCTGCCCTGCCTAATTCATAATGCTCTGTAAAGGTAAAATAAGATTAATCATATTAAAATATGCATAATATTTAAGAAGAAGAAAAGGTCTTAACCTAAATGGGAAAAGGAGTAAGGGGTTATATATTGTAAGTAAAAGATTAAATAGATTTTATAAAAACAGACTTGCCCATCACTATAAGAACACACCTATAAGAACATATAAACACCCTTGCTTTGAGTATTTCCTTTTATTTCATGATATTCAGTGCAATTTGTTTTGTTTTGTTAAGTTCAATATATTGTTAAGATGAATTATTCTTTCTTAATTATTATCATTTACCACTACTGATAGTACGTTTAAAAGTCTTCAAATTTATGAGTACCTCTGGATTTCAGCAAGAGTGTATGTAATATCTACACATTTTTTTAATGGAGAGCTCAGAACAAAAGTTCAGACCAAAACTTACGGTCTAACTAAAGCTTCTGACTAACACTGATTGTAAAAAAAATAATAATAACAATTCAATTTATTGGTTGGTAGAATAGGAAGACGCCTTCAAAATGAAATTAAAAGGGACAACAGAGACTAAGTTCATTTAACATTCCAGTGGAGAGGCATGGAAAGGACTGGATTTGGTAGCAGAGCAGCAGAGCGGTCACCAGCTAAGGCATCTGAGTCCAACAGACTTGGGTTTGAATCCTGTGGCTGATGGTACCCAGGTAATCTGAGAAAGTCACTAATATTTTTCACCTTGTTAGGTGTTATATTAATTTCATATTATGTTTTATCAGATTCTGAATTGAGGGATGACCTGCTTATAGCAAAGCAGGTCACCACTTTGAGACACAGGCCATGTTCAACACCCAGGATTCCCCAAACCCCCCTCCAGGCCACACCATGGAACCACTACTGTGACCACTGCCACCATTTCAGAGTTTTATCTGTTCTTGAACTTCAGCTGGATGTTCACTTATCATCATCATTCTCAGCAATTTTAGATACCACTTATATCAAACATCTCTGTCTCAAATTTTTATCTTTGGCTTCCATGATGAAAATTTGCTACAGCCCTCTTTCTGCCTGACCATTACTTCTCCCTTTTTACAGATAATGTCTTCAGTCTACCTTTAGATGCTGGAAATCAGAGAGCTTCTCTGCTTGCCTCCTTCTTACCTTTTCCTTACCTTGTATTCCTTGCTTTCCTTCTGTCTTCTGCTCTAGTACCTGACTTTTAACTTGCTGCTGTCATGTGTTCTCCTTTATCCTCTCCCTTTTCATCCTCTGTCCCCTTCCCTTCCTTACTGCATTTTTAGCAACCCCAAATAGTGCCAAGAATTATGTCAGTACATTATGATGTCACAAAGACTAGTAATATCCACCTATATCTCTTTCTAAACCTTCTAGTAACCAGTAGACTCCTTGTATAGATGTCAAAAGTTCAACACGCTTACAAACTGCTTCTTTTCTCACATTCTTTATCTAAGTGCTGGGACCACTGTTCATTCCTTCTATCTCCCATGAAATCCTGGATTTAACCGGGATGACCCTTGCCAATACTCCCTCCTATTATCAGTTACCATATGTTTTGGATTTTGTAAATATATATTTTTATATATAAATATCTATATTTGTATATATAAATATATATATAATCATCTCTTATGCTCATTTACATCTTTAGATTCACAGTTACTGCCTATATTATTTTAGACTTTTCATCTTACTAATTTTCACATTTGACCCATTCTTTATAGGATGTCAGAATGAGCTTTCTAAAATGTATATACGATTACTTAATTCTTCACTCTAAAACCTTCCAATGAATCTTTCTTACCTAAAAAATCATTTTTAAATTCAACTGCACACATGCATGTGTGTGTTTATTGTATGATCTTACTTTCCAAATAACCTAATTCAATTATTTGCTATTTTGCCCCTTAAACTGAATGCTCCACCTTCCTCATCCTTTGTATATTTGTTCATTGTGCCACTGCTGCTTTCACCTGGAAAACACTTTTCTTCTTGTCTGCAAGGATTTTGCCTCCATGTATCATTTGAGATTCAATTCATCTATTCTATGAAATCTTTTCTGTCCAGCTAAGTAGAATTGGCCATTCCCCTTTTAGTGTCTGTATTGCATCTATTTATTTCTGTCCTAACAGTTTATTCCAATTATTTTGCTCTAACATCCAAAAAGAAAAGAAAAATACTACATATAACTCTGTCAATAGGGCTAGTATGGTGTTGGCATATAATAACACAAAACAGCAACTTTAATAAAGGGACAAAGATAAATTTTCTCTTTATACCTTCAGCTAACATAAATGTTCTTTCATCACGGGAGTAGCATCCCATTGGATGCTGAAGGACAGCTATCCCTGGGTACTCCTTCTCTAGGAGCTCACACTCTGCAGGGGATCGCAGACACATACACTCCAACATAAGGTGGAGTGGGTCTACAATAAAGGAAGTATAAATAGTGACTAAATGTAAATACCAAAGTGGAAAATGAGTTTAAATCCACTAGAGGGTGGGATCACAATGTGGACTCTGTAAGTGTCATACTGGTAATAAAACAGGGCATGGGGTAAGGGAAGGTAATGAAAGCTTTAGGAATTATTTTGAGAATTCAGATTTTCCTGTTGATGTAGAAGAGCCATAAAAGATAAGATAAGCAAAGAGTGCAAGTGAGGAGACAGTGCATTTAAGACTAATTTTGAAGTGTTCATTAGTGTGCGTCATGTGATATGCAATTTGCTAAATGTTAGGAAAGACATGACATTTTGACTAATAATTTATTGTTTTAACTAATAAAACACATTACAAAGAAGCTTTAAAAATTTCCTGATAATAGAATGATTTATATTCTTTTAGGTATATACCCAGTAATGGGACTGCTAGGTAAAATGGTATTTCTAGTTCTATGTCTTTGAGAAATTGCCACACTATCTTCCACAATGGTTGAACTCATTTACATTCTCACCAACAGTGTAAAAGTATTCCCATTTCTTCACAGCCTCACCACTATCTGTTGTTTCTTGACTTTTTAATAATCATCATCCTGACTAATGTGAAGTGGTATCTCATTGTGGTTTTGATTTGCTTTTCTCTAATGGTCAGTGACCTTGAGCTTTTATTCACATGTTTGTCGGCTGCATGCAAGCATTCTTCTGAGAAGTATCTGTTCATGTCCTTTGCCCACTTTTTGATGAAGTTGTTTGTTTTTTCTTGCAAATTTGTTTTAAGACATGCATGCATATGTTCACTGCAGCACTATTCTTCATAGCAAATGCATGGAATCAACTCAAATGCCCATCAATGATAGACCAGATAACGAAAATATGTTCATATACATCATGGAATACTACGAAGCCATAAAAAGAAATGAGATCATGTCCTTTGCAGGGACATGGATGGAAATGGAAGCCATTTTCTTCAGCAAGCTAACACAGAAACAGAAAACCAAATACTGCATGTTGTCACTTATAAGTAGGAGCTGAACAATGAGAACACATGGACACAGGGAGAGAACAACACACACTGGGGCCTGTCTGGAGGTTGGAAAGACGGAGAGCATCAGGGTAAATAGCTAATGCATGCTTGGCTTAATACCTAGGTGGTGGATTGATAAATGCAGCAAACCACCATGTCAAATGCTTACCTATGTAGCAAACCTGCCTGCCCGTGTATCATAGAAGTTAAAATAAAATGTAATTTTTAAAATCTTGATTAAAAAAAAAACCTTATAACTAAGATACAAGGCATCAAGATGCTAAGAGAATCACAGAAATGGTAGCTTGGTAATATCATCTTTGGCTAAATTTGTGTTCCCTGAAAATAAGTTCTGGTATGTCTTGTCCTCCAGAAATTCTGTTTTCTTAAATACATGACCCATGCTCGTCTAATGAAAGCTGAGAAATATGGAGAATGATTTAGGGGAATGAGAAAATGGCTTTTCAGAGGAGGTGACATTTAAAATGAACTTTGACAAAGTACAGGGTCCTGCTTTGATGACCAGTATCCATTTTCTCTTCTGACAATTATACTTAATTTCTTCGAAAAGAAATGTCTTTTCTATTGTGGGTTGTCTTGGGGAGCTGCCAATCAATATACGCTTTTTGCCCTGAGTCTCTTTCCCAGTATCTGACGCTGACGTTGAAGAATACAAGGAATAAAAACATGCGTGCAGCATATTTGTTCCTGAGGCAGGACCTATGTGAGCATGTAGACTAGTTTCCTTACAAGGATGCTGTCTGGCATGTCCTGTCTGATCAGGCTGTGCAGTTGTTACTTTGATTTTATGACCTACCCATCATCCTTACACATTGACGTTTTTGCTTCAATCAGAAAGTAGAGTTGTATTTTATTATTAACATCAGTCAAACAACACAAATTGGTGCAATAGTTAATGTACCAAACAGTTTGCTTTATTCATATATACATAAGTAACAGTTAAATTTCATGGAAAATGTTGGTTTGCTAAGCATTAGAACATAGCAGGAGGAAACAATCTCACAAACACAGTTCCCCTACCACCCAAACTGTAGATGCCTAAGTTCCAGGTAGTCTTCATATGAATTTGCCATGGAATGTTAGACAATTCACTGAGCCTTTCAAAAGGTTATTTTCATAAAAGTTACCATTCTTCACTCATCTACTATTATATCGGTCACCTGACCACTACCTTGATTCTAGCTATATTCTTCATGTTTTGAAGTTTTCATTGATTTTGATAGTGTCCTTGGTGTGCTATTATGGAATATAGTCATGTAAAGTCAGGCTTTATATATGCAAATCTAGGTTCTGTTGAGAAAGGAGTAGGAGAGATTATGAGAAATTCCTTTACTAACCAAGTGTCCTCAGTGATGAATCGAGAAGGAAGGTAACTGGGGGTGGGGGAGTCCCTTTATTTATTTATTTTCTTTAATGCTTCTGTTCTTTCCAGTATGCTTTGAAATAAAATATTGAAAATCTTCAAAGAAATAGAGGCATGCAGTTTAGGTGAACAAATAATGAATGTGTTCCTTTGTAATGATAGTGTATCAATGATTTCAGCAGTGAAAAGATCACTGCAGAAGGAATTGGGGAAACAGTTTCCACATAAACATTCCTTTGGTCTTCATTTATTCCATCTGGAAAATAAAAACTAATAACCATGTGATTTTAATCAAAAGACTATCTGGGTAAGGGTAGGGAATTTCCAAGTGCCCCTCTCAGCTGATTTTTGTGAGTGAGCAATGTAACTGGGATGTAAGTGTAGGCTTTGAGGGCAACACTCCATCTGCCTCTGCTTCTCTTTTACTTCATGAAGAAAAAGAATCCTAGATTTGACGAATGAATTTAGTGAATTCTCAGTTTACAAAATCACTGTACACCAATCAATAGCACTTCTATACACCAACAATAACCAAGCTGAGAATCAAATTAAGAACTCAATCCCTTTCACAACAGCTGCAAAAAATAAATAAATAAATAAATAAATAAATAAATAAATAAATAAATAAAAGAAACAATAAAAAAAAGAAAAACAAAATTCCTAGGAATAAAGCTAACCAAGGAGGTGAAAGATTTATACAAGAAGAACAACAAAACATTGCTGAGCAAATTGATAGATGAAATGAACAAATGGGGTCACATCCCATGCTCATGGGTTGAAAGAGAGATATCATGAAAATGACAATACTGACCAAAACAATCTACAAATTCAGTTCC
This sequence comes from Saguinus oedipus, assembly GCA_031835075.1. Lineage (NCBI taxonomy): Eukaryota > Metazoa > Chordata > Mammalia > Primates > Cebidae > Saguinus > Saguinus oedipus. The sequence continues at coordinate 9,089,442 of CM063169.1, read as the reverse complement.
TGTCAAAGTAGCAATATCATTTTTTACAAAATTTTTAAAAAATCTTAAAATTCATATGGAACAAAAAAAAAATAGCAATTATATGCCATAAGAACAAATGTGGAGGCATCACATTACTGGACTTCAAACTATGCTACGAGACTATCGTGACCAAGACAGCAGTGGAACAAAGTACAGAACCCAGGAATAAAGCCAAATACTTACAACCAACTGATTCTTGACAATGCATACAAAAACATAAATTGGGGAAAGTACACACTGTTTAATAAAGGGTGCTTGGAAAACTGTCTAGCCACATGTAGAAGAAAGAATCTGGATCCCTATCTTTCTACTTATACATACATCAACTAAAGATGAATAAAAGACTGAAATCTAAGACCTGAAATTATAAATTTCTAAATAATAGACTAGGGAAACCTCTTCTGGACATTGGAGGAGGCAAAGAATTAATGAATCAGACCTTAAACGCAAATGCAATGTAAACAAAATAATTACACATTAAACCGAAAAGCTTCCACACAGCAAAAGATATAATCATCTGAGCAAAGAGACAATCCCTAGAATAGGAGAAAATATTTGCAAACTATGCATCTGACAAATCTAAAATCTACAAAGAACTCAAATCAGCAAGAAAAAAATTTCCCTCAAAAGTGTGCAAATGACATGAACAGACATTTCTCAAAGAAGTTATACAAATGGCTAACAAACATAATTAAGACAACAACGAGATATTACTTTACTCCTGCAGAAATGGCAATAATTAAAAAGTCAACAAATAGTAGATGTTGGTGTGAATGTGGTGAAAAGGGAGTGCTTCAATATTGCTGGTGGGAATGTAAATTAGTACAGCCCCAATGGAAAACAACATAGAAATTTAGTAAAGAAAAAAAAGTAGATCTACTATTTAATCCATCAATCCCACTACTGTGTATTTACCCAAATAAAAACAAGTCATTGTAATAAAAAGACACCTGCACATGTATGTTTGTTGCAGCACAATTCACAACTGCAAATATGGAACTAACCTAAATGACCATCATGTGATACAGTGTGGGCCAAATCGCCACGCCTGTAATCCCAGCACTTTGGGAGGCCAAGGCAAGTGGATCACTAGGTCAGGAGTTCAAGACCAGCCTTGCCAAGTTTGTGAAACCCCGTCTCTATTAAAATACAAAAATTAGTCAGGCATACTAGCATGTGCCTGTAATCCCAGCTACTTGGGAGGCTGAAGCAGGGGAATCGATTAAACCTGGTGGGTGGAGGTTGCAGTGAGCCAAGATCGTGCCACTGCACTCCAGACTGGGGGACAGAGTGAGACTCAATCTCAAATAAAGAAACAAAAAAAGAAAATGTGGTATACATGCACCATGGAATGCTAATCAGCCATAAAAATAATGTCTTTTGCAGCAATTTGGATGGAGCTGGAGGCCATTATTCTAAGTAAAGTAACTCAGGAATAAAAAGTTAAATACTTTACGTTGTCACTTATAAGTGGGAGCTCTGGGTATGCAAAATCATAAAGAGAAATATAATGGACTTTGGAAATTCAGAAGAGGAAGGTTTGGTGAGGGATAAAAAAGTCACATACTGGATACAATGTACAGTATTTCAATGAGTGTTAAAATCTCAGACTTCACCACTATACAATTCATGCATGTGACCAGAAAAACACTTATATCCCAAAAGCTATTGAAATATAAAAATTAAAAAGAAATAAGTAATAAAAATAAAAATCCAACAACAAATGCAAATGATATTTATAAATATATCTCTGTATTTAAATTGATTATGAGACCATCAAAAAATATCATTTGTAGTCCATAAAAATATGTGCTTTCACATTAATTTTTTTAGTCCCTTTGAGAAGTTAATGGCCATTGTATTGAAAATCATTTAGTTAATTTCCCATTATCAAGGGCAGGATATAAATATTCTGTAAGCACAGACGGGTAAGCCTGGATTTAAATACGCTAAAGGATGGGAACTGTTGGACACAATATTTACTATCAAAATAAAACTTGACATGTAGTCCAAAGCCCTTCCACTTCAGCCAGAGCCCATATATTCTTGTCATAATATCCCCAAATAAAAAGTTGTACCATTTGTGAAGTAACAAACTAAGAAAAACATAATCATTTTTCTTCTTCCCCAGAATATAAATAACAGTAGATCTATTTCTTTAAAGTCTGCATTCCACATTCATCCCAGTCTGTGCATAAAATATCCTATTTACTGTAGCTGATATTAAACATTAATGAAAATAGCATTTTTATAGAGAGAAGTTAATTTCTGTCTTGGTCACTTATTAGCTAAAAAATCTCAAGCAAATGGGTTAACTTCTGTCATCCTCAGATTTCTCACTTATAAACTAGGAAAAAGGACAACTACATCATAGGTTTGTGGTATAGCTTAAAAAAGATAATGTATTTAATAATACTGTGGGTTACTGTCATATTAGTGTTTTCCAGAGGGACAGAACTAATAGAATATATATAATAATGTATAATATATATGTATATATATATATATAGAATATATAGTATATATATGTAAACTTGTATCCTAAAAGCTATTAAAATAAAATAATTAAAAATAGACAAGTAATATAAACAATATAAATAAAAATCCAACAAATTCAAATGATATTTATAAATATACCTCTCTCTATACTTCTCTATATAAATACAAATATTATTTTAAAATATACATATATATGTACATATTATATATGTATATATATGGAAATTTATTAGAGAATATTAACTCAAACAATCACAAGGTCCCACGATAGGTTGTCTGCAAGTTGAGGAGCAAGGAAGCCAGTCCAAATCCCAAGGATGAAGAACTGGGAGTCCTATGTTTGAGGGCAGGAAGCATCCAGTATGGGAGAAAGATGTAGGCTGAGAGCGAGGCCAGTCTTGCCTTTTCATGTTTTCCTGCCTACTTAATAACCTGGCCATGCTGGCAGCTGATTAATGGTGCCCACCCAGATTAAGGGTGGGTTTGCCTTTCCCAGCCCACTTGATGCAAATGTTAATCTCCTTTGGCAACACCCTCACAGACACACCCAGGATCAATATTTTGTGTCCTTCAATCCAACCAAGTTGACACTCAGTATTAACCATCCCACTATCTAAATGTCTTTTGTTATTATTATGAATTCCAGGATGTGGAAATTGTTACTACGAGTGATGAACATCTCTCAACAATTGACCAGAATAATCAATCGCAATTTGAGAATATCACGTAGTTGATATTAAAAGTATAACATTTTCATGGAGTATATATATAAACTGTGAATAGAGTCAAATGAAATCATTATGAACATGTTCATATCATACTGTAAAATGCAATCATATGACAGAAATCTATGAGTGTAAGTGCTAAAAAATAAAGCCGTCAGCATATATACCCTGTAGGGAAGGGACACTTAACATTACACAAACAAGTAACATATGTCTAAGTAGGACTGGAGACCTGCAACTTGGCAGGGATCATTGAATCAAGGCCTTTCCTCCTGTGATAAATGCTAACTTAACAATTATTGTTTGTTTTTATAAAACAAAATGTACTCCTCATTTATGAACTTATAATAACTTGTAAATTATACCTAACCATTATGATTACAAAAAGAGAAAGTAGAGTACAATGATCACTTTAAACAGAAAAGCTGTATTTCCAGAGCTAATGTTTTTAATTTTAATGAATATTTTGTGACTATGTAATCTTAGGAAAAGTAAATTATTTTGATGCCAGTTTGAGGGATGTTAGAGGCTAGACTCAAACAATGTATTGTACTATATTATTTAAGCACTTTGTAATGCAGAATCAAATTGGATGTAACGAAATATAAATGAGTTATTAAGGTTCTATTTCAGCATAAACATATCAAATGACTCTTGAAAAATGTGCTCACATGACAAAGAGCTATTTATCCATATTTCGTGGGTGGGGGTAAAAGCATTGCGTCTTCTCAACTAGAGAATTATGCCACATAAATTAATGACCATTTAGATCACTTTTTGGAAGAAACATTGAAAATGATCATGAAAATTAAGTGTGAAGCTGCTTCTGAAATTTTTAAGAATAATTTTAAAAGTAAGAAATCTAAGAAAAATTGAAATCAGGCATAAAATTATCCAGGGTACCAGTCAACAATTTCTCATTTTCTCAGACAATTGTTTTAAATTAAAATTTATTTATATTTATATTTATATTTATTTATTTATTTTGTAGAGATGGGGACTCACTAAGTTGCCCAGGTCCAATTCCTGGTCTTAAGCAATTCTCCAACCTCCAGCCTCAGCTTCCACAGTATTAGAATTACAGGCATGAACCAGCACATCTGACCAGACCTTTTCTTTTTCTTTTTTTTTCAGAATTATTTCTGCTACTAGTAAAACTGTGACCTAAATCATTAAAACAGGACAGAATTTGTTATCCTTGCCACTTATCTCATAATATAATTCCTCCTAAAATGCTATTGTATAACTAAAAGTCTATATATACCAGATTATGATTTCATAGTCACTAAGTTCAACGGTATACTTTATTACAAAAATTAATAACTTACAAAATCATTCATATGAGATTATAAATATCAGAAAACAAAATACAGTGGAATGTTTACAAGTAGTAAACTTACTTTTTACAACTGTCATATGGTGAAATTTCAAAATGCTTCAGTTTGCCATTGCCCTATAGTGACATATTTCAAAGTATAAGAATTAGATGGATAATTAGATGTAGCTAACTGTGCAGTGCTATCTAATACCTATTGGTACTAAAAAGAATAAAGAGTGAAAATTGCCTTGTGTGGAGTGTTTCACATGAGAGATACTTGATAAATGTCAAGTCTTTTCTTCTGTCCTGAGAATTAGCAGATTAGAAGAGCTAAGCAATTTAGAATAAGTTTGTCAATTCATTTCTAAAACCTCCATTTATCTGTAAGGTTGATGTGCCTGAGATCTCAATCTCTCTTTTTCTCTCTGATTCTAATTATTTGGAAAATCCCATAAAATTTTCATTTCTATTATTAATTGGAAAGGCTTGCCTCTTCAGCCAGCTAAAACCAATATTTATTGAGCGCCAATTATTTGTCAGTACTGGGTTAAATTTTAGTTGTAGAGACATGGTATGTCATTCTCCATGGGAGCATAGACTAAAGATCAATTAAACTTGGATAGAATTCATTTCAATACAACATGAGAAGGGCTAACAGAAGGATTGCACCATGTGTCTACCTTTTATTTCAGTATATTTATACTGAATACAGGTACTGAAACAAATGTTTCAAAGAATACATTTGGATTACATTGTATTTAATGTGAATCATATTGCATATGATTTGTTTCGAGTATTATATCACATAAAGCCTGTAAATATCCAAAGAATTTTACTGAGTAAACTAGCTTTGACATCTCCATAAAGAAATAAGTGATTGTAACATAACATGGCACAAAAGAGTTGAATTAGTATAGCAAAAATATACAGTTTTGACAATTCATACAATACACTGATTTTATTAGTAAGTTACACTATATATTTTTGTACCTCATATCTAAGTGTGTGTATGTATGTATGTATGTATAAAATATATATTTCCATTTTTTAAAATATGTAAAATGTGGAGAGTCGTAAATTATAAATTATGAGTATTTATATTTTCCATGACTCTCTCTGTAAATGAATCCATAATAAAATGTAGTATATACACTTTGTGTTTCAATGACATTGACATTAAGCATTTAGTAAGTTGAATTTCTTAGAAAACTCATTAGATAAATATTAAAATACAAATATTAATTTAATTCAAGCATTTAAAGCCCCAAAATTTGAAAGTACAGATCAGGCAAATGGTGCTTCTCCTAATGGATAGAAAGAGTGATATGTTTGCTTGGAGCTTCCAGATTCTGTAATAACAAAAGACACTTTACAAGGTTTTCTAGAGTCAAGTGTCAAATATAACAAATGCAAAGCAAAAACACATTCAGAGTTTTGTCCAGTCAATGGCAATTAGCTATAATTTCACCATTTCTTTCATCTTTCTTTCTGTGTTCATTCTCTTCACAACATTAAGCTAAGTAGCCATCAGTTTAGGTTTAAAATCTTCTATTATGGTTTAAAAAGTGATTGCACAAATCAAAACTTGGCCATTGATTTGACTCCTATGCTATTCTATTTGTGCTTCTTACTGGGCTCTGGGACCTTTGGGAAATTGCTTGATTTCTCTGTCATTTTTATCCCTATCTATCTCAAATGAGGACTTTGAAATTTTAATGCCATCGTTAATGTGAAGAACTCACCAGTAACTGGCATGCAGGTGATGCATAGTAAAAGTTGGGAGTAAAAGTAATACAGTGACTTTACACCACAGAAACGTGGATGATTACAACTGAAAGGAGTATCACCTTCTCATTTTCTATATCAGGTAGAAAAAAAAGGCAACAAGGCTTAAATAAAAGCAGAACTGAGAAGTGAAAGTAAGTCTAACAGCTCTCAATACATTGGTTATTTTGAATGACGTGCACACTGTTTTACTTCCATCCATTGATACTGAACCCTAAAATGAGACTAGAACAAAGACTTTTTAATATTTCTGAATGGTAGTGGTTGCCCTGTATTTTCAACTAGAAAAAGGAAAAAAAAGTATTTAAACCAGAAATATTAGCCACAGCACTGACATTCCGCCTTTCATGAAGAAAATTCTGTGAAAGTTGCTGGTAATGTTCCAAAGCCAGCTCATCTGCATTTCACTCCTATCAAAAAGCTTTCATGGTTGAGAGTGACGTGCTAGGAATTTCTTAGATTAAACCTAAGACATCTGAGCTCCCAGATCTGCTGCAAAAGAAACCACACATTTCTCAAAGAGAAAATTATCATGATCCCCAAATGAGGGAAAAGATAACTGACTTATTTTTCAGCATTTTTTGGAAAGAAAGACAGATGATTAAATAATAAATATATAAGGTTATATATATTAAGATACGAACGTTTAAAGTTGTTAGCAAATAAGTTTGTAACTTAGGATTATATGTAAATACTCTTTGTTTAGATCACATTATGTCTAACTGTTCATAATTGTTTTTCAAATCAGAATGTTCAAGTCCCTGAAACTGTATTACAGAGAATGGTCAAATACAACAGTTCATCTAATTGGTATTCCAAAGTCTAGATTTACCATCGACCCTCTAGTAATGTTCACATCGTTTTAGAAGTATCCAGAATTTTGAACATGAAACTGAGAGAGGTGTCATGTCTAATTTTAAATGAAAAAAGGAGATAAAAGTTATATCCTGGTTACTTAAGTTTAGTAATTCGGATGAAAATGTCAAATTTAGAGACAATCAAGAAATCTCAAATTTTTAAAGAATGTGATTGCAACGTATGTAAATTGAGGAAATTTTCAATACTAAAATAGCAAACTAAATGTAAATAGAAGTAAATAATCATTTTACTGTTGAGCAATTAATATTGTTACTTATTTATAGGGTTACAGTACAAGAAAAAATAAGGGAGTTGAGATATATGCAAATTATTGATGAGATATGGTAATTTTTATTATTTTCTTTGGATGAGCCAGTCATTGAAGTGTTATAAAAAGTGTTTATTTTGTTAATGAATATAATCTTACTGTAAAATTACAGATATCAAACTAAACCCCACTCAAAATAAAGAGAGTTATGTACATAATAAACAGCTGTAATATCAAAGGGGTAAACTTCAGGGTGTCGTTAATTCTGTAGGAAATCATCAACTTGTTTGTAAATTTTATGTCTTCATATTATTGAGAGTACTGCAATTTAGTAAAATCTTACAAAAAAGAACAAATAACTGGATTTTCTCATTCTGATTTTTATCTAAAAAAGACACATACCAAAATAATATTGTGTTATGTTTTATTGTAAGATTTTGTAATATTAATACTTTTAATATAATGTTTTATAATTTTTATTGTATGATCTTAGAACCATTAGATAATTTCAAATATTTTGAAACTATAACATCAACAATTATTCAGTTGTTTATAGCATGACTGAGTTCAAAACCAAGGAAATGTAAATGCAGTTACTCACAAAACATAATTAGCAAAAATAATATGTGTTCATTCCATCCTGTGTGAGACCATTGTATCTCTATTTTTAGTATAACCAGTAAATCATGATTAAATATAAATCACCACATGCTTGTGTAATAAACACACTATAGCAACTAAAATATGTGATTACACTTGTTATTATTTCCCCTGTTGCCCAGGCTGGAGTGCAGTGGCTCAATCTCGGCTCACTGCAACATCTGCCTTCCAGATTCAAGCAATTCTCATGCCTCAGCCTTCCTAGTAGCTGGGACTACAGGCGTGCACCACTACACCTGGCTAATTTTTATTTATTTATTTAGTTGGTTTTGCTCTTGCTATCCCGGCTGGAGTGCAATGGTGTGATCTCGGCTCCTGGGTTCAAGCAATTCTCCTGCCTCAGCCTCCCAAGTAGCTGGGATTACAGGGGCTCACCATCATGCCTGGCAAATTTTTGTATTTTTAATAGAGATGGGGTTTCACTGTGTTGGTCAGGCTGGTCTCGAATTCCTGATCTCAGGTGATCTGCCCTCCTCAGCCTCCCAAAGTGCTGGGATTACAGGCATGAGCCACCATGCTTGGTCCATTTTTTTTTTTTTTTTGTATTTTTAGCTGAGACGGGTTTTCGCCATCTTGGCCATGCTGGTCTCAAACTCCTGACCTCAAGCAATCCACCCACCTTGGCCTCCCCAAATTCTGACATTACAGGAGTGAGCCACGGTGCCCAGCCTTTTCCCCCTTTTTAAAGCAATGGTAAGAATGGCTTTCACCATAAAATTTTGTTTTGTCAACCAAACTAATATCATTAAATTACCTTTGTTGAATAGTTTAATCATCATTTTTCTTCCAAAAGTGGATTTTGTGGAATGATCCAACCTATATTTCACAGAATGCAGTTGACTTAAATCAACGTAATACTCTAACCAGAAAATATTATATACTTTCTACTCTATTCTGTATATGTTAACTTATTCTATTGATTTTAAAGATAGCTATGAATGAAGACAACTTATTTAAAAAGCAATATTAAAGGATGAATAAAATATAATAATTAACTATTTATTAACTAAGACTTATCAAAAGGGTATAGTGAAATTGAACTTCTGACACACAGACCTTGGAAATATAAGGAATTTTCCTCAACTGTTCACACTTGTAATTTCTTTCTCCTATAATTTACATTAACACTTTTTCCTATTCTTACCATTACACTTTAATTAATTGAGCTATATTTGATTTCACAATTTAATGATTTATGTTTTATCATGAAGAAGCTTGATTTTTAATCCAATTGGTAAGGTTATATACTGGAATTTTTGAAGGAAAATGTCATCTTGGAAGGTTTCGAATTTAATTTGGAATCACCTGCTGAGTTCTCAGGGGTCTACTGGATAATTCAGAAACCATTTCTCCTTTACAAATATAAGAAAAAGAAGAGGAAACTTCATTACAAGGTCTCTTTCTGAGTTGCCCCCCTTAGCCGATATATCTAGAATATTTGAAAGAAATGTTAAAATTTATGGAAACATTAAAAACAGAAGACTAGCAGAATGTCTTTTTTGAGTCTATCCTAGAAGCTCTGAGGTTAAGAAAAAAATAAATTAAATAAATAAAGGTATGCCTTATATTTTGGTAAGGAAAATGATATCCTCCATGGATAGATCTTAACAAATTAGTTAAGCCAAGTATATTTATCCAAGATCCAGGATATCTTGTTTTCCCCTAACTTAAGCTCATTGCACTAATTTTAGCTGTGTTTTATTCTCAGAGGAATTCTCAAGATATATAAAAGTCAACTACTATAAGAGATCAGGATAGAATGAAAATCAATGTCTTTATAAGGCAAAAGGATGGCTCAGTCATTGGCAAGGACTTAACATGTGCTTTTTATATCATGATTTCCATCATTTCTTATGTGTCACTCCAAAAATTTTATGAGAATATTACTTATACTATCAAAACATATCCTCAGTCAAGATATAAATTTTCACAGGATGGCCATATATTTCAAAGTTCTCCCTATTGATCTGTGAGCATGTCTCCATAAGCCTAGCCAATCTACCCCTTTGCTAGGGAGAATAATGTACCAACTGCTGGAAACTTCTTGTTTCTTATTCAATGTGTATTTGGTCTGCCTCTCTCTCCCACTGTGCATACAGATTATTCTGCTGCTGATGCTTGACATGCTGTCAGAAGAGTTGAAATAAGACATGATACATGAGACAGAGAAGAAGACATAAGTGGAAGGAGAGCATCCAAGACGACTCAAAAAATAAACAGGAACCAAATCCTACCCATGATCTTGGAATCACCTGCTGTGAATGTCTGGTTAAACTTGTGGACTTGTTTTGTCTACATAAATGTACTGCAAATGCAAAGTTTCCTGGAAACTGAGAAGCAACGTTATTTTGTACCTTGTTTTACTTATTTTATTTTTTGTTTGTTTCGTTTGTACTTCAAAACTTCTAATAGACAATTGAAGCAAATTTACTCAGTTTCAGAAATCCGTTATATTTTTTGAAACGATCTTCAGATCTTGGGATCACAGTTAAAAACTAAATAAGAAACAATGTAAAATCATTTTTTAAGTCTACCAATCATGTATTAATTGGGTTGATTTCAAAAATCACTCTTTAGGTGGTTTTGAATTAAGAACAGTGCTACAAACAAATATAAGTAAACAATTTTCTGATTTGTTGAAATTCACAATTCACCTAAGAGTTAAAACAAACAAAATATAATTATAATAAATAGCATATGATTTGGCATTAAGGTATGTATCATTTTCCTCTCCTTTGGCAAATAACTGGATCATTCAGCTATGCAACTAAACTAGTACCTACAGGATCATTGGCAAACTTCCCCAGTCCAAATTCACTTAAATTTAGTAGCTCTTCATGTTTATGAATGACATCCCTGATTCAGCATTAGTACCATACCTTCAGACATATTTCAGTAATAATGTCTCACTTAGACTGTTTTCTACCAAGCATATTCATTTTCAATTCTCCAAACTACCATGAGAATCGAAATCCGCTTATGAAAAAGGGAACTCTTAACCAATCCACATTCAATATATTATAACTTGTGTTTACCGTTGAATTATTTAACATAGGCTATTAGGAACATACTATATTTTGAAAACTTACAATGAGTTAGAAAATAAATATGTGTACTCAAAAGTAATTTAGACATGTAGCAGGACAATATTCTTGGATTTGGCATTTGTTAATTTTCTGGGTCAACCTGTTTGTACCTAAAATTTTGAGTAAGTGACAAATAAACACTTAAATAAAATTAATATTTCTGATTTATCACATATTATACTACTAAAGTGATGCAGGTAAGAGTCTGTTATCTGAGGACCTTCAAAAGTATTATTTTTATTTTATTTTATTTTTTATTATTTTATTTTATTTTAGAGTACAGCAGCACAGTCACAGCTGGCTGCAGTCTTAGATGCCAGGACAAAGTGATTCCCCCATCCTAGCCTCCCTAGTAGGCTAGGATTATAGGTGTGCACCACCACAATGGGCTAACTTTTTAATTTTTTGCAGAGATGGCATCTCTCCATGTTGCCCAGGTTGGTCTCAAACTCCTGGGCCTAAGCGATCCTCCCACCTTGGCTTCCCAAAATGCTGAAATTACAGGTGTGAGCCACCACACTCAGCCATATTTTTTATTTTTAATATAAACAAACAATTTGCTATTGTTGTTGTTTTGAGACAGGGTTTTGCTCTTGTTGCCCAGGCTGGAGTGCAATGGTGCAATCTTGGCTCACTACAACCTCTGCCTCCCGGGTTCTAGAGATTCTCTTCCCTCAGCCTCCCAAGTAGCTAGGATTACAGGCATGCGTCACAACACTTGGCCTAATTTTTTTTTATTTGTATGTTTAATAGAGACGGGGTTTTGCCATGTTGGTCAGGCTGTTCTCAAACTCTCAACTTCAGATGATCTGCCGTCCTCTGACTCCCAAAGTGCTGAGATTACAGGTGTGAGACAACCGCATCCAGCCCACAAACAATATTTTTAGGCTTCCTCATTGTGTAAGCTAGTTCCTCTCCTTTACCTCCTAGAGCAGTTCATTCAGTCTCAATTATTAATATAGTGATTCTGCTTTCAAAACAAAACTCACATAAAACCCTTTCTTTCCATGTTCGTTCTAAATGAGGGTCTTCTCAACTCAGGACAAGACCTTGACAGGAGTTTTCTAAAGCACTCTTTCACCTATGGGCCCTCCAGCAGTCATCTCTGTTGCAAAGACCTTCCTGTTCCAGGCTGACATTGGGGAGCAGGCCAGCTTCAATCACAACAATCTCGAGATAAGGGACGCTGTGGAAAGCTGAACCAACTCGGCTTCTGCCAACTCTTTCCTTGTGAAATCTATTCTAGATTTTTGCCATTCAGGAGACTGTAAATCTTCTCTTTGTTGTGGCCCTGCTGATGTTAACATTTGATTTTGTTTTTTAATCAAACACTCTACGGACTGGGTCATATCTGTAAATAACAGCTACCAGTTTAATCTTGCCCACCCCCGTTGCTTCAGATGAACATTTTCCAAACACCTCTTTTCTTTGGGTCAGATAGGAAAGGATTCCTGATTGAAATTTTCAAAGGCTTCAAACCCAGCCATGTTATTTCAGTGTCCATGGTGTTCTGTAAACTGATCTGATACTCTCTGGGCAGAACTTCCATTTCCAGAAATTGACCTCATCTTCTCAAATCCAGATGATCCCCTCATGCTCATTTTTCACCTGTGTTTTTTCTCTTATTGTCTTCTTCTTCTTCTTCTTTTTTTTTTTTTTTTGTATAACAGCCCTCACTTCTCCCCACCTCTCTATCAGGAAATTCTTATCCTTGCTTTTAATATCAATCAAATGCTTGCTAATCCAAGTCTTCTTTCCCATATCTGACTCATCTTTTCCTTCCTTCTTGAAATTTCTTTGACTCTTATTTTCTGGAATATATTCATTGACATTTTATAGAACCGTTGAATTAGGAAATTTAGTTGGAAGGTGGAGCCAGTGTAGACTTTTTGTTTGTTTTATTTTGGCCTAAGCACAAGAATTGATTTATACAACACAACAAATGAGTGATACAGGTGGGATTCAAACCCGGCTTATAATTGCTTCTTCTACATTTCTTGCCTCATCAACAAGATTCAAAACTTCTCCAAGACAGAGACTATGCCTTTTATTTTTTATATGCCTTTTATAAAAAATACCAAATACAAACTGTCTATATATATATTTTTTAATTTTAAAAAGCTAAAGAATTCTTTTGACTCATCCAAATGGAAGCATTGACATTCCCTCACAGACAAAGAATGGAGCTGTGTTCTATAAACCAGCCAAAATATTGTGACTCTTGAGCAGATTGCTTGCTGACTTTACTGCTGATTTAAACTGCTTTCCCCACCTTGACTCACCAAATCCACCTTGACATTGCCCTCCACTTTCACAGATAGCAAATCCAGGTGCCATGTCTCTCTTGATTAAGCCCATAAATATTGATTATGCAGTTATTGGAATAACTGATGCTGATGTCAGTGTCATCCCAGGCTACCACCATTATTTGATTAGACTGGCTAAGACGGGATTCATTTATTTCCTATCACTTTACAGAGCTATAGTGGCTGTTTCACCTGGAAAACTATCTTTAGAAATGGCTCACTACAGATTTGTTCATGCAAGTTGTAACTGTTCACTAAGTGTTCATATATAACTTTTGTGATAAATGCAATACATGTACAATTATGAGAGTCTCAAATGAGACCACAATAATACAATTTTGGGAATGTGTTTATCGAGAACTCATTCAGTGTACGTTTCTCAGTACAAACAAGTTGAGTGAATTAATCCAGGCTGTTATTCTCTGCCTGAGCAATACATAAATACAACATCTTGCTGTGTTATATGCAGTGTATTTTCTTTCTTTACACAGGCATACACATACATTGTGTACAATATTAGTCCATAAATGATTAAAAACATGTTAAGCTGTTTCCCTCCTTATTTGCTTTCAGTATTTTACAAAACATACTGCAACTTCACTCCCACTGCCGTCAGTGTGGAAATAGGCTTATTTCTCTACCAAAGCAAAACAAGGGGGAATTATAGCTAGAGTGACTTAGATTAGATAATGGAAAAGACTTCCTGGATGACTAGACTAATCATCTGAAAGATCACCTAAGTAGTAGCTTTCATGCTGTTGATGGGAATTAGTGAGAAAGACACAATTAACTTAAGAGGTTCCATTCTCTGATTATTTATGCAAAATCACATACCATTGTATTTCCGTGAAGGGGTCAGATGCCTTTTAAAGGCACCTTGGCATTAAAAGATGGAAAAAAATAAAGTTTTTTTTTTTTTAAAGCAAAGAGTTAAATGGAAAACAAAACAAAATACAAAAGCAAGACCTTGTGGTCTTGACGGGAGCTTTAAGAGTGCCTTTAGATCCTATTGCTATTAAAAGTGAAAAGAAATAGATTCTGTTTCTATGGCTCTCACACACACCTTTTATTCTTACCCATTTTCTCATCAGGATGTAAAATATGAACATTATACTGTTCTCAACTTGAAACTCTATCGGGGAAAATGGAGACTTGTATGAAGCCTCCCACTCCTTTTGTTAATCTGACAAGTGCCACATGTTGGAGCTAATATGCTATTCTGTTCTTATCTCCCAAAATTCACATGTCTGAGAAAACCGGCACGCAGTAGAAAAACAACCTGAATTCTGGCCGCATCTCAAGAGTTAAGATAGGCTTTAGTTCCTGCCTTAGAATTTCCTGACCTGGGAGTAAAAATTCCGTACTTAAGCCATGCTGTCATTTAGATGAGTTCCATTGTAACAGCATATCTACAAACCAACATTTCTGAATAGGTCCTTGTTTCATTGGTGCTTTCCTGAGCAAGTTTTATCAGTGCTCTGATGTACAGTAGCCTGATAAGCCTTTATTTAACACCCATATATCACTCCTTAACCTTTAAGGGAGACTGCAGGCAGCCAGGCCTTCACCTATTTGGGTAATGATTGTGTATCCACTGCTAGTTGAAGCGGATTAACCAGATGGTACCTTTTCACAGAAATTTAGATTTTAAGCTTCATTAAGATCCCTCTACCAAAAACATCAGCCTCTGATCTATCTATAAATGAAAAGGTTTGGAATCTTGTAAACTTAGGAATACACATCAGATATCTCTCTCTCACAGGCGTGCACGCACACACACACACACGCACAGCACATGCACACAATCAACATCTGATAAAATCATAACAGTTTAAATTAAGAAAGAATTACACAAGTACATATGAGAAGTAAAATCTTCTAAGAAACGTTGAGCTTTTTAAAAAAATTTCATTTCTTTATACTGACTTTTCCTCCAATCTAAACTATTTGTATTTTAACTGTGTATCAATGAATAATGCTCAGAAGTGTTAAGTCAAAATTTTTTGTGTGTGATTTGGCACATTATTAAAATCCACGTGAAAAACTTTTAAAGACACAAATAATTCATTACATGAAACTCATGGTATAAAATAAAAAAGATACCAGGTGAACAATGAATACACTTTTAGGATTCAAAACTCAACGTGAGTCTCACACCACTTCATAGTGCCTTTGGAACCACTTGGGAAGTTATCAGAATGATCTTAGAGTACATTATGAAACAAATGGACTGTAGTTTTCAGAGTTCCTTAATCGTCAATTTAATTCATTTAAATTTGAAAATAGGCAGCTCTTCTTAGAAGAAGTTTTATTGGAATTTGATCTTGAAAAGTAAGTGGCCAATTTCTAAACTGTAAAGTTGGAAGGGCAGTGCAAAGATGCCAAAGAGAATGGTGTATTCAGAGAATGGCCAACATTTCACTTACGAATGGCGGTCTACTGTTGAACAAGAGTAATGTTAGGTCCTAAAGCTATGCAAGGTGCTTGGGCCAGATTGTCATCCCTCTGTTGAATCCCGCAATGGAGCTTTTGACTATTCTGTTAATTGCAGAGGGTTACACTTATTTTTAGTTAGAAGATCTACTAAGAATAAATTCAATATCACCTTGGATGTTGTGAAATTCTTGAGCCCACTCCAGTCTTCCTCAGCATGTCTAGGGCAAAAGCCCTGAATACATTTTCGTATTAGACCTCCAGATGAATCTAATACTCAGTGTGTAGGGGTTTGAGTATTCTGACAGCTAAAAGCAAAGCAAAATAAGATAATTAAAGACCTTGTCATAAGCTTACGTGTGGATTTACCACTATTTATTTTGAGTACCTGTAAAGGCATTTGTTTGCATGAAGTATCCATACTTGCATCTTTCAATGTGTCTACTTAAATTAAAATTACGCTTTCCTTGAATGTAGATATCATTCCTAGTATTTAATAATAATTTTAATGCTTATGAGGTCTTAGTGGGTTTGTCTGAAAGAAACTATGAAAAGCATGTGTGTGTGTGTGTGAATCTTCACATTTATTATTTATCAGAAATAAGAGAATGATGACTTTAGCATCCTTGAAAACGAACATTTATACTCATCATAGTTGATGACGTCATCACCAAATAGTAGCAACGTTTAAAAACATAAAGTAAGCATAGGAAATGTGTTAATAGATCTGGTGTCAGGGTTTCTCAACAGAGGAGCTAGCCACATTTTGCGTAGGTCAAGATCTAATTTTTGTTTTGTGGATGGAAAAAAATTTAACATAATTGGCTTTATCCATAAAATTCTAACAGCATCTCAGGCCTCATTATGCCTCATATAGGCCTCCACATCCAGATCCCTCTAGAAGGATGGGGTGGAAAGGACGCAGCAAAGGACATCCATAAAAAGAGCATGGTGATGGAAGATCCCCTGGGTGCTCATCGGAAAATGTGAGCATAACTTTCTGCTTTACTAATAAGTGTGTGGTTCGGATAGGATGACTGCTGTTTGTAGCACAGACTTAGCACCTTGCTTATATTATGTTACAAAGTAGAGGCTCAGGAAACCTTAATTGAAATGAAGTGAACTAATGTGCCATCTACATCTTGACTCATACAATTGGTCATATGGCAAAACCCTACCTCTACAAAAAATACAAAAAATTTGCTGGGGGTGGTAGCACGTGCCTGTAGTGCCCAGCTACTTGGGAAGATCGCTTGAGCCTGGGAAGTTAAGGCTGTAGTGAGCCACGTTTGTGCCATTGCACTCCAGCCCAGGCAAGAAAGCAAGACCCTGTCTCAAATATGTATATAGTCTGTTGGGTTAAAATCAGATTACTGACAACTGTGTGCCTAAGACATGTTTACTTTTACTTCGATGACTTTGAACAGGTTCATTTTTCATGGTTCGAAAATAAGCACAAATTAATTTAAAAAATTTAAAAGAAATAATCAAAACATAGAATATAAGAAACAAAGATATATTTTAGAAGATGCAAGATTTGATGAATTTTGTTTGTACTTATTTGGAAACGTAAACTATTAGATAGGAGCAAATAAAATGGAAAGATTGCATAGAGAAATGGACATTTTAAACATAAAATATGATCATTGGAGTCTCAGAATCAGATTGTTGTATGATGGATTTCTCTCAAATGTTAAACGTTTATCCAACTTACATCTCACAGAGGTACTTCCACAAATGAGAAAAAATCAGTAACTTCCGCTCTATTTTATAAGGTTAGTATAATGTTGATTTCAAGATCACTTAAGAAACATGCAAGAAAATAAAAATACAGGCTCAGTATGTACATGAATCTCTATATAAAATATTCTAATAAAAAAACATAGGCTCAGTATTCATATGAATCTCTATATAAAATATTCTACTTAAAACAGTAACTTAATAACATATAGTGTTAAAGTGCTATTCAGAAATAGTGAAATAATATTATAATATAATAATAATGATAATTTAGTAGTAGTAGGAGCAGTAGTCTGTTACAATAGCAAGAACAGATATACTGACCAATGGAATGAAATTGAAAATCCTCAGAGACAGATATGTGTATGTGTGTGTGTGTGTGTGTGTGTGTGTGTGTGTATAGATATATATACACACACACACTTACTCCATTATATATTTAGTTTCCATATATATATATATACACATATATATACATATACATAGTTTCCATATATATATGTGTGTGTGTGTATATATATATATACACACACACACATATATATATGGAAACTAAATATATAATGGAGTAAGGCCAGGTTATTTAGTAGAGGTTGCAGAGAAACATAAATCACTATATGTGGAGAGAAATGAAAATAGACCTTTAATACTATATATATATTCAGAATAGAGCAGGGATTAAAGACTCCAATGTGAATGACTAAACTATAGATTAAGGTCCTATGGTGTTATTAATAAAACAAATATTAATACTTATGGTTACAATAATAAGTTGGGAATTATTTTCTCTCCAAAAGCATAAAACATAAGGTAAAAGTGATTAATGTTCTTATGTCATAATTAAGGATTTCTGCTCATTGAACCTTTGTCTACACCTTTGGATGGTGGCTGCTCCTTCAGCCAGAATGAAAAGTGGATGAGTTAGGGATCAGGCTGTGAGGGTTTAAGACCTAAAAATGTTAAAACCCATCTGCAAGTGCACTGAAAGTTCTATTGATTTTTGTCGATTTTTCAGAGAGAAGGGAACTCAAAAATAGAAGAATACAGCTCAGCAGCTGATAAATAAAATAGCATGATAAAGTCTATTCTAACATTAAAATTTTGTGATTTTTAAGACAAGCACACATCTGTATAAAACATGGTTGAGGGTAAAGGAGAGTAGCGGGAGGAGTTAGGATGTCTAAAGAATGAGAGATTTCTGCTTCTTTTTGAGATGGAGTGTAGCACTGTTGCCCAGCCTGTATGCTGTGGTGCCATCTCCACTCACTGCAGTCTCTGCCTCCCAGGTTCAAGCACTTCTCCTTCCTCAGCCTCCGCATAGCTGGGACTACAGGCGTGTGTCACCACACCCCGCTATTTTTTTTGTATTTGTAGTAGAGATGGGGTTTCATCAGGTTGGCCAGGATGGTCTCGATCTCCTGACCTTGTGATCCTCCTGCCTAGGCCTCCCAAAGTGCTGGGATTACAGGCGTGAGCCACCGCTCCCAACCAAGATTTCTGCTTTTGCAGAACATTTTCTGGCTTTGGAATGAAAGTGATGTAAAAGTGATCCAGGACTGAGCCATCGCTTTCCCACTCCCTATCTGGGTGACCTGCGGCAGATGAGTTTCTCCACGTAATTGTTTCATCATCCGTGATCTGTGCTTAGTTCATAGCTCTTTTCTAACTTGCATGGATCCTCTAAATAACCTGCCTTCCAGTATGTATTCGGTGACAGTTCTGAAAGTTACAAATATGTTTCTATTTTTATATAATTAATGGTTCTTTTATGTTTAGATTTCAACAGGGAGTATTTGAAATATGGGAGATTACATCTTGACGTCTCTTGAGTTTATTTCAGAATCACCCATAATGCTCTTGGTCTTCAGCTTTACTCAGTCTTGTACAAAACAAATCAACCCTGATAAGTTATAGATCTTGATCATAAGCACAGCAGGAAAGAGATTTGAGAATGAATTGTGTTGCAACAAATCGTCATGTATGTGTTTACAAATCTGTATGCTTATGTTTGAAAGTACGTGTGTATTGTGTGTTTTTGTAGGTGGGAGTATGTTAAAATCGTGAGCAACCTCTGTATATGGACATACTGTGAAGACGAAAAGGAAAATTAAATGAAAAGTACATCTTCTTAGAAAGTATATTTGTTCATAATTCACAACCACAGAAACAATTAGGGCCCAATTTTGACACGTCAGAGGGTAAAACTATGTCAGTTATTTTGAGTTAGAGCTTTAGAGTTAAGATTTCATGCACTGCGGGCTAAGCAATAAACATCCACAGAGGAGAATTTTCTAATTTTGGATTTTTTTTATTAGTATCCCAGGCCTCATCAGCCTGTGGGAAAGAGAGATAATAAAAATAATGTGTACTCTATAAGATTATACACTTTCTAGTTGTCACATATTTATTTCACCCTAATTTTCCATCAACACTCTTGATTACACTTTTATTATAGAAAATCTGTCATAAATGAAACTTACAGATGCATTTTAAAAAAAAAATGCTTCCTCTTTAGCCCAAGGCACATTAACCTGAAATCAAGGTAGGGCAAATACCTGGATGGAGATTCAACTGCAATTACCATAATTAACAAAAGAAGCGATCTAACAACATTAAAAGTAGAACTGGCTCGGTTGCTTCTTGACTACAGGCTTCAGGTCATCGTGACTAGAACAAGGAAAAGAGAAAATATCAAATTAAACATAAACTAACTTTTGTTTAGACACTTTCTTCTCTTCTCACTGTGTACAAATTTTACCCATTCGCTGAGCTCCCAGGCCCATTGCCAAGGTGCTTTCCACAATCCTGGTCTCACTAATCTCTCTGAAAGTGGGAGGAAACATTTTTCTTATTTGACTTAATTCAACAACTTAGTATTTGCTCTCATTCCTCTAAAAATTATTTCCATGTTCTTTGGTGTAACCTCTCACTATTAATCTAACAAACCTCTTTGTGGAAAAATACACCTTGTAAAGCTTTCTTGTCTACCACAGAAACTACAGACTATCTGATCCATGGTGAGTACTCAGAGGATGAACGTTGTGAAGAGGCAAAATATCTGCCACACCAGACCACATTCTATCTATAATTGTCCCAGAAAGTTTTTGTTAATATCACTTTTCCTGTAATATTTTTATGTAGAGGTATGAGTTGGGGGAAACAAAAATCACAAGTCTTACTGGCATAATTTTTTTTTCACAGGTAGGAGAAAGTAAAATTGTTCCCAGTATTAAGCAAACTGGAAATTAAATGTAACACCTAATACTTAGTAACATTCCATAGTTTCAGTAGACTCTACCTTATCCTTTACTCCCTAGGTTCCACAGATAAATGGGAAATATGATTTTTAATGTCATTACTTAAAAGTGGTTTGAGTTTGAGCATGTAGTTCAGCAGGCCACATGGCAAAACCTGCCACATGATGATTCTTCTCCTGCAGTTATTCTCTCTATAGTAACGCAGCATTGGTTTTAACTCAGACTTGATGGTCATCAGCTCTTGGTAGTAATTCAAGATATTCAGTATGACTCAAGTCTCAACAAAGATTCCACCCAGACTAATGGAAACATGGATTATCTCAGCTTTCCCCTATTATCAGTCATCTAGAACTGAAGAACTATAAATAATTCTGTGAATACATTGCATAAAATCATCACTATACTGTATGAGAATAAATTTGCACTTTCTCTGTTGATACAGTATTGATTACTAATGTCTCCTAAGGGTAATTAAGCAACACTAAAATAATCTTTTGGAGAAAACCAAGGAATGTCCTCATTTTTTTCCAACCACCAGATAATAATGATTTATTTTGGGCAGCAGTAGACAGAATCCTAACTTAAAAGATGCACACTATTCAGATTATATTTCACACATATGCTGTTCATGCCTTCTTTTCTTTCTTCATTCTGTCTTCCTATTGTCTTGAAATCTGATGAAAAACATCTACTGCTTCTCTGACCTCTTAGTCACAGGATTATCTTCATTCCAACTTTTGTAACATGGCTCCTACCCTGGGGAACATCTACCAAGAGAAGCCCCCCATAATATAGTGCACTTAAAGGCTGGCAACATTTGAATTCTAATGATATTTTAAAAACTGAATATATGGCTCATGTCTGTAATCTCAGCACTTTGAGATGCGGAGGCAGGTGGATCACCTGAGGTCAGGAGTTCGAGACCAGCCTGGCCAACATGGTGAAATCCCGTCTCTACGAAAAATACAAAAAATAGCCAGGGGTAGTGATGTGGGTCTGTAGTCCCAGCTACTAGGGGGGCTGAGGTAGGAAGATCACTTGAGCCTGAGAGACAGAGGTTGCAGTGAACTGAGATTGTGCCACTGCACTCCAGCCTGGGTGACAGAGTAAGACGCTGTCTCAAAAGTAAATAAGTAAATAAAAATAAATAAATAAATAAAAACTAAATATAAACAATTTTAATACATTAAAGATGGCAATTAGATTGTCATAGTTTAAACATTAAAAAATTTACCATTGACAAAATTTTAAAAATATTATTTGAAGCTTAGTTCTTAAATATTTGATCAGAAATAATAATAAAGGAGGGCATCTTAGCCTTTAGATGTAGGGAGCATTTCTTAGTGGCTAGAAGTTGGCAATGAATGCGTTTCCAAAAAAAAGTCCCAAAATATTGAACAATGGCTGAAATATGGGAGCCAGAACCCAACTTCACAATCTGTTTTGAAAAGACACATTCTCTTAGATATAGTTTAATCTAGTTAGCATGACTTCTCATAAATTTGTATTTAAAGAATGAATTTGGCCAGGCACAGTGGCTCACACCTGTAATCCCATCACTTTGGGAGGCTGAGGCAGGTGGATCACCTGAGGTCAGGAGTTTGAGACCAGCCTGGCCAACATGGTGAATCCCCATCCCATCCCTACTAAAAATATCAAAATTAGCCGGGTGTGGTTGCAGGCACCTGTAATCCCAGATAGTATGGAGGCTGAGGCAGGAGAATACCTTGAACCTAGGAGGCAGAGGTTGCAGTGACCTGAGATCGCACCATTGCACTCCAGCCTGGGCGACAAAGCAAGACTCCATTACCCCCCAAAAAAGGAAAAAAAAAATCAATTTAACCATTTTACTGTAACCCTTGATTTTAATTTCTTTTTCTCTTTTCTCTTTATGTATTTCTTCAAGGCATATGCTCTAATATGTTCTCATATATTAAACAAATGTCAAGTGAAAGTAATATGTTAAGATATATTGTATGGTATAATGCAGAGCAGAGAGAGAATGCTTTAAAAGTATTCAGAAACCAAACCACTGCTGAGTACTCCAGTAAAGACACACAATACATTTTTTAAGACATAGTCCTTAAAGCAAATTGATGACAGAGTGCAATCCCATGGAATTCTTAAAGACACATGAACCGTATCAACATCAATCTTCTCTGCACCAAATCATCCCTAAGGTTTCTTTACATTTTAACTCTGTGAGTTTCTTGACATTGTAGCAGCCACGATTAAGCTGGTGATGGTAATGTTATTAAGGTTATGGCTATAAGAACCACCTCTCAACTAATTTGAAAAACAAAACTGGGGAGTTAAATGTCTATGAAACTCAAATGTCTATGTGTATTTATTCCCAACTTCATCTTCAGTTTTTATTAAAAATTGATACAACCACAAGATGACAACCAATTAAGGTCACTCCTACGTGCAGCTCACACTCTACTCCTGTCTCCACTCATCATGAGGAGTGTTTAGGTCTAGAAGTGGTAACTCCAGCCTTCCTATCCAAGTATCAATTGTTTTAGGGGGGAAAAAAACAACCAAACAAATTAAAAAGCAAATCCTCCACGGTTTTAAAAACTGAAACTCTTACGAATAATTGGTGTTTAAATATAGTACTAACAACATATAGACTAGTCAAGATATATAAAATCAGCATTTATTCATTTACTCATTGTTAATTTATAGTACAGGTAGATAGTGGAGAATGAAGGAGTTCTTTCCTCGAAACCTTTGCAGTTTGTTGAGGAGTAGATGGATGGATCATTAACATACAAGATAGTAAACGATGGGACACGGCCCTGAACTGGGTTCTACAGAAAAACAGAGGAGAGGCTTGAAATCACCGAGTTGACTATTTAATATGAAATGAAACAAAGCCATCTCTTTTCTAATAATGCTCTAAGTCTTCCATAGAAAATGCAAGTTCACCAACACTGCCTCAAGTACAACAAGAGCAGTAACTATAAGTAGACATTGACCCAAACAGTCCTTAGTGACATTTTTACAGCCTAGTTAAAAACGAATGTTTGATTTGGTAGATGGTGCACTTGGTCTAGCAGAGACACGTGATTGACAGGAAGAAAATCAAGCTAAGACATGTGGATGACTCAGAGTGGGTTCAAAATTTTTAATAAGATTTTTTACTGTAGGGCCAGCTAGTAGTAAAACTGAAAGTGGTTAAAATGTACTTCTTGGATAGTTGCATTTTGCATTTCTCTCCCAGCTTTTGAGGTCCCCTCTCCTCTGCTCCCCACAAGTTCTTCCCCCTAACAATTCATAGCTGTCTGCTCTGGTATTCCACCCAAGCACATTTTCCTTTTATGCCAAAATAACTTCTCTCCATCAATCACTATAGACTTCTATTTCCTTAATGGAAATTATATCTGATATTTGAAGAAAAGTAATCTGATTTTTAAGCCATTTCATGCTAAAATAAAGGTGACTTTTCTGTGAGGTTTAAAATATTCCATGGGTTGGTTGCATTTTAAAGAGGATTCTTGTAGACATAAATAAATTTTTCACTGGAAGATTTTCTTCACAGAGGCCAAGAATGACTGTGCTGCTGTGGCACCTTCCTGATGTCTGCAAAGTGGCCTACATTTGGCTGCAGGGAGGGCACGTGTGAGGCCCTGCCACTCTCTTCCAATCCACAGAGCTCATGGCGAGATAGCCCTAAGCATTCACTCAAAACTTGCTATGTGTTATTCAAACTAGGCTTTGGGCTTTTTGAAAAGTATAAAGCTTTTAGTTTTTGTACAGAAGTCAGCATTCCTGAATATACTTGGCCTGGCCACTTAAATGTCCCTTTCCAGCTGATGAACTCTAGATTGTCTTTTTTTTAGGGGCAGGGGAGGTCTTAACACAAATATCAGGTTCAGTGAAACACTAGAAGGACTCAAATAATTTAGAAACGCGAATACTCTCTTAGTAAGAGAGTATAACAGTGAAAGGCTGTAGATTAAAATTAGCAATGGAAACATGTACCTAGGGTAGGGTCAAGGAGACAGCAGATCCTACCTTATGTACATGTTCCATTTTAGTGCAAGCTGTTAAAATCTATCTCTGACAAAAATCAAAATGGATGATAGAAAAGAAAAGAGGACTAGAAAAATAAATACATAAGAAACAAAGAAAAATGCTAAAATGAGTGATGTAGAAAGATATTTTTCTTTGATTGAGGAAGTTAAGGTCAATAAGGGAGTTGAACTGTAGTCTTCCATAATATGTAAGTGAAGAGAAACATGTAAATGAAGTTAAAGACTGTTTTTCAAGATGTTGTTCAGATGCCAACTGCTCCCACAAAGTCACCATAAATCTACTGTGCCAGAGTTCATTGCTGTAACTTTGAAATATAGAAAAAAGCTTTCACAATTTTAAATCTATGGCCTTGTATTATAACTATGTATGTTATTATTTTTGTCCTATGCTGGGATGAAAGGTTCTTGAAGGCGTGAAATCCAACTGACCCATCTTAACCTGCTACCATCTCTGTCCTTATTCATGGCAGCGGATCCATCAATATATGTTAATGAATATAAAAGTAGAATTATCCTAATTTCTTTAACCACACATATCTGTTAACAGACACTCTAATATTTTAGGAAAATATAGTGCAAGCTGTTAAAATCTATCTCTGACAAAAATCGAATGGATGATAGAAAAGGAAAAAAGACTATAAAAATAAATAAATACGAAAAAAGAAAAGATACTAAAATGAATAATGCAGAAAGATATTCTTTGATTGAGGAAATTAAGGTCAATAAGGGAGTTGAATTGCAGCAAAACTTCTTTTGATGCACTTCATCCTCTTCTACTTATCTTACATAAAGAAGAATCTTAGCACATAGGGAAGTCCAAAATGCAGGCTACGGCCCTCCTGTGACGATGTAAACACCTGAGGAAGAAAGAGCATAGTATTCGTGTTCTCGACAGAACATGGTCAGCTCTTACCAAGAGAAGGTGAGCAAGTTGGAAATTTTAAAAAAATCCACATGCATAGCAAACATCTCATGTTATGCAGTTTGTTTTATGATTTTTCCTCCAAATCTTCAGCAAGGTCTGCTACACACCTGGCAACATAGTTTTTTGGCAACATGATGCATTTAAGTTTGTGGCCATGTGCTTACTGTGTACTATTTTAGTCAAATTTATAGTGGCAGACAAAAGATAATGTTTCCCCCAAAGCACTTGGCTTTTGAACTTTCTCCGTTGAGATGAACATCCATATCCATCATAAAGTTTAAGACAATTTTGTAAAGTCCTCTACTGAATATAACAAAATGCTAAAATTTGTGATAAACTTGTCAAGGTTTGCTTTTCTCATCATGACTGCTTCATCTTTGTGGTTGTTTCTTCAATCTGTTTGTCACTCTTTTCAATCCTGTACTCATCGGATGAAAGTCTCTCTGTACTGCCCAGGAATGAGAGTTACACTCTGCCTCCTTGAAAGCAGGGCATCTGCATAAACTACCTGGATTCATCTGCATATAAGAATAAACTATCCCCATTGACTTACGTATTTTGTCATGAATTTAAATCAAAACGAATTTAGAAACATTTATTTTGTATTTTGGGTTATAATCTAATACTATTCTTTAATTTTGTTCTGAAATTTTTCCAGTTTTGACTATTAGGAGCTCTTTCAGTTGGCTGCTATTCCCTGTGACATATCCCATGTGTGGGATATATGGCAAATATGGCAAAATATAATAAAATATATTGATTTACTTGGTTAAGATGGTAAAGTAAAAATAGTAATAACTACATTTTTATATTAATAGCATTAACAATTACAAAATACTCCACCTTGCATAATCCTACTACAAATCAGAGGTGAGGGCAGCTACACTATCTACTTTGCAAATTGATGAAACAATTTACTTGAGCAGGTTAAGTGAGTCATCTCTAATCATGCAGAGAGACCACAAATCTCAAGGCATCTTTTAATGAGACACCTTTCCCCAATATTTTTTGAATGAACTCCAGAAACAAAAGAAAATAATGCCCGTATTTTTGTGTTATGAGATTAGACAACTATTTTCTGAATGTTTTCAAAAGTAATTATTTTCAATATTAAATATATACAAAATCCTAGCTCACAAAAAAAAAACTATCAGAACAATTGTTGGACATAACGTTCTATGGCAATTTTAGAACTAGATCAAAACTCAGTGTTGCGTGACATTTTTAGTTGTATCAAGATTTCAAATCAATAATGGATTATAATTTGTGCTATACTATATTTTAAACAAAAAGCAGAGATCACTGAACATTTTGATTTCACTATTATAAAATACATTCCTTCTACGGAAAGGTCTTCTGCATCCAAAATGAATTCATTTTACCCATTAGTGGAGAAAAAGCCATTTTGCCTTTTTTTGGATTCATTTTCATCTCAGAGAAATAATACAAATCTTGGCCTGCAGCATTTCCTGCGGCTTAATAATCAGCTGGACCTCAAGCCATCACCTCCTCTCAGGCAACCATTAGTTCCCAGGAAACACTCTTTGCCTTGATCATTATTGCATAATTAAGACCATTTTGTGTTCCTTTAATGTAACATATCAATTATTGAGGAGAAATATAATACAGGGAAAAAAGTAATGACATTGCTTTATATTTAAAAAGAAGAGCAAAAAAAATGAGTAATCCTAGAAGCTTATTTCAATAACTATCCCTCAAAAGGAAACCAACATCCAAAGTAAATTGCTAAAGACCTTCTTATTGCGATATTTCTTCTTGCAGATAATTTGGCAAAATGGATAAATAACAAAGAATACAACAAAGGGAACATTTCTCCTCAAGAAAATTTTACAAAATGTGCCCAAACCTTGGTGCATGTAAGCTGCGATGTTGGGAATAATCTCCGAATTCAAGTAAGAAGGCAAACTAAACAGCCAACGGAATATTCATATAAAATCCTGAGCTCTTTTGGCTTAAAAAATTCAAAATAGACCTCTTCCCCTCTGATTTCTCCTTCATTATAACCAATGTCTTTATTTTGCATAGAAAATGTGAGTAAAGGGACCCTATTGACCCACATATACTGTGCAACAACAGCTGATGATTCACCCCCTCCAAACCAGAGGAAGTCACAGAGCAAGTAGATACGACATAGGCAGTTAAATTATTCACATAATACTCTTAAGCAAACAAGGGATATGAAAAAGTGCTTACAGTCTATTTTGTTGTTGTTGTTGTTGTTTGTTTTTTGTATTTTTTTTTTTTTGAGACTGAGTTTTGCTCTTTTTGCCCAGGCTGGAGTGCAGTGGGGCGATCTCGGCTCACTGCAACCTCTGCCTCCTGGATTCAAGTGATTCTCCTGCCTCTGCCTCCCAAGTAGCCGGGATTACAGGTGCTCACCACTACACCCAACTAATTTTTGTATTTTTAGTAGAGATAGAATTTCACCATGTTGGCCAAGCTGATCTCGAACTCCTGACTTCAGGTGATCCACCCACCTTGACCTCCAGATGTAGTATGATGATGGGCCTTAATAGTCTGTTATTGTAACAGGCTCTGCAGTAGTCACTATCTCCTTTCATAGCTCCCTGGAGATCTTCCTCTGCCAGATGTCTTCCCTCCCTCTATCTGAACAGGGAACAGGTTGGGAAATGGGAAATGTCCATACAGCCCAGAAGAACGGGAAGTAGTGGTAGACTGAAATAAGAAAGGAAAGAAAAAAGAGATAGGAAGATGACCAAAATGATTCTTTCATTTATAAAAGTGGGCATAAACTTCAAGTGTAAAATCTTGTTAAACTGTCACTCGGTGAATCAACTCCAGCAATATATAAAGTATACACTGTGTGTGTTTATATTAAAAACTCATATTCATAAACATAAAATTCTGGTATTTTTGCTTTGAGTCACTCTGGAAAAAGAAAAAGGAATTATGGAATGGTGGTTTAGGGTGTTTCCACCAAACCATAGTGCTAGTGAAAGCTACATGAACTTTTTGCACTGGAATAACTTTCTCAATATTGTCACAGGTAAGGTTATATCTTGGGGTCCTTGGGTGATTTCCAATTGCATTCTTACTTTGTCTTGCAGCTTAAAATTATAAAAATACCTAGAATTAAGTACTTCTTCAATAGTGTTACACTTTATTTAAAACAATCAAAAAATGTTTGAATGGGACTGCATTTTGAGTAAGGTCTGTTAGGTGAAACAGAGTTGCAGCTGCCATTTATACTGGAAGAGGGCTCCTTCGTTTTCTGTGGTCCATTCTGCATCCTGTTTTCTCTCTAGGATCTTTCAGAAGGTCATTTATCCATTTATAGTAGAGCTTGGCCACTGTGCTTTTGTATTTAAAACTGTTGATATAGTGGTTAAAGCAGTTTTGTTAAAAATTAGTGCAGTAATATCTATTAAACAGTGGATTCTTAGATGGATGTTTAGTTGTATTATTGTAGCACAACACATTACCTTGTGGATTATATTCAATGTGTGTTAAATAAAGACTATAATTTCTTTTTCAATATTTTTGTTGACAGCTCATCTAAAATTGCTTTGGTGTTAATATATATGCTATGAAAAGTAGCAGATAGTTATGAATATTCTTTTTCTTTACTTTCTAAACACACGTCTATCACTCAAAACTTGTATACTCAATAATTCAGCAAAACTGTCCACTGATTCAGCGAAACCCAGTTCCAGGAATGGTCACCACATACTTTTCCTGCTGGATCTGATTCCATGAGATCGAATCCAGCCAGTTGTAGATGATGATGCATTTTTACCTTTTCCTGTCAGTCTATTTTAACCATGACTGAGTTCAGCAGGCAATTTACTTGGCCCTCGTAAACTCCAAAATCACAATCTGAAGATCCACAGCCTATCTCTTAAGACAGCAGAATAATCTACAGCAATCACATGTCCCTCACAATATCTGATTGGATATACCATTTTGATAGCACTTGCTCCTTGATTGAAATGTACATGCTTATAATCACAGTCTCTCCACCTTTAACCAGAATAATGTGAAGTGTACCCTCCCAAAGGTCAATGCTATATTTTAATCAAGTGATATAAACAAATAAGTGTAAACAGATCAATATGAAGCTATCCATATTGATATGAATATAAATTATAGGCCCCAAAATACATTGCCTATTATTAATACTCTTCTTTTATTTCTATTTTTTGACCCATTATTGGAAGTTTACTGTGTCCGTCAACAGCATCACAACTTATATCATGGTGTGCAACCTGGCTTGTCCTGTGAACATTTTTGGTACACTGTGTTGGCCTCTATGGGTGATTCCTCTTTTTTTTTAAATTTTTATTGCATTATAGGTTTTGGGGTACATGTGCAGAACGTGCAAGATAGTTGCATAGGTACACACATGGCAGTGTGTTTTGCTGCCTTCCTCCCCTTCACCCACACTTGGTATTCATCCCCAGGCTATCCCCCCCAGCCTCCCCCGCTGTCCCTCCCCCATTTCCCCCAACAGTCCCCAGTGTATAGTAGACCGCCTCTCTGTGTCCATGTGTTCTCATTTTTCTCACCCACCTATGAGTGAGTATATGCAGTATTTCTTTTTCTGTTCTTGTGTCAGTTTGCTGAGGATGATGTTCTCCAGATTCATCCATGTCCTTACAAAGGACAAAAACTCATCATTTTTGATTGCTGCATAATATTCCATGGTGTATATGTGCCACATTTTCCCAGTCCAGTCTATCATCGATGGGCATTTGGGTTGGTTCCAGGTCTTTGCTGTTGTAAACAGTGCTGCAATGAACATTTGTGTGCATGTGTCCTTATAGTAGAACAATTTATAGTCTTTTGGATAGATACCCAGTAATGGGATTGCTGGGTCAAATGGAATTTCTATTTCTAGGTCCCTGAGGAATCGCCACACTGTCTTCCACAATGGTTGAACTAATTTACACTCCCACCAACAGTGTAAGAGTGTTCCTATTTCTCCACATCCTCTCCAGCATCTGCTGTCTCCAGATTCCTCTTTTTAAAGTCCAGCTCCTTCCTTGAATCTCAACCCAAAACAACCTCTTCCTTAGCTCATACACAAGTCTCACTGCAGTTTTATACAGTCAGCTCTGTTTAAGAAATAGAAAAATAGAATTATAAGGATCACTGTACGCTTCCAAACGGGCAGCCTGCACATATCCTGACGAGCTCAACACGTCCAAATCATTTCATTATCATAATAGATGTGTTGGTCAGGATCCAAAAACTTTTTAAGAACCAGTAAGCATCAAGAAAACAGTTTCCTTTGCTGTGCAGCTTTGTAGTCTAACATTGCCTCATCTGTCTATTTTTGTTTTGTCCTCTTTGCATTCGAGGTCTTAGTCATAAAATGTTTGCTTAGAACAATGTCCTGAAGTGCCGTCCCTGTTTTCTTCTCGTGGTTTCATAGTTTTAGGTCTTCCATTTAAGTCTGCAGTCCATCTTGAGTTGATTATTGTATGGAGAAACTGAATAGGGCACAAGCACCGTTGAGAGGCATCTATCATTCTACTGTCTACCTACATGAGATCAACATTTTTAGCTCCCACATAAGAGTGAGAACATGTAGTGTCAGTCTTTCTGTGTCTGGCTTATTTCACTTAACATAGTAACCTCTAGTTCCATTTATGTTGCTGCCAATGACATAATTTCAATGTTTTTATGCCCAAATAGTATTTCATTTTGCATATATTTTATATTTTCCTTATCTATTCATTCACTGATGAACACAGAGCTTGATTCTGTATCTTTGCAATGATGAATAGTTCTACAGTAAACATGCGAATGCTAGTTTCTCTATGGAATCCTGATTTCTTTTCCTTTGGATAAACATCCAATAGAGAAATTTCTGGATCATATAATACTTCTATTTTTTAGTTTTGTTCAGAAATATCCATATTATTTTTCATAATGGCTGTATTAATTTACATTTCCACTAACAGTGTGTAGGGGTTCCCTTTTCTGTGTATCCTCATCAGTTTCTGTCATTTTTTTTTTGGTCTTTTTAGTAATAGCCATTCTACATGAGCAAGGTGATATCACACGGTGATTTTGATTCATGATTCCCTGATAATTAGTGACATTGAGCATTTTTTGATACACCTGTCGGTCATGCCATTTGTATGCCTTCTTCTAAGAAATGTCTATTCATGTCCTTTGCCTACTTTTTAATAGGATTATTTGTGGTGTTTGGGAGAATTATTATTATTTTTTTACTGTTGAGCTATTTGAGTTCTTTGGGTATTCTGGATATTATTCAGTTGTCAGATGAATAGTTTGCAAATATTTTCTCCCATTCAACAGGTTGTTTGGAGATTCTATTTATGATGCTACAAAAAACACCCTAGGAATAAATGTAACTAAGAAGGTAAAATATATCTACAAGGAACACTAAAATACACTGACGATAGAAACTGAAGAGGGCACAAGCAAATGGAAAGAGATTCCACACTCATGGATGAAGAGACTTACTATTATTAAAATGGTCATACCACCCAAAGCAATCTACACATTTAATATGATCCCTATCAAAATAGCAACATAATTTTTTCAAAGAAAAATATATTTTAAAAATCCTAAAGTTTGAATAGAACTAAAAAAGAGCCCAGATGGCCAAAATTATCCTGAGCAAAAAGAACAAGGTTTTAGGCACCACACTACCTAACTTCAAAATACAAGGCTATAGTAACAAAAATAGCATGGTGTTGGTATAACAAGACACAGGAAGACTAATGGAACAAAAGAGAGAATCTAGAAATAGCCCCCCACATTCACAGCTAGCTGATTTTTGACAAAAATGCCAAGAATCTACATTGGGGAAAGGATGTCCTCTTCAATAAATGTGTGCTGGGAAAATTGGATTTCCACGTGCAGAAAAATGAAACTGGACTAATACTTTCCTGCCCGAGGCATGGTGGTTTACACCTGTAATCCCAGAACTTTGAGAGGCCAAGGTGGGAGGATTATCTGAGGTCAGGAGTTGAAGACTAGCCTTGCCAACATGGTGAAATGTTTGTATTTGTAAAAATACAAAACTTATCTGGGCATGGTGGTGGGTGACACTTAAAATTAACTCTTCAATTGCAGTCTTTAAAGACTTGTAATATGCTTCCCAGCTGAATAACATGGAGAGTTTAAAACAAATTCCTACCAGTAAATGTTTTACTAATATAACAAATGTCATAGCATTTCTTAACTAAAACAGTAACAGATCCTATTTGAGCACAAAAGGAGAGAGCATATCATTCCGTATACTGGTTAAATATTGCAGAGATTCTAGTAAAATTGAAGTGTATTAAAAATATATACAAAATATCAAGTTGAAATACATTTAAATGAGATGTCCTTTCTCTTAGATAAAAATGATGTTTCATGCACCCCAAACATCATTTACTCTGTTTTCGTGATTATTGATTTCATCCTTGGAGCTGGCCAGTTGCATTACAGCTACTGCTGAGTTATGGTAACTCATAAAATAGCCATAATTAGAGACAATGAGCTTTCCAGATATTCAGTGAGATGCTTTCTCTTGGCAAAACAGACTGTATTTTCTGGGTTTGGCTACACTATTGACTTTCTGATAATCTTAACTTGGCCTTACTTATTAACAAGGAAAATACCATTTGACATTTTAATGTAATGAGGTAGGGAGGAAAAGAAAACTGCTATTAAAAGCAGACCTCATCACACTACAATAAAATATAAACTACTGAAAGTCTGACTATCTGATAACCACAGGCATAAAATCATCTTTTAAGATTTTTACTTCGTTTACATAGATATGAAAGTGTGTTTTAAAATCATACTAGCACGCAGAGCTGATGTTTATACACGTACTGAGTATGTTCTGAATAGTCATCTCCCGTGATATTTAGTTGGCTTATTCTTGTTCCACTTGTTAAATGTTTGGAATAGCATTCCTGCTTTGAAATCGTTTTCAAAGTGTAAGAAACAAAACAGCAAATAGGGTGTTGTTACCCCATCTCTTCCCCCAACCCCCCTCATACACCCGCGGGCGCGCGGGCGCGCGCGGGCACACACACACACACACAGACACACACACGCACACACAGTTCATGCCCCATGCCACTCTTCTGGACTACGGAAAGTGCCTCAGACCTGCCTCCCCACCCCACTCTGGGCCCATCCTGTCATCCCCATGCTGTAACCTGAGAGAGAGAGTTGCAAGTTGAAGATCTGATCTTGTCACCACCACTCTCCACATGAAATTACCCTAACGGCTCCCCCATTCTTTTTGGATAAATTCCTTTTCTGCTTCCATAGCTACGTGCCTGGCTTCTTTAACATGACGTCACACTGTGGTCACCTGCTTTCTCCTCACTCAGGAACTTCTCTCCACTGAACAAACCCTACTCCCTCTGGCTTCAGGGATTTCCCACTGACTGTGGCATCTCCCCCATACCACGCCCAGGTGGTCATCTCATCACACAGATGGCTGTCAGCTCAATCGACAGTTCTTTGGAAAGGCTTCCCTGATCCCCCAGTTTAAGCCAGTTCTCTTGATGTAGGTGTCTTTTCTTCAGAATAATAATTTAAATTTGAATCAAGTATATATTAATTAATGTAATTATGTCACTAATATCATTTTCCCACATAGTAATGTAAGCTCTATGTGAGCAGAGTTCTTGAAACCTGCAAATAGTTTTGATCATCACCAAAAACTCAAAGCCTAGGACAGTGATTGCATGGGATAAATACTTAATAAATATGTTGTATCAAATAACAAATGCTTGTCCTTATAAATAAACAGGGTAACCTCTGCTTGTAAGTTTTGTTATCTCTTAATGAATTACATTTTTCATTCTAAGTGCTGACTCTTGTTACAAACACATTTTAAGTTGTGACACTGTTCTTTGATTTTAATTCTGAAATGTATTTAAAATCAGAAAAATGATGGTAAGATTTATAAATAGCCAATGAATTATAAAGAAAAACAGAGTAGTATCAAGGGAATATCCCTCCCTGCAAAACAAACAAACGAACAAATAAAACCACATTTATCAGGTTTTCTATAAAGAAGTTTTTATTTAAATCTAATTTTAAATTATGATAATAATGGATTCTGAAGTGTTAACACTTCAGAAATCCAAATATAGGTGGTATTTTCAATGCACATGCATCCCTAAATGGAAAAAAACTGTTGCTATTTGTTTAATATTTGGTAAGATTTCAAAGTATTTCCAACTACAAAATTTAATTTTAGAGATGGCTAACCATTTATGACATGTTATTGGATTAGCACAGTAACAATATTATGAAATAGGGTTTTTCTCATTCAAAATCCCAAAAGGAGCCCTGAACAAGTCATTAAAAATTACTGAATAATATTTTACAAGAGTTAAATTAGATATTAAGTATAAATGAAAATCTTCAAACATGTAATATATTAAAGTAACTTTTGTTATGCAAACACTACTAATAACATTTCATAATTATTCTTACTTTAGGTTTCAGAATTAAGTAAAAGAGGTCAGCGAGGAGTTCTGTGTAACTTTGTATAAGTTAAATTTCATCTCTGGTTTCCATGTCCAAAACACAAATTCAAAAGATCCAATAGACCTGAAAACATGCATCCTTAAATGGAAAAAACTGTTGCTATTTGTTTAATACTTGGTAAGATTTCAAAGTATTTTTTTTTATTATTTCTAAGTATGAAAGATTCCATCCAAACTTTGAAATGTCCTTTGCCCTCTACACGAAAATGTGCGCTTATGTGCATTCATGAAGAGGAGAGAAATGATAGATGCTCTAATAAGAGCTGGCACCAAACTCAGCCTACGCAGCTGCTGTGAGCTGTGTCATTAAAATTTTGATGTGACGTAAGATTTGGGAAATGGTGGGAACATTAGAGGGCTGCCCCATCTAGTCCCCATCATGCTCAGCTCCAGACACTACCCCCACGGAAAAAAATCACATAATACCACAAAAAATTGTTCAGATATGTGCATTCTCTTCAGTCACTTGGTTACTCCATTCAACCTCAATAGATTCTTCAGAGCCTGATCAATTTTGAGGCACTATTTGACAATCTAGTGGTCAAGAACCTTCTGGCTACCATCCCTTGCTATTCAGTTACTTTTCTTATATCCAGACAATTTTTCCAAAGAATTAACTCTCTTCAAGTACTATGTTTTATAAAAAGTCACTTGAAAGTGGAATAAAGTTTCCTATCTCAAAACGTTCCTCTGCAATTATAAGTAGCAAAACCTGAAGAGACTCAGGTCTTTCTACTGACTTTGGACTCATTCTGTTTCGATAACTGTATCACAGTAGTATTAGATCAACAAAAGTTCCAATCATTTCTTCACTAACTTTCACCCTCCTGTCAAAATCCAATGCTCAGCTCTCAAAGACAGCAGGAGATTTCAGAGTAAGCAGAGCAATGATTTTTGTGCCTACAGCCTTTCTTTCCTAAGAGAAGAAAAAAATGGTAACTGTTAATCAATAGAAAATCCAACACCAGTGGAACAAATGTGTGCTTGCTAAAGCTGCATTTTCAGAATCCACATTGAATCTTCAGGATGGAAAGAAAGTGCCTGTGCCTAGAGGCTCCTCCAGACCTATTGCATTCCTAGAATCTTATGGATCTATAATCTCTTTTCCATAAATCTCAATTCCAGAAGGTCTTTATTCCTGAAATTACGTTACAGTTTCTTTAAAACCAGATTCGGAGAGATGGTATGTGGAAATGTTTCAATGAATCCTTGGCTAGCTTTACATTTGTTATAAATGTTCCCTATCTTTGATATTTAATACACAAATAAAATTTATTTCCACACATTTGGCTGGCTGAATTCTGGGCAGAAACGTTACAAGTGTGAGCTTAAGAGAACTATTGCATTAAAAATGCTATTTATAACATTTCTGTGTAGACTCTTATGAAGAGGATGTGTGGTTTATTTGTGGATGTAGTTTATTTGTGGATCAGAAAGTAGGGAGATAGAGAAATGGCTAGATGCTTACTAAGGCATTGATCATTTTGGGGAGAAATAGCAACAAATTAAATTACTAGTCACTTACCCGTGATTAATTTATACACTGAAATACTATATAGCCATTTAAAGGAATGAATAAATCTGTGTACACCTACACCGATAGGAAACAAATACATACGGGCACAGAGAGACACCTGCTCATCTGTTGCATAAGCATAGACTGGCATTTAACACACAATACACATCACTACTTAATTTCAAAGAGTACAATAATATTAGAATTTATTAGTAATATTTGAATTTGTTTTTAAGAGTATATCATAACCATTTTAAAAAATGAAGGAAAAAAAGGAACAGGCTATGTCAAGGACAGCTTGTATATTATACAGAGACAGGCCAGGAGAACAGGGTGTCTAAAAGGTAAAGGTGGCAGGTGGGAGGTAGAGTCCTAGACACTAAGAAAAGAAAGTGACTCTTCTGCTGAAGCTTCACTTGATCTGGTCTTGCTGCATTTACAATGTACAATTGGATGATATCAATAAAATATTCCCTTAAAATAAGAAGATAAAACCTTTATAATAAATAAAAGATCAAGTATATTACCATGTGTTAGCTGATTGTCAAATAACGCTGCAAAAAGTAAAAATAAAAGTAATGAATAGTAACAGTAATAATAATGGTTTTCTTCTCACTTAAACTAGCTTCCATTCACTGAAAAATATTCTGCTTGGCTTTGGTGTCTGTAACAAAATACTAATATTTTCTGAATTATTACATTTTTTGTAATATTTCTTATGCTTTAACAGTTAATTTTTATATTCTCTTCTTGAGAGAAAATGTCTACGGAGTTTAGTCAAAAACTTCAGATAAATATATACATATATATTTAAATCTCAATTTTACTCATATCTTTTCACAGGTGTTTTGACTGCTGGCATTTATATTTGCTTTTTGCCTGGAATAATTGCTTCTTATTTTAAACCCTCTGAATTTCTAAATTGAAATATTGGATTACTGCTCACAATGAAGGTTTGGAATTTTCTTCAAGATGAACATTTTTCTTTCTTTAACCTATAAGAAACAAGTTTAAGCATGTCATGGTATATATTTCTACAGCAACCACTTTGCTTCTGCAATTTCAGACACTTTACACTGTCTTTGAAGAATAAATATCATTTGAGAAAGGGGGGGGGCAGCACATCTCTCCAGCCTCAGATTATTTCTTCCTCGGGCAGAATTTCCCCATGACGCTCTCTCATCATCATCACCACCTTCTTCTTCTTGTCTCAACTCATCAACATGTCAGCCAAATTACTGTGCTGCTAAGTCACTGAGAAGATCTGGACCCCACACCAAGATGATCATCTTTGAAATGCACACAACCCTAGAATGGATAAAGAGAGATCAAATATCTCACATCCAAAGTGGGATGTTTGTCTAGATAGGTGGCCTAAATGTCTACTCTGATTAGGAAAACTATCTTAAGCAGAAGTTATAATTTGCCTTAATAATGAATCAAAAAGTGAAGACCTAAGTATCTGCTTTTAGTCAAATTGAGTGTAGCAAACAAAATAGACTTAAAACAGAGTCAATCTTGAATACAAAATATCAGCTTTCTGAATACATACAAATGTTTCCATAAATATATAAAATGTATTTGTATTACATGGAAGACTAAGGTACAATTTAAACTACATTTGTTTTTGCAAACACCTGAATTCCATTATCTGCCATTCATTAAGAAAAGGTATAGTAATAAAAAAAAAAACTTTAAATACAAATGTATAATTTCAATTTTGTTTTAGGCAACTGTGGAAATGGCCTTTTTAAAATATTTGTATAACACAATAAATGTGTAGCCCACAGCCAAGGGGAATGCATAAATTTTCCCCTGGCATAGCTACTATTTCTAATCATGCTCAAGAGAATATTTTATCTGCTCTCTGTGTGTGTATATATATATATATATATATATATATACACACACACACATCTTCAACATTCATTAACATTAACATTTATTTTGTTTCCTGTTATGCATGTGTATATGTGTTTTTATTTAATAATGTTAGTTAACATTTCCTTTTTCTGTAAATAATGATAGTATAATTTGAAAAGTCTGGCTCAATTCCCAGACTTAGGTCAAGCTAATATATGAATATATTTAGTCCAGTTTACTGTTTTATTGGACTTTGATGGTGAGTTATATTTTTTCAAAGAGTATGTTTTACATTGCAAGTTCCAAAAATGATCCTAAAAAAGACAAAACCTTGTTTTCTTTTTATCTTTAACTGTAATAAGAAGTTGGATCTAATTTTGAAACTCCCACAATTTTGCAGCACATATATTTTGGATTATGTGGGAGGCTAAAATTATATTGGGTGTGAAGAATTGTTCCTATCTTATTTTCCGGCACAAAATCCTGTTTTTCTTTATTGTGTTTGTATGTCTCAGAACTTTAGAAAGAGGAAAAGCATGCATCCACAATTAAAGAAAAAGTAATTCTAAATTTACAATGTCACCAATGAATACAACCTACTTCTCCTAATATTTTTGGTTTGGATACCTGCCTAAATAGCATCATCGTTCTCTTAGACACGAGATTAAAATGCCTGGATTACTGTTGACTTCTTTCTTATCCCTATGTTTTAAGTCCTTTTGTTTATTTTTATTCTTTCTATTATCACAGATTCTACTCATTTTTGTTGTTCTGTAACTATTATCTAAATACATTTAAGAGTTTCCTAATTGTCTTTTACAATTTGCTTTCTTTCCTCTCCAACCTGTCATTCATTTTGAAGCCAAAACAACCTTGAACATAATATTCACTTCATTTTAATTATTTCTCCTTGTCTAGTATTGAGTTTGGGATGAATTCAGGTGTCCTCTCTGTTCCAGTTATACCTTAAAATTACTTCAGTGATTTTTAAATACATCAGTCTCTGGACCATAACCTTGAGACTCTGATTCATGATGCAAGGAGTGGACATGAGTCTTTGAATTTCTAACAAATGTTGTTGTGTTTTAATTGTGCTAATAAAACACTGCACTGGCAACCTAATAAAACAGCCTGCTAATAACAGGTGCTAAATAAATATCTGTGGAACAAATGAATGATTCTTTGTATGAATAGCTCATTCTCAAGTAAACACCTGAACATCAACCTCTCCCACCCCACACCCCTTTTGAAGTATTCATAAAACTTACTACTGTGTGAAATTCCCTTCTGTGTTTGAATTTTTACTGTCTGCATCAGCAAACGGAATGTGAGATCCATGAGAACAGACTTTATTTGATTTGTTCACCATGGTGTCTCAGTGCCTGCAACAGCACCAGGTGAAGCAGAGGGTCTTCTGAAATATGTTCTGAATGGACAAATGAGTCCTAGGAAAAGTGTGAACATGGTAGACAAATGAGAAGTCACCAGTATAACACCAAGTTCCTGACACACAGTTTCAAGGTCCAGCAACATTGTTTCTATGAACTAGCTACTTTTAAAGTCCTCTAGATCAACTATACAGATTAGCAAGTCTTTTAACTAAGCATTGAGCAGAGTACTGCTCTGAGATTTAGCACCTCAGTTTTTTAGATCCCCAGAGAACCTGGTTTGGTTGCAGAGATGGACTGTCAAATAGGACTTTATGCAGTAGTGGAAATAGTCTATATCTGTGTTGTCCAATATGATAGCCAAGTATGTGTGGTTATTGAGTACTTGATAATGGCTGGTGACACTGAGGAACTAAAGTTTTAATTTTAATTAATTTAAATAGGCTTAGGTTGCTAGGGATTACCATATTGGACAGTGCAATTCTAGAGTTATTGTTCTCATATTCAAAATTATCTTTTTTTTTTTTTTTTTTTTTTGAGTCGGAGTTTCGCTCTTGTTACCCAGGCTGGAGTGCAATGGCGCAATCTCGGCTCACCGCAACTTCCGCCTCCTGGGTTCAGGCAATTCTCCTGCCTCAGCCTCCCGAGTAGCTGGGATTACAGGCACGCACCACCGTCAAAATTATCTTATGATACTATCATAAGCGAAAAATTAGCCAGGGTCCCTATAATGGGTATGGCAGTCATGTCCTGTGAAAAATTTCATTAATGACCTCCACGTTTTGTGATGTGTAGAGCAAAATCTTAGTGAGTAAGGCCCTCTTCATGTGGATACCTGGTTTTCCCCCTTGTTTACCTCCTTTAGTGGAGAGTCTGCCCACTGACAGTGCTCTCCTTAGGTGTCAGTCTCTGGCCGTCCCATGCCATCTGCACAGTTGTGCTTGAGCTCCACTGTGAGAAGTCCCTAGAGACGAGCTGAGCTTACCCCACATCAACTGAAGGAGTCTATCTGGGTCCTGAAGATCCCAGGTCATCCACATATCCCCATGAATGTGAATGGAAGGTGGGCCTGCTCAGAGAATCATCAGGGCTCTTTACTGTGGCCTGGAGCCAGCTGCCAATGAATGCCTAGGAACGCATTTAGTAAGAGTGTTGCCATTGGCAGATCAGACTTGTACCCTGCAGAGAAATCACCTAGATATGTCTGCAATTGCTTATTTGGGTGTTGTAAACTTGATGTTGTGAAAGCTATAGACTCACATCATCCAGTCTCTTCTGGCCAAACATGTAGGTTCAATCATTCCTGAATTTTCCTTAGTTCAAATAGATTTGTATCCTAAAAATTGGCATTGGTGGGTATGTCAAGTTAGCATTTTAAAAACATAGAAACATGAACAAGACATATCACTCCAGTCTACAATGTGTATATTCAGCATACCCACAAAAGAACCAAACTTCAGCAGAGGAACCAAATTTCTTTAAATGAAAATGCCTAGCAATCATTTTACCATTTACAAAGAGTTTAACTACAGCAATATTGATCTTGAGTTA
The DNA here is from genome assembly GCA_031835075.1 of Saguinus oedipus. Lineage (NCBI taxonomy): Eukaryota > Metazoa > Chordata > Mammalia > Primates > Cebidae > Saguinus > Saguinus oedipus. The sequence continues at coordinate 9,047,682 of CM063169.1, read as the reverse complement.
GTTTCCCCTGAATAACATTTTCATATCTTAAAATTTGCTGGATGGAAAACCAGAAAGTAGAGTCAAGCAAGTACTGTGTGTGTGAGTAGTCATTGCACGTATAAATAACAGTGAGCGAGTTTACCAACTCCTGCATGGGGCTGTATTCTAATCATCTTTAGCTGCATAAGAACTACATTCCAAATTAGTGGCTTAAAGTAAAAACGTACTATTGTACATGATGATCCTGTTGTTCCAGGATTTGGAAAGGGCATGGCAGGAGGTCTCACCTCTGCTTCACAATGTCTGTGATTTAGCTGGGAAGACCCAAAAGGCTGGAAACGCTGATGGGTGCTGATTCTCTCCAGCCTCTCCAGGTAGGTAGCTTGGGGTTTCTTACAGCATGGCAGCCTCAGTGCAGTCAGACATTTGCATGGCAGCACAGAGCGCCCACAGTGAATGTTCCTAGAAACAGGAAGTAGAACCTGTCAGAGTTGGAAGCCTGAGTCCAGTACATGGTTCAGCCTTACTTCTGCCATATTCCGTCAGTCAAAGGAGAATCTATCCAAGGATTACTCATGTTCATGAGGAGGAGATATAGGCCCTCACCTCTCCCTGGGAGGAGAATCGGAGAGTTTGTATCTTTAACCCACAGAAGGCAGACACCCCTTTCCATTGTTATAAACCACTCCCCTCACTGCATCTGCCTGTGCTAATGGTTTTCTTATAGAAATTTGTTCAGCACTGTGTAGCATTGGGATTAATTTGTGCTTATATTACAGTTAAAAGGGAGAGGCACTGAACTGAAGATTTTTAAAAAGCAAAAGTTTGAGAGCCAGTAAAACCTGGAGTGAACTTTCCTGTCAGCCATTTATCAACTGTATGACCACACCAGTTAGAACAAAATGCAAACCTCAATTTCCTCATCTATACAATTAAAAAAAATTAATACTGATCTGGTTGAATTGTTAAGATTAAAAATATGTGACAAGTGCTAAACCAGATACATCTTATGTGCTCCATTGATGTTACTTACTCCTTCTCTTTTATGCATTCTTTCTCTTTCATGCAGGGTATAAAGGAATCTGAACATGAACTTTCTTTAATTTTTCAATCCAGATATACATTGGGTAAAGCCTACTTCATAGGTTTTCAAAGGAAGAGTCTTCTGAGCAAATCTGAAAACTCTCTAAATTCCATTGCTATGTTACTCCTTATCTTTATATGAATTTAAATTCTAGAAGTGAGATAAAACTGTGGTAAAGCTACATAATACTTCTGACATATTTTCAAGAGTAGACAAACTTCAATTAATTTGCAAGATACAGAAATGCATTTTTCCAATTAAAATGTACCTCTTGGTTTCTGGAGTGTTAAGAACCATTCACACCTATAGTTCAAATAATGTAACCGTGTGAAACATATAGAAGGGTTTTCAAAATTTATATCGAGTTAGAGGTCTCTTTTTGTAAAGCAAACAAGTAAATTATTTTCCTCAATCCCATGATCTGTTTTTGTAAAGTGGGAATTTAAGGCAATGGTTTTGTTTTCAAGTGGAAACATGAAAAATATACCAACTTTCAATGTCTATAGGCACAAACTCAAGCCAGGTCTCAGGAAGCTTCTCACTTAATGATCTGTTCATGTTTACTTCTTCTTCTTTTTTTTTTTGAGACAAAGTCTCACTTTGTTGCCCAGGCTGGAGTGCAGTAGTGCCTCAGTCTCCCAAAGTGCTAGGCATCAGCCACTGCACCCGGCCCAATAATGTTTAATTCCCTAGAGGGTAATTTTTTAAAAAGACAAATTGCAGCTCCTTCTCAGAGCTTTTCTAAACTACAGCAGATAACTTAAAATCTGACATGCCAAGATACAGCCAAGCCTTGTCTTAGTTTTCTGTCACTGCCATAACAAATTAGCACAAACTTAGTGGTGAAAAGCACACACGTTCACCACTTCATAGGTCTCACCAGGTGGACAGACACCTTACCTGGCTAAAAGCAAGGAATGGGCAGGGCTGCATGTCTTCTGGAGGCTCCAGGGCAGACGCCATTCTTTTTCCTGTCCCAGCTTCTAGAGGCCACTGCATACCTTGGTTCGTGGCCTGTCCTCTGTCTTTAGAGCCAGCAATGTTGCTTCTCTGAACACTCTTCTTCCAGCACAGCCTCTCTGAGCACAGCTGGGAGAACTTTGTTGATTATAAAGATGCCCGTGATTACCTCAGACCCACCAGGATAACCTTGGTCACTCTCCACCTCCAGGTCCTTGACATCAATCACATCTATGAAGTCCTTTTGTTAATAAGATCACATATCCACAGATTTTCAGGATTAAGAACTGGACATCTTTGGAGACTAGAAAGAAAATTCCGCCTACCACAGCCTTTGATAGCATAATTAACACATTGATTTTCAAAAGGTTTCTCTAAATTGAATTTTATTTTGCCTCAAAGGTGCAGATGGTCAATCTTTGAGTGCCAAGTTTCGCTGCTCATCTTACTTTCCATTTCTGACCAAGATTGATGATTACTTGAATATGCTGGGTACCCAAGTAATTTTATTTACTTTTATTAAACAGGATAATTGTATTTCAATTAATGGATTCTCCTTAACAACAATAAAAAATTACAAATGTTAGCTGAGAGTGACAGATATGAAATAAATTTTGAAAGTCTAATCAATCCCTGGTGGAATAATTTGAGAAGCAAAATAATTAGAAACAATTTTCACTGAAAGGCATGCAGTATGTTAATTTCTTCCACTTAGGCTTCAACAAAGCTAAGGATGTTGGAATGAAAACAAGCTTATTGTCTTCTAATGATGGCCATGACTTGGAACACTATTCCCTTCAGAGATTTGTCCCTGGTTTGTGGAATCACAGTAAAATAATATCAAAATAATTGTGGATAAACAGAGAAGCCAGGCATGAAAAGGAGAGAGATCTTGGAGCACATATCTATTTGCGTGATAGTCTTGATAGCAGTAAATATACATGAACAGGAAATGTGGGAATAGAGGAATAATTTTTCCAAGTGCATTTTTTTTTAATCAAATCGACCCTTACTTGAAAAATTAGTGTAAAATTAAGAAGGCAGCAGTTATCAGTATGTTTCAGCATATATATATAAGCAGAAGTAGGCAAGGCGTCTACAATTTCTACAGGTATGAGAGAGTTATCATCTCATTTAGAAAGTTAAATGCTGTACCATAGGGTTCAATCACATTAGTGCTAGGCAGAACACTGAATTCAAAGTAGCTGGAGGGCAGAACTTTCCTTACGTTCTCTGATTATCATCCACTCTTTCCTAACCACCTAGGTGTGTACCTTTATTTACTGGCTGCACTTTCTCTTCTTCAACTTTCAATTTTTTTCTGTATAAAAACTAATTCTGCTCTGTCATATTTTATTAGGGCCTTATTTTCTAGTAGTGACAATGAGTGTAAAAGAAACTCACATTATCCAGTCCTATTTTATTTCTTTCAAGTATTCATTGAATCCACAAATATGTAAGGGCCACAAGTAATGTACCAATGGTGAAAACTTTAAACATTTCTGACACACAGATGAAGGGGATATATATTTTATGAAGTAATGAGCTTATTAAAGGGGACCGAGTTTGACACTTTCTCTGCCTTCTCATCATTGTGAGAGTTTACAGATTTTACAAACTCAAGGTTATAAATTACTTTCCAATTATGTTTTCCCTATTTGGAAATAATTAAAGTAGATTCAAATGGTCTTTTTGGTAGCATTCCTTCTTTCTGTCATAGCACTAATAAAAGACCTAAATTTGTTAAGAAGGAAAAAAATGGAGTATCAAGCTGAATTTTGTGATGTGCAGGTCAAACAACTGACGAATATTTTTCTAGCAATTGTCTAATTGACTTTCATCACATTTCTAAACATTCCCAAGCAGTATTTAATCTTCTGACAGTTGTGTTTTCTCAGTCTCTATTGAATGCAACTGTCTTGTTTCATTCCATATTGACAGCTATTTTTAGTTTATTATCTCTTGAATGATTTCTTACTGGCTTTTACGATAAATTCCAGCTACTGGATTTTTACTTGGTTAATCTTCCTAACCATAATTTGATCTATTTTTTTTTTTTTTTTTGTCCACAGGCTTGACATGTTTCTTTACTGGAATCATCTTGCTAATTTGGAATTAATTTTTTGCAGAAGAGACTAGAGTTATATTCTTGTTATATGTCCAATCAGAATAAACCTATCAAGATTAAAAATAATTGCTTAAGGATCCACAAACATAATTTCTAATATATAGCAGGTATGTTTGTTATATGTTACGCAGACTGTCCTCATGTAAAATGGTAGGATTTTCCAGTTTTGGGGAAATTGAAATCTCTCTGTGTAGCCATGCTGGCGACTTGTCTCGGTTTCCTTTTTATTTTTTTTAAATCCCAATGGCTAATAATTTTAAAATGCCTTTGATACCATCCCTTTTTATCATCCTCATTTTTAAGTCAACTAACAAAATACCAAACAGCACATTCATTAATGGTATCTACTATTTATTACATATTTATACATTATAAAAGCTAGACTGGTAAAAGCAAAATTATTTTAGAAATTCTACATATATAAATAAAATAGCTCACCAATGTACACTCAACCAAAATATTCTATATTTATTTACTTATTTTAAATTATTTTGAGACAGAGTCTCGCTCTGTTGCCCAGGCTAGAGTGCAGTGGTGCAATCTAGGCTCACTGCAACCTCTGCCTCCCAGGTTCAAGTGATTCTCCTGCCTCAGCCTCCCAAGTAGCTGAGACTACAGAGACACACACATCTGGCTAATTTTTTTGTATTCTCAGTAGAGATAGGTTTCACCATGTAGGCCAGGCTGGTTTCCAACTTCTGACCTTAGGTGATCCGCCTTGACCTCCCAAAGTGCTGGGATTATAGGTCTGGGTCACTGCACCCAGCCATTCAAATTTTAAAATACTGTTTGATAATTGAGTTAAAGCAATTATACAGGGAATAATACTGATCAAACCAAATGTGTGGCAAATGCACTTTATATTGATGAAATGAAGGATACAGGAGTGGAATAAATGGTATAGAATTTGGACTAAGAACCAGCTCTAGGACAAATAACATATTAGCACAAATTTGATAGGAAATTTACCTAGATGATACCAAGAGGACGTCTAGGAAATGTTCTTGCTTTCATATATAAAATAAGTCAATGGGCTCAGTATTTCAAATTAGTTTTTGTCGCTTCCTTGAAAATAAGAAAGGGAGTGCTATTTGTCTAGAAGGTGGGTTTTATTACATGATAAGACTTTCAAAAACATTTCATCGTAAGCGCATCCAACTATATCATAAACGAAAATCAAAGATTTCACTCGATTGATAAGAGAAACAATGATACATTAGAACTCATTCAAAGGCATATTTAAAATCATAAGTATGTGAAATTGATCTATTCACAGAGAGATAATCAATGGCATTTTCACTGGACACAATAACTGCATTTTTCTGGAAGAAAGTCAATTGCATTTATATCATATTTTAAAAATTTTACAAAGTAGCAAAATAGCTCAAAGATGATGAAAGGCAGAGAAATATTGGACGACTCTGCTAGTCAGGTGATTTAGTAATCTTTACAGCTCATTTCACAGTCTTTCACAACTTCTCCCTGCATTCACTTTCACACTCCATTCTCTTTCCACATCAAAATCTAAGGAAAATTTAACTTTATCTAAGAGCTCATAAAATACTAATATAACTTAACATGCCCTTGAAAAATTGGCTTGTGGTCAGCACAGGAGGAAAGGCCCTTTGATAGAGAACAGGAAACTTCCCAATACTCTCACAGGGAAGGGACAAATGGACCATTTTATCATGAGGTTTGGAGCTTTAGGAAGGCAATGCATGTGTAACATATCTATGGTATGGGCAATCCATTTCATGGGGAATAAAGAATGAGGCACCACAGTTGATTTTTTCTTGCCATCTTGATATTTTTGTCTTACTGTAATTAAATGACTCAAAGTATAGTCTGATCCAGAGAGAGAAGCCATCCTTCATTTGGGCTTAATCTCAAAACACAGATGTGTATATTTCAAGTAACAGAGGACATGTGAGTCTCTGAGGGAGTTTTGTTTTAAACATAAACCTGTGAAAAATTAAGTAAAATGGATAATTCCTGTAATTGCTATACAATCATTAAACCAACGTGTATGTTAAAAGATGTGATAGAGTTAATATGTATTATATATCCATTTAAATACTGCTGCAGCGAAGCAGAGAGAAGAAGGAAGAGAGAAGATAACAAGGAAGGAAGGACGGAGAGAGGGCAGGAGGACACCTGTTTATAAGTGGCACAAAGGCATTTACAGAGATAATTACGTCCTTGGATCCCTTACCCTTCCTCAGCCCTATGCAGAGCATGTATCTTCTTCATTTTTAAATTTTAACCACTAGAAACCTAAATGCTAATCTTGAAATGTATGAAAGCAACTTCTCTGGATTCTTTTAAATATTAAATTATACTTCATGTTGAACTTTTTTCTAGCTCAAAAATCCTTCATTTGTCTATAACATAGTAACCATTTTAGAACTTAAAAAAAAAAACTATCCATTGGCTTCTTTGTATTTTCTTATTTGGTAGATTTTCTTGAATTTTGTTTTTTATAAACATTACTAGGAAAGTTTGTTAAATTTTCAGATTTCCAGGCCCCATATCATCAGTAAATCTGGATTGCCCTCAAAATACCCATCTTTTTCAAGCATCTTGGGTGACAATTCTCTCTCTCTCTCTTTAAAACTACAGGCTATTAAAAGAAAAATATGTGAAAAATAAGCCTGTCCATACACAACAATAACATGTAAATTTCACACAGCCTACCTGTGTGTGTGTAGGTGTTTTAAATATAAAACACTTAAAACTGTTTGCCAGATTATTTTCCACTGTTTGACCACCTAGTACTCAAGCTCTACCAGACTATAATATCTGATGCTGTTTCTTTTGCCTCTTATGATAATGATTTATTTATGTATTCACTTAGGTAATAGGATTTTTTCCCCTAATGTTTTTATTTTCTATATGTTAGGCTTTATGAGTATAAGTGAAATTCAATTTCTTAGCTTTTTAGAATAGTATAAACATTAAGTTACAATCAATTGCAAAATAATAATTTTTAATTATTCTGAAAATCAATTTTTAACCACATAATTTAATTTTGACTTTCATGTTTTATCTGAGACTATTTAAATCTGTCATTTACAGTATTCCTAAAGCCCTTTAGTTTGTCACACAAAAAAATTATAGCCAAGCAGCTAGAAAATGGAAGTCACTCAGTGAAATTATATTTATAGGCATAGCAACAGAACTATTACAGAGTAATTCCACAGTGATTTTTAGTCATACTGATGAGCTTTAATCTGTCTATAAAGTAGTAGAGGCTATAGTTTATTGGTGTGAAGCAAAGTTAAATTTAGATGTGTTCTGAAAGAGGTTATTTCTACTCATTTTCAATCTAGAGTTCCAATCAGAGCTGCCTAATCTTTGTACTACAGGAAAGCTACTTAAAGAAGTTCTACTATCTCTATAAGGAAACTAAATTATTCAACTTCCCTGTCAAACTTTCCTTTGGAACATGAAATTAGTCAAGAATACACTGTAGGTATGATCATGTGCGGTTTCACGTTAGAAACTTCCTGGCCAGAGAGTTCAAGTTAGACTGCACAATTCTACAACAGATGGTCTAATTTAAGCTGTGTATATATTTTATTTATCTTTGTTGAATATTTCTATGGCATTCTATTTGTTGGGTTATAAAATTTTCCATAACTTTGTTTATTGTAAGTAATGAAATTATTTATTTATACTGAATGAATCTTTGATATGTTGAGAATAATCCCAATTGGGCTATGATACCCCACAAGTCCTTCAATAAATATCTAAATGATATAACTGCAGGCATCGCATAGGAAGACAAATTGTTTTGGTTTGCTAAACATCTTTCAAAAGATTTTACTCAAAACATGGTTTATTACTAGAAGCTGTGTGTGCGTGTGTGTGCTACGTGTGTGTGTGGCGTGTGTATGGTGTGTGTGTGTGTGTGTATTTTAAGAGCATGGTCATTTGTAATGCATGGATGTTGTTTTACTAATGGCGCTATTCTGCTTCTTCAAGATTCTCTCAAGGCGAAGGACAATAGAATAATCAATAAATGGCAATGTTCTATCAACTTGAATTTTAAAATAAAATTAGATAATGCTACAAATTCATAATCAATTATTTCACAGCTAAATAAATCCATTTAAGGGTTTGGGGATTGACTGACTAAAGCCAGCAATCACGTATATCTGAAACAAAATCTGACATGCATACATTTACAATGATATGAAACAAATAAGCTGCAAGGAAATACTCCAGAATGGAAGAAGTTAACGCTGCAGTTACTCTTTTCAAGTTGGAATTGGGAATTGGGAAAGAGGGGAAGTTGGAGAAAAGCCAGAGTCAAAATTTTGGTGAGAAATAAAGAATAGTTGAAGGAGTGTTTTTCACAAGTGTCCTTACGGCTTTGAAAATGTCACTCCTCTTCTGGAAATCTCATGACTTTTAAAAAGTAAAAGATGAACTTTATGATAAATCTGAAATTAAGCAGAAGATTGTATTTCCCTTTTCAAACCCTCACCTCATTTTTTTCTAGACATTCCAAGGTGATTCTAAATGGCAATTTGCACTGTCATTTTAAAAGAATTTCTCGGCTATTTGCTGGGCACTTTATGGAAGGAGACGCTGAGGTAAAGACGTTAAGCTGCATACTTATAGTGAGATAAGAAAGCAGAAGTTAAGTCAACCTTAGAAACCAGATCTCCAGACTCCTGGGCCTTCATTCTTAAGCCACACTCTCATTTAATATATCCACTGTGGCTTTTACCATGACAAAAAAACGTAATTGGATCCATGAATGTAGAGCTTTGGAGGGCACTATCAGCATTACACATTATCTTTCATCTTGAAATCTCACAAAGCTTTATTAAACTGTTCAAAAGGAAGTGTTATTGTTCCCATGTACCTCTCTCTCCCCAAAAGATAGCTCAAGTGGATTTATCAGGTGGCTAAATGGGAGTACTAAAGCGGTTAAATTTAATTCAGGGGCGGGTATTTCCCTATGAACACAGAAGCTTTTGTAGTGTTGGTGCTAAAATGGTCCCCTTGTCAGAGGAGTTAGGTCCGATGATATCCTCTAAGCCAATTTAGAAAAGGAGAGGGGCTTGACCACAGAAACTAGTTTGGTACATTTGAGCACCAAAGTAAGTTTTTATTCCCTGGCGTACTGTAATGTGGGAAGGTAAAAAAATCTCAGATTGATCAGTTACTAAATTATATTAATCAAAGTCTGCATTTATGAAGGCAAAGTAAAAAAATTAGTTTAGAAATAATCTGGGTGATTTAGGGTGAAGAATATTACATTATGAATCTTTAAGACAATTTGAAATTCAATTATTTTTCATTTCAAAAGTTTAATATGTAAATACTCTCAATTATATTTAAGACAGAAAGTAAGATGTTGGTAGTGTCTTTATTGGAATATCTATTTACAGAATTTAGGAGGAAAATATCTGTGTAATGGCTTCAATTATTTGCATTTATTTTGTATGTTTTACATAAAGAAAAACTAAGCACTCCACACTAAATTTTTATAAATGGACACATATATACACCCACATTATTAAATGGGTTATGATAGGGAGGAGGACTATTAAATTAACTCTAAATAATATTTATTTGGAGGGTCTCATTCTCATACTAAGTTACTAAAATCTTATGTCAATAGTTCTCCACATTCACATATATTTTTCTGGCTCTTTCAGAGACATTTTTACTCACCATTTGGAAAAACCAACAAGAGAAGAAAAAAATTCTTATCTGAAACGTGAACTTATCAAAACTCACTTGTCTAGAAATTAGCCTGGGAATATCCAGGCACTGGAATTTCTCACTTTGTTTTCCTCTTCCTCCCAGCTTCAGTACTGAGAGGAGAAAGTCATTTCCAAATATCTATGTTTTGAATTTTTACATAGACTAAATTTAGAGTTATGTAAAGATACAATAATTAGGTCTCTTAACAATTTTCACACAGAGGTATTTTTATAGAGAATGAAAAAAAAGTGTTTTCTTTATAAAACATTCGCTTGTACCAAAAACAAGAGTCTTACAAAAATTACATATGAGGTAGTACAAAACAGCAGGTCCACAGGCCTAATTCTCCCTCTGCATGATTTATGATGTGGGTGTGAAAAATGAAGTGTGTATTTTAAAAAATAATAAAAAGAATCCTTCCTTTAACTCATTCTAAATCTGATGAATGGCTATAAATGGGGTATGAAATTTTTGGCCAGCCACAGTTCCAATTATTCCGAATTCCCTTTTACCCAAGACATATTATTGAGTTAGTACCTGGTAGCCCTCTAAATGTTTGTCTCAGCAGCATTCCAGTCCCTGCCTCAGTTTCTCCAGGCTTCCCTTGGAAGGTTGCACAGTTCCCTCACCCCCTGCAGAGCTTTCCATGTTCTCAACCCACCACCCACCCCGGGTTCCTGTCAGCACCCATGAGCATTTTAATAGCCCTCTGCTCCTTACAGTTATCTTTGTCCATTGTTCTGAGGAATCCTTAGCAACATTCTGATGAAATTTGTTAGTACCCACAAGTTAGCAGAAGAATAACATCACCCTTTTCTTACTGTCTCCTGTCTGCTTCCTCCAATTCTCCCTCTAACCTGGTATCTTACATCTTTCCAATCAGGTTCATTTTGTAAAAGCAAACCTTTATGTTAGAAGCTGAGACCTCCAACAGACAGAACTTAAAACCATACTGCTACCAGACCTGGGATCTGGAAGGACAGTCTTCGTCCCTATTATTTCCAAACTGACTGAGGCTCTTCAAGCCTGTGACACCCTACTTTTGGTGCCGTCTATCAGATAGAATTTTTACTCTCTCAAAATTATATTTCCTCCAGCGTAGATTCAGTAGTGATTTACTTCTGGGTTACATACCTAAAATATATTGGTTATAAAAATAATTCTACTTAAGTGCCAGCCATATAAAAATGAACTGAATGTAAAAATTATAAACTCAGTAGCCATGCTGTCTCATGCTTGTGATCCCACACTTTGGAAAGCCAAAGTGGGAGGTTGCTTGAGCCCAGGAGTTCAAGACCAACCAGAGAAATATGGACCCCATCTCTGCAAAGAATTAAAAAGTTAGCCAGGCATGCTAGTGCATGCCTGTAGTCCTAGCTACTTGGGAAGCTGAGGAGGGAGGATCCCTTGAACCCAGAAGGGAGCGTGCAGTAAGCCGAGATCACACCACTGCAATCCAGCCTGGGTGACAGAGACAGTCCCAAGTTCCTGTCTAAAATAAACAAACAAACACACAAGCAAACAAACAAAATTTTAAAACCCCATAAACGAAAACATTTACAAAATTTATTCATAATAGAAAAAGATGATTTGTGAGATAGGCATCTATCAGGTATCTACCAGGGCAATTTTAATTCTTAAAAATAGTCACGTAGTTTTTAAAATAATAGAATATCATGAGAGTCATTTCTAAAAGGCATGATTCTGTGTCTTGAACATTAATTCTTTTGCTTGTAAAATTTCATTAAAAACATATTTAACTTGTTATGTTTAAGACTTTGCCTCAAACAAAAATAGAATCTATCATTTAAAATATTTTTCAAAAGCTCTCTACTGTGCAGTATTATTTAACAGTCTGGAATGACAGTTATGAAATTTATTTGGTTTCTTGGTTGTTTCTGAACATCCAGTGAGGCAATTATTTTAAGCCAGAGCAACCCATAAGAAATTTTAAGCTGAGCTTTCTTGAAACAACATCTAACAATTCAGCTGCACTTTAATGTAAAAAGATTGTTTTTTTACACAAATGTATCTTATACAGATGCATTTATCCAAAAAAAACTTTCCTTCAGATTCACCAGGAAGATCACAGTGTGTTTCTTTAATTAGGGAATTTCTGCAGTTGTGCGGTGTACTGGTCTGTACAGAAGCTTCCCTTAGGACACGTTCAATAGCTAATTGGTATTCAGGAGTGCTGAAACCTGGGCTGATTTTCCAACTGGACAGAGTAGATGCATATCACCCATTTGCAATTTTACAAACTAGGACAATAGAAGCTTTTCTTAGGGGCTCATATAAAATCCAAAAGAGAAAGGACATTGTTTTCTGTTCAATAATAGACTGATTGCACATTTTGGGGCACAGGGATTAAAGGAATACAGGAAAAGAGAGTCTCAAGTTGACTACCTTTAGAGACTAGGCCCTTCTCTACACTTTCCATGAAGAGTAGTGTGAAAGATATTTTAAACCAATTAATTTATCTTGCTTTATTTCTGAGCAACTTGACTCCAACTATATTCCAATTAAAAATAATTTTTTAAAAAAGGCAGAAACTCTGATTTTTCCTATGCCCCTGCTGCTAAACCCCAGGAGTCTGTGCTCCTTGACAACACGACTTTGCTTTGCTATTCCGTTACACCAGCAACCATGCCTGGCAAAGAGCAGATGCTCACATATTTGTTGGCTCAAAAAATGGGTGATCTTCAGTTATTAGTCAAACTCACCCACTGCGTCTACTCATCTGTGTTGCTTCTTGTCTTACAGACTGATTATCTCATCAGTTCACTTATTTGGTGACTCATCCATTCATTCAACTACTACTTACTGGACACTAACCTATACTTAGGTTTGGTTCAAAGTTCTCAGAATTCAGTGGTGCACAGGACCACGGAGAGACTATCATCGCTATAAATTTCTCCTCACCTTTTAGAACACTACCCCCATCTTGCCTTTCTAAGTTGCTTCCCAAAACAAGTGCATAGCTTTGTTTCTGTTGGTATTATTTCTTCTTTTTTTTTCCCCCAGTGGCTTTTTTGCTAATCACAAGAAAAACAAAATAGGAAAGACCAAAAGAGCAATAAACATTACAGAAGTGTAAGAATGCTACAAGGTCCTATCAGTATTGTCTGTAATCTATAATTCCCGACACCTTTATTGAAATTCTTTAGGACTCTGTATTAGCTTTTTAGGGCTGACATAATACACTCTTGTAAACTGAGTGGCTTAAACTAGTTTCAGACAATTTATTGTCTCACAGTGCTGGAGGGTAGAAGTCTGAAATTAACACACCAGCAGTCTGGTTCCCACTAGAGGAAGAATCTGCTCCGTGCTTCTCTCCGACCTCCTGGTGGTGGCCGGCAAGGCACCACCTTCCATGGCTTGCAGGCACATCACTCAGTCTCTGCCCCTGTCTTCACATGTCCACCATTCCCTGTGGCTCTGCTCCTCTTCCTAAAAAGACATCAGCAATATCGGATGTAGGGCCTACTCTACTCTAGTATTACCTCATCTTAATTAAGTACATCTGCAGTTTCCAAATAAGGGCACATTCCGGGGTTCTGGAAATGACATGACTTTTGAGGGGATACCATTTAGATCGGTACAGACTACTTTCATGAATTTTAAGAAACTCATAGAAAGAGTTTACCTCGTCCTCTTTTTCTCTGATGTCTTCTTTAGCAGAAACCTTTATAAACTCCTATAAGTACCCCTGAAAATAAAGTAGGCCAGAATAATAGGTCATTCTGAAAAAATATTTTATAACACATAGTATTTATCATTTCAGTACATAAAATTATCAGCAAGTCACATCTTATAAATTGAAATGGTAAGATTAAAATTGCCTGTCATTAAAACTTTTTTCTTCTAAATAAAAATCAATGATTTCAGTCTTTTGGAGGCTGTTATTTTTTTAATCAGTATTTGAATAATGGCAGATCGTGGTTGTGAAATGAGCTATGTGAGCGAGCAGGTATAACATTTTACCTTTTCTGGCTTGAGAATTACATGTAGTTTTACTTGTGATTGTGGTTCCTAAGAGTCATTAAGGAAGGAGAGGAATTTCAATGGTCGAAATTTTCACTTGGTTTTGGTTTGCTGGCATCTGTATTATGGTTCTCCAGAGAGAAAGAACCAATAGGATAGATACAAATGATGGATGGATGGATTGGGGGGGGGGGAGAGAGAGAGAGAGAGAGAGAGAGAGAGAGAGAGAGAGAGACATAAAGAGAGCCTTTGTTATAAGAATTGGCTCATGTGATTATAGAACCTGAAAAGCCTCCGGAAGAGCCAGCTGGATATCCTGGCATGGGGTAATGTGACCCTGGAACCCAATGGTGTAAATCTCAGACCAACATCGAAGGAGTAACTACTCGGCTGTGGGAAGCAAGGTGCTGGTACTAAGTCCTAGTGTCCAAAAAGTAGAGTTCTGTTGTCCAAGAGCAAGGAACGAAGAGTAAGTTCCAGCCCTAAGAATCAGAGACACACACAATCTTTCCTCTACCTTATTGTTCCATCTGGGCCATCAGCTGATGAGATGGCACCTTCCCATGGTGAAGAGGGATCTTCACAGTCCACTGACGCAGATGCCAAAATCCTCTGGAAACATCCTTACAGAAACACCAAAAATCGTGCTTTAACAGTTCTCTAGGTATTTCCTTAATCAGTCCAGTTGATGTCTAAATTATCACAGCATCTAAACCAGCTTCCTCTTTGAACAAGATCTCTACACGTTAACCTAACGATGTGGATCTCCATTTCAAACACTACTCTTCTTAGTACTGAATTAGTTGGAAACCTTTCTTTACAGGATGTAAAGGTGCATATTAACAGAGCCATTGTGTTTTTTTCATTTTGCTTTATAATAGCAATAATCATGGACACAATTTATTCAAAACCCATGTCAGGACCTGTGAAAATAGTTGAAATAAAGTATTTTTCATTTATTACCTACAAGTCTATGGTGAACATGCCATTATCATCCCAGTTCAAAGATTTGGAGTCTTAGCTTGATCTGTTCCTTGTTCATAGTACTATAAGTGAGTGGAGGAGCTAGGATTTGAATTCAAACCCCCAGAAGTCCAGGAACCCTGGTCTAAACCAAAACACATACTGTCTGTCCCACTCTCTGAAGTGGCTATTTCATATATGTTTTTATTCATTAAAACTCTAATCCTCCTGTCCAAACCCTTAAATCTCAGCAGACATCCTTTCCTTCAAGATCAAAGCAAAAATAAAAGCCATAAAAAAGCAGACTCCCTTAATATCCTACCCTTAGGATCCAGCATTCAGCCCCATCTGCTCTTATCTCTCCCATGAGGAAAACTCATCTCTCTACAAAACCTCTGGATCTCATCCTTTTCTGTGGTAGTGGAAACAAACTATTGATTCAAATTTTCTCTCTCCATTGTATCCTTCTCATTAGTATTTAAATGTGTTGTAGGCTCTAACGTCTTAATAACAAGAATCCTTTACCCTTCGGCTAACAATCTCCCTCCCCTCCTGTCCCCTCCCCTCCCCTCCCCTCCCCTCCCCTCTTCTCTCCTCTCTTCCTTTAAAAGATGAACCCTTAATACTTTTTATAACTGGTGTATTACTCTTTTCTCACACTGCTAATAAAGACATATCTGAGACTGGGTAATTTATAAAGGAAAAGTGCTTAATTGTCTCATATTTCCACATAGCTGGAAGGCCTTACAATCATAGCAGAAGATAAAGAAAGAGCAAACGGACTTCTTATATGTCAGCGGACAAGAGAAAGAGCTTGTGCAGCAGAAAAATTCTCCTTTATAAAACCATCGGATCTCATGAGACTATTCACTATCATGAAACCAGCTCCCATGACTCAATTGCCTCCCACTGGGTCCCTCCCATGACAGGTGGGAATTGTGGAAGCTACAATTTGAGGTAAGATTTGGGTAGGGACAGAGCCAGACTGTATTACTTGCAACTTCTATTTCATTATTTCTCAATCAATCAATTTTCCTTTGTCTTGTGATTTATTTAATGAATTCTTTTTCATTAATCCATTTTGTTATTTTTGAATCGAATGACATTTTTTAATTCTCATTTTTATTTTAACTTCTAAACAGCATAAGGAAGGACTGTGTAGTTCCTACTCTTAGCTTCTGTGGGAGCTCTCATTCCTTGTTCCCTATCACTTTGCTCTTTTTCTTAGTCTCTTTTGCCAGCTTCTCAGCTTTGACCTTCATGTAAGTCTTTAAGAGTTCAATATGAAATTGTGAACTTGGAGATAGAAACTTATTTTTATCAAATTTACCGAGGTATAATTGGCATGCTAAACTGTACATATTTAAAATGTATAACTGGATAAGTTTTTACATGTGAATATATCCTAAAAACATCACCACAGTAATGTTTACCACAAACCTATCATTCTCTGAAGTTTTCTTATGCTCCTTTTAATGTCTCCTCCTCCTTTTCCTTATCTCCCCCTTTCCCTCCTCTTTCCTCTCCCCAGTTATCAAATAAGTAATTTCTTTCATTCCGTATTAGTCTGCATTTACTGGAGTAAGGTATAAATAGAATGGCAAGGTGTTTGCTCTATTTTGTTTGCATTCTTTCACTCAGTATGATTATTTTTAGGCTCATCTGTGTTAAGTCACATTTCATTGCATCACAATTCCTTTATCCATTCTTCTGTTGGTGGGCATTAATGTTTCCAGGTTTCAGTTGCTGTAAGTAAAGATGTGATAATTTGCATTGAAGTCTTATAATGAACATATGTTTTTATTTCCATGAGTCAATACCTAGATCATTTGAATACATCAAATAGAAGTTGGATAGATTACCTTGTATTTAAGGAATCTGTTTCATTGCTTTTCAAAGTAATTGAACCATTCTGCATTTCTACCAGCAGGATATGAGTGTTCCAGTTTCTCCACATTCTCGCCAACATTTGATATGGTCAGCACACCTAGTTTTAGACATTTAAACAAGTGTGCAGTGCTCTCTTATTGTGCTTTCATTTGCATTTTCCTAATGACAAATGATATTGAGCATCTTTTCATATGCAGGTTCTCTACCAGTACTTTTTTCCAGTGGTCAGCTAAAGTTTTTGCTCATTTATGTATTTATTTATTTTTTCTTATTGAGATTGAGGTTTCTTTATACTTTCTGGATGCAAATCTTACATTAGATATATCACTTGTAAATATTTTCTTGTAGGCCATGGAGAATTGTCTTTTAATTCTCTTAACAATGACCTTTAAAGAGAAGATGTTCTTTTTCATTTGTTATTTTTTGTTGTTATGATTATTTAATTTTAAAGTCCAATTTATACAATTTATTCTTGCATGAATCATGTTTCTTTTCTGTTGCATCTAAGACATCTTTCTAAATGCTAACCCGTGAAGAGTCTCATATGCTTTCTTCCATGAGTTTTATAGTTTAAGATTTAAGGTCTATAATCCAACTTGAGTTAACTTTTAAATATAGATAAAAGATTAACTGTTTTGTAATGAACACCCAATTGTTCCAATATCATTTGTTGAAAATATGATATTACTATTCTCCCAAAAAGTTTCTTTTGCCTTTTGGCCAAAATCAGTTGTCCATATATGTATAGGTCTATTTTTTTTTTTAACTTTCTATTTCATCCTATTGATTTATTTGTCTATCTTAATGCTAATACCCATCTTAAAACTATACTTATTCACAGTTTCGTTCTTTTAGAAAATTGTTACAGCTATAATAAGTCTTTTGCATTTCCTTAGGATTTTAAAATTCAACTTGTCAACTTCTACAGTGTAGCTTGCTGGGATTACATGGAAAATATAGATGGATTTGGGGGCAACTGACATCTTAAGAATACTGTCTTCTGACCCATTAAAAATGTATCTTTCTTCATTTATTTAGGTAATCATTAATTTTTAATTTTTTCTTAGTGTTTTTCTATTTTTAACTGTATGGAACTCTCCCATATTTTGTCAGATTTATCTGGAAGTATTTTGTACTTTTTTTTTGCTCTTATAAGTACCGTTTTTAAAAATTCAATTCCATATTGTTCTTTACTCTTGTATAAAATAATTTTAATATTATATATTAAATTTGAATTCTGAAAAACCTCACTAAAATCATGTATTAGTTCTAATAGCTTTTTGTATGTTTCATAGTTATTTGTATAGTTCGTGATACTGTCTACAGATAAAAACAGTTTATTTCTTCCTATCCAATTTGGATGCCTTTTATTTATTCCTGCCTTACTACCATGAACGAAAACTGCAATATAAAAGAAACATTGAGAGCAGACAATCTTGTCTTTTACCTGAATTCAGGTAATCTGGGGCAATCGTTGGGCTCAACGTATTTGCTCATTTTTCTCTCCTTGGTTGCCTAATGTTTTTGTTTTAAAAACCATTGTTTCAAATGTTCTGTGTTTGTTGTTTGTTTGTTTTCTCTTATGGCAGGGTTAGCCCTGTCCCTTTTGTTCACATGCATCTGAAATAGTCCACACTGTCCTTTAAAATGTTTAATGTTGATGTCAGGATTTCTTCTGCTCTCCTAAACATTATCTGGCTGAGGAAAGTTATCTACTTGCATAGCTTTGATTATAATTCAAATAGAAATGACTCCCACACTTATCTCTCCAACTCAAATCTCTCATTTGAATTCCAAAGGCATTTTTTAACCACCAAATCTACAGCTCCACATAAAAATCTCACAGACAGATCAAACTTGGCATGTCAAAAATGAACCCGTGCTCAACCCACCACTTACTTGATCTGTTGGATTTTGTGTCTCAATAAATGGCATCATCATCTGGAAGAAACCTGGAAGTCAACCACGACTCTGCTCCATCCCTAAACACTCACTTAATCAAGTCCTGTTGAGTCTACCACAAAAAATATATATTTTAAAACCTTTACATGGTTCCTTTCCACTACCCATCATCTCACTTCCTTTCAATAATCCCTTGTTTGGGGTTAAACTATATCCCTAAGAAAGATATATTGCAGTCCTAATCCGCAATACCTATGAATATGACCTTACTTAGAAATAGGATATTTGCAGATGTAATCAGTTAAGATGAATTCATCAGGGTGGGCTCTATTCCATTGTGACTGGGGTCTTTGTGGGAAGAGGAGAAGAGGCACTGAAGCAGACATACAGGGAGAAGGTAAGGTGAAGACATACAGGAAGAGCACCATGATGACAGAGTGATGTGTCCAACAAGCAAGGAGTTTCAAGGATTGCCATCAACATTGGAAGCTAAGAAAAGGACATTGAACAGCTTTTTTCCTAAAGCCTTTAGAGAGAGCATGACCTGCTGCAATCCCCATCTCGAAATGTGAGAGAATAGATTTCTGTTATTGTAAGCCACTCAGTTCACCGTACTCTGTTGTGGTAGCCTAGGGAACAAATGCACTCCCATCCCCAACACCTTATTTCAACAAGAGCCATTTAAGCTCCTATGTGCCACCTGGTATTGTGTTCAGCCCCTTTATATGCTGCTCCAGGCAGAAGTCAGAGTGATCTTGTAAAAAAGCAAATCTGAGCATGTCAATGCCCTTCTTTAAACTTTTAGAGGTTCCTTATTATTTTAAGGAGGCTGTCCAGGATCTAAAACATGGACTAAATGGACCTCAATAATCTGCTCTCCACCCTTCTCTTTTATATGGTCTCAGAGTGTTTTCTGACTTCATAGAAGTATTCTAGTCTCCCTTGCTCCTTAGTTGTCCTGCATGCTGTTCCCTCTCCTTGGAATGCTTTCTTTTCTCCAAACTCACCTGCTTCACTTGGTTAACATCTGTATATTCTTCAGATGCCACTTTCCCAGAGAAACCTCTCCTAACAAAATTGTGTGTCTATTTCTGAGCAGCTCTCTCACCCCATTGACCTATATAGTGGCATATGTGCACAATAGAGTGTGCTGATTTGCTTGATTTGTATAATGAATAAGATGTAGTACAAAATATTCTTTGGATAAAGTATTCATGAATGCTCTAAGTTTCCAGATCTTAGTATTGACTATTTTCTTTTTTGAGATGGAGTTTCACTCTTGTTGCCCTGGCTGAAGTACAATGGCACGATATTGGCTCACTGCAACCTCTGCCTCCCAGGTTCAAGCGATTCTCCTGTCTCAGCCTCCTGAGTAGCTGGGATTACAGGCACTCACAACCAAGCATGGATAATTTTTGTATTTTTAGTAAAGACAAGGTTTCACCATGCTGGCCAGGCTGGTCTCGAACTCCTGACGTCCAGTGATCTGCTCTCCTCGAACTCCCATAGTGCTGGGAGATTACAGGCGTGAGCCACCACACCTGTCCTCAGTATTGACTATTTCTATACAGCTTCTATTTCTTCATTCTCTCCCCCTCCATTACAGGTCTACATTTCTAAACAATTCCATGGGTAACCTTAATCATCCAAACCCTAAAACCTCAGAGTGTTGGATTACAGTAATCAGGAATTAGGGTAAGAGGAGAATGGAGGAAAAGGAGAGAGAGCAGAGATTCCATGAAAGCCGGGTAGGGAATAACACAACTTTGCCAGCTGATTTTGAAAATACCGGGAGTCTCACATATATTCGATTATTTATCAATTATTTTGCACATGAACCAAATCAGTAAAGGGACTAACTTCTGCTCCTCATACATTCCTCATGGTGCACTCCCTCTCCTTCCCCCAGCTTTTGTTGTTATTCTGCATTAGGGCCATGTTCTTTTTTTAAAAAAATGATCTAATTTGTATAATAATATTCTGATGATGGAGCAGGAAATGATGTGATTTATCCTGTATTTTATAAAAGCATATGAGTTTTGTGTTCTGTAAGAGACAGGACTGGCGAACACTTTTGATATTCATTGTCTTTGGAATTTACATTTTAGAAATCATTTCCTCTGTTTAATACCCTTTGCCTTTGTTCCTACAAACTATGCCTAAATGTGTTAAGGCAGAAACTCCCAAACTATTACAGGAGAAAGGAAAAAAAAAACAGCTTGCAAGAAAATAATCAAATGCTAGAGGGAATAAAGTAAATAATCATTAGTAAACCTGAAGTGAAAGCTAGAAAATTATTTAACCAATTTTGAAAATATGCTATATACTATTTTTAGATAAAAGTCTTATATAAAATACTGAATTCCAAATACCTTCTTTTGTTTGGGCTAAACATAAAATGCTTTAGAAAACTGATCATCAAAATCCTGTTTCTATAATTGTCTGATATTTATTTCAACATTTCTGATACAGCAAATTGAGTGACCAGTGTCAACAGGCAACATTTGAAAAACCATTTCTTTGAGATTTAGAACACTTTTGCCACCCCTGGGGACATGCTTGGAATCTGGCAGGAACATTAGCTGATCATGCTACTTCAATCTGACAGCCTCAGACTTTTAACAGGGGAAAAAGGCAGAACTAATGGATGAGAATAAGCTTAAAAGCACAGAAACTTATCAATCACTGTAAACAGCTGTATTTTGGGAAGCTAATAGAGGTACTTCTAAAAACATAAAAAGTCAATAGATATATTGCTGGCAACTAATAATTTCAATCTGGTCTTCTTCATTTGTCTCTCGTCCAACCCCCAACCTGCCTACCTTCTGTTTCTTTTACTTTTTTTTAAGTATAATATTCTTGTCAGCATCGATTAACACGAAAACATTCTCCTCACATGCACCATTCTACTTTCCAGAAGGAAATAACACAGTTTCTAATTTTATGAAAAGATAACTCAAAAGGTGAATGAAGCAAATCAAATTATTAATGTGATTATGATCTTTTCATCCAGTTCTGATTTTATAATAGAGGACATGTACACACAATGCTATTTATAATTGGTACATTATTGGGTAATGACTATAACTATTTATCTTTTTGTTCAACCTCAGGCACATAACATCTTACATATATATTTCAAAGAGCTTGAAAACACAATTATCTGTTTTGCTTTACAATTATTTCAATATATTCCACTATTGTGTTCCTCCACAGAGTCCTCTAACCCATTATTTTCCAGAACAAATTCACTTTTGAAGAGATTACTAGTGTGACAATGATTCAAGAAGCACAATAAAGCCCTGCTTACTCCACTGGAAAAGTGAAAAACATGTAATTTTATTCTCTAGCTTTCTAAAGGATTAGGTTAGGATCAGGACAAGTCATTAGACCTTAGAATCCTATGAAGAAAATGTCCTCAATACGGAGCCCCAAGGATACAAGCCTGTTTCAAATACTGTGATGGTAATCTCTCAAACTGAGAAGCTACTTTTCAATCAATATGGCTTGACCGTTTGGGGTTCAACTTGAAAGGCATCAAGATTAATTTCTTTCTATGCACAAGGCACTGCATCATGCACTAAGGATAATGGGACACACAGCACAGTCAGGCTCCAATGAATTAACTATTCGCTAGGAGAGACAAGCAGTGTGAACACACCTATTGCACTACAATGTGATAGAGCCTGGGAACTGTGGTAGTACTGACAGGATGCTGTGATTAACTCTATTGCTAAGTGTATCCAGGAAACTTTTTGGTGAGTCGGAAGTAATATCTGAGCTAGGTTTTTTAAACGTGTCATTTTCCTGGTAGAGAGAGTAACATTTGCATGTAAGATGGATGTCAAGTTTACTGTCAGATTTAAGAGCATGAGGTCTGAAGCCAGCTGCCTGGATTTGAATTCCTGCTCCAAAATCCTCTAGCTGTGTGACTCTGGAAAAGGGACTTAACTCCCATGTTTCAGTTTCCTCATCTGAAAAATCAGGTTTAAAATTTACTCATTTCAAAGCAGTCTGTGTTCACATCAGGTTTGAATCAGATCTGCTGGGCTTTTCTGTTAGATAATATTCCAGAAATTCTTTTGCAGAAAGAGTATTTAATATCTGTATTTTTTATTACTTCCCCCCTCAAAGACAAGTCAGATAGCTTTTCTCAATAATTGAAGTCATATAACCCATTTTAAAACACTTTCTCAGTAAACTAGACTTGTTTAATGTAAGCCTTACAGGCATGGTGGGTAAGCATCCTCAATTATCAGGCAATTCCCACAATTCTTTATGCTTTTTCATTCTTTCTTTGAAACTATATTCAAATATACAGTTGTGGCAAATAGACACAAAGGTGACCCACATAATCTTAACTTCTTAGTGGTCACATCTTTGTATAACACCTTTCCCTTGAATGTGGGCAGGAACTTAGATTTCTAACCAATTGAACATTGGAAAGGTGATGAGACGTCACTCCAGTGATGAGGTTACATTATAAAAGACTTGGCCAAATATGACCGGATTTCCTTACAGGCTTGAGGAAGTAAGCAGGCTTGTCGGAAAAGTCCTCAGAGTAAGGGACTGAGTGTCCTCTAAGGACTGCAGGCAGCCTCTAGAATGAATGTGGACCTGCAACTACAAAGAGCGAAAGGACCAGTCACGCAACCACAAGGAAATAACTTCTACCAAAGCTGAATGACTTTGGAAGCAGATTCTTCCCAGCCAATCCTTCTGATGATGATGTAGTCTGACCAGCATCTTCCCTGGACTCTGAAGGACTCTATGCCTGGGACCCAGCTGATATCACATGGTAGTACATTTTATAAAATTACATTTTATAAAGATTTGCTACACAGTCATAGAAACTAATACAATATGTAATCCAAATCATCTCCTCTTGCTTGGTAATATTTCATCACTAAATTATTCTTGAAAGTTACAAATACTACTTTATGAGCTATCATAATCAGTAAAACAAACAATGGAAATGTAAAAGTCCTGTGAAGTTTTTTGAATTGTTAGTGAAATTATGTGGTCAAATATTCAAATATATTAATTTATCTCAAATAGTAATGATGTCTCTCTATGACGTTGTTATGGATTTATGCATCTCATACATGTAGCATTACATTTTCAATCAATATTATTTATTGACCCTTCCCTACTTCTATAATTTCTAACTACAATTTTAGGTAGAATACTAATAATTGAAGTATTATTTTTATTTTTCTACAAATTACTCTGGAATTATTTGTTTTATGTCTTTTCTAAGGTTATTAAAAATAGAAAGTTATTTCTGAATTATAATTCACTTTCCTTTAACTCAGTGTCTAGTAAGGTAAACAAAAAAAAAGTTAAAAGAACTCATGATTTTATTTTAACATACCTATTCAGAAGCAAAACTGACTTTCTATTAAAAATTTAAAAAATTGTATTACTGTTGTTTTATTTGCCTGTTTTTAGGTGATAGGATTGTATTTGCAACTATCTGGTCAGTAAATGATAAAAGGCCATTTCTATGCACCCATCTGGCCTGGGAGACTGAAAGAACCTCTCATTTTTAAAAAAATGTGCTTCAAGTTTTAACAACTGACTTTTGTTAGTGATATGATTAATCTTCCTGTGACTGTCAAACAACACAGATGATTTGCATATCTCACCTCAGCAAAGATACCTCATCCTGGGATAAATTTCACTTAATTCTTCTAGAAAATACAAATAGAAAAGAATGAAATGTCATGTAGATATAAAATGAAGTTTTCTGCCCTAATGGAACTGTAGCATTATAGATAGCTTACTTAGTACTGAGAATGTAATGTTACAAATAAGGCCATTTATTTTTGTTTGGATGTATCTGAGACTCAAGTTAAATAAGTAACTTGGATTTCTTTTAACCTGATAGGAATAAATTCACATGCTGATAGCTGGAAATCAGCACGTTAGAGACCAAGAAGTGACTTCCTGTGATCAAGTTCCAGTTCGATCTCTCACTTTCTCATTGTGTGATCTTGGCCAACTGTCATGATCTCTCTAAGCTTCATAGAGTCTAGTGTGAGGTTTAAATGAAAAGAAGTATTCACGGTGCTTAACACAAAGCCCTCCACATATAAACCTTCAGAACATATTCATTATGATTAGTTTACATAGAACTCTCTCCTATGTCAGTTAAAGCAGACTCACTGCAATACCCTTCTTCCTCATATTCGTTATTAAACTAATTAAATAAGAAAATACGTTTTACAAGTTTGGGCCATGAGGGTGTCTTTTTCTTTTTTTTGGAGTTTTTGTTTGCTTGTTTTTTCTGTTGTTCTTAAGCAGCTTAGCCAAAGCAAATATTCACTATGTTAGGTATATTCTTAGGAAATCTTCAGGTGGATCTGTGATTCCATATAAGGTTTGAGTCAACAAATTCACCTTTAACTTACAATTATCCCCCATGAAAGGAAAATATGAAATATGGATACAAGAATAATGGACTAAATGTTTCAGGGGTGAAATGGAGGACCAAACTCAAGATTTTGTGTCAACACTAGGGGAATCGGAGAGCAGTTTTATGAGCTTTAGAAGAAGAGGCATTCAGATACCACACTTGGTTATCTTGGCATATGATTTTGAAGTAAAAGAGTAAAATTCTGAGATGGTTCTTTATGATATCTTAAGATAATTTCTATCCATTCTCTTAGCGGTTTTTGTCTTCTAAAACTGGAACAATAATGATTGATATTAGGTTTCAGAATAAATAATAATTCTATCAGAAGAATAATTATATATGTAAAAAATAAACTGGTAATTCTTTTGTGTGCATTAGTGAAATTACAACATCATACACACAAATATATGAGTACTTAAGAGCCATTTGACATTGCTTACATTTAAAATTATTCTATGCTGTCAGAGTCATCTATATAGCTTTATGCAATATGGATATGCATATGCACAGCTTGTACAGTTCAAATGTATATATTATACTCAGACATGTATATTATACTTAAACATATGTACATATGTGCTAGCATACAAGTATGTAAATCCATACAATGCAGAGATATAGAAAGAACATAACATACATATAGAGCCTCACCTGTGCTGGAAGTTTTACTGGAACATGGATTTATTCACACACAAAAATAATGCTATCTTTTAGATAAATATGCATAAAGTTGCTATTAAATGAAAATGTAATATATTATTTGTCATATTATGTAGTTTTAAAGAGAAGTAATTCCTCCTATAATAAATATAAAGTAAGCTAGTAACAGAAATAATAAATTTAAGTTCAGTCTAATGTGGCAACTTTTGGATTTTTAGCAAACTTTTAACCATTGACATTGTCTAGTCTATTAGAGAACAAAACAGTATCTTGAGATACTGCTTTTTAATTGCTTTTGTAAGTTGAAAACATTTGGGAAAAGGAACTATAACCATATTTGTTCTTTTTTATTTCAGAAGTTGATTTTATTGTTTTTATATCTCTCCACTCTTAAAATGAAAAAAATACAGAATTAATTTAAACCAAAACTTTTGTTACTGAATACATTTAGAAAAAGAGGGTATGTATCACTTTGTAATTCTGTGTGACTACTCAAAAAAAAAAAGACACCCAAAATATAAGACTAGGCCAAGCCCAGTGGCTCATGCCAGTAATTCCAGAACCTTAGGAGGCTGAGGAGGGCGGATCACTTGAGGTCAGGAGTTCAAGACCAGCTTGGCCAACATAGTGAAACCCGTCTCTACTTAAAATACAAAAAAATTTGCTAGGCGAGGTGGCACATGCCTGTAATTTCAGCTACTGAGGAGGCTGAGGCAGGAGAATCTCTTGAACCTGGGAGGCGGAAGTTTCAGTGAGCTGAGATCATGCCACTGCACTCCAGACTGGGCGACAAAGCTAGGTCCTATCTCTCTCTCTTTCTCCTCTCTCTCTCTCTCTCTCTCTCTCTCTCTCTCTCTCTATATATATATATATATATATATATATACACACACACATATGTGTGTATATATATACATATGTATGTATACATATGTGTATATATATAGAGAGATGTATATATGTGTATATGTATGTACACATATGTGTATATGTATGTACACATATATCTCTCTATATATACACATATGTATACATACATATGTATATATAGTACATATATGTATGTATACATATACATCTACATATATACATATGTATATATATGTATATACATATATATACATATATACATGAGTAATTTAATGAGTGGAGTACTTTCAAGGTGAGAGTTAGCATAGGTATATGAAGTAAACTAATGTGGCTACATGTTATGAATTTGCATTTAGATCCAGTTTCCATATGATTAGCATTATTAGGCAATAGATGAAATATCAGAGTGCTTTTCAAGATTTGCTGAAGTAAAAATTGTAACTATAAAGATGTGATCCTCCAGACACATATTCCCTATGTTTCTAATATTCTTTATGTAAGATTTTCACCTAAGTCCTCAGTCTCAAAGATATGACACTTTTTACTTCTAATAATGTATAAATTTAGCAGTCAGAGTATATTAGTATCATTATTCTTTGTATACGTGGATATGATATAATCTAAATGACAAGACCAAGCACATTTTGAAAATAAGCTAATATACTCACAAATGTTATTCATAAAACCTAGATCTATCAATTGTAGACTTCACTCCAAGAATATCATTCCCTATTTCTGTTATTTCTAGAAATACACTGGTGTTTATTGTAATTTATATACATAGATAAATTATATCAATGGACATAAAAATAAATGATTATATATACTCTTTCTTTGTCTCTCAACCTCTCCTTTATATATATTAGTTTTCTCTTTATGTATAATTTGATTAATGCTCACTCCCACCTTATTTAAGGAAGTACAATGTGCTAGTCACAGATGTAAGGAGAAAGGAAAAGAAAGGATTGTTACGTAAACTATACAGTTATTTTTTGCTGCTAGATTTTGGTGTAACTACTAAACTTTTCTAAGCCAAAATTTACTTAGTTATTTAATCAAGATAGAAAAACTATTTATCTCATGCATCAGTAAATGAGATAAAAGCTGAAAAATCTTTGGCCCAGCCTAGTTCATAGAGAAGCTCCATAAATGTTAGCAGCTGTGGCAGGACTGCTATATGCTGTATATTATGAGTTAGGAGGCACTGCGCTTAATAGATTGGATATGCTACTTTGCCTTGTGCTTAGAAGGCTGAACCGTCCTGTGCAAAAATTTATATAAATACAAACCAGGTGTCTCACACTTATTCAGCCCTCAGGGGTGGGTCATGCTTCCCTTTAATGCCTAAACACCAATAGCCAGTGTCCCTTTGTGTATTATGGCAGAAAATCTAGCCTTTTATGGGGTTTCTCTCCCTACATATTTCTGAGACTCCCTATAAAATGCTTACGTGTCCCACAACTTTGTCACAGTTGCTGCTTGACCTTCAGTGAGCCAACTGATTCCAGAAGCCTGCAGCACTTTTCCACACTCAAACGTTGTGGGTTATTTTGTTCTGACTTTTTTGGGGCACATGCTGTTCCTTCCCATGGCACAGCACCACTGCCAGGCTAGGTCTAGCTTTGGCCCTTACTTCCCCAAATTCAGCTAAAATCAGACTTTCACTGTGCATGCCTTTAATAAAGCTTGCAGGACACAGAATAGACATTCGTGCAGAGCTTCGTATTTACAAAGCTTTGAGTGAATAATGCTGCTTTATACATCACCAGGAAACTCGAAGGCTTGCAACAACAGTCATTCCGTGCTCATGCAACTGCTGAGAAGCTTTTGGCTCATTCTGGGTCTGTTGGGATCGGCTGGATGTGTCTGTAGGCTATGGCTTAGGTCTAGGTCAGTCAAATGAATCTTCTCATTTGGGGACCTGTGGTGGCATGAAAAATGTTGTTCTGACAAATGGCAGAAGCACAGGAGGCCAATCCAAATCACACACGTTTACTTAGAGCTTCTGCTCATATTATGTCTGCAAAATTTCTGTTGACTGACACAAGTCAATGGCCAAGACTGGAACCAATGGCCAAGGAAAATGTGCAACCAACATACATTCCTGGAGGCTCTGCAAGGTCACATGGCAAAGTGTCAGTCATCCCATCACAGGATGAAGTAAAGATGAGAATAGTAAGCTGGTCATCTGGTAGGACTGTTCCAAATAAGCTAAGCCCTCTCCAAAGGAGTTTCAGCAATGGTCATTTCCCCATTGCCTATAGTTTTGTTGCATTTTATAAGAGCCAGATACCTGGTGGAAGTGCCTTTGACATATCTCTTACCAGGAAGAGATGTGTAGGGCCCAGAGAAGGAGAGAAGGGTAAATGAATTCCTAAAAGAAACAGTCTGCCAAGATGGAATTCTACTAACAATAAAGAAAATATTTTATAATATTTAACGGATCATAAGACATGTGTTATTCCTGATTTTCTCAAACTGCCATGTTCCTGGGGAAAAAAAGAGTTTGCTTGCTCTCTTTCTTTCCTTTTTTTTCCATGTAACCAAATAACCCATTCCATTTTTTTCCCTCTGAACCAAAGTCATAGTAAATTCCTAATCATGTATTCAAGCTGCCTCTATAGAAAAAGGTAGCCTTTCCATAGGTCTGAAGTATCAGTCTTTCTTACTTCCAGTCTTCAACGCATCCAAATATTGGGAGATCTTGTTTCAGCCCAAGGTCCTCCAGTTCAAATAATAGAGCACAAAAGTGTTTGGCTAATCTAAGTAACCTCAGAGGTAAACAGATAGACAGGACCTAGCAATGGTCGGTGAAACTTAATGATACATGTATGACAACTGCAGAGATTTCCCACTAGTAACTGGAAAGATTTTTGTTGCTTTTCTTGATTTCTTAAGAAATGAGTCCATCCTTAGTCCAGTTACTCTAATGAACAGGCTACCTGCACAAAAACATTTAATGGAGCCATCGGTGAAAGAATGAAGAAAGATTGCATTAGAATGGCGAATTCTGCAAAGATTAGGAGAGGCTGTATAACAATGAGGTGGATGGGTACTTTACGTAAAATCTTAAGACCAGTTTATGTCCCAAAAACATGTTTGCAAGTCCCAGGTTATGATCTTGCAGCTTGGGGTTGTCGGATATGCCAATTTGCATTACCCGAGGGTTTGTCGTTGTTTAAACTCTCAGTGATACCTTAACTAACTTAAATAATCATCACGGGAGAGTTTGACAGTAACACACTGAATCTTAAGTCAAATTTGCAGAGCAACACAATGAAATGTATACTAAAAGAAGCTCAACCCAGGCAAGTGAATTAAAATCATACACAAAATAAAATAGAGACATTTTATTTACATTTTGCTAAATAGGAGTGGAAAGATTTGTGTTTATGCACATGCACACTGGGGAAAAAGTCAGGGGTGAAAATAGCAATGACACAGATTTTTTTTTTTTTGAGCCAGAGTCTTGCTCTGTCACCCAGGCTAGAGTGCAGTGGTGTGATCTGAGCTCACTGCAACCTCTGACTCCCTGGTCAAATGATTCTTCTGCCTCAGCCTCCCGAGTTAACTGGGATTACAGGCAGGTTGGCACCACGGTCAGCTAATTTTTTGTATTTTTAGTAGAGATGGGATTTCACCATGTTGGCCAGGATGGTCTCAATCTCTTGATCTCGTGATCCACCTACATCAGCTTCCCAAAGTGCTGGGATTACCAGCATGAACCACTATCCCCAGTCTAAGATTTTTAAAAATCAAGGTCTAAGAATTAAAAAGTAACATAAAAGTTAAATATTTTATACAAATACTATTAGAATTACTTTTAGTAAAGATTACATTATGTTAAGAAAAAAAGTATATTGCTCATGCAGTTATGTTTTTTCCCACTCATAGCAAAGAAATGAAAGAAGAGTGAGTCCTGAGTTCATTCATTATCAGTAAACTCAGTAAACTCCAAACTAGTTTTGCGAGAATCCGACACACTTACGAGAAAACAAGAAAATCAATAGTTTTTAGACCCAAAGCATAGAAAGTTTTACAAGACTTATTCTTAAAAATGTCCTCCATGTGTGGTTCAGATTCAGCTGAGACTGGGCTCTGGAGGAAGCTAGCAGGGTAGAAAAGGTAGAGGCTCAGCAGGAGGCACAGATGATCTCCGAAGGATTCTGCACATGGCAGTTAGAAGGGGAGACAGTGAAAGAAATCGCATACAATCTATTTCACGAAGATGGCACAGATCAAAGTTAGAGAAAGGTGCCGTTGAGGGAAAATAATGTCCCGAATAAGGTAGAAAAAATAGAATGGGCAGTGGGGAAAAACCAAGAGTTCCTACTTAGGGAAAACAATCCATTTTGTTCTACTGCCTCCAAAGATATCTGCTTCAAAACTAATATTCACTTATATAATAGGCCAGACGTTCTCCTTTGACTATATGAGTGGAACACTCTAATGGCTGACGAGAGAATTAGTTACCTAACAGCTGAGTCCAGGTAGAAGAAACGCATGGTTTCTTCGGGAACCTTGATCAAGGGCTGCTTGCTGGAGCCAAGAAACTGACAAGGTAAATTGATGAAAATCAACAGTTAGTTGTGCCTGACCACGAGAAAAAATAAAATTGCATAAAACAGTGAAAAGGCATAAAACAGAAACTATAAAATACAGAAGCGAAGAGGCTGTTTTCCCATGAATTCGCCAAGGGAATAAGTAAAGTGTATTTCTAGATGACAGAATCCAGACTTTTCCAGCCACCTGCAGAGAATGTGCTATATCCTTCTTCCAGGGCAGTGCCAGCCCGGCTATGTGTGATCCGACAGCCGCACAGCAATGTACATGTAATTTGCATCAGACAGAACCGATGCGAGCTTTCACGTAGTGTGCAAAAGCAGTCTTCTCCAAACTGCGGCGTTGCACTTCCAAGTATGCTCCCTTGTTTGTCAAAATGTCCATGTTCGACAAATGGTCATTTTCACTTCTTGTTCCACACTCTGGCTTTTAGACTTGTGGGCTCTCTAAGTTTCTTCAAGCATAACTTCTAATGAGGTTGGTGCAGGAGTGATTATTTGGTGCAATAACTTTTGCACCAACCTAATCGTCCTTAAATGGACTTGTCAAGAGGTTTTCTGTATCTTTTTTTCCCATTTCTACATAATTTCACATTAAAGTTGGTCTCAAATGATCCTCCTTTATGTAATCATGCTTTCTTCTCTCCTACTGCCGCTAATATTCATAATAGGGAACATCAATTTTCACAACTGCTCACCCGTGGACTATGGGCCGAAGGGCCCCTGCATTGTCCATTGTGGCATTCCATGGCATATTTTAAAAGTGCCAATTTTATTCAAAACCATGAGAATAATCTCTGTTTCATTTGTATAAAACATCATAAACGTAGGTGATGCTGTACTTCAGAAAGTCCTTCTTCACGGTTTTTTTTTTCGTTTGTTTTTTCCACAGATGGAATGTGCTAGCTCATCTCTCTGCATGGTGATTCATTTCTTATCTTTAAATTCCGTATGACAGAAAATATTCCTGTTATAGATCAGCTAGGACCAGGGACATTCTCAAGCATGACATTTAGTGCCCACAGTGTGTGGGCACACTTAACAGTTCTTTCCCAAAATTTCATACCATTTCTTATCATCATATTAATCATGCTTTCTCATATAAGTGTCTAAATTAAAATGAATATACAATCAAACTCATTTACAAGGAAGAGGATTAGTATGGAGGATCACTATTTGACATTAGAAATGTGGTGTATATATATATACACACACACACACACACACATACATATATATATACACATACACATACATACATATATATGTATATAAATATATATATATATACACGTATACATATATATGTATATATATACGTGTATATATATATATACACGTATATATGTGTATATGTGTATATATATATATATATATATATATATATTTGAAAACACATGCATGCTTTCTTCTCTGGACACTGACCCTCAATTTTTCTCTGGAGTAAAATATGACAATAATAAGATATATACATTATAATAATTATTTGGCTGCATACATATATGTATATATAAATATATATGTTCATATGCACATATTATAGTATATAATAGTTAAAAATTATTCTAGTTATTCAAAGTAAGAATTTGTTAGCCCTAAAAAGCATTAAAGATATACAAAATTTCTTTTAAAATGCAAACAGTGGTAATTCATACTTAAATGTCTTGAATATTTGAAGACAAAAATTGTCATATAAGGATCCTGCCTGTGCTCTAAAAAAGTCTATAAAGGAGTTTAGTACCTCTTGTGTAATACTGTATGCAATGCATTTTGTTACACTTATTATACAAATTGAAATGAATAATAATTTGCAGTTTTACATCCCATGAATATTTTTTGTATTCTCCAGCAGTAGTTAATATGCTAACCAACTTTACTGAAAGGCATACAGATGTGGAAGAAATCTATCTGGGGACTTTAATTATCACCTTGTCAAATTCAAATTATTATCTCATGAGTTCATTTCCATAAAGTATCCCCTTTGCTGTTCCATGATTTAACATGTGTCTACTTTTAAAAAATCTTATTTGTATCTATCTGGAAGCTTTAATCCTTTCAAAGAAGATAGTTCCCTTTCAGATTGTGATGTTTACCATAAAGTATTTGGTCAAATACATTTTTGTAAACACTTCATTTTGTCAGAAGAAAGGTCTGTGCAATGTATAAAGTAGACTTACTATCAATAATGCCCCATAAATCAGACTGAAAACTACCTTTTTAATAAATAATGTCCACCTAAAGGGGATAGCAAAATGAAGATATTATGATCAACTATAAGCTCTAATTTGAAAGATCATCAGGAGTTAGAAGATTACTGGCTCCAAGAGTAAGAAATGGGTGGGCCTGCTAATTTGTGCTGATATATATTCCATATACATATATGGGAAATGGGAGTAGAAGCAAAATAAATCACAAAGTCGATGTTTCTCTTCTCAGGTCAAAGTTAATATATTTTTGCTTGGGGATAATTGGGGGAAAGGAAAAGTGCAGGCTAATAGAACAGAAACAATTTAATTTCACTCCCTTCTTCATTTATAAAGTGACAGAACTCAATACAGTGATTACTCAAAGTTTATAAAGACTTAGAAATATTTATTTTGAATTGAAATTAAATGTTAGTACATATTTGAAACCACTGGACAGCTTTTATAAAAAGCTGAATGACAAATAATGCTTTGTTTTGACTTACGTGCAATTTTAACAGCTCTCATTTAGAAGAGTTACTGTTATTAGGGATACTCTCAATAATTATTAAAATGTGTTAAAGTGTATGTTCAAATATTTTAATAAGAATTATAGCTAATAACCTCTCTTATCGCTGTCATGTGTCCCAACCAAAATTCACTGATGAAGGAATGAGCACATGGAATGTTTAGCTAACAAGGTAGTGGCAGAGACTTCGTAGCTGAACAAATGCTCAAACCCTCAACAGATCCTCATCCAGAAATGTATCTCTCCTCCAGGGGTCCATCACAAGGCTGATTCTTTTTAGGGAAGTAAATGTATCAGGACTAGAGTTTAATATGATTTATTAGAGTAGAGTAAGTGTCAGGAGAATGCTGTTGTACAAAGAAAAGCAAAATGTTCCTTTGAACAGAGTCTCTTAGAACAAATGGAAGAAAAGGCCAAAGAGACTTAAGTTAGGAAAAAGCAAATCAGTCAACAATAGCATTGCTGAAAAGCAGGCATAACCAATCTGATTATCTTCCTACAACATAACGTTGCTGTTAACACTTTATTTTCTTTGATGCTTTTTAGTGACCATAACTCAATACACAATTCAGAAACATATCTTGATGTTACCCATGTCTCATTACTTTGACTGAGTAATGTAGTCAAAGTAATGGAGAAAATATTTTTTTAAATAATAATTTTAAACCATGATAATTTTCAAAAATCATGATAATCAATTAAAAAACAAAGCTAGTATTTTAGAGCATGCTTATGCTAAAATTGTAATATTTCTCTTTCCATAGTCTTTATTAGGCAGAAAAAAATCAGTTTCTATTATTTATTACCTGCCTATTTGTGATTTTTACATTTTATAAGCTTGTTGACTTACATTTCTTTCCTACATTCTTAAGAGTTTACCTAATTCTCTCAAATATTGGTGGGTTAGTTGCTATGCAGAGTTTTCCCCAGCGTTAATGAACTTACGAAGACGTCAAGAGAAACCCAATGTTGTCACCATGGTTGCAAAAGCCACGATTCTGACAAAAAAGTCAACAACCCCGCTACAATATTGTATATAAGGTCTTATTTCAAATTTAAAAAAAATGTGTTTTCCAATTTAAAATCAAATCAACCCCAGACCACTCTGCAACCAAATTTGTTTTTTCCAAAAGAATTTTTTATAGAAATGTTAAAGAAAAATATGTTTTTCTTACACTTTTGTGTGCAATGTATAACGTATTTGCAAATCAAGTTCCCTTTTAAAACTCCTGCTAATCTTCTTGATCCTTCTCATTAGCTATATCTCTTTTTCTCTCTCCCAAATTTCCTAGACCTTTATTTATTTCCTCCATGTTTCTTCTTACATTCCTGGTGGGAAAGCCATTGTTCCTTTGTTTTGCAACGTACAAAATATAGTGAATGGACCAGAGGTAAACAACAAAAATAAGCAAAAGGAAGTGAAGGTCTACCATCCAAAATTGACACTGAGACAGAGTTGAAATGGATTAATGCCACAATTCTTTTGCATATAATTTTTTTCACACTTCCAGAAATCAAAAATAACTTAAAATATTTTATGTATATATAAGAAACTTGAAATTATTTTTATATAAAAAAGCTGTATATGCATTTTTAAGGGCGAAAAGGCAATTTTTAGAAAGCAGAAGGCAGGTTGAATTCAGTTGTTCATACTTCAAAGGCCAAACAATGTTTCATCAGTAGCAGGAATTCAACCAATAATTGTGGTATTTTTTTATTTTAAATTCATAGTTGTCACATAGTAATTGTTTTTAGCGTGCTAAATATACAGGAGAAAATGTCAGTGACTATTAAATTGGAATAGATCAGGAACCCAGGACAACTTTGGAAATCACCTCGGTGGGAGGAGATGAAATGAGGCTCAAACTTTCATGTTGTGGCAATTTCCTGCAGCAAAGCAGGACCAAAGGGGATGAGGTGAAAAGTATGGTTTGCTTAATTTAATTTAGCCTTGTTAGGCATTTGAGATATGTATCTTCAGCTACATCAGAAACTAATAATTACAACAAATGGGTGTGTATACAGCTGAGATAAATAAAAACAGCTGTGGCTGCATCTGAATGTGCAAAAATAATAGAGCTGTCACCTGCGACTATTTTAAATTAAAGCTTTGCTAAATGCAGCCCTTTGTAATTCCGAGCCAAGTGGTACTTTGAGGGCACATGTTAGAGGACAGCAGTGAAGTGCTGAATCCACATTCAGAGCAGCCTTAACTTGCAGTTTGCACCCCACTTCCTCTACTCTTACAGTGTAAAGAGAACCATTGATTTCTGCCAAATGACAAGCAATCATGCATAAAGAAACTGGTAGCAGCCGCACCTTTTGAGTAATTCCTGCTAATTCTTCCCCCAGGCTTCTTTCTGTAAGGAAACCATTGATTTTGACATGTTTTGGTAGGTTTTCCAAACTGATCTCTTTTAAAAACTTTATATTCCAGACTACCAAAGAGAAGGAACCCAAATTAAAGTGCATGAAAGTTGATGGAACTAATCAAACTTCAAGTTTTCCAGGCAAAATTTTGCTTTGGATTTTGTTTTGTTTAAGGGGATTTAGGGCAAATGGAGGATGGAAAAATACAATTTTTTTTATAGTTAAGTTATGAACTAAGAATGATATTAAGTGAATGATGAAAATAAGCCTAAATATAACTCATACTATTTTTATATGAGTTTAACTTTATGGTGATAAAACCTCTAGGTAAATATAACTCATTGTAGTTTGACATTTGCTTTAAGGAAACAAATTAATTTAAAGCAAACATTTTGGGGCAATTCAGCATTTGTGCAATTCTGAAGAAGCATGGTAGAGGACACTTAAAAGCAAGGCTCTGGTGCAAAAGCAAGTCTAAAATATTAACTGAGAAAAACAATATGTTTGTCCATATGTGCCATGGGATATGAATACACGTTTCAATTTTCAAAATTTAAAATGAGATTTGAGTCTTGTAGTTTTTCAGAATCTCTTGAAATTTTTTCCCTGCACCTATGTTAGAGGTGCCTATGGGTGCTATAGGTGAGGAGGACAAACCCCTCCTCTTAAGCTTCTAAGACCACTTCCCCTTAGCCTTTTACATTACATTTCAAAAGGAGAAGTAAAAGTCGAAAATAGAAGGCAGAAGGTCTGTGGAGGAGACAAAACCGGTGCCACTAGCTGGATCTGGAGGTTGAAGATGAACCCCCAACCCTAGTTCCTAGATCACAGGCATGGTATGGAGGAATCTTCCATAGAAGACATTGTTCTTGCTTAATCACGATTACACCCCACCTAAGTCACCTACACTTCGCTTACCTCATAGGTCACGACCCTCTCACATGTACCCTCTAAGATTGTGAGCCTTTAAAAGAGGCCAGGATTTTCTAGTCAGGGAGCTTGGTTCTTGAGATGCAAGTCTGCCGAGACTCCCGGCCGAATAAAAAGCCACTTCCTTCCCAAACCTGGTGTCCTGAGAGGTTTTGTCTGCAGCGTGTCCTGCTACACAGGCAGTAAATGTGGCTGGGCTCGCTCAGGAAAGGAAGAGCACAGGATAAACCAGTGTCAGGTGGAAGCTGGTAGTGACGGGGAGAGAGCACAGGCCACTAAAATGCTATACAATTTACAGTATTTCTCTTTCATCTATCATTTACTTAGACATTTGCTTTGACAATTGACATAATTGATTGAGTGATTGCTATGTACCAGGCATTATAAGAAATTCTTTGTTTATTAAACTCTCACAATAATCTTATTAAAAGGGGTATGATTACTTTCCTCATTTTACAAAGAAATCGAGCTACCAAGAAGTCACATAGCTTAATCATTATAATACAGCTGTTAAGTGGAAGAACTTGGAATTAAAAGCCCCAGGTAACACTAGTTCCTGCTACCACATGCAAGCACTAAAACAGCAGTTTTCAAAGTGTGGTACTTGGACCAGAAGCATCAGGATCATCTTGGAAAGCATTAGAAATGGAAATTCTGGGACCTGTCCTCACAAATCTATGGAGTTAGAAACTGAGGGAGAACCTAGAAAATCCTTAAAGGAATTATGTTTAAGACTTCACCCTAGACTGCGTTGCCATCAATCACAGTCCAAGAAAACTGTTTAATTTAAAAGTATTCACTTGACCATGTAAATGGCTCCTCATTAAATGACATGCTAAGCATATTGGGCCATTATGTCAATTAGTGTGATTCTTATTTCACTCAACTAATTGTCATTCCTTTGTAGAGACATAGAGCATTAGAAAGAACAGAAGGTGGCCCTTCAGAGAACACTAACAATAACAAACAATTCAGAAATATACATTTGGAAATACAATATATTTTCTGAGCTTTCACTGTAGTAGATTAGTCATATACTCGAGAATATTTATGGGTTCTCTCTCTCTCTCTCTCTCTCTCTCTCTCTCTCTCTCTCTCTCTCTCTCTCTCATTCCCCTTTACTTTTCTTGCAATTTCTGGGACACAATCCATCAATGAACGATGGATGCCATGATTTGCTGTAGTTTAAATGTGATTGGCCTTGAAAGGAGCAATTGAGCAAAAGCAGGAAACCAAAAAGTTGGAATAGGTAGACAGACCTGGTTTTGAATCCAGTATTCACCTTAGCATCATAAGCCTCAATGAGCTGGCATCGAACATAGATAACAGTGTACGGAACACTAGAGCTGCTATGCAAATTTTAATTCTCGACACAAGTTTACACATTGTCATGATAACCCTAAAAACACCAGGAAACACATGCAAGCCTCCTTATGCACAGAGTGTTGTAAATCCTGCTAATGAGGGACCGTGTTAGAACTTCCTTGGGTTGGCTCGGGCTGTGTTTTCAGCCGCAGAACTTCAGTTTCAGCCTCTAGCCGGCTAGGCTCCTTTGCTTCCACTTTCCCGCCTCCTGCAGGCTAGGTAGAAACTTTGTCTCAGGTTTCCCTGCCTCTGGCTCTTGGAGGTGGGGGCTCTGGGACTCAGGGTTGTAAAACAGTAGCCAATCCGGTAAAGGATTAAAAGATCAATTAATCCAGAGGAAGTTTGAAAGAACCCCTCTCATTGGATGAGAGAGCACGAATGGCGAGGGAATAACTCCGATAAAAGGTCTACCTGCCCCAGCCTAGGGTGGCACCCTCTCCGGGTCCCCTTGCGTGGAAGCTGTCCTTTTGTTCTGCACTATCGCACACTCTTTGGGTCCACAAGTTCTATTTGAGCTGCAAAACTAACCGCAGCATGGAGGCCACTTTCCCGTTCTTCCGGGTTAGGAAGGCCAAGAGCATGAGTTCCGACTGCGGCTACTTCACTTCCTGTGGTTGCCTAGTGCTCAGGGCTCCTGGTTTTTCATCCAGGTGGCTGGGGTTCGATCCCTGGTGTGGGAAACAGAAAATCCAGCTGCAGCTACTCTGGTTACACCAACTACTTAATTCAGTATGTATATTATTCATTACTAAATGATGCACAAATATTCAGCAAGATTAATATTTCTAAGTTTTCCCAGTTGTCCACTGGGATGAGATTTAAGTCCATTTCTGTTTAATTCCAAATATTCTGTTCTTGTGCCTCTAAGAGATAGGATCATCATTTTGCCTCCCCTTGGGCCCGTTTAGTGAGTAGCCATTCACAGACTGTCAAGCTGCCTGGTTTAACCTATGAATTATTTCAACTGCTAAGATTAGGAAGAGAGATGCATTTGAAATAATACCTAAGTTCTAATGATCATTGTGGCTAAGAGTGTCTTCTAATTAACCTCTCTAACATGGTTCACATGAGAAATTGGACTTCTAGAGATTAGTTTTAAAAAATGTGTTTAAAATATATAAATGATCTTTCAAAGGCAAGATTCAAAATGGAAAAATAAATTATAACCTTCACGATTGATTTTTAGATAATTTATACAGATCACTGCTGAAAAAGGCAAGAGTCAATATGACATTAAATGTATGTACATGAATGAATAGGACACGTCTTTGAATATGATTAACTTAAAAGCAATGTAAGCAAGGCATATAATTATTTTGATGTTTTTAGAATAATAACAAAATAATTCTCTACAGCATATGAGTTTCTTTGGTATTTTTCTGGAGGGGCTATGACTATATAAGTTTATTAATAGATTTTCTCTTCTTTTTATTTGAAACATTGTATTAGAGACTTAATAAACTCCCATATATATATAAAACATTATATATATATATATATATATATATATATATATATATAAAACATTTTATATATATATATATATATATGAGTTTATTAAGTATCTAATACAATATCTTATATGGGCATATATATATATATGTGTATATATATATATATATGTGTGTGTGTGTGTGTGTGTATATATATATATGAGTTTATTAACTCATACAAGGTCCCACAATAGGCCATCTGCAAGCTGAAGAGCAAGAAAGCCAGTCTGAGTCCCAAAACTGAAGAACCTGGGCAGGAAGCATCCAGCACAAAAGAAAGGTGTAGGGTGGAAGGCTAAGCCAGTCTAATCTTTTCACTAATAAAAGAAAAACTTCAGCTGAATTAATTTAAAGGCGTTTAATTGAGTAATTAACAATTCATGAATTCGGCAGCCCCAGAATTACAGCAGATTCACTGAGACTCCAAGGGTGCCTCGTGGTCAAAACAATTTTATAGACAAAAATGGTAAAGTGGCTTGGCACCGTGGCTCATGCTGGTAATCCCAGCACGTTGGGAGGCCGAGAGGGGTGGATCACGAGGTCAGGAGTTCGAGGCCAGCCTGGCCAACATGATGAAACCCTGTCTCTACTAAAAATACAAAAATTAGCCAGATATGGTAGCAGGTTCCTGTAATCCCAGCTACTTGGAAGGCTCAGGCAGGAGAACTGCTTGAACCAGGAGGCAGAGTGCAGTAAGCCAAGATTGTACCACTGCATCCCAGCCTGGGTGACAGAGCAAGACTCTATCTCGGGAAAAATAAAATTAAATAAAATATAAAGTGACATACAGGAGTCAGAAGTAAGGTATAGAAACAGATTGTTTTCCAGCATTCACCTTTCCAGCTTGGCGTTTGACAATGCAGTTTGAACATACAGCAGTCTACGAATAGTTGAATCCTGCTGGAATTGGCCACACTCAGCCATTGTTACAGATGCATACTATTGAGTTAGGTTTTCCATTTTGTCTGACTATTAAGCTAGGTTACAGTCGGTTCACAATGACTCAAAAATAGAAGTACAGCGTCCTTCTCAGGCCATACTTAGTTTGCTTTACCATCAGGATTTTCTCTCTTGTTTATATCCTGGTTGAGCTGGCAGCTGATATAGGTGGTACCGACCCTGATGAAGGGTGGGTCTGCCTCTTCCAGCCCACTGACTCAAATGTCCTTTGGCAACACCCTCACAGACACACCAGGATGAATACTTTGTATTGTTCAATCCAATCAAGTGTCACTCAGTATTAACCATCACAGACATATTTTGGAAAATATATAATTAAATGATACTAGTGTATCAAAAATAGTAATATAGGACTTGCCTGTAAAATAGTAAATAGCACAGACCACTTTTGAGAAGAAATGAGTTTAGGGTCTAAGCTTGAGTTTAGCTCTACCACTCACAAATTGGATTTCCTTATAACGTCTCAGTTCCCACATCTGTAAAATGGTGAAGAACAATTAGCTCATGGCTTAACTCAAAGCAGGTGTTCCCAAACATTGCCATTCATAAAACTCACCTGGGGCAATTTTAAAATGTTAATGCCAGATTAAACCCCAAACCAATCAAAACAGAATCTCTATGGATGGGATCCAAACATCAGTATTTATTAAATCTCCTGTTACTCAAACTTAAGTACATGATAGAGTATCCTGAGAATTTACTAAAGCCTATAACCCATAACAATATTTTAATAACCCTAATTAGAACAGTGTTTCTAAAGCTTTAAGGTGCGTGAGAATCACTCAGGAATTTTGGAAACGGCAGCTTCTGATTCAGCAGGTCTGGGTGGGCTTGAGACGTGTATGTCTAACCAGCTCCCAGGGGACGCTGATGCTGCCGATTCACAGATCACACAGCTAAGCATCCAGGGCGTGGACTTCCAGCACAGCCGTCCAACTGGTGGCGGGTGTGTAGAAACACGGACCCGCTCATCCTTAACTGTCCCCTTCCATCACGCTCTCCATGTGTGCTCTGCCAGCATTATCACCTTCTATCTGTTTCATCATCAGAAGTCTGGAAAACCCTGGTTTGGATGTTTAAGTGTACAAAATACCTAAGAGAGGTACTAGTATATAGTGGCTGTTCAACAAATTTCATTGACAGACATTGAAAAGTGTTTGTCTTCAAACTAGAACTGTTATAATCCCCTAATTCTTTTCAACCCTGGACCTGGTTGAGCCCCAGCTTGCCTTCCCCCACTCCAATAACTTTCACACTTAGCATGTAGTTAAAGATTTTTTTTTTCCCCCTAAGGAAAAATAACACAGAACAGGAAGAGGGGAGGAGCTTTGTTTTTCTTTACTGTTCTTATAAGACCTGTGATGCTGGGAGGTCTGAGGATGAAGAAGTTGGTAATATCCCCTACTTACTTTGTTTATTAAAACCTCTCTTAACAAGAGATTTTCTATAATCAGGGAAAACTCCCAAATAAAGCCTCAGAGTTCCAACTGCAATAGCAGTTCCTAGTGGGGAGTGTAAATTCTGACACTTCCCAGAGGATTTCAGAATTGGAAAGGGATCATTCAAATAATCATGAGATTTCCGGCGGCAGGTCTACCATGAACCAGCCCCATGTCCTGAGATAAATTATGCAATTTATTGAGTTCTCGGTTATCCCATTTGGAAAGTGAAAGTAATAAAATATTCCATAAATATTTTATAGGAATAGTATAGAGAAAAAATAGCTGTACAGAGTCTGAAATTTAACAATAAGTTGTCATTGTTATTATTTTTACTGTTTACGTTTGAATCAGCATGCTATTTAAATTGGTTTCTTCTTGTTACTAAATATAGCACTAGTATTACTCTGCATTAAAGTGAGTTCCAACATAAATAAACATTGTATTTTAGGATATTCTCACCCATAATAGTAAGGAATATCTTTAAACCTAAGTTTTTGGGATTAATTTTTGCTCATCCTAAATAATTACCATTATTGAGTAATTAAACAAAATGCTACTTTCCTGACATAAACTTCTCTTGATTATTCCTGAACATTTGAGTGCCTTACATTGAAACTGCAAGACAGAGGCAGCCATTCCTGTTTAAAACAGACATAACCATATTAAGTCCTTCACTGAAAGGATAAAAAGAATACAAATTTTCAGAAAATTCCTAAACTAATTTTAATGTAGATGGTAAAAGTTAATTTTATAATAATTAACCTAATCAATTACTCTTTTGAGAAGTAGTACAGGTGCAATTTCTTTATTTTTTTTTTGTATTGAA
The DNA here is from genome assembly GCA_031835075.1 of Saguinus oedipus. Lineage (NCBI taxonomy): Eukaryota > Metazoa > Chordata > Mammalia > Primates > Cebidae > Saguinus > Saguinus oedipus. The sequence continues at coordinate 9,004,460 of CM063169.1, read as the reverse complement.
ATCCTTTTACATTAATACATCTTTCCAAGTTGAAATATCTTGGCCAAAGTATCTCACCCAAGATAATGCATTTCTTTTAAGGTTGCAATGACTGCATTCTAGCACATTTCCTCTTTTATATGCTGCATCTTACTCTTCTTTTTTTTTTTTTTTTTTTTTTGAGACAGGGTTTTGCTCTTGTTACCCGGGCTGGAGTGCAATGGCGCAATCTCGGCTCACCGCAACCTCTGCCTCCTGGGTTCAGGCAATTCTCCTGCCTCAGCCTCCTGAGTACCTGGGACTACAGGCACGCACCACCATGCCCAGCTAATTTTTTGTATTTTTAGTAGAGACGGGGTTTCACCATGTTGACCAGGATGGTCTCGATATCTTGACCTCGTGATCCACCCGCCTCGGCCTCCCAAAGTGCTGGGATTACAGGCGTGAGCCACTACGCCTGGCCGCATCTTACTCTTCTTATTTCTAAATTACCTATTCAACACTTGTGCACACACCATGGCTTTCATAATATGCCATATTGGGGAGTTTCAGGGGCTTATAATTTTGATCAACTAGAGCAAATCTCAATTTTTTAAAAAAGAGCGAATATTTTTACCAGTAAAAATCCCAGTGTCTATTTCTACGAGCATTATTATTTTAGATACATCACATAAGTGAAATCATGCAATATGCGTCCTTCTGTAACTGGCTTATTTCATTTGGCATAATGTTCTCCAGGTTTATCATTCTGTTGCAGAGGTGAGGGGAGGGAGAAATGGAAAGCTGCCATTCAACAGTAATGGTACAGGTTTTACTATGGAAGACAAGAAGCTCTCCAAGTCTGCTGTGCAACATTGCACCTGCAGTTAACAACACAACAGTGTGCATGTAAAAACGTGCTAACAGGATAGATCTCACATTAAGTGGTCTTACCACAATAGTATTAACAATGATCATCTTTCTTTTGAAACTTTTCTCTTTCAATAATGCCTCTCTGAAAGTTGACTTAACTGGAAAATAAACACAACTGATAATTCTTAGGAGACCTGCCTCTGGAGACTTCATTAACATGGCTGGAAAATATTTGAATGATGTATCAGACGCACATCATAAAATACAGTATAGAATCCACCTCTGAAGCAGGACATGTCAGAGATAAGTGATGGCTCAAATTCCCCGGAATATGGAAGAGACAGGAGAATACATCTAATGTGTTTACCAAACTCACTTCTTTTCCTAAGAAATCATCTCCTTTGGGATGGGTGATCATAGCACTTCTTTAGCTTTCAGCAATGGCTCTTCTTACTTTCATCTCAACCTGTACATACATTTGTTATATAAATTGAGAAAACCCCAGACTCTCCCCTCCATATACCATGTACAATATACTAGTTTTCTGCATCAGAATCCACTATCTCCTACTGTGGAATCCCCCACAGTGACAGCCCCGGATGCTCCCTGGGCTCTGTCAATTATCTGCCTCTGCAGCTGCCAATGCCAGGCTATAGGGGCAATAAAACACCTGGTACCAGCAACTTCCAGGTGGGTTCGCCCTGTGTTGTTCCCTAGAAGCTGTTCTGGTACCCTCATTCTTATGAAGCTTGAATTGTGCCCGGTTCATGCTCTTGGTTTTCTAGTCTCTCTGACCATCTGCAGAATTCCCGAAGATTAATGAACTCCCAACATCCTTTCTCACTAGCTGGTGATAGTTCTTTATGTTTGTAACTAAGAATCCACTTTCACAGAACTAAAGTCATTTCTTAACAAACTATACCAGGGCCGGGGGCAGGGGGTGCTATCTGCTTTCATCTCGGTGTCCTAAACAGGACAATTCAAATCAAAGTATTACACTTCAAAGAATGTGAGAAACAAAATTTTTGCACCCCAGCAAGTTCCCACACAGGTGGCAATTCCGTCTCTGATTCCTCTTCCCATGCTGTTTCAGACAGAATACCTGGCACATAGTAGTAGATCATTAAATGTGAGCTAGGATTATTTGCAAAGCATCTGCAATTTTGCAGAGTTATACCTGATAGAGTACCTTCCAGTGAAGGGTGGAAATCCTGACACTCTAATTATACACCTTTTTATTGTTTCTCAACCTAATCTCCCACAATTACAATTCTTGGGTGTTAGATAAAGATTTGAATTTACATCTCAAATATCAATTTATTATTTTTTTCTTAATACTGGATGTGTTGATTGAAGAGCTAAAGTTGCTCTACTTGGCCCCATTTTCTATTGACAATTGGTTCCTGGCAGAGATAACAGAGCACAATCTTTCCATTCCTACGGAAATAAGTGTTTGTCATTACAGCAAAGCAAGAATGCTGTTCATAAAGCTAAATAGTAACTAAAACAATAAAAATGTTTGCCTTCCAGTTAGATGAGGGAAGGATAACATAAGAAGTTATTGTAAAGCACTTTCTAAATATAAAGAGAAAGAAAATATTTAAATAATTTCACTTGCATTACTTAGATTTCAGGGGGAAATATTTTATTTTTGTTTCAAGAATTTCAGGAACTTCCTGCAGCTTCTTTTAACCACATCAGGTTAACATAGGTAGCAAGCAGTTAATTCCTAACCCCATGATGCCATTTCTTGTTCTAGAATTCCATATTTCCATTTCCAATAATAGAACTATTAGCATGTGATGTTTCAATGTGCAAACTTTCTTTTATTTTCAGCTTCTTAATATATTGGACTTCTCTTAAAAGGTAACGTGGAAGGTAGCAACTTTCAAAGAGATTTGCACAGAAGGGTCCAATGCTTTTCAAGTTTCTCTCTTTTAATAGCTTCCCAGTGGTCAGAGAGATAAGTACTCCGTCAGAAGCAAAGTTGTGGGAGCACAAGGCTGGGGCAAAGGGCAAGCAGGTATTTTATCTTATGCTCCAAGCTCTGCTTATGTGGGAGGAGAGGATGCTGACCCACTAAGCTGGCAGTATTTGACTTCCTTTATCCAGTTCTTTCTCATAGAAGCTGCTAGAAAATAAAGACATAGTGCAATCGGTTAATGCATGTTAAAAGAATTATCCATTTATGTTACAGTGCAAAGTTTTTTCCCCCTCATTTTATAGTTCATTTATTTAGCTTAATGTCCTCATTTGCAGAAAAATGTAGTGATGTGTATTTAATCATGGAGAAGATTAAAGTCAAAACTTAAATTAAAAATGTAATTTTTTGATAATCTGTTTTGTTGTTAAAAGTACCCTCAGTGTTCCTTTATGTGTAGGGATAATTACACATGGTACTAAGCTGTGTGTAGACACCCTGTAGTCTCAATTAAATATTTTAACTACTTAATGAAAGGCAACAGGATTTTTGCAGTGAGTAATTATAACTATAACTTGGAATCAAAACTCTCTGTTGACCCCCAGACTGCTTAGTAAGTCAGAAGATAATATGGTCGTGGCTATCAGGTCTTTAAAAGAATTTTTCATGGCCAAAGAGTAATTGTAGCATGACAAAAATTTCCTACAATTGTTTCAGTAAAAGGATGGAAAGCCATTTTTCTTCTTCCTTTGTCCGCTTCCCTGGTACTGCAGCAAGATATTAGTAGAGAGTTTGGAATTAGCAATACAATAAATTATTTTATTACTTTATATAAAATTAAAAGCACTTCTTTTGCAGTTAGCCACTGGCTCTTAACATTTTTAAAGTAACATATTAATAGAGACGTTGAATTATTTTCTTCAAAGAAAATAAAACAATAAAATAATGTTTCAGCTTGAGTTTAAATTCAAAATTAAGGTTCTTGGAAATTAAGGAGAAATAAGTGAACAGTAAATTTCTTTTATCTTTTGTTTCCATAGGTAATGATATTATAAATCCATAGTATATCATGCTTATATTTGACAAAACACAAAGTAACTTCTTTAAAATAGGGTTTAAACAGCAATTCTCTTTACTAATAAGATGCAGTTGCTCCCAAAATCTCATGAAATTTTATGGTTTGAAACACACTTCAAGTACACATGGTCCAGTCCCATAACCCATGCCTGAAACTCTTTGAAGCTAATCACAAATAAAATGTTGTTTCCCAAATCTTCCGCAAACAGAAAATAAGCTCAAAATTAGTAGAAATTTGGAGAAACACATCTAATATCCAATTTGCTGTTAAATTAGTATAGCCTTTAAACTCTTCATTGATTTACGGCCATCTTTTTCAGCATAGGCGAAAGTCTCTGAACTCATCCAAATGGCTCTACGGTTTTGATAACTGAGTAAAGAATGTCTCTGTCCAAACACCTGACTTGATCATAATCATGATGTGAATTTTTTTATCCTAGCACTTCATCATTTCTCTGTTGGTTGGTAAGTTCATACTTGAACTTTATATTTCTAACTTAGAAAAAAAGTTTCCTTTTAATTTTTTCAAGGACCCTAGCTATCTTTGTGTATTTCTAATCAACTCAGAATATTTGCACATGTATTTATTCTACCACTCTTGAACTTGCAGCCACGCACAACTTTTGTTTTGTGTGTGTTATTTTCTCAGTTATTAATCTACTGGATTCTGTTAGCAAGATTTTCCCACCAATGTTTATTATACATTTTCTGGAAGCACTTGAATACACAACAACAAAAATTTAACTGATTGTATTGTAATCCAGAAGATTAAAAAAAAATAAAATAAAACCAAAAAGCCAAGAAACAAATTAAAATAGGAGACCAGGTGGTATAGTAGAAAAACCCTAAACTAGATGTTGGAGCATGACTCCTCTTCAGGAATCAAGCACCTAGAGCCAAAAGGAGGGGAGAAGGGGTCCCAGCCATCCAGAAGAAATGTGATCTGGAGTGACCTGTGTTCCTTAGGATGATGTGAAATGACCTCTCCTTGCCCCGTGCACCTTTTGAATATGCATTTTTGTTTTTGTTTTGAGCCAGAGTCTCCCTCTGTCACCTAGGCTGAAGTGCAGTGATGCATGTCGGCTCACCACAACCTCCACCTCCCAGGTTCAAGCGATTCTCCTGCCTCAGCCTCCTGAGTAGCTGGGGTTACAGGAGCCTGCCACAACTCCAAGCTAATGTTTTTGTATTTTTAATAGAGATGGAGTTTCACCATGTTGGTCAGGCTGGTCTTGTATTCCTGACCTCAGGTGATCTGCCAGCCTTGGCCTCCCAAAGTGCTGGGATTACAGGCGTGAGCCACCATGCCTGGTACCTTTGGAATATTGTTAAGGGTAAAAGCATAAAGCTAGTAATATTATGAAGCTGGCTTTACCATGGGCTGATCAATTTGGGGCAAATCCCTTAAATGAGACAGAAGAATCTCTCTCTAATTCTGATGCCAGAATGCTAATGCTACTACCTCTTAGGATTATTACAAAAAATATTTAAGATGATGTTGGTGAAATTTTCTGATGAGCTATCCATGCACTCTATGTGCAAAGAATCATTAATAATAAGTGTTCAATAATTGAGCTTTAGAGCTAACCTTCCACTAATATAATAGAAATATGGGATATTAAAACATAAATGAAAGGTGACTTATTTTCTTCAAGTTTCAGATGAATGTGATGCATTCCAGATTGAATGGTTTATTTCACAAAGAGAAGAAGTCTCATGTCAAGCTTTGTGTGCAATCAAATTTCAATGGACCCTACTTCTCTATAGCAGAGGAATACATTTTTAAAGCTTGGTGAGATGCTATTAACAATAACTACAACTTTTTATTATAGTAACAGCTAAGACACAATAATAAATATTTATTTATTTAGTATGAACATTGTAGTAACTTAAAAATAAATTAAGGGAAAAGACTGATTCAGCATGGCAAATGTAGAAACAGGAATAGAATTACCTGCAAATAAAACAAGCGTGGAGGATAAATAAAAGATTTTAGCCAAAGCAGACAGGACAATAAGAGCCCTGTCCGGTTTCCAGCCGAGGAAACGGCCTGCTCTAACAGGATTTCATGTACCTCATGAGATGCCCTTGCCTCTAATTTCTTCATTTCCTGACCTCTCCCCATCCCCAAGTTACAGAGTGTGTTTAGTCAGTTAAAGCGGCTCGAGCTGGCTTATTCTTATTTAGCTTTCATTATTTGCAAAGCATTACTTTTATAGTAAGGCTAGAAAGCATTTAGTAAAATTAATGTATTTCCAAAAGTATCACTGAATCAACTTTTAATATTGGACTATTTATAAACTTCTTTATTAAAGTAAATTAACAATTTTCATAATATTTATGTAACTTGGAAAATGAGCAAAGATAGAATCAGAAACAACTTTCTTACCTTCTCCCCACCCCACCTGCTTACTTAAGACCACCCCCGCTATGAGGGGCAAACCCCTGTTACTTAATGAAATATACATCAGTTCTCATAATGTATCTATTTACTCCTAGGTAACAAAATATCCTCCAATCACCTTTTTTCTCAAGAATTGTCTTGTGTATTAGTTACAATTCTGAGTACTCTATAAGAATCAAGATGCCAACCTTTGATCCAAGTTATCTTCATAGGTATAGGCTCACTTTAATGAGCAGACCACTTGCTTCCTATTTCTAGGCCTGAGGCTTCCATCACTTCATCACACATCCTTGACACACTATGGCTCATGGAGGACTGAAGTGAGAGGTGTTATAGGGACAGGGAGAGCTGGGCACTAATAAGGTTACTGATACGACCCCTTGTAAATTATTATTTGATTCCTTTGAAAGTAATAGGAGGTTGGGTGTTGAATTCTTCAGGGCATACTTGGGGGTTCTTTGAGATCCCTGTCCATGGCTAGTTGTCCCTCCTGTGCAGTTTTTCCAGGTAGAATGAATCCTTCAACCTCAGCTGTTCTCCAGAGACTGGTCTCTCAACCTGGGATCTGGGATGATTTCCTTCCACTTGCTTCCTGCAGAGATCACCTCATTGGCCAGGGCCTTCTTGAACAAAATCTAAGACAATCCCAGGCTAAGCTCTGTCTCACAATGCCCACCAGAAAGTGATAAGAAAGATGCAATCTGGCCTGCTATTAGGGGAATACAATTATTTCCAGGCTATAGCGTTCTTTGGTTTTGCATGGGCCTCTTTAGAAGCTTCTCATCCTTTAAAGATTTTCTGGAATAAATCGGACAGGATGCACATCGAGTTGTCTGACAGGGAAGCGGGAGAGGAAGAGCACTCAGCATCCATCTGATCTCTCCAAGGGGAGACCGCAGCTCTTCCTTCAGAACCTTCAGGGGGATGCTGAGCTTAAGGCCAGAAAATCATTTTGAACACCTCTTTGCAAGTCCTGTAAAGCAAGTCTGTGCCTCCCTTTGGAATGTAGGGAGATTGGCACCTGATGTATATCCCCATAAAGTTACTCAGAAAGAACCCTGTTGTAGACATTTAATTGAGTTATAAAGAATATAAGCAAGTCTTGAGATTCACTTTTTTTTATTTTTTTATTTTTTTGGAGAATGGAGTCTTGTTTTGTTGTCCAGGCTGGAGTGCAGTGGCGTGATCTTGGCTCACTGCAACCTCCACCTCCCAGGTTCAAGTGATTCGCCTGCCTCAGCCTCCCAAATAGCTAGAATTACAGGTGCCCACTACCACACTTTACTAATTTTTGTATTTTTAGTAGAGACAGTTTCACCATTTTGGTCAGGCTGGTCTTGAACTCCTGACCTCAGGTGATCTGTCCACCTCAGCCTTCTGAAGTGCTGGGATTACAGGTGTGAACCACTATGCCCAGCCTTCACTTTAAAACTTTTAATGTTTTACTCGTTCATAGTCATTATCTAAAGTTATCAAATTTTCTGATAAGATGAGCAAAAAACACAATAGAAAAAATGGAGACTACCTTTTAAAAATCTACATGATCGAGCTGATCTTACCACAGTGGCACTTATATTTAGTTGGTGTTATGAATTAAATTGTGCCCACTTCCCTCCTTCCTCCCTCCACCAAAAAAAAAAAAAAAAAATGGTTAAAGTCCTAACCCTAGGCATGTGACCTTATTTGAAAATAACATGTTTGCAGTTACAATCAAGTTATGGTGAGCTCAATATTTGAATAGGGTGAGTCCATATGACTAGAGTCTTTATTAGAAGAGAAAGCAGACACTAGATGAAGACAAAGACACAGCAAACAATACCCTGTGGGGCAGGCAGAGATGAAAGTGATGCATCTACAAGTCAAGAGTTGTAAGCAATGCCCAAAAGCTAAGGCAGGAGCAGAGAACAGAAAGAAACAACCCCACCAACACATTGATTTCAGACTTCTAGTTTCCAAAACTGTGAGAAAGCACATTTCTGTAATATTTTACCAAATTCATGCACTTAAGAGGGAGGGATTGGCTGGGCACAGTGGTTCATGCCTGTAATCCCAGCACTTTGGGAGGCCAAGGCAGGTGGATCACAAGGTCAGGAGTTCAAGACCAGCCTGGCCAAGATGGTGAAACCCCGTCTCTACTAAAAATACAAAAATTAGCTGGGCATGGTGGCTGGGGGCCTGTAATTCCAGCTACTCGGGAGGCTGAGACAGGGAATTGTTTGAACCTGGGAGGCAGAGTTTTCGGTGAGATGAGATTGTGCCACTGTACTTCAGCCTGCGTAACAGAGCAAGAATTATCTCAAAAAAAAAAAAAAAAAAAATGGAGATATAATGGGGAAAATGTTTTGCTTGAGATCAAAATGCAGGGGTTTACACATATTCCTGCATAGTATAATTCTGGTAAAAATATATCATAGAGACACACTTCATTATTTAAGAAAAATCTTTATCTACTTATTTATACAATATATTGCCTCCACCCCATCCCAATATCTCACTGAAATATTAGGAAGCCAATAAGCCTGTCTGCCTGAAGATCTATAGAGAGGCCTTTTATGCTTCTCCCATCTTTCACCGGCTGGTTCAGAAATTAAGGGTTGCACCATCCAAAACTGTGAGCAGTCATACATAAACTGCAAGTAACTTGCTGGAACTTCTTAGCAATACTTCTGTAATCCTATATCACTGCCCTTTTTTCTACAAGCAACAAGTCATTGTTTCTACCAAAATCACTGATAAAACTATAAAAGGAAATGACCATGGTACACTGCATGTAGAAGGTGAAGGTACAAATCCCACAAATAAAGCCCCACAGCTGAGGCAAAAAAAAAAAAAAAGCTGTGTTCACTGGAAATTACAGGTGTTTCTATACACCATTGACTCAGAGTGTTGGACAGCTAAGAAGTATGGGTGTGTAAATATATGCTGCTCAATTTTGCAGAGCAACAGTTTACAGCCTAGTAATGACTTTGTCTTAAACCAGTTCAGGCAGCAGAGTGGAAAGAATGTAGTATCAAGAACCATCTCACACCCTGACAGCTGACAATAACACTCATAGAAGGAAAGCTTGTGAAAATATGGATATAAAAATATCATCTTGAAAATTCAGCTTTAAAAACACATCATAGAAAATAATTTGGGGGGCAACTAGGAGAAATCGTTAGAATAAAGTTTGACATCCTAAAAATGTATGCAGGAAGAGGTGACCTCTGTGCGTCAGGAAAACAAGTTAACATGAAGAAGATGGTGGGGATTGGGGGGTGAAAATGGGGATGACAAAGATGTCTGGGAATTCAACGGCAGAATTGAAATCTGCATTGTCGTAGTCAAGAGAAAAAATGACCTTGAGGAAAAGTAAAATAATAATGTGAAATAAATCTAGAAGACATGGGAAACGGCAACGGAAGAAAAATATGAAAGTTATTTGCATTTATCTGATAAAAACGGGGACAAAAATTGAGAACTTGTGAAATAATTTTTGTTTTATATTATTTTTGCAGAAAAAAAGCATGAGAATAGCATTCAAGTACATACAGAAATCTCCCAAATATTTACATTTTAATTTTGACATCACAAATACATATTTTTATTATATTTGTCTCCTTCTTTCCCTTTCATGTTTCTAGGACATTTCACATGTGAACCACTACACCCTAGCATGTTTATCTATCTTTCGAAGGCTCTGGTCTCAGTGAATGGCAGTAGCCTCACCCCATCACTTAAACCTTCTGGGCCGGGTGCGGTGGCTCAAGCCTGTAATCCCAGCACTTTGGGAGGCCGAGGCGGGTGGATCATGAGGTCAAGAGATCGAGACCATCTGGTCAAAATGGTGAAACCCTGTCTCTACTAAAGATACACAAAATTAGCTGGGCATGGTGGTGCATGCCTGTAATCCCAGCTACTCGGGAGGCTGAGGCAGGAGAATTGCTTGAACCCAGGAGGCGGAGGTTGCAGTGAGCTGAGATCACGCCATTGTACTCTAGCCTGACTAACAAGAGTGAAACTCCGTCTCAAAAAAAAAAAAAAAAAAAAAACCTTCTGAAACACGGCTTCATCAATGACTCCATTCTTTTTTCTTATCCCAACACTAATCCGTCCACTTGTCTTTTTGATCTAACTCCCAAAAGCCTCTTCAGTCTTTACACATTTCTCCATCTCTACCTTTATTCGAGCCTGGGTTATTTTGGTATTCCTAAAATTGTTTCCTCTCCATCATGACTCACTGTATCAAATTCCTTCTCTATTACGTTTAACCAGAAGAACTTTATAAATAAATTCAATCACATTACCTCCCTAATTAAAATATTCCACACTCTTCTTATTGCCAGGAAGACAAAGTTCAACAGGACCTTCAAGGTATCCCTTATTTTAGAAAGTACCCTTAGTTTTCATTTTCAGCCTCATCTCAAATGCTGGTGCCACTCCTTGTCTCTTCCATCTTACACACAGAGGCTCCGTTCTGAGTAATTTTATGTCAAAGCATGGTGTTCTTTCTTAAGTCCAGGGCCTGGCAGGCCAACAGAAGAACACTGACTTTCATTCCCAGTGGGAGGAAAAGCTAAGGCTGGTTTCTAGCCGAGTAAGTGGCACATTTTCATTTTGTAGGGTCACTCTTGTGACTGTTCTAGAACAAAGGGTAATTTGTAAACCAAAAGTATCTGAGACAGATCTCAATAAATTTAGAAATTTTATTTTGTGGAGGTTAATGATGTACCCATGACACAGCCTCAGGAGGTGCTGATGACATGTACCCAAGGTGGTCAGGGAACAGCCTGGTTTTATACATTTTAGGGAGATATGAGACATATTAGTCCATTCTCATGCTGCTAATAAAGGCATACCTGAGACTGAGATTATTGACTCACAGTTCGGCATGACTGGGGAGGCCTTAGGAGACTTACGATCATGGAGGGAGGGGAAACAAATATGTCCTTCTTCACATGGCAGAAGCAAGGAGAAGTACAGAGCAAAGGTGGGGGGAAAGCCCCTGATAAAACAATCCGATCTCATGAGATCTCACTATCATGAGATCAGCATGGAGGTAACCACCCCCATGATTTGATTACCTCCCACTGGGTCCCTCCCACTACATGTGGGGATTATGGGAACTACAGTTCAAGATAAGATTTACTTCTGTCTTTGGGTTTTCTTCATTGTCTTGTTATAACTTCTTCAATACATAGCAAGCTTATTTATTTTAGTTATTTTCTTTTCTAATATCTGCATTAAATCCATTTCTGTCTGACTGTAAGTTACTAGGCTTGATATATATTTTCATTATCTATTTTAAAAGATATTTTCTAATATCTGTTTGGGGTTCTTCTTTGACCAAAGAGATTTTTTAAGGGCACATTTATTGATATGTAAACTAGTTGTCCTTTTGTTATTTACTTTCAAATTGATGTTTTTGCTTTCAGAGACAGTTGTCTGCTTAACATAAGTCTTTTAAATTCCATGGAAACACATTATATATCTGTCAATTTTATAGGTATCCTATGGTTTTGTAAAAGGAATCTGTATTCTGCAACTGTGGAGTACATTAACATATATTATGTGCATATGTAATATATACATATATATGCAGGATTATATGTATATTTTAAATATACATATAAAATAATGAGTGCCTTGAAAAACATACTGAACCTTATTATATGTATATAATCCTGCTGCTATAGTTTGGATATTTGTCTCCTCCAAATCTCATGTTGAAATGTAACCCCCAGTGTTGGAAGTAGAGCCTGGGGGAGGTATTTGGATCATGGGATGGATTCCTCATTGATGGTTTGTGGCCTTCCTGTGATAATGGCTGTGATGAGTGGGTTCCCCTTCTCTTAGTTCATGTGAGAGCTGGCTGTTTCATAAAACATCTTACCTCCCCCTTCTTTCTCTTTTGCTTCCTTTATCACCATATGACATGCTGCCTTCTTTGTCCTGCACCATGAGTGGAAGACAGATGAATGGAAGACCAGAATCAGATGTTGGCACCATGCTTATTTTACAGCCTGCAGAGTCGTGAGTCAAATAAACCTCTTTTCATGATAAATTACCAGACCTCAGGTATTCACTTATGGCAACCCAAAATGGATGAATACACCTGCTAATACAGTCTGCTAGATGTTATGCTGTAACTTTAATCATTATAGTCTTGATGTTTAAATTACCAAAAAAGTTAAAATTATTTCAATATAGTCATTAATTTTGTTAACTTCTGTATTCTACATTTTGAAGCTATATAACAAGGTAGACATAGGCTTAAAATTTATGTTTTCTATCTTGGTTTATCTCCTTTATAAAGTCTATTATGTAATATATGTCTTTATTAATATTAAATTTTGCCTCATGTTTGATTTGGTCTAATTTATGTATAATACAATTAAAGAAATATATTAAATATAACAATAATTTGCCTTCATTAGAGTTTATGCAATTTATCTCTTTATTCTTTTTAATTTTAACTTAGTATCTTTATATTTCATCTCTGTCCCTCATAAGAGGTTTAGAGATTATTAAATCCAATGGGGTGACTTGTGGGTCACATCTCCTATTTGTTGTCCAGAGTCCTACTTTTCCCTGTTCTGACCTCATGAGCTGACTGTATGGCCACATGAACAGTTTTCGCTCCCATGATAAGAGCAGATGTCGAGATGAGGTACTTATTCCTATACTTTCCTCCACTAACAGCTCTCCTTTCAGTGTCAGATAAAGACAAAGAAAGGTAAAGAGGCATGCTCAAGGGTATCTCATTGCCCTTGTTGGTTTTCCTGTTTTTCTTCAATCAACCTGTACTTAATCAGCCCATATTTTTTTCTCTTTAACATCAGACATCTTGAGATTAAACAAGATCATCCAAACTTGTGACAGCATGTAAACAATTCTGCTTCCAGTTTTCTCACTTGTAACCCAAAACAATGTCTAGGACGTATCTCAATCAATTTAGAGGTTTATTTTGGCAAGGTTAAGGACCATGGCCCATCATGAAGCCTCAGAAAGTCCTGAGAACCTGTGTCCAAGGTGGCTGGGTTACAGCTTAGTTTCATATCTTTTTGGGAGACAGAAGTGACCGACAAACACAAAAATAAATACATGAAAGGTATCCATTGGTTCAACCTGGAAAGGTGAGACATCCCAAACACCTTCTGGAGGGGAAAGGGAAGAGTTCCAGGTCATGGGTGGATCCAAGGATTTCCTGGTTGGCAATTCATTGAAAGAGTCAAACTTTACCATAAGGTGTGTTAAAATATGAGTGTATTTTTAAAATTTAACTATCCTGCTTAGTATTCATGTTTTCTTTTTTTTTTTATTCAGAACTCAGCTTTTTTAACCTTCATAAACTTTTATTTTTTTTTGAGAAAGGCAGGAAGGGAGGAAAGGAGGAAGGGAGGGAGGAAAGAAGGGAGGAAGGGAGGGAGGAGGGGAGGGAGGAAGGGAGGGAGGGAGGGAGGGAGGGAGGGAGGGAGAGAAAAGAAGGAAGGAAATCAGGCAATGAGAGAGATGTTGCCGACCTGGATCTAGAGGTCTACAAGTTGATTTCTTTTTTCTTTTCTTTCTTTTTTTTTTTTTTTTTGAGAGAAGGAAAGAAAAAAAAGGAGTGAAGGAGAGGAAGAAAGAGGAAGAAAAAGAGGGAGAGAGAACGGAAATGTTGCTTTATTCTAAAAGAAATGGGTATTAATTATGGCCAATCAATATTTCATTTAAACCTATGAGTAGGTGTGATGTGGTATTGACAAGAATGTATATTTTGTGTGTTTAAAGTGGAGAGCTCTATAAATATTTATTAAGTTTACTTGTTCCAGATCTGAGTTCAAGTCCTGGATATCCTTATTAATTTTCTGTCTCATTGAGTCTAAGTCTCTATGTATCTGGGTGTTAGGATCATTAGCTCTTATTGCTGCATTGATCCTTTTACCACTATATCTTTGTTGCTTTAAAATCTATTTTATCAGATACGAGAATTGCAACTCCTGTTTTTTATTTCTTTATTTATTTTTGCTTTCTATTTGGTTGGTAAATCTTTCTCCATCCCTTTGTTTTGAGTCTTTGTGTATCCTTGCATGTGAAATGGATCTGGATGTAGCATACTGTTGGGTTTCACTGTATCTTTTGATTGGGGGATTTAGTCAACTTAAATTTAGGATTACTGCCATTCGTTGTTAACTGGCTGTTTTATCCATTCGTTGATGTAGATTCTTCTTTATGTTGATGCTCTTTACTTTTTGGTATATTTTTAGAAAGGCTAATACTGGTTGTTTCTTTCTATGTGTAATGCTTCTTTCAGAAGCTCTTGTAAAGCAGGCCTGGTGGTAATAAAATATCTGAGTACTTGCTTGTTCATAAAAGATTTTATTTTTTCTTCAGTTGTGAAGCTTAGTTTGGCAGGATAGGAAATTCTGGGCTGAAAGTTCTGTTCTTTAAGGATGTTGAATATTGGCCCCCACTCTCTTCTGGCTTGTAGAGTTTCTGCTGAGAGATCTGCTGCAAGTCTGATAGGCTTCCCTTTGTGGGTAACCTGACCTTTCTGGCTGCCCTTAGTATTTTCTCCTTTGTTTCAACCCTGGTGAATCTAACGATTATGTACCTTGGGGTTGCTCTTCTTGAGGAATATCTTTGTGGTGGTCTCTGTATTACCTGGGGTTGAATGTTGTCCTGCTTTGCTAGTTTAGGAAAATTTTCTTGAATAATATCCTGAAGAATATTTTCCAGCTTGGATTCATTCTCTCTGTCGCATTCAGGTACACCTATCAAACGTAAATTTGGTCTTTTCACATAGTCCCACATTTCTTGGAGACTTTGCTCATTCCTTTTTATCCTTTTTTCTCTATTCTTTTCTTCTCGTTTTATTTCATTAAGTTGGACTTCGACCTCTGATATCCTTTCTTCTGCTTGAACAATTCTAGTGTTTAAACCTGTGCATACTTCTTGAAGTTCCTGTATTGTATTCTTCAGTTCCATTAATTCACTTATATTCCTCTCTAAATTGTCTATTCTCATTGGGATTTCGTCAAACCTTTTTTCAAAGTTCTTAGTTTCTTTACGTTGGGCTACAACATGTTCTTTGAACTCACAGAAGTTTCTTATTATCCATGTTTGAAGCCTGATTCTGTTATTGGGATGTGCTCATTCTCCATTAAGCCTTGTTCCCTTGTTGATGAAGAACTGTGATCCTCTGTAGAGGAAGAAGCATTCTGATTTTGAGTATTCTCAGCCTTTTTATGCTGGTTTCTTCCCATCATTGTAAGTTTATCCACCTGTTGTCTTTGTAATTACCACCTTTCAAATTAGGTCTCTGAGTAGATGTCCAATTTGTTAATTCCCAGGGCCAAAATATGATCAACCCACTGCGCTGGCCAAAACAGCGGCGATAAGACTGATGGTGCTTTTCTGCCCAGGAATCTGCAGTCTGACTTCTTTCTTGAGTCCGTATAGGCGACTCTGCCTTCCCAGAGCTCCAAACCTCGGTCAGAAGGGGAACCAGTCCCGTTTACTCTGCACCAAGAGCTGCCGCGCTGAGGTGCCGGCAAAACCGCCGCGCCGGCCACAAGAGTCGCGCTGGCAACCCGCGCAGCTCCTCCACTGGGAATCTTCTGCTCCTTGAGCGACCAAAATTTGTCTGAAAGTGTGGCGTCCTCTCCTTCTCTGCGTTTTCACCAGGAGCTGCAATCTTGAGATGTTAGCGGTCAGCCATCTTGGATCGTTCTTTTTTTTTTTTTTTTTTTTTAGAACATCAACATTTATTTAACATGATAAAAAAGAAATGAGATATGAACATTTGCATTTAAACAATAGTAAGTAGCCTTTAATACATTACATGTGCTGATTGTATAATATATAAATAATGAACGTAATTACATTTGTACACAAACTAAGTACTGGATTTGGAAACCTGCTTATTGCTATACACATGTATTCCAATGAAGTATTCATATCTTTTCATGAATGTATTGATTGTTATCATTTATCAGTTCTCAATAATCCTCAGTCGTAATCTTTATACTTTGCTACTGCTTCTGTTTTCAGAGCTCCAGTGAGAGCTATGTTTGTCCTTCACGGTCTTCCCTCTACCTGTCCTAGGTTGTCCTTTGCTGCTCTTACTTCCTTGTTTGTCTGCACTGCCTTCTGGGTAATTTCTTCGAGTCCCTCAGTTCACTAAGGCACTCAGCTGTGTCCTCCCTGGGGTCACACCCAAGGCCATTGGTTCTTTTTTATCTGAAAGTTTTACTTGGTTCTTCTTTTAAAAATTAGCTTGCCTATTCTTATGTTTTCTTTTTCCATTATCATATTTTAGAACTAGTCTTTCATTTCTTTAAAGTCTTTAAATATAGATTTTATATCCCATGTACGATTACGTTCATATCCGATCCTTATTAAATAGCATTCTTTTTGATGCCCCTGTTTTTTGCAGGTTCTCCCTCGTGGTTCTTTCTTTCTTGATTCTTTAGTGAAATCTGCTGATGAGTGCTCATTTTTCTAGTAACACTCTCTATAAATATTATTTGAGTTTAGTAATGAGCTGAAATTATCCAAAAAGATTTGTATTCTTTTGCCATATGTAAATTGCCTATAAAATAAACTATGAGTTTGCTGTAATATATATTCATGTCTATGTATCTATCATGCCAAAGTGTAAATTTGAGGGAGGCCTAGCTTTTTCCTTTCTTCTTAAAGGGTTGATGGGAGGTTTGTGTGTGTATTTGTATCTCCATGTGTTTATGTGTTTACCTTTCATTCAGGGTCAAGTTTATCGACAATTTACTTTGTATCAGCTAGAGAAATGAGTTGTCTTTAGTTTTGGCTCACAGATCTACTAAGAGTGTAGCCTTCTCTTCATTCCAGCTCATCAAGAGAACATATGATTGTTTCCCATCTTTTTAGGGATCTGGATGTCCTCCTGCTTCCTGCACTCTAAGAGTCTGTGCAAACCAATTTGAAAGTCAACATTTTTGGGTAATATCCTCAAAGTCAAACCTGTTTCAGAGTTCTATTTTCTTCTCTCAGTTTATTTCTCTATTTAGTTTTCAAATGAGAATGCTTACTTTCTTTCTGGTGCATTGATTCATTTATAAAACACATTTCCTGAGACTTTTAGGTGCTTTTAATTAGTAGAAAGACCAATTAGAATATCTAGTCTCCCATATTGCTAGAAGAGGAAAATTGTATTGAGAAAATTGAACAAAAGCTTGCCAATGTGCAAATGCTTCACAAAATTTAGCCTTTGTCTGCTCAATGCTTTTCACCTGCTCTAAGTTTGTTATTTTTGTTATTAAAATAAATCACTTGTTTCTATTCCCTAATCTACTTAACTAAATTGTGACTTGCAATTTAATTCATGTTTGGAAATAATTCATGTATTTATGTGCTGCTTTAAAAATGTTCTGTAAGTATCCTGTATGAGTGACACATGAAGCTTTTAACAGAAACGGTACCATAGTGAGAAGAATCTGTGTATAATAATGAAGCACACTGCATAATTCCTAACAAATAAGTATCAGATTTCCATTAATTTAAGTTTTTCTTTAAGTGATGAGCTGCTTGTGGTTTTCTTTTGTTGAGTTTATGTGGTAGATTGTAAATTAGAATATACTAATTGCATTCAACTTAAGTATTTTGAATGGATTTGGTATGGACCCCACTATGCAGAATCTATCCTTTGGTTCCTGTATTTATAGCTTTATGAAATATTGCCTATCCATAGGAATGGTAGTATTCTGCTATTGCACTTGGTAAATTCCCTTAACATGGTCATTCATATCATCGATGGTAGCTAAATGTTTGCAGACCAAGTAATCTATGTAATTAATCTTAATTTGTGGTTGATGAGTAAAATTGGAGAAACAAAAAAAAAAAAAAACCCTTATCTGGATCAGGTAATTTATTATGAGCTTATGCCTGTCTAACAAAGCTTGTCTTGAGGTAATAAGTACCAGTGTGAAATTATGGATGGCTGTACATATATTCATGATGACTATTAAGAAAGTAACTCAGGATGAAGGCTAGAAACCCTTGGGATATCTTTGCAGTAGAAAGAAGTAAACAAGATTGTCTACTGAAGTTATTTACTAATGCCTTAATCAAAAATCTTTACAAAAATGCATTTATTCTAGCCTCCTACATTCAAAGCATGTGTTCACTATACAGACAAAACTGAGACATGGAGTCACTGCAAATGCCCAGTGTTCAAGTCCAGCTGAACCCTCACCATTGGCCTGGAAATTTGAGCTCTATTTTGCAATCCTACCCCTAGCATGCTTTTTCTTCCAGTACTCACAGTTCCTGTTCTCCATGAGCTCCTCTGCTTTTGGCATATCCCATTCTCCACCTCCACTCCTACACACTCAGGAGGTCAGCAGATCCATTTCCACATACCTTATTGAGGAAATTGAAAGTTTTTTATTTTATTTTATTTTTGGAATAGACTCTCACTCTGTCTCCCAAGCTTGAATGCAGTGGCACAATCATGGCTCATTGCAAGCTGTGTTTCACAGGTCCAAATGATTCTCCTGCCTAGCCTCCCAAGAGCTTGGGATTACAGGTGTCCACCACCACACTTGGTTAATTTTTGTATTTTTGGTTGAGATGGGGTTTCACCATGTCAGACAAGGCTGGTCTTGAACTCCTGACCTCAGGTGATCCACCCACGTTGGCCTCCCAAGGGGAGTGCTGGGATTACAGGCATGATCTACTGTGTATGGCCAAGGAAATTGAATTCTATCTCATCTTCATGTTCCCCACTAACAAACATGATTATTTGTAGCTTTCCTCATTTTCTTTCTTCTACACCTACCTTCTCCTCACATGTATGATGGTTGCAGTGGTCCAGCTGTGAAAATGAACAGTCTAAAATATCAAGAAAGAGCACAGCACAGTGGGACTGTGTGTGTGTGTGTGTGTGTGTGTGTGTGTGTGTGTGTGTGTTTTCAAATATCACTGCAGGGATGCTGCTGGTTGTTCCGTATTGAGGGTCTCTGCTTCTTTCAATTGTATGGTGCATCTCCTCCTATGGCTTCAGCTTTTCCATCCAGCTGACAGAAGGGAAAAGCTTCTGCCCTAAAATGGCTGGAATTCAGTCATATGGCCACCCCTAATGAATGGGCATCTGAGAAAAGGAATCTGTTTGGTATCTGCAAGTCCAAGGAAAAATGGAAAGGAAGGTGCTGCCATTGTGCCAGACTGAGTATCCCTGCCAGCCTCTTGTGCTCACCTCTTCTCTCACCTCTACCTCAACAATTTGCTCATTTTTGGCTGGTTTATCTGTAATCACTCCTAACATGATGTCTCCTCACATATAAGCACAATCATCATCATTATTATCATCACCATCTACACTCGTTTAACATACACTCTTTTCCAGGTCAACAGCTATTGGCCAGAGGTCATTATCAGCTTTTGGAGGTCACCTGAACTCCCTTCCTTGTGTTCCTCATCATCTTCCCAAGTATTGATACCATGTCAAGTCCTGGTCATGCTTGAAATATCTGTCCTGCCTCTTTCCCTTATCTGTCTGCCTTCTGCTTCTGCTATTACAGACTCCTGTGATTACACTGGGGCCACCTGGACCACCCAGGATCACCTTCCTATCTTAAAGTCAGATGAACAGCAACATTAATTACAACTGCAAGTCTGTTCTGCCATGCGCATAACATAATCACAAACATGACACCAGGGGTGAAAGTCACAGTGAACAAAATCCTGCCTAGTGCACTGCATAGGTTTAAACATTGTAGCGTGGCGTGTGAGAGCAGCATTGCAATTCATTTCCTACTTTATTAACCTTCTGGTTTTACCATGAACTTTGTGCCTAGGCAGACCATATGTCTCAATTTACCTGGGACAGCTCTAGTTTATGTGTATTTCAAGATTAGAATTCCCAGCATCCCCTTTGATACTAGCTTGAACATTACATTAGACGGTCACTTAACTCTATTCCATGCCCTACCCCATTGTGCCCTGTTTTCTAGTTTCCAGAAATTGTCTATTTCATGACTCCGTCTTTTTTAATAGTGTTTATTCCTTCTTCCTTTAAGATTATCCTTCTATTTGATGTCTTTCTGGGCATTTTCGTATTTATCAGACACACTTTATCTTCTGTATGAAGCCATCGTTGTACCCATTTCTGATAATTTGCCAGTTTTTTCCTTTGTCCTATCACTGTACTTTTATATACCAGTCTCATAGCAACTTAAACTTTTCTTTTTTTATTCCTGTCTTCTCTTACTAGGCTGTAAGTTCTCAAGCCCAGAGAAGGCACCTTATCCTTTCTGATATTGATGCATCCCAAATGGATCAGAGAGAATCTGATCCTTTCCATGAGTTTGTCTGAAAAGCAAACAGGTGAAGCAGCAACAGGAGGCTCCGGGGAATATATTTCAAAAGGAAACCCAACCCCCAAATAAACTCTTGACTTAGAGATTGGTTTGAAATGCACTAACTCTAGGTATCAATAACTGAAATGAAGACAAAACATCCAGGATCTAAGAGCCCATTCACCTGGGGCATGGGCTACCTGAGATGTGGCTCTCCCATGCAAGGATGGCTTTAAAGGGAGATGCATTACAAACATGTTTTCCTGAAGCTGTTGGCGCTTTGGTTCTTAAACGAAATCAAAGATTACCATCTGCTGAAATAAGGTTGAAGCTGGTTAACAGAGTGACTGGTTTCGTCTTTACTTTCTCTGAAAGACCTATGGGGCAGTTTGCATTAGATGGTGATCAACAAACACTGCAGTGGGAGTTCACGAAAGTAAACATGGGCCACCGTCCTCCACTTCTCCCCTTGCGCTTCAGGCAAGTCCGAGGAACAAGCTTTCTTAAAGCCTATCAGGAAGCAGATTGACTGATACACAGACTGTGTGACATCCGCTGCATGCTTGTGAACTGCCAGCCTGCTCTACGAACTGTGCATTGACAACATGGGTGTGATTGGAGGGATACAGTAAATGTGAATTGTAGGTAGCGGTATCAAAATGGTTACACACGGCGGACTCTGTGCTAAATTCCTGCATTCTATAGTTTGGTGTCTCTGTGTAATGTAGCAACTAAGCTTCATTTCCTGAAACTCAGCAAAATAAATCAAAAACCTGCCTGCATAGGAAAGCATTTCCACACTCCATATTATTTTTAGAGAAAAAAGTGATGACTTGCAAATATAGTCAAATAAATGTGCATTTCTAAATGAAACTGATTAGACAAGGTTCTCTGTAGCAAAATGTATATTCAGGGTTTGGCTTTGTCCTCCCCAGTCCTGCCTGCCTGATCAATGGACTGCACAACTTTTAAAAACATAATAACATTTTCTGTACTATACTGTCTATGGTTTATACTCTAGGAAGATTATTGCTTTTTTCAAATTTGGAAAAAAATAAGGTGATGCTAAATTCTTTGTAGTTGAGAGGATTATGGGTCTTTTGTGACAGAATTTAAAATGTCTACAAGTAAAATTGTTTAGTAAATAGTTATTATCTCAATAATTTTTACATTTTGTAAAACAACTGCAACTCAAGCCATAATTAGGCTCATTTGTATAAGCAACTAGTGAATCATGAGCTTCTTAAGGCTGTGCAGTAACTAGTTTTCCATGTTTTCAAAGAGCCCTAAAAGGAAAAGAATGAAGGAAATTGGCATTTATTTGACCCTTTTATGTGATACATGCTTTTAGATTTTTTCATCAAGTCCTCATATGAATAATACCTAATATTTATTAAGCAAATCCTCTGTGCCTAACACTGATACTTTTACATGGATGGTCACACTAAATTTTCACAATGCATCCAGAGGAAGGTGATACTATCCCTATTTTATAGATAGTGCATAGCACAGGGAAGCCACATAACATTAATATATTTAGGCAGCAGAGATGGGATGACCACGGGTGGGTGTTTTCCTGTGTAGAGAAATGATGAAACTGAAGGGCAGAAACATTGGAACAGGATTTAATGTTATACAGATTGTAAATGGAAGTTTGTGAATTTGAACCCTGACTGGCATGACCTTGAAGTCAGTGTTCTTTGGAGTACACTGAGAACCTCTGCTGGGAGCAGTAGAGACACATTTTAAGTCCCTAAGAGGTTACTATTCTAACTTCCACTAGAATCCAACACACAAGAGCCACTTCCACCTGACAGCTGCTAACAGCAGTTCTGGTACCCCACTTATTAGCAGAGGCACATTTATGTATGGAGTTTTCCTTTCAACATGGCATTTCTAGAGGTCGCACTAACACGTGGCTGGCAGATGAACTGGTCTGCAGGATCCAAGAGGGCTATTCTCACTTTCCTAGCATCTTGGCAGGAGACCTGGAATTCTGGGCTGGGTGGGAGCTGTCCTTCAGAATGCCTCTATGTGTCTTCCCCAGTATGGGAGTGGGGGAGTGGGGTAGTTGCTAGATTTACATGGTATCTCGGGTCTCACTGAGAGAGTGTTCCAAGAGAGCTGGAAGGAAGCTTCAAGGATTCCTATGACCTAGTCTTGGAAGTCCAGGAATGCGCACGCACACACACACACACACACACACACACACACACACACACACACATTTGTCCCACATTCTGTTGAGCAAGGAGTCAATAAAATGAGGCTACATTCAAGGTGATGTGAATTTGTTTCCCTGTTTCAATGGGAGAAATAGTAAAAAATTTCTGGCAATCTTCAATTTACTAAAGGAAGAAAAATATCAAATTGTAAGTAAACAGAAAGTCACACTATTAGTTACGGCAAAATGGCTGCTACAGGACTAGCCTACCTGCTGTAACCAACCATTAGTAATTATTATTATACTTATAATAGTTATGATTTTTGAGAAATATCAGAATTCAGTGGAAGAAAGGACAAATATAATTCAATAAGAAAAGAACAGGAATAGAACAATCTTTTTTTTTTTTTTTTTTTTTTTTGAGACGAAGTTTCCGCTCGTTACCCAGGCTGGAGTGCATTGGCGCGATCTCGGCTCACCGCAACCTCCGCCTCCCGGGTTCAGGCAATTCTCCTGCCTCAGCCTCCTGAGTAGCTGGGATTACAGGCACGCACCACCATGCCCAGCTAATTTTTTTGTATTTTTACTAGAGACAGGGTTTCACCATGTTGACCAGGATGGTCTTGATCTCTTAACCTCGTGATCCATCTGCCTCGGCCTCCCAAAGTGCTGGGATTACAGGCGTGAGCCACCGCACCCAGCCCCAGAACAATCTTAAATAAATGTTGGTAGAACAAGTGGATTCCATCTGGAAAAAGTAAACCTCAATACTACCTCACACCAAATACGAAAATAAAGTTAAACAGACGAAAAGCAAAAATAACATTATAAAACTTATAAAAGAAAGCATAGGAGAAAAATTTCAGACCCTTGGGGATAGGCAAACATTTCTTAGACAGAATACAAGCACTAAGTGTAAGAAAATAAAAATTATATTTCACCAAGATAAAATTTTGTTCCTCTAAGAGCATGAAAATATAAGCCACAGACTGAGAGAAAAATATTCGCAGTACGCATATCTGACAAAAAAAAATGTATATGAATAAGATGGAAAGAACCCTTAAAACTGAAAAATAAGAAGACATAACTCAATTAAAAAAATTCTTGAACATACACATTGCAAAAAAGACATAGGAATGCGTTAAAATCAAGTAAAGATCATTATTCAAATAAAGAACATAATCAAGTTCAGCATCATTATTCTTCAAGGAAATTCAAGTTAATATGCATCTACTAGAGTTACTGAAATTAAATAATTCTCCTACATTGCTAATGGGAATACAAACTTACTCGGCTGTTGTGAAATAGTCCTCCATGGGTGTCCCCTACCACCACACATTTTCTAGATACTTCAAAATATCTAGAAAACTATCTAGTATCAAAGCCACCCACTTTTTAATTATTACTTTTTAACCTAGGCCATTTCTCAGGGTTATGATAGCAATGAGCCACTTTGAGGAATGAGGAAATGTTTTCATCCAAGACAAAGTTTAGGGTTGCTTACCAGTTGCCCTACAATGAAGAGTTTTCCAAGGTCACTGTTCCTATCCTGTAATGTTCAACCATCCATCTGCCCCTCTGTGTCATCCCTGTGGGAGGTGGGCAATAAGAAAAGCCAAGTCAAACATGATTCTCATGCTGAATGCTCTACTGTGGATAATGAAATCCTGTTTTTCTGACCCAGGAGTTTTGTGTCTTCTGCTTGCATCCATAAGGCATTAATAAACTAAGGTATTATCTTTTGCTTGCATCCATAAGGCATTAATAAACTAAGGTATTAATTAGCTTATAAGTAGGTTAAAATCTCAGACTCTAACAATAGTTGCTTAGAGAAAGTTATTCATTTTGTAGTTAAATTTATGCATACCACATGACCCAAAAACCCCACTGATAAACGTTTCCCTAAGAAAAATTAAAACATATGTCTATAAAATAATTATAGATGAATTTTATATAACTTTATCCAGTTGATGTATCCATATAAAAATTATGACTCAGCAACAAAAAAGGGCAAATCTGATACAACATAGACAAATCTTAAAAATATTACATTAAAACACAAAACATTGTGTCTTTCAAAGCCCGACATAGAAGAATGCATATTCTAAAATTCAATTTCTTATAATGTTCTAAGACTGAAAGTAACTTGTGAAGGATTTTCATTCTTAAAGGCAAAAATTATAAGATTTTGTTTTGGGGATGTTAAATTTGAGATGTATCTTGAGACCACCAAGTGAAAATGTTGCATATTCAGTCAGTTAAATATTAATTTGTGAAGGAGCAACATTTTTTTTTTTTTTTTTTTGAGACGGAGTTTCGCTCTTGTTACCCAGGCTGGAGTGCAATGGCGCTATCTCGGCTCACCGCAACCTCCGCCTCCTGGGTTCGAGCAATTCTCCTGTCGCAGCCTCCCGAGTAGCTGGGATTACAGGCACGCGCCACCATGCCCAGCTAATTTTTGTATTTTTTGTAGAGACCAGGTTTTACCATGTTGACCAGGATGGTCTCGATCTCTTGACCTCGTGATCCACCCGCCTCGGCCTCCCAAAGTGCTGGGATTATAGGCGTGAGCCTCCGCGCCCAGCCTAGGAGCAACATTTTAGTGTAGATATCAATCTGAAGCGGAGGCAAACAACAAGAACGAATCGAAGTCAAGGACGATCATATTTTATAAAATCTGGAATGGTCTAGAAAGTTAAATATCATGAGTATGCTGATAAATTGAGGACTGAAAGGGTATCTGTTGCCTTTAGAGACACACCTACCACTAATACTATTAAAGGGTGTTTGCACACATTGCAAGGTTGAATTACAAAATGAAAAATTTTGAGGAGCTGGAGGGAGCTCACAAAATGGGAATGGAGAGAACAAAACTATTTTTTAAAAAATGATTATCAACAGTTGTTTAGCAGTAGTAGCATTTAGGAAGGACTTTTAGCTATTTTATTTATTTTATGTTTTGGAGACACCTATGCATGCATTGAAGCTGATAAAATTTATACAGGAAAGAAATCTAAACTAAAAATTTACATCTGAGGAGAGGGTAGGGTATTTCTTCTTCTCTTCTTGCTGTGGGAAGAAGTGACGATTCTCTGCTAGTATGCATTGATAGAAGGCTAAGAGACCAGATAGGAGGTTGAATTCAAATCTGCAAATATGATCCCCCTTTTGTGTTAGTTTTCCCGAGGTTGGAGTGTGCTATGGAATAGTCCCCAGACCTCAGGGGTTCACACTAGCTTTTCACCCATTGACATTGCATTTCAGCTCCGGGTTAGATATGGTTTCTCTCCTCATGCCATTTTACCACATTGAAAGAACAGCTTCTATTTGAAATGCGGTTTTCAGGCAGAAGGGAAAAGGGAGACAGCCAAACCGGACAACGCCTCTCGAAGCTCTGTCTCAGACACGCAGAAGTGTCCTGTTTTGAAAGGTGACAATCCTCTAAGCAATCTATTAAAAGCAGAGGCTTGCGCACAGAGAGAACACAAAGTGCAAAGGCCTCAAATCCCAAACTGACTCTGCTATTTAGGGAAGAGAAAATGCTAGTGAGGAAAGTGCAGTGATGGGGGATGGGATGAGACCTAGGAGCAAAGGCGACATCTCCATGAGTCATCCATGCATGGAAGGGCACAGACTGACTTGTACCCTTTGCCAACACAGAGCCACGCATGGGAAGAACATCATGGTTTACATCAGAAGGCCCGTAATGTGATGGAAGAGTGGAGAACTCAGACATGTAATCTGCCAATTACAGTTACAGTGAGAACCATGGTGATGGTAACAGGGGAGGCCATGGCAGTGCCCAGCATCCTTGGTGCAGTAAGTACCAAGAGGGAGGTGATGACAGGGTCATAGATATGGGCTGCCTGCAGCATTATCTGTAATAGATGTGGCCAGCTCTGGAAAAGCTTTCTAAATTACAGTAAGAAGTTTAGATTTCATTTTGAAGGTAATGGCAAGGCATTGGATTATTTGAACAAGTGAATGATATCATCTTAGTTCCATTGTAGAAAAGAAAACCTCTAGAATGAATTTTTTTTTAATGAACAGATGGAAAAGATCTAGAGGGAAGGATCTAGAAGTCTTCAGCAAGATCATGGGATAAGTAAGATTGTTTAGAGTCTGTAAAACTTACCTGCTGTTAATTTTGACAAGCCGTGGAAGGGCTTTAACCTAGAACATGATTTCTGTTTTAGAGAGATTATTCTGATAGAAGTCTTAATGGGAAGCGGGATTACCAGGTGAGAATGTAATCTTTAATAGACAGAGCAAGAAATAGCACAGGTTTCAACCAAGAAACTAGTCACGAAAATGACAGTGGGTAAGAAAATATGTTAATAGCCTCAAGGGATGTTAAGAAACATTATAACGCCCATGGCAGTTGACTGGGCATTATAGGAGTTGAAGGAGAGAGAGGGGAAGCTGAGTTTTTTGATTATTGCTTTTATAGTTACAATCAAGGTAGAGATGTATGGGAAATAGCCGGTTAAAGAAACAGCATTACTTTCATATTATCTTTTATTTGAAATACACGTGGGAAAACCAGAAGGAGAAACCTCTTAGGAGATGGGTATAGGATACTAAAATCTGAGCCACAAAAATTTCAGCATCATACCTACGTGTCATGCTAAGATAGCGAATGAGACTGCACAGGAATTGCATGCAGTTTAAGAGAGAGAGAGGTCAGAAGATAAAGATCTGCAACACTAACACTGAGTTATCTGAGGAAAATGTCCTGCAGAGGTCACCATGGGAGACATGTTAATTGTTTAGCCAGTATCCATTTAACTCACCTTTCCTCCTAATGAAAACCAAATTTGGAGAAGTAGGCAGTGCAGCTGGCTAGAAATATGAATCTTCCCAGCTTCTCTCATGCACTGAACTGACAGAGTTCAGGTCTGGTGTAATTCAGCCAAGCATACCTAAGAAGACATGGCTGCCAAGGTCTTAGGGACACTTTTCCTTTCTGATGCATTGAGTAATGAACTTTTTAAAAATCTAATTTTATCTGTTTTGTCTTAGACACATGAGGATTGTCCATGTCATTTTAACCCTGCAGTTTCCACAAGGTAACAAACAGAACAAAAGCCACAATGATCTGGAAGATGGCGTAGAAAGAGGGAAATGCCTAGACCTCTGATGATATTGCCAAATGGCTGCACGAGCCTTGAACTCCTTGACTCCAGATGTGAGGTTCGAAATCTGAAAAAAATTCTTGTTTATGAGTCTTAGTGTTGGGTTTTTGAGTCTCCTACAGTTCAAGGCATTCTTAAAGATAAAGACACTGAGAAGAAATATCACATACTGGAGGAGAACCAAGGGTGGACAGTTTCACAGAAAAGAGAGTGTCCACAAGGTAAAAACTCTAAAGTGAGGGGAGCCAAATATAACCGTCCTCCCAAGAAGACTCAGTCAGAAAGCCACTCTTACCCCAAGCTATCAGAAAACTTCAGGCATAAAGGTCAAATTGCAGAGTTTTCAATCATGAAACAGAGGTAAGAACCTGGAAACCATGAGAAATAGAAACTTCGTCTAAGAAGATTGTCTGAAGAAAGAGAAAGGGGTGGGTTAACAGAAAGACTACAGGGGAAAAAGTCAGCAATTTAGGGGCTGCCCCTGGGCCACCTGTTTCTGGGAATAAAGTTTTATCATAAAAAGTCATGGACACTCATTTTTATATTGTCATGGCTGTTTTCACTGCAATCACATAGTTGAGTACTGTGACAGAGATCACATGGTTCACAGAGCTGAAAACATTTATTGGTATGGAGCATCAGGGGAAGGTTTTGTTCTTGCTTTCAGGGTGAGAATGACATTGACATATGGTTTGGCTCTGTGTCCCCACCCAAATCTCATGTTGAATTGTAATCCCCAGTGTTGGAAGTGGAGCCTGGTGGGAGGTGACTGGATCATGGGGGTGGTTTTTAATGGTTTAGCACCATCACCCTAGAGCTGTCTAATGATAGAGTTCTCACGAGATCTGATTGTTTTAAGTGTGTGGCACCTCCTCCACCCTTCCTCTCCCACTATGTAAGATGGGTCTGCTTTCCCTTCACCTTCTGCCATGACTGTAAGTTTCCTGAGGCTGCTCCAACCATGCTCCCTGTACAGCCTACAGAAGGAAAAGCCAATTAAACCTCCTTTCATTATGAATTACCCAGTCTCAGGTATTTCTTACAGGAACAGGGAAAAACTGCGAAAAATGAGAGAGGTGGTTATGCCATTAACACAATAACCTTAGAAGACAGGGTAGCTGTGTTGCTACAGCCAAGACGAGGGATGATCTGTGATGGGGTACATGGGAAGCTAGGAGCTCCTTGTTTTCTTTCTGGAAAGGGAGTTGAAATATCTTAGTAAGACTGATTAGCAAGAATACCATGATCTCAGATTACATCTCCAAAAATGCTGTCCGGAAAGTTCTAACCAATGATTCTTTAATGAAGTAAAAACAGGTATAACATATTTCTATGCTCTAAAACTCTCAAAACACCAACATCAATAAAAGCATTACAGGTTAAGAATAATATGTTTAGACTTATCCCCAAATTCATTTATTTTTATATAAAATAAAATTTTATTTTATTATATTTTTTCTTCCATGACTTTAAAACTCTGAAAGTTGTAGATCAGAAACAGACACCATTATCATTGTTCAAGAACTAAAAAAAAATAAAGATCATTAGAAAACTATTGGCATTTTGATAATAGAGAAAAAAACAACAGGTTAAATTTCGTTATGAGAATGAGAGACACTGCCCTTTATGTTTTTATGTATTAACATTACAAATAATGCCCAAAGGAGCCCTCGAATAGACTGAGTCATGTGCGTTTAAGAAACAGATTTAACAAATAGTTTCCTATTCCATTCAGGTTTTATGATGAATTCAAATTATTTGCTTTCTTGTCCTATAGGAAGATTACACCTCTCACCCTGATGACATCAGGCTTGACCATGTTATCTGCTTTGGCCAAGGAACTGTGAGCAGAAAGGATGTCTATTACTTTAAGAACCATCACATGACTCTTATTTTTTATCTAGGGAAACTTCATTGTCACAAACAGGGGACTTCTTCCACCTGGATCCAAAATGAAAAAAGACACAAAGATCACAGTCAGTGGACCCCTGGAGAACTTACCACAGGAGTGAGAAATACCCATCCATTGCGATGAGTCACTGACAGATGAAGATACGTTGTGTAAACCAATGGAAATATATTTTACTTGAAGATTATTTCATTAATCCTGATATTTCTTAAACTTTTCCCTTCTTTTAAATTTCACACTATAGAGACACACAGAAACATATACCAAGTAATGCAATGGGATGTCCTTATGGAGTTGATATAAAAGAACAGAGATATCAGAGAATTCTAAACTCTGCAAAGACACCTGACCACTTGACATAAATGAGAAATGTTTTATTATGTTAATTCTTGGAGAACATGGGTTTAATTTGTAAAAGAAGTTGGGATTTCCTTAATTAATACTTACTTCCCAGGAGGAAATTTTAAATCTGTGCTTTTAGAGGCTTTACATGACAAGATGGCTAAAATTATTCAGTTTGCAGACTTACTGTTGCATGCTGACCCTCCGTGTGTGTAAATATTTTATATATTTTATATAACAAATATATAAAATATATATTTATGTAGTAATACATTTAAATATATATAATATATACGTAGTATGTATGTATACATATAAATAACTACATAAATATTTATAAAATATATTTATACATTTTATATATATATACACACACACAAATATTTAAGATGAAGTCTTGCTCTGTCACCCAGGCTGGAATGCAGTGGCACGATGTCTGCTCACTGTAACTTCTGCCTCCTGAGTTCAGGTGATTTTTCTGCCTCAGCCTTCCGAGTAGTTGAGATTACAGGAGCCCACTGCCACACCCAGCTAATTTTTGCATTTTTAGTAGAGATGGGTTTTACCATGTTGGGCAGGCTGGTCTCAAGCTCCTGGCCTCAAGTGATCCACCTTCCTCAGCTGCCGAAAATGCTGGGACTACAGCCATGAGCCACCATGCTTTGTAGCGGTGCATACATCCATCATCATATTTATTTTTTTCTTTGTGTTACAAACAATCCAATTATACTCTTTCAGTTATATTAAAATTTACAATATATTATTCTTAACTATAGTCAACTGTTGTGCTATCAAGTACTGGATCTTATTCACTCTATATTGTATGTGTATATATATTATATTTTATTTTTCCAGATTGTTTTTGGTAATGATAACATGTTAGATCTCAGTCTCATGTTAGAAACATGTATTAAAAAACATCAAGATACAGTTACTCAAAACTCAGTTATTTCACACTAAAGAGGCACACAGAAACCTACACCAAGTAATGCCAGGGGATGTCCTTATGGAGTTGATATAAAAAATAAGAGACACCAGAGAATTCTAAAGTCCCATAATAAATATTTATGAATTTGTTTGAAAAATATTACAAACGAGAATTTTAAAAAAGAAATTAACAAATCCCCTCAAGGCTTTAGATGTAGAATAAATATATGAAAGATAAAAAAATAACTGTTATAGGGGGTTCTTTGGAGAGCAGAAGTGCAGGTAGAAGACGCCTTCACAAAAGAATCTAAAGTTGGCTGACCCAGAGTAAAAGTCAGACTCTCAAACCATTTAGTACACTGCTTTCACGTATTACCAGGTGCGGTATACAATCTATTCGCATTTTCAGCGTAGAACTCTAGTACCTAGTATAGGTCAGTTTTTAAAACTTAGATTGAGTTTTCAAAATCTTGAGAGGAAACAGTGGGAGAAAATTATGTGTGTGTTCTATTGAGTTATTAGAAGACACTAATTATTGTATTACTTAGAGTCTTAAGGTTTCTTTGGTAATATTTTATGATTATTTAAATCATGATATTCAAAACAAAGTTTGAGTCATAGGAGACAGCAAGAATGTAGACCTGACATAATGAGCATGAGAAATTGCACAAAATATTCAAATGACCTGAATAGCTGTCCTAGTGTATTTCTTTAAATATTAAAGCTAGACATCAAGTCCTCTCAATTTAAAAACCTCTTACAAAAGCTGTACCAGCCATTTCAAAAATGGGATCTATTATACATTTAAAGCAATGTAGATCTATATTGGTTCATGTAAACTTTCTAATTAATAAAATCAACAACAGCCATGACTTTAGTCTCCAGAAAACTCTAGATAAGTTTCTTAATATGTTGAGTACTTGTAGAATAATTAAAACATATTTTTGCTCTTTATAGGAGAATTCAGTACATTGTTATCTTACCTCTAATATTGAATAGCATCAGGTCTGTGTAACTTATTCAAGATGAATCTCGAATGTATCAAGGATACATTCAGAATATATACTCTGGATATATTCAAAATAGTCTTGGAATAAGATATAACTTATTAAGGGAAACCTTGGAGTCACTGTTGACTTTTCTTCCACATGTCTTCATCCCCTGGAGTAGTTGCTAAGAGCTGCTCATTTAGGCATCTTAAATTCGGTCACAGCAACCCCACTGCCGGCACACTACAGTAGCACTCAAGAGAAACACCTGCAAGGACCTGCTAACCGGTGCCTTCTCTCCAATCACTCACGTGTGCCAGGTGGCTGCTTCCAAAATACAATTTTGCTCATGTTGAATCAATTCTCAGGATTTCAGAGGCTCCTCACTGCCCAAAAATCTCAAATTCCTCCAGGTTCAGTGGCTCTTGCCTGTAATCCCAGTACTTTGGGAGGCTGAGGCAGATGGATCATGAGGTCAGGTGATCGAGACCATCCTAACACGGTGAAACCCCATCTCTACTAAAAATCCAAAAGAAGAAGAAGAGGAGGAAGAAGAAGAAGAAGAAGAAGAAGAAGAAGAAGAAGAAGAAGAAGAAGAAGAAGAAGAAGAAGAAGAAGAAGAAGAAGAAGAAGAAGAAGATATTAGCTGGACATGATGGCATGCGCCTATAGTCCCAGCTACCTGGGAGGCTGAGGCAGAATAGCTTGAACTCGGGAGGTGGAGGTTGCAGTGAGCCAAGATCATGCCACTGAACTCCAGCCTGGGCGACAGAGCGAGACTCCATCTCAAAACAACAGTAAAAATAAACAAACAAAAAACAAAACCCTCAGATTCCTTGGTCTTATTTTAGAGACACTGATATCTCTTATTTCATTACCTTAGCAGCTTCAATTTCCCTCTTTCCTCTATGGAAGTTTCATTCTGACCAGTGCAGACTATCGGCCCTCTGTAATATTTGTTAATTATTAACTTTACCCAGTATTTGTTTCTGCATATTATTTTCATTGAAAATTACTTATCTTTTAATACAGAACTTCAAAACCTAGGAAACTTCCTTAACCATTCATACGGCATTATTTTATACCGTTGTGTTTTAGAAATGTGCATTTCTTACTCTCCAGCAAAAATATTCCATTTGGTGGTTTGCTGTCAATTAACTTCTGTCACCCTCAGTCACTTCTCAAAGTCCATCTGTAATATATAGCGCATCTTATCTCCAAATAAATGTCATGGCAGCAGTCACAAACCCACATCATTCTTTGGGTTTAGCCAAATTTGAGTGTAAGCCTTGTGACTGGGAGGGTCAGATAGAATTCACTCGGTAAAGACATGTTTCATTAATAACATCTTGAAAGGTTCTTTAATTCAAGATTGTACAATCATTATAATGACATGAGAGTAAATTATCCCACCATGAAATTAAACCTGTAAGTCTATTATAATGTGACTAATTTAACCAGTCCTCTTAAAGCCCTTAGCACCGTACCTGCTGCTTAACACCCTGTTAACACCATTTTTCATCCTTTAGGCCCATGCTACCTACATTAATGGTAAATACCATGTAGTGGACTTATGACAACACCCTTCAGGTATATCTTCACATGAATTATGAGAAAACGCTTTGGCAGATGTGGGCTAGAAAATCCCTTTTAGGTGTATTCTAATTTCAATTTCCAACTTTTGATGATCTTCTGTGAGTCTCGCCTTCTTCTCATAAACTTGTCTTGACACACACAAGCACACGCGCACACACGCACACATACGCAGAGTGTCAAGGATGTTCTGTTGGAAATTTGGAGTTCGTACTTACATTAACTGCCTGTTAATATGCTGTTTCTGTTGGCAACGGTTAGTGCTTAAGAGTATACCTGTGACCTAAATACCCAACTATGAGAGGAGGAATAGGAGGGAAGAGGGATAAGCTAGAGCTAACATAAAATTGTAGAAATTTACATCATCTAAAAATAAATCTTTATGGTTACTGGCAAAGAGAAAAGATTTAGTAGAGGGTAAAATGTTGGACATCCATGAGAGAAGGACAATCACTGACAAAATAAGATATTTGAAGCAGTGGGAGAGGTTGGAACAGATTGACATTGTACAAAGAAAAGGGGAATACAATGGAAGAATAAGGGAGGATGCGAATCTATATGGTTTAGCATGACAGACCCACAGTGGCAAGTGTTCCTGGCTGACACTGTTCTGTCTCCGTGAAGTAGCATGTGAAGTGTATTCTGAGTATCAGGAAAGGAGAGTCTGGAAATAAACTTTTAATAATCAGGGAAGGTATAAGCCTACAGAAAAGGCATGTCACGTGCTGATCCAGAATAGAAAATATTTTCTATACAGCACTGTGGGCTCGAAGGACTTAGATGGCAAGAATTAGAATTAGAACCAAGTTACATAACTGCTGCATTGTGTTTGGCACAAGGGTGGAGCCTAAAGAGAGACCAGGGGATTGATTTGATGCATAGGTTTTAGGGTTGGGTAGAAATGAAGGACAAAAGATGATGGGATCAATTTGTCACGAGGGGACTGACTGGTATTTACATATCAAGACTGAGAAGGAAGGAGAGGAATGATGGAAGAGAGGGATGCCTGAAGAGTTGATACCTGATAAGAATGAAGGGGTTGCAAAGCTGGGAGACTTAATGTAAAGGGGTGTATGTGCTCTTAAAACATAAATAAAGGTTACAGTTTATGTTCGGAGGATAAGTTATTAAAAATTCTACAGATGAACTCAAATAACAATCATGAAATTTTAGTCTCGACACAGCTGTCAGCTAAATGTGTAACCTTGAATAGATCCCATCATACTCCGCACCTCAGAATTTCGATCTGTGAAATAGAGAATGAGACTTGGAGACCTCCAAAGAAATCCCAGTGGTGATACAGAGTGATTAAAGAATCAATAAATCATCTTTCCAAACAAAATAAAGGGCAGTGTTGATTTAAGAACGCCTCTTAAAAGATTTCAAGTGTAAAGCTCTTCTACATGGCTGGCTTCGGCTTTCCGGGTGCCTGTTTCTTCCGTTTTTCTGCTGACCACTCTCTTCTCCTCAAATATGCTCCTATTTCTCTGACCTTTATTCTTCATCTCCTTGACTAGCTCTGTACCTTTAATTCATTCATTAAATATTGGGCATTATCCAAGTGTCTTCTATTTGCTTACTTCTCATTGGAAACACTCTCCCTGGATGATATCACTCACTCTTATTGTTTTGACTGCCACATGCATACTGATGACCCCGGAGCAGACACGTCAAGCCTAGATTCTTCTACAGGGCTCTGCACACATGTATTGTATAAGCTGCCTGTTAGACCTGCCCACTGAAATGTCTCATACGCTTCACATTTAGCATATTTAAAATGACTTTTCTCCTCTACGAGCCTTTTCCTTCAAGTACAATTTCTGCTTCTCTTAATGCACTATCACGCACGATGACACTAAGTCAGAAAACCAGGTCATGCTCCCCTGCTTCTCATTTCCCCATCCACTAAATTTAATTCTCTCCCACTCCTAAGAGTCTCTGGGTTAAAGAGGACCTGAATCTGTTTTCACCTCACCAGACCTACTTCCGCCTTCTCCAAACGGGCTTCATTTCTAGCCTGAGCCTTGGTAATAGCCTCAGCATTGCCTCACTAAAGGCAGTATATTCTTCCCGTTCCCAGGTGTTGTGCCATACCTTTGCCTGAAGGAACTCTCATATAAAAATACACAAAAATGCTGCTCACCTGTGAAAATTATTTGCTGGTTCTCTATTCATGATAAAATACATCTCCAGCTTTGCTTGGGTAATATAAGCTCCTTCAAGATCTAATTTCTACCAATCATTGCCTCTTCTCCCTCACACTTTTGGGTTAAGCAGTGAAGCTTCTTGCAGTTCTCTGAACATTCTATGCTGTTTTAGTTATCATGTTAGTATTAATTTTCACTTCTCTTTGAAAACTTTCTCCATCATCTGCATGGATGATCCCCACTCATCCTTCAAGAGTTGGGATGAGGGAACCACATCCTATAAATCCGTTCATGTCCATATTTCCTAGAACATGGCTGGCTCTCAAGAAGTGTTTGACTGAGGGAATGTGAGAAGCAAAGAAGTACGCATAATGTAGGCAGACATGTATATGATTAAAGGTTCAAAGGAGGACGACTTATTGGTAATTTTACCAGTGGCTTTTATCCAAGGGAAATATATTTATTGAGTGAGCTCTGAATCACAGTAGATTTTTCGATATGGCAAAGAAGAGAAAATATTGAGGGCCAGCAGATCTGACTGATAATCTTGTGTTTATTGTTTGCCTGTCGGTATGCATTCCAAGTCTTGCATCAACACTGATTTAACTTTTCTTGAGGAATAGGAACCAATCCGCCCTTTCTTAAAACCTTTGTGTTTGGGTGAAACTGTCTCCAAATATAGGATCCTCAATAAGCCAGTTAATATACTGTTTTCTGTTGGTAACAATGACCATTTCAGAATGTACATGTGAGCTAAATACCCAACTGTGAATTTCCTGCAAAAAAGATATCCACTCGTTTTTCAGTGGATGCTAAGGAAGAACCATATACCCTTACAAAGTGTAGCGATCATTTTAGGTTTAAAAGGAGAGCCAGCCCTACAATAAAACCAGCATCCAAGATGGAGAGCAGATAGCTGGACAGAAACTTTCCGCATTAAAATCCACACATCTGCTTTGCCATTTGATTGATGGATGACGTTGGCAAAAAATAATCTGAATTCCGTAGATAAGTTTAGGATCCAAAGACACTAGGATTGACTTGTGCCATCAGCATAAAACTAACAGTTGTTTTTAGTGTGAAAATTTTCTGAAGAAATATTTGATGAATCATTTCTTCCTGATGAGCATGGCACTGAATGAAAAGGAAATTTGCACTACAAGAATTCAGAAGGTTACATTTCCTCTGAATTCTGTTTTTTATTACTGAAGTGGGAACTCCACTACTTATGGGGACAGTATAAAAGTAAGCAGAGAAATAGTGGTTATTATGAACGCAGAAAAAGGCAGATACCTCAAGAAGGTGACTGAACATATCCACAAAACCTAATTCCATTGTTACCATCATTTTCTTGTTCACTAAGCATTGTAATTGCCTAAATCAGAACAAAATCTGCTTAATGTTTAATAAGATAATTGATTTAAATTCACATCTCAGAAGAAAAGAATAGTGAATAACATGTCATTTTCCCCCAACTTAAGTGATAGTTAAAAACTAAAACAAATGAGAAATAAGTGAAGCTGAATGTCCTGGATGTATCTACACCCTCCAGGAACAACTGAATAAATCTTTCCTGGAAATGGTGTTTAATTACTCACAGCGGTGTCACATTGATACAGAAGCTGTGTATGTCTTCCATATATACTCTGTCCTTTTCTGTGTAACTCAGTGAATTTTTTAAAGTGGAATTATTAACTAGCCACGCTGCTCACCTATTAACTGATTATTATCAGATTTCACAAGTAATTGATGGAAATTGCCTGGGTTAAACTTTTCTGTTACTCTTAGTGTTGCCCATTCTCATTGGTTTTATTTGTTTCGTTTGTTAATGTGTTTTGGGAAATCCTATTTACTTTCATCTTTATTTTACTACCTATTTTTACACTCATAAATTTCTCCTGTAAAGTTTTTGCACTTTCAATTTACATGACTTTTCTTTTTCAATCATGAGTCACATCTTTTTTTATATTTCAGTGTTGTTCCTTTCAAATGTTACTCACCGAATTCTTCGTTTCTGATCTACATGTGTAATGAGAATGTCACTGGGGCTTCATCCTTCAGTACTTTCAAGAATTCTTGTGAGAAAATTCCCAGCCACATGACATTACATGGGATTCCCTTTCAAGTTTCTTTTAAATCTAATGCACTTTGAAAACTTTAGAAACTGCATTGGACAAGTTAAGTGACCTAACTTTTCAATGACTCAGGCTTCACATTTTAACCATATAATTGATGTGATTATTATAACTGAGTAATTTTTGGAACCAGCTGCTGGAACACCCATATTCTATAAATATAGGTTCAGTTTTCCTGATGAGAAAAAGGTTATAAGAATATAATGTTTAAAAGGTGATTTATGAGTTGAAAATAATACATTCCCAATAGAATTCAAGATTTTAAAAGTGGGGTAAATATCTTAGTGCATAAAAAATGCCAATGTGAAGAAAAAATTATAATTGTATATAGTTTTATGTAATTTAAATTTTCTAATTTACAGTGTAGGAAACTTACAATTCATGTCATTTTTACAAAAGGAAATATATTTATCTAAATTTCTTATCATTTTGGTTTCAGTTTCACAGGGGTAAACAGTTGTCTAAACGTCTCAGGATCCTTTTGTCCATGTGTTATTAATGCTCAGGACTGGTTTGTCCAGCAGGCTCTGTCCTTCCCCAGTGCCATCAGTGAGTGCAGCTTCTTGTCAGCCAACCAGGGAGCAAGAAATGCTTTTGTGTCAATTCAGACTCTGTGGCAAAACATAAAGGTAATCTTCTAACTGGGTACCTCCAAAATAGAAGGAAAGTAGTAGTTAAAAATAAATAAATCACAACTATTTTTTAATTAATTCAAAGCACATATGGTTTACTAAAGGTAAACCAAACATAATTTCATCATAGAGAAAACCTAAATATGTATGACATAGGAAAGCATGTAAAACCCCACACTTCTGGCCAGGTCTTGTAACCAGTGGCTCATGCATGTAGTACTTTGGAAGGCAAGTTACTGGCCTCCCACCTTGAGGTGGGAAGATTGCTTGAGGCCAGGAGGTTGAGGCCAGGAGTTTGAGATCAGCTGGGGCATATAGTCAGACCCCATATCTAAAAGAATAAAATAAAACAAAAAATTAGCCAAGCATGTAGTCCCAGCTACTTGGGAGACTGAGGCAGAAGGATGGCTTGAGCGCAGGAGTTCAAGGTTACAGTGAGCTATGCTCAAATCACTGCACTCCAGTCTGGGTGACAGAGCAAAACCTGTCCTTAAGAAACAAAACAAAACAAAGGCATATTTCCTCTAAAGTAGAGGGAAAAAAATGTCATTTTAAAAGCCTTATATTACCTGCAGATAAGTGCTCACTTCTAAGCAAAATGTTAAGTATAGAGAAGGT
Source organism: Saguinus oedipus (assembly GCA_031835075.1). Taxonomy (NCBI): domain Eukaryota; kingdom Metazoa; phylum Chordata; class Mammalia; order Primates; family Cebidae; genus Saguinus; species Saguinus oedipus. The sequence goes on along the minus strand of CM063169.1, from coordinate 8,965,339 downwards.
AAGAACCAATTATACATCAAATCACAATGAATGCAGAGACTTATACTTAATGGTGAAGGAATTAAGAGACATCTCAAGCTGTCCCCTTATTAAAGGTAAACTAGAAATCATAATATATTTGACAGAGAGCTCAGAAATAATTAAATTCAGCAGGCTTGCCAACAGAATTGCACCATAGAATTGCCAGGGGAGTTATCCTGAAGCACCAATTCTGGGCTCTGCCTTTGACCTTCTAGGTAGATAAATGCCAGTGATTTTGAAAGTAATTCGCTGCAACTCTATTGAATCTCCACAAATCTTGTGTAATCTCTCAATTTTAAAAAGAAGCTAATATTTTTTCCAGTTTAAGTCACTTATTCAAAGTCAAACATGCTTTAGTGACGGAGATGAATCTGCTTTTAAATGTACTGAAACAAGCTGATAAGAGTAACGTTTCTTATTGTTTTCCAGTATAAAGTTAAATAGATTTTTGATGTTATAAATCATTTAAATATCCGTAAAATATTTACAATATCATTTATTCTATTTTTATCTTCTGGAGTAATATTATTTAAATAAAATGAGTTATTATATCAAATGCTTGCTGAAACTAACTAGAAATCTTAGGCCTTTAAAAATCCGTCTCATAATTTTGAAGAAATATCAATCATTTTTATATACTTTCTAATTTATGATGTGAAAAGCTAACTTTTACTAATCTTATCAGGCTACATTGAGTAATAATAAAGAAAATTAAGAGCTTAGAAATATTTCTTTGGAATATCAGTAAAAATCTTTAAAAAGAAAAAAAAAAAACCCCTTGTCCCTATGTGTGAGAGACATAAAATCAGACTTTGTTGAAATGCAAAATGGCCTTGGACTATTTCATGGAATGAAACTACAAGGCAGCACACCACTTTTCCAGATGGGGTCATGTGGTCGTGGCTCTCCCCCTCTCATGGGGGTGAGAGCACACTCTTCCAAAGGAAAAATAGTGGCAATCCAGTCCCAAGATGCTACCGAACATAGGATCACAGATGAGTAATCTGTCAGTTTCTCAAAAGAAAGAGCTTTTAGGAGTGAGAGTAAGGATGTGTTTCAATGACAATACCCCAGATATGATACTATTCTGAAAACTATGTGGGGTTTTATGAGGGATGGCAACCGTACAATATGTTAGATCTCCGCATCAGGAAGAAATATTATTTTTTGTTACATGTTACAAATATGCCTATAGACTGTGATTTAAACACATAATGTGTTTAGGTCGGGCGCTGTGACTCACGCCTGTAAACCCAGCACTTTGGGGGGCCGAGGTGTGTTGATCACCTGGGGTCAGGAGTTCGAGACCCGTCTGGCTAACATGGCGAAACCCTGTCTCTACTAAAAATACAAAAATTAGCCAGGCGTGGTGGCAGTAGTCCCAACTACTCGGGAGGCCGAGGCAGGAGAATCACTGGGACCCAGCAGGCAGAGGTTGCAGTGAGCTGAGATAGCACCACTACACTCCAGCCTGGGTGACAGAACAATACTCGATCTCATAAATAAATAAATAGTGTTTACACTTTTTTCATTAAAAAATAAATCTGAAGTTAGGCACTCCAGAGCTGAATTTCTCAGTTTCAATTCCTATTCATTTTTTTATGTTTCTTGAGGGTTTCTCTATTATAAGTCCTGAAAAGTAAAATAATTAAATGCTTTATATTCCACCCTCCAGAAGTAGGGACATCATCACATCATTTTACCTTTAAGACACTGACTGGATTCATAGATGAATGAGCCATATACAATATACAAAAGAGTATGAAGATGAGCCATATACAATATACAAAAGAGTATGAAGAAAGAGAGACAATCTCTAAAGCTAATTTTATAACTAATATTGTAGTTTAATGTAGTAAGAAGCAAAGCTAGAGGATGGTTGATAGAATGAAGAGGGCACTTTAAATCAGAGAGACAGTTTGAAAGAAGGAATTTTTTTTTTTGCTGGATGCAGTGGCTCACGCCTGTAATTCCAGCACTTTGGGAGGCCGAGGCGGGTGGATCACGAGGTCAAGAGATGGAGACCATCCTGGCCAACATGGTGAAACCCTGTGGGCGTGGTGCCGCGTGCCTATAGTCCCAGCTACTTGGCAGGCTGAGGCAGGAAAATTGCTTGAACCCGGGAGGTGGAGATTGCAGTGAGCCAAGATCACATCACTGCACTCCAGCCTGGCGCCTAGTGATGGAGCGAGACTCTATGTAAAAATAAATAAATAAATAAATAAATAAATAAATAAATAAGGAAAAGAAAAGAAAAGAAATATTTTTTATTTAATTTGATTTATTATAGATTTAAAAATTAGTTTAAAAATGTAACCAAGAACTTACAGTGATAAGTTGTTCTTTTTCAAATGTCATCACGATAATGCTGCATAATCACCCATTCAAAAATTTCATGGCTTAGAACAATAAACATTTACTCTGGAGCTCTCTGTTTTGTGGTTGGGTGAATTTTGGCTACTCTTGACTTGGCTGAGCTGGGAGGATGCATCCGCTTCAAGCTGCAAGTTGGCTGAGCTTGGCTCATCCCTTTTCATTCCGAGACACAGATGGAAGTGTTCGGAGCAGCCCAAGCTGTGGCATGTTTCTTGAATGCAATGAGAGAAGCTTAGGGCAAGCCCAAAACATAAGCACACTTGATTAAGTCAAAAGGCAAGGACTAGAGAAGTGCACGCCACCGATCATCAAGCCGTGGTAAAACTGTCGATAGCTTAGAATTAAAGGAGATGTTCTTTTTTTTGTTTTGGTTTGGTTTTTTTTGAGACGGAGTTTCGCTCTTGTTACCCAGGCTGGAGTGCAATGGCGCGATCTCGGCTCACCGCAACCTCCGCCTCCTGGGTTCAGGCAATTCTCCTGCCTCAGCCTCCTGAGTAGCTGAGATTACAGGCACGCGCCTCCGTGCCCAGCTAATTTTTTTTTGTATTTTGAGTAGAGACGGGGTTTCAACATGTTGACCACGATGGTCTCGATCTCTTGACCTCGTGATCCACCCGACTCGGCCTCCCAAAGTGCTGGGATTACAGGCGTGAGCTACCGTGCCCGGCCAGGAGATGTTCTTTTGAAGGTGCTTTTTCTTGCAGCATTAAATCTTTGACACTGAGACCATTCTCTAGGCATACATTCCAAATCTAATATCCAGAGAAAGTTGAACATAGGTGATATTATTTTTAGTGTCAATTTTTATGTTTCTTTACTTCTTCAGTATTTTTTAAATAAGAATGGTAACAATGACTTTAATGAGTGAATGAATTTAATAACTGGTTAATTTTACTGTCCAGTGAAAAACAAAGAAGTCTCAGAATGTTCTTTACAAAGGCAAAAGAATGCTTAGCATTATGTTTAGTTGGGCTCTGAGGAGGGACTCTACAAGTAAGCTAATAAAAAATATTACGTCTAGACAAAAGTTTAGGTAACTTCTTATAGGATGAGTCTGGCAGTATCACCACTTGCTAACTGTTAAAAGCAGCTTTTCAGTTTTATATACAGTTGAAAGAAAAAGGAAAATGATAAAGTGTCAGTAGGGACCCAACACCCACCAAGAGTTCCAGGACCTCCCGCACCAAGAGCACATTCACATTAATGCATTACATTTAAGGGGTCCCAGAGTAAATATTTTCCATTCCCCTCATAGCTATATTCCCCACATGTAGACAAATTAATGAAGGGGGATTCTGGAACTGTACATAAATATTCAACTCGTGTCTGTATTTGTGCCCCAGCTTACAAATAACTAATAGTCGGCTGAGCCAAAATAACCATATACGCAAGACATGTAGAAGGATTGCTGATTTCATTTATTATACCACCTGTGAACCTCCTAGGGGAAGGGCAGTCTAGTGAAATATTTTGGTGTGCTGACACAATTTTGTACTTGTTTATGAGGCTGCACCAGCCTATTCCTAATTTCCTGTTGTAATTTTCTGCTTCAAAGGCCAAGTCCACACATGGGAAGAATATTTTCTGCAAACAGTCTTCTCACAGCTCTGCTATCTCTGTCTCTCCAATTGCCTCTCTGGGCATTCTCTTCCCCTTTATGCTTTTAACAGTCATAAGGGATTTAAGTTGGCATTTGAGGCAGAACAAAACTAATAGCTGTAGAGGTTTTAGTTGGCTATGTCAATTACCTGGTTCTGATTCTTTTTGAATAGGTAGGAGAAAAAAATATCTCTTTTCCGATTCCTGAGCTACTAATGACTTTGGGAAGAGATTTCACCCCTTTGCATTTCATCAAAAGATCAAACGGAGACAAACTGATCTTACCGTTGAGCTCACAGCCTCACTACAAACATGTTTCCATCCTAAAGCGAAGTGTTGCTGTAATGCAGACAGCCTGGAAATAGTAGTGCTATCCCTCAGGAAGCACTGAAAGCATCCTCTCCTGGAGGAGTAGTTAGTGCATTTTTGTAAGGATTCATACGAAAATGTGCTAATCCTAGCTGGGAAGCTTCATGTTACTAAAACTGATTCAGACAAGGTAGTAGCTTCTGTCATTACATCTATCAAAGAATACCTGAAATATTGCATAATATTATGACTTTCAGCTTTAATTTATCATTTGTTGTTCATTACATACAATTTCCATGTCGATCGGATATATACTTGTTTAGAATTCATATTTACAGCTTGATATTTGGAATTTTGAATGTTTGCTTTACCTTGAGATTGAGAGTTATTTTTAAAGATGTGTACTTTCCATTGAAAGTTTAGATGTCCTAGAGGGTAGCCAGAATATGCCACTCCAGTGGAATCCATTGCTTAACCAAGGCAAACATAGAGCAGTAAGAGATGCCATTGCCTTTTCTGATGATATTGGACAAGTTGGAAGGCTAATGGCCTAAATGAGTTTGAGTTGGACCAGTTATTGGAATCAATAACATCTGGATGTTCTCACGCCAAATGATTTCCACAATTCCCTAACTGCTGATGAGTGACAGCATTCTACTATTAAGCAATGATCAGTCTAACTCTATGTCAATGATTTTTCTGCTCCTCGTCAAATAAATTCTGGCATCATGTTAAGCAGCAAAGAATTTAATACTGCCTGGCCATTGGCTTAAAAAATTTTTAGAAAATAATGAACATGCAAATAAAAATGATAATGAGAGTCCAAGGGGCACATTGCTTCACTGATAATTTGTTTGTTGTGCTTAAATATTGCAAAGATTTTTGGTATGAGCATCATATTGTACCATATGTGATTCTGTTTTGCTTATACCAAAATAATTGTGATTGCCTGAGCTTTCGAATCAATCGCTCTCTTTTTTTTTTGTATAAGCCCTATACTGATCACATTATTTAAAATGTCAGTATGAGTCTGCAGGCTAACATTAAGTTTATTTCTTCTTAAAGTGATTTTTTTGTTTTGTAATATATACGTTTTTATCTGTGTTTGAATATTTAAGGGGCACTTTCCAAGGCCACTTCTGAAGAAACTCAACTATTTTTGTTTTATCTAATTATCTAATAAATTAATACAACAAGTGAGCTCATTAAATGCAAACGAGGAAGAGGGAGAAGGTGTTGCTAGAACTTAATTAGCAAGATACAAAGACACCAATTAACACCTATAGCTCAGGAAAAAAAAAACCAAACCTTTTTTTCATGTGGCAGCATCAAAAAATAAAATCAGGGCTGGTTACACATACTAAGTAGAGTGCAGATGAATTTCAGTCTTCTGTGATATTAATGCCTCAGGAGTAAGTAAAAAGGGGGATGGGGAAACAAGAAAAATTTCTAGGCTAGGTAAAAAAGCACCATTTTGTAAATCTGAATGTCTTCTGTTCATGCGTTTGGATGAGACTATACATTTAAGGAGAAAATTCTATACAAATTTCAAGCCAATAATATTTTCTTGTTTCAATCCTTTGTACAGATATCTTCTCTAAAACACACTGTAAATATTTAACTTATAATAATTTTGTTTGATTTTATTAATTTTATATAATTATTTTCAAACCTAGTAATTTGTTGATTTTATCAATAATTATTGATTCTGTTGATTTTTTCAATAATTATTTCATCAAGCCTAATAATTTGTTTATTTTATCAATAATTATTTCCTCAAACCTAATAATTTGATTTTATCAATAACTATTTCATCAAACCTAATAATTCGTATGCTCGGCATGGTAACTCATGCTTTAATCCCAGCAACTAGGAGGCTGAGGCAAAAAGATGGCTTGAACCCAGGAATTTGAAGCTGCAGTGAGATATGATCACACCACAGCACTCTAGTCTGTTGACAGAATGAGACTTTGTCTCCAAAAGTAAAATAATATTAATACTAATTTAAAAAGAATCTAATAACTTATGTGTTAAAATAAACTTCATAAGACATAAATCTTCATAGCTTCCATAGTTTAAGGAGGCATGAACTTAAAAGAGGGTTCAGGTTTCAGTTTTCTAAGAAAGGACTACAAGTAGTTCAAAGACAACATACATTAGTATGACTTGAAATGTACCGGGCGCGGTGGCTCAAGCCTGTAATCCCAGCACTTTGGGAGGCCGAGGCAGGTGGATCACGAGGTCAAGAGATTGAGACCATCCTGGTCAACATGGTGAAACCCCGTCTCTACTAAGAATACAAAAAATTAGCTGGGCATGGTGGCGCGTGCCTGTAATCCCAGCTACTCAGGAGGCTGAGGCAGGAGAATTGCCTGAATCCAGGAGGCAGAGGTTGCGGTGAGCCGAGATCGCGCCATTGCACTCCAGCCTGGGTAACAAGAGCGAAACTCTGTCTCAAAAAAAAAGGAAACTGTAGTAACAAAAATTTTGTGCTTCTCAAGATAACTTAAACTGGTTACACTTACATCTAAGTTTATAATTAAGGCAGAGTGGTTAAATCCCAAACGTGAAATCAGTGTGCTCCCGTAGCTTTCATTACGTAAAGAAAGATTTGGAAGTATTAATCTAAAATAATGTTATGCCAATCTTTCCTGGGGTGATATTTTTTAACTTTTATTTGAGGATGATTTTAAGCTTACAGAAAAATTGCGGCAATAGTACACAGAGCTCCCATGAATCCTTTTCCTGGATGTACTGACTGTTGGATCATCCCCTGTGTACACGGTGTATATGTGCATGCATGTACACCCGCACACTCACTGCGAAGTGCAGATCACTGACACATGGTTCCTGCATCCCTTAGTACTTCAGCATTTATGTTCTAACAAGGGCATCCTCTTTGTTAACCACAGTACAGCTACCATTTCAGGGACCGGAATGTTGATAGAAAACCTTTATTTGATCTACCATCTGTATTTCAGTTTTATGAATTGACCCAGTTACGTCTATAATAGCTTATGTTACATCACATATTGGATTTGGTCGTAATGTCTCTTGAGTCTTCTTTAAACTGGAATGAGTCCTCAGTTCTCTGTTATTTTCATGGCATTGCCATATATGAAAACTTTTAACTATCAAGTGTTTCTGGTTTAAGGTTTGTGTGATGTTTTCTAAGAATCTGGTTCATTTTTCTCATAATACCACTTAAGTGATATGGTTTCTTTATGAGTATCAGAACTGGGGCCACACAGTTATCCACTGACCCTTCATTGATAATGTTTATAATTTTTACATTACTTTTGTCTAGTTTACTACTTAGATCTATGACATAATTTTAAAGGTGGTCATATTTTGTCTAATGATCATAATAACTTTAAACAACACATTACATATTCTAATGAATCACATTGCATAACCTACGTGTCAATCAAATTAGATATATTTATGTTTTAGAATTCTATTCACCAAACCCACAATATTCTAATATAAAAATCTTAATTCACATTAAGCTCAACAAAATTTCCAACATTTTTAATGACTGTAAAAGTCAAATACATTATTTAAAAATCCATGGTTTTAAGATTAGGTAGAACTTTTTTAAATGTTCTGTGTACAGCCTGTGCCAATTTAAATTGTGTTTGTTATTTCCTATAAGACCACATGAACACACTCACAAACATATCAAATAACTGATTACATTTCTCTACTCTCTTAAGCGACATTATCTACATGATTGTTAATGAGAAGATGGGCAGGTAAGTTATTGCCTGGTTGGGAAAATAAAAAAATTGTATATATCTGTGCAGCATGGACAAAAAATGTATGTAACGATAACGGAGGTGTGGTTACCATGTCATTATTTGGCCAATCTATTTTTATCATTGAAATTCAGATCAAGAATCAGAATGGCCCTAATTGCCCTCTGCGTCATGCTATATTTTACATATTATATTTTATACATTCGACCTCTAAGTCTGCTTAAAATGATTCTGGAACATCGAGTCACTTACCTCTTGGGTTAGAGCCGCTGTTACTTCAGTCCCAATATATCCTCCTGTTGTTTTTTTCCTTGTTTTGCTGAAAGACATTCTCAGAAATCCATTTCTCCAGAAATGTATATAAAGATGATTTCTTTTGTTCTTATAAATCTAAAACAATTATTTCTTATTCTTATATTAGAATGATAATTTGATTAAATAAGGATTTTTTTTTAAAAGAATTTTAGCTTCATAATTATTTTCCCTCAGCACTTCTGTAGATACAACTCTTTTGGAGTCTAGAGTCTAGAATTGCTAATTCAAAATTTATAGCGAGAGAGTTCCACTTCCATTTAAGATACGGAACATGAAAGAGTATTACCAATACCTTAATAATTTTGAAAAATATGTGGGACATACTACACAATCATCTCTATTTTTGAATCCAACAGAGAGCTGATATTGCAAGGAAATGAAATAGCCTAAAATCCAAGGAAAGACAGGCCATGAAGCAACAGATACTTTTAGCAGAGCATGGTGGGGGGCAGGGAAGATGAGGCCACCTTTATCCTCTTCCATTGCATAAGAGCCAGATCCATGACAGTATGTAACTGATAGAATATGGTAGAAGTATACCTACACCAGTTTCTCTGCCTAAGCCTTAAGAAAACGGCAACTTTTACTTTCCATCTTTTGGAAAACAGTCCCTCCAAATCCTTGCCTGCCATATGAGTTTGACTCTCCCAGGGTAGACAGGATTGTTAAAAGAACAACTTCAGCCAAACTAAAGTTAAAGGAGTTTAATTGAGCAATGAACGATTCATGAATTAGGCCGTCCCCAGCATCACAGCAGATCCAGAGATACCCCAGGGATGCCTTGTGGTCAGAACAAATTTATAGACAGAAACGTAAAGTGATGTACAAGAATCAGAAGTGAGGTACGGAAGCACTGGATTGGTTGCAGGTTGGCGTTTGCCTTATTTGAACACAGTTTGACCACTCATTGGTGTTTGAGTGGCTGAAGTATGGCTGTTTGGATTGACCAAGACTCAGCTACTGTTATAAGTGCAAACTCCTAAGTTAGGTTTAAAATCTCCTCTGCTTATTAAGTTAGGTTGCATTTCATCCACAAGGACTCAAATATAGAAGTATGATGTCTTTCTCAGGACATACTTAGCTTGCTTTAACAGTATAAACCATACGACCTGCTAATATTTGACATTCTTTGATCTTAAAAAAACTGAATTTTGTAGGTTTCAGCCTAATATAAATTTTGAGAAATATTTTGTGGTAATAGTTCAGCTGACTTAGAATGTGCATGCTGGAAATGGCTGACTAGCAGGAATTCTAATCAGAAGCCTAAAACAAGAAAAGGTAAAAACATGCCATTTATTTTTCTCTCCGATGAACCCAGAGGCTGGTTGAATCACATATTTAATAAAACAAAAAGTATTTTTGTCTAGTGGTCTAGAGTAAAAAAAATAAATACTTTATTTTTAAAGTATTTTAATTGAGGAAATACTAATGTTCGAGATATGTGAATTGCCTAGAATTCCATATGCACTCCTATTGTTTCAAAAGTTTATAAGAACCTAGCAAGTTCAAGAGCCTGAACACTTTGTGATGGCATCCAACGCTTTGTATCCAATCACTGATTTAATTTAGATACAAATTCAGTTAATCTTATGGTCAGATATTTGGTACAATATTACCTAATAAAATTACCTAATACTTATGAACGAAAAATTACCTTAAGTCAAGGCACATGTAGAGCACGTTTCTTCTGTCAACTGATAAAATGTAAGAGGTTTACTTTGGGGGGTCTCAACACATAGCTAGCAATTTTGACTCTCAGGCTGCTCCCTCACTTACTATTAAATATCACAGACAATCCTGTAGTATGTGGCCAAAAATTCCAACCTAATCTCTTCTTTGGCAATGAGTTGCAAAGCTGGAGTGATCAGCACAACTATTCAACTATTCACTGTCAATTATTCACCTTTTTTTTGGACCCAGTTCTCATTCTCTTTCTGCATATCTATGTACCCAAAACCTCTCTGAGATTTCAGATTACCACCCACTTCCTCAGCTTCTATCTCTCACACATACTTCTTATGTGGCTTACTACTTCACTTTTAATTATCATCTTCTTGCTGTTTTATATAATTCATTTTAAACTTAACAAAGACTTGGAAAGATAAGTAAAAAACGCATATGGTTAGTCTGCCACCTTGAATTCAAATTTGCATTAAACAAATATAAGTTAGTTCCATGAGACTTACTTTTCAATGTACTAGGGACAATCATTCTTTATCAATTACAATACTCCCTGATGTGGTTTGGCTGTGTCCCCACCCAAATCTCATCTCAAATTGTAATACAAATTGCAATCCTCACCTGTCAGGGAAGGGATATGGTGGGAGGTGTTTGGATCATAGCATGGATTCCACCACGCTGTTCTCATGATAGTGAATGAGTTCTCACAAGATCTCATGGTTTTATCAGTGGCTCTTTATTCTCTCTCTTTCTCACCTGCTGCCATGTAAGACATGCCTGCTTCCCCTTCCACTATGACCGTAAGTTTCCTGAGCCTCCCTAGCCATGTAGAACTGTGAGTCAATGAAACCTCTTTTCTTTATAAATTACCAGGTCCCAGGAAGTTCTTCACAGCAGTGTGAAAACAGCCTAATGCACTCCCCAAATATCCACCAAGTATTCAGCATTCTTGAATACTTACTATGCCTCAAGTGGTCCCGTGTCTGTCTTGTATCCGTATTTCTATTGCTTAGTAGTCTGGAATCTATGTATTCTCATAAAACAAAATTATGCTTTAAAATTTAAGTATGCATTTGAAGTTATTGGAGCCCAGAGAGAGGTTCTCAATCTCAGTCCAAGAGAAAAAGCTGAAATCTCATAAAGAAGGATGTTAAACTGAGCATTTAAAGATGATGCAAAAAGTTTGGCAGGTAGAAAAAGTGAAGATGGCACAAAGTCTGGGGACAAAATTGCTTATTTGGGACATAGAAAAGCACTGAATATGGCTAAAAACCAAGATGTTTAGGGGAAGACTATAGCAGAAAAGACTAGATACATGAGCGTTAGAACAACGCTGAGAATCTCATTTCTATCCCTTAGCTAAGAGAGGAGGCCAGCTAAAACTGGAGACCTTCAGTGTCCAGGGACCCCCAGTCTGCACCAGGGCATTCTGTTACACAGCTCTCTCTAACAACATGCGTCTAGGAACACTGAAAGTGTATTGCATAATTGTTAAGATATTTACACCGGAGTGACTGAAGATAAAAGAAGGAGGAGGGGATGTTCCTGAAAATGCTGTGAGAACAGGGATCAAATGATGTGGCTGGCTTAATGAGGGAAGAAGCAGCAGGCAGAAAAAAACAAAGTTTGAGGTTGAATAGAAGGCACTGGGGAATAAAAGCTGTGATAGAGAGATGCCGTTTACTGACTGCAGATACTAATCTTTCACAGTTCAAAGACGGAGAATTCCAGGTGCTAACAAGGACCTGAGTGTGGCCAAGAGAGTGCGTGCCAGAGTGCCTGGAACTAAAAAAATATAGAGGAGGAAGCATTAAGAGGCCAGGAAAGCACTGCTGTTAGTATACAAGAGCATGTCAACTTCTTATCACAGAGCTAAATCACTATTAGCTATTAATAACGAATGCACTAAAAACTATATTGTTTTTAGTACTACAATCTTAATTTTACACATATTTATACAAAATATTTAAATATGGTTATATCAAACTAAACATTCCAACACTTCCACTAAAATATTATACAGCTGATCATTGAACAATGTGGAGGTTAGGGCTGCCAACCCTCCCACACCCAGCCACACAGTCAAAAATGTATATATAACTTTGACTCCTCAAAAGCTTGACTACTGACAGCCTACAGTTAACTGAAAGCCTTACCAATAACAAGCAGTAAATTAACACATATTTTGTATGTTATATAATTTATATTCTGTATTCTTACAATAAAGAAAGCTACAGAAATGCTATTAAGAAATTCATAAGGAAGAGAACATATATTTACTATTCAAGAAGTGGAAGTGGGTCTTCATCCTCATCGTCTTCATACTGAGTAGGCTGAGAAGAAGGAGGAAGAAAAGGGGTTGATATTGCTGTGTCTGGGGTAACCAGGTGGAAGCAAATCTGCAGATAAGTGAACCCACACAGTTCCCACTGACATGCTCAAGGGTTAACCGCATTTAAGCTATTGAAGTTATAACATCTTGATCTGTAAAGATTAAATGCTGAACATTTTAGGCTCATCTGTTACGCTTTAATATTGCAATGTGAACATTACAAGACTTTCAGGATGCACCTTGATTAAAATATACACCTATTAAGATGCCAAATTAGTGACAGAAAAAGTAAAATCTGATTAAATTTTCTTTAAATTCCTTCTAGATTACTCTTCGCAATCAATAGAATTAATGGGTTACCATCAACAAAAAAGAAGCATTGGATTTCAGCATCAGAATAAAGGATAACCAAATTTTGTGATCAAAGTAGGTTAATACATACTTCAGCAAAAATTATGTTAACTCAAAACCTTGTTAATATCAAAGCTATAGCATGCTGTATAAAAACTGGGACTCTCATGAAAAAGGTTAATAATGAAAACCCGCAAAACAGGAAGCATAACATTTAAGTTGAAAAATTCTTAGAATAAAATGTCTAAATTATCTGATTGGAAATGTTAGGGAACAGAACTAGTTACCGATATCTCAGTTTTTATGTCAACATAAATGATAGTGGTGATGGTGGTGTCACTCCCTCTTGGAATCAATTAGGAATGTCTCTCCTGCTATCAGCCTGGAGAGTCATCTTACAGCAGGGTAAAGATAACTGTGTCTTATACAGGTGTCATTCTTCAGAGAAGCTGAAAAATACAGCTGGAGCAGAATTGAGGAAAAATACATTTATATGAATGGATTATATTATTGTTTTTCAATTTAAAAGACCAAGTTTTCCCTCCACCCTGTCTCTATTCCCCTTTTCACATTATCTGCAACTACCCCTCTCCACCCATTCAACTGCATTCACAAATTTTTCTAAGGATATAAGTGAAGCTGAATAGACAGTGAATTTAATAACAAATGAGTGGTCCAGGCACTATATATTTTACCTACCTGTCTTAGACTGGGTGGCCCAAAATGCAGAAGTTTATTTTTCACAGGTCTGGAGGCTGGGGAGTCTGAGAGAAGGTTCTTGGTAAGCTCTCTCTTCCTGACTTGCAGAAGGCTGCCTTCTTGCTGTATCCTCAGATGGTGGAGAGAGAGATCATGTCTTCCATCTCCTCTTACACAGACATTAATCTCATTCATAAGGGCTCTACCCTCATGACCTTATTTACCACCCAGAGGTAAATTCTTCACATCATCACATAAGGAATTAGGGTTACAATACCTGAACTTTGGGCCCATAAAGTATTTGGTCCAAAGCACTCTCCATCAACAGTAGCAATTCCTCCATAAGAGTGTAACTAAATGATGTTGTAACTGCACCAGGCCAGCCTGCATGCTGCCAGTGTGACTAAATCAATTCCTCATGCATACTGGCCATAAAAATGCAGACAGCCTTTAAGGCAACACAAAGAGACAGATACCCAGAGAAAGGGGATTGGAGCCCCTATGGAGCCCGTGCTTCCTAAACCTAGCAATGGTTTGGCATCACTAGGCTTAATCCGTCTTCTACAGGTGGTGCTTCAGGTGCAGAGGAGACCTGCAAAAGCTGCTAAAGAGCAACCCCACCACCACACCTGTTCTGGTGCAAAGTCCCATGTGTGACCTTTCTGTGTATGGCTGGGTCTATAACTCTCTTATAGTCAAGAGAAAAGGATTCTCTCTTTTCAAATGTTAGCTTACCTAGATAGACTTGTAATTCTCAGAAACAAAATACAGCATAAGGATAAGGATAATATCATGTCGCTTTTCTGCTGGGGTGCTGTTTTGTGTGTGTGACACAGGGTCTTGCTCTGTCCCCCAGGCTGGAGTGCAGTGATGCAATCATAGCTCACTGCAGCCGCCACCTCTTCCAGGCTCAGCGATCCTCATGCCTCAGTTTTCCAAGGCTCAGCGATCTTCATGCCTCAGGTTTCCAAAACTGGGATTACAGACAGGTGTGCACCACCATGCCTGGCTAATGTGGTGTGGGTTTAAACTCTTTTTATTTGCTGACATAATTACAGAGTCTAACATGTGTTTCTCAACATAATTGCAAAAACCCTTCAGTTTTTATTTACTCAAACATAAATTCTCATTAAATGATTACAGCAGTTATGGCATAGTAGACAAAACAAAAATATTAAAACAAAAATCTGAGGAGGCGTCTCGTCCGCATCACTGCATCCCTGGGGGACCTGGTCTCATCACTAAAAATCTCCCTTGTACTATTGTGAGAATGGCCTAAGAGAGTGGATGAGAAAACACTTTCTAGAGTCTAGAATGCTGTCAAAAATTGAATTGTCATTTTATTGTTTAATGGATCTTTTTAGATTGACAAAGAGCAATATAAATGTATGTCTATTGAATTTTCTGCCTCATTTGTCCACGTATGCTCTGACCTACACACTATCTAACAATGTGTGTTAACTTGTGCAGAAGAGCTAGGAAAAAACAAAAATATTTTCACTTGATGCCCTAACTTCTGCTAACTCTGAAGATATTTAAGCACATCCCCCCAAAAGTGCATAGTCATGGCTCTGGCATTTACACACCATCAGTGGCTCTTGGCTTGAATCCTTTACATCCTCCCCTGGGCTCTACTTGTCATCACAGGTATTAGGATCACCCACTCACAGGGGCGACCATCCGTGCAGCATGAGTCTCATCGAAACTGACTGTATCTACAAAGCAAATACATAAAATGCTTTTTCTCATATGTTCAAACGCATATGTATGTATTCTATGAATTGTCTTTATTGACAATTCTTGCTCATGCAATAACTTTTCTCAACTTTTATGTTCTCCCTCTTTCTGGAATGACAAATAACATCTCAGGCTTTCTTCTGAGGATTGCTTATCACAAGATTAAATCCACATGTAGAGACTCAAATTCATTCGATTTTTTTTCTCTTCTCTGATTTGTTTGTTAAATAGTGTTTGTGAATTCATCACTTGCAATTTCTAATTTGTAGCACTAATTGCATCCACTTTGAATTCTGCATAAAATAATCTTTACAAAAACAGTGCAATTTACTGTATCATACTTGTATGAGTTTTCCATCACTTTTTCTTTTCTGATTCATATAGTTTTAAAGTAATGCAAAATGTTTTTTTAAAAAATCATTCTTATTTAATAACACTTACTACACTTTATTATTAAAATCAATTGTTCCAAATATTGATATATTTAATAAATGCTTTATATCATTACTTAACTTGTATGATCAAAACCAGATCTGTGTATTTACTACAACTAACGTAGTACTTGCTATGAGCATGCCACTTGCCCAGGCTGGAGTGCAGTGGCAGGATTTTGGCTCACTGCAACCTCTGGCTCCCAGGTTTAAGCGATTCAGTCTCCTGAGTAGCTGGGATTACAGGCACTTGCCATGGTGCACAGCTAATTTCTTTTTATATATATTTTTAGTAGAGACGGGATTCCACCAAGTTGGCCAGGCTGGTCTTGAACTCCTGACCTCAGATGATCCACCTGCCTCAGCCTCCCAATGTGCTGGGATTATAGGCATGAGCCACTGTGCATGGCCCTAGCATGGCAGTTTTCTATGTGTGTTCCACAAACGTCAAAACAACAATGTGATGCAGATATGATTATTGTATAAGCTTTATAAATGAAGAAAACTGAGATTCAGAAAGAAAAGTTAATTGTTCAATGTCACATAGCTAGTATTTTACAGAATGTGAATATAAACTTACACAGTCTGTTTCTACAACTCATGCTTTTAAGAAATAAAACGTCAGTGGTTCCCAAACCTTCATGTATATAAGAATCATCTCAAGAATCTACTAAAATAGAGTTTCCTAGGTCCCATGCTCAGATATTCAGAGATTTATGGCAGGGCTTCTGAATGTGCAGGTCTAATAAACTCATAGATGTTACTGCTGCTGCTGGTCCAGGTACTATACTTTGAGACACACCGAGCTACATATACTGAGTCTTGTGAGGATAATCAAAGATGCCGTAACCTGAATCTGAATAGCGTTCACTATTTTCACTCAGAAAACACTTAAACACTGTTCTGTTTTGGAAAAGATAAAACTTCACCAGCCAATATATTGTACCTAACATGGTACTTTTAAATAACATATAGAAGCGTCTTTCAGTAAAGGTTAAGAGTCACGTGGCTTTGTGTCTCAATTATTTTCCATGAAAGTTATGCTAGTTTGATATGGAGCACATTGTGTATCTTCCTGAAACTCCGTTTTGTACAGTTGTAACATAGTCATAGCATCTACTACACTGAGTGGATTAACTGAGATAATACAAATATAGCATCTAGCTTAAGGACTCGGTAGTTGCCTTGTTAGAAGCTATTTTTCTTCTCAGGCTATTAAGAAGGAAAAGAAACATAGATTATTTAAATAAATCAATAATACACAGCAAAGAAGAGGGGAAATCGCATAAAGAAGAGGAAGAAAGACCTTGGAGGTTATACACCATATTGACAAACTCCTTGTTTCATCCAAGTGGAAGTTCAATTAATTTTATAACAAAAGTAACAATATTTCCTGACAATCTTTCTTGCTAGTAGCTTGAGTAAAGTTATTAATGGCCATTATACTCTTCTGAAATAGTCCACTTCCAGTAAGAACTCATTAAGCACTTTAAACTGTGGGACATGATTATAGAGAATAGAATACTAATTGTTAAAAATAACTGAATTAATTCATTTTAATATGTTGATATATAAAAATCCTTACCCCACGTTATTCTTAAATATCACAATTCCTTTTCCTCTGATCTTTAAAATGTGTTACCTATTTCTAATTCCACTTTCTTTGTTATATGTTAGTGGAATGTGGCATTACTTACACTTTTACTGTTAAATTCAATATTGGGCAAAAGTAGTGTAGGGAAACATTGTGGCGTGAACAATCTGGCCACCATCAAAGCACAATCTATACTTTCAACCTGGGTCACCTTATCGATTTCCAGGTTTCTTTCAGTAATCACAAAGGTTACTGTCACGGCAAAGCCAAAGTGTTTAGATTTCCTCTTATTCTAACTTGATATCTCCTGGTTAAAGATTGATGAGTGGGAGAAGGCAAATTCCATTTGAAAGAGCTTCTAAAATGGAACTTACAGGCATTGAAGAGTTGCCTTCAAGAGAATAGGCAAAACTAATAGGTAATAATTAAAAGCCAGGATAGCAATTACCTTTAGAATGAGACACGAGAAGCCCTGGGTTGGGGTAATGCTCTATCAATGTCTTATTTTACTGGCATGTCAGTTACATGGATATATTCACTTAAAATCCATTGAGCCTTGGGCTTCTCATTTGTGTACTTTTCTATATATAGTTTAATTTTCAAATTTCAAAATTTTACTTAAAAGAATGTATGGTCCTAAACTCAGGTATTCTTCTGTGCTCCAACCTTCCATATTTATGAGGCAGGCAACTAAAACACAAAAACTACTTACTTGCTCCTATAAATTTTATTTTTGTTTGCTCTTCAGAGCAATATTAAAAAGACACCTTTTCTTGAACAAAATATTTTTATTTCATGGTCTATGGAAATACACATTTCCAAAGATTGTAAACTGATTCTTGTTATATGATGGCTCTTGGTTTCCTTGCTTTATACAAGTCAAAAATCATCCCTGGTTAAAAATCAGACACCTAAATTCAGAGGCATGATCCAGGACAAACCCATCTAGTTCTGGAAAAATAAAAATCTCCGTCTTCTAGATTTATTTATGTTATTACTATGCTCCAACAGCATCATTTTGGTTTCTAAATACTTTAGAATAATTTGTTTTCTCTAAACCAATTTGTATCATGTCAAAGTGAAATAGCAGTTTTATAACCACCTGGGGAAACAAGCAATCCCATTCCATAAATAAAAAAGTAATCTGCATAAATATGTACTAAGATATCCGTATAGACTTTTAGAATCTAGTATGTGGGGGAGGGGAGTGAGTACAAACAATTAAAAAAATATGTGAAACAAGTTTCAAACTTTTCATCATTTGCCATATTCTAATTATCTAATAAATAATATAAATGCTCAAAAAAGATTTGTACAAATATTCATGTGGGATTAGAGCCAGCTAATTCAGATTAGCATGTATCTTCCCACTGAGTTGTACACTCCAAAGTAGAAACTTACAAAAGGAACCCTCAGCAAATATGAATAACATGTTAGGAAGAGTCAATATATTAAATTTGAAAATTCTGTGCTATGTTGCATTATACTGCTCATCAAAGAATATTTTTACATTAGTCAGCCCTAAATGTATTTCATTCTTCTCTGTAATAGATTCATATTAAGCTGACAGATATGCAATTGGTAAAGCAGGAATAAACGCCTTCCCATTGACAAGTTGTCAGAAGGGCAAGGGAAATATCCCAGATGAGAGGAAGCAAAAACAAAAAAGTCAACAACAACAATGTAGTCTCTGAAATAAACGTCTTCATTAATCCCTTTCCAGAAATAAACAGCGTTCTGAGTATTCATGCTAACACTTAAAGCCTGAATCAAGCGAAAAGCTATTCTTGCAGCTACGATAATCTGCAAAATATTCTGTGTATCTGCCTTGTTTATTGTTCCATGTTATCAGCTAGGTCATAATGAGTAAATCTGTTCACAAATTGGAATTTGGGTGTAATTACACAATGATCTTGAGCAAAGGTTGTCTCTATTAGTAATCACTAACATGACATCCTACTATGAGAGCTTCGATTGTGAGTTGTAAATATTTCATCAACCAGCCTCTCTGTACCAGTGGCACCTTTCAGTCCTGTGAAACCTGTATGGATGTTCCTTCCA
This sequence comes from Saguinus oedipus, assembly GCA_031835075.1. Lineage (NCBI taxonomy): Eukaryota > Metazoa > Chordata > Mammalia > Primates > Cebidae > Saguinus > Saguinus oedipus. Next base: position 8,946,076 of record CM063169.1, on the reverse strand, counting down.
AATATTTCGTGTACACTTATATCCATTCTATCACATGTTATATTTCTTATCTTTGTACCAATTCTACTATTTCATTTAAAATACTTTCCCCCTACTTCAAAACATTGGTTGTCTTCCTTTCTTTGGGAAATCTTTCCAGTTAGCCTTCATTCCAGTAAAAAAAAAAAAAAAAAAAGTAGCAAAAGAGAAGACTTTTTTTTTATTATTATTATTTGGAGTCTTGCTCTGTCGCCAGGCTGGAGTGCAGTGAAACAAACTCAGCTCTCTGCGACCTCCACCTCCCGGGTTTAAGCGATTTTCCTGTCTCAGCGTCCTAAGTAGCTAGGACTACAGGCACATGCCACTATGCCCAGCTAATTTTTGGATTTGTAGTAGAGATGTGGTTTCACCATGTTGGCCAGGATGGTCTTGATCTCTTGACCTCCTGATCTGCCCTCCTCTGCCTCCCAAAGTGCTGGGATTACAGGTGTGAGCCACTGTGCCTGGCTGAGATGACTTTCTTAATGTGATTTGAAACACATCAGAAAGTGCTCAGTTTTCTAGAAAACTTATAACTAATGTTTTAATTTTAATTTTTTAATAGAAGCTTTACTAATTTTGACCAATTTGCTTTGTTAACATTAATCACTCATTCAACTTAATGAGCCTTTATTATGTGATAAGTTCAATTTATACAAATAAAATAGAATACGTTTCTTGCCTTCAGATTCTTCACAGCCCCAAGCAGAATTCAGAAGTGTGAACTAGTAATTGTAATAAAATATTTTATAACTATTCAAATCAATGGGAAATCAATGAGGGAGCAATTAATTCTTCAGAGAGGGTGGGAAATATACCAGGAATTTCACTAATGAAGAACTGCTGTAAATCATTATTAAAGAATGAATTAAGATTTACAAAGAAATGAGACAAGAAAGGCCATTCTAGGCAGAATTTTTAAAAGTAAAAGCATTTAGTTATAAAACTGGGGAAAAGGATGTTTGGTTTGCAGAACTGTAGCAGTTCAGAATCAGCAGATTTGGAGGAGCAGGAAGAGAAAGGACAGAAGTTGGAATTCGATTATCATGAACTTGTACATCATTGCACGTTCTTGGACATTATCCAAGAATGAGCTAGCATGGAGGGTTATGGTAAGGAAATGGAGGATGGAGAGAAATGTCAGCAGGGGTGAGGGAATATTGGTGTTACTGTTCTTGTGCATTCATCCTTCTAGACTGCTAGCTTTTGAGGAGTTCTCCTCAGTGCACAGGCTCAGCGACACCTGGGGCAAACCATTCCCCCACTTTAGAGAAAGTATGAGTCACGTTAAAGAGCTCAGGCTAATTTGCTCTTCCCTGGGGATATGATACTAGGGATTTTGCTTTCATCCACTTTATGATGCAGACTTTATCACAAACTAAATTACAATATACAACTCTTCATCTGGATACACCACGATGGAGTGTTTTGCTTTGATTCATACATTTTCCCATAGAGCAATCTTTCTTCTTGCTTGCAAATTTTCTCAGAGATCGGAGTACAGTCAATAGCTTGGCTAATTCCCTGCATTAATTCATGCATCTAACCCATATTTATTGTGCTATTATATGCCAAATACTGTTCTAGGCTTTAGAGAGAGAGAGAGTAGTGAGGAAAACAAGCAGACATCCTTGTTATGGAGTTGCCATTTTAAGGGGGAAATAGGCAATAAATAAAATAAGGAAAATATGTTTGTTAGGTTGGGGTAAGTGCCATGGAGAAAAACAAATCAGAGAAGGTAGACAGGAAGTATATTTGGGGGGGACAATTTAAGATAGGGTGGCAAGGCAAGCTGTATTGAAATGGTGACATTTGAATCAAAACTTGAAGAACCATGAAAGAGAATTAATCAACTTATCTTGGGCATTCCAGGTGGAAGGAATTGCAAAGTGCCAAGGCCCTAGACAGAAGCATAATTAGGTGTGGACAAGCTAACCAGACCTGTTGGGAAAGGCAATCAGAGGAGGAAGGGCATAAAGGCAATTCCGTCTTTCTAGTTGCTTTAGTTAAAAAAGTGAAATCACTCTTGAGTCTCATTGTTCTCCCCCACTACACATGCAATTCTCAGTGACACCATTGACTCCTTCCTCAATATAAAATCAATTTCCACATTTCTGATAACTTGACGTGCTGCTACCTGGGTTCTAGACAACACCACCTTTTGTCTAGATAACCATACTCTCAACCAGGAGATTTTCCTTTTGTGCCATTTCCCCCTTCAGTGTATTCTGAAAACAGCAGTGGAGTCACACAGCCACAAGTGGTTTTGCATTTCCCGATGTCCTTCTAATAATCATCGAGGAGCCATGCATCCCCCTCTCCCCACTCCCTGACTTCATTCCCTTTTAGGAGCACTCATGGGGCCCTTTTGTTTTCTTAGAACATGCCAGGCACACTTTCCAGCCAGGGACTCCAGCTTCAGTTCATTCTGTCTGGACTATATCTATAAACTTGGTAAGTTCAAAGAAGGAAATATTTTTAGAAGCACTCCAAGTTTCAAGTGCAGAAAACTCTTATCTACTAGTTCTAAAGAAATAGAATGGGGAACATGGGTAATTACAATCCATGGGTAACTTTTTAAAAACTTCTTTTTGCTTTTTTTTTAATATCAAGACTTTTTTCCTTATTGAACTTGTGATACACATAAGAAATATTTAAATAACAAATATCAATTTAAGTTGATTTAAGATTAATGAGGAAGCAGAAACAGTAGGGTAATAGATGTAGGGACATGGGAAAAGACAGTAAGATCTTGGAGGTGAAAAACAAGCTTTATTTTCCTGACAGGTTTTTTTTTCTTAGTATTATTCTGTCTTATGACCGGATCTTTTTTTACATTGGATTTGTGAATAAGATGCTTATTGTACTTCACTGTTTTGTTAAATATCTCAAAAGTTTTTTACCATTGCGAATACACTTATTTCTCTGGATTTTTATAAACCGTTGGGTTTTAAATGCTTTATTTAAGGTCAGACTTCAAAGAATGTTCAACAAATGATTTTACAACTGAAACAGCTTCTAGAATGCTTCTAGCACTGAAAAACATAAATTCATTTTAAAGTATAGCTAATTCAAGATTTTCTGATATTGCCCTGATTGTCAATTATACTTAAGTAAATTACCTAAGTTTTATTATATTCTTACCTTCCATTTATTGTAGCAAATTTATTATAGTGTAGCAGGAAGAGGCAATATATTCAATACTGGTCTTTTCCTTTGTTATTTCACATATATTTAAACAATGAAATTGAGGATTCATTGGCATTGCTATCATAGCTTACTATAACAAGCTATTGGCCTCTCTTCAAACATAAAAATACTATTAAAAATAGCTGTAGCAAATTTTAAATAAATGTACATGCATCTCATGTTTTCAGAGAAAATTTAGAAAAGTCCCAGTAACCTGGTGTTAGACCTTGGCTAGGAAATACATTTTTGAAACCTAAAACTAAATCATTAAAAGTAAAAACTTAAAAAACTAGTCTTTAAAAAAAAAAAAAACCACAGCATTTTCTTAAATTATACCTAAACTTTTGCCAAAGTTCTCCTAAAATTGTTCTCTTATGTAAAATAATAATAATAATAAATGAAGCTCTAATGAGAAGTTCCATTTATAACTCATTGTCCTTATATCCACATCCCAAAGTAGTAGATTCAACACATGCCTGAGCTAAGTGCTGTCCCCGCTGTCGCCATTGGCTCTGGTCACTGTTGAAAGTGCCTTTGTCACTTTGTCTTGGATGACTGTGTAGATGTGACTAAAATATGTAATGCATTTTTTCCAAGCAATTAATTCTTTTTTTCAGTTAGTGTAGACAGAGTCTATTAAGCAATTAACTGTGGTTAAGTCAATTACAGAAAACATAATTCATCTGATTTAGAAACTTAACTGACAAGGCAAGTGAACTTTGGCTAACCTCAGTGGGATAGAAATGGAGAGTAATAAGGCCATCAGGACCAATCATCCTAGAAGAAGAATCCACACAGGAACAACTTTGGGGATACTCAAACATGTGGTCAAATATTTATGACTTTAGTATGTTTGGGTTGCTAAAAATTTTATTTTTTCTTACATGAAAATTTATCTTTACCAACAAGTGTAAAAGTTTCTTTCTTTTGGAAAAATAATAAATTCCATGTATTCATATTAATTGTTGATGAAAATTACTACATGTTCACTAAAACCTCTATTAGCTGATTACTTTCACACCGTGCAGTCTAGGACAGTGTTCATTTTCGGAAATGTTTGATGGTAACATCTTACTCTTCAATTTTTACTTAGAAAATTCACTCTCCCATCACACTGAAGAAAAAATAAAAATTTTATAAACTAAAATGTATTATTAAATCTGTGGCAAGTTTAAGATTTCAAAAATCCGTGCATAAAGATTATTAAATGTCAATCACATGTATTTTGTAAAAGATTTTTAAAAACTAAATTAACTCTGATTATTTTTTGTTTATTGGAGGCACAATATTTTCTTGGTATATTAATTTTAATTTAATCAAAATCCTCAAAACTCTTTTTGTGACATTCGTAGAAGGACACAGGTTCCAAGGAAAGAAAGGGTACATATGAATGACAAATATCCAGGTGGAACCTAATGGTTAATAAAGTAATGTTCACCAGTAGTGTATTAGAATTTTTATAGTACTCAATGCCTCAAGGTCAAAAAACAGGCTAAATTAATACCAAATAGATAGAGTTAGTATTATTTAGGGTTAAGGGGTCTTTATACTGATGTTCTTACTACTCAAAACAGCTGCGGTAGATATGAGAAGAAAGAACTATAAATAGAGCACCAAAGCCAGGACAAAAAAGAGGGTGGATGTTGGTGAGAAAGAGGACAGTAGGTGCATGGGAGAGGGACAGAAGAGCAGCAGAAATTGAAGACAAGGTGCTTCCCATAAGTCCGTGGCTAAATTGTGAACCATCTTTCAAAGTAAGAGTTGTATATCTTTTTCACATCAGCATCTCCAGAACCCATTAGAGTATTTGACAGGTTAAATGCAATCTGAGTGTGAGGCAAAAATGGGCAGCTTGTTGACTTTAAAAATAGCATTACTAAATCTTTTTGAACATTGACCAAATATCTAATTCATGCTTGGGGCATTTCGAAGAATTCCCTAATTTTTTTTGGCTTTAATTTCCTTATATCTCTGCTTTGAATCTTTAATATAAGCTGGCTTCTTCAGGTTCCCTCCTTATTTCACTTTCCCTTTGCACTTTTGGTGACAAGATGCTTGATATATTTAACTGCGTAAGCTTGCTTGTTCAATCAAAGGAGTTTTGCTTGCAGAGATTTTCTATGTCCAAGGAAATTCTGATTCAAGATTGGCTTCTTCTCTCCTTAACTTCTATTTCTTGCCTCTGAGAAATGATGAGGTCGATACGACCTAACTTTACGTTGGCCCTAAAAAGGTATACTCACCCAAATCCAATTACATTACTCAGCCAGGCAGCTCATGAATGTGGGACTCAACACTCAGATTACAGACTAATTGTGCAACAGAAAAATCAAGGATAGGTTAATAGAAAGAGTTCACCAATACACTAGCAAAAGGAGTAAGGGGTAGAGTCTAGACATCTAAGCAGAAAGTCAAATTAGGCATATCACCACAATGTGGAAAGAGAAATGTGCCATGGAAAGTTTGGGTTCTGCCACAGACCATCTTTGAGACATTTTCCAGTCATTACTGTGAACTTCAGTTTCTTCAATGACACATAAGGCAATGAATTAGGAGTATATGAAATCTAATTTTTTTCCACATACAGTTTTATAAATATTGACATCTTGCAGTATACCCAGTATTTTAATTATGAATGTAAAATTATATAAACAACATATATGAGATTGTATTTTCCTTTACCTTTGTTATAAATCAATCAATATAAAAATGATAGCTGAATAGATTATAGGCTCAAAACAGTAAATAATTTCCTTTCCCTAGAAATTGAAATATTCCAGTAGAAAGTTTGTTTTTGTTAAAAACTTAAAATTTGAGAATATAAAATACATTTATTTTCTGTAGAGAAAGTAATAGCATCCTGAATCATTACTTAAGCTTTGTCCAAGGATTTTTATGTTTTCAAATATACTTTGTAATATTTTACTTTCTCTAGTTATGTATAAAGCTAATCAAGAAGTGGATATAACAGCTACTTTAGGATAAGCTAAAGATAGGAAAATAATTATATTTTTATATAGAATGTGTCAGCTATCCTCTAAATGCCTATAGTGGTATCAAAGCTAACACATGCTAGTTTAGCTAGGTATCAGTAATATGCTGGCAATTAGTAACAGTGCTTTTAAGCAATCACTGAAGTTACAACACAAGCCCCATGGTAGGCAGCACAAATTACATTCTTATCTTGTTCATCACTCTTCGTAATTTTTAGTGGGAGAAAGAATAGTCCTTTTCAGGTTATCTATTGCTGCATAACTAATCACCCTGAAAACTCAGTGGTTTAAAAATGATAATTTCATTAAGTTTCAGGGTTTACAGGGGACCAGAACTAGGAAAGAGCTTGGCTTGGTGTTACCATTTCAGAGCCTTTCCTTGTGATTGCATTTAAGTGGTGGTTGAGATCGGGTAGGGAGAGGAGCAGAGGGTGATAGGAGAGCAGGTGAAAGCTAATGTGGCATCCCTATCCTTTAAACTAGCGTCAGGGTCTCTCAGGGACTAGTCTGTGTTTCCTCACAACTCAGTGGCCTTAACATAATCAGATTGCCAATATGATAGCCGAAGGGTCCAAGGGCCTGCAGTCCGGTGATCAAGATGATCAAGCTGTAGAAAGGTCCAGTATTCCAGTGATTGGGATGATCAAGCTGATTAAGAAGAATAATTAGTCCTGTAAATATTGTTTACCTTTGCCATATTCTGGCAGCAAGGAGCAATGTACAGGTCTCACACACACTTAAGAGGAGGATGTTTTTGACAAGGTCTGGGACATTAGTGGCATCCTTAGAATTCTTCCAAATGCAGGTAACAGCATTGGAAATTAAAGTTTAAGATGTCCCCTGAACTGGAAAATAATTTTAGGGTAATGATGGCCAACTGACTCTTTCACATATGAATTCTATCATTACCTCTCTATTTTCACCACATTTTACCCAAGAGGTACCTGTCTAGAATAACTGGTTATACTTAACTGATGTTTTCCTAATATATATTGTAACTGCTCCACTATATAAAGTTGCATTGTGTTCTGAATATGTTAACAAACAACACTAAGAATCAAAATAAAATATATGGAATTGTTTTCCTTTTTATCAGAATGTGCAGGCAAGCAAGAAAGACACAGAGTAACACGGAGGGAAATAGAGATCATTTTGAAAGGAGAAGCCTGTGAATAAAAATTAGCTGGAATGTCAGTCATTATGTCAGAACAAATGTCTTCTAAGAAGAAAATTCTGATTGATTTCCAATAATCACTCTGATTGTGGAGTCAGCCTGAGCCACACATGAGCCATCTCTTCCACTGCTGTTGACTGTGCCTGCAAACAACCAAGAAAACATAAATCAGGGAGAGGAAATGACTAAAGTATGGATTTAAATGTTTCTATTTTTACAAGGCTGTAGGCTCCACATTTCTGTTGACGATTTTAATGACACCAGCAACAATTTGGGGCAGCCATCCTCATAATGTCTCTTAACCTTTTCTGTCATTTATGGGAAGCAGTTTACAGGTACTTCATGATCAGAGAAAGAACTTGTCCAATTTATTCTCTAGTATTTAGTTCAAAAGAGAGCTATAAAAACTGGTTTTTTTTCTAGTTTCAAGAGATGCTGTTTTGAGGAAAATATTCTCCTAATAAAATTTGTGGGCTGGGTGTGGTGGCTCATGCCTGTGATCCCAGCACTTTGGGAGGCCAAGGTGGGCAGATCCAAGGTCAGGAGTTTGAGACCAGCCTGGCTAACATGATGAAACCCCTGTCTCTACTAAAGATACAAAAAATTAGCCAGGTATGGTGGCACAAGCGTGTAATCTCAGCTACTGGGGAGGCTGAGGTGGCAGAAGAATCACTTAAACGTGGAAGGCAGAGCTTTTAGGGTGCCAAGATCATGTCACTGCACTCCAGCCTGGGCAACAAAGCTAGATCCTGTCTCAAAATACACACACACACACACACACACATACACACACACACACACACACGTAAATAATTTAATTAGTGGAGTACTTTCATGGTAAGAGTTAGGAAAGGTAATCGAAGTAAACTATCACTTGAACCTGGGAGGCAGAGGTTGCAGTGAGCTGAGATCGCACCATTGCCCTCCAGCCTGGGTGACAGAGCGAGACTCCGTCTGAAAAAAAAAATGCTATTAATCTAGAAAAAACATACAAAACTTAAACGCATCTAGTAATATATACAAAAGTTACATAGCTCAATTAAACAATCTCAATATGAAGAAAGGCAAAAGACACTTCCCAAAGATGAGTAACCATAAAGTCAGTGACCAGCTCAGATGATTAGGTAGATCGAAAAAAATACACACATATTTTGTCTGTTCATTTACTCACCTAACATTAACATTTACTGGGCACCTTTATGTGCTCGATGCAGTAGTACATGGAACATTTAACATAACTTTAAAGACATATATATACTTTAATCATAATTTTAAAATGTAACTCATCCTTGTTATTAAAGTGAGGTAACTTAATTTTATTTCTTGGTGACACGGTTTGGCCATGTCCCTATCCAAATCGCATCTTGAATTGTAGTTCCCGTAATCCCCAAATGTCATGGAAGAAACTCGTTAACAGTTAATTAAATCAGTGGGGTGGTAACCCCATGCTGTTCTCATGATAGTGAGTGAGTCCTCATGAGATCTGGTGGTTGTATAAGGGGCTTTTCTCTGTTTAGGACTTCTTTTTGCCATGCGAACAAGGACATGTTTGCTTTCCTTTCTGCCATAAATATAAGCTTCCCGAGTCCTCCCCAGCCTCAGGACTGTGATTCAATTAACCTCTATCCTTTATAAATTACCCAGCTCTGGGTATGTCTTTATTAGCAGTGTGAGAAAAAACTAATACAGTAAAGTGGTATGAAGGGAGTGGGGCACTGCTATAAGGATACCCAACAATGTGGAATTGATTTGGGAACTGGGTTACAGGCCCAGGCTGGAACAGTTCGGAGGGCTCAGAAGAAGACAGGAAAACTTGGAACAGTTTGGAACTTCCTAGAGACTTGTTGAATGGCTTTGACCAAAATGCTGATAGTGATACGGACAGTGAAGTGGTCATCTCAGGTAAAGACGAGGAACTTGTTGAGAACTGGAGCAAGGGTGACTCTTGCTATACTTTAGGAAGGAGACTGGCAGCTTCTTGCCGCTGCCCTAGAGATCTGTGGAGCTTTGAACTTGAGAGAGACAATTTAGGATATCTGGCAGAATAAATTTCTAAGCAGCAAAGCATTCACGAGGAAGTGGAGCATAAAATTTTTTAAAAAATTGCAGCCTGAAGATGCAATAAAAAAAAGAAAACCCATTCTCTGGGAAGAAATTCAAGCCCACTGCAGAAATTTGCATAAGTAGTAAGAAGCCAAATGTTAAGCACCAAGACAGTGGGGAACAATGTCTCCAGGGCATGTCAGAGTCCTTCACGACGTGAAGCAGAACAGGGCTGTGGTCCCTGCTTTAAACTGGAAAGCATCCTGCTTCCTTCCCAGGCTTTTGCATTTCGGGCCTGTGATAGGGGTCACAGTCCTGATAATTTCTGAATTGACTTTGGGATCAGTCTTCCATGGTCTGGGACAATAGGTCCTAGATACTGTTAAATGGCTGAGTAATTACATCAGATGGTCCATTGGTCACACCTTTGGTCTTCTCTTGCAAAAATACTTCCTCATTCTTTACAATATGGACTAAGGACTTTCCAAATATTTAAGTTTTGCTTTCCTTTTAATTAACAATTCCGTCTTCAAATGATTTATCTCTTTTCACATTTTACCAGGAGCAGCAAAGAGGAATGAGGCTACTCTTTCAAAATATTGTTTAGAAATTGCTTCACCCAAATATACAATTTCATCAATCACAAGTTCTGCCTTCCCCAAAATATCAGGACAGGAACACAATTCAGCCATGTTATATGTCACCTCATAACAAAATAGACTTTTCTCTATTTTCCAATCCCATGCTCCCCAATAAAATCTGGGAACACATCAGAATGGTCTTCATCACCCTTATTTCTACCAACAGCTATCAGTGACCACTTAGGCGTTATCTAAGACTGAGGCTTTCTCTACTTCTCTCCTTTTATACTTTCTGAGTCCTCTCCAGAATTACCAATCAAGATCCATAATTAAATGGAATAGAACCAAACATTTGTCATTTTAAAATATCAACTCTGAGCTCATCCAAACATTTATTTATGTTATTCATACATAACATGAAATGTATTTTTATTATGTTAAATCTATTATACTAAGTTCTGAAAAAATTTTGTTAATATTGTAAAATGTTTAAAATGGACTTTCTTGTGTCATATTATTAAAATCTCTGCTTTTTACTCACATTCTCACTCAGATAAGAACTTTAATATTGTTTAACAATTATAAAACTATGTATTTTACTCCTTCTGACAGGCCACCTTGGGGCCCCAAGGAGCTTGCCTTCTATCAGAGTGAGAAAGCCTTGCAGGCAAGAAGCAATGTAACTGAGGCAGGAGTGGGGCATGAATGAAAGCCAGCCCTCCATTTCCTTGTGAAATCCAAAAACTGTGGCTTTCCCCTTTTTTTTTGCACTTATACAGCATTGCCTTTTGTGACAAATCTTTCTCCTGATTTTCCTTTGTTTAATTATTGCTTATTTCCCATCAACACCAACTTACATAAACTTGGAAGTGGTGTTCGTTCCACCCCTGGGAAATATTTACTAAACTCATGGCTAACATTGGTTTCTTATTTTTCTTTTTTAATCTTATAGCACCCATTGAAACAACTCTCGGGGCCCAAAGTGGCTCCGGCCGGATGTCGTGGCGCTTGCGAAGGCGAGGCCAAGAGTTCAAGGCCAACCAACCTCAGCAACCTTACAACCTCTCAATGATTGGCAAAAAAAAAAAAAAAAAAAAAAAAAAAAAAAAAAAAAGAAACAACTCTCTATAAAGACACCTTTAGCTAATTCCTAGAGATGAAGAATCTTGAGGATTACAAAATTTAAGTGACTTGTTCAGAGTCATGTGAAATATTTCAATATTTGCATACTATCCACAACCCATTTAAAACATTATAAAGTACATAAAAGTATACAGTAAATGATAAATTATCATGCAGTTGTGTAACCAAAGTGTCAAGTGGAGCCTCCCTACTTCTCTGGAAACATAAATGTGCTTGGTTCAAACACTCAATTTTATAGTCTTTGAAGTCCAAAGCTTCCTGTAATTTCTGCTAATTACAAGCACTTTGTCTCTTATGATGTATTCTGCATCAGGCTCCTGCTTCAACATGTGCTGTTCTGAAACAGCCAGTGTTAACTCAAATTCAGAATCACAGTAGATTATCCCCAAAAATGTCAGTCACCCAAAAGCAATAGAGAACCATGCAAATTTTACTGAAAAGATTACAAAAGAAGAGAGTTTTTAACCCTAAAGTTCACAATGTAGAATTACTATGAGACAGTGAAGTTCTCCTAAAAGTAGTTTCTAAGTTGCCCCATTACCAATTGGTAACTATTCAGCAACTGGGTCTCCTGGGGAAAAAAAAACACTCTTATTTGTAGCATCTGCTAAGTAATGTGGTGTAAATATCCCACTGTAGTCATATTCAGACTATTAATGACATCGCTGAACTCAGAGCTGGAATTGAGAGAACAAGTGAGTAACTGGCTCTTGCAAGCCTCTGTAGACAAAGTCCTGCACATCGCTGCCCGTTGCCAGAGAACTTTCTCGCCAAACTTCTTCAGTGCATGTCCCAGCCTCTCTTACTTTACTTTTCTTGCCCTGAATCATCACTACCAGCCTCATCCCTGGAGAACTTTAGAATTTCTTCCCTTGAATATGATGCCTCTTAGCTTTTCTATACTCTATGACAGGTCTAAAACATGCTCACAAGTTCTTTGATTCACCTCCCTCACATGGATAGATAATCAATCTTAGTAACTCTCTTGTGATCAGTAAAATGCAGTAGAAATGTCTTACTGTAGCTTCCAAAACTAGTTATAAATAAGCCAGACATTTCTGCCTTGGATTATCGTGGGACACTCTTTCAAGAATATGCCAGCCACTGGAAGAAATTCTAAAGGCCTAACACTGCTATGCTACATAGACACGTGGAGGTGATACACTTGTCATCCTCAGCTGAGTTAACAGCCAACAGCCAACATTTGCTACCAGCCATGTGAAGAAGCCACACAATGTTCAGTTGAAATAGACTCACACAATTGCAACACCAGCCAACATACGTCATACACACAGGAAAACTTCCAACTCTGCCAGGCCAAACCCTTTCCAATTTCCTTTCTCAACAATTATAAGCAAAATAATTTTTTTTTTAAGTTACTAAGTTTGACCTTCATTCTAACTTACCCAACTTAAAAGAAAATGGTTGGGTTTATTGAGAGCAAGTATTTCTCTTTACATATAATTGTAAAGAATTTTTTAATGATAATTTTAACTAATACAGATCTTAGTAATATTATATCCCTGCGTGAGAAAATGCAGAATAAAGAACAAGTTTAAAATATGGTGAAGAAAACTCAGCTGCAAAGAAGATCAAGTTTCTAATTTTGAAACTGGTATGATTTCACAGGGCACCCTTAAATAATACCTTTGACAAACCTAGGTATGGCTCCCTACTTCCCACCCCAGGTGTCTGCTCAATAGAATCCTTTACAGTACCTAAATGCTTCCCAGGAGTACGGGAGAGGATACAAATGACAGAATGAATTGTACTGCCATTGCTGAGTCAGAGCTAAGGCACGGCATGAATGGGGATGACAATACACAATTACATTGGTTTGTGTGTAGCTGGAGAATCCTAGACCAGATAATGCGAGAAGACTCTTCCAGTTTGAGAATTCACTGACTCACTTTCGTCTTCATAGATTTTCTGGTACTAAGGTTCTTGACCTTTGCTTTCCTGAATTCTGAGATTTTTATAAAGGTTTGAACTGACACTGCTTTCCATCTTCATTCACAAAGTTATTTCCCTTTGTTCTAACCATAGAACTAATGTCAGTCTGTAAAACACCCAGATTAATGGAGACAAAAAGTCTCTTGTGCTTAAGGAGAACTGAGTTGCACCTAGAATGCAATCCACAAGGGGCAAGAACACCAGCTTGACTACGCACAATCTTTCATCAAATATGGCATAAATTTAAATTGGAATCAGGCCAGGTCCTACTGTTACCATTTTAACCAGGGACCATAAACCAGTGTGTGAAGAGTGAGGAGTCACATATTTGTCTGGTAACACTGTGCCTGCAGGATGCTGGTGATAAGTGGCAGAAGCTTCATTACCATAAAATGACAATGCCAAATTAATTCTAATTATCCTGATCATTGAACATTTAAAGAGAAATGAAGACATTAAAGGTAACTAATTACTAGGAGGGCCATTGCTGAGGATGAATGATGAAAGATTTTAAACAAAGACGTTGTAAAACAATGGGTTCCAACTGCCCAAATCTTGTCAGTTTGTTTATTTGTACTGATCACATTGAATTTACATACCAGAAAATTGGAAGTGATTTGGTTGTTAAAGGAATGTGAAAGAAGTTCTGTGAAGAAGTGCACCCTCATTTGTGTTTCTGAAAATAAGAAGTCACAGTTAATTGTTTCTAAACTAGTATCCTTATCAGTTTTCAGACCAAAATATAAATTAGAAACAAAGAATATGAAGAATGGGAGCATTACACAGGAAACTGACTTCTGAATAATTGTCAGCTTCTTGGACGTACTTGCTCTGAGCAGTAAAGTACAGCAGTTCTGGAATGATCATCATTTAAACACATGGCGAGGGAAAAAGAAGAAATGATAATCTAATTAAACAATTACAGTTAGTAAACAAGTTAGGAAAATATAATTTTGCTGACCAGAAAACCTAAGTTTGGTAAACTTTTCATGCTCTAGAACAGTAGTGTTCTTATTTCCATCTCCCCAACTTGTTCTTCAGAAGTAACTCAAGAATTATATTTTCATCTTCTAGAAAAAGAAAGAAGGCTTGACTAAGCAAAAGTTGTGTTGTTATTCAACAGCTAGGCAGTGAGATCAAAAGGTGAACTTTTGGAAACTTGGTATGCATCAGTTCAAACATATTTCCTACTTGAGACCAAACAGATTTCACATTATAAAGATTCAGGCTCATGCAGCAACTTGTTTGTGAAATAAATTAAAACAAAACAAACTCAATTTTTCTTTGTTGTGATATATCTCAGTGCATTGCATTGCCAAATTTAGGTTGAGCAAAAAGTCAAATATTGGAATTGTTAATAAGCAGTATGTTTGTTTTAAATTACCTATGAGCTAAGTTGCTTGGGGATACCTTGCTTTGAATTTAACACAGTATTTACTTCTTTAAAAAACTGACAAGAAATAGTTGTACCTTCACTAAGGTCTATGTCAAATTCTTGAGTTCAAATGCTTTTTATACATAAACTTTATATTTTTGATACCATCCCTTGCTAGGATCCTTCCGTTTCTTCTGGGTTACTTGTAAAACCAAGACCCATCTAGTTATATTATTTGGAGTTAATAAACCACTGAAGGACCTTAAAATATTGTTTATGATTCACTAAGAGTGATTTCCTCTTTCCAAGTCACTGCATTTTGCACTGGCCAATTTAAATATCCACATTCCTTACCGTTAGTTGAAACAAAAGAAAACAACATGTGTACAAAAGCTATGGAACATCAGCAATGCAATATATTTCAACCACAAACTTGAAGGAAGGGGCCATTTCTATCTTGTCTACGATTGTATTTTGAGTATATTAGTTACAATCTAAAATCATGTACAAAATTATCAATAATTACTTGCCCAATAAATGAAGTCTCAGTTCATTGTCCCAGTGTTGTTTATTTCTTATGTTACTCTTTGTTTTATTCATTTAATTCTTAGCCACTCGATCGGTCAACATATATCTCTTACATGGGCATTGCCAGTCAATTACAAAAGAAAATTATTACATTTGAAGGGCTGCATTATCAAGGATCATCAGTACAACACTTAATTAAGTACTAAGAGAGTATCTTAGTCCACAAAAGTGAAGTGAACCAAGATTCCAGTTAGAATGTGATCTGCCAGTGCAGAATATCCATCTGAGTGCAACGTGGGATATTTTCACCATTTTAACAATATCATACCTACCTGAATATGTGCCAAATGGTAATATGAGATAGATCTACACAAGATTTAGTTAACTCCATCTTCAGGGAGGGTCAGCAAAGAAGATCAAGAGAAGTTGGTGCCTGGAAAAAGGCATGAACATGAGCCTGTGTGTCCTGATTTAGTGTGGAGCTTTTTTCTAAGTTCTCCAGTCCAATCCAACCATTGTAGGCAATATTTAATCATGTGATTGCATTTTATGTGTTTTTTTTTTCTGTTCCACATCTTCACCACCCGGAAAAACAAAGAAAAGGGAGAATCTTGCTCATGGTGCTTTAAAAAGGCCTGGACGCAGAGAAAATAGATTTTCTGGGATCTCTCTCCTTGACTCTACTACTATAGTTGGAGGAGTTGGGCCTGACCCAGGGATAAATGGAGGAGTCAGCACACACATCTATTGTATGTCAGGCTCTATGGTAGGCATTGCAGATGCAGTATTAAAGACACCCCTGCTTCAGCTGGACACAGTGGCTCACGCCTGGAATCTCAACACTTTGGGAGGTTGAGGCAGGCAGATCACTTGAGGTTAGGAGGTTGAGACAAACCTGGCCAGCATGGTGTAACACCATTTCTACTAAAAATTTAAATCACTAGATGTGGTGGCGGGCACCTATAATCCCACCTACTTGGGAGGCTGAAGTGGGAGAATCACTTGAACCTGGGAGGCGGAGCTTGTAGTGAGCTGAGATCACACCACTGCGCTCCAGCCTGAGCAACAGAACAAGACTCTGTCTCAATAAATAAATAAATAAATAAATAAATAAAGACACCCCTGCTTAGAAGGCTGCATAGACTTTGAGCTAAGCTAAATGAAAGGAAAAGAGAAAAAGTTTGCAGGGAAGAAGTTTTGAAATGAAGGTTGAGTGACTTAAGTAAACTCTAGAGTGATTAATATAGAAAAAGGCTGTTAGAAATTGTAGGCCTAAGGAAGAAGTTTGATTACCAGGCTCTAAGGGTGCTGGTCCTTACAGGAACAATATTTTTAAGTGTTTAGGCATTAGCTATAGAAGAAAATATCCCAAATGTAGGTGAATAATTTAAAAAGGTATGACCACTAAATGATGAAACATAATGTTTTTCGACATTCTCTATTCTGTCTTTATAAGCAAAGCTGCAGGCTCTGGAGTCAGACAAGCTTCTATCTAAGCTCCTGTTTCTCCTCTCACTAGCTATGTGAGCCTGTCAATATTACTTAATTTTTTGGGGGTGTATATTTCCTCAGCTCTAAGAAGACACAATAATAATTACTCACACAACTGCTATGATAAATATCTGTCTAGTCTAAATAATTTAACATAAGATCTAGTCTATGGTAAGTGCTCAAAAAATGTGCTCCTGTCTTCATTTTTATGAAGTGGCATTGACAATTGGTTGGAAGTTAACTGAACTAGACGTATCCATAGACTTAATTAAATATTACATATATACACTTTGATGTTTTGTTAGCCCCAGCAGCAACTTTCTTGTGGCAAAAGGAAATTCACATACCACTTGGGGGAACCACCATCGTCTCGGCTTAGGTCAGGCTGCCTACATCCCCAGCCCCAGGAGATGGAGACAGGTGTGAACAGAAGGACTCCAAGGGAACATTATTTTCACAGACTTGGCGACATGTAGCTGAGTTCAAAGCTTGTATCCCCTGACACACAACAGCAAATAAGTCAAGAGACAGAAAGAAATATCTAATGTAGATGATGGGTTGATGGATGCAGCAAACCACCACGGCAGCCCATGTATACCTATGTAACAAACCTGCACCTTCTGCATGTATATCCCTGAATTTAAAGTATAATTTTAAAAAGAAAAGAAATTGCATTCTCTTGCCTTCATCTGATTCTTCATTGATTATGGTCTCAAAGTGGGCTGTGTACCCTCACCCACGTTTGTTATTGCCCCCTTGCTGATTTCTCTGATTTTTCTTTTAAGTGGAAAAATAATAGATTAAAATAGTGCAGTAATAAATGCAGAAGATTTATAGTGAGATTTTAAATGGAACTACCATTGTAATTGTCTTTAAGAAAAAAATTCCAGGTTTTGGGGTTATATCCCCTTACATTTTAGGAACCCAAATGGCCATTTATGCATATGTATTCTTTTCCTTGTTGCCTGAATCATGTGCCCAAAGGCTAGAAAGCACTAGGGAGATACATTAACTTTAGTGAGTAAATATCTGCTTCTTGTTGGCAAAGGACCTTGGGGCTTTAGTGACTGGTAGTATGTAAATGTAAAATTGGCCAGAAATGAAAATAGCTTAGAGCTCTCTGTAAAATTGGCCAGAAATGAAAATAGCTTAGAGCTCTCTCAAAGAGCAAAGCTATTAACCTGAGGGTTCTCATCAAATTCTAGCTCAGGCAGGTTTGCCATGATGCAGATTTAAATGAGTGCCTTCTCATCTGAAAGCAACATGACTCAGGTGAGCAGAGCGCATGTAGTTGTCCTGTGCCTTACTGCTAGTTGACATTGAATGTGCTCCGACATACCCAAGACAGAACCAATGCATTCATCAACATGCTGTAGAGAACAGAGATTCAGGCTCTACCCAGGGGGCTCTTGGTGCCTGTGAACTTGAGCTCTAGAGACAAGTAAACTGATACCTAAAGACCGCAGGCAATCTCTCTGTGGAAGTAAGGGACTCTGGTTCTGTGGTTTTAGATTGACTCCATTGCTCTTACCTCCTTAATAGTGTGTAAGGCAAACAAAAGGTTTAGAAAATGAGTTGGATTTAATAACAATTATATCAGATAGTGTTAGGAAATTAAATAACCAGCTAATAGTTAAACATTTACAAACACACTCTATTTCTTCTGCATATCAAAAAAGAGATACTGATCTTTTTATGCAAAAAAGAGACACTGATAACAGATGTAGTAGGAACAGAATAATGAAAGAATGAGTGTCACATAGATTGATTGAAGACCAGAAAAACCTACGACATGCTTTAAAAAAAGAAAAAGTTGGAATCATTCAGCCAGGGCATGAATTTTAATATGAAAAAAATGCCGTTGAATTGTATCAACTTTTTTTTTATGATCTTAAGTTGTGTCAGAAGGGTACCGTAATCTCTTGATCAAAAGTGGTTATTTAAAGATTGAAT
Source organism: Saguinus oedipus (assembly GCA_031835075.1). Lineage (NCBI taxonomy): Eukaryota > Metazoa > Chordata > Mammalia > Primates > Cebidae > Saguinus > Saguinus oedipus. The sequence continues at coordinate 8,927,635 of CM063169.1, read as the reverse complement.
GACTAGTCTTGAGGTATAAAAAATGAAAATAAACTTGAATGATTTCAGAAAGTCTTCCAGAAAGTTTGGAAATACAGGGAAAAGGAACTTAAAATTAGCTACAATCAGTCTAAAATGGCAGTAAAGCATGTTCAGACATACTGAATACATTCCCCAAATTTTGATTCTATGTGGTCTGAAAGACAACTGAATCCCAGGGGTCAATTCGGAGTCTTCTATTTTCAGCAGCACTAGACCTTTTGAGTAGTTTCCAAGGTAATACCTAGTAGCTCCCTTCTCACATTCAACTTGGTGGAAATATTAATAATGTCAATGATAGGCCACTTTCTTGTCTACATAATAGCAAAATTATTGATTTGGTTTTAAACTACTGCTCAGCAGGGCGCAATTGTCTATTTTTGAGTAAACAGCTTTAATACAACTTTTTATTAGGTTTCAAATATGCAGAAATGTTTTCCCTAAACAAACATTTTGGGGGAAACAATTACTCAATTATAATGACAGTTAAGTTACACTGGAAAAAAAATCACTAACACTTTTCTGATAGTAATTTGGAGCCCATATTTGGAATTTTATGGTATATTTAATAAAAAATAAAATTTATATAATAATATCAAGAATATCGCTGTAAGTGATGAAAAGCAGAATATTTCCCTCATTTTCTAAGCCAGAGGGCTTAGAGTTTTATAATATAAGAAATATTACTTTGTGTCTATTTTTAAAACCATAAAATAAATTATTATGGATCTAAGGTAATAAAATTTTTCTTTAAAAATATTTCAAAGTATTTCCCCTCTGGAGAAGGTATACTTCAAGCAATGTTTAAGAGCTAGAAAATGCAAATATATGTATATAGGGTGGATTCTGTGCATTTCATGAAAAAATTAGGGTACAAATATAAAATAAAAGAGTGTAATGCAAGATATGGCAACAGATTTCTTAATACTGAAACAGGTCAATCAGTTCTACTATGTTCTGTTACTATAATCGATAGCTCTCACTCCTGCTCCTCATCCTGCAAATGTATCTCTCATGCCAAGCAAGAGCCAGCGAAAGAACACAGATCACACAGTTGTCAGTGATGTCCCATCAGCCCTAATGGAGAAGCCAGTCATGCACCATATCACAGCCCATCACCCAAAGCATCAACCCAACGACAAAACATAACATTTAAAAGCAAGATAAAAATATTTTCCCCATTGTATTTTATCCTGTACTACTATCAATATTGGCAGGAAAACAATCCATTAACTCACTGCTGTTCTAAAAGGATCGACTTAATAGACCATTACATTGTCCCAGGTAAATAATGCAAGGTTTTGTGTATTACATTTCAATATAGCCTGAGGACCCTCAAAGATGACAGGGAATTCATTTTTGTCCACTTTCATTTTAAATTCTTTTGTTCATTTTATCTACAGTCAAAGGTTTGGGATTTAAAATTAATGAGCAGGTCTGTAATCTTCCAGTGAAATCTTAAGGTCCACTTTTTCGCAATCACAGAGAAACTGAAAGGAGGCCAGGCTACATTTTTCTTCCTGCAGCATGGTTGGTGATTTCAACTCACTAAGAAATCATTTTTTTCTTAAAGAACAAATAAAAGCCTTGTGCTCACTCTTGCTTCCCATTTGAATATGACTCTCACAATATTGCTCTAAATGAAATTTGTCATGCATTCTTAAACAGATGGATTTTGAGTTTCTGTTGTGGAAATGTATTCATCCAGTGTTAGCATGAGCCAGGCTGGTATTTAGAAGGAGCCAAAGGTTTCGACGCTTGGGAGACATAAGACATGGTTTGCCCCAGCTCCCCAGCACAGGGAAAGAGGAAGAGCAACCTTTAACTCACAGAACAGTGCATAGCCCCCACTGGAAACGTGGGCTCCTCCTCTGTCCTCAATCAGACACATTCATTAAAAACTGACTTGCCTTTGACTGCAGTCCCTACCTACCCTATGTCTCAACATAGGGAAGGCCTAGAGATCCCTGATGGAGCAACTTAGGGTCATGTGTCCAAACTTGGACCTGGTGTTATAAAAGTGGAGTCTTCATCCGCTTTAAAAATGAGGAAGCTAAGGCAGAAACCATTCCGTGACCGGCTGTAAGCGACAACATGCGTTACCTAGAGTCCATAAACCTTGCCATCCCTGAATGCCTCCTTCTGACTTTTCCCAAAGAAGCAGATGAAAATACATTTTAAAAAACAACAACAACAAATTCTGTTTCTCCAGCTGCTGAAGTAGTTTTTAGCATACTTCATTTTTTACTACCTTCCTTAGTAAAAAAGTGATTTTTAAAAACCCTGGATAACAACAACAAAAAAACATAAAAAAGGAAATCAGAGCCAAAAGCATGGAATTAGTCATCAAAATACGCAGCTATTAAATATTACCGTTTTAATTTGGGAAAAAATAATGAGGGTTTTGTAATAGTTTCAAAGCCTTAACTTCAAGATCAGATAAGAAATAGCAATGAAGAAAGTAAGTGAAATGAGATGGTAATTTCTTGGTCAGTGAACTACATATGCTAGGAGTTAGCGCTCCAAAAATGCCATGAAAACCAGTGCCACTCATTGGAGAAAAATGCACATAGATTTTTAAATGTTGGTAATCATTTGTCACACGTTCATTAAAGTAATTAACATTGATGAAAGTACATAGTCCATGATTGTAATTTTATTTTATTTCTTGACCTTAACGCTTTCTTCTCATGAGTGTAAGTTTTATTTTGACCTTTTACTGTATTATTCTGAAAATTAGCTCATCAGCCTTCTATTAAATAATTCTATTTTTAAGAGAGGGTGTAATTATTAAAGCAAATTATGAGCTTGAGACTTAAGAGATGTCTTTTTCAAGCGTTTATCCTTTGAAATGTTCAAAATAACATATTGACAAAGGTGTGGGCTTTAAAGAGACTTTAACAAAACATCTGTGATATGATTGTTTCTATAGAAACTGGTTTATTAAATGTTAAAATTAATAAACTAAAAAACCACTTACGCTGGCATGAAAGAAATAACTTTATAAATGTAATTGAGGTATAACAGGAAAATAACAATCTCAGAGCATAGGGATTTTCTTCATGTCACCTTCCGAGATCTGAAAGACCCGCAGAAAAATGTCATGGCTGATATTTGGGGAATGGGGAAGACACAGAGAAAGTGAATTTTTAGACACCTGGGACATTTGCAAACACTTGTGTAGGTATTTATTTTCCTCAAACCTTTTAAAGTTTGCTAATTCCAGACTATGTCAGATCAGGGTCTCATTATAACTTTTGTGGACATTAAATACTTTTGTCTTGATTGGGCTCTGGCACTGTATTGATATCAACATTAAACATTTTTTAAATGCTTAAACATTTCATTTTTACTGTCTCAGGAAAAATTGAATAGACTTTTATTGTCTGTATTAGTCAGAGTTCTCTAGAGGAACAGAACTAATAGGATATATACATATATGTGTGTGTGTGTATATATATATATATATGCTGGCATTAATATTAAATATTTAAGTATTAACTCAAAGGATCATAAGGTCCCACAATAGGCTGTCTGCAAGCTGAGGAGTAAGGAGAGCCAGTCCAAAGCTGAAAAACTTGGAGTCCAATGTTTGAGGACAGGAAGCATCCAGCATGGGAGAAAGATGTAGGTTGGGAGGCTATGCCAGTCCAGCCTTTTCACATTTTTCTGCCTGCTTAATATCCTGGCCATGCTGGCAGCTGATAAGATGGTGGCCACCCAGATTAAGGGTGGGTCTGCCTTTCTCAGCCCACTGACACAATGTTAATCTCCTTTGGCAACACCGTCACAGACACACCCAGGATCAATGTTTTGCATCCTTCAGTCCAATCAAGTTCACACTCAGTATTAACCATCACATGGTCCCCAAAAGTTTTATTGTATCTGATTTGGAAATAAAATCAGAATACAATAAACTTTCTCTTTAAATTTTTCCCTTTTCTTTTTGTTAAAATATATTGAAATATTTATATGGATTTCTAAAGTATTGTGAGTCCCAGGAACTGTGGTAATGTGCCTGATGGGTAAGTTGACCTCTTCTTTTCTCACAAGAGTACACTCTACTTAGCAATTTCATCCATGTGCATAGCTTCAATACCACATGTACGCAGACAATTCACAAATGTCTCTACACAAGTCAGGCTTCCCTGGTGGGATGTTGATCTGCTTATCCAAAAGCTCAATACCTTCTGAGTATCTTTTAAATGTCTCAGTGGTCCATCAAACTCCATATACATAAAAGCTGAAAGCATGCCTGACCCAACAGCAAATATTCTTCTTAGAATACTTACCTCAGTTCATCAACCATAATCCTTCCAATTTGCCAAAACAGAAACAATTGCAATAACCCTAAATTATCTCCTATGCTAAAAACCATACCTTTTCATTCTTATGTATGTTTACACATACATCCATGTTCTCCAAATTGTCTAAATTGAATATTATTAGATAACAAAAATAGTTTAAAACTAATATATCTGAGAAAGTAAAAATAAAAATATTAGTCAATTTCTAGAAAAATATTAAGAAACATCAAGCTCTTATCTTTTGCTGACACATTAACATATGAGGAAATGGTGAAAAACCCATGAGTCACCCCTTATTCCAATATAACTCTGGTTTCAATTAAAATGAAGAAATGATCCCTCTTTTGATATGATGTAATTTCTATGTTAAAGTAAATAAAAAACAGTGGTATTTGCTTTATTTTGTAGTTATTAAAATGTCACTGTTATGGACTTAATTGTGTCCCTCTAAGACTCATATGTTGATTTCCTACCCCAAAGGCAATTGGAGTTAGGGCCTTTAAGGGATAATTAAGGTTAAATGAAGTCTGAAGAGAGAGACTCTAATCCGGTAAGATTGGTGTCCTTGTAAGAGGAAAGGAGACCAGAGATCTTGGAAGGGCCATGTTGGGACACAGTGAAAAGTGGTCTTCTACAAACCAGGAAGGACCCTAATCAGAAACCAGCCCTGATGGCAACTTGACCTTGGACTTCTCACCTCCAGAACTGTGAAAACATCCATTCCTGTTGTTGGAACCACCCAGTCTATGACATTCTATCACGAAAGCCTACACAGATATTATAGTCACTGGTGAAATATTTTCTGTCTTCTCTGAGATTGACTAATCATTGTGACAAGCCCCATAGTCATTGCAGGGAGCTCCTTCTCAATAATCCAGAATTCACACAAGTTTCTAATTTGTTCAAGAAAATAAAAATGATAATAATAACTATTAACCTTTATTGATCCCTGTCTATGTTAAGCATTTTAACTCAATCCCCACCATACTAAGCGGTGGATATCATCATTTTCCAATTTTACAGATGAGAACCCTGAAGTATGTAAAAGTTAATAACTTGCATGAAATTGTCAGGGTACTAAAAATTAGAAGAATTAACTTCAGAGACTCTCAAGAAATTCAGTGTTGGCAGGGTCTTTCCAGTACTTTTGAACACGGCTCTCATTTTGCTCCCAGAAAATAGGCCCCTGGAGATGAGGAAAGACAGTCCCAGAACCACCCATTTGCAAGCAAGCCTGAGTTCTAGACACCATGGGCTCTTCAAGCTTCCTTCTGAATTCACCCGTGCCCTCTGAGGAGGAAGATCAGTTACAATCCTGTGGAAAGAGGAACGGTAGCTTGTATGGGTGAGCTTAGCAAGGCCCCTGCTCTTAAGCTGAAGAGATGGTGCTGCATGCCTGGGGCAGTCATCAGTTTCTCCTCACACTGTGGTTGAAATCCTGCCTTTATGGCTTTATGGATGTCCTCTTTGTTCTTTGTGTCTAGGCAAGAGCTACCCAAGTCTTCTTACGTCAAATCCTGGTAAGATCAAATACAAAACTCTTGAAAAATGAATACTGCCACTGAAAACTATGCACACACCTAAGATCACTTATTATAGAGCATTGTGCACTCCTCATATCAGATTTCTTTATGTTAGGAAAGTCTGGTAAGATTGTTTACTAAAATCTCATTACCGTTCAGTGATTTTTAATAAAAAGAACATCTCTGAGTGTCAAAACAAAACAGCATCTTCCATATGTGTCAAAATAAAAGAAATTGGATGGGTGGGGGGGGTGATAAATTCATATTATCACATTGGATATTTTCAGACATAAACTCATTCATGAAATAATCCCTGCAAATACTGAAGCTATGATAACAGGCCTCAGTTTCCATAACAATATTTTTACTCACGGCTCTAAAGTTCTCCTGCACATTTTAATAAAGTATGTTAAAGAATTGTGTGCATCTAAGCAGAAATCCCACATTCTGCTACGCGCCACGCACTGTTTATTTTTAATAAAACTCTCCGTATGACAACAGGCAAGGTTAACTGGGTAGTTTCCTATTTATAGGGCAATCAACACCAGGGTGAATATGAAGACTGTTTCCTTTCATCTTTAGCACTGATGCAACAAGTCAGCAAAAATCTTCCACCCCAGTCCTGTTAGGTATTATGAGATCAAAAGCACTAAGAAAACAAATATCAGATATTCACATGAAGCATGCTGTTTGCCACTTCACTGGAAATTGCCATCACTCGCATTTCACGCTTCTGCCTTAAAATTCTGTTGCTCAATTTTCCTAAAAAAAAAAAAATTCGGAAATCCTATAGTTCCTTTTCCTATATGTGGCTGACATGTCTAATAGCTATGTGGAGACATGTCCAAAGCTCTCGCCATAATGAAGAACATGTGGCTAATTACCATTACCTTTAATTTATGGCTGAGGCTCTCTGTCTATAAAACAACCAAAAACTAATTTGAAAATGAAAAAGGTGAAGTATCAATGTGGTTGTTATTAAAAATGACTAACCTTTAACATGTCTTGATTAAATGAACGGGTTCTTTTTTCTTTTCATTTTTTAATTTGGCTTACACTGTATACAAGTAGAAGAATCAAACCCATATTAAGGTGGTAAAACTAGTCAGACGAATGTTTGCCTATCCGAATCCCAAGAAGTGCCTGTTCCATTCTTGGCTGGAGCAGACTGACAGCTCTGCCTGGCGCGAAGCCTGGTAGCCCAACTGGGGTCACCGCAAAGCTGAACCCTGCCAAAGTAATCTGAAGGGTGCTGCTTTCTGAAGAACCATCATTAGCCAAATATGAGATTGCCCACAGCATTCAACAGCCCGTTTACATCACAGCACACATGGGCAACCAACCGCTGGATCAACCATCCTGAAAGTATGGCTGAGATAATGCTCCAAACTAAGCATTTAACCTTATAGTAGGGTCAATGATGGCTAACAAGATGAGAAATCTAAATGAGAGAGAAAGGGAGGCAACATCTTGATTGTAATCTGCAGTTCAGTTATACTTGTAAAAAAACCTAAGTTTATGTTTGAAACATGTCTCGTGCAGTGAAATTGAATTTTACAAGAAGTCATGGGTTACCAATTGGCCTAAACATCATAACTGTTTAGCAGCTTAATTAGCTCTTTGTGTTTGACCTTGGTCCCTTAACTCTTTTTATAACTCTTTTTCAGCCATTTATTTGATTTGATTATGGAAGCCCTACTCCGTTCCAGGCTCTCCTCTATACCCTGGGGATCCAGAGGTGAAAGAACACATTCTTGTCGTCATGAAGTTCCTGGTCACTTGGAGAAGATAATGAACAAACAGATTCTCGTTACTCCTGGTGGTGGGAAATGTTTGAAGGAAAGTCTACAGCAGGATACAAGGATAAATAGTCACTCAGCCCAGCATGGGACCAAACATTATTTAGCACAGGGTGATGAAGAAAGATTTTTCTGGTAAGACGATTGTTTAGCAGAGATCTGAATGAAAGAGAGAGAGAGGAAAATTCTGATATCTGAAGGAAGAGAGTTTCTTCTAGAAAAAACAGGAAGTCCAAAAGCCTTCAACTACTCCCTATGTCAAAGAAAGGACATGTTTTTCACAGGGGCTGGAGAGAGAAGCCAAATTTGTGGACAAAAATCATTAGAACTATGGAAAGCTCCCAACCTGGGGACAGTATAGACAATGCTGGGATGAAGATGAGATCGAAAAATTTTATTCAATTTGAGGTATAATAGAAAAAATCATAAAGAATCAGAATTGAGAACTTGAGGATGGGGTCCAAATTCTGAACAAGGAATAACTTAAAATGAGACCAGACATAACATTAATTTCAATAGGAGCAAATTAATAAGAAATGAAAATAATAATTAAGTCATTTGATTAGGTTTCTTCATTCTTCATAACAACTTTGTGAGACTGGTATTTACTATTATATTCTCAATTAAGAAATCATGAAAATTAGGTCATGGGAAAAGATTGTACCGGTCCAAAACTCACCCATGTGTGTGCGATGACAGATGGTGCCAATTTTTTTGCTAGTCCTGCTGTGGATAAGTGAATCTGGCTGGCCTTGGTGACTCCCTTCTCCACTGGAATCTACCCAAAGAAGTTTTCTGGGACTTGAGGATACTCATAAGCAGTGCTGCATCTGCTGTCTTTCAACACTTGCACTTGAGTCCTCAGCTGAGATGTAAGAAGTGCCATTAATTTGGGACTGCCATGCTGGAGAGGTCATGTGTAGCTGTTGCCCTCTCCACTCTCAGGTGAGCCCAGCCTTCCAGCATCCCTGTCAAGGGCCAGACACACAAGTGATGCCACCCTTGATGTCTGATTCCGACTTACCCATCAGCTGTCTGTCTCTGCGTGAGCGCCTTGAATTCCCATTAAACCGAAGAGTCACTCAGCTGAGTGCTGCCAGTTTCTGACCCACAAAATTGAGAAATGTGCAAATAATTTTTGTTTAAATCTATTAGGGCTGTGGTCATTTGTAAGATAGCAGTAAATTACTGGCTTATCAGGTAGCAAGTACATTCAAACACTGCTTTTCAAATTCTAAACATTGGTCCTTTTTCCTGTTCCTAATATAGAAACAACACATTCAAGGGAAAAGAGTAATCATGTAGCAATGGTTAAAAAGTTTATTCAGAAAAGCCAATCACAAGTCAAGCAAATAATTCCAAGAGAAAGAAATTGTGAAATTGATACCTCTGAAAAACCTTACACTGTAGCATAGTGATTTAGACTTGGAAACTGAAGCACTAGATCAAGAATGAAGAACTGAAGTGAAAGAAAATTGTCAGTGTTTACACAACACTAACCAACAGAGAGAGAGAGAGTTCAACCTTAGGGAGTGACCCTAAGAAATGTTTAACACCAGAGTGAGTCAAAAACTGAACTTTCTGTAACCCACTGTAAAATATGTAAGAAAGATTCATTCCACCAGCAGCTCTGGAATAGTTATGTGGTTCTCAAAGCCAACTGATGCCAGGAAGCTGGTGGAGGGCTTAAGATCCTCCTAAACGGCTCACTGGAATTCTCTGAATATGATTCTGTGGATCAGCCTACACGGACTCAAGTAAACTGGAAGATACTAAAAAAATTAAATTAAATCAGCATCTTAGAATTCATAAAATTAAAGGACATAATTCCGGAGCAACACTGAGTTAGCCACAGAGAATTATAACTACACTGGGGTTATAGAGTCAAATTATTTGGCAAATAATGTATTTAACAGCAAATCAATTACTTATAATTTAAATAACTCATTTTCAGGATAGAGTCAAAGAGGAGATCTGATGTTTTAGAGTTTGGGAAGTCTAGTGTCGCTGTTTGTTTTGCTTGTGTTTGGTAATTGGGTTGGCATCATAGACATAGCATCTTTGGAGGATCAGCTGCACCACTTCAGAGGCATGGGGGGAACTTGGTAAGAATTCAAAGGAGAGCAACAAATAGGTTTAACACATTTAAGAACTGTGAAGTAAGACCTAGCCTAGTAGGAAACGTAGTTCTCGCTCTTAATAAACAAGAACATCAGAAGCATGGCTAGGCATCAAAAAGAAGTTTTCTGTAATGCTAGATGCTGTCTTGCACACTCTGGCCAAGACCCACAGTGACATCCCCTGAGGCCCTGGGAGAGGGTCAGCCCCTACCTCCAGCTCTGATTCACCTGGATGAATGGCTCCTTTGCATTCCCATGGTCCAAATACCAAAGAAGATTTTCGGGAGGCAAAGTATGTAGGGAATTGAAAGTACCACCCCATTCATATCAGCCCACTCAGTTTTGGTTCACACCCTTGTCAAGGCAAGAAAAGGCAAAGCAGACTTACCAGGCAATGTGAATGCACTGAGGCAGCATCTTGCTGTAGGATAATTAGGTGGAGTATATTTCACAGGAAGACACCGGCTCCCATGTACTGGCAGCGTTGTTTTTATGATAGCAGCAATTGAGTTGCAGTAATTCCTTCCTGACTTCCCTCATTGGCTTCCGTGATCTCCCTTTGGACTGTGTTTGTGGCCCAGTTATCTTGCCAACATGTCTCTCCTGCTACTCAAGTGACCTCCCTCTCAACTGTGGCTTTGAGAGACTCAGCCTCTTGGCTCTGTACATCCAGGACAGCCTGGAAACAACCTTGGCTGCACTTCCATCATTCTGCCCCCTGATCTCGGACAGCGCTTCTGCCCACTCAGCGGTTTCTATGTCTGGACTTTCCTTCTCCCTGATTTTTATCTCTCTCCAACTCTTTACTGTGCTGTCCAAAAATAAATAAATTACTGAAAATTTATGGACCACAGTAGGAATATCTGCTGGAGAAATCATTTAAACTAAGCCAAATACCCTGTTAACAATTTTCAAAAATACAGTGTTTTTTTTTTTTTTTTTTTTTTTTTCTGGCTTAAACCACTTTTATTTAGAACTAAAGTTATAATGACTTTCAGTTTTTATCGTTGGCATTTAAAAATCTGAGTTTCCTTTAAAGCAAAATTATTTAATTGAATTCTCATATTTGAGAATTTTATTTTATTTGGATTTCATTTAACCCATTCTATCAAAATGATCTTCCTAAATTTTGACTGATGATACCACTGCCCGGATTGCTCCTCCCTGCCTTTTCTTTGTATATCATCTCTGATGTCAAGTTGACTGAAAGGTCCTGCCCATGTTCCCTGACTTCTTTCTCCCAGCTCCATGAACCCATGTCCTCTTTCACAAAGACCACTGAAATTGGTGTCTTCTTGACTCTATTGCAATCTACTCTTTTATTAGCAGAATTATCCTTCTCAACCAAAATGCAATCTATCACTTTTCCAATTAATTTTGACTGCCCCTGTTCTTCCTCTAGCTCAAAAGTAAAGTCTAGATGTTTTGGCATACACTTGGAAATCATTCAAAGACTGTTACCATCTACCCCATTTGGACACATTATTTGCAATCCCTCCCATAAAACTTATAAATTCAACCACGTCAAATGTTTTGCCCATTTATGTTGCAATAAAGAAATACATGAAAACGACCCTGGGTAATTTACAAAGAGGTTTATTTGGTTCAGGCTTCTGCAGGCAGCAACTGCTTCTGGTGAGAACCTCAGGAAACTTACGATGATGGTGGAAGTGCAGACAGAATGCAAGAGAAAGTGGTGAGGTGCCAGGCTCTTTTTAGCAACTGTCTCTCCCAAGAACTGATTATGTGAGAATTCACTCATTAAGGCAAGACTGGCACCAAGTCATTCATGAAGGATCCACCCTCATAATCTAAACACCTCCCATTAGGCCCCACATCCAACACTGGGGATCAAATTTTAGTATGAGGTTTGGAGGGGTCAAATGTCAAAACCATTGAACCAAACTTCTTCCCTTACCTAAATATTGAAATATGTCGCGTTCAAAAGACAAACAAAAAATATGTCAAGTTCAAGACAACGCATTATGGGGCATCACACCTGTAATCTCAGCACTTTGGGAGGTCAAGGCAGGCAGACTGCTCAAGCTCAGAAGTTCAAGACTAGCCTGAGCAACATGGAGAAACCCCATCTCTATTAAACAAACAAACAAAATATGTCAAATTCAAATAAACTTCCATGTCTTTGGTTAAACTATTTCTTTGCTAAGAAGACCCAAATTCAAAAGCCCTATCTTCTCTGAAGCTTTTTCTAGCTACCTTTTTTAGGTATCTTTCATGTTTTTGAAGGCTTTTATCCACACAGCCAAGAGCACTCATCACACAGTGCTGTAATCATTGCGTTATAGATGTCTTGTCATCCCGTGACCGAAAGAATCTTCATAATGGTTAGTGTTCTTCACAGCGTAGCATAGAAAGCATTACATCATAAGGGGTGGATAAACACATGTTGGTGGTTACCTTTTTCCTAAGTTTGATATATTCTACTGTATATGAGCCTCATGTCTTCTAAGCAATGTAACAAATTTTATGGAACAGCCTATTAATGCTACTTGTCTTAAACAAGTCTGAGCTATGTCATCCTAAATTTTATTAACCCCCGTGCAGAATGCAGGACTTAACATATATTTGGGGTTAAGTATTGTTTTTCCCAAAAAAGTGAATGAGTTTTTTGTTATAATCTTCCAAATTAAAAATTACATTTAAAAATGATACTATAAAAACGAATTTCTCCATCAAATACGTGCTTCTAAAGCAACATGGAGAATATGTTTCTACTTCCAAGAAACTGTAGGTAAATTCATGAATGTTTTTAGAGGTAAGTGTTAAAGGAAAGAGTTACCCTTTAAGTGTTTTACTTTACTCGGAGTGTAAGTTAATAAAGGAAATTTCCAAGTGAATTTTTATGAATTTTTAGTGCAGATATTACATTTTACTTTTTGAAACATAATCAATGATGTTAAAAACTGATTATAATTTTAGTAACCTGCCGTGAAACCATGACAGTAGACAATACTGTACGATTGTTGTGTTTAACATACATTTTAAAGTAGTACCTGGATGTAAAATAGTCCTAAAGGTTAACACGTTTATAGCGTGCAAAATAATCAGGAGAAAATTTAAGGCTACAAAAATACTAAGGATGTATAATAATTCAACTTTACTAGGGAATTTTAATTCTGGCAACAGCACAAATTGTTAATTTTGTAATCTCAATGTATATCGGAGAGTGGGTTACGTATTATTGAAATATGCATATCAGTAATTTCCATGAAATATTTATTTAAAATATGCTTGATGATGGCATCATCTATTTACCAGTTTAAGGCCTGGGTACACAGTCCTTGTTTACATTTTATTTAAGACAATATTTCTTTAAAAATCATTTCTATTCCACTGGTCTCTACCGTAGCCCACCTACAGACATTGCAACAAAGCCAGCTTGGCAAGCAAACTCCATTAGGAAGAAAAACATTCTTCTTGACATTTACGGGTTTATTTTCTAAGGAGAAATTAGAAAAGTTTCCAAATATGTAGAAATCCATTAAAGGAAATGGAGTGCTGGTGGCAGGACTGGCTTTTACAGCATTGCCCTGTCGTTGCTTCGCTTCTCTCACCGCGTAAACCTTATTTCCAATCAGACAGAGCACCACAAGAATCAGAACACATAAACATCCTAAACACATACTGAATATGCCACTTCATATTTGCCACCAGCCTGCTACAATGTATCTATCAACTACTCCAAGGAAGTAAGCCATGCCGCACTGCAGAGATGTTTAATAATGTCTCACTCAAGCATCAAGTGCTTTAAAAACATTGCACGTCCCTAATGCGGCAGATAAACATTTTATCTTTCTACTTTTGATGCCATATAATTTTCAGCCTTTGATCTAATATAATTTAAGGTGTGTCAAGATGGATTCCGGCAGAGCAGGCTAGTAAAAAGAAAGGTTTAGCACTTCAGTTCCTGGAGATGCACATCCCAGACAAGGGCTTTGGCAAGAGTGAGGATTGTAGAGCCAGTTTGACTACAGGAAATAAAAGAGGTGCTATTTAAGGGAAAGAACTTGGGTTAGAATGGAATTGCTGCTGTAAAAGATGTTCAACTCACATTGCCATATGGGTTTTTTTGGAACGATGCCCATGTATATTAGCTATATTCTTGGCACTGGGAGCTGCATTTGGATCTGTGACATGCTTTTGCTGCTTTGAAGCTTTCTGAAGGTAATGTCATGTTGCTACACCTTCACAGTAAAAATCATTGACGATTTTAATAAGATCTGGGTGAAAAATATCAAATATTTTATCTTGTATCATGGAGACTGCATCTATGTACACAATTTATTACAGTTAAATATTGTAGTTTGAGATAGATGTCTTCCACTAATTTACATGGACAGTGAGAGGAAAAATCTATCTTTTTAGTTTGGGAACTTACATAAAATAAATATAATAGTTACCAAATTTCTGTAAATTGAAGAAATATTTCCATATTATAAATTGCTTCTTTACAAATATATAAAAATGATTCTTAAGTGAATTCAATATTATACTGCAATTGATATGAAAGGTTTACATTCAAAGGCAATACGTAATCACTCTACCTTTATTCACTTATTCATTAAAGAAAATGTTTTGTGCATATAGGTATGTACCAGGCACTTTATTTGCTTTGGGGAATATTCTTACTCATTTCGGGCCATTCTAATGAAATAATATAAACTATAAAACAGATAAAAAACATAAATTTATTGCTCACAATTCTGGGGTATGGGAAATCCAAGATCAAAGTGGTGACAGATTGGGTGTCTGTTAGCGGCCCATTTGTAAGTTCACATAGCGGAAGGAGAATATTCTGGACTCTGCTATTTACACCATAGCAAAGATGCATATCAAATTTTAATAAAATAATTAGATCCAACTCTTCTTTGTTGGATTTTGTTAGTGCCACACCTTTTAGTATGTACGGGCGGCTATAATGGAATACCAGAGACTGGTTGACTTATAAACAGAAACATATTCAAGATTCTGGAGCTTAGGAAGCCTAAAATCAAGGTGCAGGGGCATTTGGTGACTGGAGAGGAGAGGGATCACTTCCTGGTTCACAGATGACCTTCTTCCTGCAGGGCCCTCACATGGTGTAAGGAAGTGGCAAGAGAGTGTTTGGGGTCTCCTTTATGAGGGTACTCACCTCACTCATGAGGACTCTGCCCTTATGACCTAGTTGTCTACCAAGAACCCCATGGGTTGGACAACACATATGAATGTTTGGGTGAACATCAATATTCATTCTATGATAATACAATTTATACAGCACCAAATGTATAGAACTTTAAAAAAATATGTGGGGGTATTGAACAGTAAAACTAAGAGGATGGACTTTGTGGAGACATTTGGATTTAAATTCTCAGTCAGTATTTGGATAGTATGAAAAAGTCTTCACTGGGCATGGTGGCTCACGCCAGTCTCAGCACTTTGGGAGGCTGAGGCAGGAGGATCATGAGGTCCGGAGTTCAAGACCAGCCAGGCCGATATGGTGAAACCCCATCTCTACTAATAATACAAAAATTAGCCAGGTGTGGTGGCACATGCCTGTAGTTCCAGCTACTCAGGAGGCTGAGGCAGGAGAATCACTTGAACCTTGGAGGCAGAGGTTGCAGTGAGCCGAGATCAAGCCATTTCACTCCAGTCTGGGTGATAAAGTTAGACTTTGTCTCAAAAAAAAAAAAAAGAAAAGAAAAAAAAATCATTTTAAGTTCCCAGAACTTTAACATAATCACACCTAAAATGAAAATACTTCACAACACTATTCTTTTTTTTTTTTTAATAATTTTTATTGCATTTTAGGTTTTGGGGTACATGTGCAGAACGTGCAAGATAGTTGCTTAGGTGCACATATGGCAGTGTGTTTTGCTGCCTTCCTCCCCTTCACCCACATTTGGCTATTCTTCCCAGGCTATCCCTCCCCAGTTCCCCCCCACTGCTGTCCCTCCCCTATTCCCCCCAATATACCTCCCTGTGTCCATGTGTTTTCATTCTTGCATGTTCCTTATAACTGTGGAGATTTGTATTTTAGCTGTGTTTTTTAATTGAAAAATAAAATCAAGCCAACTTTTAAAAATATATGTTATTCATGAATAATAATATATGTGAAACAAGATTTAAAATGTACAAGGGGTAGAAAAAGTATTAATCCCCCCAAACTTGGCTGCTGTTCTGTCTCACCTCATTTCTCTCCACACAATTATTTTCTAGAGTATCTCTCCAGAGATTGCTATAAAATCTACACGTGTCTGCATATACACATGCATTTTCTCTGTGCAAATGGCAATACATTTGTAAAAATTACATCTGGAATACACCTCCACATGGATATTTAAAAACTGCCTTTCCTTCCTAATGGGTGCCTAACATTTCAATGAGCAGCTATCTCATAATTATTGTCCAAATGCCTACTTACTGACCTGGATGCTATTTCTATTCTTTGAGGCAATACAAATAAGGCTGAAGTAAGTATTCTTGCTTCTATTTAATTTCTAATGTGATTGTTAGATTATTAGACAATATAATTGTGAAAGAAATTCAGGCATTATTCAGTTATTGTATTTCAGCTTGTAAAGTTATTTCACTCTCTCATATATCTTACATTGCTGTTGATGAGAAATCAATTACTGATTTAAATATTTCTCCTATCATGATACTTTCTAACATTCTCTTTGTTTTCCTGGTTACATTAAAAATTTTCAGTTGATTTTGGTGTTTTGCAATTTTACCGTCACCAAAATTTCTTTGTATTGATACTACTGAAAATTTGTTTCAGTCATTGAATCTGAGAACTGGTGTCTTTCCTCTGCTCTGGAATATTCTCGGGCATTATCTCTTTAAACATTATTCCAACCCATCCTTTCTTCTTTTCTTTCAAGGACTCTGATTCAATATAAAGCCTAACCATTCATTCTGTCCTCCATGTCTCTTAATTCCTCTCCTTTATTCCATATAATTTTTTGGGGTTTCTTCTAACTCACTCATTCTATCTTCATCTCTTCCTAATGTACTGTTAATTTCCTCAATAGACGTTATTTTGGTTTCAGTTTTTTAGATTTCATTTGTAGAAGTTTCCTTTGATCTGTTTTAAATCTTTTAGATGATGTAAGACATAGTCCCTTGTTTGCTTGTGTATACTTACCTTTTTCCCTAAAAACATAGTAAACATAGCATTTTTGTAGATTGTGTCTATTAATTTCAATATCGGTAAACTTAATGGGTTATTTCTGTTTATTTCCATTCACAGATAAATCACTGCCTGTGCTTGGTGTACTTATAGTATGTGATGCACATCATGTTTGAAAACTGATTTGAATAAGCTGAAGCCTATGATGAAATTGCCTTATTCCAGAGATTAATTGATGTGTCTATTACATTCAGGTTGGGAATATTACCAAGCTGAGACCCTTAAACAAAATTCATGATTTGAAGGTACTCGAAAGCCCCAAGGCAATGTGCATCTTTGGTGTAAATCCCTGGTTTACTTTTGATTCCAATATACCTGAAAGGAGATCCTGAATTTCTGCTTGATTTGGGTATAGTCTTTTTTTTTTTTTTTTTTTTTTTTTTTTTGAGTTTCGCTCTTGTTACCCAGGCTGGAGTGCAATGGCGCGATCTCGGCTCACCACAACCTCCGCCTCCTGGGTTCAGGCAATTCTCCTGCCTCAACCTTCCTGAGTAGCTGGGATTACAGGCACGCGCCACCATGCCCAGCTAATTTTTTGTATTTTAGTAGATACGGGGTTTCACCATGTTGACCAGGATGGTCTCGATATCTTGACCTCGTGATCCACCCGCCTTGGCCTCCCAAAGAGCTGGGATTACAGGCTTGAGCCACCGCGCCCGGTCTTGGGTATAGTCTTCTATTATATTCTCCAACTTTTGAGGGCTTCTAGTTTTAATTTCCATCCTCCTGAACTGATGAGTCACTCGATATAAAAATTCAGTTTATTCTGAGTTGGAGACTAACCCCATGGCAATGCCAGTTTCTATGTTCAATTTTCATTTTGTTTTGGCTTAGCAATTCCTTCGTATTTCTACCCTAAATTTGTCTACTCTTTCTCTGTCATAACTCAAAAATTTAAAAACATATAAATAAATAAAAACTGATTTACAAGTGGTGCGTAGGGGGAAGAGGAATGAAAGTTGTCTGTATTACCTATGTCTACACTCCAAGGAAGCCAGCTCAGAATGCCCAGTTACATGTGTTAAAAACAGAAAAAGAATATAGAGCACTAAAATGGTGGATTTGACAGGGCAATGAAAGTATACCAAGTTCTTTGCTGACACATTTTCTTGGTCTGTGTTATGAAATTGTATAGCTTTACTTCGGACTTCGATATCTTTCTTATTGCTTATTATAATTTTCCATTTTTTGTTTGACCGTTGCCATACCTCTGAACTTTTACTGTAATTGGGAAAGAAAGTAAGAATATGTTTCTCTAATGCACATATTCCCTTTACCATCCCTTACATAGCTGAACCAAACGAATGCATAAGCCAAGAATGTCCTGCATTATGTGATAAACACCACAGAAACTGGGGCATGTTTATTTTCTCCACTGCTCTATCCTTCATGAGTGTCTGGCAACATGTAGATTATCCCAGCAGATATTTTTTAAGTAAGCTTGATACAGAAAGTAGGGAATGGGGACAATCAATATCCTTTCAAGAATAGAAAATTGGATACCAGAAGCAGGATAGAAAAGTTTTGTGTTGACTTTATTTCCAGATCCTGTTCCAAAATCTTGAACACATATTTTATCTGCTAGGTGTTTATATGTGTGTTCTTAAATAGAATTCTCAGAGAATGATAGCTTTTAAAATCCCTGGCAATTTATTGGCTATAATAAAATGATAGTAATCGCCATGTTAATTTGGAATGTTTTTTAATAAGAGACCTTATGCATAATACTTTTTATTTTCCTATTTATGTTTCACTAGAACATTCTGCTGTGGAATTTATCATTTCTGTTTCATAGCTGAGGAGTCTGGAGCATAAGCACATTCTCTGTAGTATCCATCCAGGATCTGACCTCAGGATTTGTGTCTAAATTGCAACTCAGATTTAAATGACAGAAACAGACATTACAATAAAAATCTTTGTTTAGGAAAATACGAAACTGCCAAATATGTATGTATATATACAGTCATTAAAATAATCTAATGACTGTTCTTGTACAAAAATTGTTTAAAACTATTTAAATTTAAATGTATTAAAATTAGAACAAATGTAGACTTTTATAACAGTTTAGACTAGAATTCTTTGCTAATTCATTCAAAAACAATAATTCTGTTTTAAGTGATACATATATTTGCCTTTTCTAGGCCTTGCTGGTATGGTTGAAGCAGGCTACCACAAGGAAAAAAGTAGGTGGAGAGTTTGGTTTGCTCAGCAATTTATCAACTTGTTGGTATATTAAAGTTCTTTTCCTTATCAATTTACACATTCAGTTAGAAAGAAAGAGAGAGAGAGGAAAAAGAAGAAGAAATGAAAGAAGGAAAGAAGGAAGAAAAGAAAGAGAAAGAAAGAGAGAAAAAAATGAAAGAAGGAAGGAAGAAAGAAAGAAAGGAAGGAAGGAAAGAAAAAGGAAGGAAGAAGGAAGAAAGGAAGGAAGAAAGAAAAAGAAAGAAAGAGAAAGAAAGAAGGAAAGAGAAACGGAGAGAAGAAAGAACTCCTCTAACCTCGGGTATGGCTATCATCAAATGTCAGTCATGAATTTGCAAGCCCTAAGAAATGCCTTAATGTAGCATCATGAACTACTTATCCTAGATTATCATGCTGAGGACATTTACATTTTTTCATCATTCTGGAAAAAATCTTTTGAGTACGAACTGTCAGGAATTTATCTCAGATTTATGTTATTTTTTCAAAAAAGATAATTTCCATTATGTTTCAAAAGCAACTCTGAGAACTCCTCAGTGACTGTGAAAATGGGTGTGTGTCTATGTATTGCGTGGCACTGGCCATGTGTGCTAGTTAAAATAGCTGTCAGAACTTTAACTCCTGGGCTGTTTTGCTTCCCTGTGTTTAAATTGGCAACTTTAATGTTGCTTTACTACACTTTTGCATCTAATTGCCTAAAATTTTATATTAAGCAAAAAGTAATTTCTTTGGAAATATATGCATATATAGAGAATGATATAATGGAGAAAGAATTTGCAAAGGGCAAAAAAGCAACTTCAGCAGTTAATGTTTAGCTTTTTTGAATTTTATTTTCCACTAAAATGACTTTCCCCTTATGACTAATTATAATTCCAGTTAAAAAATGTATTACTGAAGGGAATTTTGCATATTTTAGCCTAATCTTTTAAAATAATCTAATGACTGTTCTCATTCAAAAATTGTTTGAAAAATACTTAAATTTAAATGTAATAAAATTAAGAAAAAATGTAGGCTTTTAGAAGAGTTTAGACTAGAATTCTCTGCTAATTCATTCAAAAACAATAATTCTGCTTTGAGTGGTTTCTCAGAATTCCCAATTATGTATTAGTTTCAAGGGAAGGCTCATGAGTTCTTTTTGCTTACTAGTGTACCACTTAATTTATTAAGGAGTTTTCAGGTGGCCTAAGGGAGCTGATGCAGCTAGCAAGGTGATTTCCCAAAAACTGGAGAGTAATCAAGACAGAAGGGACATAGACCTCATTAATCAAAATAGATTCTAAATAGATATGCTTTTAGTTAAACATACTTAAGTCAGTAAGAAACACTGAGCTCCTCTAATACAATCAATATTATGCTAATATACTAAACATGAACTACATTGAAAAATTTATCAAGTTAGATTAGTACTGATATCGAAATTTTTTCAAACTTTTTTTTATTAAGTATTTCTAAATAACATTTTTAAAATTCTGTGTGTGTGTGTAACAAAACTTATAAATAACCATGAGGAATATTCAAAATTATTTCAATTTTATGTGAAATCATCAAGGCTTGACACTACTTTCTTACAACTGTCTAATGCAGATGACATTTCTAAAGTGTTTATTTCATAATATTTCAAAATACAGGCTTGAATTTAATTTGCTGACTGCAGTAATCAGGGTTAATAAGTTTACAACAAAATGCTATACTAAGATTTCAAAACTTTGACTGCAAGTAAAGAAAGTCAGTATCCACTGCTATGCGTCTTTTTGATTGACAAGCCAAGAGTATTTTTTTTTTCTATATGATCATAGATTATAGAGAGATCTTGGCGGTCGTTTTGTCTGTGTTCCCACTCAATACAGGGATCCGTGACCACTGGCTTGTACCTTATTCCCAGTGATAAGAAAGTTAACTTTTCTTTTTTAAATCACATAATTCATTATTAGACAGCTCTATTTTTATGATTCCTTTTGTATTATTCCACCAAAATAAAAGTCATATGACTCTTTAATGATATATTGTGCCCATACATTTTTCAACAGGCAAACTCTGGCTCAGTTATTTCCATTGATGTGAGAAAACTTTTAAATGGCCCTAATTCAAATACAGAGAGAGTAAGAAAATAGGATAAAATACATTATTCCCTATGGATACATAAAGTCCACCTTCGGAATTTAAAATACCACATTCTCACTTCTACCAACCTTGTAAGGCAAAAGTCAACAATTTTGAGGGACAGCTCATCAGTTTTGTTATGAGGTATTTGATTATCCATCCAGTGCAGGAAACTAACAGAAGTTGGAAGGAATCTAGACTTGGTCATTGACACTTTTTTTTACAAACGCAGTGAGAGAAAAAGCAATTTTCCCTCCCAACATAGAGACTATACTGGGACTATGAGCGCAATTCAGTTGAGTTTTACCCTAGCCAGCTCACCTCCAAGCACGTGGCTGGTAAGCACCTAAGGAGAAGCTACAGAGACCCTCTCAAGACCTGAAGGAACTGATTTCAAGACCATTGTCCAGGACTTTTGTCAGGTAATAGGGGTGACGGTATTGGTCAAATTGTTTCTCTTTCTGTTTCCATGTATGATTTCTCCATCTAGTTGTTTCTGGTGTAAGAGTTTTCAGTCTGAGTTCCTGGAAGACAACACTAGGGGTCCATGGCATCTCAGCATTTGAAAGGAGCTTAATGAGTTAGAACCTGGCACCCAACACCCTCTTCTCACACTTTAAATAGAAAAGCTCCCTCTTCATACTTTATTTATATGTTAGGCTTCCAAGTAAAAATGTGTTTCAGACGAAGGATGCTGCTCCATCACACATTTGGAACAGCTCCTGCGTTTCCCTAGGAAGACTCTCCTTTTTCCAGACAGGGGAATCTTCTGCTACTACTTAAATTCAAAGAACCAAGTCAGAAACTGCATATAATTTCTGTTTTTTTTTTTTTTTTTTTTTTTTTTTAAACTGGTTTAATTGCCCAAATATATTCAAGGGAACAAATGGCATGGCTCACCTTCCATTTTGTATACTTGTATTAGGCTGTTCTTGCATTGCTATAAAACAATACCTGAAACCTGGTAATTTACAAAGAAAAGATGACTAATTGGCGTACAGTTCTGCAGGCTGTACAAGCATAGCACCAGCATCTGCTCAGCTTCTGGGGAGGCTTCAGGGAGCTTTTATTTATGACAGAAGGCAAAGGGGGAGCAAGCACATCATATGGCCAGAGTAGGAACAAGAGAGAGTGGGAGAGGATAGCACCAAGACATGAGAGATCCACCCCGATGACCAAAGCACCTGTCAGCAGACTCCACCTCCAACACTGGGAATTACTCTCAACATGAGATTTGGAGGGAGCATCCAAGCCATATCAATACTAATCATTCGTTTTCATTTTATTACGGTTTTCATAGACTGCTATACAGAGATTCTGCTTTCATGTAAACATACTCTATAGGTTCTTCTTTCCTCTTAGAAAAAGTGCAAATGGTTAAGAAACCATATTTAAAAAATAGAAAATCCAGAATTGTTTTTATAAACAAGAAAGCTTGAAAATTAAAATTAAGAAAATAGTAAAAGTCAACAAACAAAAAATCAAAGAAGTACCAGGTACAAAAACGTCCCTATTGGAAGACTAGAACAAAGACAATAAAAATACGTTTATGTTAAAATATTTGACTTCAGATTAAATGTGGAGTGAATATTCAGGGTAGTAGAAAATTCTGTTTTATCTGAACTCATTATTTTATCCTTAACCATTGCTTTCTATTGTTTAAAGACAGTGTTATGAAAGCTAGATTTACTGTGGAGACAGTGCAGACCCGACCTGAGAATGTATTCACTGTAACCTTGCATTCTTGTAATGTTTCTGTGGGTGCCTTTCAGAATAAAGTGGAAACAAAAACAGCAAAGTGACTCACTCCAAGATAAATGAATGTACCCAGAAACAAGAACCTGTAATACCAGCCAGAATTACTGACCCAGGCTAGTCAAGAAAAACATTAAAAAAAATAGGAAAGGGTTTCTCTCAATGCCAACCTAATCAAAAGCTCCAAACATGATAATAAAAGCATTTGATGAAAAAAAAGAAAAAAAGACAATAGCTGTTTTCCTGACTGGAATGAGATAAAGTTTGGAGGAAATCTGGATTCTGCAATTAAAGGGAGTAGCTATTTATTTAATTATGCATGCATACCAAAATCAGGTCTTTGTAGTGAGTTGTAATGCTGGTACTTACCTCCCTGTGTACAAAGCATTTGTACAATAAATAGAATTATTATTTTTAAGAGTATATCAATTGAGCTCATCTAGAATCAGCTCCAGGCAATATAGAACCATCCATCCTTAAAGTTGCTTAGCTGCACGCACTCCTGGATTGGAAGAAAATATTCCTCTGTACAGTGATCTTCTGTTGGGAGGGGAGAGAATCAGTTGAAGACAAAGGAACCCAGCACACCTCAAGAGGTATGACTCTAAGAAGGTAACTATGAAGCATTTCTTGTCCTTGCTTCTTAATTTGAGGGATTGGTTTGAGCATGAATTGAGAGAAAAGCTAAATTAGAAATTGAAGTTGCTCTTTCTAGGATAGATTTTTATAAGTCTGCAGGATAAACAGTGCTACCTTAAGGAACAGATATAGGAGAGAAGGGTTTTCCCTCTTCTGTATGGGATCAGGTATTACTTGCCATATCTACCCATTGGCTCGGGGACCCTGGGAGCCAACAGCACTTGTAGCTTAAACACAACCGTTCCTATGAAACCTCAAAGAAACAATGGAAGGACAGAAAGAGCAGCCAGTGGGCGACCCTATCCAAGAAACTACCAGAAAAAATGGAAAATCTGCAGGGGCACAGGAGCCCTCTAGACATGCTCTGGTAGGTCATGTTAATAGAATTCTACACTTTTAACAAATGTTGGTACCTTTCTGTGCAGACATTCTGTGATAGCTAATTTTATGCGTAGTACCCAGAAACGTGGTTAAACCTCAGACTGCTTCTGCAAAGGTATTTTTTTTAGATGAGATCAATATTGAAATCAGTAGACTCATTAAAGCAGGATGTCCTTTATAACGTGTGTGACTTATCTAATCAGTTGAAGGCCTTAAAAGAAAAAGACTGTGGTCCCCTGAGGAGGAAGGAATCCTGGCTCCAGACTGCATTGGACTGGAGGCGCGGTGTTAAAATTTCCCGTCTTCAGACTGGCCTGCCTGCCTGGAATATTTCAGACTTGCCAGCCCCTATGACCACACGAGCCAATCCCTTAAATTAAATGTCTCTCATTCATATATATGCGTGTGTGTGTGTACATATGGATACATACACATTCTATTGGTTCTTTTTCCTCTGAATGACCTTGCCTAATAGAAGTACTCCCGACACATGTCATCTCTAGCTTATAACAGCCTGTCAAAATATCTATTATGTATCACCACCCTCTCTTTATGGACAAGTAAATTGATGCTCAGAGAAATTAAGAAACTTGACCAAGTCACAGGTCTAATAAATGATGGAGTGGAATTCACGTTGTAAGTCTTTCCTTCCAGGATTTTCGCTTTCCCTCTCTGCTACATTTGAAAAATATTTTATAGAACAAGTGTTTGTACCTCACAAAATTCCCTAAAATGTGTATCTTTATTTTCACATAGGCTATAAATATCCTTTATTAAATTAGTCTGTGTAAATTATTGCTATTCATTCCAGAAATTCACCAAGAGATGCCAAAATACTAAGCAAAAGCAAGTTAACAAGATAATCCAATAAGGAGATGATATTTTTCTTCTATATTAGCAACTATATTTTGGAAAATTCTGCTATGAGAATATAATCAAAAGCTTGTAACACACGGCAGAATGGGTATAATAACCTTCACAGTTTGTTAGTTAAAATTATATTTTGAACCTTTATAGAATGAAACTTTTATGGAAACAAGTAATACTCTCAGAAAAAAGAAATAAGCGTTTAAAACATATTATGTACTATCTCAAAATATCTGAATCTCTGTGAAAGTCTCTGATGTTAAAACTTCATTTAAATTCCATGATTAACTCATGGAATATATTATAAATGCAAGTGACATGGTCACCTGCAGCCAGGAGGAATGTATGTATATTGGACTGCAGCCCATATTAGAACATTTTATATATATACATACATTCTATTTCATGAGTGGAGGTAAAAACAAATGTATATGTATATGTGTGTGTGTGTGTGTGTGTGTGTGTATTTCCTATTTCATGAGTGGAGGTATAAACATGAGTGTGTGTGCGTGTGTGTGTGTGTGTGTTTTCTATTTCATGAATGGAGATATAAACACAAGTTTAGCCAGCATTTTACAACTAACAAAGTCCCTTGATGGAGGCAGGTTATCAGGAAAATTTGACTGAGTGGTTGAATGATACATTTCTGCAGTCATGCATTTCTTAGTTGGAATAGAAAATGAAAACCCAAGGCACAGCAGATTGTACTCCTTCCTACTTTTAACAAAAACTGCTTTGAAAGGAAAAAGATAAGTTTATAAATTTAAAAGACTTTTAATAAATTTATGCAACATACCTTTTATTTTTACCAAAATGTTATGTTTATATAAGAAATCATAGTGATTACCAAACATGTCCTATTTCAAATTCTTCAAGATATTTAAAATATTTAAAATACCATAAATATGTAACTTAGAAAGATGAAATAAATATATGTTCAAATATATATATATATTTCATACACACATATATATGTATACAAAGAGAGGGAGAGAGAAAGGTAATTTTCAAAGAATCCCAGTTAATGAATATGACAAAATTAGAAATATCATCATATTTTAATACATAATAACAGCTAGTTTTAGCAAAGACTATTAGATGATAAAAAACACTGGATAAAAATTTTAGGAAGAAGGATGCTCACATTGCCACAAGGCAATAATTCTTCACTTATCATTTATCATATACATATATATATATATATACTACATAAATATAATGTGTGTGTCTTAGTGTATGTATACATACACATATATATACACACATATCCACACAAGTACACACACACATATATACACATACATATATACATATATACATACACATATATATATACACATATGCACAGATATATACACACAAGTACATACACACATATATACATATATACACATATACACATATACACATATACACATATACACACACACACAACTTTTAATGGAGTCACCTGGCAGTCACCACCATAACCAAGTCATTAAACCAGCATCACCAATAATGAAGTGACATAAAATTATGTGCCTCCTGTTATGACGCCTTAAGTACACAATATCAGCTACCTAGTACCTAGTGTTCTTACTATGTTTTACTTGCTGCTTACCAGAAGGAGATAATGAAACATATCTAGAATGCAGGACATTCTGATGATAACTGCTCCATATTCAAAAATTCAGTTACGGAAACAAAAGTACACCAAGGCACTACACAGACAAGCCGAATAACATTTTCTACTGAAGGTGAATAGAGAGATCAGAAATGAAACAAAGCAAACCAAACTATGGTAGAACCACAAATTACAGTATGAGTAAATCTATATCTTGAATAATATTAAATTATTACTCATTTTTGTATACATGATACATATTGTCATGATTTCTAAAGTAAACATATAAAAGGATAGGAAAGGTACCACCTCTGTGTGTATGTGTAATATACAGACAGAAAGACAGATATACAGATGTAGCTAGCTAGATAGATGGATACATATAGAGATGATGAGGACAAAAAAAGAAAATGTGGCAAAATTCATAACTGGTGAATTTAATTGAAAGGTATTCACTAGTATTTATTTTACCTTTGTTTCTATTAATTTGAAACTTTTCTGTAAATTTGAAATTTTTCGAAATTAAAATCTTGGGCATGGTATATAGCTAGTTCCCTTTCCATTCTACAAATAAAGAATCTGAAAGCAACAAAAACAAAGAGGCAAAGTATCCAAACTGAAAGGCAGAAGGAAGAAAATCTCCTGGGAGTGTTTGATGTGTTTGGTGACTTCACATACATTTTCGAGAACTGGTTGAGGAGTGTGCAAAGTATTCCCTCAAAAGTTCTCTACATTTGTGGGTGGTAAAACTAGCACACACTCTTTGTGAAACCTGGTCAAGAGTTAGAGTGGAATAGCAGAAAGCAGTATCTTGCAATGCCCCATCCACCCACCATCTGACCACTGACCAAGTAGTGCATGGGTGGGAGTTATGAAGTGCACTGGAGTCAGCAGCTCTTAGAGAGCATGAAGCTAAGTCATTGATTCAGCTGGTACCACAGCAGCATATTCTGTCCCTGCAGTCCTCAGTGAGGTATGAATGCCTGTGTCTGAATGGTCATAAAGAGCATCATAAGAGAACTGAGAGGGAAGACCACTAGTAACCGTTACTGTATCTGGAAGAAGATGACAAAGTTGAATTGCACATCTACTGAGAAAGTTCATCATTTTAGATGAGCAAAATCTACTGAATAGAAAAACTTGTAACCATGACAAGCAGCAAAGAATCCCTTTAGATTTTGGTGGCCCTCCAATTCAGAGTCATCTATTAACACAGCCTTCAAAATGAAGAATATACTCTCTCTCATAAAAGCTAGAATCAAAATGTCAGAGATCACGTGGAAGGGATGTTATTACTCAGAAGTACGCTGGCATTTCAATTGATGTAGAAAATGGCTTACATTGTTATCAATTTAATGAGAAAATTTACAACTTTAATGGTCATTTTGGGTCCCATCCAAACACTCAGACTTCTTTGTACTTTAATGTTTTTGTTGTTTTGTTTTGTTTTTACTATTTGTGTTGTGATTTATACAAGTTGATTCACAAAGGTTATTTAATACTAGTGGAAGTTGTCTAACTGAAAATTCATCATAAGTATTCATCAGCTTAGGCCTGAAAAAACTTAGAGAAAAATCAAAGACAAGCATAAAAGTTTTTCAAGAAAATGCTACTACACTCTCTGAAACAACTCATCCGTTTTCTGTTTACTCCTCCGATGTAACAGAATGCCATGGAAATATTGTATCAGCAATGCAATAGCACTGAAGCCAGAAGGCTTTTTGCACTGCCACCTCCAACACCAACTCAAGAAACTATTTCCTGATTTAACGTAATACTCAAAGAAAGCATTGAAAATATCATATATTTCAGACTCACAGAATTGAAAGAGATTAGATTACACCATCTGGTAACCAGCCCAATTTCTTCAGTGACCTCAGACATCTACCTGAATTTCCTAGAAGTACCAATTAAATGGGGTCATTTTGTATTTTATTTTATTTAGTTGTCTCTTATCACTGGAAATCATTAATAACTGCCAATATTGACAATTTTTCTAAACTGTGACTTAGAACTCTTGTCCAACTCTGAGATTATGTTCCATGGAAGTGCTTCTTTAAAATGATTCATTCTAAAAAGATAGCAATCAATACTATCATAATTTTTTTTTAATCAGATACCTCAGTCAGGTAACAATGAGCTCATAAGTAACAGTATTCCACTTTTAGCCTAGAGATAATATATATTTTTTGTACTGACCAGATTTAGCTAGCAAAACCCTTAATGTCATTCTAAATATCTATAAACACATAGATATGCATAAAATAAGATTGATTTTAGATGAATTCAATTATTAAACAAACCTGATCTACAAATGTCTAAGCAGCTCTAAAAACTCGCATACAATAATGAAAAATAGATGAGAAAACAGGACAGAAATGTAAAAGTAGTCAGAATAACACTACATCATCATTCCTCTTTTATTTTTTTACCTTTTAACAAACTTATTTTTTTTTTTGAGATGGAATTTTACTCTTGTTGCCCAGGCTGGAGTGCAATGGCGTGACCTCAGCTCGCTGCAACCTCTGCCTTCCATGTTCAAGCAATTCTATTGCCTCAGCCACCTGAGTAGCTAGGACTACAGGTGCCCACCACCATGCCTGGGTAAATTTTTGTATTTTTATCAGAGACAGGTTTCACTATTTTGGCCAGGCTGGTCTTGAACTCATGACCTCAGGTGATCCACCTGCCTCGGCCTCTCAAAGTGCTGAGGTTACAAGTGTGAACGACCATGCCTGGCCCCTTTTAACACATTTCAATCAATTTATTCTATTTATATTATTACCATTTACCTTCATTTCCCTCAATCAACCAACCGATCAAACAAAAGCAAACAAACCACAGTGTCCATGAATTCCAGGGTCAATTCAGTTGATGGGAATCAGTCATCTTAATATAGAGAGAGTGGAGAAGGTAGAAAGTGTGGTTTTCACCAACTGGGGAAGTGGCTTCTGATGCTGACATAACATCGTGGAACATAGAGAGTCCACAAATCCTGAAGGATACCTGGTCTTTCCACTTCAGCCCCCAGAGAAGAATCGAGTTGCTCTATACCTGGGCTCAACAATTACAATTCTTTGAATTTATACTCCATCACTTACGTATGTTTTCCCAAAGAAAGATTTCATGCCAGAATGGCCAGTGCTTAGGGATTTCCAGAGTAGGCAACACTTTTGGTCAGAATAAGCTTTTTCCTAGGACTGTCAGAGCTTGTGCTGAAAACTAGTATCAAGCCACCCTTGTTCTTAATGTTACTCTCCTTGTGAGTTCTCCATATGCTCTTGGAGCAGTACTCTTAGAATACTTAGTCAAGTGCCACTCTAGTCCATTCCGTCACTTTCCCAACTTTGTGTTGGGATCACACTCACTTTCCTTTCTGAGGATCTCTGGGATCCCTGTGCAAATAAGTTACCTACTAACCAGATACTCAATGAAAGCCACAAAAGATCATGTGATCATCTTATTTATTTATTTTTTTTGAGATGGCATCTCGTTCTGTTGCCAGGCTGGAGTCCAGTGGTGCAATTTCGGCTCTGCTCACTGCAGTCTCCACCTCCCGGGTTCAAGCAATTCTCCTGCCTCAGCCACCTAAGTAGCTGGTATTACAGGTGCATGCCACTACACTGAGCTAATTTTCCTTTGTATTTTTAGTAGAGATGATGTTTCACCAGGTTGGCCAGGATGGTCTCGATTTCCTGACCTTGTGATCCACCCTCTTCAGCCTCCCAAAGTGCTTGGATTATAGGCATAAGCCCCCTACTTAGATTGCTCATGTGATTCTTCCCCCCGTGCACTAATAATAAAATTCCAAGGTTGTCTCTCTACGTAAACTTTTAAGAGGTAGATATATAAGATATATGTAACATATAATATATAGATACATATATTATATATATATATGTTTGTTTCAATTTCCTCAGATGTCCAATTATTTAAAAGTAGAAAAGTAAGAAATCAATGGTAAAGCTAACATTCAACATTATTGTCAATGATACTCCCTGTGGAACAGTGTGCACACATACTTGCTCCCTATTACATAACATTCAGGGTCCCTAAGTTGAGGTTCCTCTATCATAGTGCAACCCCTTGGAAATTCTGGTTTCATCAGATCCTCTTTGTGTTGCCCCGTGGAAACAAAAATGTTGATACTAGGAGGCTGAGGCAGGAGAATTTCCTGAACCCAGGAGGCGGAGGTTGCGGTGAGCTGAGATCGTGCCACTGAACTCCAGCCTGGGTAACAAGAGCGAAACTCCATCTCGAAAAAAAAAAAAAAAAATGTTGATACTTTGGTTACTGCTGTTACTCAACTTTTCTTAATCTCTGTCCCAGAAGTCTCATACTACCCTTCTACTGGAATTCATATTATTCTAGCCACCATAGTTTAGCCTCCTACTACAATGCACAAGACAGCTTCCTAAAACAAATAATTATTCCACCTAAAAGCCAGTGATGCCAAGATGAGGAAGCCCTAATGTATACATGCCTAACTTCAGTAATTGTATCTAAGTTCAAATCATCTTGGAAAACATTGTTTGAACTACATAATCATTGAGAAAGTTTTAATTCAGAACGTGTGCATTGGTTTTAAGTAAACAAACAAAAAATATATTTTACTCCTCATTTTGTTGATCACTTAAAAATCATTTCTAGAAATATTCTGGATATGGTCTGATTGCACTAATTTAAATAAAGGTTATCCTTCAATCTATAATTAGATACCCAGTTAGTAAATACACATTTTAGTGGAATGGAGAAAAAACAGGTCTCACTCTCCATCTTTTGGAGATAAACTCCTAAAACCATCACTTACCAGGTACAAGATCATGGGAAATGATATAAGTTGTTTGACCCTCTTCTCAGTTTTCAAATGAAATAATTATAATACAGTTGTTAGGATTGGCTGTACCACATTTGGAGAGTTAATTGAAATAATGCAACAGTGGAGTGCTTTGCAAATTCTAAAGCTACTAATATCAGCCACTGTGTTAAAAGCAAGGTTTTTTTTATTCTGTTTCTTTTTTCTTTTTTTTCCTTGACATCAAAAAGACTGTAATGATAAATGGCCTATTCTCCTTCTGTAGGATCATTGATTTTTGAAATCCTCAAGAATTATAATTGTAACCTTTTTATTCTTCTTCAGTGAGTTTTAGTTTACCCTATTATGAAGGCCAGGTATGTGTAATTGCATAGAAGAATCTGTCAAAAATTAGAATCACATTTGATGTCACTTCTGAGCAACATGTTTCATGCAATGTCTGAGAACTGACTTGGCAAGCCTTTCAAAATGGGAAAATTCAGGATCAAACCTGGATTGGAGCCTACCCAGGGAAGTAGAGTTACATATGTAGCTTTCATCTGTTTGTGAAATAACTCTTTTCCTTTTCATTCCAGAAGAAGTAATGAATTGACTGCCTCACGGATTTGATTAATAAAATGCATCTTGCTCAAATCCAGTTTTTACAAGAGGTGATGGTAAATCCTTTTAAAGGAGGGTTTTAAAGCTGCGGCTGAAATGACTTATGGGGACTAAGGCACTGAAATGTAAAACCTTACCTGAGATTTTTCTTGGGTTAGATACCAATTTTTTAGCTACAATTTTGTTGGTGTAAGTATAAGAATAGCATGCACTGTTTGCAAAAGATTATACTAGCTGACCAAAGAATTTCTGTGTTACTTATACTGAATAACCATGAATATTTAAGAAGTGCCTAAGAAGAAACTGGGGTTCCATTTTCAGAATTATATTGAAAAGAATCCAATCATCTAAACTGTTTCAAGGATGGTTCTAGCCTCAGTTGTTGATTACGTTGAGTACCAGCATAAATTTACATAACAATGTAACAGAAGTGACTGTTTCTTCCAGCTGTGAAGACCTGTAAAAGTATCATGCTGATGAATTTGATTGACATTTAGGGAGGAAAGTTTCTTCCCATCATTCCACCATCAGCTACAGATGCCACCTGAATTTACAATGGCCCAATATTTCCCTTCAAATATTTGCACTTGGGGAGCCATTTATGCTCATTAATAGGATTGGACAAGTTAACAAATAAAAAGATGAGGATGAAAATTACCTCACATCCTTAGACAATTGATCTAAATGGAAGATAAAAGCTTATTTAAAGTTCTTAATTTGTGAAACTGTTCAAAGAGTGCATCCATTGCTTCTGTTTGCACATAACAAAGTTAAAGTACAAACAAAATGACAATATAGATAATAGAATTCACTTAAACCATTTATTCTCAAAGACAAGAACTTCCTATGTATTCATAGATATGGAACTCACTTGGACAATTATACTCATGAACTTACCACTTTCTTTTGAATATTTCCATAGTTCGAAAGGAAGTAAAATCTTATTTTATATAGTCTTTTCCAAATTGTCTTATCATAAACTCATGGGAATCAAACTGATTAAATTGAAACTAATTAATTCTGAATTATTCAACATACTCCACATTTATGGAATCAAAATCGGATCTAAATAATGATTCATAAGAATCATAAACATTGATTAACAAAAATGTCTCAGATCAAATTCCGTACTGTTCCTTATAGAAGTGTATTACATTAAGGAATGTCCTTTAAACATTTTCAAATAAGTCTTAAGTCTCATATTTCTGCAACGTAATAATTTCTCTTTCTCCCTGAGGTAAACAGGTAAGGACAATGATTATGGCATATTGAAGTGTAAAAAAACATGCTACTTATTCGTACAAAGAAAAATGAATTTTGCTTCCAAATGTCTTATTTCAAATCACTTTTTAATATGCATTTCTTCATTGATATATATATATTTAACCCTTTATGTCCTATATAGGTTAAAAAGAAAGTAATTCGATTTCATTTTATTTTTGTTTATGTAGGCCTACAGTGTCTTCCTACAGCATATAAAAAAAAAGAAGTCAGAATCCCTCCTTGGCAGTCTGAAGCAGACCTGTGGCTGACTCCATAACGGCTGTGCCACGAAGGTGGGGCAGCTGGTGCCTGTGCCTTTGAACCTGCCTGTCCTCATAGGGACAATGTCAGCTGTGAGACTTGAGCTCAGGTCTGGTTCCTAACTTTATGCAAAGCATCAGAAAAGTCTGGATGCTGCTGGGACGTTGAAATAAAAGCAATCAGAGCCCAGTCTGTGGCAGAGAGGGAAGCAATACTTACATGTAACTCTATGGTATTTCCCAAACTACTAATTCAGTAAGTACACTATTAAGTACAGCTTTTAGAGTGAAGACAGTGATGGAGACTGATACAGAGAACAGATAAACATTGGAAAATCTTAAAAGACTACGGTGAAAAATTTAGGTACATTTAATAACAGATTGGCTCCGTGGAAATACAAGATTAAATGAGAACGCACCGATTATATCTTAAAATTGAAACTTCCGCATTACAATAGGGAAATCAGCAACATGTAGTCAATCATCAGGATATTTAGAGAAATTCTAGAAACCTAACATTTATTTAGTTTTGTTGATTCTTAGACCAAATTAATTATATAATTGTGCACACATGCACTCCAGAATTAGAGATGTCTTCATTTGAATTCAGTTTATCATAAAGGAGGCTCAAGTTCTTTAACAGAAAACTGATAATCAATATTCTTGCCTTGAAAGGCAATTAGGTTTAAATGTATAGTGCATGAAAGCACCAAGTGTCACTTTCTTTCCTTTCAAATATAAGAGATACTCAGTAATACTAATACACCTGTTTACCATTTTACCATTTCCCTAAAATATTTAAGCATGTTATCCACAGCTAGTGAATATGTTAGGTCTTGAATACGTTTGGATAAACATATCTATTAGAAAAAATGAAAAGAGCTGTATGCCAATACTGTTCTATGTTCTACTCATATATTTATGTTTGTAGTGAAGTCTTGCAAGGTAGTACCTACTACTGACAGTACAGGAATTATCCAATGAAATATCAAGTTGGCTCCTCTACTTTAGGATCCCAAATCAAAACTGTACAGCAACAGTAATCAAAACAACCTTTTGAGTTTGTGCAACAAATTGTTTCCAGCCTGTTAGTGAGGTTAGGGCCCTTCAGGATCTGCAGGTGCTGGGCCAGCTCTTACCCTCTGAGCCTCTTACCTTCACAGTTATACGGAGCCTCTCATGAAGTTTAGTAATGAAGAGAAGCTGAGAAACCCAGAAAAAGGAAGGAGTGCATAGAAGACATGGAACCCTACTCTGTTTTTCCTCCCCTGGCAGAGCACTTAAAGGTAACCTGAAGGCCAGACTGGAGCGCCACCCTCATCAAAGTGCCCCCACTGCAGCAACCAGCATGTTCGACTGGCAAATGTGAATTAATGGTTTTCCCTCTATCAAATATTTATAAATTAAGGAAAGGCTTACCTTCAAGTAAATTGTTTTATTTAATTAAAACCTAGCAAAAGTCAGCAACACTCAGAAACTGGGGATTCCTAGACTGTAAGGTGAAGCTGAAGGATGGAGAGGCATTCCAGCCATGGGTGGGGAGTTTTTTACTTTCGAGAACAGCCTTTGAGCTCTGCTCTCCAGTAGCATAAAAGAGGAACGAGAATGGGAGAAAAGAGAGCTTTGAACGTTTTCACAGACAATTTCCCCCAACACACACACACTTTGTAACAGAGGCAAATGGTATGTGTTGCAAATGCTAAGACCTCACTCAATATGGATATACGGATTTGTTTCAGATTTAATACACTGCATCTTTAGGTTCTCAGTCTTTGGTCATTAGACTTAGGTTTGACAGTAGTAACTAAGTCCTAATAGTTAAAGAAAAGAAAATGAATGGATATATTCTTTAATTACAAGATCATTTTCCTAAATAGAAAATGAAAATCCCCTGGAGTTTCTGGAATGCCTTTTAAAAATAACTTATTATGGCAATGAGCTAGATTCTCTCATTGCTTGCAAAGAGCCTAGTGATGTTTGTGTACCTTTGCACTTTTTTTTTAAAACTTTTTCTGGGCCTCTGGGGCCCTCTTTAGGGTCTGAATACGCAAACATATTTGGCACATGTGGGTGTTAGGAAAATGCTATTTGATGATAATGATGGTGATTTCCTGAAAGTAAGGGTTGCTCATCAGAGGAATGCGTGACTGTTGGAGGCTTTTGATTAGTTTTCTCTCGATCTCTTTTAAAAATAAGATGGTTTTGCTCATCTGTATGGGATGGTAAG
This sequence comes from Saguinus oedipus, assembly GCA_031835075.1. Taxonomy (NCBI): domain Eukaryota; kingdom Metazoa; phylum Chordata; class Mammalia; order Primates; family Cebidae; genus Saguinus; species Saguinus oedipus. The sequence goes on along the minus strand of CM063169.1, from coordinate 8,891,966 downwards.
AGGGAAGGGTAGTCTTCTTGTCTAAAGGCAGAGAAAGCATATTCTGACTTCAAAACCCCTTGTGATTTTACCATTCTAAGAAGTAGCATCATTTATTCTGAAGAAAAGGCTCAAAGGTTTAGTATGTAGAAGGTGGTGACCAGCTGCTCTCCTCATGGATTACAGAAAAGGAAATGTGTTTAAATTTGAGCGTGAGCAATTGAGGCTTGGAGGGAAGACTTTCTTGACACCAAGGCTATGTCAAAATCAAGGGCAAAAGGAGTCAGAAAATGATTAGTCCGTGTTCCCAAGTAGTAGTCTCTTCAAGGTCGAAGAGACCCTATAATGAGCAGAGGAGAGTGCCCTATATGTTGTTTGTCTTTCTGTCTCCTCAACATTGGTCCAATGTTAACCTAGGAAAAATTATAGCACTACGAATTGTTCATATGAATTCCTGAAGAGCACGGTGATTTATCTCGGCCTTCAAATGCCTGGGTTAATGCTCATTAATTTGCATTTGTTAAAAGCTACCCAAGAGTTTATGGGGTGCATCTAGGAGCCACTAGAAGAGGATTTTAATGTGCTATTACATTTCTATGACTCTGTCGCTTAAGAATGACCATGTGTTATACATTCTACTAATTTCATTAATTACAGATGTACACACTTAGACATTAAAGTATTATATTAAAGTCACTGCTCTCCCAATGTTCCACATTAGGTAAAATTATATAAATTCAGATATTTAGAAGTGATTCTGCTTGAGATTTTTGGAAATTTTATTTTAGAAATGCCTAAAAGAAGTCAAGGAACTTATCCAGAAATGGTCCTAATATATTGGTAGAAAATGCGTTACCAGTATTCTCTGTATTCTTTATCAGCCTAAACCTCTGGAATAGAGAGAGCAATTGCTTAAAACCTACTAATAATCAGCTATTATGAGGCATGAAACAACATGACAATACCAAATAATAAAAATATCTATAAAGTCTATGTGAAACTGATTACTTATAACATTCTTTTCCTTCATGCTTAACAACTTAAAAATAGCTATTACAAAATATCAATATCAACCGAACTATATAATTTAACACTTTTCCAGTATGGACAAAACTAATGAGTTTCTATAATTAAAATATCTCTCTGTATAAATTTATTGTTACCATTATTAAATCCTAAAAAAGTCAAATAGCATATAAGATCACCACTAGGATCTACATCAAAATTCTTCCAGTTATTACATAATAATATCACACACACACAATATTGCTTGAGATACTGTATTTTTGATCACTGGAAAACAAAAACCTAAATATGATTTGAATTGACATAGATTTCAGAATATTTACATATAGCTAATTATATCGGTTTGGATGTACCCAGCTACAAATAATAAAAAACAGTTTAACAGTGAAAAGAATGTATTCTGTCCTATCACCAGGAGTTTCTACGTAAGGTGGTTAAAGGGTTGTCTGTTCTCAGCAGGTCGCCCTAAACAGGAATCTCCCCAGGCTCCATGGGCACGAGAACTTCCAGTTGTTGGGTACACACAGGACCTTGTCCAGCAGAAGAAAAAATAACTGTTCATCCCTCTCTTTCTTTTGCCAAAACAAGCCTTTTCTGAGAGGCCTCCCAGCACAGCTCTCTTCACTTCCCACTCGACAGAACTAGGTTGTGTCCTCTTGCTGCTCTGCTGGGATTATCAAGACCGGCTTTGAGAACTAGGTTGTGTCCCCTTGCTACTCTGCTGGGATTATCAAGACCGGCTTTGAGAACTAGGTTGTGTCCCCTTGCTACTCTGCTGGGATTATGAAGACTGGCTTTGGATGACTGAGACTTACCCCAGGGCTGCTGGTAACCTCATCTTCCATAAATGCGTGGATACCGAGGAGTTTGCCAAGAAGGAAAAAGAACACTGTTGAGTAGGCAACAAATATGGTCTCCAAAATACACATGTATCCAAAATAAACATGTTTTCTGTTTTATTTGTTAAGCCATAATGTGATAGAAATGTCATCCTGTATGCATGTCCACACAGATATACCAAGAAAAGAAGTGAAAACAGTAATAAAAGCTAACCAAAGAAACCAGACTAGTCACAATCATTTACGTCAAGAAACAGAAACCAAATCTTCTAATTCTACTTGCTTACTGTACAGCCAGATGGTAAGTTGCTTTTAAATTTTGCCAGATATTTCAAACCATCATATCAAGATATAGTTGCCATTTTTGTATGCTTTTCATACTGAAGTAAAAAAAAAAAAACTTAGAGTTTATTCTTAAAATAACCAAATCCTTAATATTTACATTTATTCAGTGAACTGGAAAGTAATTCTTTAATAATGAGAACATTGATGTCTTTGGATATTTTGTCTAAAGAATATGCTTATAAACTTTAATATTTCATGTATATAATTATGTGTTATTACTATAAGACTGTAATTTGATTCTGATTAAAGAACGTTTTGTTCTTAATGCAATATGCTATTTGGTAATTTTTCTACAAGTCAAAGAAAACAGATTATTTAAAATCTACATAAATTTGAAATGTGCTTATATTTTAGATGTGATGTGACTAGCATTGGTATTTTCTCTAAGTTCCATGAACGTCAACACTACTTCCAATCCTGAATCAAAATTCAAGGTGGGGTAGTTCAAGAAAGAAACATTGATAATTTTACAACAACCTGTTACTTCTATTTGGGATTGGGAAATAAACTCTACTTTTTCTTCCCTAAATTAGTGACAATATGACAACAAAATGATACAAGACTTATGAGAATAGAATAGTCAATATTACTTTCAAATGTAGATGAGATTACTCTTGATTTTAAACTATCATTTTTAAAGGCAACATATATATTTTGTATTGAATTACCATTATAACTATTGAATATCAAATAACTTTTCTTAATAAAATTCCAGAATCAGGTAATATATTTCAAAGGAACACTTAGGGAGAGTGGTAATAACTGACTATTGTCTACTGAATATCAATGCCCCATGCCCAAGAGATGAAATACAATCGGCCTAGCCAAATATGACCCCATGTTCCCACCTTCCAACCCTCTCTCACGCATAGGCAGAAACACATGACCCAGTTTCTGCCACAAAGGTGTTGAAACTGTGACTGCCGAGAGGTGTCTAGAAAGGCTTTTTGTTTTCCTGATGATGCAGAATGAATGACCCTTTATCCTACCCTCTTGTTTTGAATGTAGACATGAAGTCTAAAGCAAAAGCAATCATTGACTTTCAGCCCTTGGACACCGCTATCTCTAATAATGCCTGCAAGATTCCAGCATTAAGGGAAAAAGAAAAGACTCACCATTTGTTGAAGACTCTGTGAGTTAGACATTCTTTCACATGTAGCTGAAGGCTTTCTTAACTCACGTAGGAGCTTTAACTAGATGATTATACAAACATAAAAGGTATTATTCATTTATCTCATCATTCGAGAGAATACAGGCTGTTGTGTTATCTAACCATCATAGATCAGCTACAATTGTTTTTCTTATACTTACATGCACACTGCCTCATGAAACAGAAAAATTAATTATTTAGAAATTGAATTTAATCACATCACCAAATTCTTTGGTAAAATAATAGTTTGATTTAGGATGTCTAAGATATCACTCCTTTCTTTGCGTCTTTCCTTGTTCCTCATTCATGTATTTGCCTGAATTCTCTATAAAATATCTATGTTAACAAATAACTATCCTCCTAGACTAGACCACACAGGTTTTGAAAATCAATCTTAATATAAATTCCTGGAACACCAGATAGTTTGAGCTATAAATGTTTTAGAAGACTCTTACGTCAATGGTGTGGGTGGGGAGGTGTGGACGAAATAAGACATAAAGATTCCCAGTTGTTGGGTCTTACACTGGTATTCAGACATGTCTTAAAATATTTGATAAACACATGTGTGTGTATATATATATATATAATTGCATTTTAGGTTTTGGGGTACATGTGAAGAACATGCAAGATTGTTGCATGGGTACATATATGGCAATGTGGTTTGCTGCCTTCCTCCCCATCACCTATATCTGACATTTCTCCCCATATGATCCCTCCCCAACTCCTCTCCCCCCACTGCCTCTCCCCTAGTTGCCCCCCACAGACCTCCCCAGTGTGTGATGCTCCCCTCCTTGTGTCCATGTGTTCTCTTTGTTCAACACCCCCTATGACTGAGAACATTCAGTGTTTGATTTTCTGTTCTTGCATCAGTTTGCTGAGAATGTCAACTTCTAGCAGTTTGTTTTTATTTTTTTATTTTTGTTTCTTGAGACAGAGTCTTGCTCTGTTGCCCAGGCTGAAATGCAGTGGTATAACCCTGGCTGACAGCAACCTCCACCTCCCACATTCAATGGATCCTCGAGCCTCAGCCTTCTGAGTAGCTGGGATTACAGGCTTGTGCCACCACACCTGACTCATTTTTGTATTTTTAGTACAGATGAATTTTACTGTGTTGGCTAGGCTGGTCTCAAGGTCCTGACCTCAAGTGATCTCCTTGCCTTGCCTCCCAAAGTGCTGGGATGGATTACAGACGTGAGCCACCGTACCCAGCCCTCCAGAAGTTTATTACACTCATGTGATGAGAAATTACCAGGCACAATAAGATCAAAAACAACACAGCCTCAGAGGCAAAGGCAAAGCCAAGCTTAAGACAAGATAACATCTACCATTGACAATTTTTTCTGGCCTTTTACAAACTTGACTCATATACCACCTCTGTAAACTGCAAATAGACCATGTTATAAATAATTGCTAGCAGTTTTCACTTATGATTGGGAATTAGAAAGCCATAAGATAACTAAAAATGAGAACAAGGCAGATAACTTGAAAACAGCAATAACAAAACATAGTTTATAAAAGCCATTGAAGAGCTGGGGATGCAAGAAAGCCTGACTGAACTAAAATCTAGAAAGTCATGGTCTCTTCCTGTGAGAGGAGGATCAAGTGTTTCCCTGATGCGGGTGGAGTGATGGGAAGATGAGCAGGGATTTGCCAGGAAGGGATGTAAGAAACAAGGCCAATTTCCAACACATTTTAAAAAGCCTATGCAGTGTGATGATTTAGGTCCCTGAGGAAGCTCAGTCAAAAGCAGCTCTGCACCCACTCCCCTCTCTGTCCCAGAGGAACTTTACTTTAGTACATGGATGTAATGCACCCAAGTTCGGGGGCATGGTAGAAGATCTGAAAAATATCACCATGGAGACTTGTGGAGCTGACTTGAGGCTGGGAGCAGCTCAGGTGAACCATAAGAAGACCTTCTAAGCCATAAAGCTGCTTCTGAAACCTGGTTAGAGTAGGAGAGCAGTGAGAAACACCTCCAAGGTTCCCGGGGGTTCACTGAGTCCACTCAACCCCCAAAGGCTCAGAGCAGAGCAGCAAAGCATAGACATCTGAGTCGTGAAAAAGCTGGGGGAGCAACCAGATGGCAAAGAGAATTCATTGGAAGCCTGGACTCGGGGAGTCAGCAGCTGGGTTATAAAGCACAAAGAGAAACAGAATCTCTCCCTTGCTCAGATCTCATGCCCGGTTAAATGGAAGGAACCATAAAGAGTTACAAGACATGAAGAAGCCATATGTATTTTATATATACACATATATATGCACATATATATATATATATATATACACACACACATATATATGTGTATATATAAAATATATGCATATATATGTATATATATAAAATATACACATATATAAAAGAAGATGTAAATGTATACATATATATTATATGTAATATACATATAATATATATGTATATATCAAAGAAGATGTATAAAGACAAGTATGGCATATGGCCAAGAGAGGAAAGAGAAACAGAAGCCATTCCAAATATAGATGTTGAGATTATCAGAGATGAGTTTTATATTAAATATAGTAGATACGTCAGATAATCTAACACTATTTTTGAATTATTTTTCTGAAAACAAAAGAAGAATTTTAGCAGAGAGATAAACACAACTAAAAATGCAAATGTCAATAATAGAAAAAGATACAATTTAAAATAGAAAAATAATCTGACAGGTCTATCAATAAAGTGGGATACCGAAGGAAAGAAACAGTAAACATGAAGATAGAGCAATAGAAATCATCCACTTTGAAATACAAAAACAGAAACGAAAAGGAGGGAGGGTGAGAGAGAGGGAGAAGAAGTAGGAAAGAAAAGGAAGGGAAGAAGAAAAGGAGAGCCACACCTGTAATTCCAGCACTTTTGGAGGCCAAGACAGGAGGATCACCTGAGGTCAGAAGTTTGAGACCAGCCTGATGAACGTGGTGAAACCCCATCTCTACTAAAAATACAAAATTAGCTGGACATGGTGGCAGTTGTCTGTAATCCTAGCTACTCAGAAGGCAGAGGCAGGAGAATTGCTGGGACCTGGGAGGTGGAGGTTACAGTGAGCCAAGATTGCACCACTGCACTTCAACCTGGGCAACAGAGCAAGACTCCATCTCAAAAATAAAATAAAAAAGAAAAGGAGAGACATCTGACATCTGTGGAAAATATTATATCATCAAATATATTTACATTAATGGTCTTGGAAAAAGAGGACAGATAATGAGGTAGAAAACAGTTTTGAAGAGAGCGTGGGTGACAATTTTCTAAAATAGGTGAAATATATCAACTCACATATACAAGAAACTCGGTAAATAAATTCAAATGTAACAAGAACTAGGCAAGTGATCACCAAATCAATGATGAAAATGAAACATGAGTAGAAAATCTTGAAAGAAGCTGGAGAAGATGAGAAACACACATTGTGCTCATAAGAAGATGGAAACTAGCAGTCTATGAAATGTCTTTATATTGTTAAAAAAAACAGCAAAAGAAAAAACTGTAAACATGATAGTAAATATCCTGAGACAATGCCTTAAAAACATTTCTGCATATTTTTATATGTTCATCAGAAAAATCTGAGAGAATGGTCTAGAGCAGATCTGTTCTATAAAAAATCTTAAGATAACTTCTTCAGGCTTAAGAGGAAAAATACCGGTGTGGAAGGAGGAAAAAGCCGCATAAAGGATAAATATTTGTAAAACAGCAAAAACTTCTAATTAAATAGGTGGGTAAATGTGATTACAAAGCTTCAAGTTACATAAATTTAACAATTTAAAGAACTGAAGGAGGATTGCAGAAAAGCCTATAATTACAGTCAGACATTAAATATGCTTTTTTCAGTAATTAACATAACTAATAGATAAAAAATTAATAAGGATATAGAAGACTTGAACAACAGTATCAATATCAGCCTAACTGGCATATATAGAACAATATATTCAACAGTTGAATAATACACTTTTCTATGCATATAAAACATTCACCTCAGGGAGATCACCATCTCAACCATAAAACAAGTTGTGATAAGTTTAAAAGGATTGAAATCATACATAGTATTTTTCTCTGACTATAATGGTTTTCTGTTAGAAATCACAAACAATAGTATAATATATCTACAAAAATTCCCAAATATTTGGAAAGCAAATAATTGTAAATAATCTATATGTAGAAATGGAACTGTCAAGGGAAATTAGAAAATATTTTAAATTGAATGATAAGAAAAATAAGCCATGTAAAATATTGAGAGGTGAAATTTGAAGAATGCAGCTAAATCAGTTGTAAGAGAAATTTTTTATCTTTAAATGCCTATGTTAGAAAATAAGCAGTCCAAAATCAGTTATCATCTATGCTTTTATCTTAAAGATAGAAAAAAGCACAAATTAAACCCAAAATAAGTAAAGGAAAGAAAATATTGATGGGAATTTATAAACTGAAAGCAGACAAACAAAAAGACAATGTTATAAACCAATTTAATTCATTGAGAAACAGTAATGGGAGTCAACCACGATGTGTTATTTTTTGGGAGTGCTACTTGCTCCACAGTTGTCATTTTTCCTCAGAGTAGAACATTCATGTTATTTGCTGCTGGATGCTGAAAACTTCTAAATACTAGCACTTCACAGTTGTTAGGGAAAAAACCTGACAATTTTGTAATATGTTTCATTCAAGAGAAAATGTTCGGAAGCCCAAATGTGTGATGGCAGTAGTGAGCTGCATTCTTCAACATCTGTAACAAAACTAGAATATATTGATCTATATCACTGTGTTTTCTCCATAGATTCCAAATTCTAAAGGAGGGTTCTGGCCGAAACCCTGACCCTAGCCAGTCCAGGCAGTGCTCTGACGTTTGTGTCCAAAACCTGTCTGCCCTGCTTTCATATTGGCCCTGAATTTTGACATCACTAATGCTCTCTTGCATGAAGCACTTTGCTTCTCTACATTTTCTAGTTTAACCAGATAGAAAGGTCACTCGTTGCAAAAGTGCAGAGGAGGATCAAAGGAATCCAAGGCAAATAGAAATTACCCTCAGGTGATGCTAAGCACTTTATTTAAACTCTCACCTGCTCCAGTTGATGACAAATATCAAAATATGAGCAGCAGGAAGAGGTAAATATAATTCATTATGCCATTGCTGGAACAATTCACTAATGTGAGAGTTGGGACTAAGATGACACAGACTCTGTGCCTGCGTCCATGTCTTCAGCATATTTTACTGTTTCTGAGGCTGACGTTACTTTTAAAATTATCTCCAGTTTACCTACAAGTGGTGGAATTGAGACTGACCTGGGCTTACAAAACTTGTGAGAATATATGTGATGACTCAGTTTGCAAAATACTCTTTGCCAAGAAAATCATCACCACATGACTGAAATTTACCCTCTGAAGGCTACAGAATACTCTGGTGACTTCTGAAGTGCCAGTCACTATTCTGGAATTCCAAAGAGTTAATGCAGATCGAACAGGGCAGCATTTGAATCTCATTATCAAGAGAAAAATCTCAGTAACTGCGATTTCAGATTATGCATTGTTGATTCCAGTACAAATTGAGGTGTGTCAAGGAACACCACATCTGAAAGTGTCCTCCAAACACGTGCTTACTGAACCCAGATGTGACTGATATCACATCAATAACAAATCCGAAAATATTTTTGTATAAGGGGAAAGATTAGGGAAGTGAGGTCTTATTCATACTCAGTTTTGGTTAATTTTTTATTCATGTATGCTTTAATGGAATAGAAAGGTGAAAATAAGACGGTCTGGACAACGACAAACATAATATTTAAGCATTACATGAAATGCTAAGATCAAGTTGTAGAGACACATGTATGTATTAACCACGTGTTTCTTGTTTAAAAGTTGAAAGTGTGGCAGTGTTCAGAACTGCATAGCAAAGATCTGGGTTAAACTGACAAAAACAAGGAAATTCAGAGTTAAGATTGTCACGTCATATTTAGAATACCCCTGACATAAAAATGAAATGAAATCACTAATGTTTGATGTCATATTTGTAAATAATACTGAAATGTGAAATCACTCTGTAATGTGTATGCCACTATTCTTAACCAAAATTTGTTTTCCACTTCTTATAAGAGATAGAATACTCTGAACAAACAACAACAACAAAAAACAATTTTTACAAGGCATGGTCAGCCAACCAGTTGTAGAGCTGAAATGTTTGAAGTCACTGCATTGTCTAAGACAGAATGGAGCTGAATCATAAAACACAAGGAAATCATTTCCATCAAATGATCGGACAAGAAAGGTGTCCTTGGATAGCTCAGCATAATGAATATAAACTGAACATCAGGAAATTGATCTCGAATGCAGGTGTCTTTCATTTAATTTTTTCCCAAGGTAAGGTCATTGAAGAACTATTGTATAATTCTGTTAGGGAATTAAGCTATTATCCAGTGTTCCTTCTTCACAAAAAAATCCTATTAGAGTATACTACTTGTATATATAAATAGAACAAAGGTCGTGTTATAATTATAGTACAAGTACGATAGAATGAAATGAACCTAATTATTTCCTTAAACACTTGTGAATATTGTTAACACTTGAGGGCACAATTGTCAACAGTAAAAATTTTTCTATTCCACTTTTTTCTTTTTTTTTTTAAGACGGAGTTTCAGTCAGTCACCCAGGCTGGAATGCAGTGGCATGATCTCAGCTCACCGCAACCTGTGCCTCCCAGGTTCAAGCAACTATCTTGCCTCAGCCTCCCAAGTAGCTAGGATTATAGGACCTGCCAGCATGCCCAGCTAATTTTTTTTTTTTTTGTATTTTTACTAGAGATGGGATTTCACCATGTTGGCCAAGCTGGTCTCGAACCCTGACCTCAGGTGATCCACCCGCCTCAGCCTCCCAAAGTGCTGGGATTACAAGCGTGAGCCACCATGCCTGGCCTATTCTACTCTTATTTGCAAGAAAAGACTGAAACATATATTACCAGCTGATTAAAAAGACTCTCCCCAGTGAATTAGACAGAAAACTATAATAAACGTGCCCTGATATAGCATCTAGCTATAGCATCTAGCACTAGTAGGTAATTGCTAGTGTATATATTATATATGGACAGCTACACATATACACACATTCAAACAAATGTATGTATGTATGTATGTGTGCACATGTAATATAATATGTCTTTTCCTGCTCTCCAAGACGTACTCTAAGCATTAAATGAAAGAATATGTTTTCTACTGGTGTTAGTTATAGAAGAGATGAAAGATTTCTGCTACTTAGAATTTTACCTCCAGGTTTGTTATTCATATTTTGAAATTTGAATCCTCAATGTGTCGGTGTTAGGAGGTGGAGACTTCGGGTGATTATCTCATGAGGGTGGAGCTCTCTCGGATGGGATCCGAGCCCACACCAGGAAGTCTCTGCTGTCTGCCATGTGAGCATACAAGGAGAATTCGGCAGTGTGCAGCCAGAAGGATGGTCCTCGACAAAAGCTGACTGTGCTGTCACCCTGAGCTCAGACTTCCAGCCATCAGAACTGGCTGAGAAATAAATGTTTGTTGTTTGAGCCACCAAGTCTATGGTATTCTGTTAGAGTAGTCAGAACAGACAGAACTAAGACAAAGTTTATGTTTTTGCTCTTAGTGAAAACCTTTGTGTCTTAAATATGTTTTATTCTGGTAAATACCTCTTTGTGTCCTATATATTAACATCTATGCCACGTTTTTTCAGCCTGATGGATGTTACAGTGCTCACCAATATTTCTGGATCTCCTGTATTTCTTTGACAAATGAGTGAATTATTCTTCCTTGTCTTCCTAAGGATAGGCTCAGGAATGGCTGTGATGCACTTTGGCCAATAAAACGTCAGTAGAAGTGATGGGCATAATTTCCAGGAGGAAGCATTTCAGAGATAATAAGTCTTAGAAATGTATGATTGGCATACATTTGGAAAGGAAACTGCAATAACAAAATTACAAACATCTGCATTTTAGTATCAAAATACTTCTATCTAAATAGAAACCTGAATAAATTTATCTTCTTTCTTAGAGACCAGCTATTGAGATATGAAAGCCGGATGAAATAATGGATGTGTGAATGAATGGATACATAGATATTTGGGTGAATGAGTGGATGGACATGTAGTTGAATGGATGAATTGGTGGATGGACGGTTGGTTAGAGTGCTGACCATTTCGTTATATACAATAAATAAAACCGAATATCAAAAATGCCCCAGATTATAAAGGATATTTTTCTCCCTTTTGAACTCTAAAAACATGCTGGTTTTCATTACCACACATATTTATCATATATAAATCAAAGACGTTGTTTTTAAACAGTAGTGGTAATTGAGTATGTATTTTTCTTCATCTATATTAAAAATTTGGACAGCAAAAACTACCTGCCTTATTTCCATGTTATACTCCCCTACAAGAAGCTACATTGTATCATAGAAAAAAGATTTTGAAGCAATAAGTAGATTCAGATTGTATTGGCACATTTCATTTCTGTGACTACAAGTAAGTTATTTAACCTAAGCTTGAATTTCCTCTGAAAAAAGAGATAGTATCCGACTTAAATATTTGTTGAAATGTCCTACATATAAAGCACTTAGCACATATTAGGAGATCATCAAATGCTAGGTTTTTTTTTGTTTGTTGTTTTTAGTGTATCTTTCACTCATAAACTTCACGCAAATTGATGGCTTGAAAAAGAATTGGACTAATACATAAATTAATAAATATGTAATGAAGTTACTTAATCCATCATCATTTTTGGGTTATTATATTATTTGAGACAAGTGTTTTAAGTTGAACAGATGGTTGTCTGTTCAATCTAGTGTGTGACCTGTAAATTTTATTTTTCTCAGTAGAGATTTCCCTGAACATTTAGTGATTCTAAATTATTTTCAAGATTTAGACAAAAAATAATTTTAAAAGAATTGTAAATTTTGGCGTAGACTCGAATGTCTTTTTTTTTTTTTTTTTTTTTTGGAGATGGAGTTTTGCTCTTGTTACCCAGGCTGGAGTGAAATGGCGCGATCTCGGCTCACTGCAACCTGACTCCTGGATTCAAGCAATTCTCCTGCCTCAGCCTCCCGAGTAGCTGGGACTACAGGTGCACACCACCATGCCCAGCTAGTTTTGTATTTTTAGTAGAGATGGGGTTTCATCATGTTGACCAGGATGGTCTCAATCTCTTGACCTCATGATCCACCTGCCTCAGCCTCCCAAAGTGCTGGGATTACAGGCTTGAGCCACCGCGCCTGGCCATGTCTTTTTTTTATATAGCAAAAGATATCTACAGTTTAGGCAAAAGACTTAGAGAGATTAAACCTAACAGTATTGTAACACAATGCTAATCATATTTGGTAACATCATAGAAATAGAATAATCTTTCATATTGAACCAATGAAAACACGTGCAGAAGATATTCAGTCTTGGATTTAGAACTTCAAATGACTTAAAATATCCTTCTGAGAAGCATACTTTGAGAGAACGTTAGTTAGTGGGATAATGTCAGGTTGGTGGCCAACTTTTCATTCATCTGGTCAATGATTCTCTACTACTCTGTTTATTTAAAGTGGAATAATAACTGTTGCAATATTATAAAGAATAGCTTGCACTAGACCAGTAAATTGAGAGAACAGGCTGGGAAAAATTCAAGAGAACTTCTAGAGTTAGAATTCATGAAACAGTGTGATGAATTACATGTGAGGGAGCAGTAATGGTTGGCAATTGCTGAAATTTCTAGCTACAGTTATTGGGTAAAATAGTTCCTGCCTTTCCATATTGCTGTTGGATTCCTGTTGGATTACCTGGCCTCAGAAGTTTTCCCTTAAACCTTCGCTATCTTTATTGCCTAATCTTACATATAGTGTAAAAGGTCAGCAGGATTTAAAGTATAGAAACTGGATCAACTGATAACCAATCTAAAAAAACATTTTTTTACAGTGCATTTTTTTTTCTAAAATATTTTTAAAGCAACAATCATTGTATAGTTAAGGGGAATACTTAAGGCTAAATTTATCTTGATTTGAAACTTTAAATACACAAAATATACATTCTCCACTTTGAATACACAAAATATTGATTGGCCATTATTAATACCCATTTTTAGAATAAAGCAATATTCCTGTTCTCTCTCCCTCTTTTTCTTCCTCTTTCTTCCTCTCCTTCTCTCCAAAAAAAAAAAAAAAAAGAAAGAAAGAAACTTAGGGATGGAAAGTAACGGGGAACCATCCTCTTTCAAAAAAAAAAACAAACCTCCATAAATATAAAGATTATGAAATCACTCTCCAGCTGCCTCCTCTCCAGGATAAAACCCAGCAATTTATTCAGTCATTGCTTGTAGTCTCAATTATGCAACCCATGAACCATTGCCATTCTTTTCTTTTAAACTTGTTCTTATAAATACTATCTAAACTAACTCAAACTTTTCTCATACCCATACTTTACTTCCCTATAGGTGAACAAAAGACAAGTACTTTAGATACTGAATTTCAGCATTAACCCACCAGACTCCTGAGGTTCTAGAGCTGACACCAGTTAGCAACAGCCTGTGGTCAGAATTCAGTTCCACCTGTGAGAAAATCAGCCATGGTTGGAATATTTATATCAGGGAGATTGCCAAATGCTACAAAAGGCCTTCCCTGACCACCCATGAAAACCTACTGTTAAACATTTAGCAGCAAACTACTGCACAAGCCACAAACCTATAAGACCGCTGTGGACATTCCTTCTATTTCAATTACCTGATGACAGATACCTACAATTAATCGATCTCAGACTTCATTAGGCTCTGTCTTGGGATTCTACGTAATATAGCTCAGACATGTGTACGATTTAAATCTTGTGTTGAAATGTCATCCCCAGTGTTGGAGGTGAGACCTGGTGGGAGGTGATTGGACCATGGGGCTAGATTTCTCATGAGTGGTTTAACACCATCCCCTTGGTGCTGTCTTGGCAATAGTGAGTGAGTTCTTACAGGATCTGATTGTTTAAAAGTGTGGCACTTTTCACTACTCTTGCTCCAGCCCCTGCCACTTAAGACACCTGCTCATCCTTTGCCTTCTTCTTTTGAGGACTCCCCAGAAGCAGATGTTGGTGCTATGCTACCTGCACAGCCTGAAGGTCTGTGAGCCAATTAAACCTCTCTTCCTACAGATTACTCAGTCTCAGGTATTGCTTTATAGCGACACAAGAACAACCTGGCACACTAAAAAAATTCTTTCCAAACTCAAGGCTCCAAGTTGCCACTGACGGGTGATTAGAATTGGCTCCTGATTGAAAACCCATTGCAAATATCAACACATCTACAATATTTATGAAAAACAATAACTTGAGATCATGATCATGTAGACAGAACATATAAAACTCCTTATTCCTGATTCAAAGGACACTTCACTGTTACCATCTCTCAATATCCAATGTGTTTTCATTTAATAAAGTACCACAGAATTTTCTACAGTACTTCCAGCTTAATGCAATCAACTTGTTTGCCAATTAATTTTTAGAGCATCTGACCCTCCCTTTAACAACAGCTCCATGATAAACTCCTTTTAGTGAAATGGAAGTTTCTAAGACCATAATTTTAGTTATTTGATGTTACACAATTTCTTTAAACTGTGTAAATTTAGTCTTAGTGGTCAAGAGAAATCTTGGGATCACATGTCCTCTTGTCAACTCAAAAACGCCATGCAAGGGAGCCTGCACTTCTCTCTTCTGATTCCCTGTTCTTATTTCTGTTATTAGTAGCTTCATTTCTTTCACACCTTGAATTAATTGCTGGATAAATATGTATGTTTGGACATATAAATAATAGAATGCTACTTCAAGAAATACTATTGCAAAAGTAAAGTGAATCCAGATAGGAAAACTGAGCTATAAGAAACCATGTACATCATTTTGTATTTCATCTTGATAAATGCTTTATCTGAGTATAAAATGTTAAGTTGAGAGGACTCTTTCATTGTTATTTTGTTTTTGTCTTTCCCAAAGCATTTTGAAAGTATTCTCTAATGTCTGTTTTTAAAAGTTAGGTTTCTAGAGAGGTCTAACGGTTATTTTTTGTGGGTAATACTTTTCTCATGTTTAACTTTTAAGAACATGGATTTCCAATATTTTAAATTTATTTTTATCATTAAAAATTTTAAATTATTTTGACTATTTATCATATACAATATGTTGTTTTGAAAGGCTTATACATTATAGAATGGTTACATTAAGCTAATTCATGGATGCATTATTTAGCATATTTATCTTTTTAGTAGTAAGAACATTTAAAAACTACTCAGCAACTTTCAAGAATAGAAAAAATATTAACTGTAGTCACCATACTGTACAACACATCTCTTGAATTTGTTCCTCTATCAAACTGAAAGGGAATACGGATTTTGATGCACTACAGTTTAGTTACTTTATGCCTCTGCGTGGATTTATTTTCATTTATTTTTCTTAGTACTGGACATGAACTTCCAATCTGAAGGCTCGTGTTTTTCTTCAATTGTGGAAAATCCTTACTTTTTTCAATATTGTTTCTCCTTTATTCTTTTTATTCTGAACTTCATGGTTATATGTTGGAGTCTCTAAATCTACCCTTCATATTTCTGAATTGTTCTTTTATATGTGATGTGCGTGTGCGTGCATGCACACATACATGCAATTCCTTCGTATATGTCCTAGCATATTTTCTAAGCTGCATCTGGGGTGAATTTTTTCCTGAATGTCCAGTTTGGAAACTCTTCTATCTGTTACATATTTTTGCAACCATGACTTGATTTTTCCTGAATCCACAAATTTATTTCTGTATGCATTTATTGTACAATATTTGTCATTCCTTTTGTGGATGCTGTGGTAGACAAATCCATGCCGCCTTCCTCCAGGATGTGGAAATGTTACTTTACATAACAAAGGTGATTTTCTGTGTGTGACTAAATTAAGGATTTTAAGATGAAGAGGTTATCCTGGATTATCCTGGTGAGTCCAACAGAATCACAAGGGTCCTTGCAAGAGAGAAGTAGAAATGTGAGAGACAGAGCTGACCTGATGAAAGAAGCACAGGTTGCTGCAATGCACTTTGAAGATGGAGAGGGAGCCAAGAGCCAAGGAACGCAGCAGCCTCCAGAGCTGAAAATGAAAGAAAAGCAGCCCTGTGAACACCTGGATTTTAGCCCAGGGAGCTCCATGTTGGACGTCTGAGCGGCTGTAAAGTAATGGATGCATGTTGTGTTAAGCTACTAAATCGGTGGTAATTTGCTACAGTAGCAATATGAAACACGAATGCTGTGTCTTTTTTAGAGGATACTTAACCTAGGTAGAGGCTTTTCATACTGTTCTATTTGTTTTAGTATGGTTATTTTAACTAGAGGACACCCATCTTCTCTCTTTCTTCCTTTCTCTTGCTCTCCTTTTTCTCGTTAGTGACACAGGTCTTCTAGTTTGCTTTTGCCTCCGTTCCCCTGCTCTGTGGCCTCCCGTCCTGAGCCACGACTTAGCATAGTGCCAACCTTTTCCCTGTCATTGTGGGATATGTCAAGCCCTGGAACAGATCTAACAGGCAACTTGGCCCAATCTTGGCTGTATGACTATTTGCTTTTTTATTTTCTGTAAGTAAACCTTACTAAGCCTTAGTTCCAGACAATGACCAGTAACACCATTTCAGCATCATTTTTCAAGGTGGGAGTCCAGACATTGTTTACGTTAAGCAGAGACTTTTGCTGGCCAGTCACCTTGTGAGTGGCACTTAGACCCCTCGGTGCCCCGGAGTGGCCAAGCATCCCACTGTGAGCGCCTGCTTCCAATCCCAGGACCTGGGATGCCTCGGGCTCCAGCTCTTTTTATCGTTGCCTTTTCTTCTTGATTTCTGGCTCATAAACATGCTTATTTACTTTTCTATCATTTAAATCATCTCTTTATATTCTGTATCTTATTTTTTTCCTGCAAAGGAGAGGGGATTCAAAACATAAACTTAAAAAAAAATCATCAAAAATAACACCTTTACACTCATTGGTTGACAATAGTTTTATTTTTAAAAGAACTCTTTGTAAGAGGTAAAAGAAAATAAGCTCTACATGGCAGCCATGCCAAACAGCTTATTTCCCTATGCCAGTGCAGACTTATGTCAAAACGCTTCCTGAAGCACTGTGTGGAGAAAGAGTCCAAGGTTACATCTGTTCTCACTGGAGAAGTGCGCCAGCCTTGGTTATTGGTCTCTGTTGTGGGTGCTGAGGGAGAACCTGCCCCTCACTTCATCATGTATTTGCCGTGATGCAGACCGTGCCCTGTCACAGCAGTTAGGTTTACTTAATGTTATGCAACACAATCAACCCAGTTACATTAATTTTTAGGAGGGCATTTATTATCAAGACATTAGTGATTCATAGGACCAACAGGAACTGCGGAAACATTTCTCTGGATGACTCAGGGTAGGTCATCTTCCTGGTACTCCCTTAAGTAGCACACGGAAGAGTTACACTGACACAGTGCATGTAAAATCTTATAAAAGTGGCATTGGTAAAGGAGTTGTTCACTGTCTCCCACAAGACAGCAAGCTTCAAGCACATGTATGAATGCAATGAAGAGAACAACGTTACAAATCTAACACCTCAAACTCACAAGCAATCCAAGATCAATCTTTTCACACCTTTTTCAGTGTTCCAAGTGGGCCCTAAAGAGGATGGCCTTCTTATTTAAAATTTTTTTTTCGATATTTCAAACCAATATTCACAACAAGATGTGGGAATTTGGCACATCCCAAATTGCAAGTAGGTCCATAAGTACAAAACATCTTCTGTGGTCTGGCAGTTTCAATATACTTTACACATTTGAGAAATACATTTCTATAGGTTTGAAGGGATGTGTTTATAGCTATATATAAGCATACCAATATATCTATAGCTATATATGTAGTTCAGGTTAAAGTACATATCCAAAAAGAGATTAAAATAGTTTAGGTGATATTAAAATTACAGGTCGTTTATTCGTTTTTTTTTTTTTAATTTTTAATTCTTTATTGCGTTTTAGGTTTTGGGGTACATGTGCAGAACATGCAAGATAGTTGCATAGGTACACACATGGCAGTGTGTTTTGCTGCCTTCCGGCCCTTCATCCACATTTGGCATTTCTCCCCATGCTATCCCCGTCATTTATTCTTATTTTGTGAACAGAATTCTTTTTTCTGGAAAGAAATAGTGTGGACATTAGTTTCAAAGATACTATTTCAAAGAAGAAAAACAATAATAAAACTATCCTCTAACTGAAGTAAACATTGATTTAAAAACTTAGCTGAAGTTGAAAATTTACTTAATGAAAACTAAATTAGTGTAATATTATTTCACTATTTGAAATGATTTAAAGATGATTTAAAAAATATAGCAAAATGCTAATATTCTTTTAATAATTCATAGCATGGCCATGGAAAAATTACAATTGTAGTTGTAAGTAAAGACTTCTAGAAGGCCAGTCAACTCATTTACTGTTAAACTCTCCATCTTTTCCATGCTCCTTAAAAGTGTAAAATAGTTGCTTACGCTTTAGACTTGACTAGGATTTACATGATGGTACATGACAAGCCCATTTGCAAATGTTGTAATTGGTTCTGAAATGCAACTTCTACTTTTTTCTCCTAATACATTCTCTTTTAATATTCACTGATTTATATGATACACTAATTTAATATCTCTAATTCAAACTAGTACACTTTCCTTTTAGTCCATTTGGTTTCACATCACAAATCTAGTCTCAGGTTTGACATCTGTTCTTACACAATATAAACGCTAGTCACAAAGAAAACAACCTTGCTCCTCTCTTTCACACACACCCATAGAATGTCTTTCTTCCTCTTGCGCCACAAGGCCACAAGCACTGAAAGATCCTAATTAAAATACAAGGTTTGACTCTGTTCTCTTCAAGGATTACTGAAGCTAAGAATGTGAAAGGCATGGAGATTTTTTAAAAAATCACTCAGGCCCTAACAAAGACTTCCTTTGAGTTTCACACTGTGAACTTTTCCGTGGCATCATGCACTTTGGGAAGAAAAAGTTATGGTGAAAGACCAGAGCGTGTGGACATCATTTGAGCTAAGTTAATGTATACATTATCATATTAGTTTAATGCACGCATGTCAATGTGAACAGAATTTCGAACAAACATCTAAGCAATAATGCATACAGCAAAGAGATTTATCACCTAACGACTTCATAGAAATAAGCACATTATGCCTTCCCATATCTCTGCATATATTTTTAACATTTGAAAATATATATTGTATTGTATTTTATAACTTCAACATTCATTTTAGATGTGGGGATACATATGCAGGCTTACTATGTTGATTCTGTCTTTTAAGACTATCAGCCAAGAAAACAGATGTATTTTCAAGAGTAAATGTCAAGAGTTACAGATCCAGGTCAAGCTAACTTCTCCATGATGTTGAATCATTAAAGAATTTCTTTTCAATGAAATATTCTTCCTTACTTCTTTTCTTCCTTCCTCCCTTCCTTCCTTCTTTTCTTCCCTCTTTTCCTCCTTCCTTCTTTCCCTCCTTCCTTATTTTAATGAAAATGCATGAATCTCAAAAGAAAAAAAATTGCAACTCTGTGTGGTCACCACTTTGTAGTGATTCTGCTATAAACAGACTCAAGCTGATATAGATACAGGTTCATGATCTGGTCTTAGTGTCTTTGCTTGCCCCTTTATGTCCTTTATACTAACAAATATTTAAAGTCATTCACCCATAAAAGGTCTAACACGAATACAGAAAATTATTAGCTTATATTATGTACATTTCCCTAGTTTTCAGTTTTAGTAACTCTCTAAATTAATACCACTTGATTTCATTTTATTTAAAACCTGTCTTTCCACCAAGGAAACATGATTTAATTGAGAGAGAAAAGCCAAAGAATAACACTCTGGCTCTCTAAAGTTATAGCTGTACATAAAAATAATCATTGAAATAAAGTGGAAAAAATACATTTGCCTATGGGATACATGATAATAATCTCAAGAAATATCTCTGAGTATGTTTCAAAAATTTTATTACAATCTTCTTCATAGCAATTTAGCCTTAGACTTTCATCACTCCTTACCCATTCACCCGGGCCATCTCTTCTCATCATAAAGACTAGAGAGATATTTTATATCATTGACCATTTGATACCTTTGGATTACTTGAGGAATCTTTTTAATGTTTGAGTTCATATTAATTACCCAAATTCCTTTTCACTTTATACAACCTTAAACTCAAAGGCTAAGTTTCTGTTAAAGAAATGTTTGAAACTATACTTATTCATTTTTACTATCATGATTGCTTGGACACGATCTCTTCTCTCAGATCAAAAAATACTAAACTTCACTTTCTGCTCAGTTATGGCTTTGGGGAGATGACATTTGTGAGTGCTAAGGGGGCAATTAGGATTTAGAGGATAAATGACCAGCCCAAGGAGATCCAGCTAAGTAAAGATAATTTTGCATTAGCTTTCAGATCTCCTTGTTGTCTTCCCCAGTGTCTGACTATAAAAACATGCTGTCATCAGGGAAAACATGACCTTTAAAATATATCATGGAAAATTTCCTTTAAGATCACTTCTGTGCAGTTGTATCTATTTTGTTGATATTATACAAAAATGGTCAAAGGTCACATCTAAATTGAATACGTATAACAAAATGAAAAGTAAGTTTAATATCCACATCATTGACATCATGTTGACGAAGTATGTGTTCTAGACGGCATTTAGATATTTGTAGTGTTCATGCAGATAACGGTCTATAGTCAGACACGTGTTTTTCTTCTCCTTTCATGTGACTGTAAGCATGTCTTCTCATAGTTGGCCGATGAAGCCTCTTTGCTGCTCTTTCAAACACAACTGAAGTAGCTCATCAAAGCAGGAACAAGCAAATAAAAATTTGAACTTCAATTAGCCCAAATGCCAAAACTTTACATCTATTAATACAATTTAAAAGTAAGAAAAGCAGTTGGAAAATATCTCATACACAGAAACAAAGAAGCCAGGTTTGAGGCATATGGTAAAGAATTCTCACCCTATTCACGAAAAACAAGGGTTCACCAAATTTTGGTGGCATTAATTAGAACTCTTCCTCAGAATCACCTTAAAATTATGACATTGAACACCAAAGTGGGACATTAGACAACAACCACACAGGTACAGCTTTATGACCGCAGAGGAGTTCTTCAGCTCATCTAAAAAAGAGAGATAGAGAGGGCACACCAATCATGGACTGTGAATAAGGAAGTTCATCTAGTTTATCTAGTATGCAAAAATACATTTGGGGTAAGAAGTCACCGTGGTTAGTTTCTACTAGCTAAGGGAATAATAGATTACCAAGTTCAGGTAACTTCAAGGCTGGAAGCTACCTCGATTCGAAATCCGATCTCTTTGGGGAATATTGCTTAGAAGCTGAATTCAAATAGAACAGTCATATTTCACCAAGTTCTGATTGCACTTATTATGTCTCTTTATATACTTTGAATTATTCAATCCATAACAAGAGTCCAGTGACCCAGGAACATAACTGTATTTCCCCTGCTGAAGCACAGTTGGATATGTGTTGCTACTTGTTCCTTTTCCAAGTTCTTGTCAATACCCAAGTCTTCTAAGAGTGAATATTTCCTTCATAAACAAGTATAGCTATCACAACATCCCCTGAGGTACTTCATTTACGGTGAGATGTTTAATGTCTCATATAAGAACTACTATAACATCTAAATGTTTTCCAAATGGAAAGCCAATTTAGCATTCAATTCAATCCAGACTGGTTACTCTTCCCCACAAAGCATTTAAAATATCATTTTTCACACAGATGCACATAACCCTCCCCATGCGCAATTGCCCTGTAGCAACTGAGCTTTGTTTAAAGCAACAAAGTTGGCAACAGCATCATAAAGATTTGGTTATAAAGTTTTATTTGAACGTTTGCCATGGAAAAACCAAGACTTCTGAAAATAATAATATTGATTCTGACACAAGGAAGAGATCAATCCCATGCAAGATGGTATGGAATAAGAACAGCAGGGGACCCAGAAAAAAGTACTGATAAAAATTTGAATGGTATAAGAACAGTCTTCCCTGCCTAAGAAAATTGTCCAGTCCGTTTTGGAAGAGGAATTGAAAGTTACCATCAGAAAACCACTGTATGTTATATACATAGAATATATAAAAATGAACAAAATATTAAAATGGTTGCAACTCATATGACATATTATGGATTCAATATTTCTACAGTTACTTTTATATGATCTACACAAAATCCTTAGAAAAAATTGCTTTTGTGTTTTAGATATGAATACTCAGACTTGATGGATGTCACCTCACTATAAAAGTCAAAATTTTGTTGCAAAAATTAGACAAAATCAAATTAATGGCACCTCCTAAAAAATTTTTGAAGCATGCTTTTTTCTAAGTTTGTCTCAAAAACCTGTTTCAGACAGTCCTAGTTTATATATATATTATTACAGATGAATTATTAATAGTACCTTCTTTTACTCTCATTTTTTTTTTTCTAATTTGGAACATAAATTAAATGGGAACCACACTTAGAGCCAAATGTTTCCATGGTGCTTTTGTTTTATACTGAAGATAGAGAGGGCTAATGCTGGCTTGGAAAGTTAAAGTAGGCAAAGAATCACCTAGAGAAATTGTTCAAATACAGATTATTGGCCTACAACCCCAAAAATGATAATACAAAAAATTGGGGAAAAGAGTATTCTAGAAAGATAATACAGTAGGTAGCACTAGAAATACAGATTTCTACATAGAAAAAAATTTTTCATTGGCAGAATCTGTCTGATGTAACTATTATGGAGTTCTGGAATCTATTAAAATAAAATTCCAGGGAAAGATTTGTACTTGCAACTTCCAAATGGCTTAGAGTGTAAATTGTGGTTAATTTTGGTCAGTTTTAGCTTTTAGCACAATAGCACATATTCATTTCTAGTCTCTCAACTCTGGGGCAGGCAGCAGTCCACCATCCACTTGTTCCTGGAACAGCTACCACACAGCTTGCAGAAACTAGACTGGGCAAAAAAACAACCCTGCCCCCCAGATATCAGAGATCTATGCTCTGATCACTGATCACTGCTTCTGATCCCAGAGGTGCTGACAAAGAAGCAGTGGCCAATGTTATTGCACCTCCTTATTTATTGTCAGCCCCTCTCCCTGGCTGAGGTGGCTCCTAGGGCACATAAAGGGGGTGGTACCTCATTTTTTATCCCTTTATTTTTCTCTTTTTACCTTTTGGGAGCCTGGCATTGAAGATGAAGACATTCACAAGCAACTGTGTATGTGGGTGAAATTAAGAAGTCAGCATGTATACACAGTGGGATAATACAAGTTCAGAAAAATCCTGAGAAGAGAATAAGTTTACTCCTCGTGCTAATACCTGGCACAGAGACAGCTACAACAATAAAAAAAAAAAAAATCAAGAGTAAAAACAGCAGACCTCAGAAAGAAGGAGAATCTGCTTATCAGATTCAACATATTATTAGATTCAAATGCTCCCAGTTTTCAAGTGAAAATCATAAGGCATGCAAAGTAGTAAATGTAAAATACTGTCAACCAACAATACTAGATTCAACCAAATTGTTATCCAAAATGAGGGAGAAATTAAGGCATTCCAGAGAAATAAAAGCTGGGGGAGTTTATCACCTCGAGATCTTCCCCACAAGAAACACTCAGGGGAATTCTTTGGGATGAAATAAAAAGACAGTAGACAATAACTGAAATCTATGTAAAAAACAGACAATTTTAAAAGCTAATATTATTATTACAGGGCTGTATAACTTCACTTTGTTTTCTATATCATTTAAGACACTAAAACACTAAAACAGTTATTATGCTAAAAGCTGATATTGTAAGTTTGTAATTCCACAATTTGTTTTTTACATAATTTGAGGGATGAATGCATCAAAAAATTATTAGTTTATGTTTTTGGACATGAAATGTATAAGACGTAATTTTATAGTATAAGCAGCTGAAAAAGATGGAAACAGAGCTGTTAAAAATACTTGATTGTATTATTAAAATTACACTGACACAAATTCAAATAGAGTGTTATAACTTTAGTATGTCGAATATAATCACCATGGTAACAACAAAGAAAACAGAAAAGAGAACATACAAAAAAATTTAATATGTAACTGAAAAATCAACTAGATGAACTAAACACAAAAGACAGATGTAGAAAATGAGGTATGAGAAAGCTATAAGGCATATAAAAAACAAACAGCAAAATTGCTTGCTTATCAGCAGTGACTTTAAGTGTAAATGAATTAATCTCTCCAATCAGAAGACAGAGGTTAGCAAAATAAATTTTTAAAAATTACATATGCCCAGTCTACAATATACTCACTTTAGACTCAAAGACACAGATACACAGGAAAATCAAAGGATCAAAAAATATATTTCATGTAAATAATAAGCAAAGGAGAGCAAGGATGGCTATACTGATATCAGACAAAGCTGACTTTAAAAAATACGAGTGACAATGAAGGGTATTTATATTATTAAAGGTTTAATGGAGCAAGAAGATATAACAATTATAAACATTTATGCTTCTCATAATAGGCTATAAAAATATATGAAGCAAAAAGTGACAGAACTGAAAACAGAAATGCACAGTTCTACAATAATTGTTGTAGTTATTATTATCACACTCTCAATAATGAATGGAACAATGAGACAGAATATAAGTAAGGAAAAAGAGGATTTGAATCACACAATATGCTGACCAGTTCTAATGGACAGATACAGAACACTCTACACGATTAGTGTGGCAAACGCATTATTTTCAAGTACACATGAAACATTTTCCTGGATAGAACACATATTAGGTCATAAATTAAGTCTCAAAAAATTTACATTAAAAGGCATCATACAAAATATTTTGCTGATCAAAATGGGATAAAGTTAGAAATCAGTAACAGAAGAAAAATGAGAACATTTACAAATTTGTGGAAATTAAACAACATACTCTTAAAGAACCAAATGCCCATCAAAAATAGAATGTATAAGGAAAATGTGGCACATATACACCTCAGAATACTGTGCAACCATAAAAAAGGATGAGTTCATGTCCTTTGCAGGGACATGGATGAAGCTAGAAACCATCATTCTCAGCAAACTAACACAAGAACAGAAAACCAAACACCACATGTTCTCACTCATAAGCAGGTGTTGAATAATAAGAATATATGAACACAGGGAGGAGAACATCACACACTGGGGCCTGTCGGTGGGTAGGGGAGGGATAGCAGGAGGTGGGGTACTGGGGAGGGATAACATTGGGAGAAAGATCTAATGTAGTGACGGGGGAATAGTTGCAGCAAACCACCATGGAGCATGTATACCTATGTAACAAACCTGACCGTTCTGCACACGTACCCCAGAACTTAAAGGATAATTAAAAAATAAAAAATAAATAAAAATTTTATTATTATTATTATTATTATTTTTTTTTTTTTGAGACAGAGTTTTGCTCCCGTTACCCAGGCTGGAGTGCAATGGTGCGATCTCAGCTCACCACAACCTCCACCTCCTAAGTTCAGGCAATTCTCCTGCCTCAGCCTCCTGAATAGCTGGGATTACAGGCACGCGCCACCATGCCCAGCTAATTTTTTTGTATTTTTAGTAGAGACGGGGTTTCACCATGTTGACCAGGATGGTCTCCATCTCTTGAGCTCGTGATCCACCCTCCTCGGCCTCCCAAAGAATAGATAAAAATCTTAAAAAAGAACCAATGGGTCAAAGTATAAATTACATGAAATTAGAAAATACTTAGATATAAATGAAAATGAACAAACAATATGTCAAAATGTATGGGACCACAATGAAAGCACTGTTAGTAAGAAAATTTGGATGGATACATTATAAAAATAAGAAAGATCTTGAATCGGTAACCTAACTTTACAACTTAAGGAACTAAAAAAATAAGAATAAACTGA
Organism: Saguinus oedipus; assembly: GCA_031835075.1. Taxonomy (NCBI): domain Eukaryota; kingdom Metazoa; phylum Chordata; class Mammalia; order Primates; family Cebidae; genus Saguinus; species Saguinus oedipus. Next base: position 8,865,711 of record CM063169.1, on the reverse strand, counting down.
ACCTGAAATTAGCAGAAAAAATGAATAATAAAAAAATAGAGTGGCAATAAAATAGAGAATGTAAAATATAGGAAAGTAATTGAAACTAAAAGTTGATTCTTCAAAATAGTAACAAAATTAGAAAATTTTTAGCTAGAAAGAAAGAAGAGAGCTATCAAAATATTTTAAGAAAAGGAAAGTAGGAACATTACTTCCAACTCTATGTAAATACAATGATCAGCAGAGAGTAGTATGAAAGTAATTAATGTCAACAAATTGAATAACTTGGATGAAATGGATAAATTCCTAGAAATGCAATGCCTACTAAATTTAAACCACAAACAAATAGAAAATTATAATAGATATTTGAAGAGTCAGGATATAGATAGGTTACTAATCAAAAACATCCTGACAAACAAAAGTCCTTGGCCTGATGGCTTTTATGCTGTATTCTACCTAACATTTAAAGAAGAGCTAAGTCCAACTCACAATATTTTCCAAAATATCAAAGAAGAGAGAACACTTCCTAACACATTATATGAGGCCAGAATTATCTTCATACCAAAGGCAGACAAAGACATCACAAAAAATAGAAAATGAAAGATCAATATTTCTTATGAACATTAATAGAAAAAAATCTTTTAAAAAGTATTAGCAAACTAAATTCAGCAACATATTAAAGGAATTATACATCATTTCAAAGTAGCTTTTATGCCTGGAATACAAAGATGGTTCAACATACAAGAATCAATCAATGGAATATACCACATTAACAGAATGAAGAAAAAAAGACATATAATCCTCTTTTATTGATGCAGAAAAAGCACCTTACAAAATTCAATAACTTTTCATAATTAAAAAATACTCAACAAACTAGTACAGAAGGAAACTACCTCATCATAATTTTTTAAAAAAGTGTTTTTCCTGTAAGATCTGGAGCAAGGCAAGGGAGTCTGCTTTCCTTACTTATAATTCACACAGTACTAGAAAGCCTAGCCAGAGCAATTAGGTCAAGAAAAAAAAACATATATTGGAATAAAGGAAGAAGTAAACTTATTTCTGTCCATTGATGATATAATCATATATGTAGACACTCTTATGATTCCACAAAAAAATCCTACATTAAACTAATAAATGAATTTAAAACTAATAAGTGAATGATCACTATGATTATATCAGCTGGCATAAAACAAACACATTGACCAATAGAATAAAATATTTACATAGCCAAATGAATTTTCACAAGGGTGCCAAGATCATTCAACGTGAAAATGACAGTATTTTTAACAACTGATGCTGAGAAAACAATCTCCACATGCAAGGGAATCAAGTTGAACCTTATATGAACCTCCATATAAAAATTAACTTAAAATGAATCAAAGACCCAAATGTAAGGCCTAAAAATACAGAACTCTTAGCATATAACAAATATAATGTGATTTATATCTACTGTGGAATATCATTCAGCCTTAAAAAGGAAGCCAAGTCTGACATAGACTACAACATGGATGAAACTTTAGGATGTTTAGTGAAACGAACCCATCACAAAAAGGTAAATTCTGTATGATTATATTTACACAAGGTACTTACAGTGATCAAAATCACACAGACAGAAAGTAGAACTGTTTGCTAGCAGCCGAGCTGGGGGCAGGGGGTATGAGGAGTTGTTTCATGAGTAGAATTTCAGTTTTGCAAGATGAAAAGAGCCCCGGAGACGGAGGATGGTGATGGTTACATGATATTATATGTGTATTTAATATCACTAAACTGTTCATTTAAACATGATTAAGAGAGTAAATGTTATGTGCATCGTACCACAATAAAAAGAAAAAAAAACAAATTGGGGGTCAGTTCTTAAAATCTGTTTTTTTTTTTTAATGTTTGTTAATCTCTCTCTCTCTCTCTCTCTACACACACACACACACACACACACACACACACACACACACACACACAATGTCTTTGACCTGTCTCTGGGCATAGGAATTATTATTCTGCTTATGGTTGACACAATTAATCATATCTACACTTTCAAAAAGAAATATGAATTTACACAGATTGTAGTTTCACACTGAATGTATCATTATTGCATGTAATCATGACCATAGTCCTTTGAAGCTAGAGCAAATCGGGGAAGAAATCGCTAAGTATTCTGAGTTTATTACGAAGGTGCCATACAAATGCTGGGAAGGCAGAGCTCCGAGGGGGGAAGGAAAGGAAGGAGTTGAAGGGAAGAATCAAGTGCAATGAATAGTTGCAATTACAAATTAGGTAATTAGGCATGGATGCATCTGCTTTGCTTTGCACACTCTTCTACGTATTCTGAATTCATTGCTGTTGATTTGTGTCAGTGTATCCTTATTTCTTGTTACTTATGGTTTTAAAACGTAATGATCTTGGGCTGGGAATGAAATACTCCATGTGACACATTACATAGAGGAGACTATATCATACATAACTATAATGATAATCCTTTTTGTTTTGGTTATCAGACATATTAGGAAGTCTAAAAGTGGAAAAATACACTCTCATGTCCTGACAAAGAAATTGATGACTCTGAAAATAATGTTGTATTTGTAAACTAGAACCATTAACTGTGCCTCACAATTCTATGAAAAACAGGGAAAAAATAGGTATACTAAAGTAAAACTGCTAGAGAGAAAAGTACCTGAAAAGTTAGAATTTTAAAAATTTCTATATTTATAGTTATAGTACATATATATATATATATATATATATATATATATATATATATATATATTGAGCTTTCAATAGTAGAACAATTCTCACCTAAACTCTCATACACTGGTAAATAAAAAGTGTTTCCTGGCAGGTAATGATTAAAGGGTATTAGCAAGGATGACCACTACCAACAACATACTTCTTCCGTTAAATTCAAAATAACTAAACTTTATGGACATTATGGAACACTGCAGTCAGTAGGACAGATTTACTATTTTCCTTATGGAGAGGCACTATAAAACAAGTTTGGAATGAGCTCATTGCTCTGATGACACTAAGACCAGAATGTGATGAGAATTGCCAACGAAACCACCAGCAGAATTGTGGTAGCTCAATAGTTTCCCCCTTCCCACATTCCGATTATATAACTTGCTAAGAGAAACTTTGAAGACATAGTTTTTGGGAATTGTGTCATAGTTTTTAAAAACGGTTTAGTTCAACTTATCTAATGTTGCTTGTGTGCGTGCATTTTGGAAAGTTGAGGAGGCTCTTTTTTCTTCCAAATAATATAAACCTGGTAGCAATAAAAAAGAGACAAAAATGACTAGTCTTAAAATCTGAGCTACCTGATTTTTGAAGTAAAGTAGGTGGAATTTAGGACATGGATTTTGTAGATGAGAACGTTTATCTGCTTTTTCTTTTTAAATTTTGCTCTAGATTCTGGGAAAATGTGTAAAGAAAACTATTGATTTGATTATGGCTAATTGAAACATATGACTCCGATATCATTCTATGATATAACAGTAGATCGTACTACTGTTCAATAAGCTGCTGATCAGGGTCAGCATTTCTCTTGCTTTGGCCAAGGAAATGACAGCAGCAGTAACATGTCTCTTCCAAATAGATCTTCTGAGACTGCGTAGTGTTCACCATATTTCTTCTCTCCTTCATTACCAGCAATCTTGTAAAAAGACATTCAGCCAGGCTTAGGTCTGGGGTGAAGGCGATGTGGTTGAAGCAGAAGCCGACTGGCAATGAACACGTGGCACAGGTAAGACATCAACCTTTATTAGATGCCACTGAGGTTTTGAGGTCACTTGATACTACAGTGAAGTTAGTATATCTTGATGAACAAAGATAATAATCAGATTATAACATGATAAATGTGTTAATGCTGTCTGCTCATTAATCTACGTTTGACATGGTATACCCGAAGAGGCATGTCTGTGATAGTCTATTTACTGGAGAAATTCAGAAGTTTCATTCTAAAATCAGACATGCTGCTATTTATTATTTCTGTACATTGCATAATGAGATAAACATTTAAAAATACAATTTCCCAAAATTTAGAAGAGGAAAAAGGTAAATGAGGAAGGTTTCAGTTTTATGATGATCATAAAACATAGTAAACCAAAGATAACTAGAGATAAGGCAGGACATTGATAAATGTCTTCTATAGGGAAAGTTTTTCTAACAGATGTTTCCTGAGCATTAAAATTACATAGTTATAGCCAGTGATTCAATGCTAGCCACAGTTATAATAAAAAGAATTAAGTGGAGCAAAAGTTTCTCATAGCCAATGATTCAATGCTAGCTACATTTATAATTAAAAAATTAAGTGGAGCAAACGTTTCTCATATTACAATTATGGATTTTAATTGTCCTTAGAGTTAACATGTACTATTCACTAAATAAATATTAAAGAAAGCATTGTTAATGATCTGTACATAAATATATGGTCACTGACAAAAAATGATTGCTTGTATTCCCAGAAATCCTTTTAAGTGCCAAAATGTCTCTCTATACTTTCTTAATACCTTAAAAAATATTTTTGTTTTGTTTTCAATTCATTGTATTATAATAGAAATTCCAAAACTTTAGTCTTTGGTTTTACATAATTTTATCAGTATGTGGAGCTTTTCTTTTAGCTAGATACAGATATAAATATAGATGTAGATATAGATACATATATAGAAAAGCTATTGTGTAAGGCTTGATTCAGTGTGCATGTGGTCTTCTCTGGATATTGTCCAAAAAGACATACTTTTTAGAACTACTCACAAAATCTCGTGGCATGCATCCCACAGTGGTAGAGTGGTAAAATTATAAGCATTTATATAAGAATTTTTTGCTTTATGTAATTCAAATTCTAAAGATCGGTTTACATTTTTATGGAAAACTCCATCTTGGTCAAAAGCTAGTCACAGCAAATCCACCTGATTTCCAGCACTCTACAGTCAGGTCAATCTCCCCAAGGAAAATCCGTTGAAGACTCTACACTTGCATCTCACATTCCACATCTGCTTTGCCTCAGTGGCTTACATCATTGAACAGGCTCGGGGCTTAACGGATCTTCTGTCCTTAGCCATACCTTTTCCTCTCATGAGCCTCTGACCATAACAGCATGCTTCAGCTGAATGGACTGTGACCTTGTAATTTGTCTTCCTACCCTTCTTATTAACCATTCATTGATTAACAAATGAGATCAATAATATTTTTGTGATTCAATCACTGAAATACTTGAACTTCTCTATTTGCTTTAGTCTACGTTACCATGTATAGATGTGTGTGTGTGTATTTGAGAAAGGTGCCAAAGAAACCATTTTTTAAGCACAGATAAACACAGTAGTAACTGAAAATTCGTGGTCTTGAAATTGCACTCTGCTCATGGATTAAACTTAATACCTGAAATAGTGCTGGGAATAATGTTGAAAATATCATAGGATCCTTTCAGTTTTGAAGCTAACTACCCATAAATCAGTTCAAAAACTATATAAGAAAAATATCAGTATAATGAATAATCACAATATTGAATAGAGCTAAGCTTCCTGTTTTCCATTCAGTATTCTATTTCTAACAGACTTTTACTAAAGTTTAAGGAAAATTCATTGTATTATAAAAATTCAATTCATTGTATTATAAAAGTTTTATTAAAGTTTAATAAAAGTTTGTTAGAAATAGAATACTGAATACTTTTATTAAAATTTAATAGAAACAAAAAACTAAAGACAATAAAGTGTAAGGCAAAGAAAGTTGACTTTTAAAACTTGTCAAGTGAAAGGAAGTTTCCTGAAGGTATTAAGCACGACTGTGAGCTTCAGCGGCAGGTTAGACGTCAGAGAGTGTTGAGAAGGAGGAAAAGCTGGTGGTCAATTGTGCGGTGCCAGGGAAGATAAGAGAAGGGAGCAGGGTGTCATTGAGGTGACAAAGGAGAATATGATGTTAAATGCATGTCTTTTGTAAATTCACTTCTCTGTAAGAAACAGGGCTGCAATTCATAATGCATTAGTTGCATAAAACATGGGAGCCTGTTATGGGAAAAGAAGGGAACATATTTGCAAATTGTTCAAGGACAATGACTCCTTCAATCAGAATGAAGTCACAGTTTTTAGGTTGTCCCCCAATGCTCTTTTAATTATTCTAATTCTCAATCACGCCTTCAGTTTTGTGTTAGAAATGTAAAAGATTGCCATCCTTGTCAGACTTAAAAATTCTACTTCTTCCCATATAATAAGTGGTAAATATACACATGTATATTAAAATAATTAACACAAAAAGATGTATAGGAAATATAAACTTTAACATTTAGAACAGAAAAGTTTACTAAAAGGTGTGCTAGGTTAGAAAACAATAACTATTCCCTAAAGTTGCAAAGATTCAAGATTTATTAATCCCATATTTCAAGAGGCTGACTTTGCTTTTCATGTCTGACATATAAGATATCGTTTCTGCTTCCAGGCATGTATATCTTTGAAATTTTCTCACTTCTCAGTTTTATCAATTACTTAGTGATCACATTTTCAATAAAAACTATCTTCAGTATCTTGGTGCAATTATTGATATTTGTTTTATTTCTATTTCAATTAAATAGATCCACTGAAAAGATAAATGTAAGTTCAACACAGAACTGCCCTTGTTTTTACAGGTACTGGCTAGTTAAAATGTGAGTTTCTATATCTCTTTCTCCAAAACCCTCCTTCTTTTCACTTTGTCATTTGGAGTCACCAATAAAAATACATTGAATGCCAAGACATGGAATAGTATCAGAAGCAGAACAGTCTAAAGGTTTAAATTGATTATTGTCCTATCTTTAGGATCCTTAACATCCAGTGTAGAATCTCAGATGTTTAAGATTACTAATCCTTCAGTAATAAGGGATTAATCACACATACGCATATTATAAAGGCTGCTCGATATTTGGAAAAGAGTAAGATGAGGATCACAAGTGCAAGGGAGGTGGGGAGGGCTTCTGAGGACTAATAATCACCCGAGGATGTTTTGCAGCACTTTTAAGGCTCAGCTACCTCTGACTATTTGAAAAACAGCCTAATCTGCTACTAAGTCCTTATTATCTTTGAGAAATACCACTGGGCATTCTCAGACATATGAGGTGTCCAAAAACGTGCCTAAAATTTCTGAACGCTTTCCAGCATCTTCCAGAAAATGCTGGAAGGTGATAGTAAAACTCTGACAACCTTGAGAAATTCTCTAATAAACCAATATTTTTCCTATTCTCAAGACCTTCTGAACTAGCATTTGACTTTTTTCCCTAAATTTCTCTATAAAAATTTTATTGGAAAATCTTATTTAATGTAAACCTTTCATAATTCCTTAGACCTTATCTGTCCCTACCAGATATTCAGAAAAACATATACCCAAAACATCATCCTGGTGTGGACTAGACGCAAGGGAGGTTTAATTTTTCTTGGAAAAAAATACGTTAGCACCCTGTTCTATAACCAAGCATCTTATATAATTATCATATGACCATGAGCAAGTTACTTAGCGTGTAGTTTTTTCTTGTTCTGCAAAGTTGTCTCAAAAGGTTCAGTCTACTTAGGTAGTAAATCTGAAGCTTTTTCAAAAACTGTAAACATAAGGCATTTTTAATGAAGAGAAGTAGGTTGTTTTAATTACAGACTGTGGGTACATATAAATACAAAACATTTTTAGAGGGCAAGAAGTTATCTTGGGGGTGCAGAATGCATAGTCATATTTCTAGAAATAAGGATGGACTCTATTTGGAGAATTATGTATTTTTAATAGGAAAATATAATTTCCAAAATACGACCCATGAATTGAAAGAATTTTTTACAGCAGTGAGGGGATGTGCTCTCAATTGTTTTGAAATAAAAGTTTAACAAAACCCGAGACTACTTTGGAATGATCATCCCTCTCTCTCTGTCACCAGCACACTTAGGTGCTTTTACAAGGGCAAAATCTTGACATAAACCATGCTAAGTGAGGGGAGGATATCCATCCTTCCTTTCTTAGAGCCACGGGCCCTTTCAAGACCAGTGTGAAAAAACAATTGAATGTTAGGAAAGGTCAAAAGCCAGGATGAAGAGACATTCTGATGAAAAGCTTTCCCTGAAGGCAGCAAGACCTTTCCCTGTTCTCTAATGCAAACATAAAGATATTAGCTCATGCTAGTTTTCTGGTTAATTTTTCAAGAATATGGGTTGCTAGGGATCAGAACACTGTATGGGCTTCAAAAGATTTGAAAGGCTCTGGCTGGACCCAAACACTTTAAATTGGGTCTCACTGCTAACATAGCCTTGTTCGTTCTTTTAATTTCTGCTTTTCTTCTTTCTTCACATTTCTTTCTGACATCCTTCACAGTTTTAAAAGGCTCATTTTTTAAGCTACATTATTTAAGACAAAGAATTTCCACAAAGTCTTATACGAGAACTGAGTTTTTTGTTTCTAAAAGAAGCTGGTAACACAATATTTTTTAGAAATCAATGGCATTGATATATGAACCTCAAACATTTTAAAGGCTTAATTTTTATCCAAGTTGCTTTAGTACAGAAAACCTCAGAAGATCAAGTTTTCTTTTTATATTTCTATTACTTCCTGGTTTCAGTCAGATCTGAAATACCACAAAACAGCTTGACTTGGATTTATTTTTTAATATGACACAAAAGTTTCCAAGCTTGAATGTTGATGGAAACCCAGATTTCTCATTTATATAATATGGGAAGCGAAGGAGAAAAAAATGTGAAAAACCATTTACAAGGACGGATCTACTTTCTACATGGATATATCCATAAGGTTGCTGTCAGGCCTGTCCCTAATAACATTTGCAGGACCCAGGGGCACAGTGGAGATCAACATACTATATGTACAAATAGTACGAGGTAAAGCCAAGGAAATGACAGCTTGGCAGTTCCTCAAAATGTTGAACATACCATTTCCGTCTGATCCAGCAATTCCACTCTTAATTATATACCCAAAAGACTAGAAAACAATGACTCAAGCAGACACTTGTACAGCAGTGTTCATGGCAACGTCGTCACAGTAGTTAAAACATGGAAGCAACGCAAGTCCCAGCAACCAATGAGTGGAGAAGCAAACCATAGCATGTACATGCAATGAAACAGTCTAGGAAAGTGAATGAAGTGCTGATACACACAGAAACATGGATGAAACTCTAAAGCACTGTGCTGCATGAAAGAAGCTAGACACGAAGGGAAAGCACTGTCTGCGTCTGCTCTATTCAGGATCTAGAATGGACAAGTGCAGGAAGGCAGAAATAGAATCATGGTTACCGAGGGCTGAGCGTGCAGGGGCGTGGGAAGTCAATGTTTAATGGGTAGAAGGTTTTTGTTTATAATTATGAAAATGTTCTAAAAATAGTGCTGAGAATTGTGCAACATCATGAATGAACTTAATGCCACTGAATTTCACACTTAAAAATGATGAAAACGGTCAATTTTTTGTACTTTTATGTATATTTATATTGTATTTTCTGTGTATTTTACCACCTAAAATTACTTTATATAAAACAGGAAACAATCTGTTAAACAGGTAAGGTATATCCTATTCTCTTATCTTGATGCTTATACCTTTTGGTATAATTTGAATTTAGGCTTGGTTGATTTCACTGTCTCCCATCCAGAATATTGTGAAAGCCTCCTGCTCTATACTCCTTATCTATCACAGACACACACCCAAACATACACACACACAAACACATACACCCTATAGTATATTGTGAAAGCCTCCTGCTCTATACTCCTTACACACACACACACACACACACACACACACACACACACACACACTCCTGTAGTGAATTCTCTGCTATTCCTGGCCTGGTCCTGACACTCCTTGTAGGATCACAGTGCTCATGTACATTGGCCCCATGATCAGACAACATCCTCATCCCCTTGCTGGAGAGAGGCCCATGCTGGGGATGGTGTGATCACAAGAACATTAATCCAAGCCAGAGATCCGCTCTTGCCAATGAGCTCCACACTCTGCAAGGAAGAACCCCTAAAAGCATTGCTCAGGACACAAAGATTAATTGTGCTCATGTTCCCTTGGCCTATGGTGTTCTTGGACTTCTTGCTCCATGCCGAGGACTACATTATTCACAGGAGGGTAAGAGTGGGGACCCTCTGCAGTACAGGGCCCAGCATGGCCTCCTCTCTTCTTGAGGTCTAAGGGCAGAACTGGGTCCTATGATTGATCCACAGGCTATTCATGCAGCCTCACCAGCCTCACTGAGCAGAGAGAACTTCACCAGTTCAAAGAAAAAGACAAATGTCTAATCTAGACTTCATACAAAATAAAAGGTCTCTGAGCTGACATGCTTGTGTCGGGTTTTTCTATTTTAGGAAATAGCTGTGGTGTTAATCCATGTAGAATTAACACCAGCAGCACTCTGCGGCACGTAACCTTCTGACATCCAGATTGGTTTGTTTAAACATTCCTTGTTGTTGCTACTCAGTCATTTCTCTCAAATGCTGATGAACTTATGCACAGACAGACACTCCAGAAAATCTATTTTGGGGTCCCTGAAGCGGATTATTGACTTTGTTGGACAGCTGCCACATATTTTTACTTTACACACACCTTTCTCAACTTTATCTTCTAATAAGGAACAGAAGCCCTAGCAGTCTGACTTTTTTTTTTTTAATGTGATGGTGATTTAGAATACATAAAGAAGAACCACAGCTTTTTCTTCTCATGAAAACAAGAAGCAAAACTTGATTGATCATGTTTTTGACGTCTATGCCATGATCAACACCCACCTGTACCTTTCCCATCTCTTTCCAGTTTTGAAAGTGCATACCTATCAAAATTCTACCATTTCTTTGGAAGATCTACTGAACCTGCAAATAGAACTGGGCAGTACTGCTTTGGTTTCCTGTTTGAATTTTGCAAGTATCTCTATTTCTTCCTGTTGTAAATATATTTGGTTGCTTCCGTATTTAGAAGATCAAGATGACTATCCTTATGATCAGAAATTCAAACTACTCATTTTTTCTTTGATTCTCCTGATGAAACCACATTGCTTCAACTTTTTAAAATTTGCCAATGAGACGTTTACCTTTCAGAATTAAGCTATAAATCCGATGTCTGTGGTTTCTCACTGGCTCATTTACATGTTCCTACAGAAGTCATCAAATTCAACAAGCACTAGGTAAGTAGTCGTTGTAGACAAAAGCCATTCTTGATGCTAACAGTAGTGGGCAACTGTATCATGAAGACCAGAATATTTCCATAGCCTGAAAACATCTTCCCAGAACTGAATAGAAAATTAACAAGGATATCCAGGACTTGAACTCAGATCCAGAACAAGTAAAATTAATAAACATTTATAGAACTCTCCACTTTAAACTCACAAAATATACACTCTTTTCAGTACCACATCACACCTACTCACAGCTTTAAATGAAATATTGGTTGGCTACTTGTTTGTTATTTTCTTCCCTCATTTTTTCCTGTCTCCATTATTAAGCACAATTTTTGGCGTAAAAGAGGTTTTCAATACCCATTTTAGACTGCATTCTAGCCTGGGCAATAAAGCAACACTCCCGTTCTCTCTCCCTCTTCCTCTTTCTTCCGCTCCTTCATTTTCTTTCTTTCTTTCTTTCCTTCTTTCTTTCTTTCTTTCTTTCTTTCTTTCTTTCTTTCTTTCTTTCTTTCTTTCTTTCTTTCTTTCTTTCTTTCTTTTTTTCTTTCTTTCTCTCTTTCTTTCTTTCTTTCTTTTTCTTTCTTCTTTTTCTTAAAAAAAAAAAAATGTTCCCAGAACTGAATGTGTATAAATGGTGACTCATGACTTCTGAGACTGGGTCAAAAAGGCATTATGATTTCCTTTCCATTCTCTCTTTCTTGTATCTCCTATTCTAAGAAATGTCAGCTGCTAGAGAGAAAGGCTAGTCGAGCTGCCAGTGAGGAATGCATAATGTCTGCCAATACCATGTGAAAAAGATGCCTCAGATGCTGATGCTCCAGCCCCTGTCGTTCCTATGGGTGGCTGTAGCCCTAACTGGCATCATGACTGTAACCTCATGAAAGACCACAAGCCAGAACTGTCCAGTTTAGCCATTCCCCAATGCATGACCCATCAAATCTGTAAGAGATAATGAATACATATTGTTTTAAGCCACTAAGTCTTGGGATAATTTGTTACACAGCAATAGTTAACTAACACAGTCACTCGTAACAAAGGATGGACTGGAACCTGGATTCTTCGATCCAAGATTCAGAGTAATTTGTACAATACCGCAGATGCTTTCTTCTTCACAAACTATAAACCAGTTCATTACATTGCTGAAATATTAATAATCCACATGTAAAGGTAGCTTTGTAATCAGCACTCTCAGTAATGGGAGGCATTTGCCATTTTATAGATATTTCCTGTCACTGCTTCAGAGCTCACATCCCCAGCATGACATAACATTTAATGGTTAATAGGAAGAAGAGGCAGAGAAATTCTCACATGCAACGAAATCCATGAAGTATTCATGGAATAAATCATGGAAGTGTCTAAGTACATATTTTATTTATATAGTGTGTAAATAAAAAGATTGTATCCCTCCTAAGATTTATAACTGCAACAGTTCAATCAATCTAGAATAGGTAATTAATTAGAATAGCTATAGTTAGCTACTGTATTGCTATATAATTTTTAAATTTTATATTAATCCTGTTTGTCTATATGTTTTCTTTGTGTGTCTAAAAAAGATGATTATGAACAGAGTAGCTATCAGGACAGAAGAATATATTTGGCACACATAAATAAATAATAGCAAGGGTACAGCATTTTTTCTCTATGTCTTAAATAATTAATATACACAGCCATTTTAACAATTATAGCTATTGATTATTAAATTTTGTTGTTTTGACATAACCACACAGGTGCACATGTGCATGCTCACTCATTCATGGCCCCCATGCAGACGTCTTGATGCCTCTTCTCTCTCAAGTCCAAAAATGGAAGCAAAGGCATCCAATGCCTGGAACAGCTTTAACAAAACTTCAAGAAGAGAATGGTGCAAGGCTTGCGGGTTTTAAAGCTGTACCCCATGTGCTGTCACCTTGGAATAAGTCACTTTTGCAGTCCCATACCATGTCTGACCAAGGCCAGATTCTGTGTGGAAATCATGTGCTTACCTAAAGCTTAGCATGGAAATGGGCCATTCTTTTCAACAGAATTTGACATTTCTGGTCAAATGGAGGGGAAATACCACAGACAGGACTAGCAGTAACCTGCCACTGTCCCACTCTTGTAATGCTGTTCCTTCTTCTTCATCCTTATTTGCGCTCAACTAAGGTGCTAACCACTTTGGTATGTGTATATGTGTGTCTCAGTCTTAGTCAATGTGATCAACAACTGACTCTGTTTTTCTCAGATTCTTCAGTTCCCTGCTGTGCCGTGTTTCCACTCTAGATGCAGGAATAGATCAGAGTTGCCATGAAGATTTTTTCTGGTGTTCAAAGAACTGCAACTGGGTTTCATTGGAAAAAAAAGGGGGAAGAAGGTGTAAAACTGTTTGGATGAAAAGTAGCCTCTAAATTGTTGACATCTATTTTTTGTTGGGATACCTTTAAAACTATAATAGTTATATTTTATATTTGCTAATTGTATTTCTCTGTGGATTTTACATTACATAAGCAATTTAAACTTCGAAGATAAACATTTAAAAAAGACATATGAATAGCAGAACAAAAGAATAGAAAATTTAAAAAAATCAGAATGTGTGGACTTTCCATTTTATGTCCTATGTGTGAAAGCTTAGATTTCATCACTCCTTTTATTGCAAGAAAAAGCAGGACAAAGTGACAATCATTGAATTTTGCTGGATGCATTAGAGAATGGAAGTTACAGGATAAAGCACCACTCCATCCAGCAGATGCAGCTGAGCTCTGCTTAGTTGGAATAGTAAGTGACTACAGCAAGGTTACAGGATACCAGGGCAATATAAAAAGTTCATGGCCTTCTCATACATGAAACACAAAGATTTGGAATTAAAATTAAATAAACCTTATCATTTACAATGACATCCAGTAAGTGAAATGCTTAAATAAGAATCTAACAAAATATGCACATGATTTGTATGTTGAAAACTACAAACCATTGATGAAAAAATCAAAGATCCCAATAAATGGAGTAATATTTCATCTTCATGCATTAGAAGACATGACATTGTTGAGATGTCAATTTCTTTCAACCTGATCTATAGATTCAATGTAACCTGAAAAGAAAATCATAGCAAGCTATTTTGTAGATGGAAACAAACTGATTCTAAATTTCATACAAATGGCACAAGACCAGGAAAAACAAATACAATAGTAAGAATAAGAAGAAAATCAAAAGACTTGTCCTATCAGTATTCATGATTTACTATGAAGCTACAGTAATCAAGATAGCATGATATTAGCCTATCAATAAACACTGAGATCAGTGGAACAGAATAGAGAAGACAGGTATCATTGCTATTGGTTTGTTTTTGTGCTACTGATAAAGACTGGGCAATCACAAAGAAAAAGAGGTTCAATGGACTCATAGTGATTTCTAGGGGAAAGGAAGGGATATATAAAATATATGTAATGTATTTTTAAAATTTTTATATAAAATGTATTAATATATTACATAAAACATATAAAATATATATTTTATAAAATATATATGTATTTAAAAATATGTGTGTGTATATATATATATATATATATAATACATATATGGAGCATTCTGTAATCTCAGTAATTTTTGTTAATTTAAAACTATTCTAAAATTGAATGTTCATTTTATAAAGTCAGAATAAAAATAAAAATTCAGAAAGTGGTATAACTGTGAAATGGGACATTTATTAAGAAAAGGAACAAAATAATTAGACTTCCTAGTAAGTTTTTCCTCATTATTCTGCTCATTGATCGTCGTAAATGTTCAGGCAGTGTATGTAAAATATTGAGGCATATAAGAAGTATCTATATTGAGCAAATAACTGATTTATCTGCAGCAATATATTAAGTCAAACGTGACAATTCACTTTCATAATACATATTTTGGACTTGTTGTCCAAGTGATTCTGATATTTCTGGCCTTCATATTTTCCTATTACAAAAACTAATGTAGTTATGTTCTGAATGGAGAATCATAGCTTCAGATATAACAGAGTGGTAAGACAGAGGAAGTGGGGGAGTGAAAAGTTCCAGCCCATGTCACATGGTAGTTACTAAATTGCTATGGTCTAAATATTTGCATGTAGAGTAGGATATGGCTATCCTTATATAATGGTATGTTTAATTGATAGAATGAAAAGACCTACTTCCAAGAGTGGTTTAATTCATAATGCAATTCCTTTGCAAGAATGCGGAGAGACCTAAGAGAGTTCTAGGTATTCAATAATAGATTTCAAAAGTTTTCCTTGCAATTAATGTTTTATTATCAACAAAACGTGAAAGATAACTAGAGCTGACAAAAAGGCAATGACTGCAAAAATAACTGAACTTGGATTCCCTTTTAGAGAAGCGTTTTTTTTTTTTGTTTTTTTTTTTTTTTTTTTTCTAGAGGCAGCTGGGTTCAAGAATAGGGTTAGTGGATTCTTATTTTAGCTTATTACCTCTTTTTATTTTAATAAATGAGAATAGGCTTTATTCTTGGCAGCCTTCAGAAAAGGAAATATTTCCCTCTCTCTTTTCAAATTGCTGTTTTAGGATTCAAAACAATAAGTAAAGACTTGTTTACACAGTTCAAACATGAAGAGTATTTCTTCTTCTTGAAAATGCCTACTTACATCAGCTCTGAATTGGCACTTGTCCTCAAATGAGTTCCTTGATCGTTGTGAAGGTCTGACCTTGTATCAAAAGAAAATAATGGTCATTTCACAAAACCTTTCAAGATAGCGATTTGGAAGAGTGTATTCGTAACAATTGAGGCAAAGTTAGCTACCTATATTTGTAAGAGATAAAGATCTACTCATCTCCTAATTAACTGGTATGGTCATCACCCTCAAATACCTACACCTAGGATGTATGATGAACCAAACTTTTCTTCCCTTCCCTATTGCCTTGTCTGCTTCCACTACAGAGACAGTAGAGGCTACAGCCTTAATTCTCCCTCCTTCTTAACTGTTAGAAATGGTTGCTTCTGGGAGGGGATATGTGGATAAAGTCTCCCAAAGTCACTCCTCTTCCTTGACTTTCCCACCTGAGGGTGATAAAATCCCTACAGGAAGTTACAAAGGGTCTGGATTTTTTATGTTATTCTCCCCAAATGCTTACCCCTGAATGTTTTGCACAAGATAAATTATTTGTGTTTAAGCCACTACAGTAATATTTTCTCTTATGAGTAGTTGAACCTAGTTCTAAATACTATAATAAATATGGAGACAGCAAAAGTAGCTGATGTCTTTTAAATGGCTAACACTCTATAGGTCCACATGAATAATAATGTCCAAGATACTACAGGAAAATGTAATTGATAATATTGAAGTGCTTGAACAGCACTCAAGTAATTTTTTGAATGCATTAATTCAGTAACTCTGAAAAAAAAATCTCTGTTTGAAAGCTACTATTCTCATTCCCATTTTTTATTGAGCATACTGAATTTAAAAAATGTTTCAGTGATCTGTAAATATATAACTGTGCTTACAAAGCTGCTTAGTGATGGACCTTCATTTATAACTCCGTCTGATTCAGAGGCTAAATGACTACAACTTTCCTACTTCTGGCATTCTTGTGATATGACATATTAATCCTGTTTATTATTCCATAAGTTTTTATGGGAGGTTAATCACATTGTAACATATATACATCAAATTTGGAAGTAATAAGTTGTCTAGTATGGCAGAAGATAGAATCAGACTTAGAAATATGTTATATGACAGCACATTATTTATCCACTCAATAGTTCTTAAATTAAATTAAATTAAAATCATTTATTATATGACAATAACATGATATTTAATAGGAATATAATAAGTCGAATTAGACATGGTCTTGCCTTCTTGAAATTAACTGTGCAATGGTAGAGAAAAAACTGAATCACAACATTCACTGTGAGATTACAATGTTTTTAAGTGCTAACAGGGGAGGGGTATAATTTGATCTTGCCTGGGCAGTCAAGGAAAAGAGGCCTGACAAAATAAAAATGAGATAAACTGGGATAATCATAGGTGTGAACCAGGCAGCAAAGAAGGAGATTTAACAGGAAAACACTGAAAGTAAAATTTAAAAATATACATTTCTAAGATGCAGTGATGGCAAGTTGAGAAAAACATGTAGAAAATAAGGAAGCTTGACCCAGAAAGTGAGGGGAATCCTGGTTCATTATAATATTGAAGAGGAAGGTAGGGTAAGCAGCAGCGTTGTAAGAGAGCCATGTACTCCAGACATAGGGGTTGGGTCTCTATCCTGAGAGCATCAGGGAATCACAGGTTCTGGTCTTTATCCTAAGAGAAATGAAGTGTTATAAGGTTTGTGTCTTTATTATAAGAGCAGGGAGGATCATTGTGTTTGGGTCTCTATCATAAAAACAGTGCAGAAGGCCAGGCGCGGTGGCTCAAGCCTGTAATCCCAGCACTTTGGGAGGCCGAGGTGGGTGGATCACGAGGTCAAGAGATCGAGATCATCCTGTTCAACGTGGGGAAACCCCGTCTCTACTAAAAATACAAAAAATTAGCCGGGCATGGTGGCGTGTGCCTGCAATCCCAGCTACTCGGGAGGCTGAGGCAGGAGAATTGCCTGAACCCAGGAGGCGGAGGTTGCAGTGAGCCGAGATCGCACCATTGCACTCCAGCCTGGGTAACAAGAGCGAAACTCCGTCAAAAACAAAAACAGTGGAGAATAATAAAGTCTAAGTCCCTATCCTAAGAGCAATGGGACTTCATAGGGCTTTGGTATTTATCCCAAGAGCAATAGGAAATCATTAAAGATTTCTAAAAGTAGAATAAACTACCATATCTATCACTCGGGCTGATATATGGCCAAAATTGGATGGATAAGAAGATGTTTGAGGTAGTGAAAACAATGAGAAAAAATATGGCTAATGGTTTAGTCTAGGTGATATGGCCCAGATGAAATGGTGATGGTGGTGTCGTGGTGTGGGTGAACGCGGTTAAGTTAGAAGAAGACAGAGGTAAAAGATATTTAAAAAGTAAAATCAACACAGTTTGGTAATAGACATGTAGTGACAGGTGAAAGCAAAGGAAGAGAAAGTATCATGTATTAGTCTTACATTTCTGGAGTAAATAATTCAACAGAAGGTGAAACCGTTGCCAGAAGTAGTGAACACCCCAAGGGAAGGAAAGAGGTTTGGAAAAGAAAATCGTGAATTCCTTTTCGACACAGTGAACTGAGAAGCCTTTAAGACATCCGGATGAAAAATATCAAATAGGAATTTGTGAAAGGAATTTGGTGTCAGTGGAGAGTTCTGGGTTGAAAAATAAAACAAATTTCTGAGAACTGATTTCAACATCTTACTGGTTCTCTCATTAACCGGTGAGTTAAATAACATTTGACATATGTTTATTTTATATTTCCATGAGAATTGTGATTTACCTGTTAGAACGTTATGTGTTAATGGGTTTAGAGGTAGATTATCTGCCAAGATGTCCAGCTCATCAACCGAGAGCCGGGTAAACTGCAGGGCTAAGGAAATGGACCTCATGGATTGCTTAAGTCCATGAACAATTTTTCCTTCCTCCCAGAGAGAGTATCAAATGTCAGTACATATTTAACCTTGTTCAGTCTGTTTCTTTAACTTTGTTTCTGACTAACTTTATGTTTTGTTGCTCGGTCAGACACAGCTGATGGTGGCTTACTTTCTATTGGAGGAAGCACTTAGGAATTTGGCTTTATGACCTGCCAATTCGATGATTTATGAAGGTCTACTGTCTGTTGAATAAAAGATGAAGTAATCTGGCTTATTAATCTTATCGTCTATTATTTTTACTTGTGAGTTCAAATCAATTAAGAATTTTATGCACATTGGGAAACTGAACTTCTCTTTGAAATCTCGATGATTTGAAATTTTACATCTTTGTGTGTGTTCTTGACTTGTGGCTGAAGTGGTAGATGTCACAGATGTCAGACTGTGAGCTCTAGAATACGTTTGTGGGTCTGTAATTGTGAAAGATCTTGACATCAGTTAGTGGATACAAATGTTCTTATCTCTTTAAAGAGGCACTGTTCTAACTGGCTTTTAAATATAAATACACTTATAAGTCTAATTTTTCCAAACTCAAAAAAATTAGAAAAACAAATGAATACCTTAAATAGACTAGACTAAAAATATCATCTTTAATACTGTATTGTATATGTAACATTTGCTAAGAGGATTGATATTAAGAGTTTTCACTACAAACACACAAAGATAACCATGGTATGTGAGAGATACATTCACTAAGTTGTTTGTAGTGATCACATCACAATGTAGATGTATATCACAACATAAAGTTGTACATTAAGTATTTGGTTTGTGTAAAAGTAATTGCTGTTTTGCATCAACCCAATATGTACAATTTTACATGTTAATTATACAACAATAAAGTTGAAAAAAGTTAAAAATGTTCTTATGAAACTTTTTGCTCAGAGGCATTTTTAATTCCAAGTTTATCTAATTCCATTATTAGGCAATTTATATAAATTATTTCATTTTTTTAAAAGTCTATATGTTTTTTCTGCAATAGCTATGTTAAATCTAATTTGACCCTACAATTCATTTTATTTTGGTTGGCTTTCTCATGATGGTAAGAGTCAAACTGTGATTTCTGAATTTATAGTGGTCTATGGGTTAGAAAAACTAACATTATTTCTGAACAATGCTTAAAATATGAAAAACTGCATCAAATTATTATGATGATAAGCCTTTTCTATCAATAGTAATTTATGTGTGGTAGTGTGACAGCTCTAACTCAGTTTCTAACTTCTTTAGGTTACTTAAGACCTTGATTAGTGTTAAATTCCCTTAAAATTGGAGATTTCAGAAAACAAAATAATTTCTAATGAATGTATAACAGTGAGTCCTTGATTACTAAATATAAATTCAACTCTACATATTTGTGCTTGTTATTTTTATATGTTGTCCAGAAGGCTATGTCTTGGGCTATATCTATATCAACGAGCATATTTATTTTTGCCGTGGCAAGCAGATGTAGAGGATGCTTGACGCTGCCACCAGGTGTGTTTCCTATGACCTTTGGTAATATAGTAAATACTGTGTGATATCAGATCTTAATTATTCCCTCATTAAGCCAGTTTTTTTCTGTGAAATAAGCTTAATCAAATGGGTGATTGAAACTCTACTAAGGATAATAGGGTCAAGGAAACACAAATGTGTATAATTTTGTCTATCAAGGAAAATAGTTTTGTCTTTTAGGAAAGTGACATATTTTTCCAGAATATGAAAGAGCATAGTGAAAAACTAAACTTAGAAATTGAATTTTGTCTTTGTTAATAATACACGAATCTAAAACAAAACTCAAACGTTTTATATTTTGGCAAACTTCACTTAGTTTTTTTATGTGCTTGTTCCCTTGGTTTATTGGTGCGTGACTTGCCTACAATGTGAAAAGTCGTATTTTAATCTTTGTGTAATCAAAATTCTGATAATAAGTAATAGAGATTCTGTATCCCACTTGAATAATTTTCTGTGTTTACCTTAATCTATCTTTGATTACTAAAAATAAAACATTTTCTACCTTTGGAAAGAGCAAAGAATATTTATAATTGTGTAAACTGCTAAGTTTACTCTAAAATATTTGGACGTATTTTGATGAATTAACCAACCATTGTTTTTTAGATATTCATGATGTTATCTAAACAAACGCCCAAATCTCCACCAACAATTATTTCGATTTCAGTTTTCTAAGACTGTATACTAAATTAAGAAAAATAAATAAACTTTTTACATCTCTTTTGAGATTTCACAGAAATTTATTCTTTCACCTTATAAAAAGAGAGATGCTACAAATAATTATGTTTTGTTCTGTGCACAATATTTCTTAACGTACCTTGACACTATGTTGGGAGCTGCATACCATGTGTTATTAAATTAGGAAGGATCCTCAGCCATTGCTAGATGAAATTTGAATAGAAAAGTAGTATTGTATTAGTCTCTTCAGCTGTCATAATAAAATACCACTGTCCAGGTAGCTTGAAAAACAAAAACCTATTTTCTCATAGTTCTCAGGGCTTGGAAATCCAAGACCAAGGTGATGGCAAGGTGGGTTTCTGGTGAGGTGTCTCTCCTTGACTTGCAGACAGCCACCTTCTCGCTATGTCCTCCCATTGCCTTTTCTTGTGAGCACACTCTTTGTGTCTCTTCCTCTTCTTATAAGGACACCAGTCATATTGGTGTTCTTATGATCACAGTACCCTGCCCTTATGATCTTTTTTAAACTTCAATACTGCTACAAAGCCCTTATCTCAAAATAGAGTCCTATTGGTGGTTAGGAATGCAATGTATGAACTTCATACATTGGGACAAAACTTCATTTATTAATATAAATTATTAATATAAATGACGTACACTTTATTAATATAAATTATTAATATAATATTTCAGAAATTACACATGGGAAGGCCCAGAAGTTTTGCCATTGCTCTGGCTGTCTGTGATGTCTCAGCACAGGAGAAATGCTGTCAAACTCTTACAGAATTGTTGCTTACCACACCCCAGTAGGGAATTCCACTCTTCTCCATTCTGATATTACTGATTATTATGATGAACTGGCCACAGGCATTCAGTATTTGCTATCTACAGGTCGTTTCTCTTTACTCTGATGCTAGATACTGATGTGAGATTCATACCACGGTTTGTCTTCAGTAAAAGAGGGCTCTGAGAGCCTTGTGGAAATGTTTGAACCAGCAACTTTAACTTTTGGTACTTCCACAATGGTCTCTTGTGAACAAGCAGGGTTCCTGAGAACGAGAATTAATTACGTAAGTGAGAGGAAAACACAAGTGTTATAGACTACTATCAATATTGTTTTTAGTTTTAAAAGATATATATGAAAGATTTTTCTTTTTCTTTTGAAGAAAATCTTACCTTCTATTTCATAAACTCTGCTCTTAAAGATGAAATTAAACATTTAAAATATGTATCAGATTCTCATTGATTCCCCAGAAGTCATAAGATTTACTAAGTCTCCTAATGTTTTATGAAACTGCTATATAGATAGTTGTGCAGGTTCACTAAGAATCTGTCTTCCTTTTTACTAGTATATAATGGGCAATTTGATTGTACATTAAGACATAACGTGGTGTCATCTTTGAAAATAATTCTCATTTAATCAGGTCTGACAAGTCCACTATTAAAGAATAAGTTTCACTTTATATGTGGAGCAAAAGCCTTAAAGCCTCCCCAGGAAAAGCACCTGAGTTCCTGCCTCAGAAGTTCTCAGGATGACAGGCAGTAACAAAGATCTCTTCCTGGTACATAATGTGCCTCAGCTAATTTAAAGAATTCACCTGAATGCAGGAAATGCGGGTGAAATCTGGTGGAGAAAGTTTCTTGTGGTCAGTTTCCTGGTCTTAGAATACGATACGATTTGGTTCTGTGTCCCCACCCAAATCTCATCCTGAATTGTAATCCCCATGTGTCAGGAAAGGGGCCTGGTGGGAGGCAATTGAATCATGGAGGCAGACTTCTCCCTTGCTATTCTTGTGATAGTGAATGAGTTCTCCAGAGATCTCGTTGTTTGAAAATGTGTGGCACTTCACTTCCCCTTTTGTTCGCTTGCTAGCGCTCCCGCTTCGCCAGGGTAAGATGTGCTGGCTTCCCCTTCACCTTCCATCATGATTGTAAGTTTCCTGAGACCCCCAAGTCATGCTTCCTGTTAAGTCTGCAGAAATGAGTCAATTAAACCTCTATTCTTCATAAATTACTCAGTCTCAGGTAGTTCTTCATAGCAGTGTGAAAACAAACTAATACAGAATGGCAAATAATAAAGATTTTTAGAAATCTAGTATAAGATTATTTGTGAAAACCCCTAGTCATAAGTTTATTCCCTGGCCTTAGTAGTTGCTTAATAATTCATTGATTTAGAACTACAGAATAAACTCAAAGATGCCCATATGGTTAACTGAAATTCTTCTGCACCTATGTAAACATGAGATCAGACCTTATGGGCATCATTGGTGTGTCTGAGATTAAGAATTTTCTGTCAACAATATTTTTATTACTAGTGAAGAAACTGTCAGGAAATGGGCAAAAAAAAATTACTAGATGTCCTTTCAGTGAAATGCTGGAAATTATTTTAGCAGGATCTCTGGGTGGTTATCTGATTTGACAGGAATACACATTTTGTGTTATTTCTTATGTTCTTTTACAATTCTGTAGATTTAGAACTTAAACTGTAAAATCAAAAAGTAGACAGTAACACACAGGTTTCCTTCCATAGGAATCCAAATAATTACTGCTATTAGAAAGTAAATTGAGGCATAATAAAAAAGAGTTTATTTGAGAAAGTGATTCATGAATTGGGCAGCTCCAAACTAGAACTGATTTAGGAGCTTTACGGAGGAAACAGAAAGGGGAGGCTTTTATAGAACAACACAGAAGTAAATCAGAGAAAACATTTGGTGTGCCTTATCTGACCTATCCCACTGGAAAATCCCTAGTTACAGAATCATAAGAGTGTTGGCTGCTTCTGACTAAGTTCTGTTTGAATGCAGACATTTACAAGAAATAGCTCAAGCTGAGTTTTACTTATGTTTGCAAATCAAGCAAGGTTGAGGTCACTTACAAGGCCTGACTAGTGTTTTCTGCTCAGGGGTTCTTCAAGCCTGATCACTTTTCAGCACATTGCACAGCAATACAAATGCATCCTGTCTCCCAGAGAATGCATATCGCTGTACGTCAAATTCACATTTGAACCAGTTGTAACATTTTGTTTCTCTCATGAATATACCTTGAAGGAGACAAAGCAGGAAGAGTTAGAACCATGGAAGGAAAAAAAGCAGGTTGTGGTATTAAAGCTCTCTAAAGTGAAGGGTTCTTCAAGAATGATAAAGGCTTCACTGCTTAACCACTTCTTTGTGCTCCTGAAAGGAAAAGTAGGATAAGAGAGAGAAAATCACCAAGATAACTGTTCAGGGAAGTGATGGACCAGAGGAGAATGGTGTCTGTTGAGAAGAGTCCAAAGAAAATGCTGGTGACCAGTATGGGCAACTTCATTTCTGTCCCCATTCCTAGCACTGAGCCATCAAAACTCTTGGAATTTGCAGAAATGGGAGTGCCTCCTGTTATTCATAACAAGCCCCTTTCTACTACACCTGTATTTATGCCAATGAAGTAACCTAGTAGGGCCCTCTACACAGCTTCAGAGTAGGGCTGGTCATCCCAAAGATCAAATGGTGATTAGGCATTGGGAACCTTCAGCTACACCCCCCAACCTTCAGGGAAAGGAGGGTGTTAGAGATTGTGTTGTAAAAATTGTGAGCAAAAAGATTCAAGGAGTTTCCAAGCTGGCCAACACGTGGATGTGCTGGGAGGGTGCTGCGCCAGAGAGGGTGTGGATGCTGTCAGTCATTCCCCTCTCCATGCCCAGTCCGACCTGTGCACCACTTCCATTTGGCTGATCCTGGATTGTCCTTCATAATAAACCAAAAATCAGTAAGTGTAGTGTTTTCCTGAGTTCCATGAGTTGTTCTAAAAAGTTGTCACACTTACATGGGTGGCAATGGTGGGAATCCTGCATTTGTAGTGGGCCTGGGAGGACAGCAGATAAGCTGGCATTCTTTTTGTAGCTGGCGTGTGATATGGGGGCAATCTTGTGGCACTGGGCTCTGATCCCGTGGGGTTTTCTCTAACCCTGCGTAGTTAGAATTGAATTGAACTGTTTTCCACCCAGGTGGTGTCAGAGTATCGGTTGGTGTTCAGAAAAAAAAAAAAAAATACAAGAGCTTCTTGAGAAGTCTGGTTTTGATGAAGAAACAATGAAATGGCGGGAGTGGAATCCTGATGTTACATGTATTAACCAGTGAAATCTTGTGTTCTCTACCCTTTTTGAAAGACTTTTTATGGATATTCTTTAGCAGATCCTCACAAGAGTCCTGTAAGGCAGGGGAAGATGACATTCCTATTCCCATATTATAGCAAAGACCCGTCCCAGGAAGCCAATAGAGTTGTTCAAACCAACGTAACTATTTGGCAGTCGATCTGGAACATTAACCCTAATCTCCAGTTGATTTGAAGGCTCCCTTTTGGCTCTACAAATATAAGACCTGAAAGCTTTCAATTTAAATTCAAAAATCAATTTAAAATAGAGAATCAGAGAGATCCGTCTCAGCAGCTAGGGCTGTACTTTGAAAGAGAAATAATGGAATCTCCTTTTTATGACACTGAGATCATCACCAAGTCCATATAAAATGACTCATTAGCTCCAGCATGCTCTGGGCTGAGCAGACCTCCTGGGAGGAATCTCTGCCCAAGGCCTCTGCAAAGGGACATGGACAAAGTTGTCTGAAACAGAGGAGAAGGTTGGAAGGGCAGGCAACCTGGACACACTGTCCTGTGTCAGGGACCACAGAACAAAAGAAAGCCCATGGGATTATAGTAATTGTTTTTAAAAATGAAAAGGACTAGAAAAGAATATATTTGGTTTCTTTCATTCCAGTGGGAAAAACACGGATCAATTGATTCAAATCAATATAAAAAATATTTTCTGACAACCACAAATGTGCATTAGAGAAATGGACTAAAAAGTTACTGAGGTCTTCGTCCTCAGGATGCAAGGGAAGGTGACTCTGGCTGATAAAGTGCAAGAAATAGCACAGTAGCTGCTTAAACATCTCTCGGAAATTGATATTAAAATCATCCCTCACTTTGGCAGCTCTGATTTTAAGAAAAGTTATTTGGGACTTTAAGCATTAAAAAAAAAAAATGAGGAAGTTTGATGAATCACTCAACTTTAAATTCGGTAAATCAAATCCAGAAATATACCTTGGGAAGGTTAAGACACAGGTACACTAAACAATTTCTATTTCTGGGTGAATACAAAGGTATTTGCTGTAGTGAGTGTGATCAAGTTTATGCTACAAAACAAGGTGGGTCAGATTTTGACACTTACCTTTCATTCTGCTTTAATAAAAGTAGTTTCGTGGTGCTTTCGTTCATTCACACAGGTTTGGCTTTGTTTGTGAATGTGAGCTGGAATATCAGTGGAGAAGGCGGGAGAGACAGAGGCAGTGGGCTGAGGCCTGCTTGTCTTCAATAAACATACAAAAATAGAAAAATATAACAATCCTTTTGGGATAGTGGCAAAATAATGCTTTATTCAAACACTGTCATAGCAACACATTGTAAAATACTTTTAATTTTTTAAAATCACGCTTTAACAGTTTGAAGATAAGCTAGCGATAGATTAAAATGTGAATGAAATTAAACTCAAAGAAAAATTCCCAGGTACAGAGAATCAGGGGTTGTCCTCCACCAGAGATTGGAGATTCGAGGCCCCAGAAGCCAGGCAGGCACCATATCAGCAAATGAGGAGAGTTATACCCACTAAATATTGTGCTATAGACTCATCATTGCCAACATGGTTTTAAACATTTTGATGTAGCTTCATTTATAGTGTTCAATTAAAAAACAACTCAATCAGGATTTTCTTCGTAGTTCATAAACTTTGTATCCTGTATATTTCTTTGATATTGTTAATAGCTCTTACAAGGTTTATATTTAATGATAATGCTCAAAATTGTACACTTTTGACTCTAGTTTTTGCAGTGAAGTATACTCTCACCTTTGCTCTACTTTTCATGCTTCTAAATTTTGACAGACATAGGCCCAATAATATTTCACATTTCCCTTAAGTATAAGAAAAACAATAGCACAAATCAAAGAAAATTGGAAATGTTATACGGTCAGTCTCTGAATCTAGGAGTAGAGCCCAGACAGTAGACAGTGCCAAATACCCACCGTCTTCAGAAACAGCCTCGCTGCAGCTTCCTTAAGGTGCCAGGATGGGAAGGCCTGTACTCATTTTGAAAAGGAGGAGCTAGAAATGCAAACTCGTATGTCAAATCATCTGCTTTTTAAACAGAAAGCAACTAGTTTAATTAAAACGAGAACGCCTACACTATGATACCCACACTGCTGGCAAAATTCCCAAGTCTCAGCTCTCGTTGAAATGTCCCCATAGTCTTTTTCTGTTCTGTTCTGTTCTTTCTCTGTTGTTGTTGTTGTTGTTAAAGACAGAGTCTCCCTCTATTGCCCAGGCTGGAGTGCAGTGGTGCTATCTTGGCTCATGACAACCTCCACCTTTTGGATTCAAGGGATTCTCCTGCTTCAGCCTCCTGAGTAGCTGGGACCACAGGTGGCTGCCACCACTCCCAGCTAGGTTTTATTGTATTTTTAGTAGAGACATGGTTTCACCATATTGGCCAGGCTAGTCTTGAACTCCTGACCTCGTAATCTACCTCTAACCTCCCAAAGTGCTGAGATTACAGGCATGAGCCACTGCACACGGAAAAATGTGCCCATAGTTTTTCTAGGTTATCTTAAATTCCCAAATGTATAAATATTCTCAAAATGAATTGTTTCTCATATCATTTTTATATTATCTAAATACTAACCCAATGGATTTGTATCACTTGCAAATAAATACATTAAAAATTTTTAAACATTTCATTTAGTTGGGAGAGTTTTACTTTAAGTGAAAGCCGAATATTTGTACTCATTAATTTTAATATATTTTAGTTGCATGTACGATTTAATATTAGTACTTGTTTCTGATTTCTGTTTTTTTAAAAATACATACTTACACTTCTTCTCTCACAAAGTTAAGACTAACAAGTAAACTATACATAATTTCCAATGTTTAATGTAAGTTATAAAAGTAGGGTTCTTTTTTACTAAAATTGGGTGAATGGAAGTTTTAAAAGAACCAAATTTGTTCGTAACCTATTGGTTAAAAATACAGCATCATAATCTTTTGAACTAAATAAAACTTTGAACAATTTTATTTAACAGATGAATAACACATAAAGCAAAATGTTGACTACTATGTCACTGGGCCGTAGTAGGAATAAAATCCTGTTTTTACACTAAATTCTGATGATATTTTCCCCTTTTCTTTAACTTGATGTGTGGTTTTGATAGCAGTATTCTGAGATATATATTTACCTTGTAGAAACATGACAAGCTTTGAGATTGTACCTATAATTCTTTTTTTCCCTACTGCTTATTAATCTCTCTCATGGAAGTAGCATTACTATGGAATGTGTGTACATGTGTGTATGCTCTGTGTGCATGTGTGTGACAGAGTATTTGTGCACATCATTTTACATGTTTAATTCTATAAACAGCTCATGTCGTTTTAAAATGTTTTAGTCTCTCTCTTCCTATAGCCAAAAAATAAAAAACAAAATACTAACACTACAAAATTTAGAGGAGTAAAGCTCTGGACAGAAGTATTCTAAAATCTAACCCTCGATCAATTTAACTGGCGTCATTCAACAATACAGTATATTTTATAAATATAGAATTATAACATTAATAAAGAAAACTTTTAATAAGAATATTTCAGATTTGTCAAAACATGTTTTACACTCTTGGATTTTGATACTTAAGTTATTTCAGGAATTTTCTAAAATCATTTTTTAAAAAAGCTTAAGGGAGAAATAATTTACAATGAGAATACTTCGTTAGTTATGAAAATATCTTACAGAATATTGCCATATATAAGAAATTAAAAACTTCCATTCCATAATGGAATTTGATTCTCCAAGATTTTGTGATGCTCAGCTTAGATCGTAAATCTGATTTGATCAACATCATAGAAATCATCTGCTAATGTTACAAGAACAAATAAAAACTAGACAGACCAATGATAGGATGGTTATTAAGTACTTGTCTGACTACTGAGGGCTCTGTGGAATTCCTAAATCAGCATCTTCCTGCATCCTTTCTTAGTTCAGTTGAATATGGATTCAGAGGGTGGCATTAGATAAATTCTTATATCATTATGTCCCAATAATCTCAGATTTAAATATGAATATACAGTCTTTCAGTTTAAAATTAAAAATATATCATTTTATTAAAGTAAGACAGCTTTTTCTCAAGAAAGTACAGATCAGTAGAAAAATAGATATCAAAATAATAAACTCAAATTTGTAAAACAAATATACAAAATACTTAATAAAAGTGTTGATGATAAAAAAGTGAAACAACTAAATGTTTATTACTAAAAGGTAAGTGAATCGTGGCAGAGAAATAATATCCTTCTACTATTTTATGTGCTGTTTTCTTGTCACCTCTCAGGGTTCATTTATTTTTAACATGTTTGTGGTCATTAAAAAACATAGTTTTCTGGTCAATTGTCTAAACCTAATGTCTATCAAAGATAATTGTGAATAAAAAATTTGAGAGAAAAGGCCTAATACTGCTGATTATTAACATAGTTTCTCAGTTCACTGGCAATATTGGAAGACCAGCATTTCATGCAATTCTCAGGAATTAGGTTCTCCCCTTTACCGTCATTGAACCACAGTTGAAAGCTTAGACAGATAAAATGGTATTTATGAAGAACTGTTTGGGAGATATAAAATTCACTCTAGCTGTTTCCTCATGACACTTGAATGCAGTCAGATCAGCAGAGAGCTACATATATGGACATCACTCAATGTCCTTCCATGTCCCTTTTTCCAAACGTTTTGCTAAGTTGGAGTGCATAATGATGTCATTGCTTTGTCTGGAAGGATATTTTAAGAAATAATTACAAGAAGATGTTTCTAAAGATGATATTCACTATGTCACACAGTGTTCTCCTTAGGAGAGTAGATTTGAAAATTATTTTCTCTGGTATTTATAGCAGGACTCTTTCATTTCCTATCAAATGGCTTGCTAGTTCCTACCCAGGGACTCCGATTTTGTCACTACATTTTCCAGTCTGCACTGCTAAATGTTTGGAGTTGAACTTGAAGCTCCTTGTTTGGAAGGGCAATGATGTCACAACAAACTTTGTGGATTGATTTTGCTCGTGGATTCTTATTTTTTCACTTGGATCATTTTTCTACCTTTTGAGGTATATTTTATCTTACTTTGTTAGCTGTAAAGCAAACTATTTTTTAGGAAAAGGCTAAATTAAAAGGCAGAAATGCATCAAAGTAAGAATATGAACGAGCACAAAAATTGTAAAGTCTAAATATGTGTGGTTTTGTTCTGCGTTTTGGAATAGTGTGCTGTTTTTCCTGTACTGTTTCCTCTGTGAGTACTTTCCAATCAATCACAACTTCAGTCACACCTATGACTGTGTTTGTGAAGCACTGGCAATTTACCTGATTTAATTTCATCAATGGAAACAGCCAATCTTGATGATTTAGTCTCCTAATTTAACTTTGTCTACGTTGATGAAATTAACTGACACATTGCCAAATTCTTCCCCTCCTTTTTCTTCCTTTGCTTTAGGAAATGCAAAAGAAAAGAGAATGAAAAAAGAGAGAGAGATAGAGAAGAATGACTTAGCTTTTCTCTTCGGGCTACAGATATCACTGAAGTGCTTGGCAAATAGGGTACAGAGAATCTGAAAGTTTACCAGTGTTTTTGCTTTGGACTGTGGACATAGACCGCCTAACTGAATTGTCACCATAATATGGCACAGTAGAAAAGAGTATAGGCTCTGGGAACAAGGCTCAGAGGGTCCCATTCCATCTGTGTGTGTGTGTGTGTGTGTGTGTGTGTGTGTGTGTGTGTGGTGTGTCTGTGGTGTGTGTGTGTGTGTGTGTGTTCCATTAACTGTTCATAACTATTTGCTCTGAAGTGAAGAACGTGTATAAATTCATATAACATGAACACCATTAATCCAGTTTGAAGGAAGATAAAACTCATGTTGAGGTAGGCATGTGGGTTTGTTTGAGATGGACAAGAACACAGAAAGCTGAGATGCCATGAGATGTGGCACAAATTGATTTGTCACTATCAGGAAAGTTACTGACAGTCAAATATTGTGAAATTAACAAAAACAAACACATTTGAAAATAACTGAGCTTCTTATTTAGTGCAGGAGAAATTTTCAGGTTATCTGTTTTCATCCTGTTTAAAGTGGTTACAATTCCATAAATTGTAGATAGCTGATTGCAGTTTAAATGACACCTGCCTATAGAAACACAAATGAATTCTGTCTCTGGAAATAACTACTGATTCTTGGACAGCCCCCCAACCTCCATGTAGAAAGCCAGTTTTGTGTCATTTTGTAAACCTTTTTCAACATTCCTGATTTACCTATATATGTGTTTATTTTGTGTATTGAATTCTACCTTGAATTGGATATAGCATCATACCCATTTCTTCAGTAAAGAATTAAATAAAATACTTGGCATGCATTCATTTGACACTCATATGAGTATCATAATACCACTTTTTAAAATAGTTATTCTTTAGTATCAATCTATTTTGTTTTCAATAATGCTTCTCTTCATATTTCTTAAATATGTTTTAGGGACATTTAATAGCATTACAGAAGAGATTCATTTAAACCACTACTTTCGAAGTGTCTATGTTTTCTATGTAAGAGCATTTAGGTGGGAGGAGTCAATAGACTTTGTGATATATATGTGTGTGTGTGTGTGTGTGTGTGTGTGTGTGTGTTATAAAATGATACCTTAAAATAGAGCATACAGTGCTTCAATGGGTATGCTAAATGGGTCTTTCCGTTAATCCTATTTTATAATCCAGTGGCATTAAACGAATTTATGATGATTAGTGGCACCTAAGTGCTCAAGAGAAGGCTTAAGGGAGAGGACACCTAGGCAGGAAGGCATGGCCATATGAACTCAGAGCTTCAGTGAAGCAATTAATGTTTTCTTCAAAAGTGTTAGAGTGCAAAGACCAGACTTCAGAAAAGATATGCCAATTGGCATTCTGACCAAAAATGGACTTTATTTACCTTCTTGCCAGTAGTGGCTGTGGCCAATTTTCTGAATCATTATGAAGCTATAAGGTGACATCATTGCTCATAGTAGCCTTCTTTCGGTTACTAGAGATGGCCATCATTTCATATGTTTTGATTATTGGTACATATTCTGTATTTTCTCTCTTTGTATGTTTGTTCATTTTTAAAAATCAACTTTTAACTTAACTTTTTGTGTTCTTCCTTGAGTAGGTCTCAAAAATCTAAGCCTTTATAGCACTGAGTATGCATGTTGTGCTCACATCCTCTCTTGGTGATATTATTAGTGCTCTGTCATAACTACTGGAGACAGAGCACAGCTAATTTTCATTAAAAGAGTTTGGCAACCTCAGTTGATTAGCTCCACATCTTCTTTTAGTAAATCCAGACTCTTTATTCTTCCTGTCATCAAACTTGTCAGATAACTACCCTTCATTTCTTCAAGAGCATTCATGCCTCAGCCTCTGCCATCTGATTTTTGTCAGCAAACCACTAAAATTTTTCTTGAGAAGAAGGCTTTCATGACTTTTCAAATACAACAGATACTTTTCTGTTCTTGCATTTAAACTCTACACTCTCAGATTCTGTTGCAACAACCTCCCCTGGTCCCCTCGTTACATCTTTTAAAGGTCGTTGTCTCCCTCAGTTCCATCTTCAGCCCACAACTCTTCTTACATTACTGCAGCAGGCAGGGGCTTGGCATA
Source organism: Saguinus oedipus (assembly GCA_031835075.1). NCBI lineage: Eukaryota > Metazoa > Chordata > Mammalia > Primates > Cebidae > Saguinus > Saguinus oedipus. The sequence goes on along the minus strand of CM063169.1, from coordinate 8,833,220 downwards.
GAATATTCAGCATAAGGTCACTGCTTTTTATTTTATTTTATTTTATTTTTTGAGTGGGTTTGTGGGTGGAGTGAACGGTAAAGTTATTAACATATTTTCTGCTTCCTATGAGAAAATATCATTGAGGCCATTATTTAATCTAGTTGTGAGGGGTGGAAGAAGACAAAGTTAGAAAAAGGTAAGCAGGACTTAATTTCTTTTTTTTAAGAGAGAGAGAAAGAAAAAGGAATGAAGAAGAGAAAGAAAGAGGAAGAGGAGGAGAAAGAGAGAACAGGAGTGTTGCTTAATTGCCCAGGCTAGAATGCAGTCTAAAAATGGGTATTGAAAACCTCCCTTATACCATCAATTGTGCTTAGTAATGGCCAACCAATATTTCATTTAAACCTGTGAGTAGGTGTGATGTGGTACAGATAAGAGTGCATATCTTGTGTGTTTAAAGTGGAGAGTTCTATAAATGTTTATTAAGTTTACTTGTTCCAGATCTGAGTTCAAGTCCTGGATATCCTTGTTAATTTTCTGTCTCATTGATCTATCTAATATTGATGTTGAAATCTCCCACTACTACTGTGTGGGAGTCCAAGTCTCTTTACAAGTCTTATGTATCCTGTATTGGGTGCATACGTACCCAGGATCGTCAGCTCTTCTCGTTGTGTTGATCCTTTTACCATTATGTCCTTCCTCTTTTGATCTTTGTTGCTTTAAAATCCATTCCATCAGAGGCGAGAATTGCAACCTCTACTTTTTATTTATTTATTTATTTTTGCTCTCCATTTGGTTAACAAATCTTTCTTCGTTCCTTTGTTTTGACTCTTTATGTATCCTTGCATGTAAGATGGGTCTGGATGCAGCATACCGATGGGTTTTGGCTGTATCTTTTTATTGGGGGATTTAGTCAATTTAAATTTAAGATTATTGCCATTTGATGTTAGCTGGCTATTTTGCCCATTAGTTGATATAAATTCTTCATTATGTTGATACTCTTTACTTTTTGGTATATTTTTAGAAAGGTTAATACTGGTTGTTCCTTTCTATGTATAATGCTTCTTTCAGAAGCTCTTGTAAAGCAGGCCTGGTGGTAATGAAATCTCTGAGTACTTGCTTATTCACAAAAGATTTTATTTTTCCTTCGATTGTAAAGCTTAGTTTGGCTGCATGTGAAATTCTGGGTTGAAAGTTCTTTTCTTTAAGGATGTTAAATATCGGCCCCCACTCTCTTCTGGCTTGTAGGGTTTCTGCTGAGAGATCTGCTGTGAGTCTGATAGGCTTCCCTTTGTGGGTAACCTGACCTTTCTCTCTGGCTGCCCTTAGTATTTTCTCCTTCATTTCAACCCTGGTGAATCTAACGATTATGTACCTTGGGGTTGCTCTTCTTGAGGAATGTCTTTGTGGCGTTCTCAGTATTACCTGGGATTGAATATTGTCCTGCCTTTCTAGGTTGGGAAGGTTTTCCTGGATAATATCCTGAAGAGTATTTTCCAGCTTGGATTCATTCTCTTTGTCGCATTCAGGTACACCTATCAAATGTGGATTAGGTCTTTTCACATAGTCCCATATTTCTTGGAGACTTTGCTCATTCCATTTTATCCTTTTTAATCTATTCTTGTATTCTCGTTTTATTTCAAGTTGGTCTTCAACCTTTGATATCCTTTCTTCTGCTTGATCAATTCAGCTGTTAAAACTTGTGCATACTTCAGGAAGTTCTCGTGTTGTATTTTTCAATGCTGTTAATTCACTTATATTCCTCTCTATATTATCTATTCTTGTTAGCATTTCATCAAACCTTTTTTCAAAGTTCTTAATTTCTTTACATTGGGATAGAACAAGTTCCTTCAACTCCCAGAAGTTTCTTATCATCCACCTTCTGAAGCCTGCCTCTGTTAATGGAACACAGTCTTTCTCCATCAGGCCTTGTTCTGTTGCTGATGAGGAACTGTATTCCCCTGTAGAGGGAGAGCCATTCTGATTTTGGTTATTCTCAGCCTTTTTAGGCTGGTTTCTTTCCCTTCGTTATAAATTTATCCATCTGTGGTGTTTGTAATTACCGCCTTTCTAATTAGGTTTCTGAGTGGACGTCCAATTTATTGATTCACCAGCTCCGGAATCTGAGCAACCCACTGCGCCGGCTAAAACAGCGGCATTAAGATTGATGGTGCTTTTCTGACTGCACCAAAAACTGCCGTGCCAAGGGGCCAGCAAAACCATGGCGTTGGCCACAAGAATCGCTGTGGCGACCCGTGGGGCTCCTCCACTGGGAATCTCCTGGTTTGTGAGCAGCAAAAATTCGTCTAAAAGTGTGGCATCCTCTTGTTTTCTGCGCTTTCACTGGGAGCCACAATCTTAAGCTGCTAACGATCAGCCATCTTGGATCTCTCTCTGCTTTTTAAGCAATGAGGAATATTTAATGAAGGTACTGTCTACAAAGAGGCAGTCAGTGTTTAGGGGAATCAACTGAGGATGGTTCAAAACTGTAGAGCTAGCAACAGTTGGGAGACCTCATCAACCCTAGACCTGAAGCAGCTAAGCAGACTCTAGAAGCAGCTGTGTGAAGAGGTGCACCTGCGGCAGCTGTGGCCTTTGACTGAGGATGATCCTCATCTGTGGTCACCCCTTGACCCAGAAGTAAATAAGCTGTGAAAGCAACACCTGTTTTCATCTTCCTGGGTCCCTGATTTTCTCTCAATGCCTCCTCTAGATGGTGCTTACCAAAAACCTGAGGACGGAAGAGCTCATTGGTGCAGTCCACTGGGCTCAGAAGGTTCCGTTGCTCAGACTACGTGAAAGGGCAGATCTGAAGGGCAAAGAGAAGACAAGATCGGGAACAACCTGTACTTCGATAGATGTTCTCATCCATCCTTGTGTTTTCAACAACAATCCACAGGATGATGACTTTGACATTAATTGTAGTACAGCAGTTTCCAAAGCTGGCAGTTTCTTATAATTTCCTGGGGGAGCCTTTTTTTTTTTTAAATGAAAACAAAAAATTCAGGTGCACATTTCCATAAATTTTAATTTAATCAATCTGCAGTTGGGCCTGAGACTTAGTCATTTTAAACAGTAAGTTCCCCAATATGCAGTCAGAATTGAGAACCAGTTTTAGATTACATATCTGCATTATATTTCAAACTCGCATATGCTATTGCCTACTGAAAATCTCCACCTACATTTCCCATATGCATTTCAAGCTATATATGTACAAAATAAACGTTTTACTTTTTCTCAAATGCATTTCCCCCGATATTGTTACATTTTAATCTTAGTCAATGGCAGTACTATCTAGCTAGGTTCTCAAGATTAAGCCAGATTCATAATGCTCTAACCATTGTTCGCTGTTCTCTGCATCCACTGAATTCTTTCTTGCTCTTTGAGCTGTCTTTCCCTCTTTTTGGGGGGATAAATGAACTCCTACTCTGCCCTTAAAATGCATCTGTCATTTTGAAACTTTCACGACTACTCTTTTCACGACTCATAGGACATCTTCAAACTTTAATTTCAAGTTATTTTATACAAAAGCAATAGTTGTAAAAGTGTAACTAAGTATCTCACTTACCCCCCAGTGAGTTATAAAACAAATTTCAGCAGGTTAAAAATCACTGGCATTAATGCCTATTGATAGTAACTTTGAAATAAGAAAAAATTATGTTTGAATTTATAAAAATACTGAAAAACTATTTTTGCCTGTTTTGTAGTACGTCATAATGAAATTATATGTACATCTTTAGCTATATGTAAACACACTTCTGCTGTAATTTTGATATGTCACTCTTCTTGACTGGGAGATGAGGAGAGAGAAGTGATTGCTGTGGGAGCAAAGGAGCTGGGGAACGGTCCACAGGATCCCGTCTCCCACTGAGTGAACCCCACATCCTTCACAGCGTGCATACTATGCAGTGGCCAGTGGGGCATTTAGGTGTTTCCTTTGCTTTTGCTTTCATTGTGACTATAAAAAAGAAAATAAAAATATAAATATCATTATAAAAATAATGTGTCAAGCCCATTATGCATCTTCTCCACTCTGGTTTTCTGAAACAGGTAGGAGCGAACACGGCATCTTTCTTCCTTCCTAGTGAAATGTTGGCCAGTTTTCAAGATTTCCACCATAAGTCCAACATAGGATGAGAAAAACTAATATTTGAAGATAAGTTTCAAAAATGCTACACATATTAGATATATGTCACTCTCACTGCAACCTCTTATTAGACATATATAGCATTTTTGAAACTAATACTTCAAATATGTAAATTCCATGTATATTTATAAATATATTTATACATAATATGTTATAGATAATACATTATAATATAATTAAATATGTTAACATGTAAATAGTATTAATGGAAGGTTGTTCAATGGGTGTAGAGTCTCTTTTGGGATAAATGAACTCCTGCTCTGCCCTTAAAATGTATCTGTCATTTTGCAAGATACAAATATTCTTGAGATCTGTTGAACAGCAATGTAAATATAGTGTACATGACTGAACTGACACTTAAAAGTGCCTAAGATAATAAATTTTATATTATGTATTTTATCATAATTAAAAATTAATTATCTGATTAATCAATTTTGAACAAAAGACATGTTAGCATACATTTCTCTAGAACATCTCTAAATCAGTTAAGCATCTAAGTCATTGCTCCAAACGTTTCTGTGTTTATCTTACATAATTTGTTGTGTATATTTTTATATATTGTGTTATACTATGCTTTTTAATGTGTCTCTCTGAGTTCTCTCTTGTAGGACTTCACACAGATTTTGTGTCAGTAACTATATCTTGATTTTAGTAATCTCAACACTTAATGTAGTGCATGCTATGAAACTGACCCTCAGAAAATTCCTGGATTGAAGAAATGAATGAATGAATCGGGTTTAAAATATCAATCAACCAACCTTACAGACTTCTAGAAACATAGTTCCTGAAATAAATGTGTGAAGTAATGCATATGTTAATTAGCTCCATTTAGTCATTCCACAATGTATATATATATATTAAAACACCATGTTGCGTAAGATAAATACATACGGTTTTATTTATCAATTAAAAACAAATAAAACAAGTAAATGGACAAAACAGAAGAAACCTAGATCTGAACTGCTGGTTAATTTGACACAGTATCATTGTGATTTCAGCCCATATAAAGGTGTTATTAATAAAATTACTAACCACAAACCCCAGGTGGGCCTAAAAAGACTGTTCAGTAATTAACAGATGTTCCCACAATGTCCTGTTGTTTATGAAGGTAACTGTTTCTACAATTAAACACTGAACACACACTCCAGGCATTATTCCAGGTGGTTTTACATATACTCTACTTGCTAATCTAATTTTTTTTTTTTTTTTTTTTTTTGGAGATGGAGTCTTGGTCTGTCACTCAGGCTGGAGTTGCAGTCGTGCGACCTCTGCTCACTGCAACCTCCGCCTCCCGGGTTCAAGCGGTTCTTCTCCTTCAGCCTCCCAAGTAGCTGGAATTACAGGAACGGGCTACCATGCCCAGCTAATGTTTTGTATTTCTTAGTAGAGACGGGTTTTCACCATGTTGACCAGGATGGTTTTGAACTCCCGACTTTGTAATCCAACTGCCTTGGCCTCCCAGAGTGCTGGGATTACAGGAGTGAGCCACTGCACCCTGCCGCTAGTCTTTATGTCAGTCCTTTGAGGTAAGCATTCACTTCCTCGCTTTTCAATTGAGGAAATTAAAGCACAGAAAATAAAAGTCACGTCCAAAGTCATACAAGCAAGTCTGTCACTGAAATTTTCATGTAAACATACAGAAAGTGCACAATCACCTTGGTGAATTTTCCAAAGGAAGCCCATCAGTATAGCTAGAATTAGATCAAGAATTAAAACATCTTGATCACCTAGAAACTTCCCTCCTGCCCCAGCCTGGCTACACTAACCCCTAAAGGTAACCACTGACTTCTATAATAGTTTTTCCTGTACTTGGAATTTGAATAAAAGTTCTTATAGATAATGTAATCCTATACATTCTGGCTTTATCCACTCAAGGAGTTTTGAATTTCATCCATGTTGCTGGGTGCAGCAATAACTTACTCATTTTCATTGCAAGTCTAGAATTCCATTCTATAGATGTGCAAAAATCCATCCATTCTACTGTTGACTGACATTTGGGCTTTCCCATTTGGAGCTATTCAAAATCATGCAACCATTAACATTTTGTACACATCTATGGCACACATATTTACAAATTTCTGCTATATTAATGCCTTGGAATAAAATCATAGGGTTGTAAGAGATCTTGGAATTTAGTTCATACATTTTTTTACTCAATTCCAGGGCTTTTTGACTAGACTGTGGCATATCATTGGATGTACTAAATGTTATCCATTTAGTCATTCTGCCATTCAACAATTTATTTATCGTATATGTGTGTGTATGTGTGTATATATATATGTATGCATGTGTGTATATGTGTGTATATATGTATACATATGTATATGTGTACACATGTATAAATACATATACATGCATACATATACATACATGCATATATGTATACAAACACACACATGCGTATGTATATACATATATTTGTGTGTCTGTGTGTGGTTGAGGAGAGAAAGAGAGAAAAGATCTCTTTTGTTTGAGGAGAGAAAGAGAGAAAAGATTATTAATAAAGGTTTTTATGCACCAGGCACTCACACTGTGCAAGTCCTGGTGACAGAACGAAAACCATCTGGAACCCTTTCTTACCTTCATGGAACTTACAATCCAATAGTTTGACTCACTGCAGTTAACCTAGAGGAAAAAATTAAAACAGATTAATACTTCTAAATTTCCTGTATGCATTCACAGAGCCAACTGCACTAGCTTCAATAAATTGAAATGACCAAAAAAATGATCACATTATAATTTCTTGCATTCATGTAATAGGACTATTTATCCTATTTACTCCCTATTACCTCACCCAAGGCTAGTCTTTATGTCAGAAAGGCTCCTGGGGTAAATAATCTCTCAAAACCAAGAATCTGGGTATCACAGATTGCCAGTGATTCAGAATTATCCTTTAACATCGTATGGAGGCCGCATAACACATGTGGTAGAAAGTTGAAGATGGCAGAAGAATCACAATGACCAGATTTGATCACAGTTCTGTCACAGCCATTGTGCACCATCTTTCACTACCCACTATAACTTTCTGGGGCTCAGTTTCCAGTGTAAAAATGAGACTGAACCACGTGAACACTAAGGGCTTCTCAAGCTTACGTATTTCACATTATGATTTATGGCTTTCTGTTCTGGCATTATTTGAATTTTGGTGCAAAAAAGTCCACTTTTAGGAAAACTATTACAATACCCTAATACAGTCCTTTAAAGAGAACATCTGCTTGGGTTCATTTTACAATACACTGCATGATATTTTTAAAGTGCAATACATTCTAGTAGTTTCCCTTAGTAGGCAAAAAATCCCTGTTTACCTTTTCGTTCATTTATTTCATATAGACAGTGAAGCTCTAATGAACAATTTCTAGGTTTTCTTACTAATCTGTTTCATTATTTTGTCATCATTTAGTAAAAATCCCTCAACAAATGCTATAACCATTAAATAGACAAGAAAGACCAACTACAAATTTTAATATTAGTTATGGCACACACACACATACACACACTCACAAATAGTATATCCAATTCCGTATCTTCAGCTCTCATAAAATAGGATTTTTCCTACATATTTTGATGCCATCTTCACTCAATTAAAAAACACATTTCTGAAGCATTTAGTGTGAGTTGCTATTTATGCCAGTCAATAGTTCACTCATCTGCAAAAAACATGTTTGTATCCTTTCTACACCCGTTAGAGATGAAAGGAAGGAATTTATGTGCTAAAATGGCTTCATGTGCCCAAATCATGCAAATTCTCTGAGCCATTTCCTAAGATTTGCAGATGTGTAAATTGCATCTTTTTTAAAAAAAGAGTAGGTATACAACGGTATGAATCTCAAATCAGTTTTTGTTCCACCTCATAGTTCTTCAAATGATGAGAACTGATTTATTATTGAGGCATTGTCAAACTCTGAATGGAGTCTAATCTTCCATTTTAATCTTTTATGAGGCAACTGGATAAAAACCAATTACAAATGCAAACGATGTGTGTCAGCATACGTATGCACACATACTTACATAAGATCAGCATATATGTCACATTAATGGGGATTAGAGCTGATGGAGCACCAGAGTGACTTGGAAAAATCCTCAGAATGTTGACACTGAATAGGAAAAGGACTGCATTTAATAAAATCTGGACAACATGGCAAAGCTGTACAAAGTGTCTGTTACACAGAAAGCACTCAATAAAGTGTTTTCCTATTCCCATAAAATTCTGGAATCACTGTCTCTCTGAGCTTTTAGCTATAGAATAAAGATGGGATGTTTTAAGTTGCTGGAATCTTTGTGTCTATTTTATTGTATTTACTTTTATACAGTATTAATATGACCACTTTACCCATCTGAGAGGAAACTGCCTTTCCAAGACACTAGAGATGCATTTAATTCTATGGAAGAATCGTTATTCCGACTGATGTCCTCATGTCTTGGAAAGAAACTGTTACTTTCTTTTCAGTAAGTTTCTGGTCGTATTTTAAAATCACATTAGTGTCTCCACTAATGTGGAAATATGTATGTATATATACATTATATATAAAAAATACATAATGTATAACATATATATTATGTAAAATATAATATAAATTTATATATATAAATGCCTTTATAAAGGAATTTTATTTATATATAATTCTATCACTGTATATTCTATCATTATATATAGATCTATATCATCTATCTATCTATCTATCTATCTATCTATCTATCTATCTATCTATCTATAATGCTTTGGGGTTTAAAAGCCAGCCAGTGAAAAATAGTAATAGCATCCTGTGTAAATACAAATATGATGCATGTTTGTAATAAATATGAAAATGAATACAGAAAAACTCTGGCTTCCCAGTGGCCACTCTATCTGAAGCAAAAGACCGTAACTCCTTTCTCTTTTGTAAAGGAAGAATCAAAGAACACTGGAATTTCTTTGAACCCTTTTCAGATTTTCTGAGTTGTTCTTTTATTCTTCTCTGAAATAGTCATTTACACTTTTCAGCAACTTTCTGAAGCTATGAATAAAATTCATAAAGCTGATAAGAAGCACTGCAATTCTCTCTCTGTAACATGAAACAAGATTTGGGTTGAACCCATGGCAGGCATGACACATTGAATGGCTTGTATTTGGTAAGTCTTCTCTGCTACTGTTTTCTGAAGGGTTTCCTAAGTGTCCCTAGGTGTGCCCCTGGCAGGGATCAGGAAGCAGAAGCATTAGACAGGCAAGAGACACAGTTGAGGTACATTGCACCTTCTCCAGATGGCCTCCCTCCTCTCCTCTGATACACAGTGCAGTAACACCTTATGGATAGAAAGTCTTTGAGGCAACGTCATGGAAGCTGAGTCCCCCGCAATAGGGAGGGCTGGGAAGAATAATGGAGAGAGAAGAGCAAGGAAAGAGTGAGAAGAAGAGAGGAGCTGGAAAGTCCAAAGAAACACTGAGGCTCTCCTTGTAACTTTTGGCAGTGGTTCTTGGGCAGCTTTCACTCCTAGAGTTTGAACTGTAATAACTTTGGCACGTGGTGTAGAATGTAATTATCTCTTATGAAATATACATCAGAATATCAGTAACAAACTGAGTAATTTTGAAATCACTCATTTTTTCTTCATTTCTGCTGATATCTTGGTATGGTTTGGCTCTCATCCTAAAATGTAACTCAATTCTCATCTTGAATTGTAACTCCCACAATTCCCACGTGTTGTGGGAGGAACCCAGTGGGAAGTAAATGAATCATGGGGCAGGTCTTTCCCATATTATTCGTATGATAGTGAACATGTCTCACAAGTTCTGATGGTTTTAACTAATGTGAGTTTCCCCACACAAGATCTCTCTCTTTGCCTACTGCCATCCATGTAAGATGTGACTTGCTCCTCTTTGCCTTTCACCATGACTGTGAGGCCTCCCTAGTCACATGGTCTGAGTCCATGAAATCTCATTCTTTTGTAAATTGCCCAGTCTTGGGTATGTCTTTATTAGCAGCATGAAAACAGACTAATACGTATCTACACCATTCATCAATATCTGTCTTATAGCAGAGACTCACTATATTTTTCTTTGAATGATGTGAATTTGAATTGAAAATCTACCATCTTTCCTAATGGTACCACCCATGATGATCTAAATTATTTTTTTATTAAACTATCAATTGCATTCCAGTGACACAGATTTTAGCTCTAAGAATACAGTAGTCCTCCCTTATCTGCAGTTTCACTTTCTGTGGTCTCAATTATGTGTGGCACAATGTCATTTCAAAATTAAATGGAAAATTCTATCAATAAGCAATTCATAAGTTTCAAATTGCATACTGCTCTGAGTAACGTGATGAAATCTCTGCTATCCCATTCAACTCTTCTCTTGATGTGAATCATCCCTTTTCCATCATTGCCACACTGCAGACGCAACCGGCTTATTAGGTCAATAGTAGGCCACCCTGCATCATGATGCCTTTGTAATTCACCTCACTTCATCTCATCACATAGGCATTGTACCTCCTCACAGCATCAGAAAAGGGTGAATGCAGTACAACAAGATATTTTGAAAGAAAGAGAGACTGCATCACACAACTTTTATTGCTGTATGGTGTTATAATTGTTCTATTTTATTATTAGCTAAGAGTTGTTTATCTCTAACTATGCCTAATATATAAATTAAACCTTGTCATACATGTGTATGTATATGATAAAAACATGGCTTATATAGGGCTTGGTAATATTCATGGTTTCAAGTGTCTACTAGGAGGAGTCTTGGGACATATCCCACCAGGATAAGGGGAAGCATATCCCACCAGGATAAGGGGGAGCATAGCCCATCAGGATAAGGGGAAGCATATCCCACCAGGATAAGGGGGAGCATAGCCCACAAGGATAAGGGGGAGCATAGCCCACCAGGATAAGGGGAAGCATATCCCACAAGGATAAGGGGGAGCATAGCCCACCAGGATATGGGGAAGCATATCCCACCAGGATAAGGGGGAGCATAGCCCACCAGGATAAGGGGAAGCATATACCACCAGGATAAGGGGGAGCACAGCCCATCAGGATAAGGGGGAGCATATCCCACCAGGATAAGGGGAAGCATATCCCACCAGGATAAGGGGGAGCATAGCCCATCAGGATAAGGGGGAGCATATCCCACCAGGATAAGGGGAAGCATATCCCACCAGGATAAGGGGGAGCATAGCCCATCAGGATAAGGGGGAGCATATCCCACCAGGATAAGGGGGAGCATAGCCCATCAGGATAAGGGGGAGCATATCCCACCAGGATAAGGGGAAGCATATCCCACCAGGATAAGGGGGACATATTCTACCAGGATAAGGGGGAGCATATCCCACCAGGATAAGGGGGAGCATAGCCCATCAGGATAAGGCAGATATTGTATCATGAACACCAGCAGAAAAAGCTTTAATAGGATGTGGCCTTTGAATTCAGCAGGAATTTGACAAACATTCCATGTTACACTATTTTTGTGCGAAATATTGCTGTTTAATTTTTGGTCTTCTAAAACTAAATATTTCTTTCCCAAAAATACCAACTATCTCATTTATTCATGAAAAAAAAATTTCATCTTTCTTTCTAGTGTGTCAAAGACTTCTGGCTTAAAATGGAAGTGTGGAGAAATCCCTTCCTAGAATTTCTCCTTAAAAGTGCAAACGTTGCCTGCTGCTTCCCTTTTAGCCATGGCATTCTTGATTTCTGTTGCCCAGTTTATTGTCCTTCAATTGCTCCTAGAGGGTGAATGGTCTCTGAGCACCAAACCACGGCCCTGCTCCCAGCCACTACCATTATGAGCCAGGAGTGAACAGTGACTGCTTCCTAGAAACACTCTAGGATCTCATGGAAGCCAAAGAAAAGGATCTTCCCGAATTCCCCAGTTCATCTTGTTCTTTTTAATGTCCCCTTCCTGCCTTCTTTGAGTCTTACTATTCTCAGATGTGGGAGCACCTACACCATGCTTTATGTATACTGGTTCACTTAGTGAGAGCACCTGTGGTTTCATTATATATGGCAGGTGTTTCTATCCTATTTGGTTATCTGTCTACATGGTAACCTGCTTGGATGACGGATTGTCACTTTGAATTCAATGTGTTCAAAACTAGATTCATTATCTTTCTCTAAAAACTGGTTTCCCTTTAAAAGAATTCATTTCTATCTGAGGTATGCTATCATCACAGCTTCTGCAGTAAACCTTCAAAATATGATTTCTCATCATTTTTTTCTACCAATATTTTTAATGGTTTTAACTTATCTCTTAAAACAGCACAATTTTGGACTCAATTTCTTTACAAGTCAGTCTGTTCTTCATCTTCCTAGTATCATTTCACACCCACTGACTCCAGCCTTCTGTCTGTATCTGCTTCTCTCACATGCCTTTGTCTTAATCCTCACAATTGTTCACTCAAATATCTCCCAACTTTCTAGCTCAATATGCCTCCTGAGCTGACTTCATTCTGTTTTTATCACTAATCATGCAGCATCACCTAAATCTCATATCCAGATGGGTTTATGTACTTTTAAATTCTCATCTGTTCTTTCTCTTATTGGACCTTTCCAAACCCCTTGACTAAAGGTTCTTTCTAACTAATTAGTAGTAATTTAAAGCAAGGGAGGGTTATTTGTTATTTTATTTCATATGCAATATCAGAAAATATTGTTATACAATAAATATCATATGATACTGACAATAACTTCAGGTTACTAACATTCTAGGAGGTTAGATATGATGATAAAATAAACATAACCTTGAGTCCAAAAGATATTCAAATTTAAGGAACACTGCCAAAAGGGTCTTTCCTCCAAAGACATAGCAAATGTAAGACACAGAAGACTATCTCTCCCCAACTTCCACTCCTGGCTCTCCAACTGATATTGCTTTACCACAGTAGCCAACCCGGACAACTGGGAAGCAGCATCTCAACTAATGAGCCAGTTCTCCCAAGACGTATGATATTTCCTTTTGGTAGGCCAAACATTTTTGTGAACCACGTGATCCAGACAGGTCGATTATATACAACTTTAGCGTAGGTGTTTCCACGGAGCTGACCCATGGCCAAAAAGCATCTAAATTTGTAATAGAATATAGTTTACACTCGGCAGACTTGTCTCAGTCTGAAATAACAACCAATTGGAACATTTCTGCCTAGGTTTGCCTTATCTTTGTTTCTCCATATTCCCACAGATACGCTGCATTCTTCTACTGGGGAGTTTAGCTCCTTGTATTATAATGAAGTTTGCTTTTGTGGGTCTTCTCTGTCAGCATGAATCTTGAATTACTTAGTGTTTTTCTAAACATCTTAGTAGGTGGTTAATGCATGGTTTGTGAATGAAAGGAAAAGGATGCATATTTGTAGCTGAACTTTTCCTCTAGAAACTTCTGAGTTCACTCCATTTAAGAAACCTATCAGATAACTAGGGAAGGATACAACTCTCAAAAGAACGTTGCCATGACTTCAAACACTAATCATTATCAGATGCTATCTGAAAGTTTTGAGCCTGAAATCATATCCTAATTGAATTCTCATCTTGAATATCCCAGAGATCTAAAAGTGGAGTCTTCAGCTTCCCAAAAACCACCTCTATTCTACACTCAGTTGAGTGATTGGTGCCTCTATCTACAAAGTGACTCAAGTATTCATTACTCCTCCCTTTTCCTTGCTCCTTAAGTTTAAATGTCATTAAGACTTACTTATGCTTCATCCTCACACCCTCTATATTCATGCGCTTCTCTTTCTTACTGGTCCTTTTCTCCTCTAGATCGAACTATTTATTTTTTACATTAAAATAAATTTGTATTATGTAAAATAATGCCTTCTTTTTTTCTCAATTCCAGTTAATTTCAATGAATCTTTCTGAAAGTTTTATAATAACTGCAACTTTCCTGCCTAAACCACTTTGTTATTAGTCTTAGAATAAGATGTAAAACTTTAAAAATACATTATTTTCTAATATGGCCCTTTTCTCTCAAACTGTATTTCTTGCCAAGTCAATACATTCTTAGATCTTGACTCTTCACTCCTCTTAATCTCAATTTATTTCAGTACCTTGAACACAGGATGTTTATTTTCTTCTGGGCTTTCTTAAGTACTTATTTCTGACTGAAATCCTCTCGAGCACTACATCCGTCATTCAGCCTGGTTAGTCTTCAGTCTTCAGCTTCGACAGTACTTTCTATAGAAAGCTTTTCTTGATTCCTAAGGTCTAGATCCAGTACCCCTCTCCTGTGATCTCTTAGCACCTGGTACCTGCCTCTTCAAACTATCAACCATATTTTTGGGCTGGACACAGTGGCTCACACCAGTAATCCCAAAACTTGTGGAAGCTGTGGGGGGTGCAAATCACTTAAAGTCAGGAGTTCGAGACCAGCCTGGCCAACATGGTGAACACCATCTATACTAAATGTACAAAAATTAGCTGTGTGTAGTAGCACACACCTGTAATTCCAATTACTGAAGAGGCTGAGGTGGGAGGATTGTTGGAACCTGAGAGGCAGAGGTTGCAGTGAGCTGAGATCACAGCATTGCACTCTCACCTGGGCAACAGAGTGAGACCCTGCCTTAAAAAAAAAAATAAGGAAAGAGAAAGAAAAAGGATTAACCACATTTTCAATACCAGTTTACTTAAAATTAATGAATGGTGATTTCAGTGTGGTAGCTAAGTAAATGTGGTTCTTGAAAAAGCCAAGAAGAAAATAATGGTCATATAGTACTTCCATTTATATGCAGCCTATTGATTTTCTTGGAATTTCTCACTGCCTTTCATTTCTTTCTTTTTTTTTTTCCTTTTCCTTCCTTCTCTCTTTTTCTTCTTTCTTTCTGTCATCACCTTTTAACACAGTGCTTTGTCACATCTCTATCTGATCAAGTATCCTGTCAGAATTTTTCTTAAATATAATTTTTTTTCAGAGATTTTACTTCTGAGGGCATTCATCTTTTATTCCAGTCTAAACATTCCTCTATTGCTATTATCATAGGACTTCTTTGTATTATTTTTCTAAGGTGTTTCTATATATTTTTCTATATTTCATATCATACTTTTTCTTAATTTATTCCTCTGGCTATAACACATCCTAAAGTAATTATCTAAGAAAATATAGGTATAAGGGTCAATTTTCAGGATTATTCTCATATTATAAAAATACCATAATTTGAAGCTCATACTTGATTGATGCTATGATGATAGATTGCAAATAAGTTCTCTCTAGAATTTTGGAGGCATTCTTCCATTTTCTTCTAACATCCAGTGTTTCTGACACAATTTCTAAAAATTTTATATTGAAATATTAGACATAATAGTTTTTAATACAAAATATTCCTATATATCCTTCCCCCAATTTTCCTAAAGTTGTCAGCTTACATAATGATGTTTCATTCGTTACAACTAAGAAATTAACATTGATACAACAATATTAACTAAAATAGGCTTTCTTTGTATTTTAGTTGTTAACTGATATTTTGCTTTCTCTTCTAGAATCCTATGTGGTATAATCTATTTCATCTTCCTCAGTACCCCCCAGTCTGTGACAGTTCCTTAGTCTTACCTTGTTTTTCATAACTTTGGCATTTTTTTTTTTTTTTTTTGAGGCAGAGTCTTGCTCTGTCACCCAGGCTGGAGTGCAGTGGCACGATCTTGGCTCACTGCAACCTCCGCTTCCTGGGTGCAAGAGTTTCTCCAACCTCAGCCTCCTAAGTAGCTGGGAGTACAGACCCACACCACCATGCCTGGCTAATTTCGGTAATTTTTCAGTAGAGTTGGGGTTTCCCCATGTTGACCAGGCTAGTCTCAAACTCCTGATCTCAAATGATCCACCCATCCAGGCCTCCCAAAGTGCTGGGATTACTGACATGAGCCACTGTTTCTGGGCAACTTTGACATGTTTAAAGAGCCTGAACAGGTATGTTGTAAGATACATCTCCATTTTTCTTTGGATGATTTTCGCTCATGATGAAACTTGGGTAATGGATTTGTGGGAAGGATGCCATAGGAGTGAAGTGTCCTTCTCATCTAAGGAGAATATCCTTGAATCTCGGACTCTTATCTCATACGTGACCAGATTTTTCTGTTGGTATTTTCTGCAGTTCCCAGGTGATGTTTAAAAGCATGAATCATCCCATTCCTTGAAGTAGATTTTCACTGAACCTCTCTTGATGTGCCTGCTTGTATATTCAAGCTCGGAACATTTCTCATACATTTGTTTTTTGATATGTCCTCCTTTCTTTAATCTTTATCATCCCTTTATCTGATGTACGCTGGCATTTATCAGCCTTTTGTTTACATGGTAACGTGAGTTCTTTTCTTTTTATGAGTAAATTATTCTTGAAGATAATTTACTAAAACACTGATTCTTGCTGGTCATTCCTCAAAGTGTGAAAGGTGAAACTCATGCATTTATTTTACATTTCTGATCTCCACACATTCAGAACTAAAATACAGGCACATTTTGGCTGCTTCTTCTACTTTTGATAATTAAGTCAATTATTTTGAACTATTTTGGCCTCTGAATACTTCAAAGCAGCGACTCTTAATGTTCAGCATTCTTCATCTCCTCTGTCTCACAGCTGATGGGGTGGGCATACTGATTGTAAGCCTTGGCTCTCTGTCCGTGATCCTGAAGGGGTGGAAGCCAGTTTGGTCACTCTGACACCAGACACTGTATGAAAAGCTTGGCTGTGTTTTGTCTGGTGAACTGGGAAGATGGATTACACTTGACATTGACAAGTTGGGTTTCAGTTACCAGCTGTTCCACTTGGGTCCTTTCAGCTCCCGTAAGGCTCCTGGACACTGGCTGGAGGTCATGTTTCCTTTGTCTTCAGCAACACTTTTCATAACCAAGTTCTAGGCCACTAGATAAAAGCTATTCTTATGATTTGCATTTCCTTATTAAAGTAGGTTATACCCAGAAAACATAAATTGGAGTCTGCCTTCCTGATTTTCCTGTAGTTGTTTACTTACTCTGATTTCCCTGTTCAATATGGAGTTACTTCAGAAAACACATGTTCAACTGAAATTCTAGAGTCCCTTTTAGAAATCATTCCATCAGTTACATATGACTTGCTAAGCAAATTAAGGATGTTTGTCCTTACATACAAATCTTAGTTCTTATAACTGGAACCAGCGACAGATTTGTACAGCTAACACTAGAGAGTTGAGAGGCTTTGCTCAGGTTACACACCGTCTCTATGTCATTCCTTCTTTTTAGTTACATCAGTATTAGTGCCTTCATATGATGGAGGAAAGGTGTTAAGTTTCTTTTTTCAGAGGCCCTGATTTTAATAAGTCAATCACAAATGAGATTTATTAAAAACAAATGGCTACAATAATTTTTAGATTATTCTATAGCAACTGCCTATCCAACCATTAATTGATATTTTATAGCAACTGCCTATCTAAACATTAATGACTACACATGAAGTTGTTCTATTTTTATTTTGTCCAGTAAATTTTTTTCTGGATAAATATATGGAAAGAGAATGGCCTTCTTAGTTAAAATGATATTTGACATAATTTCAAAGCTACGGCAATTTCCTTCTATTAGAAACACTTCCTGCTGATGTAGCATTTCTTTAAAACATAGTTTATCCCAAGGCATGAAGATGGAAAACCTCCTGAGTATGAAGGACCAGGTATCCAAATGTCCTGAGGGAGCCTCCCTCTCTTTTTATACCTCGGAAGCCAATTATGTTATTTACTCTGAGACGTGTTCCTACTTCTTGCTCCATAGTTCCCTTAATGTCATCTCCATTCATTCAATGTCCAAATTGCACTTTTGGATACACGAGGCTCTAGGGTAGTTTGAAGAGTCCCTTAAGACCAAAACAAACAGGTAAACACCTAGACTATGGTGGACATAGGCTCTGAAGTCAGATAGATCTGTAAGTGACTTTACTTCTCTTATAGATGTTGGAGGAACTTTGGGAAAAAAAGGAGCTTTTTTGAATCAAAGTTGCTTAAAATTTCAGATCTCTCTTTCTACATGTAAATGGAAATGCTTATATATGTTTAAATGTTAGTCATGAAGTTATTTATTTATTTATATATTTATTTTTTTGAAACAGGGTCTCACTCTGTCGCCCAGGCTGGAGTGCAGTGGTGTGATATCAGCTCACTGGAATCTCCACCTCCTGGCTTCAAGTGATTCTTCTGCCTTGGCATCCCTAGTAGCTGGGACAACAGGTGCGCACCACCATGCCTGACTAATTTTTGGATTTTTAGTAGAGACGGGTTTTCACCATGTTGGCCAGGCTGGTCTCAGACTCCTGAACTCAGGCGGTCCTCCCACCTTGGCCTCTGCTGGGATTACAGACATGAATATACTTATTAACAATATATAAAATTATAGTATCTGGCATTTAGAGGTACTCTTTATATAAATATATGAATAAAAAAGAATATAAATGTCCATTCTCGATCACATAAATGATAATACAAAATGTTATATAACCCAGAGGGTTAGGAAAAAATTAAGACCAGATTTGAAATAAAATTATCTAATAAAGAAATATGAATGGGAAGTAAAATCATGTCAACTACTCACCTTCTGAATGAGTAGGCTTATGAGAAGCTAGGACAGAATTCTTATGCTTCTTAAATAATTACCTGCAGGATTCTAGGTACTCAGTACTTCCTCTCATCTCCTTTTGTCTATGCACTTACACTTGGTAAACAGTCTCATTTCCCCTTCATGTCTTCCTTTCTTCCCTTCATTGTAATAATGACCTGTAAGTACAAGAAGAAGTATTGTCAAGTAAAAGCCTTTTTAATAGATCCTAGAAAATTATAATTACTTTAAAGCATGAAATTGTAATTCTAATAGGTAATACTCAGACATGTTCTTCCCAAACATTCCTTTAACTCTTCTGTGATATTTTCTGAAGCTCTGAAAGAACTTTCTCTTTTAAAGAACTGACATATAAAATATATGCACTCTCCCACTACAGATAAGAGCCACTTTAATCCCATATTTTTTTATTGTAGGGATAGATAAGTGGATAGATGATGTCAGGCACTCAAATGATCAGACCTATAGAGAACTAGACAAAGAAATACATAATTTTCCTGGCCTCCCCAACATGCAGTCTGTTCTTACTCAGAGGATAAAATGCAAGACCCGACTCTGCGGATGAAGGCACACAATGTATTTCAGTGTAGTGGACCCTATGGGCCCACAGTTGGCACTTATTCTATGCCCTGGTGATACTGGATTTGGATATGATACACAACAATATTCAGCTTCTGGAGGGCTGGGAAGGGTCCGTTGCTAAATTGTGTGGAGTTGACCCTTGGATAAAAATCAGAATTTCCATTTTGATTTTAAAGTTTACGATGTACAGTACTATTCTAATTGCTCTACACAGGTAATTTCATTTAATCTACTCAATAGCTTAGTATTTTATGTACTATTATTGTTCTCGCTTTATAATTGTGGAATCTGAGGTTTACAAAGTCTAGGTAACTCATCTAAGGCGATGCCTAGCATTCAGTCAGCTCAATAGTGGCACCAGCTTGGCACTATGGTTTTATTTATACTTTGGCTCTGTAGACCATGCTTTATTCTGGACTTGAGGAGGAGTTCTCCAAGCATCTGGAAGTAACTCCCTTTTCACTGAAGTTGTTTAAAGAACACTCACCTTTTGAGTAAACTGGAAGCTTTTCTTGAAAATACATGGAATATTATATTTTTATTTTTTAATGGCTACTTGAGGTGCATACCCAAGGCTATCTGTTAATAATCAGTCACTTTTCACAGATTATTTTTACCACAATCTATGATGAAGATGATCACACTGACCTACTTAGCCATTTAAAACTCTGCTTTGTATTTGATTATCTAAAACACTAGTTATTTCACATAACAGACACTTAATAAGTATTTTTCACATAACAGATATTCAATAAGTATCAGGCACAGATGCCGAGATATGCCCTGCGATTTAATGGGGTAACATGTATCATGCATTTCTTTGGGAGTCTGTACACTGGGCAAATGGAGCAAAGAGGCATCTGGCTCACCCGAGAGTGAGAGAAGCTCTCCAGATTTGCTGATCTAGAAGGACAAGTCTTGAGGTATGAAGCGGGGAGAGCCAAATGAACAAGGAAGGTGAACGCATGATACGGCAAGGCATTCCAGTGACGGAAGGCACGAGTGAGCCCGGAACACTTCTGGAAATGTTAGAAATGCAGTCTGGCTTCAATGCATTCTACAAAGAAGGCCATGGGAAAGAAGCCTGGAAAGGTAGGCGGGTAAGGATATGGACAAGCGACGCCAAGGAGCTGGACTCTCTCATGGAGAGTGACTAGGCACTTTTACATAGGAAAGTCACCTGATAATAATAAACTCTCTGAAATATCACTCTGGTGAAAGTGTGAACAAATTTGAAAGGGGTGTAACATTGTTCTACCTGGGTTTACTCCTCAGTACCCTTGGC
This sequence comes from Saguinus oedipus, assembly GCA_031835075.1. NCBI lineage: Eukaryota > Metazoa > Chordata > Mammalia > Primates > Cebidae > Saguinus > Saguinus oedipus. Next base: position 8,812,694 of record CM063169.1, on the reverse strand, counting down.
TGTGTATATTTGACTAAAGAGAGAATTATGAAATCAAAACCAATGAAATGGTTCCCAGAACACAGAACTATTAAGCTTAAGAAAAGGACAGAAGGAACTGAAGGGAGAGGAAGTGTGATTTGGAGAATCACATTTCCACCTCAGAAACACTAAAGGAGGAGGAGGGTGTTCCCAAGGCTCTTGAAGTAGGCCGGCTCTTCTACCTACCTCCCCGTCTCCTGAAGTGAAAGGGATTTTTTCAACTGGACCAACCAGATGGTTTAACAGTGCACACCCACACCATTCAACTGCTCAAGGAAGATTCACTTAACATGTGCGGTCGTATAACACCCACTAACATTTTCAAACATTAAACCTTTAAAAAAGAGTTCTAAAGAAATAGAGCCATGAAATACCATGTCTCAAGTGTACATACGCTACTTCCTGGTGTGGTACTATATGCATATAGAACCTAGTAAACACCTCTAGGGAGATGCAAAAGGAATTAGAAGAGCTACAAGGTCCAAGCAAAACCATGAGGTAAGTCTGTTCTCTACTCAATACTTTCTTGCTCTTCGACATTGTAGGTCTGTTATGTCCATCATCCGTATTTGTCCATTGCAGTCACCAGTTATGCTGAAAATGTTTTACGCTATTTGGCATTTCCCATCTGGTGCCTAGGACAGTGATTTGCATGCAGTAGCAGGTCTATAAACATTTGCAAGTAAGAAATACAACCTGAAACCCTGAACCAAACACCCGGAGTACTGCGACTCTCTTTCTATACTCTAGAGTCTAAGACTAGAAACTGCGCAGAATGAACTGCATCCTGAACTGGGGTCAGCAAGGTGGGAAAATGAGTCCAGTGATGAAAGGAAGAAGCTGTGTAAGCCATGGAAAAACCTGGTGTGGGAAACTTTTTATGTGATGTACATTTTTCTTTTCTTTTTTTTTTTTTTTTAAGGCCAGGTGACTATCTTCTCATATATATAATTAATTTCCAAACCTCCACTTTTTTAAAGTATGCCATAAAATTAGCACTTTAATATTTTCAATTTATTTTCTGTTCTACTAATGAAGATTACAATGAAGAGGAAGGGGAAATCGGTTTAAAATACATATGTGTGTGTGTGTGTGTGTGCATATGTGTGTGTGTGCATATGTGTGTGTGTGTGTATAGATATATAAAAATCAGACCTAAACATGTTTCTCTTCTTTCTATTTACCCAGCTTCATCTTCATATGACCTGTAACCCTGTGCTACAGGGCAGTGTTCAATTGGTTCTCAAAGTCATCCAATCGATAAGGCTTTCTAGATACTCACACTTCGCCTCAAACATATCCCTTCTGCATGTGTACACACACAGATACAGGCACACACACACAGATCTTCCTTCTCTAAATGTCCCATGATCCTGGATTTATCCTTTCATCACTGTTTATGATGTGCTAGTGTTATTGAGTATGTCCTGTGTATCAAGTTTTCTGTTATATATTTTAAGGATGTAAAATGATTTAGTTATTTGTACGTCCTTTGTGTAATATTCTATGAGATTGTAAAGACAAAGTTTACATCTGATTTTTTAAACATGATACACATGAACCTTTCAGAGAGAATGCATCTAATTGTATATTTGATAAGTGCATAAGAATGAATGAAGAGTATAAATGTCTTTAAAAGATCATGTCGTCGTTACATTTAATCCAGATATTCTCTTGGTAAACTTTAAGTTGCATTGATCTGGAAAGAATTACCAATTCTCCAGTGGCACACATGTTGCAGCATTTATTATCTTCTTTCATCTGATCACATATTAAAAGGACATTTTTGAGCCATAATTCAGGTAATTGTTCATGAAGCTAAGACCAAAATAGTGTCATAAATGTAGTTAGAATTACCTTTTTGTTAACTGCTATATTAAGAAAAAAAAGATACAAAATAAATGTTACATGTTTAAAATGTACCACTTAGTAGGTTTGGGCATATGTTCATTCCCTTAAAACTGATACTTACTCCCCCATCCCAAAGCAACCACTGATCAACTTCCTGGCCTTATCTATTCGCTTACATTTCCTAGAATTTTGTGTAAGTGGAACTATACAGTGTACCTTTTTTGTTGTTGTTTGACTTATTTCATTCAGAATGATTTTCTTTGAGATGCATTCACATAGTTGTGTGTATCAATGCTTCGTTTTCAGTCCTTGGTAGTATTTCATTGCATGGGTATGCTGCAGCTTTCATATTCAATCATCTGTTAATGAACATTTGGGTTGTTTCCAAATTTGTGCCGTTACAAATAAAACTGGTGTAAACTTACATGTACAAATATTTGCCTGGACATATGTTTTCATTTCCTGTGCGGAAATACCTAGAATGGGAATCAATAAATCCTATGGTAGGTATTTATTAAAAATGTTAAACAACTGTCAAACTATTTCCCAAGTAACTCCATGGCTTTATCTTCTCACTAGCAGTGTGAAAATTCCAGTTCTCTCAGGACTCTTGATTAAATTTAACATGGACAGTATCTAGAAATGGAGCTATTCAAATAGGAATACAGTGGTATCACATTGTATACTTCATTTGGACTTTTTCTAATTACTAAGTACATTGAACATCTTTTATTGTACTTATTGCTACCCACATATCTTCTATGATGAAGTGTCTGTTCAAATCAGTTACCCATCTTTTAATAGGGTTGTTTCCTATTTTTAAGTTTTGAGAATTTTTAAAAAAAATTTTGACTGCAAGTTGTTCATTAGACACACATATAGCTCGATAAATAGTTTTTCCCAATCTGTGACTTGTCTTTTCATTCATGCTAACTTTTGAAGGGCAGTTTAATTTTGATGATTTAGATGATTTACAACATATTAATTTATTTTATTATTGATCTGAGCCTAATCTAAAGTCACAAAGAATTTGTTTTCTTTTCCTAGAATTTTGTAATTTTACACGTAACCCTTAAATTTTATTTGAGTTACTATTTTATACAAGGCATGATATGAATTAGAGATATATTTTTTACATATGAATATCCAATTAGTCCAGCACCATTTATTTAAAGGCTGTCCTTTTCCCACTTAATCATATGTAAAACTTTGTCAAAAATTAATTGTCCATATGTAAATAGGTGTACTTCTAGAATATCTATTCATTCCCTTGGTCTAATATTTGTCATCATATAATAAGTTTTAAAATCTAATAATGTTAGATCTACAATTTTGTCTTTTTTATTCAACATATTTTGATTATTTTAGATGCTTGGCATTTCTGTATTTATTTTAGAACCAGTTAACTAATTTCTAAAAAGGACAGCCTAGAATTTTAATGAGTACATAAAGTAGTATTTCTTCCATTCCAATCTTGGTAATTTTTTTTCTTCTTTCCTGATTTCATTGACTAAAAATTCCAGTAAAATGTTAAATAAAATGGGTGAGAATTGAATCAGTTTTGTTCCTCACCTTACTGAAAAAATTTCAATCTTTTGCTATTAATTTTGATGTAGGTATTTCTGATACCAATTTTCAGATTGAATTTTTTTTTTTTTTTTTGAGAGGATGTCTTGTTCTGTCACCCAGGCTGGAGTGCAGTGGTTGATCTCAGCTGACTACAACCTCCCCTTCTCGTGTTCAAGTGATTCTTCTGCCTCAGCCTCCTGAGTAGCTGGGATTACAGGCACATGCCACTGTGCCCAGCTAATTTTTGTTTTTTGTTTTTTTTTTTTGTTTTTTTTTTTAGACAGAGTTTCACTCTTGTTACCCAGGCTGGAGTGCAATGGCATGATCTCGGCTCACTGCAACCTCCGCATCCTGGCTTCAGGCAATTCTCCTACCTCAGCCTCCTGAGTAGCTAGGATTACAGGCATGCGCCACCATGCCCAGCTAATTTTTTGTATTTTTAGTAGAGACGGGTTTTCACCATATTGACTAGATCTCTTGACCTCGTGATCCACCCGCCTCAGCCTCCCTCCCAAAGTGCTGGGATTACAGGCTTGAGGCACTGCGCCCGGCCTAATTTTTATATTTTTAGTGGAGACAGGGTTTCACCATGTTGGTAGGCTGGTCTCAAACTCCTGACCTTGTTATCTGCCTGCCTTGGCCTCTCAAATTGCTGGGATTACAGGCATAAGTCACTGCACCTGGCCCAGATTGAGACGTTTCTATCTTAACTCTTCTAAGAATACTTATCAGGAAATTCAGTTTATTAATATGAGTAATTTCAGATTAATTTTCAAACATAAAACCAAACCTTAATTCTTAGAATAAACATCTCTTACTTCTTATATGGCATTATTTTTGTATATTGTTGGATTTGATTTGTTATAATTTTATTAAAACTTTTGCATTGTTGCTGATGATGAATATTAGCCTATGTTTTCTTTTCTATGAATATAATTGTCCGGTTGTGATATCAGAGTAAATCGAGGCCACAAAATGTGTTGGGAAGTGGTTCCCCCTTTCAAATTTTCTGGGATAGCTTGGATAGAGTTGGCATTTTTTTCTGTAAATATTTGGTATAAATGATCAGCAAAACCATCTGTGTCTGGAATTTTTTTTGGAGGGGGTGCAAATTTTTAACTGCACTGTAAAATACTTGAAGTAATCTAATTCTTCTTGAGTGACTATTGTGTTTTTTCAATAAGTGTGTTCATTTTTCTAAGTTGTCATATTTCTTGGCACACAGTTGTTTAACACATTCTTTTTTTATTGCCTAATATCTATGGGATCTTTAGTAATGCCACTTCCATTCTTTGGAAATTTGGTGCTATTTTTTTCTTTTTTTTCAGATCATTCTGACTAGAGATTTATCAATTTTGTTGATTGACTCAAAGATCCAACTTTACGTTTTTGAATTTCTCTATTGTTTGTATTTTTATTTTGTTGATTACCATCTGATTTGTACTATTTTCTTTGTTCTATATATTTTGTGATTAATTTGGTGATTCTTTTCTAGTTTCTTAAGTCGGAAGGTGAAGTCAGTAATTTGGAGCCCTTTTTCCTCTAATATAGATGTTTAGTGCTATATATTGAGTTAAGTACTGCTGCAGTAGCATCCCACCTATTACGACATGATGCATTTCCATTTTCATTCAGTTCAAATATTTTAATATTTCCATTTTGATTTGTTATTTGACACATGGATTGTTTTTAAGTATGTTATTTAATACCCAAATGATTCAGGAATGTCCATGTATCTTTCTGTTATTTATTTCTTATTTAATTTAACTTTTACCAGAGAACATATCTTCTATGATATGAATCATGTTAAATAAACTAAGACTTGTTTTATTGTCCATAATATGGTCTATTTTGGTAAATATCACATATGAATTGAGAATAATATGAATCCTTATGTTGTGACAAGGATTATTATATGGTCAAATAGATTAATTTCAATGATATAGTTGTTCAAGCCTTCTATATTCTTTCTATTTCTTTTATCGGTTAAGGCTGAATGTCCAAATGCCAGCACATATTTGAAGAACTGTCTAGTTCTTTTTTTTCAGTTCTCTCAGCTTTTACTTAGTGTATTTCTATTCCTTTATTGTGGTTAAAAACATATAACATGAAGTTTACCATCTTAACCATTTTCCAAGTGTACAGTTAAGTAGTGTCAAGTATATTCCTATTGTGGTGAGACACACCTCCATTAAAGAGATCTCTTTTAACTTGCATTGATTCTAATGATAAATCTACTCTCTGTCATTCTTAGTTTTCGCTCCTTTTTAATGTAACATGTCTCTCCTCTCTGGTTTCGTTTAAGATTTTCTCTTCAGTATATTTTTAGCAAACTGATTATAGTGTATCTTTTATAATGTTTGAGGTTCTTGACTTCTTGAGTCCACAGGTTTATAGTTTTTGTCAAGTCTGAAAAATGTTTGACCATTATTTTTTTCAAATTATTTTCCTACACCCCCATTGTTCACCTTCTTCAGGAGCTCCAGTGGTACACGTATAAGACCACTTGAAGTTGATTTATAATTCACTGATTTTTTTCACTTTTTAATTTTTTTTTTTTTTAGTTTTAGTTTGAATTGTTTCTATTGCTTCATCTTCAAGTTCACTTCCTTTTTATTTTCTGCAGTGGCTAATTTTCTATTAAGCCCATCCTGTCAATTTCTCATCAAAGACATTGTCATTTTTATCTCTAGAAGTTGATTTAGATATTTTTTAAACCTTCCATATCTCTCTCTAATTTGATAACACAGAGAATGCTGTCATAATGATTATTTTAGTTTCTCAGCTGCTAATTCTAACACTTTTCTTAGTTCAAGTTTAAGCTGATAGATTTTATTATTGGTTTATTATTATTTATCTGCTTTTCTGCATGCCTGGTAAAGTTTATTATTAGATGCCACAAATTGTAAAATTTTCCTAGAGTGAGTGCTGGATATTGTATATCATTATAAATGTTTTTGACATTTATTTTTTAATTCATTTGTTAGTTGATAACACAGTAAATACTGTAGGTCTTGCCTTTATGATTTTTTGGGTGAATCTGGAACATTGCTAAATCCAGGAATTTTTTTCTTTTTTTCTTTCTTTCTTTCTTTCTTTCTTTCTTTCTTTCTTTCTTTCTTTCTTTCTTTCTTTCTTTCTTTCTTTCTTTCTTTCTTTCTCTTTCTTTCTTTTGAGACAGAATCTCACTCTTACTGCCCAAGCTAGAGTGGAATCCTGTGATCTTGGCTTACCGCAACCTCCACCTCCCAGGGTCAAGCAATTCTTTTGCCTCAGCCTCCTGAATATCTGGGATTACAGATGCCTGCCACCACACCTGCTTAGTTTTTATATTTTTAGTAGAGCTAGGGTTTCACCATGTTTGCCAGGCTGGTCTTGGACTCCAGACCTCAGGTGATCTGCCCACCTCGGCCTCCCAAAGTGCTGAGATTACAGGTGTGAGCCGCCACCACTCTGGGCCTCAGGAGATCTTTCTTAGTTACCTATATACAATGAATTGTGAGGTTTCCCAGTCTAGTTGTTGAAAACAAGCACTATTCTTTTCTCATTGTGACTCTAGAACCTACTTTACCTCTAGTTTTTCTGAGACTATTTTTATGATTTTGATAGGTTTCTTCTGCAAATGCTGATTCATATGCAACTGAGTATCAAGGAGAGCTCTGGAAAATAACCACAGTTCTCTCTGGGGTTGTCCTCTCTGTAGAACATTGTTCTGAAATTTCTGACTACATTGATCATCCCTCCCCATCTCGATTTCACTGAAAACTGCCTGTGCTCCTCCTGCGCATAATACAAGCTGGAAAGTCTTACCGTTTAAACTAGGGAAATTGTAGTACTCATGTTTCTTTGTGACCTCTCAAGGAATGCTGTTTCTTGATGTAAAGTTTTCTAAAGTGTATTTCAAAGCATTGCGTGTATATTTTACTAATTTTCTTATGTTTTTGAAATGATAGAGTAAATTTTCTCCTTTTAAATTTATCTTGTACTGTTATGTTTTGAAAACCTATTTACACTTTTTTTGAGATGGTGTCTCACTGTCACTGAGGCTAAAGTACAGTGGCATGATCATAACTCACTGTAACTAAAACTCCTGGGCAAGCCATCCTCCCATCTCAGTTTCCTGTGTAGCTGAGGCCTGGCTAATTTTGTATAATTACTTTGTGTAGAGATAGGGTCTCACTAGGTTGCCCAGGCTGGTCTCCAACTCCTGGCCTCCAGGGATTTTCCTGCCTTGTCCTCCTAAATTGCTGAGATTACAGGCATGACCTACCATGCTCAGCCCTCAAAAACTTTCTTATATGCTTGCTGTTATTGTTTCATCCCTAATTAAATGTTCTATTATATAGATAATACTGTGTCTGCAGCCATGATATATATATTTTTTTCAATTGTTTCAAGTATTTCACTAATCTCTGGATTAGGTAATGAATCTGTATCCCATTTTGGATGACAATATTTGCAACTTTGAAGGTTATTTTATTTTAAGGACAGCAGCTGAAGAATAATGGCAGGTATCTGAAATTCATTTCAGTGCTTTGCTAAGGACCCATGGGATGCCATTTGCAAATGACAAAACTAAAGAATAGCTTTGTCTTCTAGTTCTTCATGGAAAAATGTTGGCAACAATAATATCAGCAGCTCCTGCCAAATAAATGGACATAAAAAAGAAATCATAGACTCCTGGCAATGGTGGGGAAAAGGCTATAAAAAATTGTCTCTGCACCATCTTCTTCTTATCCTCTAAAATATTTACATTAGCAAAAGTATGTGAGTAGCTTTGAAGAAATGCTGGTAATTTGTCTTTTTAAGTATATCAAAAACATTCCATATCTAGAAATTAGAAATTGCTGACAAATATTTATCTATTTATTCACAAATTTGAAATTGACATCAGGAATGCTCATTCTGATTGATACACTTAGGTCATAAATTTTTAAGACCACTGATTTCCAGGGAGTTTTTTTGAAAATCAACCAATAAAACAGTATCTTTTTGCAGGGGACTAGTTCCACTGTTTTGGCTTCTTTTTGCTTCTTTGTAATGAACTGGGAGACGAAGGCGGGAAATAAGATTTTTTTCTGTTGACACGAATTTTTTTTCTTGAGTTAATAATTTTTTAAAGGTCAAATTTTTGTTCTTTGCTTATATTAGAATTAAACACTGTGAGAGTCTCTGTGAGTCCTTATGTACTTTCTCTTTTAAAGATCATTTTACTCCATGTAATTTTCCTGGGAATGAGATTCAGTGTCATTGTCTGAAAGTACCTTGATGTTTAAATATTGGTTTGTTTGGATGAACAACAAAAGAAATCATGTAAGATAAGTTATTATAAAAAATAAAAAGCTATTATTAACATTTCAATGAAACCAAGTTGTCTGAAAATTTTCACAGACTACTGTGATAATTACTGGCATGACCTCACAGTTTTGCATTAGGAAATGTTATGTAGTCTTTAATTTATTGAATATAACTACTGCCTTAGTTCTAATGAACAGTTATAAGAGTGAATGAAAAAGGCACAATTCTATATATAACAATTCTAGTTATGATCTCCTTATATAACAATTCTAGTTATTATTACTCAACAATTCTAGTTATTATTGCTTATTCTGTATAAGAATTCTAGTTATTATTGCTTATGGTCTAACATAAAAGTAAACAGCATAAACACAAGAAAAAAAGCCTATGTTTACAAACCAAATACATTAAAAAGATTGTCGTTACATATCAGCAGTGGAAAAATGCCCAGTGGCAAATGAGAGAAAAGTTAATGAGATTCCATGAACTAAAACCACCATGACAAATGTAAATGAATAGCACTAAGTGATCCACGTGTTTATTTCACCAATTTTATTAGCGAGAGAATAAGTAGAAAAGTAAGATCCAGTTGCTGTCTTCCACAAAAAGAAAGAGCCTTGACGGTTATTCTCAACCTTATTCAAAAGACTATTATCCGTCAAAGCCATTATGGAAACTGCCCTTTTTCATAGTTTTCAGGCCACTGTTAGACTTTTCAGCAACACCTAAAGCAACTGGCAGGCACTTGCTTGTACAACGTTCAAGCTCTGCAAGTATAATAAGCAAAAGCTCTGCATAGGTATTTCATTCGCTTTACAAGTGACATCAGGGGACAAACACATGGCTTATCTAGGTTGAAGGGTTGGGGAGAATGGTAATTTGGTCTTGATTCAAGTTTGCTACTTAGGTTTACTTAGGTGACTACTGAACTACAATTAGAAGAAGCAAAGGATACATGCAACATGAGCACGAAGAACAGACATCGCTTCCTAGTTCACTTCCTGCTGGAGAAGTGCCCAGAGTTCCCAGTCAATGCATCCTCCAAGGAGAAAAGAATATATTAAGTTAGGATTCGAGCTGCACACCTATTTGGCTTCTATGCATCAGCTGTAAGTTTCCATCTGCACCATATACACAAACTCTTGACTTTCCAGTTATATACTTCATTTGTCTATAAAGAAATACTGAATAAATATTCACTTTTTCCACAAGCCTAGACCAAAACAGGTGTTCTGTTATTACAAGTTGTAATTCAGCAAAGAATTTCAAATATACGAGGAGGAAGGCAGCTAGCATTCCAGGCAATATTTCTGTGCAATATCTTCATAAAACTCATCACAGTTTAACTCTATGGTAGTCTTTTTTGCAACGTCTTGCATTGAAATACAGCATTGTTAAAGAAGCAGAATGCTTGCACTATGACTTAATACAACTCAGCATTTTAATTTGTTTTCATCTTATTTGCTTCAATTTGTTCATTTTCTTACTTAAACAACTAAGATTTAGTGATTATACTTTTCTGAGGATTAAGTATCCAAACTTTTATTCTAGATTTCAGGATTCATTGTATCACACAGTTACATAATTTAAATGACTGTTCGATTTATTTTGCTTTTAGTACTTAAATCTTCTATGTGTGTGTGGTAAGATGTGCACATATGTGTGAACATTTGTGTGTGTGTGTGTGTGTGTGTGTTGAATAGAAAAGTAGTAAATATCTCTTTTTGCTAAAAATGTACTGTAAACAAATTATTCCAATTACATTTGTTTCTAGTTACTTGGCCTCTAGTTAAGTACAATTCTCTATTTAAGAGAGATATAAATCAAATTAATTGTGATTGCTCTTATGCTCCATAAACAATTTGAGTGTTCTGGAAGCATTAGAGGCATAGCCTTAACAGGCTACTACTGAAGATTAGACGAAATAAACATTTTGCATGCAAAAAGTCCCATCAGGAGGACAAAGGAAGGAGGAAAGACCGCGGAACTCTTGTTTCACACACTGCCTTTCACTGGACTGTTTTTGAGCAAGATAATTTCATGTTGGCCAGATACTAATTGAGTAGAACAATAGAATTGTACATAATATGATATATTTTACCAAAAAAAAAACCCATGCAGAGTATTTTTCATGTTTTTGCATGTAACACAACTTCCTAACCGCATGATTTTTTTTTTTCTGAACAGAATCTCACATTAATTAACAAGGCATCAGTCTCTATGGGGTCCTAGTTGGCAAAATCAAATTATAATAAAATCACAACCCCCAGCCACTCCTAGCTTCTGCTCCCAACTCCAGACCATGGGACTATGGGTGACAACATGACAAAGGAGTCATTAATTACAAACTGGCAAAACAAGATTCAAAACAAATGTTTGGACAATCACATATCATTTCTCAAGAACTTGAACTGAGAGTTGCAGAGAAAATGGAGCACTCAGCAGTGGAAGGAAATTGAATATCTGCTTCCATGGTGGAGCTACTTCTATTTCACAGGCTTCTACTAAACCTGGAGAGAAGGCACATGATTCCTTACTTCTCATTCCTGCTTTCTGACACTGTCACCTCCATGAAAACCTAGCTGTGGATATCACACATATGTTCCTCCTCCTCCTGATTGCTGTCGTTTACCAGCTATCAGATCCCATTCTCTCTTGCCATTATTCTTAGTAATTTGAATTCTTGTGTAGGTGATCCTTTCAATAGCTGGGCCTCTGTTCCTGGGAATCCTCTTCTTTCATAAGCTTGTTCTCACTCAACTCAGCCACGGCTCTCATGGTCATTTCCTAGTTGTGGTCATGACCAAGGATCAGGCATCCTTGTTTCCAAACACCATCTTTCTGGTTCACTCCCTCTAGAACCCTTTGACCTAGAGGAACCCATAGCCCTTTAATCCTACCATAACTTTACTCTCTTTTTTGCCAATTCACTCTTCCATTTAGGCAGAATAATTTCCATGGCCCCTAAACACAATTACCACCTGGTGTACACCCCAAATGTTTACCCTCCCCTCACTTCATTATGGTTGCTTGGAAAAGAACACATTACTGGCTGAGTAGAACCAACTTTCTAACTCCTCCATACCTACATTTGTACAACCCTTTGTGGAACTAATCATGGCTGGAGAAATACACACATCCATGAAGGGCCCTTTTGGGGTTAGTTCACGATCACTAACCCCAAAAGGGCCCTTCATACCACCTATATAACCCATAATACACCCATAACATATTCGCTTTCAGTCTCCTCTTTTACATTTCTCTTTCACACCTTTTCTCTCCTCAAACTTTCCAACACCTCCTCCTCCATTCTCACACTGAACTGGTTTCTTGATTTTTGATTCAGATGGAAAATAGAAGCAGTCAGAAAATTCCCACAGGCTCCCTCAGCAGACTGAATATGGGCCTGTGCATTCCGCCTTCTCTCATTTGGCTGTGGGCGGATCGGCCATGCTCCTCTCTGGGGCCCAGCCCGCAAAGTGCACCAGACTCTGTGTTATTCAACCATGTATGAACATCATTCAACCAAACTTCCCATTTTCATTGGCATTAACACATTTTCACGAATAAGTCATTCCCTTCAGTGTATAAACATGCTCTTGTCTGTTTCATCTTAAAAAAAAAAAAAATGTTAACCCATATCCTTCTCCAGCTCGTGTCCTCCCCTATTCTCAAAAAAAAGAATGCCCCAGAAATAGTTGTTTGTACTTGGTTTTTCCCCTGCAACTCTTCTCTTAGATATATTCTAATAAAATTCACCTGTACTCTGTGATTGAATCTATTACTATGAATGCACCCACCAAACTCTACATTTCTAAAACCTAAAGTCAAAATCTATATTCATGTCTCATCGTTTTGTGCTGTAGAAGTATTGTACATAAAAAACAAGGTTTTAATGGTCCGGAGGTAGCAATGAGGAAGAAGAATAGTATACCGACCCCATTTCTTTCTCCTTCCAATACATTCTTTACTTGCTTCTTGAGACAGCAGCTTTCCCTGATGGTCTTCATACTTTCTGGCTGATTCTTTTCAGTTTCTCTCCCTCTTTTTGCCTTTATCCTTATAACATCGGGCCACCAAAGGCTCAGTCCTTGAGCCTCTTCTTGTTTTGCCTCACTCAGTCTCATGCTAATTCCATTCAGTCTTATTAACATTCTGAAATGAATGTTCCCTACCTGTTCTCTTGAATTTTGGACTCATGTGCTATGTATCAACATTCCATTGACTCAAATGTTTATTCACAAGGCTAGCTAGTTCTTCAGTTAGATCCTCAGATTTTAAGAGTTCATCTGTTCTTTCACCTCTGTAGTTTGGCATTTGAATGCATGTCTTGTACATCATAAAGGCAATAGGGTTTGATTAGATATGTGAAATGACCTCAGGTTTCTGCTAAAGAGTAACTGGTCTACTCTGTCTTGGGCAAGTGATACCTAGTATGTGTTTGGAATGATATTTTTTAAAAAGGGCATTGAGGATGGGTGTGGTATTCCGGTGATACAGGCAATTTTTTTTTAACTTCTGTTGTTTTTAAAACAGATTTATGGGCCGGGCGCAGTGGCTCATGCCTATAATCCCAGCACTTTGGGAGGCCGAGGCGGGTGGATCACAAAGTCAAGAGATCGAGACCATCCTGGTCAACAAGGTGAAACCCCGTCTCTACTAAAAATACAAAACATTATCTGGGCATGGCGGTGCGTGCCCGCAGTCCCAGCTACTCAGGAGGCTGAGGCAGGAGAACTGCTTGAACCCAGGAGGTGGAGGTTGCCGTGAGCCGAGATCATGCCATTGCACTCCAGTCTGGGTAACAACAGCGAAACTCTGTCTCAAAAAAAAAAAAACAGATTTATGATGGTTCTATCACTTTTTTTAATTCATGGGAGACAACGCGCCGTGTTACCAACTACTTCACTACTGTTACCACCCAATTAAAATACATACTGACAATAGCTTCTTCCTTACTGAGAAGTCACAGGTGTTGTACATAGGGCCATTCAGGGCGGACAGTCCAGGAAAGAGGAGGGAAGATGACTAGCTGAGAAGGCTTCCCACAGGCCTCTAAACTCGCCCTAGATGCCTCTCCCACAATGCTTCAAGGCCTTCAGCATTTCTCATTCACTGTCCTCCCCTTGTTCTTAGTGTCCCCACTCTTGTCGGTAGCCCCTCCCCACACTAATCTCTCCCACACCTATACTCACAGCTGCCTTGGCCCTTCTCTCTCGAGTGGATGAACTTGGCTAGAAACCACCCTGGCTAGACCAAGGTGGGTAAATATGGCTACAAGAAAATACACAATTATTCTCACAAATGACCTTTGAGATTTCTGGTTGGAAATGTAGACGTGCGCCCTTGGCTCTGTCCTGCAATCTTACTTTTAATTTGGTCTTTCACTCACTAACAAACAATAAATTTCTCACCTTTGTCTCTCTTCTGCAGTCTCCATCATCTTTTCTTTCTCACACTCTCAGCTGATGGCTTAGCTTCTTACTTCACTGAGACAACGGAAGCATTCAAGAGAAGTCCAGGGAATTGCCAAGCTACTTGTGTCCGAACCTGTCTTCCTAACCAATACTATATGAGAAATGGCTTTCATCTTCTTGTGCCTATTCAAGGCCTTTGCATTTGACATTTGCTGTAATACCTCTCATCGTAAGATAAGACATAGAGTGTAATACCTCTCATCATAAGAACTACAACATAAACAAAACCTTCCCTGATCACAAACCTGCTCCTACAGTTTCACAACGCATTTCAGAAGAGTCGTCTATACCTGCTGTGTCCACTTCAGTATGCTCTTTCATGGTGATCACGCCTGCATTTGCCTCTACTTGAAACATTTCTCCCCAGAACAATACGCAACTCATTCTATCACTACTTCATCCAACTCTCTGAAACGCTATTTTGTAAAAAAGGAGCATCCTTAGTCAGCTTTTTAATTAGAGGGTTACCCTCCCTCAGGGAACTCTCTATCTACCTACCTTGTTTTATTTTCTTCTGATAATTTACCACTTCCTAAAATCACACACACACACACACACACACACACACGCGCACACACACACACAATCACAATCACATTACATGCTGGCTATTGCCTATCTCCCCAGTAGAATAAAAACATTCTGAGGGCCAGAGACCTCATCATGTTCAAGATTAGCTTCCAAAAAAAAAAAAAAAAAAAACAGATTGGCTTCCTAGATGTGCCCATCAGAATTATTCCTCAATGAATATGTTAATGAATGAATCAGAAATCAGATTACTTGTTTAATATACTGGGAGTCTACCAACAATCCCATTGAAAGTAAATTGAGGATTTTTAACTTTGTCGGACAAAATTTGGAAGACTCTTACACCACTTGGTCAATCCCATTTCCACGCTCTTTACACTAACGTCCTTTGGACTTACCAACCAGGAGTTCCGCGTTTGGCTTTAATTCCATCTAAAGCTTAGCCATAGATAATCAAGTTCATCACAGGGAAAAGAAAGCTGAACTGAAAAGCTGAGTGCTTCCAGGGCATGCGTAGTGCAGCCCCAGTAATCTATATTTGGAAGAACTCTGGGAAGTGAAGAATTAATTGTTCAGTAATTTGGGATAACATTTCCCATTTTCCACGAGTCATGACTCAAGGTTATCTTCTGTGCCCTGTACTGGAGGAGTGGCGGAGGCAGGCGAGACACAAAGACCAGCGTTTAAAGATCAGTCGGTCTTCCAACATGGGAATTCCGGCAAGCCATCATTCCAGACCCTGTTCCTGTAACATGGGATCGGAGACCTTGTGGGGAAGAGACGCCAGGGGGCCCTCATGCTTGCCCTGCACGTCCCCTCTCCTCCCATGCTGGCCAGGCCGCAGACTTCCTTCTTTCTTCACGGATGTAGCTCCACTTCCTAGGCTTTGGGCTGTGCTGTGTATGGCTCCGTCTTGGGAGACGGAAGAGAAGCTCTCCTTGCTGGCCTGATGAGGTGAGCAGCCATGCTGAGAACATCCCCACACCAACGCCAGCATCTCAACAGCCGAGGCTCTGAGTCACGCAGCTGCAAGCTGATTCTGCCCCAAACCCGGATGAGATTGGAAGTGGATTCTTGCATAACTGAGAACACAGCCCAGCTGACACCTGATTAGCCTCCGTGAGGAATCTGTGCACTCCTGGCTCACAGAAACCATATCATGGTATGGAAAGAAATAATAGCAAGCCCCTGTTCAATTTCTTGTTAAGATTTGATAGTTGCGTTTCACTACATTGAGAGGTTAATAAACAAAAAGTATTTTTTTCTTTCCTTACTCCCAAAACTCATAGTGTCCTTTGATCCTGTAGCAGACTTTGTTTTAAACACTTCTTATCACAAAAATGAACTATTTGCCTATGCATACTTGGCATGACCATCTCTCCTGCTACATGAGGATAGAGACATTATCTGCTTTTCTGCAACTGCCTTGTACTTGTGCTCAGTAGTTTCTCCGTGGATGTCGTAGATTGGAGGAAGGCGAGTCTTGAACCCCCTCAAATGCACATGGGGTGAACTCAGTAACCTCATTTCTAATTCTCTTCCCAATCCTCTATAAATCCTATGAAGGAGTTTTGTTAATCATCGCCTCTATTTTTGATTTATGAAAGTGTGCTCAGCACATGTACTGGTGCACAGGACGGAAATGATTCACTCGGGATAAAGACCACCCTGCAGATAACACACATAGACAACACTGGAAGCTATGGCTGTGCTCCTGTCCCAGAGCCTCCCAGCCTGTGGTTGTTCCAAACACACAGTTACAGAGTTATGCAGACTCTTACTTGATAAGGGCATCTGGAAATACCACACGATCAAGAGCAGTCTACACACCGATTTATGCTTAAAGTAGGTTCCATTCCTCCACCACCAACAGTTATCATGTTTGATGACTGTGATTTGCATATATTTGTATGTTGTTATAGAAAATCTAATTTAACCCTGAAAACAGGGAAAGATACCAAGAGTTTATTTTATTCTTCTTAAGCAAAGTGTCAAAATAAATAAGTGAAGTAGAGAAGGCCTGTGAAGGTCCTCAGTCAGTAAAATATCAGGAGAGCTTTCTCGGAGCATCTTAGTTTCTGATCTGTTTTGTTTTGTTTTCCTTCCTGTACCCTCCTCCACCAAGGGGGAGACTGGAACATTTATGCTTATCCCTTTCTTATTCTTTGTGATACAGGAAGATTTTGGGTGGATAAGTAGGAAATTTATTTCCCCTTATTAGCAAAAGTTATAAGCAAGGAATGATTTGTAAAACTGAATAAAGGAATCAATTAGTGTCCTCCGCTTTTTGGAAGGCTAGGAACATACCATCTCAGAAACAGGGGGGAGTGACTCTCCCACATGTTTTGAAGGAAGTTGAACTCTTAGTGGGAAGACTTAGGCTAGATGAACCATTAATGATATCTGCTTTCTTGGATATTAGACTTATTCGCTCATTATATCTAAGTCTTTCCATTTTCCAGTTTGTTGAAAGAATCCATTTAACCTTTCTGACAAACGCAGGACTAAATCATCTGTGCTTTACACGAGAGTACCGAGTACCCGATGATTGCCTCCAAGTGAAGACTTCTGAACCCTGGCGTTACCATGGTAATGACTGAAACTCAGAATTGGTTCACTTCAAATCGTCCAAATGTTCCTGTTTTAAAATGTCACCACTAGTAAACCCACTTTGCTTTTAAAATATGTGTAGTGGCAATTCAGAGAAATAGCAAACCCTTTATTTGCCTTTGATACAGCAGTCCTAAAAGTACATATATATTTACAGATCTTATATATATATATGTATAATACAGATTTAATATTTATATATAATTATATATATTATATATACAATACAGATTTAATATGTCTGTGTGTGTGTGTGTGTACATATATATATGATTTCCCAAGTTCATTTACTTTGAAGGCAAAATGAGTCAATATACATTTGAAATACAATGAAGTTACACAATATTTTTGCATTTATTACTTCCTGTGTCTGCTCTTTTCTGCATTTTTCTGATGCTTAATTACATGCACAAGGAAAACTAAGGTAAATGATTTTAGCTTTCATTTTCTACTGCTTATATAAAGCCCTTTATTAATATTAAATGCCCAGAAGAATGAGGATCATTTTGTCTTCCAAAGGATACAGAGGCTATATTCCCCAGAGCTGATGAGAATAATTTGATAAAACATCATAATGTAGAAAATATTTTAATATATTGAAAATATGGCACAGGAAGAACTTCAGCCACATGTGCAATTCATGCAAATAAATCACGTCATTTCTGGCTGTTGAAAAGCATGTTTAAAAGCTTTTCTCTCTTACTTATTGCATCTTTGGAAATAAAAAGAAAAATAAACTCATTAACCAAAATGTGGTAATATGCTATCAGTTTAAAAGATGAAATATTTTTGAATCACTATATATTTAAAGTGGATTGTTGATGGTGAAAAGACTGTTTTTGGTTTGACAGAAATAGCCAATTATAATTTTGTACCTTAAGTGCACCTTCTTTAAAATATAAAAACTTCAAAGTTTTTATCCGAAGCGACCTGATCATTTCTTAAGAGTGAATATACCTTTGGAATATGTGTCCTCTCTTCAGTAGCGTAGCTATGGATTACAGCTCCTATAAAGCAGTCTGGGGTGGGTGAAAGGGCAGGGGGTAGAAATGAGTAATTTCATTTGATTTAATTGTTGAATCATACTGAAGAACCTGATAAGTCTTTGTTCTTAAAAAAAACAACAACAACAGAAACTGTAACTCAATGTGATTTTTGTTAAGCTGCTGATACGTTTTCACAAAAAAATATTTTGAATTCTTAAGGTGATAAAATAGAAAATTATCACATGAAAATAGATGTATACAGACATTTTTGTCAGGACAAAAGGAAAATCCTCTGCTCAGATAATGGCAGCTTATAAAAAATCCTGACAAAATCTTGGTGTCTCTCTTCAATGGGTCACCCACTACTGTCCTGGTAGGAAATGTCCTGCCATGGACAATCAGGAGGTGTCTGCGAGACTGTCGCTAACCAGGCCAGTGAGTCCAAAGAGGAGAAAACCTGTGATGGGCAGATAATTGGATGATGAAACTAAGATTTAATTTGTTCTGTCCATCTGACTGGGTGGAGTGCATATGAGCTGTATTGTTGTAAACTTCTAACATCTAAATTGTACAGACGAGACCAATCTAGATATTTAGTCAAAGAAAGGTCGTAAGAAAATTTTTCAGAGGTTTTACATTGTGCAATTTAACAATCTTATATTATCTAATGTTTTAGCTTGAAAATATGAAAGTTAGACAAGCATCCAACTGATGGAAAAAGAGAAGGGAGTTTTCCTTTTAGATTGTATCTCAACTATTAGGCTTATTATGCTTATTATGAAGCATTTTTCTAAGTGATATAGATATTTTTACATATTTAATCCTCACAACAATTTGACAGCTAAGAAAATGGAGGAACTACAAGTCAATAATTAGCCCAGGGACACATCTAAGTTGTGCAGACAGTATTTGAACACAGCATACCAGCCATGGTGACAATGAGTTTAACAACTCCATTATGTTTCCATTTAATGGTCAAATACCTTCATTTAATTATTTAAAATTTCATTTAATTAAGTAGGTCTGGCATTATTCAGATTCAAATTTAAACCAGTTCAGCGAGTCATCTCAAAACATAGTAACTGGGTATTAAAAATTATCTAGGCATTCTCTACATTTATTTACATATTTGATGAGCGTTGAAAATTATATATATTCTGCTCAATCACAGGCTACTGTCCACCACCAGACAAATATGATGCTTGCCCGCTTGGAGCTCTTATTTGAATGGAGAAAATATCAACAAGTATTTCCCAGGTGGGGTGAACATTTCAAAAGGAGAAGCACAGGTTGGTGTGTATGAAGGGGGTAATATAAATATTACCATCTTTGGCAGTATTGTTAGGAGGATTGAGTGAGTTAATACAGGTGAAGCTCTTTGTTGGTGCCTGGCAGGTGGAAGGTTCTTTGTGAGTGTTGGCCATTCTTCGTATTGCAGGAATAACTTTTTCTCCATAGCGATCAAAACATCATCTTGGGTTTTGTCTGTATGACTGATGGACTGGTGTTTTCATCATATAAACCACTATTTAGGATAGGATAGATTCAGTTGTGGAATGATGTTATTACAGAAATTTTGAATGGAGAAAATAGCAACAAGTATTTCCCAGGTGGGGTGAACATTTCAAAAGGAGAAGCACAGGTTGTGATCGGAAATGGCAGGTGTGTATGAAGTGGGGGCCAGGGCAGGGAGGAAAGGCCTGTAGCCAGGGACAGTGTTGATGCTGTGATTTGAAGTGGGGGCAGCAATTGAACAGTCAATGGTGTGGAGAATGAGACACACTCCAGGACAGGAAGACCAACATGGCTGAGAGAGCGGAGCAAAGAGGGATCCAGGCTGTCCAGAGGGCAGGGCTTGGTTACTCAGGGCCCCACAAGCTGAAGATTGGAGACTTCATTGAGTAGGCAATAGAAAGCCATTTAAGGCTTAATATTCTAAGGACCATGTCCCAAATACAGGTTTAAAAAGATTTCTCCAATTATGGTTTTAGATGAGAAGATCGAATTTGAACATCAGTAGGGAGACTATTGCAGTCATCCAAGCTCAGGGATATTCGTAATATCCTTGAGAATAACCAATGGGAGTAGATTTAAGAAACACTCCGAGTCTGCAGCCAACAGGCTAAATGAGCATCAAGTAGGAGCACAGCTGGGCAACATGGTGGAGGGAAAGAGAGGAGCCAGTAAATCTCTCCTATTCCTGGCCTTAAAGTGTTACTAGGTACCTGTCTGGACTTATATATCTCAAAACAGGATGGAGCCCATACTTCTTACAGAACTGTTTCCTTTGTTTCTGCATCTGATGGAAAAAGAGAAATGTTTTCAATTTTTGTCAGAATGCCTTCATAACATGCACAGATACAATTAAAATAGGCTTTACATTTTTTACATTCCTGTATTTATATTTACACTTAATATTATAGAGAGGAGTCCACACCTAATGTGCATTGTGCCAATTGTACTGTTCTGCATGCCCCGTCAGGAAAGGAGCTCTAAAAGAAGTGTGGTTGTTTAGTTTCCTGGTTATCTAAATTGACTGTAAAGGGTGATATGGTTCTTCGAAATTATTGATTAGTGTTGCTGAGACTTTCTTGAATGTTACTGAATTTCTGTAATAACATCACTCAGCAACTAAGTCTTTCCCATCCTAAATAGTGGTTGATATGATGAAAACACCAGTCCATCAGTCATACAGACAAAACCCAAGATGATGTTTTGATTGCTATGAAGACCAAGTTATTCCTGCAATATGATGAACGGCCAACACTCACGGAGAATCTTCCACCTGCCAGGCACCAACAAAGAGCTTCACTCATATTAATTCACTCAATCCTCCTGACAATAGTGCCATAGATGGTAATATTTATAACGCCACTTTGGACATGATCAAAGTGAAGACATAGAAATTGAGTATCCCACCCAAAGGCAAAAGCTAGATAAGTGGTGGAGACAGAATTTAAAGTGTGTAGGCTGCCTGGAGTGCATGTTATCAGAATAATGGAAGGCCTCTTCTTATGGAGAGTACTTCTTCTGCTTCAAAATTGGAAAGCTAAACTTCTGATTGTACATGTGAATAAGCAAATTTTAAAATAATCACATTTAATGTACCTACACTGTGTCTTTTTCCTAGAAAAGTTATGATTCCAAAGATCATCTAAAATTGAACAGCTGCCACTACTGGCAGTAAGTCTACTGCCATTTGGTAGATAACCTTCTTATCACACAGAATAATATCAGCACAGACAAATAGGCCGCAAAGAAAATGAGACCATCAGCAAAGAAGATAAAGAAGTTTGTACAAAGCACCTTTTTATAAAAGGATGGCTGTCAGGCAAAAATCAATTTTCTATGGGCAAGACCAAGAGCAAGGCAAGAGGAAAATCAACATGTTTAAACTATTGGAGAATCCATAATTTAAATATAAACTCTTCTGTTGAGTGGTAGTGTGCACCAAATCAGTTCCAGGGATGGCAATAAATGTTACGCTGCATTTTGGGAGGTATGGGAGAGGAAGCTGGTGCAGAGGAGCTAATGCATGATTAATGCTAGATATTTGGGATTGCCTAGAGGAAAGGAGGTTGAGGACTGCAGAAAACCAGATCTTTGAACATTTAATAGATTCCTCATTCTCTGTCAGTCAGTTCTCTTAGATTCGGCAACTGGTAGTTGTTCTGTTTTTCTTTAGGCTTAGGAGTTTCAGTGATGGCTTATCCATTTTTAAAAATCAGGTTGGATTTAAGCCAATGGTCAATAAAACTTCAGGGTTAGAGATCCTGTTTTTATTCAGCAACTAGAGGAGAATCTGCAATGAGTGAGAATTTGAAAATTGATGTTTTTATAGTGTCACAAGCTGTATCGGTATGAGATGTTCTTAGAAAAGAAATATTTTAAATTGTTAACATTTGTATTTTCATTTGGAATTGAGAAATAGGCAAATGAAGACATTGCTCAATGGTAAAATTAAATGTTAACTTGTTGTTCTAAATGCAAGATTCTATTTAAATTAGAAGAGTGGAAAAGTGTCGCTAATTATTTTTTCTTCATTGGAATGTAAAATCAACTATAAAAAATTAATGAATGAGACCCAGGGATTAGCATTACAGCAAATTCAATGATTTTTGCAATCCATGTCTCTGCAAACAATGTGCTATTATTCTGTCTAGACTTTGTAGTACACTATAGTAAATAAAGACTGACAACATCAATATATTTCATAAATACATAACCGGAATTTACATTATTTCTGATGATTATATTTTCTCAACTACCCTAGGTAAAGCAATGTGTACATCTTATAAAGTCAAATCTATTGATAATGCCATTTGCTAGCAGACAAAAAAATAGTAATGGCTTTATTTCTCTGAATATATTCATCTTCTCAAGTAAACTTGAGAAATCTGAACTTAAATCCATAGAGAATTCATTAGCTTCAGTTCATGGGTTTGTGCTCTTAGACTCTTCTCATACATATAATATCCTAGCAGAGTTTTTGTAAGATTGCTTCACAGAATGATTTCTTTTTCCTGAAAGGGCTGAGCTCATATAAAATAAACTATGACGGGTTACTTGTAAAACTATCGATTGACATGGAGCTGAAATGACTTCTTTCTAAAAAATTTCTTCTAGAGATACACACGTTTTTGTAATGAAACCACTAACAACAGATGGGAGTTCATTGATACTTCTGCCAACAGGCTTCCATTTTTTTCAGTTTCTTAGAGCTGTGGATACAGAGAAGGCAACTAAAAATATAATTTTGGAGAACAATTAGTCACTCTCAGGAAATCTATAAATATTCTGGGAAAGCAACATGGCATACACATTCAGCTCCACAAAAAAGATGACTACATTACATTATATCATGTCATGATTTGCAATGTTATGTGATGCATACATGCTTCACATTTCTTTTTTACTTGTATATTTAGAAAATTCTACAAAAAGAAATCGTTCTTTTGGCTGCAAAATTTGCAGAGAATGTCTGAATGCACCCTCTTCCCACCTCCTGCCACTGTGCTGCTGACTCTCTGCATAGCTCTTTCACCACCCTCCCTAAGTGAATGAAAGCGTTTGCTTGTCTCATACCTATGAAGTTCCCCACAAGTATGCATTCCTATAAAACAAATAAATAAAAAGAGCTAGAGAAGCTGAACACGTGGAGAGTGCTTGTTTTTCTATAAGACAATCTTGATTTCTCTTAGGGATTTGGAAATATTATCCAGATCTGAAGTTCTTGGATGCAGTAAAATCATAAGCACACCAGTGCATGAGCGTGGGTGTAGTCAGGAATCAGCGGACCCACCTTAGATGTCATCGTTCGTCTACGTGCTCACATATAGGAACTATAATATAAAATGTTATATAAATATCAGTAATAGGTGGTATTGTAGCACACTGCCAATATTTATTTAAAGAATAGCAATTTTATACAGCTTTTCTTAATATTAGTTATTTAGAAGTACAGTGGTAGAAATAAGTTATATTCTGTGTTTATCTTTTCAGATCATGCTTCTATGTACTACTCCTTTTTTTTTTCATCATTAGGAATTAACTTTCAGGACACCCTTTCCAGACCTCATGAATGATTTAAAAATGTTTATGCTTTGAGTTTCAAATATACCCAGCTTTTAAAATTGAAAACCATAGCCTAGAATTCGGATTGAATATGCATAGCAAGACAGGAGCCTGAGAAGAAAGTTTTTATTGATCTTTAAAACATAAACCAAATAACTCTCACTATTGATTTGAGACTCACGAATTAAAACAGGGGTCCACTAACTATACCCAGAGAGTGAAATCTGGCCCACTGCCTAGTTATATGAATAAAACGTTACTGAAACACAGCCTCACCATTGGAGGTACGTAACTAGGGGGATATCAACTCTACCCCTATGTCTGTGGTAAGTTAGTGGGTCCTACTATAATCCCGTTGTCTTATCAAGGTTTTGCTCCAGAATGGACATGAGAATTAACGGTCAAAGAACCATAAAGATAGGTCTTCTCAGAAGCTTCTGAGAAATGTCCTGGTTCTTAAGAAAGAATCACGGGAACATGGTCTTCCTTTTTCCCATAATCCAGTGCTGTCCAATACAGCACCCTGAAAAGATGTAAATTGTCTACATCTGTGCAATCCAATATGATGGCCACTACCTACATGTGGTTGTTTGGCTTTAAAATGTGGCTAGTGCCACTGGATAAGTGTAAATAGCCGTGTATGGCCAGTGACGACAATTCCGAAGAGCATATTTCTAGATAGCATCATGCGTGGATGTAAGGTCACTGTTGTTACAAGCAGGCAGAAGAAACCAACAATCAGGATTGCACAAGGAGCAGCGGAAAACCCCACATCCGTGGTGCGTCAGTGAATCTCTGAACAGCCAGCCCCGATGGCTACCCTAATTTCGATTCCTTGCTAAGTATTTGTAAAAAGTTCCTTATTAGTTAGGTTTGGACTTCCGTTTCATTTATTTAAAACATCTTAACTATTATACACTAGCCCTTTATTTTATGCTGCCTACATTATTTGCCTTTAGTCTGAATAAAATGTAAGTGATATCATTGTGAGAGACATGCTTAGTCTTTTTGTTTGTTTGTTTTGTTTTTTGCAACAGAGTCTCACTCTTTCACCCAGGCTGGAGTGTGGTGATGTGATCTCCACTCACTGTAACCTCTGCCTCTCAGGTTCAGGTGATTCTCTTACCTCAGCTTCCCAAATAGCTGGGAATACAGGCGTGCGCCAGCACGCACAGCTGATTTTTGTATTTTTAGTAGGGATGGGGTTTCGCTATGTTGGCCAGGCTGGTCTTGAACTCCTGACCTCAAGTGATCTGCCTGTGTCGGCCTCCCAAAGCACTGGGATTACAGTGTGAACCACCGTGCCTGTTCACCGTAGTCTTTGTTTTATGCGGCCCTCAATGTTTGCAATGCTGAACGTGAATGTGTTCATTAAAAAAGAGCCCAGATGCAGGGGGTAGACCTTTTCCACATTTTGAGGTGCAGAGATCAAAATGTGAGGAAATGGTCTACACCTGCTCCTGGGAGGGAGGCGGCAGACTGCCACAAGGGAGACTGCCTTGTGACCGTCGCTAGTGCACCCAGTAACTAGAAGAGGAGGTCTGGTACACAAACAAACAGAGGAGCAGGCTGCATACCAGTCCAGATGGAGAGAACACGGCATCCCCTCGCATTTCCTCGCAGCAGTTATTCTGCAAGATAGAAATTTGATTACTGGATAGTCATTCCATCATTTAGAACAGCGACTTCCTACATACCAAGATGTAGTTTTATTCTAAATAGAAAATTATACACAATCAAATGTAGAAGATAGCAGAGGAAGTCCAGCTGCTCAGGGGAAAGTGGGTGGTTGGAAGCTCAAAGCCCTTTCCTCCCCTTTCCAGCTGGCCTGACTGATCCCCTTCTAGGGACCCACAGGGACTTTCCAGCAAGCCCTAGCCTTCTACAAAGCTCGGTTTCAATACCTCAAATTTATATGTAACTTTGCCCCTTGCTGAAACACAAATCTATTCAAAAAGGATAAGTTTTGCAGCTAGTAAGCCTTTAGTTATCAAACGGTCTACCATTATAATATGCAAGAAACAAAAAACAAAGTTACGTTGTAGGTTCAATATTTAGGGAAGTAAGGGCTTTGTTATTTTTCATGCCGGAAGAATTGACATCAGGCTAATTGTGAAACAGGTGTGTATGAACCTAGAGCTGTCAAAGGCAGTATTTCTAAAATATGCACGTTTCTTTTTAAATACTTTTAAAATTGTTTTAGCATAGAAATAATATACATTTAATAAAATGAGGAAAGGTAGAAAGAATTGTCACTAATAATGTTACTGCTAACGAAGTTTCATTGTCGAAAGATCTAAAATTTCTTTCCAATCTTACTCTGTGACTGCAGTTTTCTCTGTTGTAATCATATTCAACATGTAATATTATTTTTTCATATTTTAATTAAGAAGAAATCTTCATATTATATTAGCTGAGAAGATATTATTTTAATGAGGTTTGTGTGTATTGTGTGTGTTGTGTGGGGGTGTATTTTTTAATGGTTATTTCTGAAAGAATATCCTGTTTCTTCTTTCTGAAGAAACAGGAAATACAAATAAGACAAAAAATAATTATATCCTTTTATTATCCTATCAGCAGTATATAGATTGAAATTTGAATTTTATTTGGTTTTGGTTAATTTGCATGTAAATAGCCTTGTATCTAGTGGCCATTGTATTGATGAGCATAAATAGTGTCTTTCCTGGATACAAGGTCACCCTTCTGCTACAGGTCTTCAGAAAGAGCAATGCTAAGGATGGAAAAGAGAAGCAATTGAGATAACCCAAGACCTGCGTGCAACCTTGACCTCCATAAACCAGCCCTGATGGCTACTCTAACTCCAGAGTTCTTGTGATGGATTTATAAAGTTATTCATGGTTAAGATGGAATTTCAGTTGCATAGATCTGAAAACATCCTAACTAGCACAGATTTTCCCTTCTTTGTATTAATTGTGTCCTATCTTTACCAAGACACTGCTCTATGCTTATTAGCATTAAACATTATCCTTCAAAAAAAATCTGCAAGAGTTTTCTAACAAAAAACAATACAAACTAAACTTTCCTGCTTGTTGCCTGTTACACAATATTGAAATCTTTCTTAAATTCCCAACAACTGAAGGGGTTACCCCGATGTGCAAATGAGGAAATGACAACACAGTATTCAGTGCAGTGTACACCCCGACACAGTCAGATTCTAAGCTCGGAGTCCATTGTTTGTTTCACACACATTTTACAACAGAACGCAATTTCAGGTCTGTGATCATACGTCATCTTCTCCTGGAAGCCTTCTCCTTTTATCCTGCTTAGAACTGCTACACCTGGCATCCACAGGCGTAATGACCCTTCCCCACACATCTGCCCTGTTTCCTTTCTATGTCGCATTTCATATTGTCTGACATCAAATAATATATTATTTATTTGTGCTTTTTTATTATCTCCTTCTTATAGCGTTATGATGGTAGAGATAGCTGTTGATTTTGTTCATTGCTGTATTCCCAGTATGTACGAATAAAAGATATTCAAAAATCATGTGCGGAATGTACGAATGAATGATGAGTGAGATTCTAGTTTGTTTCCCTTTTATTATTAGTGACATTAAAATTTTTTTCATAACGATTTGTCAGTCACATTATGTTTTTGAATTATGCCCATTTCTCCTCTGTGCCATGGATTGAATCTGGCCCCTGCATGCAACATGATGCCCTGTTGTGGAAGACTGAATGTGGAGAATGGTCTTTGCTAAAGTTATCTTTCCATGTGCAGCTCAATGGTTTCCTGTAACGATTTTTCTGGATATCAATCTCATGACTCATGATACAGCAATTGAATCTTGGGAAGTTATGCCTGTCCAGAGAGACTTAGATCACTTTTGCCAGACTGTGGTATGGTAGCTGCAAAGTCCGTTTAGGGTTTCACATATTACACAGCTGGACTTGGCTTGGGAAACCCCTTCTAGCTCGGCCACCTGTCTGGCACCAGGAGGTAGGCATTAGACAACTAATATTTTGAGTTAATTGATTGGCATTTTATGTCTTTCCTAGTACTTTATCAGTTTATCTAGCTGTATTTCCTGTATTCATAATAAAACAGTAATTTTTCATTATCTTTACTGGAAAACATTTTTCTCAGTTTCAGTATTTATTGTATAGTTTCCTGTATAGACTTGTATCTTAGACATGTTTCTTCTTTTATAAACCTGTTGCTTTTTTCTCTAACAAATTATTAATTCTTCATAACTCACCCAGAATTTTCACTTATTGACAAAAAATTTGCATTATGCTGTTCTTGACTAGAGTTCCAATTATCTCAAATAAGAAGTATATTCTCAGATTTCTGAGGTAATCACACAAAAATGCCATTAGGTACTTGTCTAAATTCTCCAATATAAAATAAAATTTACCATATCTGTACCTTGCTCAACTTTTGCATGTCTGACAGATTTCTATTTCAGCTTTTTAAAAAATCTATGAATTAAAGAACTTTTAAATAGATTTTTATTTGTGTGAATAGATGCCAAACTCTATGTTAGGTATTAAGGAAAGATCAGTGAATGAGACCAACAGAAAATACTTGGTCTTGTGACGTCTTTTCCCTCCAGCCCCTTGAACATTTATTGTTTGTATATAAAAACTTAAACGAAGTGCTGCTGAAAGTTGGCTACGGCATAATAAGCTCTGCAGTGAGAGTCAGCTTCTTTGTTTATGTTATCTGGTCCTAGTCTTAGCTCTGCTATTACAAAACTAGGTGAACTCGCAGGAATTTCCTTAACTTCTCAAGTGTGCCGTGTCTCAAACGTTTGCTGAAAACCAAACTCTTCATCTACCTCCTTAAACTGATCTACTCAACTCTCCTCTCCTGGCCAATGGCATCTCAAGTCTTTAAGACTCTCAGGCCAACCACCTTGAAGTCATTCTTAACACCTTCCTTTCTCTTATACAACTCATTTGACCTATTAAAAATATACATACCATCAGTTCTATTTTCAAAATAGGTCCACAATCTAATACTTCTTAAAATCTTCCTACCTTCTATCTTATGAAAGACAACATTATTTCTCACCTAGATAGTTACCATAGTCTCCTAAATTGTCTTTCTGATTCTATTTTTCTCCCTATGGCTTAATGTCCACAAGACTTCCAGTTATTTTTCTTTTAAATAGACTTTATATTTAAAGCAGTTTTAGGTTTATAGAAAATTTTAGGAGAAAAAACAGAGAGTTCTCATACGTCTCCCGTCCGCACATGTGCAACCTCCCCTACAATCGATATCTCAGGCCAGAGTGGTCCATTTGTCCATTGGTCCATTGACACATCACTATCATCCCAGAGTCCATAGTTTAGATTAGGGTTCACTCTTGGTGCGTGACATTCTATAGGTTTTAGCAAATGGATACTGACATGTGTCCATCCTTACAATGTAATACACAACCTGCTGTCATTTTAAAGTTGGGTTGAGTCTCTATTTTGTCCCAAAGCCTTCAAGGGCTCATGATCCAACTCAAAATAAAATTCTTAATCCTTCAGTGAATTTAAGACTCTGCCTGATGGGGCTTCTTGTTTTGTTTTGTTTCTCATCTGATCTCAGTCTCTGCTACAAACTCTCACTCACCCTGCTCCAGCCACATGAACTTCTTCTGCAGACACACAGACGCCCCCACTTGAGATCATTGCACACGTGCTTCCCTTTGCCCACAGTGCTCTTCATTATGGCATCTGCTCGGTTTGTTTCCTTGGATTCTGGCTTTTATTCAAGTTTTGCCTTAGCAGCAGGGCAGCATTCACTGGCCAGTCTTGATGCTGCGGCACCTTCATCACCCTCTGAATCCTCCTTCTGCTTTCTTTTTCCTCCATGAACTAAACTCCTCCAAACATTATATATACGTATTTTGTTGTTGTTGCTCGTGTGTTTGTTGTCTTTCTGTCCAGATATGATGTAAGTTTCAGGCAGGTAGAAATCTTGCTCTTTTCTCCACCATCTGAATAAATGAACTTCTTGGTGCCTCATTTATATTTCATCTGTAAAATAGGTATAATAATATAAGCCACAATATAAGATTGTTGGAATGAGTAAATAAATTAATATCATAAAGCACTTAGAATTATGTCTGGTATAAAGTGATTAGACACTTGCTAGTTGTTAGTTGTTCTTTTTTTTTTTTTTTTTGAGTTGGAGTCTCACTCTGTCACCAGGCTGGAGTGCAGTGGCATGACCTCAGCTCACTGCAACCTCTGTTTCCTGTGTTCAAGCAATTCTCCTGCCCCAGCCTCCTAAGTAGCTGGGACTGCAGATGCATGCCACCACAACCAGCTGATTCTTGTATTTTTAGTAGAGACGGGATTTCACCATGTTAGCCAGGATGGTCTCAATCTCTGGACCTTGTGATCTGCCGGCCTCAGCCTCCCAAAGTGCTGGTATTACAGGCATGAGCCACCGCACCTGGCCTCTATGTATATTATAACTGTACTAGGCCCTAAATGCTTAGCAACTGACATTTTAAAATGCATTAATATAGTGTTTAAAATGACAATTTTGTCCAATAGAAGAGCTGAATGTGGCTTAATCTACTCTTATATACTATAGCAACAATGATTACAATAATACTGTATATTGAGTAGCTACAATACAACAGAGACTTTATATATGTATTTCTTTTAATACTTAAAACAACCGTATGAGGCGGAAATTATGAGCCAGTCTCCTAGATCAGGAAACTCAGTTTCAGAGGGCGTAAAGTCCTCACCTCTGTAGGTCAGGTACCCGGTAAGAGGTGGATTCGGAATGCGGTCCCATAATGCTCTGGTTTCAAAGCCTTACTCATTCTCTAATGGAAAGATTGAAGGTTATGGTGGCTGGGGCAGGGCGGGGCGGTTGCTGGGGATCGGGGGCGGGAGGGTGTGGGTTGGAACTCTCAGGAGACATGACACGCATAAGTAATTGCCTAGCAATGGTGGCACTGGCTCTGAAGCCAAGAACTCTGTGAGCCCCTAAGACAGCACCCCAATGTAGTTTTCTTGCAGGAGGCTTATCTGGAGAGCTGAGGTGTTTCCCAAGGATCTTCAAGGAAACTTTTCACTATATCACAAGTTTTTGCAATTTGACAATTTTCACAAAAAATGTAATAAGTGGAAATGAACAGGTAATATTTATCATGTGAAAAAGTCCATATTCTCTTGTCTGGGTAAAGTGATAGTTCTTGTTAGATAATATTTAAACTCCCACCTTTAGAATTTCACTGGATGTTTTTAAAATATCTGATTGATGAATTGCAGGTAGTCATTTTGTTTTGTGTATTTGTTTCTGCTTTTGAGGCTGTGTGTATATGTAATTTGTCCTTTGTTTTCAAAATTTGTTCTGGATTTCTTGCAAAGAGCAATACTCACATTGTTTGGTTTGTTGTCATTATCTTCCTCTTCAGATGGATATTAGTGTTATTGTGGGGAAAACGATCACAGAAAGACTTTTCTGGGTTAAAGTAGTAGGTGGGAAGTAGTATTAAGAGGTTATTTTTAACTACAAAAATAATTATATGAATTTCTTGATTTGCATTTTAGTTTCACAGAGAAAAGAATGTCTATGTTCAAAATCAGGTTATTCCCCTTATGTTAAGAAGCTTCCAACCTTATTTTTTTTTCTATTTTTCATAACTCACTGGAATGTGAAAATGTTTAAGGGAACCAGATTCTTTAATAAAGAAAGCCTCTCTCACCTCCAGAAAATTAACGAAGGTCATGGCTGCAGTTTTAAGCATTTTGAATCGTATATACTATATTGATTTTTACCCAGTATTAAATTAGGGTAACTTCTTAAAGAGCAAATGATAATTGAAATGATTTACTGAAAAAGCAAATAAAAAGATTAGTACTATTTCCTAAGTCCCTATAGTTATGTTAAGAAAACAATTATGGAGCTATTTAATCTTTAATGTAGACAAATCTTTCTTGAGTGTGGACACGCATTTTGGTATTCATTGCCAGCTGAATGAAGAAACACATTTTAACAATCTTAATTTAAAATAGTCTCTTCTCATCCTTCACTTGCTTCTTGGCATGACCAGATAATGGGTGGTTTGAACATTCACAGAGCAAGAACTACATACAGAGACTTGTAAATATCATCTTACATAATTCTTACTAATACATAAGGCAAAACTTTTCATCCCCCTCATGCAAGTGAAAAACTTGAGTTCTAGAAAGCTGGAGTAAATTGCTTAAGTCACAGAGATAGAGATAGTGTCTCTACACAAAATTGCTTTTTCTCCTTACAGCGTGGGACTTTATGGGATTTTTTTTAAAACCATCAACACAGAAAATATACCATGTATGTATGTGCAGTGAAACAAGATCAAGCAAAATAGAAGTGGATAAATTACAGGGCCATTTTGTCATCTGATTTCCAAACCTACCCTGCAGAACTTATCAGTGTCATGATTAGATGTGTAACTTTCTGCATTTTTCAATGTCTAGACATCAGGAGTAACAAATCCTGACTTGGCCAACATTTACCGACACACATGTTTTGCTTGGCTAACACTGTATCTGAAAGCATTTAAATGAAATGAAAAACATTAAACACACACCCAAGAATATACATTAATATCTGAATCTAGTTCTCTTCTCTTGAAAAATCTAAATATCTGACAAAACAGTGCACTGGTACCTGCATAGTAACAGTTGATGGGCACTGGGAGGACGTTTTGCTCAGTGCAGCCAGACTTCTCCTTGTGCCAAGCAGAATGCAGGACAATAGAAGTCCTGGGTCACATCTGCCCTGGTGTTACCTGGCTGGGCCCTGGGAGCACTTTTTATTTGTATCCTGCATGTTTTTTGATTAAGTTACTTTCTCTACTTCATGTTCTAAAAGACTGCCTTTCCCTATCTTTCCTGGACTTTAAAAATGCCTACCTAGTAGACCATTGTTTGGATACATCATCACTTGTTTAACCCTCCTGCTAGAGTTGGCATGGTTCCCATTTTTGCTGTTGAAATGCTTTAATGAATATTCTTATAGATATATCTTTGCCATTTATGCTTATGCTTCAGTAAGATAAATTTTCATAGGTGGAATTGGAGGGAAAAAGTATACACATTGTATACTTTGATGAATTGGCCGGATTGCCCTCTGATATTTGCCCTGAATATATCACATGTAGGAGGTCATCAGAGCTCCTACTCCCTGGAGCCCTTGAGTGGGAAAAGTCACATATAAAGAGACCCTCAAATTCTGGAAACACTTTGGGGAATGTGTGTATTGTAGAACAATGAAAGAAATAAAATACTGTAAACTTTTAAAAAAATGGTTTTAAACGAGTTATGTCCACGCTGAACTTCATTCTAGAGGTCAGTGTTGACACATTACAATTGCCCTTAGTTCTACTGTGAGCCAGGTAATGAAGAAGCCACAGGAAACTGTGCTCCACTTTTCTTCCATCAGCATTGGTAAACACGATGATAAAGATGTGGAAAAGGAAGCATTGTTGTAGAAAAGTATACCTAGCTTTTAACCTATTGTTTGAGTGGATTTAGGGAAGAAAAAAATCCCCCCTGAGAAGGAAATATAATAAATACCATTTAGGAACTACAGAGATATAAATATAATTATGAGAAGAATGTGTTATTTCTGCCAATTACTGCTGGAAATCTAAAAAGGAAATTAAGACTCTTTACAACCCATCAAAATCTGTTCACTTTACAAAGAATAAATTCTGCTTAAACCTAACCTCAGGTGAGATTTGTGAAAGATTGATCTGACATCCATCTCCTGCAAGAAAAAGACTGAGAGAATCTGAGCACCGGAGTGTTTATGAATGTGCTCATTCAACAGAATGTGATCATCAATCTATTTATTTTTATATATCAACGAAGATTACTTCTGTTTTACACATTCCTCTTTAATGATTCATTTTTAAAATGTGTGTATATCTCCCTCAGGTAGAATGTAAAGATTGGGCCTTATGTTCATTAAGATTTAAATAGGTTTTACTTTTCAAAAAATAAATTGCTTGTCCAAGTGATCAACTCTACAAAAAAGAAAATACTATATGTTCTGTATCATAGAAGACATCTCCACAACAAGCATTGTAAGACAGAGTCATAGAATTTTTCTATGCTGAAATGTAATCAAGTATTACATATCTTCCAAATCATTAAATTCTTAATATGTCCCATTTTCACCTTTTCAGTTCTTATTCTTCTGTAAGTAGTTAATCACAGTGAATGTCTTTTGTCTGCTTTACTAGAAATTGAATGAAAAAAATCAATATATCATTTAGGCCAATCCTTGCTCTGCAAAGATCATATTTCATAGCTTTTTCCCCCCACTATATACTTTGTAAAATGAACATGGCTTCTAAAACTATGGAAATAAACATGCCACTTTAGAAATGAGAACA
Source organism: Saguinus oedipus (assembly GCA_031835075.1). Taxonomy (NCBI): domain Eukaryota; kingdom Metazoa; phylum Chordata; class Mammalia; order Primates; family Cebidae; genus Saguinus; species Saguinus oedipus. The sequence goes on along the minus strand of CM063169.1, from coordinate 8,778,411 downwards.
TGCGTTAAGCTTATCAGCGTAGGCTATAGATCACATTTTGCTAAAGAGACCTTGAATTTGAGATCATCCTGATATATTAAAGCAATAAATATTAATCCATTCCTCCAATATTTGTTGACGGTCTAATTTGGGCTATGCCCTCTGTAAAGTGTTGTAAATGATAGTTGGAAGTATCTGGCAGTTTCTTCTTTATAATCTCAGTGACATAGTTATCTAGGTAACAACAAAAAGCCCCCATAATTACTGGCCCAAATGGAACAAAACAGAAAGACCATTGATAAGCATAAAGTTCTTCACTTAGTTTAAAAGTCATCTCTTTTATATGTTCAAGCTCACAAAGAACTAGGAACTCTCTACAAACTGGAGATGACAGTGTAGCCACTGCTAAAAGCCCTCATACGATTCTCCTTTTAATGTATCTATCATCATCCCAAACTAAGGCTCAAAGATGTTAACTAGGTTCTCACAATTGGTAAGAAACTAGCCAGAATCAGATGGGGGAGAAAATGTCAGTGTACCCAGCATATGGTTTATGTTCAATAAAGTGTTGAAGAATGAATAAATAAATGAACTTTCTATAGCATGCTTTTAATAAATATATTATTTTAAAAGTGACTTTATTCCCTATTTTTAATTCTAGGGAGGAATAAAATACATGGGGAATAAGTTAGAATATAGCAATTTTCTCAGGATATTGGTTGTCCAACTCTAGACAAGAGGTCTACAAACTACAGCCTAAAGGCTTGTGCGTGGTGCTGTAATAAATTTTTTTAAGCAAACAGTTACCCATTCATTTACTTTTGTCTACTGTTTCTCATAAAGCCTAAATTATTACAGTCTGGCTCTTCACCCATACCCCTGCCATCAGCTGTGTTTCAGCAGCATCCATGATAATTATTTTTCAGTAGTTCTGATGATTTGTTTTAGATAAAACGATGCAAAATAAAAGCAGCAAAAGCAGAAAATGTCAGTAGTTCCTTGTATATCTGAGTTTCTTCATTCTAGTTGTATCATTTCCCAAACTTATATTCTTTTTAACCAAGCTTACCTTGGGAAGTACTGTATATATATATATATATATATATATATATATATATATATATATATACTAACTTCCTACTCAGATCCTTAATAAGCTTTAGGTAAATTCTTACTCTTATTCCAAGTAAACTACAAGTTAAGAGTCAGGTTCACTTGTTTGCTCCCATTACATTCCAGTCATCTTCAAGGATGGAACTCTTCTTCTTCTGCAGAATGCTCAACAGAAACTTACATAGAAAATATTTTCCTATTTTCTGTGTAGAAGAACTGGGAGAAACTGCCACAGGTAGTGTTGACACACACATTTAAAGATAATAATGACAAGATTTCTTGCCAGACTTGAAGGTCTAGTACACTAATAAAGCTTGTTACAAACCATGAATGAGAAATGAACATGGTAATTAGAAGTTTGTCTATTTTAGTGTGGTTTTTTTTCACAGAGCCATAGACCTTAAGTCTTGGAATTACCTGGGGTACTTGTTAAAAGTGCTGATTTGGGGGTTTCACCAAAAATTTATTAGAATATTGTGATTGTGATGGGGATCTTCATGTTAACACAAATGCCCAGGTAGTTTATATATATATGCCTTACTTTAAAATTTAAAAAGGATCAGGAAGATCAAAAATGTCCCAAGAGAGACTCCCAATGCCACTTGCCCATGATATTCCCATGTTCCCCAGAATTTTTCTAAAGTCAGATATCATGGAAATGCTAAGAATAGCTGCCTTGGGATAATGGTAGTAAGGCAGTGCAAGAGGATTACAGCAACTCTAGAAAGAAACACAAAACAGAGATTTGCACCTATCATAGGAATCTCTCCACCAAATTGCAAGACATCAAAAAAATTTTGCAAAAAAGCCCTGGTTTTATTTCTTACTTGTCCATATGGCTTTTCTTGAATCCTTGAGTCTTCCTAGATTGTCTTGTCCACTAAATTTGATTGCAAATTTAGTTTATTGTTCATTATTTCATGAATATTTATATTGCATTAATTATTAAAATACTCTGTTGTTTTAGATTTGCTAATCCTTGTCTGCCTATTGTATTAGTCAGGGAAAAGTATTTTATTTGACTATAGATTGTGAGACAAAGTGGGTACAATTAAAGCTATTTTAACAAATACATGTGACATGATTGATTTACTAGTAATTTTGAATAGATAGTAACATGTATCAGGTATATAAATAAGCTTATTCGTGGTGATGTGAAGAGCAACAGGCATAATACGAGTCATGACTGGGGCTAAGCTATTTCATCTTCTCTGTTTTGATTTCATATAATGGCGTCAGCAACTTAGAAATAATCTGCAGGCAGAACAGCAACTTCAAGGTCATATAATATTGAGAAATACAGGGATAAACAATGAAACTAAGAAGACAGAGCATAGAGTGTGCTTGTTCCACTAATTGAGTAGTCTTGGACAGGAATTTTTTTGCAGCCCTGAGAGCTAAAATTTAATAGTTTGAATAACAACAGCAAAAAGACTGGTGAAAATAAGAGAAAAGTTTTCCTGAGTGAAAAAGGTGCGAAAAATAGCACATCTCCAGTGGCATAGAAGGAATCAGGTATCATGAGTATTAAATTAGGAGAAGACAACTTGAAGTGGGTTGGTGGGTTGTTCAAGGTGGTAATACAATGCGTGTGTGCTCCAAAGGAAAGATGTTTGATTAGTGATAAGGGCATATGTGTTTCAGGTAGCTAGATGTCAGAACTGTAAAGAATTGACTAGATGTTTGAAGATGTGTAGATTCAGAAAGGAAGCAGAATGTCATAAAGCTTGGTTGCAAAATCAGTGGTGGTACGTAAACTTTTAATGAACGACTAAGAAAGAGAGTTCAAAAACAAGACCAATAGGGAACTCAGAATATATGGTTTAGACATTAGATTCTCAGCCAAGGAAATGAGGGAAGGCCACATTCCTGAAGTCAAATAAAAGACTAGGCAGACATTTCCTCAGAGGGACATCTGGGATCACCAAAAGGATCAGCGATTTATGTGGATATGAGGAAAGGTGTTTCCTGCTGCCAACCTTAGCAGGCTGGTCCCCAGATGGGTGACATTCCACTTCTTTGGGGATCTCTGTGGTTGTCATAAAGCTTTTCCCAGTTTTGAGGTTTAACTTTATGTGGAATATGCGAGAATAGAAAGTAAAAGTGGAGACTATCTCTTTAAAGCTTACTGCAGTTTATCACAAAATGTAACTTCATCAGATTTGCAATTTCATCAAACCTATCCTATGGCCATAGTAAGTGGGTAGTAATTACTTCTGCAGGAGAATGTAATTATTACTCCAAACCTTCTCATAGGAGCAAAAATTAGTACTGTCTTTGCGTATCTTCTGTGCTAAATTCAGCATAGGTAGCCTGAGGAGATGAGAAGTGCCACCTTTGTAAAGAGAAGCTAAAGAAAGATATATGGCTTTGATTAGATAGAAATATAGATAGAGATACAGCGTATGATAGATTATATATTGACAACACATGTATATATGTTAGAGCTAAAGATACATGGGTTATATACAAAATACAGACAGATTATAAATAATAATTGTTATGGTCTGGCTCTGTGTTCCCACCCAAATTTCATCTTGAATTGTAATTCGAATTGTAATCTCCAAGTGTTGTGGGAGGAACCTCATTGGAGGTGATTAGATCACAGAGGTGGTCACCCCATTCTGTCATTGTGATAGTGAGTGAGTTCTCACAAGATCTAATGGTTTTATTAGGGGCTTTTCCCCAGTTAGTCTGCATTTCTCCTTCCTGCTGCCATGTGAAGAAGGACCTCTTTGCTTCCCCTTCTGCTATGACTGTAAGCTTCCTGAGGCCTCCCCAGCCCTGCCAAACTGTGATTCAATTACATCTCTTAAAAATTTCCTAGTCTCGGGTATTTCTTCATAGCAGCATGTAAACAGACTAATACAATAATCTCCACAGAACTTACACATGGGAAGATTTCTATATTAAACATCAGAATCACCTAAAGATACCTTAAAAATATGTATCTGGTTCCAGCTAAACACACTTGATGTAAATATTTGATTGTAGATTTATAATTTTTGCAGTTCCTAGGCATTGTTTTCATAGTCCCATCACTGGTTGCTGGAAACCTCAGAGTTCCTCCAATTCCAACCTAATGGACAACCCAGCCTGAGAACTCTAAAGGCAGGAGGTGAGGCCATTAGGAGGCATCAGAATTGCTTAGTCTGTGTCCGAAACTAACATATTCGAATTGACATTATGGCTCAAAAGCTAATCTTAACATTTGCACTGATTAGTCTACTGCTTCTTCTACAAAACACTCACCATGTATTTCCCTGCTGTTACTGTTGGGTTGTGGCAACGGAAAGTGATCTACAGCAGAACTGCCTGGCTAGAGCTGCCTACAATTTGGAAAATAATTAAGTGCATTTGCAGCTGATTTTTCAGATTCCTGGGATGGAGGAGGCCTATGTTCAGTGAACACACGCAAACGAGGAAACCTCTAAGGGAAAACAAGAATTTGAGCCAAATGTATCTTACCAGCTCTCAACTTTCAAAAGAGTGACTAGATCTGGCACACAATTTTGTTAGCTTAGTTTGTTCTGTTGCTTGTTTTGCTTCCAGTAACTTGCTTCTCTGCTACCCGCCTCCCCTTTTCTGGGCTCTTTCAAGGTCACAGCTTCTGAAAGCTGCTCACTCCTGACTTTCCCCGAGGCCTCGTAGAGGAGTGAAGTCTCTCAGAGGTATTCCCGAAGAAGCTTTGGTTGCTGGTCAAAAAGAAATAGCTTTGCTCCTCTCATGCTCCATTCACTGAGATGTTCAGAGCAATCAGATGTATCATGAAGAGTAATGAGCCTAATTTAAAGGCAATAGAACAGACCAAATGTTTTATTTGCCCGAGATGCTATCCTTCAGAAACCTTGTTTTGTAGTTTGATGTTACTGCCCGAAGACTCTGCCACCATCTAGTTTAATTCTAAGCTACTCTGCTCCTTAAATCTGACAGCAAATATTCCATTTCTTTAAAATTAAATTTAATTGAATGTAGTTTTTATTAAATTATTTTCTTTGACTTTTACATCAAAGTGTAGGGTAATAACTTTCAAGCTTTATTTAAAAAAGAGAAAACAAATGAAATATTTTGTTAAACTCTGGAGCAGTTGATCCTTGAACAACATGAATTTGAACTGTGTGGGTCTACTTATATGCAGATTTTTTTTCAATAGACGTATTTAAAAAAATTTTGGAGATTTGCTATAATTTGAAAAAAACCTCAGATGAACTGCCACCCCTGAGACAGCAAAACCAAGCCCTTCTCTTCTTCCTGTTCTTCAGCCTACCCAAAATGAAAACCACAAGGACGAAGATCTTTATGATGATCCACTTTCATGTAATAAATATTAAATGTATTTTCTCTTCCTTATGATTTTCTTAATACAATTTTATTTTCTCTATTTTAAGAGTACAGTATATAATACATGTAATATACAAAATATGTGTTAATCGACTGTTTATATTATTGTTAAGGCTTCTAGTAAACAGTACACTAGTAGTTAAGTTTTTGGGGAGTCAAAGCTATATTCAGATTTTCAACCATGCATGAGTGGGCACTCCTAACCCCTGCATTGTTCAAGGGTCAATTGCGTATATGTCAGTTTAAAGTTGAACCTTCTCCTTACAGCTCCCCCTTACTTACTCCTGTATCCCTAAATACCTTTGGAGAGTCACGAAATATCTGAATAATACAACTGTGATTTTATTGCTTTTGGGTAGTAGATTGTTTACCTGTTTAACATGGTGTTTGAAATAGCACTTTTTGCCATACTGCTTGAAGAAGGTAGCTTTTAATCAAAAAATAATTATTTGAATTTTTTAGCATTTATTTGTAGCCTGCACATCTATAGCTAAAGCTAAGCAATTGATAGACATTAATCATTGTCCTCAGAAAGTCACTTCATATTTTTATGATTTTTATTATAAATTCCCACTGATCATTCTTTGCTTTCCAGAAAAATCTGTTGAACTTCGAAAAAATTTATTCTCTAAATGAGAACATTATGTCTGATAAATGGAGATAGTCAGTATTTGGATGAAAACGTGAGCAAAGTGAAATAGTGAGATAATAATTTTTATTAAAAATATGATCAGTAGTAATACCAAGTATTTTGCTTCAATATCTGTAAACAGTAAATGGACAACTAAAAAAGAATGATGACAATAGACGATTCCAGATTTCTATTTGAGTTACACTAGTAACAAAGATGTAAAATTATTTCATATTCTCCCAGGTATTAGTGCAATCAACAAAACAGCAGATGCCATTCCTCATGGGCACCTGCTTATGTACTGAATAAGAAAGATACAATAACTGACTTGACCCAGATGTCCATGTCAAGTCGTTGAGAATCTGAAATGGTAAAATTTCTAAAGAAATATGAAAAGAATGTTAAATTTTTAAAAAATGCTTTCAATTCATGTAAAATAAGTTCAAGTAAGGAATAGCTCTTTAAAAAGTCTGTGACTTAAAATGTATATAAAATAATTTTAAACCGGCATGGAGTCAAAACTAACTCTGCAACTATACTTTTCTTTATAAGACACTTTTTAATCTTATGATTGTGACAATATTTCCTTATAGCTCACTATTCTCTGGGCATAGTCTCATCTAAAATTATAATAAATATGGTATTCTATAGCTCTACTTTTCCAGAAGTCTAGCTATCACTACTTTTCAGTCTGTGAGATATGTCACAAAAATTCCTATGTGGTTTGCTGTTCTGTCAAAACTCTAAAGTTGTGTCTACTTTTTCCTAAGAAATCTAAAAATGCAGGCTTGATATGCTGGTCAAATCAAGCCTTCATCAGTCACGTTTATTTGAAACCTGATATTTTGTTTGGAAGGAAAGAAATAAAGTTGGCTAATAGTTCACAGAAAACAGTTTGTTGCAGGCATGCAAGTCACTTGGAAATCAACAGGAAGGCTATACAAGAAGACTTAAGAACTCAGGTCTAGACAAATGGCGCATCACTGTAACAAAAATTAAGGTCACATTCAGGAATGACCAGGGTGGCGTGCAGTTGCCACAAGCCCTAGATGACCACCACTGTCTCTGGACCGTTAATGCTGCCAGCTCCAGGGGAATGAATTCTACAGTATCTCTGCTGGCCATCACCCACGCAAAGACTCAAGCAAGGACTTGCTTGGGTCTGGTGGCCTTACTGGAGCTATGAAAATCTTAGAAATCAAGCCTTTGCTCTTTTATTATTTCTTTTTATTTTTTGTACTAAGGTAGATTTAGAAAGAGAACTGAACTGAAGTATTGGACATCCAAAAGAAGAAAGAGCACCATTAGCTCAAGTTGTATTGTTTTATTAAACAGAGATTGATGAAACACAATTTGTATTATTACCACCAAGTTTTAACATGTCCATTATAGAATAATTAGAAAATATAGATAAGCAAAGAGAAACACAATAGTACTCCGAACTCATCCACCCAGAACTAATAAAATGTCAACATTTTGTTGTGTAACTCAAGATTTTTAAAAATGCTTTTAAATAAAAACGTGGTTACCTGTGTGTGTATCTACACAGACATATGTATACACACACACATACATACACATGTACGAACACAAGCACAGAGTGGAGTAAGTTGAGAAGACAGAGAAATATATCTTAAGTACTTTTCACATCTTTACAATTTTTCTACATAATTTCTGTTTACATGCATAAATGTCATTATATTGCCATATCATAATTCACTTAATCTATCACCCTATTGTTGCCATGCAGGGACTTTTTCTCATTTATTTTCTTATTTTAAACAAGCCTGCAATAAACATTTAAAAGATAAATTTTTAGATGATTTACTACAGAATCAAAGTAGAATACATGATTGCCTTTTATAGGGAAACGTAAGTGCAGATTATTGAACTCTGACAGAGTTAGGGTCCTGTAGTTAACAGCTGCTGATTTCTAATTGGATCCATCCAAGTTATGCTTTCATAAACTATAAATATGTGTTTACAGGACTAGAGTCTGAAGTGGCTTCCTTTCTCTAAACCGTTTAATAAAGATAAGGCTCAAAAACATGAACCACAGATGACAAATCAGGAGATATTCTGAAGGGAGTCCGGTCATTAGCAAACATACCAAAGACTAGAGAATTTTCATCACCTTCACCCTGACCCCCATCCACGCCTGGTAAGGTCAGAATTTTATTTAATCTTCCAAGACAACTCAAATATTGCCCCTCGAAAAAAGCTTGTTCTTTATCTGAAAGTGATCTTAGGCCTTGCTTTCTCAATGTTTTTTCTGTCACCACCACCCCATCCCCAGCAAATTTTGCTTTTAAAATGTGTCACTCCACACGTGTTCTCATCTTCAAGTGTTCAACATTTTTCACCTAGTATTGTTTTTTAACTGACCCAAGAGGGAAAATACTTTTTCTACAAATATATGTGCTAAATTTTAAGAATATACAATTTTAAAAAGTACAAATTAGAAGATAGAGTCTTCTATAATCCACTTCTTACATCAAATCAGATTCCTAATGCCATTGTTCACCAGGATTTCTTCCCTAGCACCCCTCATCTTCTCTCAATAAATACAAGTCTCCCCAGTCAACATCATTCATTACCAATAGAGTCAAATCCCAACAGGCAAATGATTCAAACCTATTTTTTAATTTCAGGACACTTATTTTCAAATGTCTGTTCTATTCCTTTACCTGAAAAATTATTTCCATGTCTCTGCCTTGGTTCTGAAGCCAGACCTGTCCTGATTCCAATTAGATCAGCTGTAACTTTTCAGTCTTGCCTTCCTCCTCATGCAGATCCCATTGAGAGTATAAAGTACCTTTGTATTGGTTCCTAATATACTCTGAGACTCACTCTGACTGCACATATCTACTCCTAATCCGTGGAGAGTGTCTTGATGATGAAATGCGCAAATTAGCTTCTCCTTCGTTGACTCTTCACCCAGTTAAAGAAAGGATGGTGTCAGCTTCCTCAAACCACCCAGCTGATCATGGAGAGAGATCATTTGTCAAAAGACAGTTGATGTCCTGTTACCAGGAAAATAAAGAAACAAAAGGTGTGTCCCCTACTCTGTCTTCTCCGTACCTGCTGCCATTTTCCAGGCATCCTTCATCCCCCACAGGAACACATCAAACCATTTCCTTGTTCATCCACTATCTTGTGAAGAATGTCTTCTCCCTCTAATATTCTCCAGTCAGTTAAGATGACTGATTTGAAAGAAACAGGTATGATCTTGTCACTCTTATTTAAAACACATCAATTTATATGTAGTTAAAAATACTTGAATTTCTAAAGCATAGCTCAGTGTCCTATTATGGCTCTATCTCTAGTCATAATCTAAACTAGAATGCTCAGTGTTCCCAGAAATGGGATCCACTTTTTTATGTTTCTGTGCCTTAGCATAAGCTGTTCTCTTAGCTGGAATATTTCTACTGTACAGTTTTTCCTGGCCCCTGTCTCCACTGCCCCACCCCTTCCCCTAATAGATGAGTTGCTTTTGAATCCATGTTTCCATGACACATTGCAAAACTCCCTGTCAAGGTACTAATCATGTGAATGCAGGAATTTATACTTACATTTCAGTCTCTCTTAGTTAACTGCAAGTTGCCAAGGTTGTCTTCTCAGCTTTACAAACCAGGATGTCTAAGAAAGTGCTTTGCATAAAACATAAACTCAGCAAACATTTGCTAAATTGAATTTTTGGACACTTAGCAACAGAAATATTTCAGAGTAGTTCATATTATTCTTGTTAATCAAATCAGCTTCAATCATCCAACATAGCTATGCTAAGGAGGTACAAGTTACTCCAGTGTTTCTGACATATTTTTATATGCATAGCAGTTATTTACTGGTCAAAATTACTGGGGAAATAATTTTTACTACGAGCATGCCCTATAATTTGTATAGACTATATTCTTCTTATCCAAGTACAATTCACAATGCCAGACTCAGAGATTATTGATGTTTATAGAAACATGACAATAGTGAGATTCTCTTCTCTCAAAGACTGAGTGTGATGTTCAGCCATCCATGATGGAAGGCCAAGTAGAAAACATCTCCGAGACTGTGATGTGATGATTTCTTTGTGCACAGATGATACAATTCCAAGTTGCAATGCACTCCATTAATTAAACAAGTCTGCATGCTCATAATTTAATTTGCTAAAAGAATTCACAAGAGGGATGGGAAACTGGGTTCCCTTGCTTCCCATAAATGTAATTGACATAATGAGCAGCTTTCTTCTCTTCTGAGTCACAATGCCTTACAGTAATACCTGCCTCACGTGATATCAAGTTCTCTTTGACTTGCACAGAGAAATAATTTCCTAAGTGCAATTCAACTCGATGTAGATAGATATCATCTGGCATCAGAGACTTCAGAAGTAAAGCACATGAAAATGACTTCAATGAACTTGGTGCTTGGAATGGTAAAAACCTTAGTTCAATAATAATTCCCATGAAAATACTACATATTTCTCTCTCACTCTAGGTGTTTTCAATTAAAGCTTGCAAAATTTAAAATGGAAAAGAAAAAATCTTAGACTAAAATGTGAAATATGTTACATTTCATTTTGATTAGCTGTTTATACAGCACTATCATATGTATTAACATACTGGGTGTTTTATGTATCAAGTTGATGAAAGAAATTTTCTTATCATCTTCATAATCGTCTTATTTTATAAATGATAAAACAGAGGAGTTGAAGGATATAGTCATTTTACCAGTCTCATATTGTTTAAAAGCGGTAGAAACTTGAACTGGAATCTTTGCCTTCTTATTTCTAATGCTATGCTTTTTCCACAGTGTAATTCTAAGATTTTACAGCACTTACAATTGAGTCATGATCATACTAAATGCTCAGCAATTATATGCCCAGTGAATAGACACAATAGAATAAAATGCATACTTTTTATTATACCACTTTTTTTAAAAAAATTAATGTATTCCTATTGCTGACCATTATAAGATTAAATGTCTTTATTACAAATTTTAACTTCCTCTAAGATTACAGTCACAAATTTCGGATTTTTTTTTCTTAATTTAAAAATGATATTTTTAGACCTCTAAGATAAAATAACCAATCAAAGTAGAATAAAATCTTTTATTTTCTGAATATACTTTAGACATCTCATTCTATCAAGATTTTATGTTATTTTTTGTTTGTTTCTCTCCTGCTCCTTCCTATTGGTTGTTTTTTCCCAGTTAATTATGTGTAGCCTTTTCAGGTTTCAAATGCAATTTCTTTCTTTCCTTTCTGAGCTGCATTGTTCACAATCATAAAGAAAAATAACCAGGGAGCTAATAAATGTCATTTTTTACATGTTATATAAAGTATTTATAAAACACTAAGCAATGTTCAAGTATCTTTAGAATTGGCCATTTAAGACTTTAATATCTGGCACTGAGAAAAATAGTACTTTGAAAGCTTTCATTTTATACTGAAGCTATAGAAATTTCAGCACCTACTGATAGGTTTTGAACACTTACAAGTGAATGAAACAAATTAAATGACAAACTCCTACCAGTGTTTAAAACATAATATTTTAGTAGCTGCTTTATTTATTGAATAAAAATAGAATACCAAGCAACTACTCAATGAACTTGGCTTTTATTATTCCTGAACCCAACTTGGTTATACATTTTATTATATAGAGAAAGATATATTTTACATTTTCAATTAATTCAACATATTTCTCAGATCTCTTAGTTCTTATATTAGTGTCTATGAAGATAATAGAGAGTATATGTTTATATCTGTATATCTAAACATAGACCTATTATAACCTTCCTTTCAAGAAGGTTATTTGAAAATGTTAACCTTGGTGTTTTTTATTTACAATTCTCTTTTCCCTCTTCTGATCCTTCACCCATCTGGGCTAAAGTCTAGACCTAAGGAGGCTTCTATTTCAGGGATGGGATAATCTGCCAAGCAAGAGTTTATTCAAGCAGAGTTTGAAATAAAGGTTTCAAAAGCATGGACTGTTGATACTTTGAAAGGACTCTCATCATAATGTGTATGTAACTTGCTATAAAGAATAATGCCCATTATTGACTAAATGTTTATGTCCTCCTAAAATTCACATGGTGAAACCCTAACTCTCAACGTGATGATTATGGGGAGATGGTGCCTTCGGGAAGTAATTGGTTTAGTTGCGATTGTGAGGGTAGGGCCTAATGGTAGGATTCGTGCCTTTGTAAGAAAAAGACACCAGAGCTTTCTCATTCTTTCTGTGCCATGAGGGGCCACAGTAAGAATGTGACCATCTGCAAGCCAGGAGGAGAGTCGTCAGTGGAACCTGCCCATAATGACATTCCGGTCTGTAACTTTTCAGCCTCCAGAACCATGAGAAATAAATTTCTGGTGTTTAAGTCACACAGCCTATGGTATTTTGTTTTAGTTGACCAAAACAATGCCCAATGAATTAAGTTTTCTTTTTGTGGGCTGAGGAGACCTGTAAAAGGGAATAGCATGGGACTGTGAGAGAGATCTTTGATTCCAGTTCTCTTCCTGTTCCCCATCTCCTTTTTCCATCACCAGAAATCACACAAAACCTAAATATGATTATGAATGTGAAAGCAGACAATGGCTATGTCCTACTTCCCATTTGGAAGTGGAAGGAAAAAAGTAGCTTGCAGCATACTCTGAAAACCATGGCATAATGCCAAGGGCACTGTGTGTGGTGTCAAGACAGTGGGGAGCTGAGGTTACCTCACGAAATTGTCTGGTGCTCCAAAGAACACCTGCAAAGCAGCCAGTGTTTCCCATGTCCACGGGAAGGACATGCACTTAGACGAGTGAAGGGCGGTAGACTTAGAGAGGCCACGGGGTTGGGATGAAGAAATCTGATCGCAGACAATACTGTGGGCAGCAGGCCAGATTTCATATACAATTAAAGTAATCGCAGGGGCTGCTCACAAGACCAGGCAGGGCAGTGCCAACTCTGAGGGTGCCAGTGTAGGCCAGATAACGAGGCCAGACATTCACCACCTTATATTGTTGCTCTTAATAAATCTCCAGAATTTTGCATCAATCCTAGAGAGGAAGGGAGGTTAGATAATCCTTAATTAAGTACCTAAAAGTTTTGGCAATGAGGAAAATAATGATAAGCTTGAAATATGAAAATCTGCGTATCTGTTGGGTATGGTGACTCACACCTGTAATTTTATCACGTTGGGAGTCCAAGGTGGGAGCACTGCTTGAGCCCAGGAGTATGAGCAACATAGTAACACCTTGTCTTTACAGAAAATTTTAAAAAATTAGCCAGAAGTGACGGTACATGCCTGTAGTCCCAGATACTCAGGAGATTAAGACTGCAGTCTCAAAAACAAAACAAAACAACAAAAAACAACAGAAAAAAAGAAAAGTTGCATATCTAAGTTTTGCCCTGAAACTATTACAGTTGTTCTAGATATATCCATTCTGAACAATAGTATATGTACATAATAAACTTCCTTAAGGATAGATGTCAAAGTTTAGTAACAGTTCAATAATAAAGTGTAAGACAAAGAATTGAGTTTAATGAAGACTTGCCATGTAAAATAAAATTTGGGGCAAAACTTTAACAAAGTTTTTATGCTATATTAAAATTTGGGGGGTTTTATGCATTGGAATCATGAGAAGCCACTGTAGGTTGTTAAGTATGGGGGAGACCTTATCACAGTGATGATTCAGGTTAATTTAGCAAAAAATGTGAACAATAGACCAATGAGATTTAGAGACGGGAATGTTAGTTCAGAGGTGATAGCACTCGCCAGGCATAAGATTGTAAGGAAAACAATAAGGCAGTAAAAGTAAAATATGGAAGCATTCAGGAGGATTAGATTCACAGTGTCTGGACCTGACTGGTGGTCAGTTTCAGGGAATGAAAGTTATGGAAAACAAGTCAGATTTCAAAAGCTAGAAGTCCATGTATATCCCTTGAAGGTACTTGTGAACTACTTTCAGTGATGTAAAAGAGGTGTTGGCTGGTGAACACTATCATGATAGTGAACATTTTTCTAGCTTGGGAGATGGGAGGACACCTAAGAGGGCAGACCAGAAGTAACGCACTGGAGAAACATCCAATAGAAGTAATAATTGAAGAGAAAGCTGGAAGTGGGATTCCTGAATTAAAGAGTACAGGAAGAAAAACTTGTCTGTGTGTAGGAAACAGAAAGGGAGAGAAAAATACATTAAGATGGTAAAGTAAGGAAGTGAAAGATCAGCAGAGTGTGCGGATGCCAAGCCATCCAAGAAAATCATCTCCTGTGATTGCTGCAAAGTCAAGTAGTTAATGTGACTCACTGCTAGGCTGTTGATTCTGAGACTTATGTGGGATAATTTAGAAACTTGCTAGTGTCTTAAGATCAATTACTCACCAATGAGAGTGGTATTGAACTGCGAATGTTCCTCCTGGATTTTCCATGAAGACTAATGGTTTTATCTTGTCTTGAATTTGTTTTAATTACAGTTTGTATACATCCTGTTGCACCCTGAAATTTTTATTTTCCAAAAAGTGGTTTTGCATTTTAAAGAGACTAAATAAAGGTTCTGACTGAGTTGTACTTGTGGGAATTCCAAAACCTTTTTATAGGAAGTTATTTTTGTCAAATAGTGTTGAGAATCAAGTTTCCAGTTGGAGAAAATAACAGAGACATGCAAATTCAGGATGTAGCTGTACAGAAATGTTAGTGAAGACAGAAAAATTGAAGTCATTTAGACATTAACCATTAAGCATCTGGATTTTTTTTAAATGTTAAGTCAGAAAAAAATACCTGTGTGTCAACCCAAATTTTATTTAGTTTAGTGAACTTTGGAGGGTAAACACATACCCACTGTAATAGAGACTACTCTCTGCTCATCCAAATCCAGGTTTTCTTCTTCTCCTGGACACTTAAGTAGAGTGTAAACTGCAGTTAGCCGTGGCCAGGACATTGGACTTGAAGTCAATGGAAGATGAGCAGAAGGGATGTGTCATATTTCCAAGCCCGACATCCTAAACTGCACATACTTTCCGGTCATAATCTTCCACATTCTGTCCTATCAGCTGTTTGGATGGAATGCCTATTGGCATCTTAGAAGTTAAAGATGAAAGATCTCCTCTCAGCCTGATTCTTCAGAGACTTTCTTGGAACAGAACCTCTACTGTGGATCTTAAACCACTCACTCTGGGGAATAGTGAGGATTAAATTCCTGTTTTGTTTGAGCCATTGTATACCTTGAAGATGATTTGTTAAGTGCTTCTGGTACCAAAAATTCATATATCCACTATTTATTTTAGCAGTATTTGGGAGCATCTGTCCCTCTCTCCTCCCCTGGATCCTCCCCTCTCCTTTCTTTCCCTCTTTTTCCCTCCTCTCTCCTCCCTTCCCCCATCCTCCTCTTCCCCTCCCCTCCTCCCTCTCTCTCCTCTCTTCCCCTCCTCTCTTCTTCTTCTTCCTCTTCTGTTTCTCTTTCTTCTTTTTCCTCCTCCTCCTCTTTCTTCTTCTTTTTTCTTTCTCTCCTCCCCTCCTCTCCCTCTCTCCTTTTTTCCATTTAATTACTGCTCTCACACACATCCCTCCTCCAAGAGTTCCCATGCTAAAATGGAAAGGTAAGGGCATTGGCTATTGTTCTTACTTCATATGGCCAGATATCATTATTCTCATACTGATTCCAGTCACCCTGCTAGTTTTCAGCCCATAGACTTCCGTGCACCAAGGTGTTCACACAAAACTCACATTCTTTCTAAATGTTTTATCTGGGAGATGTCCACCAACATGTCTAGCTTCAAACATTCTTGCCATCTTTTACTGTTACTGTATCTACACATATTTCATTTGTGTAACCCACTTTCACACGTTTAATTCTTTGTCTTGACTTAAGGTGGTAGGATGTTTTAAATTCTGTAATTTGCTTTCTGAGCCACAGCTTCCGATTTACTTCACTACCTCACTCACTCCCCACATGAACTCTGTCTGCATTAATCCAAGTGGCACCACCATTTCTATGGCCTCAGCTCATTTTCTTAGCCTATAAGCCTTGTCTGGATACAGCATATATCTAGCATTTGGATATCAGTATCTAGGTGTTAGAGTCAATCACCTCAACCACCATTTCACCACTAACAATGCCCTCATTCCCTGCAATCTCCACCACTGTGGCTATTTTTATTTAGTAAAGAGCTATGGAACATTTACCATGGGTCTGGAGCTCAGCAATGAGGTTGAAACTGGACTTATGAATCCAGGAGCCATCAGCACTTCATAGCCTTGAAAATCATGAAACTAGAAAATGCCTTGTAAGTAAGAAAATGTAATTAGAGAAAAGGGCTTAGGACCAAACCCCAAATTATTCTAGAGAAAGGTCTAGGACCAAACCCCAAATTATTCTAGAGAAAGGGCTAGCAGAGAGAGAGAGTCCACTGAGGTATAAAGAAATATCCAGGACCAGTTAATATTACTGAAAGCAAAAAGTAGGTGTATCACTTAAAATACTTTGACTGCAAGCAACAGAACACAGATTAGGCTAACCTCAGAAAAACAAGTGGATGGGCAAAATATTTTTAAGTGCAGAGAATTGAACAAAAATGAAAGAAATATTTGAAAATATTGCTGATCTAAGTTATAGCAGTATATTCTTATCAGCATGTCACTACTGGAAGTCAGCAAGTTTAAATATTCTTGGATACTGTCTTCTTCGGTTCAAAAGTTATAAACCCAAGAATTTGTTAGCCCAGATTAAGAGTAAATATAGAAACTCACAAACCATATGTTTAAATACTATACACATAGCTAACAAATTTTCCATTGAAATATTTTCTCCTATCTGAACATATATACCTTCATATTGAGAAATACATGTACAAACTTGGTTTTCACAGAAATTTGGCAAGATATAAAAAATGATTGAATCAAATCACTATTAACATGTTTAAATGAATGATGATATTGATACATGTAATTACAAATAATTACATAGTTATTCATATAAATAATTTTCTTTATTTCAGTAAAATTACTAATTAAATAGTTATCAGGCATTTCACATAATTTGATTTTTACTAAAACATTGTTTTTTAAAAATGTAGCAACTGAAAGCATATCAAACCCAAAGCATATTTTCATAAAAATTGTAAATTGAAGTACATGTAAAATTAAAAAAATTAAGACAACTTTTTCATATTTTTAAATGTGTCATGTTTTGAAGGTGTTTGAAGTTGTTTTCAAACAACAAAAGGAAAAAAATGGATTACGATTAGTTATATCATCATATGTTAAATCATTTCAAGAAATCTAAGGTTTCCTTTTAAAAATGATTTAATCATATTTTTAATGAACTTAATATAAAGAATTCAAAGAATATCTATCTACCACTATGAGAATTCATTGTCATACCCTGGAAATATAGACTTGCATACATCCAAATTTAAGTAACAGGGATTTGTAGAAAAGTCCAAATGTTTCTCCACTGCTCCCTGCAAAGAGACACACGCACTCACACACAGGCACATACCCAAACAGCATGCTAGTTAGTTCATTCCTCTGAAATCATAAATTGGAGCACAATAGCATAATGAAAAGCAAGGATGTCAGTTCCAGCACCACCCGACAAATGATAGCTCTTTCTCCACATTCTGAGGCTATGCCTATCTCTATATGCGCAGTGGGCATGACCCACACACTTTCACAGCATTTAGATGCAGTCATCTTTTCCTGTAAGAACACATAATGGAAGATGTACAGAAGAGTTTTTATGAGGCCTGCGTAGATGTTAAGCTACAGGTCCTCCTGGGCCAGTGCTAAGCGTGGCATCTAGGGTAACACTGATTATCATGAATTCTGTAAACCACAGCTCAGGATAATAAAATTCAGTCCTGGCTTGTAGAGTGCTCTTAGCTGGGTGACTCTCTCATGTTAAATTGGTGTGTACAAATGAAATAAGAAGAACAAATGCAAGTCAAAAATATGAGCAGAAAGCATTACCCAATTGGTTAGATGTGTTTTAAATAATTTAGGAATGAGCTATAGAAGAATCCATTTGAATCTGGCAACATAAAGGTCACTGGTGACTTTAACAAGATCAGTTTCACTAAAGTGGTGATGAAAACTCTGAGCAAAGTGAATTGAATTGTGAATGGAAAGCAAGAAATAGAGACAGTGAGATTTAACAAATCCTATGAGAAATTGTGTAGTGAATGGTGAGTAAAGAAAGGAGGCAGTCATGTAAGAAGGATATACTGTATCAGCACATTTTTGTAAAATAGGAGATATTACAGTAATGTATTATGCTGAAGGAAATAATCTAGCATAGATGAAATGATGGATGATTTAGCAGAGAGGAGGGTAATCGAAAGAGCAAAGTCGTTGAACAAGGAAGATCATATAAGCCAGAGGACAAATGGAAGGCTTGACCTCAGAATCGGAGAAAATGTGTAGACAGAGGACATTGCAGAAATCCACAGAAAAGTATTCAGAGATCTGGGATTTAGTACATAGTTGATAAATTATCCAGATCCATAAACACATTTTAGAATCTCTCCTCCAAATTAGTTAAGATTCAAGAGTATTGTGATCTAAAACTTGAAAGATTAACATCACTTAGGTGATAGAAGGGATCTAAAAAAAAATATGCAATACAAAGTCAGATGCCTCCATATTGGCCATGAACATATGACCTTCAAAATGAGAGAAAGGAATCATGACTAGGGAACTCTCAATAGAAATGAGAAGGCACATTAGACTGGGTGCAATCTTCTCAAAAAACGCTGAGTTATAAAGAAGTGGTGATGAGATGCCTAAAAGAAGGGCCTTTTGGCAATTGAATCAGAGTTTGAGACTAGATATTGGGATCTGGGAGTAATCAGCAAGTAATCATAACCTCCTCTCTTGCTTTAACTTGGTACATTTTAAAAAAAAGAAAGAAGAAACCACTTTAATTTTGCGTATATAATATGAACAGTTTATAGCAAAATAAAACATTTTTTTTCTAAAAATAGATGCTTACGTGTTTCCTTAATTCTACATTAAAGACAATTCAACCATGTTTTGGACTTTTTAATAGAAAAACATTTATAATATAAAAATGTACACTGGAGAGTAGAATCATTAAATGTATGCATAGTAAGTTTTCTCTATTAAAAACATTTTTGTCTCTCTTAAAAGCAGTGCTTCTCTTGTTGATGCAAAGTGAGTTTTAGTAAACTAGTATACTACAACAAGATTAAACTTTTACACCACTCTGATTTATCTCAAATCTTCTGGTTTATGAAAACGATCATGACTTGCCTCCTAAACGAGCTAAAGTAATTTGTGTCACTTAAATTATCTCCTGCAACTAGGAGATAAAAATTCAATCCACATCTATTTGGTGAAGCTTAAATTATTACGTGTACTGTTGAAAGGTTCAAATTTTGGATTTAAAAGTTTAAAACAAAAGAATAAGGCAGTAAAAATAAGGGGAAGTGTCAAATAAAAAAAATATTCAAAGCACGTATTTGAAGAAAATATGCTGTGGAAGAAAATTGTCTAGTGGGATTGCAGTCTAAGTCTTCTGCACTGGAAAAATTAAAATCTACCACATTCAAAATTTCAAAAGTTTTAAACAATGGAGGAATAAGGATACACCAACTTTTGTATAAGTGAAACTGAGATAGAATACGCCAAAATGCTAATTTTTGTTCTAACGTATTTTAAAGACTTTTTAAAAACCATTTTGAAGTAACCTGTATTTTTTAGAACAATTTTAGATTTATGGTAATATTCGAAAGATAGAACAGAGAGCTACCCTATTCATCACACCCAATATCTTCTGATATGAGCATGTTATATTAGGATATGTTGATTACTAATAATAAACCAATATTTCAACATTGTTTTTAACTAAAGTTCATATTTGGTGCAGAATTCCTAAGTTTTTATTTATTGTCCTTTTCTGTTCTGGCTTCGCATCCAGAATACCGTATGACACTTGAGTTGTCATAGCTCCTTGGACTCCTCTTGCCTGTGGTAGTTTCTCTAACTCATCTCATTTGTAACGACTTTGACTGTTTTGCTGACAACTGGTCGGGTATATTGTAGAATGTCCCTCAATTAGAATTTGTCTGATGTTTTCTTTCATAATTAGACTGGGCTATCACATTACACCAGAGATACATGATACCACCAAAGGCTGTTGGTATTGACCTTGATCACTGGGCTGAGATAGTGTTTGTCAGGTTTCTTGTCTGTACAGGTAACCTTTTCTTAACCACTTGCCACAGTGTACTACGGAAGGACGTCACTACCTGTAGCTGAAATCCAGGAATTGGGGAATTTCGCTCCACTTTTTGGAAATGGAGGATCTACACAAATTGTTTGAAATTCTGAATGGGATATTGGTGCCTTCTTCCCCATTTGTTTATTTTTGCCATCATTTATTTGTATCAGAATAGACACATAGACATTTATTTTTATTGGGTCATAATCTAATGCTCTTTTACTTGCTATTTACTTGCTTTGATTTTTGAGAGTTGGCTCTTCCGGTTTGCTCTTGTAACCCTTTGACATATCTCACCAGTTTGGTGGCATTTTTCCTTTTGAGCCCTTCCATACATTTTGACATTTCCAGATGCTCTGGGATTATCTCATATTTTCCTGCCTAAGTCCCAGAATCATCTATTTCACCAAGGAGGCTTGGTTCCTTTTATTAGAAAATGGTGTTAAAAATCCAAGTTCTGGGAGGTAGGTGTGCTCATAGCTACAGAGGTGTCATTTCTTCTAGTTCTGTCACTGACAGAGCAAGAAAATGTGTTTACGTGCTAACCTGCATATATACACACATCTATAAATATTTCTGTATGTAACCATCTGAACCTATATTAAGCCAAGTAAGTTCATACTGATAGCTTCGTTTCTTGTCCACTACCACACAAATAATTCCAAACTCTTCAAATTGATACCAATATTTTAAAGTAAAAACAAAAAATATTCTCTTTGAAATATCTAAAAAAAATAGAGATAATGCTTGAGCCAAAGATTATTCCAAGTACATATGTGATTAACACTGGTGCAGCATTTACTCATATGCAGGTTAATACATTTGCAGTTGTCTAGAAAGCTCTGTACACAGACAAGCAATGTAGATATCTTCCGGGTACAATGTGAAGTTTCCCACTACCTATTTATTTGTAGCTTCTGAAATCTCACTGTATAGAAGACAGCTACTTTGGAGTTGCACACTCTTGATCTTTATGATCATTCTATCAAAATAAAAACAAACCTAGAAGGAATATCTGGATGCTTTTTTATAAAGCACGCCAGTACCATTCAGCAGAATTATGATGCTCTGACTTCAGAAGAAGTTAATTGGTTGTTGGGCAGAGGACTAGAAATAGCAAATAATTGAGTTATTTTGGAGTGTGCGAATGGTAAACAGATAGACTAAGAATAATGGTTTATAATCTCACGCAGTGTTAGATCTTAGCATCCAGAAGGCAGCATGAAGTCACTGGGAAATTATTTGGGATTTTTACAAACTTGGGGAAAAAATGTAAAAGATTTCTTAATAAGAATCTCGCAACTTAAATGCCCTAAATTCTGTCACTGTAGGTGAAAGAACAGTTAATTTAAAATTCACCAATGCAGAAAATTATTTTACATAAATTAAACATTGTTCAATGATTGAAACAATTATTTGTTTCTAAAGGAAAAATATATAGCTTATCTTTGTGATATAATTATTGCCCACAATTATTGATTAGTCTTTACAATGGAAATGAGGTATAACTATCTGGGCTATGTAATTCAAAGAAGCACAGTTAATATTTAAATAATCTTTATTAAAAACTCAAGTTAAGGCCTCATGCAGGTTTACAGGTCTTCTGGATGTGGTAGGAGGGAAGGGGGAATGGGGTGAGGGGCGGCAATGTCTACATGACTTTCTCATGCTAGTCAATGAGACATATGTGTTACAGTTATCTTCACACAGAAGGGAAGAGAGAAGAAATGAAAAACAGCAAAATACAATGAATATTTCTCTCTTCCATAACTACCCATAAAAACTTTAAGGGAGTGTTAGAAGTATTCAATTAAAGTTAGCTCCAGCAGGAGAGATGGAAATCCAGCTAATTAATCTATTTATAAATTTATGAAAGAATCAATTCAGTGTAGTTAATGCGTATCGACTACTTTAAAATATGTATAATTTCTCCCCTCACCCCTGACCTCCTCAACTCACCTACAATCTTTGGATGTCTCTCATCTTCCAGAACTTCTCTTCAATATTTTGGTAGATATTTTCAGATACTTTTGCCTCTATTAATTGGGATGCAAGACAGGAAGAGGCCAAAAAATACACGTAGATTATTTTTCATTTTTTCCTCTTTCCTATCTTGTCTATACCGCATGAAGGAAAGCGTCAACATTTGTTTGTTCTGGAGTATAAGACAACTTTGTTCCTCCGGCTTGACCAGAAACAAAAGTCCAGCAGAGTTACAGAAGGCTGGCCAACAGCAGGTAATCGAAGTTGGGGCTACGGAAGACAACGCAGGCCGGAAAAATCAGATATGTTTAGCACAGATAGGTAAGAATTTGAGGCCAGAGAGAAGTAAGCTATGGCTAGTATCATAAAGCAGTTTCATTTTTAATTGTACCTGTGGTCTGCAGACATGCGGACATGCATGTTTTCACTGCTGACACTGGAAATGTTTATTTAAAATGCAGATTTCTGGGCCGTATACTGATTCACTAAATCACAATTCTTGAAATCCTCAATTGAGGAAGTTAACATTTTAATCAATGTCTTATAATCTGAGAATCATGGCTATAGAGGTATAATGGTTCAAAAGTACGTTTTCAGAAAATCTAAATAGTTAAGAGAAGTCATATTTAGTGCTACAGACCTAAAAATTTAGTTATTTAGCGAAAACGACCTTGGAGAAAGATGATGGAGCTGATAAGCAGAGCCCAGGGGCAAGTCCAGCCCTTAAAGGAAGGTGATGGATGTCGAACCTTGTGCCAGCTCCCTTTTAGGTAGAGATAGGCGTTGGAACTCAGGTACTAATTCCCTAAAACACCCAGAGACCTATGGACAAGCCCTGTCCTGTTCTGATGGAAGGAGGGATAGAACGCCTGAATGACATCCTGTTTAATTAATTGAGTTCCTGGGCAATTGGAGGATCTGCAGTGAAAGAAAAGGAGGCAGGGAGGGAGAGTCCGAGAGGAAGCGTTTTCATATAAATTACTAACACACCTGGGATTTTGACTTTCTTCTGCATTCACCACGGCATAGCATTTCTGCACACAAAATTCAAAGTTTACTTTTCAGCACAGTCTGCTATGACAGAAAGAGAAGCAAGAAGGAATGCCAGTGATCATCTTTTGATCACTGAGATCACCTGAGAAGTTTCAATTCCAGAGCACTCTTTTTAGTCAAGATCTGCAAAGTCCTGGTGGATAGTACTGCTTTTGTGAAGGCCACTTTCTTTGTTTATACTCTCCATCCTCAGGAAGTCAGACACTAACCAAAAGCCTCCTCATCTGATCACTGGGTGTCCTTTGATCTCAGTGTGCTTAGTTGCCACTGTCTTGCTGCCACCCTTGGGCAGGCAGTCTGGGGTAGCCCGGCACACAGTTTCCTTGTGGAATTGTGCTTTCTACCAAGTTTCAGGGTCATGGCTGAGAGTCGATATCTCACTTCACATACTCTCTCTGTTTGTCAAAAGCACCATTCATCCATTCATTGAAAAGTATATTTTTCTTTTTCTTCCTAATTGATCTATTGACATAATAATATACTTTATTCTATTAGTATTATAACATGAATTGTGCTTGCTATTCCCCGTGAATTCTTAGCTATTTATTCTATGCATTACAAATATGGCCATTATTAACTCAATATCTCAGGCTTTCATTAGTATAATTGTCATCATTATCTGCATGCCACCTCATTCACACTAGGCAATTAGCCAATTCATTGGATCAAGTTACAGAGAGAAAATGATTAATTAAGTTGCCCGAGTTATCTTCCACTGTCTATACTGATTGGGATAAAATGGTTTCTATAGGAGAGCAGTAGAACCAAGCTCAGAAAAGATTCCTGGAGTTCATCTCAGTTCGTGACTAAATCTGTTAGGAGTAACCAAAGGCTCTATCTAGCACATCCACAGCTCTTGCCTACCACTCAGCCACAGACGCTGGACATGGAAAACCGGATAAAACACATTCTATTGTCCAGATGGAAAATGGTGCTGTTAGAGGAATGACTGATCTGAGAAGAGGGTCTGTATGAAAATGAAAGGTTGCATTCGTTGAACACTTACTATGAGCTATGGCATAGGTGTTTCTGCAAATGGAGCAACATTCAAGGAAGTAGTGGAAATTGAATAAGCTCTCCAAAACCACGAGATCCATTCTCAGTACCAAGTACAGCTTCACCCAGGCCGGTGAATCAGTCAGGCCAACCTTCTCCATGCTGTGCTACAAGGCAATTGAAGGCAGCTGAATTGCTGCTGAGTCAGGAAATGGATTCACCGTTTTTCAGTTTTCTTAATCAGACTCCTGTCATCTCCACTTTCAGGATAATTATGCTTCCTATTCAAAGAATGGATCTCAGAGGAAACTGCAAAGTGCTTCCAGTATTTTATACTGCACCAGTTATTTAGGGCAGTAATTGCCTCGTTCTAAATTAATTTAAAGAGTCTCCTCACATGTGTATCTAACCTGAGATCTTTTCAGTGTGCTCCCCCTGAGTGTTTCCATTTGAAAATATCCAAGTGGCAGTCACCATAACATGATTATGAATTATTTTTAATAAAATGGGCTCATGATCTATGTCCTAGGAGATGTGAGGGCAGGCAGGTGGGGTGTTCTTCAGGCAGTAGGAACAAGCCTGCAAGGAACCAGTTGACCTTTCCCAGGAAGAAGAGGTTTCAAGTTAATCCATCCACTGATCTACTCAGTGACTTGCATATAAACAATAAAACCACCTTAGCTTTCTGTTTACAAGCAAGAGCCACCTGTGGTCGCTGGTGGCCGAGATCTGACCGCCAGTTGCATTAATCCACAGAGCTTAAGACAGGAAGGGAAGAGGGGAGTCGGGAGACAGGAATTTTACAAATTGACTTAACATGAAAAGAACAAGGTTAATAATTAGAGCAGGAAAAGGGAGGGAGAAGAGGGAAACATTCTTGTCCCAGAGCCCTCTGCTCTTTTCGGTTCGGTTTCTGTTACACCTTCTCAGTCAGCAAAAGCAACTCTGTTCCACATCCTCTTTTCATCTTTACCAGTCTACCTTTGACTTCATAACATCTGCTAACGTGGTAGCTGGATGTAAATCTTGGGTCTTGACTTTCAATTAAAGGGACATCCTGGTCAACTATGTTTCCATGCTCTATTTTTTTTCATAAGATTTGTTGTTGTATTCAAAATGAGCAGAATTACACGTGGTTGAGTGTGCATTTTTGGATTAGCTAATCTTTGGAGGCTGTCTGAGGCCAGTGAGACCCTGGGGTGGCCTCAGAAGAGGGATACAGATTTTTCTACATTGCCCAGAGGAACTTTCTGGGGAAGTTGTAGTGTATTCCCAGTAAGACTAACTTCTTGTGTATGGGCGTCGACTTCTCTGTATAAAATTCTCTAACATACCAAAGATAGTGTATGATCATGAAAAGTGCACTGAATTGAGTGGCAGAAATACTGAATCTGCTAACCAGCAAAGTCATTAGCCCAGTTTATTTTTCTGAATCCTAACCATTTTTGTATCAGGATACCTATGCCAGTGCTATCTACCACATAGGGTTACTGTGCATTTCAAATGAGGTGATATACACAAGAACAGCAGATACATCCTCAGCCACCATATAATTGTAACGTGTGTGTGTGTGTGTGTGTGTGTGTATACATGTGTAAAATTTAATCAGTTATTCATTTAACAAATATTAAGAAAGTATTTATATGCAATACACACTATAATAATCGCTGGTCTTTGACATTAAAATCCTTACATTTTGGTGGAAAACAGTGTAAGAGAAGAAGTGAAATTTCTGTTTATCCACAATTTGCCAGATTTTGGGGGCATTGTACCAGGCATGTTTAATCTTTCTTACTGTCGTCACCAACATCATGTTGGCCCTGACCCATTGAGCACTGACTCTGTGTCTGGTGCTGAACCAAGTGCTTCTTATTAATTTCTTCAATCCTGGCCTCTTGCTTATTCATATGTCATACATGGCAAATTCCAACTCCGCTCTTCCCAACTCTGAAACCCATGCTCCCAACCACCAGGGAACGTGGACAGCCCCCAGCTTCTGGGTAGCAAAGCCAGACCATGGACGTTAGGTATTGGTCCAATGACTACAAGAGGAAACAAAACCAAGCTTTGAACCTGATTCATTTTCTGTCCACCATACTCTCTCAGCACTCCATCGTGAAGATCCCAAACCATCTGAGACTCAGAATAATCATGTTGGATTGCAAAAGAAATTATTTGAAAGAGTTAAGCCTCAGAAAATGATTCTGTTTGAATCATTTGCTTTCTAAAGACTGTAAGAAATCTTATATATGGTGTTAATTTCACTTCTCATTTTATTAACATTACCGAGGTGGTATTTTTTCTTTTCTGTTATAACCTGCTGATTTCTTAGGCTGTATTATTTTATGATGCATCCTTTAATTTTTTTCTATTATTTCACACTGAGTGTTTTAATAGGTTTTTAGAAAATTTCCATTTCTTTCTCAGAAAAAGATTTCTTTCTTGGAAAGGTTTTCATTGGTGCATTTCCAGCTGAGGAATGGTCTCCGTTGCTATATCAAAGGTTGCTAGCTCTCTGTTCTCTCCTATCTGTCTATGGAGATGAGCTTTTAATATTTATTTCTAAGGGCTGTTTTCTCTGCTTATAGCCTGCTGTTGAAATGAACAGCTCAATGAACTTCTTAATGAAGGTGGTTGAAGCATTTCCTTTTGCTTTCATTTCTATTGCTTTTGAGATGATAATGTAGTAAACAGTTTCAGTGATTTTAAAACTTTCTGTGAACTTGCAATGCCCTAGTAAATAATCCTGAAATCATTAATTGGCATAAAGAGTCACTGAGCTCAGAATTATATTGTTTTCAGCAAATAGTCATGGTTTTGAGCTTATATTATCTCTTCAATAAGTTGTCCTAAATTCAATCTCCATAAGGCTTTTGTGATAAAAGCTACATCTGGGATTAAGGTTCATTTTGTATTGTATTCCAATGTAATACAGAGCCCCAAATCTGTGACATTAGATCAGTACTTCAGCAGAAGAAAATTATTTGAAAGAAACAGGAAGATTTTCAAGAGTCCTGTGAGAGTCCTGTTACACTATTAATTTGACTTTTGGATATTTATTATTTTCTTTATTACATTCTCCTGTGAATTTCAGGAGAATTAAGTTAAGTTTCTTTTTAAAATGTAGGCTCAGCCAGGCGAGGTGGCTCACGCC
Source organism: Saguinus oedipus (assembly GCA_031835075.1). Lineage (NCBI taxonomy): Eukaryota > Metazoa > Chordata > Mammalia > Primates > Cebidae > Saguinus > Saguinus oedipus. The sequence continues at coordinate 8,750,949 of CM063169.1, read as the reverse complement.
TGTAATGCCAGCGCCTTGGAAGTCTAAGGCTGGCAGATCACGGGGTCAAGAGATCCAGACCATCCTGGTCAACATGGTGAAACCCCATCTTTACTAAAAATACAAAAATTAGCTGGGCATAGTGGCTAATTGGGAGGCTGAGACAGGAGATTCACTTGAACCCTGGAGACAGAGGTTTCAGTGAGCCAAGATCATGCCACTGCACTTCAGCCTGGTGACTGAGCGAGACTCTTTAAAAAAAAAAAAAAGTAGGTTCTAAAATGTTGAAACCACATCTTTTTTAGAGTTTTACATCAGCTGACAGATGTTTACTGCATGTCTAATATTCCCACTGAGTAAACCAATCTCTGGAAGTAAATTACTTATGATTAGAAGGTGAATTGTTTTTCAAGAAACAAGAATATGACAATTTTTTTTTTGGCAATTATACCCTAAAACAGGAAACTTGTCTTCTCAAAGGTAGGTAATTTTCCACCAGGTATGAGTTATTCACTAGGAAGGGTCAGGACAGACCATATCTATCTATTTATTATCTATCTATCTATCTATCTATCTACTATCTATCTATCTATCTATCTATCTATCTATCTATCACAAATCCATCATTTAGCTAGCTAGCTAGCTATCATCACTGACTTCAGTGGAGGAATTCATTCAATTGAGAAACTGATACTGATGTATCAATATTATTTGAGCGTGTATTCCATATCATGATGATAATTTTAATTGTAAGCAGTCTAAATAAATAAAAGATTGTCTTTTCTCTTTAATTGCTTATGATCTACTGAAAGTTAAAGCATGCATTCAACATGAATAACGGGAGAATATCTCTGAAACAACTGCTAAAAAGTGTAAGATAACATGTTTTAGAACAGCATCAGCTGAAATGACAAGTACAAGAATGCACAGACAGCCTCAGAAGTGGATCGACTGTGAGTAGATGGCATAAACTTCTAAGGGCCAGACTCGTACTTGCTATCCTGAGCAGAATTAGAAAGGTGTTTCAGGCCTCTGCTCTACACAATCGTAAGAGGAATTAATCATTTGTGTTCTCTTTTTGTGGCAGTATTTCACACTGGATACAAGGAGAATTTAGCTCTGGCAAGTTCTGAAATGTCCAGGTTTGATTCAGCTTGATAGATTCCTGTTATGGGGGTAATACAGTCAAATAAGGGAAACTGATCTATTGGTCAGGTATGGGGAAGAAAATGCTGGATAATCCCATGAAGATTCAGTCTACGGTCTTCGGAAATTCAAAGCTGTTTGTGACTATCCTTCTCTTATTTCTCACTATCAATTTGTCCTGGAGAGTGTCTCTTTACTCTTTGTCCCCAAATCTTTAATTACAAAAAAACTATCAGGGACTCAGTGCCTACCATGTCCTGCATACCTATATCACAATCTCTTCTTATGGATGATCTGCCTGAGTCCTATATTTGTACAAGTAATTTTTGTAACTAGTGGCTCTTCATTCCACAGAAGTTAAGGCAATTGTTAAGAGGAAAAGCTTTTATTCAGACTGTCAGTGTTGTAACCCTAATCAGCATACTGAATATTTTAGTTCCTTACAGTAAAATGGAAAACAGAAAATTGTTTCACTTACTTTACTCATTAGAAAACATTTATTGAGATCCTTCTATGAGGCTGATGCTGCTCTAGATCTGAGAGATGCATCAATGAACTAGACAGGAAAGCTTCCCATCCTCATGAAGTTTGCATTCTAGTGTGCCAGAGAGAAGATCCACAGAGAAGGCATACGTGTCCTCTACCCTTGAGGATCTCAAAATGCTAGAGGGACAAACAAAAAAATAAGCCACTGTCTAGGCAAATAGCAGCAGTTGAAATGGATATAATCTCTTTCATCCTCAATGTTTGCTATTAAAAGTTGTGAATTATGCATGTAAAGAAAGATGAACAAAAGAATCTACATTTGCTTGAACATTCCTTGTGAAAATACGGCAAACATCATGAGGAGCTGGTAGTGATTAGTTTATAAAGTCATTGAAAGCATGCCACAGGGAGTGCCCGGCTCAGTCCTTGGCACACAGTAAGAATCCATTAAAAGTTAAAGGCGAGTAGAAGCACTTCCTTAGCTGAATTCCAGCCGCCTTTGTCAGTTCCCGCCCCAACTAATCCACCCCACATTACTTACCCCTATGTAAAAGCAATATGCCAGCATTTTGGGACCAGGAGGTATCTGACCCTGAATCAGCAAATTAGTTTAAAATACTTCTCAAATTTTGCTTCTTATTTTACATTAACCCCTTTCATCAATATAATGCTTAAAACTAGGAGAATTTTGTGTAGGGAAAACCCGTAGAAGCAGTTTATAAGTCAGAAAATTAAATGCATATTAGATAAAACTTAATAGTATAGAATTTGATTTTATTGTGTATTCAGGCTTTGAAAATGTATCCTGCTAATGTTTACATAGGGTGAAAATAGAAATGCTGTGAGCCAAATCTGCCCACTTTTTTTTTTCTTCATGAAGTGCTTTACAATATTGAATGGGAATATCTTGATATGGGATAAGGACTCTCCATTTTGCCAAAGCCCTAACAAGCTATGTTTATTTTTCCACCTGATGTCTGTACTTATTCAAATTATGGACTTGCTCCCTGTGGCCACATAAGGTTGCCATTTCTGATGGCTAAAAAGTGATAACCATCTCCTCATCAATATATTTGATCGAAAACAGCACAGTTTCTCTGTAGTACCATCTACCTAAGAGGCTAAGGTGGGAAAATCTCTTAAGCACAGAGGTTTGAGTCCAGCCTGGGAAGCATAGTAAGACCTCCATCTCTAGAAATAAAAGTACTAAGCAATAATGCCTAGTACTCAAAATATTCATGCTATACGAAGAGGAATCTCTATTAAACTTTAGACTCTGATCAAGCTAACTGAGGGAAAAGTAAACACTTAAGAAACAAAGAAAAAAAAAAGACTACAGCAAAACACACTGGTTCTTATCCCCATCACCAATAATACTAAAACCTTAAAACCACCCATACTATCTTGGATAATGATGAAAAATATAATTAAATAAAAATGGTATTTTAAAAATCCACTACTGTGTTTATAATATACAATCTATAAATCTAACCAGGGCAATATCTGGGGCATAGCTATTGTTAGCGACAAGATAATGAAACTTTGTGGTGCTCTCAAATTATATTAGACATTTATGTTGTTTATTGCAAATAATTAATATTCTGCATCTTGAATTCAATGATATCATAAACTTCTAGAAAATAAAGTCTAGGAACCCCTCAGTTGAAAGTTATGTTCTCGCCAGAAGGAGATTGGGACCTGTTTGTGAACAGTTCATTCTAGAATTATAATGAGCTACTGTAGAGGGTGAGAGTAAGTGTTTTACGTAATCCTCATGATAACCACAAAGCAAAACAATGGTAGATACAAAAATAACTAAATAAATGAATAAAGAGAAAGGAATAAAAACATATCTCTACAGAAAAGTCATCAAATCACAAAGAAAGACGGCAAAAGAGGAGCAAAGAAACTACAAAACAATGAGAAGTCTGTTAACAAAATGTTGGTATTAAGTCCTTACCTATAAATAATTATCTAAAACCCAAATGGATTAAATTCTTCAATCAAAGTACATACAGCAATTTAATGTATTAAAAAAATACTCAATTATGTGCTTCCTAAAAGAGATTCACTTTAGCTTTAAGGAGTAGCAATACATATTTCAGACAAAATAGAGTTTAAGTTAAAAACTGTAACAAGAGATAAAGAAGGCCACTATATAATAAGAAATATAATCTTTACTATTTATCAAGAAGATATAAAAATAAATATGTATGCACCCTATGTCAGAGCATCTAAGTATATAAACAAAGTGTTAACAGATCTAAAGGGAGAAACAGACAACAATACAGTGCTAGTAGGAAACTTCTATACCCTCGCTTCCAACAGGTAATCGATCATCCAGACAGAAAAGCAAAAAGATTGGACTTTATCAAGATTCTTTGAATTAGTGTTTACATAAGGGCATTTTAGACCAAATGGACCTAACAGACTTAGGCAGAATATCCCATGCCATAGAAACATACAAACTACCAAGCCTAAATTATGAAAAAAAATAGAAAATTTGAACAGACTAATAACAGTTAAGGAAATTATATCAGGAATCAAAAACATCCTATGAAAGAGAAACCCGGGACTTGATGCTTTAATTGATAAATTCTACTAAACATTCAAAGAAAAATTAAATATGAATCCTTTCCAAATTCTTCTTTAAAAATTAAACAGGGCCAGGCGCGATGGCTCACACCTGTAATCTGAGCACTTTGGGAGGCCGAGGCAGGTGGATCACGAGGTCAAGAAATTGAGACCATCCTGGTGAACATGGTGAAGCCCCGTCTCTACAAAAATACAAAAAATTAGCTGGGCATGGTGGCGCATGCCTGTAATCCCAGCTACTCAGGAGGCTGAGGCAGGAGAATTGCCTGAACCCAGGAGGCAAAGGTTGCAGTGAGCCAAGATTGTGCCATTGCACTCCAGCCTGGGTAACAAGAGTGAAACTCCATCTAAAAAAAAAAAAAAAAAAAAAAAAAACTAAACAGAAGGAAGTACTTCTAAACTGATTTTACAAGGCCAGCATTACCCTGATAACAAAGCCAAACAAAGACATTACAAAAAATAAAAGGAAATTATGAGCCAGTATCACCTATGATATGAACAGAGATGCACAAATCCTAAAAAAAAAAAACTAGAAAACCAAGTTTAACAGCACATTAAAAGGGTTATACACCATGATCAAGTAAGATTTATTTCAGGGATACAAGGATGGTACAAAATACACAAATCTATGAATCTGATATATCACATTAACAGAATGAAGGATGAAAATCATGTGATCATCTCAATAGATGAGAGAGCTAAAATGATCTTGTAGAAGAATAAAGCTGTGATTTTTTTCTGATTTCAAAGTATATTACAAAGCTATAGTAATCAAAACAGCACATTACTAGCTCTAGCTTAAAGAAAAGCACATAGACCAGGGATACAGAATTGAGAGCCCAGAAATAAAAGTGCCAAGAATACACAATGAGAAAAGGATAGTATCTTTTGTAACTGGAATTGTTTCTAAACAATTCCAAATTCTTTGGTAAACTGGATATTTATGTGAAAACAACAACAACAGCAAAAACAGAAAGAAAGACATTGGACCTTTGTCTTATCCATACATACAAATCGACTAAAAATGGATTAAAGGCTAATAATGTAGGACCTGAGACCATAAAACTTCTAAAATAAAACATATGGGAAAGGCTCCATGATAGTGGCCTTGACAATCAATTTTTGGATATGCACCAAAGCACACATAACAAAAGCAAAAATAAAGTGAGACTACATCATACTAAAAAGTTGCTTCATGGCAATGAGAACAATCAACAAAATGAAAAGGCAACCTACAGGATAGAAGAAAATATTTGCAAACTATATATCCTATAATGGGCTAATATCCAAAATAACCATACACTAAAAGATCTATACACAGTTGGACATGGTGGCTCATGTCTGTAATCCTAGCACTTTGGGAGGCTGAGGCAGGCTGATCACCTGAGGACAGAAGTTTGAGACAAGACTGGCCAAAATGGTGAACCCCCATCTCTACTAAAAATACAAAAAAATTAGCTGGGCATAGTGGCACATGCCTGTAGTCCCAACTACTCAGGATGCTGAGGTAGGAGAATTGCTTGAACCCAGGAGGCAGAGGCTGCAGTGAACCAAGATCATGCCATTGCACTCCAGCCTGGGCAACAAGAGCAAAACTCCATCAACAAAGAAAAATCTATGCATTAAAACTGTAAAACATTGATGAAATAAATGAACAATATACAGTATAGGCCATCTACAACAAATTCACAGCTATTATCATCCTCAATGGTGAAAAGTTGAAAGCTTTTCTTCCCAGATCAGGAACAAGACAAGGATGCCCACTCTCACCACTTCTATTCAACATGGTATACTGAAAGTCCTACCCAGAGGAATAAAGGACATTCCTGCTATGTCTACTTTGTTGAGTGAGTTTTTGTCATTAAAAAAAAAAAAAAGTTGAATTTTATCAAATGCTTTTTTCTGCATCTATTGAGATGATCACGTGATTTTTGTCTTTCATTGTGTTAATGTGGTGTGTTAATGTGGTATATCACCTATGTCATGAAAGCATATAATATATGTAGATACTAGTCTATTTATGGGTTAATCAATTGTTTATGTTATTGGTAAACCTATAGGTCAACAGTGGGCTATTTGTAGTTAAGTTTTTGGAAAGTCAAAAGTAAAACATAATTTTTTTTTTTTTTTTGAGACGGAGTTTCGCTCTTGTTACCCAGGCTAGAGTGCAATGGCGTGATCTTGGCTTACCGCAACCTCCGCCTCCTGGGTTCAGGCAATTCTCCTGCCTCAGCTTCCTGAGTAGCTGGGATAACAGGCACGTGCCACCGTGCCCAGCTAATTTTTGGTATCTTTAGTAGAGACGGGGTTTCACCATTTTGACCAGGATGGTCTTGATCTCTTGACCTCGTGATCCACCCACCTCAGCCTCCCAAAGTGCTGGGAAAATTTTCAACTATGAGAGGCCAATTCTCCTAATTCCTGTGTCATTTCAAGGTCAATTATTGAATGAAATATTACACAGCCTTTAAAAAAAAGAAATTCTGTTATTTTCCATGGATGAGTCTGAAGAAGGTAATGCTCTTTAAAATAAGCCAGTCACAGAAAGTCAAATACTGAATGATCTAATATATATGTAGGACCTAAAATAATTGCCACATAAATAAATAATATAATTTGAAATGGGAAAAGGACTTAAATAAACATTTATCTAAGTAATATAAACAATTGGCCACCAGGTATATGAAAAAATGTTAAACATTGCTAATAATCAGGGGAATGCAATCAAAACCACAATGAGGTAACACCTCAAACTGTTTGGATGGCCGCTATCAAAAATTCAAAAGATAACATGTGTCATCAAAGATGGGCAGAAAAGGAGACACTTACACAATGTGAGTGGAAACGTAAATCAGTACAGCCATTATGGAGAAAAGTATGAAGTTTCCACACACAAAAAAATACATAAAACTATACAATTACATAATTTTATTTCTGGGTATAAAATTAAAGTAAATATCATCACTATCTTGAAGAAATATCTGTATTTCCATGTTCCATGTTCATTGTAGCATTAATCACAAAGCCAAGATAGAGAAACAATATGTGTTCGCTGACTGTTGAATTGATAAAGGAAGTGTGGTATATATATTTACTTATGTGTGTGTGTGTGTGTATATATATATATATATATATATATATATATATACAGTTGATCTGTAAACAGCACGAATATGAACTGTGAACAGTTATAGGTAGATATTTTTCAATAAATATACTGGAAAATTCTTTGGAGATTTGTAATAATTTGAAAAAATTTACAGATAAACCATATAGTCTAGAAATACTTTTTCAATTGAGAAATTAAAGATGTATCATGAATGGATAGAATATATGTAGTTAGTAGTCTATTTATGGGTTAATTAAATGTTTATGTTATTGGTCAATCTTACAGTCAACAATAGCTATTAGTAGCTAAGTTTTTGGAAAATTAAAAATTAAATGTAGATTTTCAACTGTTAGGTGTCAATCTCCCTAATCCCTGTGGTGCTCAAGGGTCAATTGTAGAGTGGAATATTACTCAGCCTTTAAAAGAAAAATTCTGCCATTATGACAACATGGATGAATCTGGAGAATATAGTGCTATTTGAAATATGCCAAACACAGAGAGACAACTACTGAATAATCTCACTCACACGTGCAGGCAAAAAATTTAAATTTATAAAAACAAAGAGTAGAATAATGGGATCAGAATACTCAGAGAAATGGGAAGATACTGGTTAAAAAGCACAAACTTGCTGTTCTAAGATGAGTGAGTTCTGGAGATTTAATGCACAGCATGGAGACTATGGTTAATAAAAATGTGTTGCATACTTAAAACTTGCTAAGACACTAGATGTTAAGTATTCTTAACATACATACACAAAGGCAACTGTGAGATAATGGCTACATTAATCAACTTGATTGTAGTAATCATTTGACAACTGATAGAGTTTGGAGATCTGTTCCCTCCAAATTTTGTGCTGAAATTTGATCCCCAGTGTTGGAGATGTGACCTGGTGGGAGGTTTTGGGGTCAATGGGAGGATTCATCATGAATGCCTTGGTGCTGCCCTCAAGATAATGGGGGAATTCTTGCCTTATTGTTTACCATGATAATTGATTGTGAAAAAGATCCCAGAACCTCCACTCTTTCTCTCTTTTCTTTCTCTTGCTTCTCTGTCATCATGTGATCTCCATACATTTGCTACACTTCACCTTTCTCCAGGAGGGGAAGCTGCCTGCAGCCCTCCCATGGCACCAAGATGCTGGTGCTATGTGTCTTGTACAGTCTGCAGAACCATGAGCTAAATAAACGTCTTTTTATTATAAATTAGTCTCAGGTGGCTCACGCCTGTAATCCCAGCACTTTGAGAGGCCGAGGCAGGTGGAGCACGAGGTCAAGAGATCAATACCATTCTGGCCAACTTCGTGAAACCCTGTCTCTACTAAAAAAATTACAAAAATTAGCTGGGTGTGGTGGCATGTGCCTGTAGTCCCAGCTACTCGGGAGGCTGAGGCAAGAGAATTGCTTGAACCTGAAAGGCAGAGGTTGCAGTGAGCAGAGACCGCGCCAGTGCACTCCAGCCTGGCTCCTGGCGACAGAGAGAGACTCTGTCTCAATAAATAAATAAATAAACAAACAAACAAATAAATAAATAAATATATAGAATAATAATAAATAAATTAGTCTCGGGTATCTCTTTATAGAAAAGCAAAATGGACTAAGACAACAATTTGTATGTATATCAAAGTATCAAGCTGTATACCTTAAATACATACAATTTCTATTTGCCATTATACTTCAGTAAAGCTGAAACAAAATGAATTGTACTAAATGTAGAAAGTGAGCGTAAGCATTTAAAAACTTTTACAGACATTGGATATCACTGTATCTTTTTAGCATGTTTCATAAAAATATGAGCCTTCCATAAACTGGAAACTTAAAAACCAAAAGCAAAAATTGGCCCTTCACCACAGGTAATTTGAGAGTCCCTCTGAGATTATAACAACAAAGCACTGTAAATTTACTAAGCATCTGTATGTAAATGTACTAAGAATAGGGATTTTATATCAGACAGATCTGGGTTCCGTTCTGGGTTGGCCGTGTGCTCGGTGTGTAATCTAAGGATAAGGGTTTAACTGTCTGAAACTAAGTCGATCATGTATCTGAGGATGAAAATAATACAGACTTAAAGTGTGCCTTTTTGGGAATAACATGACATAATATTTGTAAATAAATCAGCATATTGACTGGAATATATTTTTAGAACCTTGTTACTGCTAGAGAACAATACAACATTTATGCAGTTGCCCTCTGAAAAATGCAAGGGTTAGAGGTACTGACCCTCCTCCCTGCACAGTTAAAAATTTGCATACAACTTTGAGTCACCAAAAATGTAACTACTAACAGTCTACTGTTGACCAGAAGCCTTAATGATAACATAGTTGACTAACACTTATTTCCATGTTATATATTACATACTGCATTCTTACAACAAAAAAAGGAAGAGAGGAGAAAATTTGAAATATGACATTTGGAAACTTAATGATATTAAGAAAATCATAAGAAAGAGAAAACACATTTACTATGTATTAACAGGAAGCGGATCATCATGATGGTCATTCTCGTGGTCTCTACATTGAGTTGGCTGAAGAGGAAGAAAGAGAGGGGTGGGTCTTGCTGTCTCAGAGATGGCAACTCATCTGCAAGTTTTCTCAAATTGTCACAAATCTCCAAAAATTTTCCAATGTTTTTATTTTTAAAAATCTGTGTATAAAATCTGTGCCTAAGTGGATGTGCACAGTTCAGACCCATGTTGTTCGAGGGTCAACAGTACCTGAACTGCACCTATCACGTACATAAAAACTTCTAAAGAACAATAGACAAAGCAAGCCTTGTATGTTTTCCTAAGATTGATTGTAATAATCAAACAATTTAGTTTTTATATGGATCAGATCCTCTATCCAATGAATGTTATATCTTCTATCATTACAGACATAATTAAATCATCCTAATAAAAACACTGTGCTATGGGTAAAATCGCATTTGTGATCCTGGATTATTTTGTGTGTCATATTCTAATTTTTTCTGTTTTTTCTCTGTCACTAGAAGAAACAGGCACACACACACATGCTATATATACGTGTGTGTGTGTGTGTGTGTGTATACACATATGCATCTTTCATTTATTTTTCTTTCCATTCTTGGTTGTATCAATATCCTCTGTGCCAATTTTTAAAGCACTATCTCATGCTGCAATAGGTAATTTTCCATGTCCATTTTAAGTTTAATATTTCTCACTAGACCCGTCTGCAAATGTGCTTTATAGTGCCATTATCCAGTTCCCTTAGTGAGATAGATGTCTTTCCTTGGGCAATTGAAGCAAGGTTACCCATTTGTATCATCCAAGAGTCAAACCCAAGTTCTATGTGTGCATGGAAAACTATGTCTCATGGAACAGTTTTCTGAATCCTCTTTAGAGCCATAGTAACTAATGGAAAATCTTAGCCTCCTTTGAGAACAATAATAATAATAAACATTTGTACTTTGCTTTAAATATGCAACATGCTTTTTTGTATAATATATTGTTTTATTAACTCCTCACAAGCCAGTGAAATGAACGATCTCAGCTTACAAAAGACCTATACAAGCTCAGAGACAACTGTAGTCTGGCTATTAGAGTGTCCATCTGTTAGATGAGAGCATCCCTGGACCAAAGAGTTATCAAGGTAATAAGTCTGATTATTTCTTTTATAATAGATTGCTTTTTGCTAAAAGACATTATGTCCCTCCAGTTCACTAAGCCATATGTACCTGTCTCAATTCTAGATTATATTTGATTACTGGATTTTCTTTTAATAAAACACTTATAATCATTTCCTTTATTATATCGATGTGCCTGGTTCCAGGAAAAATAAAGATTCATTAAATTATCAAATGCCAGTAATAGTTTTGTTTAAGGCAGTAGTGTCATATAAATATCCAAAAGTGCATTTTAAATTATCAATGTGGCTGTTTTACACAAACTAGAAAGATAAGCAGACATAAGCACAAAGCAGAAACATGCCTTGCCTATGAAAGTTTTTTAGGTATCAAAACTGGAATGATCAATAAATGAATAGGTGATTATTTATAGAAATTTTGTCTAAAACTTAGCTATTTTGTTAGTTATCCAAAAATTTAATTTGACATATTTTCCCAAGGGAATAAAACGAGCAAGTGGCAAAGTCAGACCTGAACCAAGTTTCCAGACTCCAGATGCACTTTTCTTCCTCCCTCCATGCCAGCAGGGCAGCCAGAGAGGCCGTCTCCATTACTTAATGTTCACATCTCTCCAGCACGTCACATGTATAATCCGGGCTGTCTACCTAGGATCACGGGTGTATTGAACTACAGAATCTGAAAAGCTTGAGATTGTGTTTTCTGGGGTTGGTATTTAAGCTTGTCTGAATATGCCACTTTTTAGCCAAACAAACCAAACTCCAAACGAGGGAAATCTGCCAAGACAAACTTTCAAACTCAAAGTTTAAAAACACTGGAATTACTGTCATGTAGCACTCCAATGTAAATGTTGTCACATCAGGCCAGACTGTCAGCTTAGGAGAGGCCAGAATTGTGGGAGGAGTTGATGGAAAATCATTCAGTGTCATTGACTGGTTCTGTTGACAATGGCAGAGAACACCATCTGCCTGCTCCAACATTCCTTCTCCCCTTTCTCCTTTAACAAAACCCTGACTTTTAGGCAGACACATTGTTCTCCATGCCACAGTCTCTATTTCCCGGAGGTCCCCTTCCACCTTAACTCCCACCGCTTTGGTTCAAACCCCATCACTTCCCCAGCAAGTTGATGCAGCAAGCCTCCAACATTTTTCCCTGCCTCCTGTCTTGCCTATGTAACTATCATTTTTCACATTGCTGAAGGTGAGCTTTAAAAAATAATAATAATAATAGAATGAAAAGACAACACATAATTATGTACTTTCTTTAGAATTTTTAAAATATTTGTTACATTCTTATAACGATGGGATACAACACAATGACCATCTGGAAAGAAGAAAGGCAGAATTCTTTTTTACTTAAAGTTCTGAAAAGAGAAGGCAGCCATGCAGGGCCACAGACTGAGTTACACTCAGGGAAGGAGTCACAGAGCTGGAACTATAAAAGAAGACCTACAAGAGGTCGAGACCATCCTGGTCAACATGGTGAAACCCCGTCTCTACTCAAAATACAAAAAATTAGCTGGGCATGGTGGCGCGTGCCTGTAATCCCAGCTACTCAGGAGGTTGAGGCAGGAGAATTGCCTGAACCCAGGAGGCGGAGGTTGCGGTGAGCCGAGATCGCGCCATTGCACTCCATCCAGCCTGGGTAACAAGCGAAACTCCATCTCAATAATAATAATTAAACAAAAGACCTAGGTCTGGCAAGCAATTGACAGTTAACTAGGATTTGGGAGGTTTTTGTGGGTTAGGTTTTTTCTTTTTCTTCTTCTTCTTTTTTTTTTTTTAATAATTCTGTGAGCCTAATGAAAAAAAGACAGCATTTGTCCATTCACACATTGCTATTAAAAAATAAATAAATAAATAAATTCAAAGGGATTCATGTTTCTTTCTCTGCTAAAAATTCTTTAATGCACTCTATGATTTAGACTAGGAAGGCTTAACTCCCTAGCTTGGCACATAGACTCTTCAAATGTCTGAGCCCTGGCTCTCTTTCCAACCCCATCCCTTTGCCACTGTCTTCCAGTATATCCTATACTACAAAAATACTATATTTTCTCAAATTTAATTTAATTTTAAGTTCTAGGATACCTGTGCAGGACATGCAGGTTTATTATCTAGCGAAATGTGTGCCATGGTAGTTTGCTGCAGCTATCAACCCATTTGCGAGTTATTAAGCCTCCTACGTATTAGCTATTTGTCCCGATGTCTTCCCTTCCGCCGCCCCTGACAAGCCCCACTGTGTATGTTGTTCCTTCCCTGTGTCCATGAGTCCGCATTGTATTTTATGAATCTTCCTGAACAGGCCAAACCCCTATATACTTGTTATTTCTTTGTCTCTGTAAAAACACTTACTCATCCTTTATGAAACTTGGAAACCTCTCTTGACCCTACCTTCCTTTTCTGGGCAGAAGCCAATATTTTCTGCTTTGTTCTCAAAGAGCATTATATACATTCCCATTTTATAGCTCGTAGAAGATTTTTATGGCTGATTATTTCCAAAAGCTATCCTTCTTGAGGAAAGTGCTGTTTTTCTTGTTCATCCTTCTATACTCAGGGCTTTCTGGAGCATCTCAATCAAATATACATTGGATCACTCAGTCAGTATACATTTGATCACTTCCTGGCAACAGACAGTTGGTGATTTTGGTGAGTCGTTGATCATTTTCCCAATACAGACATAACTTCTTTTTATCTTTTCTCTAGAGATCTCACATTCTCCGGGAATAGGAGATTCCCTGAGCTATCAAAATATCAGCAAAGGCCTCCTCTAACGGCATGCAGCAGGTTCAGATCCTTGAGAAAAATCCTCTCTTACAGTGTTAACTTGGAAGTGAGTCATATGCTTTTAAGATTGAGACAGACTGGGATAGATACCCTGTGGTCACTACTATTTAATTTCATTAGCTTAATTGATATTCAGAATCACTCTGTGAATTAGATGGTCTAATGAATCTAATTGTATTAATATTATTAAAGTATATTTATGTAGCCGTGGTCATCATTAGCAAAGATCTACAGTGCGCAGATTCCAAAATTCTCTCCATGGGAACAATTCATTAATGTAGTTTTTCTATGTAAAAGGCAAATTTTCGTCTCTTCAGGGGTATTCTCACATATGTTTCCTAGAGAATCTTAAAAAATCCTTGACCTATTCACAGAAACATTTGCTATTACTATAATAAACTGCAGACAACGTAAGAGAGTGAATCCAGTAAAAAGCCATATCCTGATATGACCAGGTTTTCCTAAACAGTTGTCATAACATACCAGGAACACTCAAAGCCATAAGTAAAACATTCCAAAACTTGTATCATAGCCACATAATTGTTTGTTGCTTTTATTTTTTTCTTCAGGATGTACTGAGATTCCAGAGAGGAGAAGTCTGCCCATACTCATCCATGAATTCATTTTTTCATCCACTCAGATACCTAAGTGCCTCAAGTTCATTATTAAGGCTTAAGTGAGAAAAAAAAAAATCACAGAAACTTTGGGAACATTTACTCTATTTTACCAGGTTAATACTGAGTACTGGTAGCCATATTAAATGCTATTGTTCTTTAGAATATCGTGCTGTGCTGCTAGTCAAAATTTTCTTGCTCATTTTCTTGATCCTACATCTAAAAGTGTATCATTGCATCTTCGTTCTATTGTAGTGAGACAAAAAACTAATTGCCCTCGAAACCTTAATCCATTGTCTGTTATTAGTATTTTAATTGGATGTCAGTTCATCAGACCATTTTTCCAGCGTTGTCACCTGATCAAAGCAGAGATGTCCAGATAGTGGTGGTTTGAAGATGTCCAGGTAGGACCAAAGGTAACAGACCTGGGCATGATGTCATAATGGCTTCCATGGTACTTCTGCAACTGAAGAAATGATAACAAGATTTATTGAGTGTCTATTTCATTCCAGGTGCTATTTTAGGCAATTCATATCTGGTACTCATTCAATAATATTCCAGTATTCTCAGAGGTTAGTGCATTAACCCAATTTCATAAGTAAACACATTGGAGCTTAAAGAGCTTAAATATCGTGCCCACAGTCATAGAGTTAGTATAAGCATTATCACTAGAATTCAAATGGATATATTTGAGTCTGAAATATACTCTTTTGCTAAGTTTCATAAGGGATAATCAGTTGAACATTATCAATCATGACCATTGGTTTGTTTGAACAAGTGTATCAGGTCCTTCTTGTTTTATAAAGAGTAGCATGCTTTATCTATTTCTTTTTTTTTTCAACAAGTATCTATGAAGCACCTACAATGCTGTATATAAGGCCCTTTTCTCCTTGCTTGGATGTAGTTGCGAAGAAATTAAAAAGTCTTTGCTCTTATAAAGTTTCTATAATAGTGGGAGTGGAGGCAGTTTTATTACCTGTGGTTTCTGCTCTGTTGGCAGATATTTTCAGTATTGACAGAAATATACCATATGGTATACTCTCTATGGCATATATTGGAAAAACTATATAATCCACAAATAGTAAGCAACTGAAATATGGTTGTTGTTTAAAATATTTTCCCCCTTGTTTCCACATCCATGAAGAGGATATGTATTGACCAAATGAACTAAAAATGTCAACTCAACTATTAATCCTTACAGCATTTAGCATGAACTGTCAATTTTCAAACATGTCAATAATGCAATGCCCAACTACATACCTTGGCCTTCTACACACTGAAAAATGATTTAATCATGTGCATTTGTAAATATCTTAGCTAAGTCACCAATGGACTTCTAAGGTCTTAAGTTATTGAATAAACATTTCATCTCATAGTTGCATGTGAATGAATATATGTCTACCTCTGAGATTGATCATGATAATTTTATACATCAAAATATTATTATTTTCCAACTTAGATGTAATTGTTCTTGTATAACAGAAGCTACAAAGATGAAAGTTGCATCTCTAATTTGCTTCCTAATTTTTAGTGTATTTAGGTTCTTTGAAAGAATATATAAAATCTATGGTAGTCTACTATACAATATGAACAAAAATAAATGGGTTTAAGATAACATTTTTACTTATCTGAATAACTCTCATGTTTGTTTCACTAACACTTTGCTGGAATAGAGGATTAGAACACAGTATAAGTTCTAGGAGACCAACATGCAATATTTTTTAAGTTTTTCTTTTAAAAAACCAAGAGGGTTTTCATGTTTTAATTTTATGCTTCTTTACTTTATATTGCAAATAACTGTCTTGACAACTTGAAAAACATCATACACTCAGAGGTCAAATACTTTAACAATTTTTGCCAGTAATGCACTGAACATACATATTAATAAATGGGACACTACAATGAATGCATGGAAAGTAAAGGACCACACCTGTAACTGGTAATTTTTACCAAATCCACTTGTTAGGATTAGCATTATGCTTCTATTAGCAGTCATGATCATTGGCTTTTTTGAAGTCATATTCAGGTCATCACAGTTTTTCTCTTACAAGAAATCCATGATTATAATGTACAATTCTATGTAAATTCACAGATCTGGCTGGCACGGTGGCTTATGCCTATAATCCCAGAACTTTGGGAGGCTGAAGTAGGTGGATCACTTGAGGTCAAGACCTCAACATCATCATGGCCAAAATGGTGAAACCCTGTCTCTGCTTAAAATGTAAAAAATTAGCCAGGCTTGGTGGTGAGTGCCTGTAATTCCAGCTACTTCAGAGTCTGAGGCAGGAGAATTGTTTGATCCAGGTAGGCAGAGGTTGCAATGAGCCAGGGTTGCCAATGCACTCCAACCTGGGAAACAGTGTGAGACTCTGACTCAGACAAAAAAAAAAAAAAAAAACTAAACTAAACTCAGCACTTTGGGAGCCCGAAGCAGATGGATCACCTGAGGTCAGGAATTCAAGACTAGCTGACCAGTGTGGAAAAACCCTCTCTCTACTAAAAATACAAAATTAACCAGGCATGGTGGCCTATGCCTGTAATCCCAGCTACTACAGAAGCTGAGGAAGGAGAATCACTTGAACTCAGGAAGCTGAGGTTGTGGTGAGCAAAGATTGTGTCACTGCACTTCAGCCTGGGCAATAAGAGTGAAACTCTGTCTCAATAAAAAAAAAAAAAAAAAAAAAAAAAAAAAAAATCACAGATCTTGCATGAATGGGTAAAGGCCCCAAATCTGTCATTTTTACATGCATTAGTAAGAATTTTAAGTGAGATTTAGACTCTCAAAGAAAATTAAAACATTGTCTTTAATGAGAGAAGTACAAATATGAACACAATTAAGAAATACATAAAGACAAGAAACACTTTCTAAGTTGAAAATATAAGCAGAGTTGTTTGGTCCTGAAACGGTAGGGATGGAGGTTCACCTAGGCTCTAAGGCTAAGGCACGCCATGATAAAAAAGTTTCAGAAAATATTTGTCTGGCTAATTAGGAAAGGTAAAATAGAAAAACAGCTGGAGGAGAAAGGAATTGGTAGTGTATTAGGCTGTTCTCACATTGCTGTAGAGAAATGCCTGAGACTGGGTAATTTATAAGAAAAAGGGGTTTAATTGGCCCATGATTCCTCAGGCTGTACAGGAAGCATGGCAGCATCAGCTTCTGGGGAGACCCCGGGAAACTTAAAGTCAGGGCCGAAGGCAAAGGGGAGTGAGGCACTTCATGTGGCTGGAGGAGGAAGGGTGGGGAGGTGCTACACAGTTTTAAACAACCAGGCCTCCTAAGAACTCCCTGTCACAATAACAGCACCGAGTGGATGGTGCAAAACCACTCACGACATATCCACCCTCATGATGCAGTCACCTCCCAGCAGGCTCCCTCTCCAACCCTGGGGGTTATGATTCAACATGAGATCTGCTTGGGGACAAACCAGATCAGGTGGCACTTAATGTAATAAAAGAGGTGAGAAGAGCCCATAGGAAGGCGTTCATTCCTAAAAGATGCATATCAATTCTTTACATGCACGATATTCTTAAACAATGATGTTTGTACACTTGTGGATTTGGTAAAAATGCTGACCTGATAACAGGAGTGGTCTTTGACATTATCTTTTTTTCTGAGACGGAGTCTCACTATGCCGCCCTGGCTGAAATGCAGTGGTGTGATCTCGGCTCATTGCAACCTCCACCTCCCAGGTTTAAGCTATTCTGCCCCAGGCTCCCGAGTAGCTGGGACTACAGGTGCGCACCACCAGGCACATCTAATTTTTTAATTTTTAGTAGAGACAGGGTTTCACCATGTTGGCCAGGATGGTCTCAATCTCTTTACCTCGTGATATGCCCTCCTCAGCCTCCTAAAGTGCTGGGATTACAGGTGCAAGCCACCACGCCCCATCTGGTCTTCAGCTTCCTATGCATTCTCTGTAACGCTCCATTTCATTGATATGTACGTAGAATGCCTTACTGGAAACACTTGAGAAACTATTCGAACTCTGAGAGAATCTATGATGTTTTCAAGCTCTCAATAGAGTATTTTCAATATAAAATAAACATAAGATTAAAACATGGAAATGTTCTTAGTTTTTTTTTGAAGAAAATTTTTAAAAACTTCAAATTGACTTACTACTGCCTGTATTTTAGTTAAGACACTTAAAACAAATAGTTACGTGCTCCACATGTGTTTTTTCAAAAGCTCCTGTAGCTAAGCCAATAAACCAATTAGATAGACCTAAACAAATTCGTAACCTTCTGAGAATTGCCTGTATCTTGTGCATGTTTAAACATTAATGGCATTATAAAAAGTGTAAGAGTGGAGAAATGCAATTGGGGCAGCTGTTTGTCAAATCAAGTTTCCTAATTTTCAATTTCCACAAGTTTTAGACATTTTTTTCATGGAGAAGTATCATTCAATTAAAAGAAAATAGTGGTGTATCATCTATCATGTGAACAACAATTGTTATAGAAACTAAAATTCTATATTTATAGTAGGGTCAATTAATGTGTCATAACTCAATTAGAGAATGTACCATAAAGAAAAAAAGAACTAATTTCTTTAGAAAAAAAATTTAGTTCACCAAAACTCATATACAAACACATATACTTGCCTATACATCTTTATAATTTTTGTAAAGATATACTTGATTAAACAGTATTCTCTCTAATTGTGAAAAATTAACAAGTTCAGAATGAAAAACAGATCTTTAAATTCAAATTCATATGATTTTACAAAAAGTCGTCTTTGTGTTCCGTGCTTTACATTTTACGAAATACAACATATATAATTTTTGGTCATAATGGTGACAAGCAAGATGGATGTCTGCATGTTACCAACGAAAATGACTCCAGTTCCTAATAGAATTTCAAGGCAACTCTAGAAAATGTGCAGTATTTATTAATATAGAGCAATGGCCTCTAAGCATTTCTCGTTCCTCCTCCATGCCAAGCCCATAGCACCACCATGCAGTCAGGGCCTCATGCCGCACACCGAAGACATACAGTTTTTTCAAAGCTTTGCTTTTACAACATTTACATCAACTTCAAATTCTCTGCATATCTGACCATATTTTTTTTAGTATAAATTATTTTCTCCACCTCTGAATCTTCCAGGAAGATGCAGTGTGCTGATCATTTGCCTTTGAGGAAACCTAGCATGCTGTGCCACATATTGCCAGCCACGCTACAGATCTGCTTCTAGACGAAACCCCAAAAGCTAAAATGAACTAGGTGCAAGAAGAGTAGCCAGTCCTAAACCTCCACTTCTCCGTCTGTTACACAGGCTTCCATGTATCCTTCTGGTAGTGGATGGAAAAAATATTGGAAGCAACTATCAATGGGGAGAGACCCTCAACCTCTCACCTTACCATACATAAGGACTTTCAAGGGAGAAAAGAGCAGAATGATGCAATCCAAAGGAAGGACCAAGGAGATAAGAAAAGACCCACCAAGGAGACTAAAGCATCAGCCTAGCATGCAAACGCAAGAGTTTTTATTTCTCTCCATCCCTAGTTTTCAATTCTCATTTCTAAAATTTAAAGACCATCGAGTTTTGAGTCTTGACTCATTAAAACGTTTCTTGTGGAAGATTGGGTGGAGCCCTTCTTTTTCCTAGAGGTTAGATTATGACCACTGTCGTTCCTTACATTTTGTCTGCTTTTCTGTTAACATAGGGAGCATCACAATTATGAAATATATTGTTTTCTGCCACGGAGAAATCAACACAATTTGGAAGCAGTTCTGCATGGAATTTTGGAAAATTGATTCTTCCTCCTTGCCACTTTTTCCATGAATCAACCTGGGGTCAATGGATAACTCCACTCTATTATGTCATCTACCTCCTTTGAGGAACATCCGGAAGTTACTGAATTGGATCAGGTCATTGCTTTGATAATGTTTGTCACAAGGTCCTGTTGTAAACTCTCCCAATAAATCTTCCTCTGTGTATTTGTCTACTCAAGTCATTAAGTTGTACCACCAGGTAAATGAGATGTTATGCAACAGTGTGTCAGTTTATGAAATATATAGCAGATATTCATAGATATCCTATCCCAGTAAAAGAGAGTGGCATAAGATGTTTGCACACAGAGTAACTATATTTACTGTCATTTAGAGATCAACAAATTCAAAAGTTCATTATATTACCAAGGGGCATCCAACTAAGAAGTGGAAGAGCCAGGATCCAAGCCCAGGTCTAACTGAGGAAGAAAGGGATGTTTGCAGTGATGCTTACTGTCCTGTGCCCTTCCTTCCCCTTGCCACCCAGCTTAGAGAGTTTCAGTCTTGGAATTCCCTCTCTGATGTATCCAACCTCCTCTTAATCACTCTTTCCCAGACAATGTGTCTAAGTAACAAACAAACCAAAAAAGAAAAAGAAATGGTCTGTTAAGTAAGAAGCAAATCAAGCAAAGTAAACCTCCATACTATTTGAATATTTCCCATTTTAAATGTATTTTCTAGAAGCTCTTTGGTAAGAAAAAAGACATTAAAAATTTCAAGCTTTGGGCAATAATGCTTAAATTTCTTTTCATGTTCGCTGTAAAAAAATACTGTACCTATGTTTAAGCCTACTCCCATCTTAGTATTAAAGTATTAGTGTTTCCTGAAACATAACGTTCAGAACTTCAAGATTATTTTTAATTTTACTTTTAAAGTTATAAAAATTTTAGAGACAGTTTTGGGAAAATTAATAAATATTGTTCGGCAAAACTAAAAGCAATGATAAATAAAAGGACCGACCAGGATGCAGGCAGGTGTATATGGTTAGAAAGAGTTTCACTGAGCCAAAAAGTTCTGGAAAGGAGTAAGGGAACCAACCTGGCTTTAATAATCAAATACTGATCAAAAATTTCTTCTCTAATTAGACTTGTGGATAAGAGGCTAATACTTTGAAAAACTTAGAATTTCTGTCAGGTCAAATTAGAAACATGATATACAGATGTAGAAAAAAAAATGCTGTTTTTATTTTTTTTAACATTTTGGATAATAGCTTTCTTTGGAGTAACATAGCAATTTCTTAAGTACCAAGTTGTTTTATGACAGTATCTTGTTACTGATGATGTTGCCTTTCTTAGTACCGCTGCTTCCATTGTTGTCATTACTTCTGCCATCCTGTAGGATTTCTTTCAACTGGCCTTTTATTGACTTGACACGGAGCTTGTTCAGAGTAATGCATTATGGTTAAGTACCTCTATGTATGTTACTATTTGGGTTGCTGCAATAATAGTATTTATATTCTCAATGATTATCAGATTTATATAGTATAATGCTGGAGGAAATAAGAAAAACAATAAAAGGCTATTGTTTTTTGAAAGAAAGTGATGAAAGTAACACAACTTTGAGTATTAATTTATAAATATTTATGGTCATGTTCTTACATCATTGCTTGTCTTCAAACTCTTGTTTTCAAAAACTCTTTAAATGTGTTAATTTTAAATTAAACTATTTACATTTTACATTTATAAATTTATAGTTTCATTCTACAAAAAGGTGAAAGCAAAGGGCGTGGTGTGTTTTTATTGTAAAGAATTTCCTAAGCTTATTAGCTCAAAGCAATTATGAAACAAATCACTTACATAGTAGTACATCTAAGATCCTTTGCATAAAGAAATAAAGATAATATCTTAGTTTGTTCTATGTGTGCCTGTTTGAGACAGTTCATTCTCCATAACTGGCTTACTGCATTAGTAGACTGAAGAGTTATTCATAAGAAAATGCATTGCGTATATCCTCTACACAGTGGTGGCAACAGCAGGCAGTCTTTGGATATGAACTTACATTACAAAGAACCTTTGGTGTGTAAACAGAATACATCGTTCAACCAATTTTAATGAAGTATATATGAAACAATATGTTTTTCATAAACATTTTTGTAATATTGGAAATGAAGTTAACATATTTAATGTCCCCATACCTTATTTTGTTTGATTGCCAGAAGTTGAAATTGAACAAAATTAAAGAAAGAAGGGTGAATCACAAAGCAATATGAGATGGGGGATACTGAATGCTGCATTGTGTTCCAAAATTTGTGTAGAAAGATTAAATGACAAACAGAATAATTCCAAGTTATGCTAACCTATACATTTTTTGCTTTCTCAATTCTAAGCAAATAAAAAAATAGTCAAATGTCTCCATTTCTCCATAGACTTCTAAAAAGAATGGCTCATGAACAGATCTTGTTGTTTACCCAAGAAGCTTGTTCATAAGTTGACAAATATGTCTAAATATAAAATTCCAAGATGAGTTGGAGAAAATGCCATGCAAAACTCTGAAAAGCCCAGATGGTCCATCAACAGTTAATTAAGTAGAAGAATCTAAAATAGCTATGAAGCTGTGAACCCAAAAGCTGCAGTCGTTTCTAGCTTCCCATAAAGAGGAAACCAAAATGTTCTGAAGCTGGTAGTAGGGATCTGCGATGTCATAGAAAAAAATCAGATAGCAGTGCATCCATCTACACACACAGTACGCACAATCCTCAGTACGAGCTAAAAGAATGATGGCAACACTCAGAGACAAAATGAGTTGGGATATGGG
The DNA here is from genome assembly GCA_031835075.1 of Saguinus oedipus. Taxonomy (NCBI): domain Eukaryota; kingdom Metazoa; phylum Chordata; class Mammalia; order Primates; family Cebidae; genus Saguinus; species Saguinus oedipus. Next base: position 8,728,124 of record CM063169.1, on the reverse strand, counting down.
TAATGCAATAGGAAGTCTTCAGCACAGACCTTTAGTCTTTGTCAGCATCTTTAATATTGGTAAATGCAACTGGGATTAGGTCATTAGCCTCTCCCATCTGTTCACATAATTATATAAAACAGAATTAGTGTATGTCCGATGCCTGGATATTGCTGTCTGCAGTTACTGCTCTAGCAGCCTCCAAGAACTTCATAGTAGACTGTAGACATGGGGGATAATATTCAATAATTTTCAAGGCAATATTTCACGATAACCAAGGCATACAGGTTCTGCAGACAAATTGCATATGCAAGTTGCACAAGCTCTCTGAGCTTGGAGTTCTCTGTCTGTAAAATAGTTTTACTAGTACTATAAAAAAGCAATGTTGTGAGGACAAAATTAAACAATTCATGTGAGAATAGTGGCACAGTGAAAAGAACATTATATTATGACAAAAAATATGAGCTTCTTAGATGATGATGTTCGTGGTGGTGGTGGTGGTGATAATGATGTCATAGGCACTCAACAGTTTCAGTTCATGGCACATAATAGCCACTCAATAAATATGTGTTGAACGAATGAGGGAATATAACAGCATAACTCTGTGGGATGGACACTGATACCATCATATCACAAAGAATAAAGCTCATTTCCAAATGAATTAAGTGAACAATCTCACCCAGCTAGTAACACTCGGCTGGGCAAGTGGAGATCTCACTGTATCCTGTTGTTCCATCACAATGGGCAATCTACTTTCATGGATCTGGTTTTCATACGATAAACACAACCCATCTATTAGAAATAACAGGTATTTAAATCTAAATGCAGATGAGTTAGGAAATATCCAAAGAGGTTGAGTATTTTGCTCGAGATCATTATATATGTCTTAGGAAAAATGGTCTGTAAGCTGATTTTAGTGATGTGAGTGAGCAAGAACAGAAGAAATTGGTTCTGGCCCCATAATTTCTGCAGCCTAGGTGACCCAGTGGACACCTCTGGGCAAGCAGAGTTTAAAGAAGTGACACATTGTATTCCAAGACCTCATTATAGCTGCCATTTGGCCCCTCGGCTTGTCACATAATGATTCATATTATAAAGAGGTCTTTATTCCTCATTACTGCCCACCACTGTAAATATTCTATTTTTGCACATAAAAAGTATACTATTGTGTGAATGCAGCATCTTTCTCTTTTATTTGTTTTTACATTCCATTGGAAAAGTACCATAGATGTGACAAACTGAGTGTCTCATTTGGAGTGTGGCTTTCCTCATGAAACCCTTTTGCACAATGCCTTTCCAGCAATGGAACATAACTCTTCAACACTTCTCATGATTGCCAAATGTGGACAGGAAACAAGAGAAACGGCTGTTTAATTTGCCACAAATTCATCTTTACTACAATATATGTGAACAAATTGAATATTTATAGCTTTCAAAAGTACATATTGATAATAATACTAATAGAAATAATAATGGCTAGTTTATGTTGAGTAATTAACATGTATCAGACATTCCTCTAAGTAATGTACTCCCGTACAAAAATGTTAGCACCTTGCCTTAGGTCACACAGCTACCTAATAGAAGAACTGGAGTTTAAGGGCAGGTGCTCTGGCCTCAGCATTTGTGTCCTTACTTATGCCAGCATGCTGAATCTGCTCTTCACATGTATTTAAGGATGCTAATTGTTCCTGTGGCTGACCACAGTTTGGCAAGATAAAGCACCTTCAGGTTTTCACAAAGCCAAACAATGTCTGGTAACGGGTTTTATGAAGGATGCCTATAAAATATAACCATAGATAAAACACCAATGCATTTTCTGGGGTAAAACTGCTTCTGATGACAGCCTTTACCATGGTATTCAATATTCCTCATAAAAGACATGTGTAAAACATTCTTTCAGATTAGGCACGAATGGTCTCTTCTGATTAATTTACTTCTTTTTATTAGAAAAGGGAAGCCATAAAACTTCTGGTTTTCTGCATTTACTTTGGCTGCTAGAAAGCTCAAAAAAAAAAAAAGCTCTGAGTTAATTGTGGTAGGTTGACAGTGTTAAAATTCAGCCGATGAAACTCTTAGAAGTCAAAATAAAAGTTAGTATTACTATCAATACTACTGATGAGAATGTAAACAGGTGCAACCCTTCCGAAGTCACAGGAAACAATGTGGGGGGTGTGTGTGTATATATATATATGTATACATGTATATGCGTATATATATACACACACGTATATATGTATACGTGTATACATATACGCATATACATGTATATGTATATATGTATACACGTATACATATATACGTGTATATATATATATATATGTGCTACAAAACAGCTCAACCGTTTGGTGCCATAATTACGGGCACGGTGGCTCAAGCCTGTAATCCCAGCACTTTGGGAGTCTGAGGTGGGTGGATCACGAGATCAAGAGATCGAGACCATCCTGGTCACCATGGTGAAACCCTGTCTCTACTAAAAATACAAAAAATTAGCTGGGCATGGTGGCGCGTGCCTGTAATCCCAGCTACTCAGGAGGCTGAGGCAGGAGAATTGCCTGAACCCAGGAGGTGGAGGTTTCGGTGAGCCGAGATCGTTGCATTGCACTCCAGCCTGGGTAACAAGAGCGAAACTCCGTCTCAAAAAAAAAAAAAATATATATATATATATATATATATATATATATATTGCAACTGCTGGGTGCAGTGACTCACACCTGTAGTCCCAGAACTTTGGGAGGCTGAAGCAGGAGGATCCCAAGATCAGGAGTTTGAGACCAGCCTGACAAACATGGTGAAAGCCTTCCTATACTAAAAATACAAAAGTTAGCTGGGCGTGGTGGCATGCACCTGTAATCCCAGCTACTCATGAGGCTGAGGCAGAAGAATCGCTTGAACCCAGGGGGTGGAAGCTGCAGTGAGATAAGATTGCATTACCACACTCTAACCTGGGCCACAGAGCAAGACTCCATCCCGGCCCCCCCCAACATATATATATACACATATATATAATTGTATGTATAAATTATAAACATACAAATTATATAAATATAAATTATATATACACACAAATATAAAATTATATATATATGTGTGTGTATATATATACACATATATATACGTATATATGTGTACACATATATATACGTATATATGTACACACATATATATACGTATATATATGTGTACACATATATATATGTTGCAACAAACAGATACAATAGTGAGAAGCTGACACAATATGAATGACCAATAGCAGGAGTATAATTTAATGCTCTGCATACATATAGTGGAATATAATGCAAATATTGAATACTTTTAACAAAGAAGTAAAAATGGTGACATGTTAAAATACTCACGTTTTAGGGAAAATAAATCTAGAAAAAAATTATTAAGTGTGGCCTATATTAGTTAAAGTAGCTGCTGTAATAAATAAATATTATAGAAGCCTTCACCAAATAGAAATTTATTTCTTAACATGCAAAATTTCATTGTTGGAAGGCTGTCCTTCAGGCAGTCGTTTAGGGACTCATTCTGATAGAAATGCTGCCATTTCCAACAGGGAAATTTTCAATTTAATCTGGGCAACAATTTTCAGCCATCAGAAAGTGGGAGAAAGAGAGTAGAGAATAGACAATCAGTCAGTACTGATTTTCTGCGTATGTAACTGTATGTGCACACATATATCAATGTATTTGCTTTCTCATTTATACCTTTCTATATTTTTAAAGCGTGTCTAATTTTGACATTGCTTTTATAATTGGAAAATATTAAAATCTAAGAAAGTAATCCTGAGATTGCATTGTGTACTTGATCTACATCTTTCTCTTTTCTAACCAAAGTTTATTTAACTTGAAAGCAAACTTTTAAAGTTAGAATTACCTAACTATGGACAAAATGTATTTTCGATAATTAACATCGGTCTGAATTGAGGTCCAGTTTAAAAAGAAGAGTCAGCCAGTTCATGATATAGAAAAGTTTGGTAATATGCATGAATTATCTCTAAATTTTATATATATACACACACAAATACGTATAAATTTTACCTACCGCATCTACACATTTACGTACATACATTATATGTACATATATCACATATATACACATATATATGTATACATATTTCAAGCACAGCTCTTTGAAACACCAATGGAACATTCCATGAGAGATGTTTACCAACAAGGTACAACTATATGTCTCTACATCTCTATTAAAGTTTTCTTCATAATATAGTGGTTAAAATGAAGAAAGGGGCAGAAAGAAAGGATTGTAAATGTGAGAAAAGGTACAATTTAAGGGATCAATAGGCTTCCTTTCCTTTACCTGATCAAAAGTGCTGAGGCTCCATGAATGAGTTCCATAAATGAACAAGAAAGAGCACAGCTTGGAAATGTACCAGATATTCAGCAGAATCAGCCACATGCTAGTGGTCCTCTGAGAGCCTAGAAGGACACATTCAATCTCCATAGTCAGAAAAAATGACGCAAAAGCCTCCAACAACTTTGTTCATGTGACCTTCAAGTTGAAAGTACACCCATGTCTTTTATCTCATTTGCTTTCCTATGCAGTCCTAAAGAAAAGCAATGCAATTTTTAATTAGACATGAAAAGGCTCATGAGGAAGACACAGATAGATGGCTTGTGCTTATGTCACTTACCAGCCCCCACTGGTTTCTCTGTGAATCCAGGGCACAAACTGGTCAGGAGAAGAGTTTTCCTTGCTAAGGCTCCTTTCTCCTGTGCTTATCATGAGCAGATCCTATGGCAGCAGCATTTCCTGGCTCCTTCCAGACGTAGCAGGCTTCAGGTTGCCCGATGGCTTTGCCTTTCCAATTGTCCCTCTAAATGGGAGAAGGATGGCAGCACTGGGCTAGAATCTTAACCTCACAGTTTCCATTAAGGGGTGAAAAATGAAGGGAACCTGGCCTTCATGGATAATTGAGGTCATGTCCGTGGCAAGGGTCTCCATTACCTGTTGTAACTGAGGATCTTAGAGCTACGTTTTCCTCATGGTGTTTGTTGCTGCCACTTTCTGCTCTATCCAGATTCCCTCTGTGTCTCCATGTATCTCCCAAACATTCCTTCATATTTTGGAAAAAAATCATTTGATGTTTTTTCTTTCCTAATATTAAACATTTCATACATTTATCACCAAGTGTTAGAAAAGCCAATAAATGCAGAGAAAAAAATCCTGTAACACATTTGGGAAAGGGTTTATTGCACTGTTTTATTTTAATCAACACTCACAGGTAATGCTTCTTTGAAAGGCTAGACTACTGAATTGTCACTGGTATAATGTGATTGTGAGTGACCTCAGGAGGCAAAGCCAGAGGACAGCCTGTGAAATAATCCATTTCTCCAATATGAGGGATGCTACTGGGAGTTGAGTGAATAGATAGGGTTAAAAACAGTTGAAAAACAGATAGGGTGATCAATTTCCATTGCCTGAGCCAAATTCTTAAGAGAAAAATGAAAAAAAGACTAGCAAATTAAGCAAACTGTATATTTGCATAGAATAAAATGCCAGAAACTGTTATTTTAAAATTATTGAAAAATAATTACTGGTGGCATTGTGCAATTTGTTTCCTGGAGAAGAAAATGAGAGTATATGCATTTTTAAAAAGATTAGAATTTGTGCTCACTTATTGCTGTCCCATATATTTTCCCCACAAGCTCTGGAGTGAGGGAGACTAATTGACTTGGCAAAAGAAACGTACAACTAGGAAAACTAAAAACTACATAAAAATATGAGTTTACATATATGTATATATAATTTTACTTTAAGTTCTGGGGTATATGTGCAGATCTTGCAGGATTGTTATGTAGGTATACACATGTCATGGTGGTTTGCGGCCTCAATCCCCCCATCATCTACATTGGGTATTTCTCCCAATGTTATCCGCTCTAATCCCCCATACCCCACTATCCCTCCCCTAGCCCCACACCCCCCAACAGACCCCAGTGTGTGATTTTCCCCTCCTTGTGTCCATGTGTTCTCATTGCTCAACATGTATCTCAGTGACAACATGCGATATTTCGTTTTCTGTTCTTGTGTCAGTTTGCAGAGAACGATGGTTTCTAGTTTCATCCATGTCCCTGAAAAGGACATGAACTCATCATTGTTTATGGCTGCATACTATTCCACAGTGTATATGTTCCGTATCTTCTTTATCAAGTCTATCATTGATGGGCATTTGGGTTGGTTCCAGGTCTTTGCTATTGTAAACAGTGTTGCAATGAACATACATGTGCATGTGTCTTTATAATAGAAAGATTTATAATCCTTTGAGTGTATACCCAGTAATGGGATTGGTGGGTCAAATGGTATTTCTATTTCTAGATCCTTGAGGAATAACCACATTGTCTTCCACAATGGTTGAACTAATTTACACTCCCACCAACAGTGTAAAAGTGTTCCTATTTCTCCACATCCTCTCTAGCATCTGTTGTCTCTAGATTTTTTAATGATCGCCATTCTAACTGGTAGGAGATGGTGTCTAAATGTGGTCTTGACTTGTATTTCTCTAATGACCAGTGATGATGAACATTTTTTCATATGTTCGTTGGCTGCATAAATGTCTTCTTTTGAAAAGTGTTTGTTCGTATTCTTCGCCCACGTTTAAGTCCAGGTCCAGATGGGTTTACAGCTGAATTCCACCAGATGTACAAAAAGGAACTGGTACCAATCCTTATGAAACTATTCCAAACCATACAAAAAGAGGGAATCCTCCCTAACTCATTTTATGAGACCAACATCATCCTGATACCAAAACCTGACAGACACACAATTAAAAAGAAAATTTCAGGCCAATATCCATGATGAATATTGATACAAAAATCTTCAATAAAATACTGGCAAACTGAATGCAACAGCACATCAAAAAGCTAATCCATCACAATCAAGGAGTCTTCATCCTGGGTATGTAAGGCTGGTTCAACATATGTTAATCTATAAACATAATCCATCACATAAACAGAACCAAAGACAAAAACCACAGGATTATCTCAATAGATGCAGAAAAGGCCTTCAACAATATTCAACAGCACTTTATGCTAAAAACTCTCAATAAACTAGGTATAGATAGAACATATCTCAAAATAATAAAAGCTATTTATGACAAACCCACAGCCAATATCATACTGAATGGGCAAAACCTGGAAGCATTCCCTTTGAAAACTGGCACTAGACAAGGATGCCCTCTCTCACCACTCCTATTCAATATAGTATTGGAAGTTCTAGCCAGAGCAACCAGGCAAGAAAAGGAAATAAAGGGTATTCAATTAGGAAAAGAAGAAGTCAAATTGTCTCTGCAGATGACACGATTCTATATTTAGAAGACCCATTATCTCAGCCCAAAATCTCCTTAAGCTGATAAGCAATTTCAGCAGTCTCAGGATACAAAAACAATGTGCAAAAATTATAAGCATTTCTTATATACACTAATAACAGACTAATAGAGAGCCAAATCATGAGCAAACTCCCATTCATAATTGCCACACAGAGAATAAAATACCTAGGAATACAACTAACAAAGAATGTGAAGGACCTCTTCAAGAAGAACTACAAACCACTGCTCAAGGAAATAAAAGAGGGCACAAACAGATGGAAAAACATTTCATGCTCGCTGTTAGGAAAAATCAGTGTCATGAAAATGGCCATACTGTCTAAAGTAATTTATAGATTCAATGCTATCCTCACCAAGCTACCATTGACCTTCTTCACAGAACTGGAAAAAAACCACCTCAAGCTTCACATGGAACCAAAAAAGAACCTGCATAGCCAAGGCAATCCTGAATACAAAGAACAAAGATGGAGGCATTCATGCTACCTGACATCAAACTATACTACAAGGCTATAGTAATCAAAACAGCATTGTACTGGTACCAAAACAGAGATATAGACCAATGGAACAGAACAGAGGCCTGGGAAGTAAGGCCTCACATCTACAACCATCTGATCTTTGACAAACCTGACAAAAACAAACAATGCGGAAAGGATTTACTGTTTAATAAAAGATGTTGGAAAAACTGGCTAGCCATATGCAGAAAGTTGAAACTGGACCCCTTCCTTACACCTTACACAAAAATTAACTCCAGATAGATTAAAGATTTAAACATAAGACCGAACACCATAAAAACCCTAGAAGAAAACCTAGGAAATGCCATTTAGGATATAGGTACAGGCAAGGACTTCATGACTAAAACACCAAAAGCAATGGCAACAAAAGCCAAAATAGACAAATGGGATCTAATTAAACTTAAGAGCTTCTGCACAGCAAAATAAACAATCATTAGAGTGAACTGGCAACCAACAGATGAGGAAAAATTTTTTGCAAGCTACTCATCTGACAAAGGGCTAATATGAGAATCTACAAAGAACTAAAACAAATTTACAAAAAAAAAAAAAAATCCCCATCAACAAGTGGGCAAAGGATATGTGTTTACTTTAAAAGTCCATTCACATTAGCTCATCCAACTTGGAGTTTCTCTTTAGAGTTCATATGCAAATAGATATTAAAAAGGTCCATTTTGCAAGTCAACATTTATCTTTCAGTGGAATTATAGAAATGTCAGCTCCTTTTTCTTTGTGTTTTTGGCTATAGTTATTGAAGTGTTATTTTATGGGGAAATTAATCCATATCTTTCTACAACTAAGTTTCCAACAAGGCTCCCAGTGTACATTTTTGGCATAGAATGCTGTTAAGATCCTGGCTGACAGATATGCCATCTATAGAATTCAAGGCCCAGTTTTTTGTGTCTGTTCAGTCACTGATGATGTTAATGTCTGAATTTGTCAGGGACAGGCATTTTAAAGTAGGGAGAAGCCAGGAGCAGCCCCATGGCTGAGGCAGGGGACTGAAAACTCAAAGCTGAGAGCTCTGCTCAGCCAGTGACTCAGGGTGTAATCTCAGCATGTCACTTAACCATTGTTAATTACTTAATTATATTATTTGTAATATAAGCTTTAGGGAAACATGAGAAACAACTTCAGAAAGAAAATTGTGAACCCAGGTCTATTTTAACAGGCATTTGGGCAATATTTTGAGGTGAATAAGGAATTATACCTCCTGCTGCTTTTTACGTTTCTGAGTCAGTCTCTGGGTTGGACAAGGACTGGGAACATGCTCAGTTGCAACTCTTCCCCTAGTGTTTCATTTAAGTAATGATATATCAAAATATCTTGGTAAATCAGATCTACTTTGGGCTGGGAAAAAGTTTTGGTACTTAGAAAAATATCTTAAGTAAGACTTACCTCTCAATTGGGAATATAGTTTACACAGCCCTCCATATTACTACAAACTGACATTAGACACTTTCTGTAAGAGTACAAGTAGTAATTTTTTAAAAAAATTATTAGGTGATGACCTGAGAGTGTAAATTAGATATGAAAATCCCTATCAATCCTATTTGTCAAATTATCTGGGCTCCACATTACCAATAGACAGGGTTGCCAGGTAAAATAAAAGATTTCCAGTTAAGTTTAAGTTTCAGATGAATAAGAGATCAGCTGGGTGCAGTGTACAGGCTCACTCCTGTAATCTCAGCACTTTGGGAGTCCGAGGTGGGAGGATCACTTGAAGCCAGGAGTTTGAGATTATCCTGGGAAAAATGGAGAGACCCCGTCTCTACAAAAACTACAAAAATAAAGCTGGTGTGGACCATCGGCTTAATTAAGCCGGTTGGGACCACCGCCTGTGGTCCCAACTACTCAGGAGTCTGAGGTGGGAGGATCACTTGAAGCCAGGAGTTTGAGATTATCCTGGGAAATATGGTGAGACCCCGTCTCTACAAAAACTACAAAAATTAAGCTGGTTGGGACCACCGCCTGTGGTCCCAACTACTCAGGAGGCTGAGGCAGGAGGATCACTTAAGCGCAGGAGTGAGAAACTACAGTAAGCTATGATTGTACCACTGTACCCCAACCTAAATGACAGCGCAAGATACCATCTCTAAAAAAACAAAGAACAAGCCTGTGATTTTTACTTAAGTATACCTTATGCAATGTTTGGGACATATTTATACCAGAAGAAAAGAGAATGTTTATGTGACATTCCAATTTAATGGGGATGCTTTTATTTTTATTTGAGAAACCTGGCTATCCTCTCCATAACCAAGCTATCAACTGAGTATCTAAATTTCATCACTGCCTGTCTTCTGAGGTGGCATTAGATCCTCCGGGGATGCCATGGTACTCAGAAGTTGCCCCTGTTGGAACACTTAACGAAGTACCTTGAAACACTTTGCTTATCTGTCCTTTGCTCTCACACTGGAAAATGAGTTCTCTCAGACAAAGACTACAATTAATCTGTGCCATTATTTTGAAATACAGCCAGAACCACTACCAGTTCGTAAACATCATATGTATGGACAAATCATATACTTCTCAATGTCTTCATCATTTCACCTGTCTTCTCTGGTTTTGACTCTTTCTCTCTGCAAGAAAATTGCGGGCACTTCCGATAAAGAGAAACTGACCAAGGGAAAATTTCTCACCTACAGTTTTATTACTCACCCGCGAGTTGATGTCAGGTGTCAAAACTATTGCAAATATTTTATTAGCTTTCACAGTCACAATGTGAGAGGTTGAGAGTGACTTACCTTTTTGTAAATTACTTCTTATTCACATATACAGCACATCTTTCATAAGTATATGTAAAAAGCTTTGGCACCTCTGTCACCTTGAGTTTCTGAGGAGCGACCCTGAGCAGTTGAGAAGAGCAGGACTTTGAAATTAGAAATGTGGATTTAAACAATCCTGCTGGCTCTTCCCAAATTTCTAAGGCTAGTTTCACTACCTCATTGATCTGCTGGAGAGATTCAAAGAGATAAGGCTTGTGAGACACTTAGTTCATTGCCGGCCCAAAGTAAGTAACTCAACAAATGGTAGCTGCTGTTTCTATTAGGATAGATTCAGGATTACCTTTTGGAAATGGTCTTATTCTTCCATGTTAAAAAATGCTTTCTGGAGGAGACAAGAAAGAGGTGGAGTAAGGGAGAAACTTACACAAGCTCCGGGTTCTCCTAGGAGGACTCATACACAGACACACGGGATTATCTGCTGTGTTAGTCCATTCTCACATTTCACATTGCTACAAGTAACCACTGAGACTGAGGAATTTATAAAGACAAGAGGCTTAATTGACATACAGTTCCACAGGCTGTATAGAAAGCATGCTTGGAAAGGCATCAGGAAACTTACAATCATGGCAAAAGGGTGAGGGGAAGCAAGCACCTTCTTCACATGGCAGAGCAGGAGGAAGCACGTGAACACTTTTTAACAACCAGATCTTGTGAGAACTCACTTGCTGTCATGAGAACAGCAAGAGGGACATCCACACCCATGATCCAATCACCTCCCCCAAATCCCTCCCCCAACACTGGCAATTCCAATTCAACCTGAGATTTTGGTGGGGACATGAAACCAAACCATATCATCTGCCGTGTATTTTTTTTTTTTTTTTTTTTTTTGAGACGGAGTTTCGCTCTTGTTACCCAGGCTGGAGTGCAATGGTGCGATCTCCGCTCACCACAACCTCTGCCTCCTGGGTTCAGGCAATTCTCCTTCCTCAGCCTCCTGAGCAGCTGGGATTACAGGCACGCGCCACCATGCCCAGCTAATTTTTTGTATTTTTAGTAGAGACAGGGTTTCACCATGTTGACCAGGATGGTCTCAGTCTCTTGACCTCGTGATCCACCCACCTCGGCCTCCCAAAGTGCTGGGATTACAGGCGTGAGCCACCACGCCCGACCTGCCATGTATCTTGTAAGAGGAAATGTAAAGAAAAACAAAAAAAACAAAAGCAAAGAATGGTCTAGAAGAAAGAATGACTTGAGAGTCTTACTGATCCAGGTGTTAATTGTCGTACAGTGTCAAAAAGGTGACTTAACCTTTGGAAGCCTAAATGACTTCACTGCAGAGAAAATAATATCAACCTTGTTTTAGAAAGTGAATAAGCCACATATCTGTGGTGTCTAGCCTAGTGTCTGCGACACACACAAGTCATTTCGTACAGGTGATTTTTAACTCCTTGGCAATCTTTTTAAAATATGAATCCTGTGTTCTCCTCTCGGCTTCAAGTTTACCTGAACTAATACTTCAGTTAGTTAAACTCACACTGGATTCCTTCGAACAGGATCTCACCAGACTTAGTCACTCAAGCTGAGTCCAAACTCCTTGTACTTTCTGCTTTTATATACCTCAGCATATTCTGAGCCATATTTTATCAATTTTTACACTAATGTGGGGCTATAAAAGTACAAGAATCCTATCAAAACTCTTGCACATGCACATCTGTGGAAGACCTCACAGAGCCCATCTACTGCAATTCAGTCCTTCTCCTGATAAGTAGACATCACTGACCTTCCAACAGGGAAAGCCTCTTTTCAGCTCCATCCTAACATCCCCTTGACTTATTGATTGGCTAGTTTTCCAAACTGCTTCTATGCCATCTTCCATGTCTTTCTTAATTGCTTTGCTTTCAAGCTCACCCGAACTATCTGTCTATTATAAACATGTATATAATAGATGATTATTTTTAATCTCTTTGATCTCTCAATTATGTAATGTCATAGATTTTCAGAGGACTGAAAACTAATCATGCAGCCCAGAAAGAGTCATAGAATGAAAACAAAAAATCAGAAAGAGAGAGAGAGAGAGAGAGAGAGAGAGAGAGAGAGAGCGAGATCACCTACACAAAATGCTTACTCTTTAAAAAGATACTCATTTAAAAGAAAAGCAGAGAAATAATTTTCTTTCACACCCATTTTTAGTCTTTTCCATGGAGTAATTTTCATTCTTCACTGAATAACTTCCTCTTGTCACATTTTAGAATTTTGAATATGTTCTCTTAACTATTACAAAGATATGTTGTTTTGCTCTTGTTCTGAGAGCTTCTTAAGGTAATCTCCTTACACTTGATGTAGCAAAACCAAGAAAGTAATGTCTTTTGAAAAACTAGAAAATAGTTCTAATTACCTCTTCATCTAAAAAGAACGACCAATTTGAGCCCACAATTTGGGCAATGAATGTTTTCTCACTTGATTTTCTAAAAACATTATACCATATCATATAGGAGAAAAATAAACAAAGTCCAACAAAAACGAGTTAACAGTAAAATAAGTAATTTTGTGTAGAAAAAATGATAAAATCTCATTATTGAGTGTTTGTCTTACTCAACATCTTCTTGATATCCTTTAGGAAATAGACACCTACTTATTCACTTTGCTAGAATCTGTGCAAACAACAAATTTAAGAATGCTTGCAAGTCCATTCAAACTTGCTGTCACAAGTCTCTGCTACTTTTTGATACAACAATCCTAACCATTTTTTTTTTCTGTACAGAATTGAGGTAACGCCTTTAATCAAGTCTTTTGTTTGGTTTGGTTTGAATTTAATATTAGTAAAACAAAATTTAGTCAATAATGCTAACCGTCAGAGTTTAGCAAATATTGTAGCAATTGTGATTGAGAAAGTATAGAATTAGGGAAGCAAGGAAGAGAAACAGAAGGAAAGGAAGAAATGTAACCTTTTAAAAATCTCCCAGCACCCTTCCTGTACCTGTAGCCATTAGAATGGATACTTTCCTTTCATCTCACTTTGATCTCACTATGAACCATGTGCCCAGCACTGTCCTTAGTGCTGGAGATAAAAAGAAATGCTCCATTCATTGTCCTTAATGAACTCAAACCCAAAATGAGTAGCAGGTATGGTCAACAAGTACTTTAGTGGGTGACAAAAATTTAAAACTCAGAAAAAAGAATCTCACTGAAATCCTTTGTAGGAATTTAGATGGACTACTCAAATCACAAGTCATTCCACGCCTAGAACCAAGATGGCAAACTCTGGAGGACAGGTATGCTGGCTGCATGCCATAGGACAGATCTTTCTAGGAGGAAGAGTTAATGCTGTTGGTAAGATACAAGCTGTAGCAAATATTCAGCAATATGGAAACACCATCAGCAGCACGAGACATTTCAATGTAGTGTTTTTCCTTAACAATAATGTTGTTATGAGAAAAATTAATTTTGCTTTCTATGTTCATGAATGTGCAGTGTCTTAGTGAGACAATGAGCAGAAAACTAGGGAATATTTTCTTTACTTTTTTGTATGCACATACAAGACCGAGCAGTCAAATAACACTGTTTCTCCGCTCTGACCCATAAAATGCTAAAACCTCACACTCTTCACAGTTTCGCTGCACCGATAAGTCAATGACTATTGTTCAGCCTTCTGTGAACCAACCACTTGAAAATGGCATTTTCTGTACCTTTTAGAAAATTAATATTTAGGACTATGCTTTTTGGAAGAGAAAGGTCAAGGACTTTCATAATTGATTTCTCATTTTTTAAAATAAAGCACCTTACAGTCAAAGACTACTCATACTTCACATATGTATTTATTTACTAAGCCTGGTAAACAATGTACCATAAACTCAATGGCTTAAGATGGCAGATTATATTTATTCTGCAACAGTTTTGCAGACAAGAAGTCTGAAATCAAGGTGTTGGCATGGTTGCGTTTTCTGGAAGGCTCTGAGACAGTCTGTTCCGTACATTTCTCTTAGCTTCTGGTGCTCATATGCTGAGATACTAGTTGTTATTACTTCAAATACCTCTTTGGGAGACTCAATTCAACCCATAACGACATGCGATGCTCATGTCACAGTACTCTTTAAATTGATAGAGTAATAAAATAGAATATCCAAAGTAGGAAATAGCTACAGAAGAAATAGCTGTCCTGTAAATCCGGCAATATTGAGTGTTTCATGCATTAAAAAAATGAATAGAAACAGGTGACCCAATTTAGGAGTTCTGGTGAATGGCAGATACTTATTTCAAAACTAAAAACTCAAAGCTTTAAAATTTAATATTAATCTAAAGCTTACAGAAGAAAAAAACTAATAATTTCAAAATGAAACATTTAATATATTGAATATGCTATTCAAAATTCTACTGAAATAGAAGGGTTTTAAGTAAGCTCCCAATTACGTTGTGATTCTTAAAAGTACACATACTTATTGCTCTGTGCATTCTGAGATGCCTACTGTATGTGGTGTATTAAAAAATCCATCAAAATCTGTGTTAGTTGTCTAGGGTGGCTGTAATAATCCACCTTAGAGTGACATAAATGTGCTCTCCCACAATTCTGAAGGCTAGAAGTTTAATATCAGGGTGTCAGCGGGGCAAGCTTTTTCTGAGACTCCTAGCAGATTCCTCCTTTGCCTCATCCTAGCTTCTGGCTGTGGTCTTCGGTCTTTGGTGTTCCTTTGCTTTCAATGGCATCCCTCCGATCTCTGCCCCGTCACTGCGTGGCCTTCTCCCCGGGTATCTACAGTCTGCCCCGTCACTGCGTGGCCTTCTCCCCGGGTATCTACACTCTGCCCCGTCACTGCGTGGCCTTCTCCCCGGGTATCTACACTCTGCCCCGTCACTGCGTGGCCTTCTCCCCGGGTATCTACACTCTGCCCCGTCACTGCGTGGCCTTCTCCCCGGGTATCTACACTCTGCCCCCGTCACTGCGTGGCCTTCTCCCCGGGTATCTACACTCTGCCCCCGTCACTGCGTGGCCTTCTCCCCGGGTATCTACACTCTGCCCCCGTCACTGCGTGGCCTTCTCCCCGGGTATCTACACTCTGCCCCTGTCACTGCGTGGCCTTCTCCCCGGGTATCTACACTCTGCCCCGTCACTGCGTGGCCTTCTCCCCGGGTATCTACACTCTGCCCCTGTCACTGCGTGGCCTTCTCCCCGGGTATCTACACTCTGCCCCGTCACTGCGTGGCCTTCTCCCCGGGTATCTACAGCTCCTCCCTTCCCAGAAAGACATCAAGCCTATTGAATTAGGACCCACGTTAATCTTAACTTGATTACCTCTACAAAGATTCTATTCCCAAATAAAGTCACATTCTCAGGTACTGGGGAAAAGGACTTAAAGGCTCTTTTTGGGTGACACAATTCAGCTCCTAGCAGTCTGTCCTCTGAATGGCAGCTTCGGTAGGTAATCTCCTTTATAAACGTAATATAACAATAATGTGGCTTCAAACCGAGACGGTGGGTTGATAGGTGCAGCAAACTACCATGGCACATGTATACCTATGTAACAAACCTGCACATTCTGTACATGTATCCTGGAACTTAAAATTAAAAATTAAAAGAAATTATAAAACAATTGAAAAGTAATAATAATTTGTATTGCCTCTGAGTTGATCCCTTGCTGCTTTGAGTGATGCCTTTGGCGTCAATCAGAAATTTCAAAATGAATTTTCCTTCTGGTTTAAAAAAATAATCTCTAACCTATTTGGAACTGAGACTCTTTCTGGGGTCTGCTGGCCAATTCTAGCCATTCTCTCACATCAGCTGAGCAGTTCTATGTATTCATTTTTTAAAGTAAAATAGAAAAAACTGAATTGCATTTAGAAATTATATGGATAATGCCTTTTCTTTGAAATAATGAGAGACACAATGAAAGACCCACAGTGCAATTGAAAATCACTAGTACCAAAATATTTTCTGTGGGAATAAACATTTGAATATATATTTGAAATTAAGTGATCCAAGTCTTAGATATTTTTTCTTCTGATAAACTCTATCATCTATTCTTCCTTTTGCTTCAGTTGTCTATCTTAAAAAATGCGTTTAATAATGTCTGTGAAGCAGAAAAATTACCCACTCTGAAAATGGCATTATGATAAATTATTTTATTTTTCAAAGCAGCATCAAGATAAATTTGAGTAATTTTAACATACCAATTATTTTTAAAGATAAATAGAAGGGTATTTTTGAATAAAGGCTAAAATTTTGAAATAAATCTCTTAATCATTTTGGACACGAACTTGAATATTGTTTTGTAAAATTTTCATTTACACACATATTAATTATTCAACAAATATCACAAAAAAGATTTTTCCTCAAGAATTGAAATTTTTCTTCTCCTAAACGTGGGTTTATCTTATATAGATAAGGGGCAAAAATCTGTTATTTTCTTTTGGCCCACAGTGCCCCAGGCTTCCCATTAAGGGGCTGATCGCATTAGCTATCACAGGCTATGTCATTAATTCTATGACCTGAGGCCACTTCCTTAGTCACTTAGTGTCTCTCCTTCCATGTATTCTGAAATAAAGGGAATTGGATTAGATTCTTCTCAAGCCATGAAGTGTCAGTTTTGAAATACTTGTGGATAGTCCTGCTTTACAATAACACACTTGGACAGTTCAGTATTTAGACAGAGCTTAATGAAAGGGGTGCGAAAAATGGCAGAAGGATACAAGGCTGATTCAGGCATAAGAAATTATACAGTGAGCCAGAGTGGCACACCTGCCTTCTTTCTGGGAACAAAAAAACGAGTGTGACTAACCAATAATCCACCCCAACATTTACAAGGGTGATTAATTAACTGGGAAGGCATTATTCTTGAATACAAACTTGTTTCTATGCAATGTGAGTCATGCAATACAAATTAATGTTGTCTCATAGACGTGCAATTCTTGTGAGTCCATGCCAAACAGTCAGCCGTCTCCCATTGCCCCATCCTTTCTTAAAGGAGTGAAAGGAGTAGATTAGACTGCAACAAATCTCATCAGTTCATGTCAAACGTGCCTCATGCTACGGCCCATCCAGCCTGTGCCACATTTTATCACTGTCACACACCCTGGCTCAGTCATTATGCCCTTAGGTGTCCAAAGGTATTTAGAAAACAAGACAACTTCATTAAGATTGGCACGGCACCAAAAATCCAGATGCTGAATGCAGTGTGTACAAGAGGGCTGGCACAGACAAGTATCTGGCTCATTAGCTGTCTAGGGTGATCAGAGCCATCAGCAGGTGTGTCCAGCACCCATCAGGGATCTGTCACCCAGTGGGCTGTGATTTAGGAGGAGGATAGCAAAATAATGTGGCAGAAATGATTGTTGGTGAGGCCGGTGATTGGGACTAACATTCCATGATGCTTGGCAGGACCCCAATCCCTTCCTTATACATTATCTTATCTGCCCTATAATGCCCTTCAGGGTGAGTCTTAGATGTACTGCATTGGGATTAGCAAAGTGTTCATAGTGACCTCAGCTAATCAGGGTTGGAGCTCAGACTAAAACCAGATCCCATGATTCAGAGACCTTAACCTTTCTAAACTTGTTAGATTACACCTACTTCACCTGTAAGGTAATATACAGATACCTTCGTTCCATATGGAAATACACTGTATTGAATATCTAGATATTTTAATAAAACATTTTATCTAGATATTTTCATGACATTTAAATTACCTAAAGTTTGAACGAAAGTTAAATTATATATTTAATAACTTTTCTTTGGTTTGCATTGTTAACTGAAAAATTGCTTCAGTTCTCAAAATGCAGTATCAAACAAAATGAAAAATTGAGCAAAGAAAAATAGATAAATAAATTTTAGTATCACACTCCAGTTAATCTACACTGAGCCAGATAAATGGGGTGAAATTGAGATAGCAAATCATCAAGATTAAATATATCTTTGGATAAGTTTTTTGAAGCAATTAAATGCTCTTCAAAATGTAGAATCAACTTAAAACATATGACTAAAACCAGGAGTTAAATACATAACTTCTCCAATACTTTTTTTCCTAATCACCTTGACAAAAGCCACTTTTACAGTATAATCAGGGGAGGGAGAGGGCCGGAGCTGGGTGTAGGCCTAGTGGGATACGTGAATAGACTGACAGCTTTCAGACTTGAAGAGACTGAAGAGTGTTTAGACTTGCAGAGATTGGTGAGCTTTCAGAGATTTTGGGGAGATCTCATAAAATCTTTCTGGTCCTAAATTTTCTCATCTGTGAAATGATAGACATGCAACAACTACCTAAAGCACCAGCCCAGAGCAGATACTCAGGAAGCACTACCCACACACTGACCATTGAAAGCCCTGGTTTTGCAATTGGTTGGACACAAAGGTATTTCCTGCTCTGATCTTGAAGCCTGTCTCTGGTACCTTATAATACCTTGATTTACAGGTAACTCCTTTCTCATGATGCCTTTTGACGAGCTGGTAAACATGTTCATGTCAGTGCCACAAGTCCATCATTTTTGTTTTCGTTTTTATATTTCTGTAGCAATTCACTGGTACAATCGGTGACTTATAGCATATACTCAATAATCTGCTGTATGGAATCATGGAATTTGTAATGTATGTTTTTGACAATGAAATTACTTAAAATGATTCAATTACCTTGATTTAAAATTATACTTCTTCACAATGTTTTTTATTTGGGAGAAAATGGAAACTTTTTGGAAATAAATAAACACTTTAGATAGTAACATCATAAGCCTATATAGATCTCTGACTCTAGGGTTTAAAAACCTAAAAACTCACAGCAAATTTGCAAAACTAGAGCTAAATATCTGTTCATTTCATGTAGGGCCTTAAGTAACTTGCTAGCACTATCAGTATCCAATGTTTCAAGAGAAGAGAACGGGAGATAGATGGATGTCTTGTAATTTTTATTTAGTATTTAAGGAAATAAATTTTTCTTCATTATGTGCTGACACAGAATATAGCTTTCTCAAATAATTGGTTATAAAATTCACTCTTCTACTTCAAGGGCACATCTTAAGTCTTAAGGACTTTTTTAACCATAGAGAATATATTTTCTCATGATTCCTGAACTTAAGGCAATTAGATATTGATACGGGGATTAGAGCAAGACAAACAGGTGAAAGCTCATACATGCCCCTAGACACATAGTGCTTGCTCTAGAGGAACTCAGCTCCCTGGATATTAAGTCAACTTGTGTGAGTGTGAGATAGCTGGAGAAGTGCTCAAATCAGGGTGTTCATCTCCCTGTGTGTCTATTTTTTCTCTCTCCACTTTCTTTTTTCATTGTCTTTTTGTCTTTTCTTCCTTGGGTCATGATCCCCTTTTCCACTCCTTATGTCCTTCTGAGTTCCACCAGCATGGCAAGCCTTCTCTCATGCATTATGGCAATTTGGCTTCTGGTACTGACCCAAGCTGAAATAAATCGGTGCCATTGGGCAAGCAGACAGTCTGAGACTGGGAAGACTCTTTAGACCTCATTTTGCACATCACTAAGCACAGTGGGTTGGCTCAGCTTTAACTCATGCAAATGGAAATCAAAAACTGCAGGGCTGATTTTCTTTGAACTTCGGGGCCCTACCTATAAACAGCACTTAGTTCCCATAGTCACAGACAGGTCAGGAATTTGATTGTTTAACATTCCTCAGAATTTATGGCCTTCATCTTGATGAGTGAGATCACTCAAAGGAACACTCCTGGAGCAATAGTTTCAAGAATTATTATCACAGCATCTGTTAACATTAATGGCTGCAGGATGCCTGCAGCAGTTCAAAAAGATACCCATCGGTATGTGAAAGGCACAGGCAGGATCCTTCTTAAACTCTAACTTGATGCAGACGTATTCCTCCATAAACAACGTAGATCGCTGGGACAGAAATGAAGAATATAGAATACTGATATTTCGACAGCTAAAGTTTGGGCAGCAATTGAAGAAGGAAGTCTGGGTAGAGGGTCCAGGACTGAATCCTCTTTGGAGGTCCGAGCATTGGGTTAGATGCTGCCTTCCTCTGCTACACTCATTGCCTATAAGAATTGCCTTCTACAGCAAGCTCAGCCTTGCCCAAGCACAGAGGCAATACTGGCCTCACCTGGCTCATGAAAGAAACCTCCAGACCTGGGCAGAAGGCCAGGAGGTACATATGCCACATAGGGTGGGCATCACATGGATGGGAAGCTTATAAAACCCAGTGCTTACATAGATGCCAAGGAGGACAACCAAGGTCACTCTCAGGTTCATAAGAAAGTTTATCTAGATGATGTTTGTTCACTGATCTCTCTCTCTCTCTCTCAGTCTCTCTCTCTCTCTCTCTCTCACACACACACACACACACACACACACACACATTGGGGTGGGGAGTTGGTAGACCACAACTTACTCAAAATGTAAGTCGGATGGCCTTCTTATGGCAGGCCAGATATAACGTCCCAAGAATTAAAGCAAGGCTGGGGGAGCTGGGTAGGCACCTTTGGACTGGACAGGTATAGATTAGGTCCGGCAAGGTGACCACAACAGAGACTCAACCAACCTATGCAAGGTCAGAAGCAGAGTCAGATACTGGGGAACAAGATTTCTGGGAAGCCTGCAGTGAGAGTCTTCAGCAGTCAGTATCTAAACAAGGCAGAGGTGGTGGGACTGGGTAAGAACAGAGGTGGCCAGACCAGGGTCATGACACGCAAGGCCAGACTGGATGGCAGCTCTTGCACTCTGGCTTTACTACCTTTCAGTCTGTTTCCTTGAGTGAGTCAACTCCAACCTCTTGGCTTGTATTCCTCCTCTTTAAAATGTCGTGGATTATACCTAATTGGCTGGGAAATCATCTAGGTAGCAGGCCTCCTAGCATAAAGCCTGCGATGTAATCGGCCCTTAATAAATACCAGTTTACTTTTCTAAGCCAATTTCCTGTTGTTTTTGCTTCCTCTGCTTATAATTAGGATTGATTTCTGAGTGTGAAAGTGACCTAGACCTCTGAGGGGCCTAGACAAGAACAACGCCTGGGAATCTCACAGTAATTTATGGAACTCATTAAAGTCACTAATAAACATGAAGACCCCACCCCAAAGAAACTCCAGTAACTTCTGGTTTTAAATCAAAATGTAGATTCATGTAAAATATAATTCAAATCTATGACCTGATAAGATGAGAATATTAACTTGCATCATATTCAATACAAAGCTGTTATGAAAATTTGATTTGTGAGATAGCTTGCATATTTTAGTGGAAAAAGTACAGATGTGGAAGTTAGGGGCTCACAGTCCAGAACGTATAATGCTGAATATTATTTTAATGTCTCTGTCAACTGCAGACAACCAAGCCCTGCTTCCCTGCTACATACAGAAATATATGAGCACCGTTCCAGGAAGTTCTCCCTGGGAAGTTTCAAAAGGCTATTTTTTTCTTCTTCTTTTTTTCTATTTTATTTCTTCTTCTTCTTCTTCTTCTTCTTCTTCTTCTTCTTCTTCTTCTTCTTCTTCTTCTTCTTCTTCTTCTTCTTTTTTTTTTTTTTTTAAGAGGGTCTCCCTCTGTCGCTCATACTAGAGTGCAGTGGTGCAATCACAGCTGGACCTCCTGGGCTCAGGTGATCCTCCCACCTCAAACTCCTGAGTCACTGGGATTATAGGAGTGCACCATCATGCCTGGCTAACTTTTGCATTTTTGTAGAGACAGAGTTGTGTCATGTCACCCAGGCTGATGTCAAAACTCCTAGGCTCAAGCAATCTGCCCACCTCCGCTGCATGAGCTGATTATTGTTAGACTGATCTTTAAAAAATTATTTAGAGCTTGTTTGTTACTGTAGCACCTATTGAACAAGAAGTGTAATATGAGATACACTTACTTACAAAACTTACAGAGACAATGAGTTTTCTTCTTTTTCACTAGAGTGGGAAGTGAGAGGGCTTTTAGCTACTCAGAGAAAAATATTCCTGCTATATTCCTGTAGCTAACAATGGATCTATGAAGGCCTAAGCATAGAAGACTCAGAAGCTGTATTCTACTGAGTTGGCCAGAGACTATCTGCTTCAGAAGCATGGAATTCCACAGTTAGCCTTGGTCGTATCTCTAGACATTGGTCTAAAACTCAGCTGGAGCGTTTAAATGGGTCAGAAATGCCCTTGACCATACCACTAAAGACTTATTTTAAAGTCTTATTTTGTGTTTTGTAAATGTGCTGTACACATGATTTTTTAAAGCATGAATAAATTCTTAAATGATCAAATATAAAAACTAGAACATGTAATTACATGCAAACATAATCTTACCCATCAATAACTCACAGAAGAGAGAATTCTACTACAAATATACTGGGTGATTAGATAGCATGGTATTAATTGGATTTAATTCGTCCAGAAAGTGAGTTGATATCACTACACTAAACAAGTTCACATTTCCTCCTGCTGTTCCACTTCTTTCTCATTCAGAGTGATATATTTCAGATATATGTTCTATTCTGGGACAATGACTTGTCTGCGAGCTCCCTGGCCTGTCAGGAGACATTAGGGACTGTTGCTGAAACTGCTTCCATCTCAAACAAAACAGTACCTGTATCATGGGTTCCTGGTCAGAAGAAAAAAGGAAAAAAAAACACTGAACTTAAAACATATATATATATATATATATATATATATATATATGCACTCAAATTGGATCAGGATAGAATGAAGCTGAACGTTTGAAATATCACATGAGAAAGTGCAAGCCTGGACATCTAATTTGCAAAGCTTTGCTTCTGTTTTTTAAGTGAAATGAGCATCATCTAACAAATAGGCACTAGTAGAAGGATGGATGCTGTAAAAAGGAAAACATCTTAAGCAGACATCCAGGACTCATATACAGATGATCTCGGCCCATTTCTTAAGCACACAGAGCCTAGTTCCCCATTTGTGACACTGAGATTTGCATATTACTTATCTCGTAGGATGGTGTGGAAAGTATCTGAACTTATTTGGGTAAAGTTTTTAGCACAGTGCACATAGCACATGGTTAGAGATAACACTATTTAACTAAGTGTGACTATCACTACCTTATTGATTTACTTTGGGTAGCATGAAAAGTGCTGACATATGGCATACTCAGCCATCAAAACGATTGAAATTACTGAATACTCAAATTATTTTTCATGTCTCTGATGTTTTACAACTGAAAGGATACCTCACCAGCATAAGATCATTTAAGTTTCACAGAAATTCTGTGGGCTAAATAAGTATAAAATTGAATTTGGGGGACACTAAGTGTTCTTTTCTCAATGATCTTAAACTAGAGAGCATAAGAAAAACAAAATCCTAGGAAATTAAGGAGCTCTCACAAAACAGCAACTCAAAGGCAGCAATTTAGAAATGAAGTCAGAGAGTATCTACAGAAGAGTATCTGGCACCACCTCCACTATATAATAAAAGTCCCTGGCATCACCTCCGCTATATAATAAAAGGATCATGTTCACCCATGAATGAAACTACTGGAACTAAATGATGGAAATAAATTGGGGATCAAGTTGTATCTATTCAGTTTCTCAAGCTCTTTATATAATGAAGAGATGTCTCCAGAATCCTGCCTTAGCACAAGCAAGCAGAGAGTTCCACCCACACCACTGCGGGGGTGAGGAAAGCCTGGTCTTCCATCTAGTCCCTGGTACATTTTATCTGTGTGACCTTGAACTCGTTACTTTACAAACTCCAAAATCCTTACATTCCCCTTTACAGAATGTGCACATTACTTATGTTCGTTGCAAAGACTAGATGAAATCACTTGTGTAAAGAGCTTACTGTAATGCAGCATAGAATAGTGTCATCGGTATTAAACACCACTTAGTGGTAGTTTTCAGAGAGTTCTTCGTTATTTTATAACTCAATTATAAAAACAAGAGAATTCGGAAAGTCTAAGATTTTCAGACAACAAGCCGCTTTGCAAACCAAGATAGCAGTCTATTTCCATGTGCTGTGTATCACCAAGAGCCTCTTGTGAAAGGGGCACTGATGTACCCAGGAGGCCCCAACTCTGTTGTAACCACGCTAGTGAATCTCCTAGCATCACAGAAAAGGCCTGGCCAGCAGGCAGGACTAGAGCCTTCACAGTGTGTTTTAGAGGCAGTGACTATTTCAGGCCTTGTTATGGGAGTTGTCAAAATATCAAACCCGGAAATATCTTAAAAGTAGTTGGAGGCTGGCCAGGCACGGTGACTCAGAACTCTGGGAGGCTGAGGTGGGTGGATCACAAGGTCAAGAGATCGAGACCATCATGGCCAACATGGTGAAACCTTGTCTCTACTGAAAATACAAAAATTAGCCCCGTATGGTGGCATGCGCCTGTAGTCCCAGCTACTCGGGAGGCTAAGGCAGGAGAATTGCCTGAACCCGGGAGTCAGAGGTTACAGTGAGCCGAGATCACACCACTGCACTCCAGCCTGGCTATAGCATGAGACTCCATCTCAAAAAAGAAAAGTAGTTGGAGGATGAGGGGAAAAGTGGGAAGAAGAATGAAACTAATTATGTGTTATATGCTTACTGTCTTCAAGATTCTATATTAATTAAATTATTTAATACTCAGTCTATCAGGATACATCTTGTTCTGATCTTGTTCACAAGGAAACCCAAGCTCTCAAACTAAATCATGAGGCAACCCACTACTGGGAGGATACGTTGAGATTTTCATACTGGTTTCTGAAGCTAACCTTTCTAGAAAGGTAAGAAGTCTTTTACCTTTTTCTCATCCCATGTAATAAACAGAGATGACAGTGTTTGTAGATCTAGGTCAGATCTCAGAGAATCTACATAAATAAAAACTGTGTCTTCATTGAGCTGTGTTTGACCCATCCTTATAAGCATTCTTCTTCCTTGGTTCCCAAGATACCTCATCAATAGTTTCTATATATATAATTATATATATATATAATTGAAGATGAGGTATCTCATGTATATATATATACACACACACACATATACACACGTATATATATACACATATATACGTATATATATACATATATAAACGTATATATATACGTGTGTATATATGTGTATATACATATACACATACGTATATATATATATACACATATGTACATACAAGATGAAGTATAGATACAAGATACACATACAAGATGAAATATCTTGTATGTGTATATATATACATATATATGTATATGTACATATATATCTGTA
Source organism: Saguinus oedipus (assembly GCA_031835075.1). Classification (NCBI taxonomy): domain Eukaryota; kingdom Metazoa; phylum Chordata; class Mammalia; order Primates; family Cebidae; genus Saguinus; species Saguinus oedipus. The sequence goes on along the minus strand of CM063169.1, from coordinate 8,702,438 downwards.
TATATATACACGTGTATATATATATACACTTGTGTGTGTATATACATGTGTATATATATATTTTTTGAGACAGAGCCTGGCTCTGTCACCCACGCCAGGAGTGCAGTGGCACAATCTCGACACTGCAACCTCCATCTCCCAGGATCAAGCAATTCTCCTACCTCAGCCTCCCCAGTATCTGAGATTACAGACAGGCTCCACCATGCTGGGCTAAATTTTGTATTTTTAGTAGAGACGGGGCTTCACCATGTTCGCGTCAACATGCTCCTGACCTCAGTTGACCTGCCTGCCTCGGTCTCCCAAAGTGCTGGGATTACAGGCGTGAGCCACCATGCCCAGCCTGTTGCTTTATATTTTTCTCTCTCCTTCTCAGGCATCTTAGCTTCCTCTGTGCCATCCCCACCTTTTACCTGATGGCCTAAGGCTCCTATGCGCTCTACTGGACCAGGTGATCCAGTTTTCCCGAATGTCTGACAGCAATGTGAGGATGAAAATACACCCTGTGCTCCAGGGGAAAGTGAAGAGCCAGAATCCCCACTCTAAGGAGTGTGTCAGGGAAAGAGTTACAAAGTCAGAAGACACAGACACTAGGAGAAGATCCGAAAGTTCACCACCAGACGAGTGTGGCTGGCTCTGGTAGATTAAAGCAAGACCGTACAACCCTGGTTTCCCCAGCAGCCTTCCTCTGCCTTTAGTCCTCAGAGAACTCATTGACACACACCCCTACTTTAACCACGATCTGGGTGTGATGACTCCGGTCTCCAGATGCTATGTCTAACTGACCCCTAGGCATCTCTTTCTTGATGTCCAGATGGCAATGCAAACTTACTAACTTGCCCCAACATCCAAAGCGCCTCTCCTTCCTCCATTATTTCCTCTTCCAAATTCTGTTTTCTGTTCATGGTGCTATCAGCTACTGTGTCACAAAGACGAGCAACATCAGAGTTATGCTCAAAGTTTTCTTCTCTTACCCCACATTCAAAAGTCACCCAGTTTTCTTGGTTTTAATCTGGGCATGGCTCCATAACCTTGCTTCTTCTGGCCCCTGACACTACCATAATTCCAGCCCTGGATGGCAATAGAATCTTAGCCTAGAGAGCTAACCTTCTGGGCTGGGTTCTTCACTCTCCAGTCCCATCCTTGTCCATGCCCCAGGGTGTCCTCACAACAGGTGCCTGCAGCCACGTCCCCTCCAGCTTTCGCTCAGCCAGTGGGTTCCTACTGCACCCATGCCTGAAGGCCTCAGCTCCACTAGCACGTCCGTCCACACCTTGTCCTGGCTCAGCCCTGGCATCTGCCAAGTGCCAGCATTTCTCAAACCTACCGTGACCTTTCAGGAGCTTGCCTTTGTGTAAACCAAGCTCTGTGTCCTAGGATTTCTTCTTAATGATAATGTTGCAGATAGCTTATTGGACGTTCTGCCATTTTCTTGACTTATTGTCTTTCTTAATTTAGACAGTAATCCTCCAGGGTACCTTCTACTATCACCTCCTGTTCTCACAGATGAAAAGCCTGAGACAGAAAGATTAAATAAATCCTCCAAGTCTCAGGACTAGGAAGAGCCAGAGGCCAGATTCCAAGCCAGGTAGCGTGTGAGGAGCACCATGACATTCGCACCTGCACAAGCTCCCTCTCCACAGCTGCCTGCTCCTCTTTATCCTTCGATGCCCGGGATGGTGCCATGTTTGAAAAGCCTTCATCTAGTTCACAGGCAAAATCAAGAATTCTGCCTGCTGTTTTCAAAATAGTGTGTTTCTTCTCCATATGACTTCAAAACCACCTAATATTTTTTGTTTTTAATACCTATCAAACATGAGCTTGTAGAATGATGTTAACCTTCTTAGTCTTAACAGAAATTGTCCAGGTGGCCTTGTATAGAACGAGAAATCAATAATGTTTATTAAGGTGAGTGAATGGCTAACGAAATCATGAAAAGAAAAATAGAAGAAAGAAGTATTGCTCGTTTAAATTCTTATTTTCCTAGCTTTGGTGTCTAGACTCTGTTGTTCAGAAGTTCATGTTTTGCCCTTCGTTTCCCATTCTCTCTCTCCACACACCATTCTTTGCCTCTATTTGTTCTTTTTCAGTGATGATGGTTTTTTTACCCTATTCTCTGAAATCAATTAAAGATATACCTATATAAAATAATTAAGTTTAGAGGCCAGGTGCAGTGGCTCACACCTGTAATCCCAGCACTCTGGGAGGCCGAGGTAGGCGGATCACTTGAGGTCAGGAGTTTGAGACCAGACTGGCCAACATGGTGAAACCCTGTCTTTACCGAAAATAAAAAATTAGCTGGGCGTGGTGGTGCGCACCTGTAACCCCAGTAACTTGGGAGGCTGAGACACAAGAATCACTTGAACCGGGAGGTGAAGGTTACATTGAGCCAAGATTGCACTACAACCTGGGTGGCAGAGTGAGACTCTGTCACAAATAATAACAACAACAACAATAATAATTGTTTAGTTTATGTAGGAATGCTAATGTTGGAACATGAAATCACAGGTTGGTGTTATGACTGGGAAACACCACTACACTGAAAAAAGTATCATCAAAAGCCTTGCTCCTCCTTGACCACGCCCACCTGCCATCCTTACCTCTCCTCCCACGCCTTCTCCCCTCCTAGCACCACACCTGCCTCTTGGAATGTTCATCTTTCTGTGACCATAAAGAACACTCCCTTAGGCTTCAAAGATACAGGAAGGTCCATGTCTTCCACCCTGGGAATGCCTTCCCACTGTGAGCAACTCCCCAGCCACTTCATGCAGCGACCTGACATGACTCATGGTTGAGAATACGAAATGTCACTAGTTACAAAACCCAAAGCGAGTGCTTCTTCATTCAGTGCAAATAATAACTTGTTTCTCCATGCAATGGCCTTACGGGCAGGATGTATATCCGGTCATCTTAGAGGCTGCACATTCCCATACATGGCCATCCCTGTCTTTAATTTCTGTATGGACTGAAAGACACTAATGGGCAAAGATTGTGTTTATTAAGTAGTCACTTACTTTAGATGATCAATTAGCTGCCAGAATTGCCTGGCTCTGCTGTGCTAAAAGAACGTGCTGTATTTGATTTCTCCTTGTGCTGTGATGGATTTACCAGATAAAATTGGAGTTGAACATTGTACAATACAAAGTATGACGTGTTATTTTCCTGAATATTTTAGCTTTGGGTTCAGAAAAGAATTTTACACACTTAATTTTCCTAAAATATAATTGGTTACTGAGTGGCAAAATCACTAGTCTCTCTCTATATTTGTTGATCTAGACATGGATTACTAAAGTCAGATTTCTATTAAAAAAAAAAAGAAAGAGAGGTAAGTTGCAGAACCACATGTTCTATAAACATAAAGTGAATGCCTTTGTATGATGCGAAGTAATGGAAAGATGAGTACACCATCTGCAGAGTTCATTTACCTTGCCTTGCTTTTTAAGAGCAGGTGTAAAGTCAGCTGGCTCTTGCCAACACTTGTCTAGTGTGTGATCATGGGAATGATTAAGTGCCTATCTTAATAACCCACCCATAGTGGTAGTGAACTAAGAATAATTGATGATAAACATCTTAAGAGGTTGAATTCTTTGTATCTCTGTCCCTGAAACGTTGATGACAGAGGCAGGATTTTACTCAGGCTTCTTGAGTCCTGACATTTCCAACAGGGCAGGGACTCCTTGAAAAGGAGATTCCCAGCCAGATGCGGTGGCTCACGACTGTAATCCCAGCATTTTGGGAGGCTGAAGCGGGTGGATCATGAGGTCAGGAGTTCAAGACCAGCCTGGTCAAAATGGTGAAATCCCTCCCATCTCTACTAAAAATACAATAATTAGCTGGGCACAGCAGCAGGCACCTGTAATCCCAGCTACTCAGAAGGCTGAGGCGGGAGAATCGCTGGAACCTGGCAGGTGGAGATTGCAGTAAGCAGAGATCACACCACTGCACTCCAGCCTGGGCGACAGAGTGAGACTCTGTCTCAAAAAAAAAAAAAGAAAGAAAGAAAGAAAAAAGAAAGAAAGAAAAGGGAATTCCCAATTGCTTCCAGAGAGTTTTACTTCCAGGCTTTCCAACTGCCTGGGATTTCACTGGTATACAGCTATTGGCGGTTTCCTTGAGCAAATCCCACCTGCCTGGGATGAGTGTTCACTATAGAATTATTCATAATATTAATTAAGATGAATGAATATTACCTGGGATTGAAAATTTCCTTTCAATTAAAATATGAATACACATGTACATCCATATTGACATGTGCTGATGTGTGTAATGTGCTTAGAAGGCTGTCTGACATCTTGTAATCGTGGTGCATGTCCTGGAAATTCTCTGTATGACCATCATCCCCACTTATTCAGAGGAGTACTGCAGGGATGCTGTGCAAACATTGACCAAGGGCTACTGCCAACTAGCAATCATCCTATGACCACTGAAATGTCCCAGGAGAGGTACCCACAGCAGCTTCTTTATCCTCACAGTAAATCAAAAGAATAAAATTGAACTTAGTGAAACAAAACATAATTTATAGATTAAGTGACACCTGATTTTTGCATTTCATTTCAGAAATGTAAGTTTTGGTTAACACTACTACTTAAGCAGAGACATATAATCCCTTCCCTGGATTCAAATCCTGAGTGAAAATACCCAACACAATTCACGTAATAGAGTAATTTCTACTATTTTTCCACTCTGACTCTGAGACATGACCCTGTGTAATATTATGTCGAAACTAGCTTGGCCACCATCTGATTTCCCATTTGCATGCCCACTATTTGAAGCAGTGAACTAGAAGAAACTCGGGACGTAAAGGCTGTTGGATGCCAGCAACGCGACTACCCAGTTTCTGAAGGGTAAAAAATGCTGGAAAACAAAACTGTACACAGTACTTACATCAGCAGAGAATTATAGACTGACCACACCCCAACCTTCTGGGACAGAGTCCAATCACACCTGACTTCCTGCACAGTCACTAAAGGTGCCCGTCACACTCCCAAAAGTATCCTCTTTACAACATACAAACTCACAATAGTTTTAATAAATACTGGTAAAGTTTCCTCTGAAAATTAAGGATGAAAATGAATGAATCATCTTTTTTAAAGGAATGTTAGGAAAGTATGAAGAGCATTTTTTGCCAGATCCAGCAAAAATTGTTGAATAGAAAATGAATCCAGCAGTTTTGTGAGTATCGGTTATCTGGAAATTCACTCCTGTGGAACATGTGAATCCCAGAAGTTGTTATATTAATGGAGTGTGATTGTAATATGCTCAGCTTTGGCTATCATTTTTCCTCCTATCTCATAACTGTACTTTTAGGTGAATTATATTGCCTACTTGGCTTTGATATGTCGTTTGTCTCTTGAGTCCTCTCCTGTCCTTATTTCCATCCCTAACATTTAATGTGACCGGAGACTTGGGTTAATCCTGTGATCACTTTATTATTGTCACGTAGGCCCACACCGACAAGAGAGAACCATTTCACGTAGACCCATGCCCACAAGAAAGCCAGCCTATTGTTGCTTTACTGTAAATATTCCATTATAATGACAAAAACACAAGGTATTTTGGAGAGAAAATAACTAATCTAACTTCCCATCTGGTTTCCAGGAAACATTATCCAGAGGCATTTCCCTTGAACATGTTAAGTGTCTTCGCTGGTGACCAGGGTTGCTTTCAGCTTGATCATATTACTTTTACTTCTTTCTCTGTCACTTTTCCCTTGCTTCGAGTACTCTAAATTTCAGTTAAGATAAGATTTATGGTTTGATGAAATGTTCTTGTTCAGCTGCCTTTGCTTCATCTCATCTGAAAGGTTCTATGTGGCTTCACTTAATGCCATTCAGGCAGGGAACTCGAATATCTGCTGTTGGGAGCAGGAATCCCCTCTCTCCTTCAGTGTTGTTTTGAGCAGGCTGAGAATGTTCGTGGGTACTGCCTTTCACATGAAGGAACCAATGCACTCTAGCTGTGCTCTTCCCTTTGACAATAACAACCATCACAACCACAAATGTCACCGTACTCTTTTAAGAACTAGATTTTTTTGAACGCTAAAAATGGGAAAATTAAAACTAAGAACTATGAATCTAAGAGCATAAAAAAATTAAAAGCCATAACAGTGATCATGCATCTTATTGATCCAAGAAGAATCCAGGCACTGGGCCATATCCTTTGATTCTGTACCCTGTCTGACTGGTAGAGTTATCCCCATTTTTCTTAATTGATGTAACATTTTTATTTCAGTGAGGTAGGAAAAATAATCAAATTCATATCTTAATCAGAAATGATCAGGTGTGTTTATATCGTATAGCTTATTTAAGTTATGGTAAAAGAAAAAAATTACAAAAAACAAAAACACATAATATAAAATGTACCATCTGATAGAGTTTGGATATTGGTCACACCCAAATCTCATGTTGAATTGTAATCCCTGATGCTGGAGTTGGCACCTGGTGGGAAGTGTTGGATCATGGGGGCAGATCCCTCATAACTTGGTGCTGGTCTTCATGAAATGAGATCTCATCATTTAAAAGTGTGTGGCACCTTCCCACCCCTCTCACGTGTTCCTGCTTTCACCATGCGACCTGCCTGCTCTCCCTTCAGCTTCTGCCTTGATTAAAAGCTCACTGAGGCTTTGCCAGAAGCCAGGCAGATGCTAGTACCATGCTTCCTGTACAGCCTGAAGAACCATGAGCCAATTACACCACTTTTCTTTATAAACTACTCGGTCTCAGGTATTTCTTCATAGTAATGCAAGAGCAGCCTAACACATCATCTTAACCATTTTCAAATGTAGAGTCTAATAGTGCTAAGTATACTCACATTATTGTGAAACAAATTTCCAGAACGTTTTCATTTTGCAAAACTGAAACTCGCTACTCATAAAACGCTCTACTCATTAAAGTGTCCCATATTGCACTTATCGCAGGTCCTGGTGACCACCGTTCTACTTTCTGCATCTATGAATTTGACCAATCCAGGTACTTTATGTAAGTATAATCATACAGTATTTATCTTTCTATGGCTGGCTTATTTCATTTAGTGTAATGATCTCAAAGTTCATCCATTGTTATAGAATGTGCTACAATTCTTTTCCTTTTTAAAGTTAAATAGTATGTTATTATATATATTTGCCACATTTTTAAAATTAATTCATCTATCAGTGAACACTTAAGTTGCTTCTACCTTTTCCCAGTTGTGAATAGTGCCTCTATCAAAATGGGTAAGACCCTGCTTTAAATTATTTTGGGTATTTACCCAAAAGTGGAATTGCTAGGTAATATTGCAATTCGTTTTTTAATTTTTAAAGGAACAGTCAACTGTTTTCCCTAACAGCCACCTCATTTTCATTTTACCTTCTTACTAAGAGTACATAGGGGTTTACATTTTGCATATCCTTGCCTTCACTTATTTTCTGCATTTTTTTTCATAGTAACCACCTTAATAGTTGTGAGGTGGTATCTCACTGTGGTTTTGATTTGCATTTTTCTTTTTCTTTTTTTTTTTTTTGAGACGGAGTTTCGCTCTTGTTACCCAGGCTGGAGTGCAATGGCGCGATCTCGGCTCACCGCAACCTCCGTCTCCTGGGTTCAGGCAATTCTCCTGCCTCAGCCTCCTGAGTAGCTGGGATTACAGACACGCGCCACCATGTCCAGCTAATTTTTTGTATTTTTAGTAGAGACGGGGTTTCACCATGTTGACCAGGATGGTCTCGATCCTTTGACCTTGTGATCCACCCGCCTCGGCCTCCCAAAGTGCTGGGATTACAGGCTTGAGCCAACACGCCCGGCCCTGATTTGCATTTTTCTAATGATTAGTGAGGTTAAGTATATTTTGACATGGTTGTTGCCCATTTCTACACTTTTGGGAGAATGTCTATTCAATACATTTGCCCATTTTTTCATGTTTTATTTGAGTTTTTGGTGGTGAGTTGTAGATTTCTTTATGTATCATAGATATTAACCTTTATCAGATATATCTTTGAAAATATTTTCTATTATCCATGGGTTGACTTTTTACTCTGCTGATTGTTTTTTCAATTCACAGAAATTTTAAATTTTGATGGAGTTCAATTTACTTAATTTTATTTTGTTGCCTGTTGCCCATTGATGTGGTTTGGCTGTATCCACACCCAAATCTCATCTTGAAGTGCAGCTCCCATAATTCCCACACATCGTGGGAGGGACCTGGTGGGAGGTGATTGAATCATGGAGGTGGGTCTTTCCTGTGCTATTCCTGTAATAGTGAATAAGTCTCACGAGATCGGAGGTTTTACAAAGCATTTCCCTGCACATGCTCTCTTGCCTGCCACCGTGTAAGATATGACTTTGCTCCTCATTCACCTTCTGCCACCATTGTGACGCCTCCCCAGCCACGTGAAACTGTGCTTCCATTAAACCTCTTTTTCTTTATACATTACCTAGTCTTGGGTATGTCTTTATTTGCAGTGTAAGAACCGACTAATACATCTATATTTTAAGAAAACTGAATGATATTCATAGGAATCAAATGACTTTCCCAAAGTCAGACTGCTACTAGCAGACAGAGTGCTACTAGCAGTTCAAATATGAGTCAAAGTCCACCTGCTATGGAATCTCATATGCCTTTTACAATAATTCTCAGCTTCCATAAAGATAAAAATACATGGTAAGGTGTGCAAAAGAATGTGTCAAACTAAAGAAATTTTGAAGATATAAATAACAGGTGTAGGAAATGAGAACAAACTCACGAAAGGAGAAAAAAAAAGTACAAGAATACAGATATGAGCAATGGATAATAAAGCAGAAAGCAGTGTGTCCAAGAATTATCACTATAGCATTATTTATATTAGAGAACTTTCTAAGTGTCCAGAAATTAGACTGTTTAAGCATATACAGTGATTGAATCTTATGAACATTATTCCATTGATAAAAATAATATTTTTAAACATACAAAAAGGGATACTGTGGATATATACCCTGAACCCACTCAGCCCTCCCCATTGTTTTATAGCTGTTGACACAGGATTAACCCCAGCACCCAATCAGCACACTCCCATCTCACTTGCCACAGTAATTGGCGTAGCAACTAAATAAAGCTTAACCAAGAAGCACAAGGCATTCATTCTTCATGACTCAAAATAGACAGATTATTCAGGAGTAGCAATAAAACCAATGTCAGTCCAATCATAATAAAAAAATCACTCTTTCTTTCAGTTACATAATCCAATCACTTCTTATTGTTTAACACAGTTTGTGTCACTTTCTGTTACTTGCAACAGAATACACTGTATGTAACACAAATAGCTTACTTAGAAAGTTGATAGTACATTGCTAAGCAAAAAAATTTTAAGTCCAAAAATCAAAGTAATGCATAGTATATTGATGTCATTTTGCTCTAAACACAACATGAATCCATATAGCAAATAAGATTAAAAGTATGCAAAATACTAACATTCCTGGAGAAGAGGTATTAAGTAATAAGTAATATGTTTTTGGGTTTCTTTATATTTTAAAACTATTTAGCATCAAGGATATATTTATTTTGTAACTAGTGATAAAACCACGTCTCTACATATTTTGTAATTATTTACTAATTTAATATTTACAACAGCACTATGCGAAAAGTTTAGTGATTGGGAAATTAAGATATAGAGGGATAAAATAACTCACCCAGGGTCATTCAGTGAGCAAGGGGACAGCAGATAGAGTGGAGCCCAGGCGGGCTGCTTCCCACTCTGCAGCTTAGCTTTATCCCTCTTCCATAGCCTTGGCTCCAGTTAACTCCCTCAGGGACTGTCTTCTACACCAAAATAGTTTCTCAAAGTAGTTTCCCAATAAGGCAAAATAAACAGAAGCTTTATATAATCTTCCAGATGAATAAAGTGTTATCTCTCTTGTAATTGTGAAAAAAATAATAATAAGTTATTAAAATTGATCATATATCATTAGATCCATCAGGTATTTTTTCCAAAGACAGACTTGGGACTCAGCAAATGATGGTTGAGTTAAACAGGGGGCAGCTGGTCTGTGGCCAGGGCTGGGGCAGCCCCACCTGCCAGGCACTATGTGCCTGGACTTGATGAGGATGAGTCTGGCAGGTATTGAGAGAAGACAGAGAAGAACTTGAGAGGCAAGTAGGTGGGAAAGAAACAGAAGGTGTTTTTTGGTGGTAGACTCAACACCTTGAGGTGGATGTGGAGTAAGCAGCAGAGAGAGACCCAACCAGCAAACAGGCGGTCATCACAGGAGGGTCCTGTCTCATCTCCAGCATGTGGTGTAAGTTTCGCCTCTAGTTTCAGAAGAGACAAGCAACAGATGAACAGGAAGAAGTCAGCGTCCTTACATAACAGAGGGCAAGGGTGGCTATCGAGTAATGCCCAGGCACAGAGAAGCAAGACAGGCATAAATTGGAAGGGAAGATAGGAATCAGGTTGATGAAATTGGATCATGAGCTCAGAGCAGTGCTGGAGCAAGATGTGGGATGTGCTTGTAGATGTCCTCTTTTCCCAACACCTGAAAAGACCAGAGGCTGTGCTGCGTCTTCCTTCCTGTATGTATGGACAGGGTTGAGGACAACCTGTTGCTCTTGGGGTACCTACTCAATGGAGCTGGAAAGGACTGGTCTCTGCTTTGCTCTCAGTGTCTTTCTTACACAGCTCTCAGAGATAAGGATGGTCTCCCTTACCTTTTGGCTTTCCTGGTGCAATGCAGGTTGCTTATTAGTAATAAGAGGCTCTCCTAGATAGAAGGTTAGAGGCTTTCCTAGATAAAAGTCCTACTGTATTGATTGAAAGAATGAAGTCATCTTCCGCCTTTTTAGAAGACCAAAATGGTCTTTCTGAGACCCTGCCTGACAGAAGTATGTTAATTTTCATCTTCCTCTCCTCTGTATTCCATAGCCATGTGTTCACTGAAAAAGGTGAAATAATGGAAGGACAGTTTTATTCCCAGTGTGTGCATATTGTTTTCTGAGATAACTTACGAATATAGTGAATCCTGTGATTGGGGGTCACTGTTGTGTTCTGATATTGCTCAAGGGATGCTGCCACTGAAGAGTGCTCAGTTTCAAACAGACTGGTAAAATAACATCCTCTGCCCTCAAACGCCAGAGGAGCAGGTCTTTGATCCCGGAACTCTTTGACGGAGGGAGAGTTGCCACAGAATGTGCTCAGCACATGGGGTCAGAAGGCAGCTGGTGATTAAAAAAGGCGAGAGGTCCAAATATGTATCCCCAGCCATATGGCACCTCCCGGAACATGGTACAAGAGATTATAAGAGGCAGTGCACAAACTTTCTAAAATTACATTAGGAGTTATGTATTCTTCACACATTCATCTATAACTAGCACAATTCAACCTTGATTTCACAGATATTACTATAGCACCCAGGCAGAAAATGCTGTGTTTACTTCAGTTATAAGCAGTGAAATATTTTTGACAGCTTTGAAAGTAAAATCTCCAGGAATAAAACTTTAGGACTTTATTTTGAAAATGGGTTTTGGTGGTAGTCATTTTTGGTCTTACTTTTGATTTTCTTTTAACTATATGAGGTTTTCTCATATCCTTCCCTTGAAATAGCTTCTTATTACTCAACTATTAGCTGCCAAGTGAGTATTAAAATATTCTAATCAGGAGGTTTGCTATGAGCAGCTGGTAGCAAAGTCACTTAAACTACTCAGAGTTGCAAGAAGATCTAACTTTTTCCACCAAAACTGCTCGCTGCCAGCCCCTCCCTTGCCCTAGTGCTCCTACTGGTCCACAGTGCATCAGCTGCTATCCTTCCTACTCAGCCAATTTCCCAAAAAATCTTAGGGAAAATTAGGCTGGCTATTCCTTACGCCCTCTTGTTTATTACTCTCATTTTAAAATTTAATAACATAACTTACATTGTCCTCATGCTTGAGGTTCTCTTCTATTAACGAAATGAGATACTGTCACTCCTTTTGCGTCACACTGATAAGGAGAAATATAGTCCTCAGGGAATTAATAAGATCTGTTATCTGATAGCTTGACCACGCCCCCTTAAATGTTGCCTCTTTACAGTCCCCTGGGTCATCCTTCTTATTTTCCCAGTTTTTCCCTTCCATTGATACCTTTTCTACTCAATGATCTATCATCTATTTGCAAATTTATTCATGCCACTTAATCCTTTTATGTTAATTCTGCTTCAATACCAAAAACATACTTGGATTTTCAGGCATTCAAAACCTCAATGCATGTAATTGCCCACAAAATTGCAACCAAATACAATGAATTAGAAAGCTACTAAGTATTCACCAGATTCTATTATATCTAATTATCTGAGATCCTTTGAATTACAATGAGATTGTGCATAGTTTAAAACACGCAGTAGTGAATAATTTGTTAACGTCTAAAATGCTACTAACTTTACTTGGTGCTGTTATTGGTTCACCTAAAGAGTTAAGTAACTTCACATTCTGCTGCAGGTGAGGCAAGCTCTCCAGTGAAAGCCAGCACTCTTGGGCTGGGCTCGGTGGCTCAAGCCTGTAATCCCAGCACTTTGGGAGGCTGAGGTGGGTGGATCATGCGGTCAAGAGATCGAGACCATCCTGGTCAACATGGTGAAACCCCATCTCTACTAAAAATACAAAAAATAAGCTGGGCATGGTGGCGCGTGCCTGTAATCCCAGCTACTCAGGAGGCTGAGGCAGGAGAATTGCCTGAACCCAGGAGGCGGAGGTTGTGGCTGAAATCACGCCATTGCACTCCAGCCTGGGTAACAAGAGCGAAACTCTGTCTCAAAAAAAAAAAAAAAAAAAAGCCAGCACTCTTACATATTTTCTCAATATCTTTCTACTGTGAAGAAATTGTCAAAATATAAGGAGCTTCGCAGGCCCTTCAGTGGGGACCTAATGGGGCTGTAAGAACAGTGGTAACTCTCACTAATGAAACCTATGCATCCATAATTCTCAAGATGCTTTGTGTGAGTCATTCCTTCCTTCCAGTTTGCAGTCACCTGTCACACCTACTGCTCTATGATGGATTTTTTTTCTTTTTTTTTTTTTTTGAAATGGAGTGTCACTCCGTCACACAGGCTGCAGTGCAGTGGCACAATCTTGACTCACTGCAACCACTGCCTCCTGAGTTGAAGTGATTCTCCTGCCTCAGCCTCCCAAGTAGATGGGATTATAGGTGCACACCACCACATCTGGCTGATTTTTGTACTTTTAGTAGAGATGGGATTTCACCATGTTGACCAGGCTGACCTGGAACTCCTGACCCCGTGATCCACCCACCTTGGCCTCCCAAAGTGCTGGGATTACAAGCATGAGCCACCACACCCGGCCTCTATGATGGATTTTTACTGGGGCAAGTTTCTGATTCCAGAATACCCTCTTACATGTGCAGGGTGGAATCAGAAATTCGCCCCAGTAAATTGTCTCCTTTAACACACAAAAGTCAGAGGCAACTTGGCTGGTCGCTGCAGCAGCAGGCACAGAGGGAAAAGCTAGATCCAAATCCACCAACAGCAGCTCTGGGATGTGTGGGCAACTTCTCAAACTTGAGTCTTGCTTTCCTTGTCTCTAAAAATGATGATGGTAACATCTAACTTTCAAAATTGTGCTAATGCTTTCCTGAGCTGAGAAACCCCCAACCCTCAGTAGTGGCTCAGCAACTCTGCCTTTCTTTGGCTAAGTTCTCTTCATCGTAATGTTGTTAATAGAGGCAACCTAATTAACCACTGTGTGTATTAATCCAAAATGGCCAGAGCCCTCCAAAGCAACTAAAAAGGACTATCTCATTCTCTAGAAGAAAATCTTTGTTATTCTCCCACAAGCACTTTACAGACACATTAAAATACACATTACTAATGTTCACACTGGAAACGTCTGGACTCCAGAGAGGATGCAACTGGGACCTGAACAAGTTCAGGGACTTGCCAAAGATTGCAGCAACAAGAAACAGCAGAACTGGGGCTGGACCTGAGGTCTCTTGTCTCCCTCTTCTAAGAGCATCTGTTAAGTAGACTTTGCTTCTTCCCCAATTAGGTAGATTTTTCTAGCAGGAAAAGGGCAGGTCAGGAGGGAAAAACGCACATAAACCATCCCCACCTTCGCATGCACTCTTTCTAGCCACACATGTGGACTCACGACACATGGCCTAGTTGTGGATGATTCCACAGCAGTCAGATAAATCAAAAACCCACATGCAAAAGCAGAGCTTGCAAACGTGTTGTGATGTGGTTTTGTAATCCTTGCTCGAGGACTTTGGGTCTATAAAATAATGAATGGATCATGTGGAGGACTAAGAATAGTATTTTTATGTATGACAAATGTAATCCTGCAGAAAAAAAAAAAAAGACGATTTTCATCTCATTTAAAATAAAATGTTACTCCCTTCCAGTAGCCTTAGAGTTCTAGCAAATGAGAACTTGGTACCATCTCTCTGTTTTTTTTTTTGTTTTTTTTTTTTTTGTTTTTTTGAGACGGAGTTTCGCTCTTGTTACCCAGGCTGGAGTGCAATGGCGCGATCTCGGCTCACTACAACCTCCGCCTCCTGGGTTCAGGCAATTCTTCTCTCTCAGCCTCCTGAGTAGCTGGGATTACAGGCACACGCCACCATGCCCAGCCAATTTTTTGTGTTTTTAATAGAGACGGGGTTTCACCAAGTTGACCAGGGTGGTCTCGATCTCTTGACCTCGTGATCCACCCGCCTCGGCCTCCCAAAGTGCTGGGATTACAGGCTTGAGCCACTGCGCCCGGCCGGTACCATCTCTTAAGACTGCATACTTCTGTAATGCGGAGAGCCAGCCCCGCTTCTCTTTTCTGCTTGATAGAAGCATGGGTTAGACAGAGGACACTCCAAGAGGAAAAACAGCTCGGTGAGGCAGACAGGTGTCTGAGGACACCAGCACCGCTGGGGTCAGTAAGACACTCTAGTTACAAACCAGTTTCTTTTTTGGAGGTGCAAACACAGAGAGCCGAGGCATGACCTGAATGAACAACCCCGGGACACAAATGGGGTTAGCTTCTCAAGTGGCAAGTGCAGCACAAAACCAGCTTCGGGTTCCACACACAAAGCTCAAGCTTCTGCTTCTCAAGGCCAGGAGACAAACGTCGAGTCCTAAAATGGGCCCACGAATGATTCCACTTTTAAATATTATCACAGGGCTCTGAAGAGACGTTGTGGCCAAGTCTTTGGCATCATTCTGTAACCGGATCAGCTGCAACCGGATTTTCAGGTTCTTGGCCTCCCTAAGCCCTAACCATGGGGAAGCTGGCCTCGGTGTCGCGGTGAGTGTTTCAGCTCAGACAGAATTCAGGGACCCAGGGTGTGCGGTCTTGAGCCAAAGGACAGCTTCCATGCGGTGGGAGGGAACCTGGAGCGGATGCTGCTGCAGGCTTGGGCAGCGGGAGCCTTTCGCCCTGAGTTATTCCCTCCCCATTCTTGTTCTTGGCCAATGAGAGGGGGTCTTTCAACCTCTCTCTAGATTAATTGATCTTTGAATCCTTTACCGGATTGGCTACTGTTTTCTAACCCTGAGTTACGGAGCTAGGCCTCCAAGGGCCAGCCCTGCTCTTAAACAAAGCCCCTAGTAGTCAAAGGCGGGAAAAGAGGAAACAACAGCCCCTAGCCTGCCAGAGGCGGGAAAAGTTCCTCTAACACAGTCCCTAAGTTCCAAAACCTCTGAGCACTTCCTTGGAGTATTACTAGATATCGATAATTTCCCAATGCTCCGCGTTAAATTTCCCCCAGCCAAGTCAGGGACAAGATTACCTGCTGGAACTGATGGCTCAGCATGAACGTAGAGATGCCTCCAATTCCTCAGAAAAACGATCATTGCCTTCAGGGAAGAGGCTCCCTGGACTCACTGTAAACAAAAGGCCAGGGGTCAGATCAGAAACATGACTTCATTTTGAAATTTTCGGAGAGAAATTCTACCTGGGACTCTATCAACAAGTCTTGTCGAAATTGCTTCATCTTTAAAGGGCAAAATTACCATGAATTTTGCTGCTGGGTGCCTGTCTCCAACTGTGAGTCATGAATTCGATTTGGAGCTATTTGAAATACTAAGATTATTCCAATCTTATTTTCTTTTTAGTACTCCCAGAAAGTGCTTTAAAAATAGCTTTAAATATGTCTGAAAAATATCGTCGCTTTGAGCAATCGTGCTAAAAATAAAAGGTTGTAGATTATTGTATTGACTCCTAGTGAGGACTGAGTTAAAGGGACTTCCCAAGGTCGATGGGTGCATTGTTTCCACTGCCGGAATCCTGCGGTTTTCCGCCTCTGGACAGCTAGGGCCCTTTGTTTTGTTTTGTTTTTTTCCGCCCCTAACAGGCCAGGTACCGGCTTTGTCTCTATTTTCCCGCCTCTGGCTCTCGGAGGTGGGGGCTCTGTGACTCAGGGCTGTGAAACAGTAGCCAATCTGGTAAAGGATTCAAAGATCAAGCAATGCAGAGGAAGTTTGAAAGAAACCTCTATTGGATGAGAACATGAATGGGGAGGGAATAACTCAGGGGTAAAAGCTCTAACCACTCCAGCCTGGGCTGGAATCCTCTCCAGTTTCCCTTGCACGGCGTGGAAGCTGTCTTTTGGTTCTAATAAATCGCACAGTTGCACACTTTTTGCGCCCACGAGTTGTATTTCAGCTGTAACACTCACCGCGCCTCCGAGGCCCCTTTCCCCATTCTTCAGGGTTAGGAAGGCCAAGAGCCTAAGTTCCGGCTGCCCCTGCTACGCTTCTGGTGGCCTAGTGGTTAGGGCTCCTAGTTTTCACTCTGTTGGCCCCGGGTTTGACCCCTGGTGTGGGAACCAGGGAATCCAGCTGCAGTTACTCCAGTTACCTTACAAATGTAAGGAAGAGTTATGAAGCTTCCAAGTGGGGACAAATAAAAGAGATGAAAATTCACATAAAAGAGAGTGGGTGAGAGCATGAGTTGAAGCTGCAAGCCACTTTCCTCAGGGTTTTTCTGTCCCTAGTCTCCAGTTTTATTGTTGCTGTTGTTTTCTTGTTTCGATTTCATTTTTAAAGGGGGAGGGGGAGGCCTGGCTCCTATTTGGCGCTAAGGCGCCTAGAAACGAAGCACGTGTCTCCTTTCTGGGTTTTATTGGCAGGTGTGCTGTGCTTTGTCTTCCTTTTGAAGTTCCACAGTGGCTGGCAGGTGGAGGCAGGCACCCAGCAGCAAGCTTCAGAGGAAAACCGGCATCTCACAGCACCTCCTCCGTGGCCACAGCAATGGCAGACTGTGCGTTTGGATGAGCCGCCGGTCCTCTGAAGAAAGACACAAAACACAGGACCCCTTTCTCTCGACGTAGCATCATCCCTCAGAAGGAATGGCCCCAATAACGCTGAGTTTCATCCTGAGAATGTGATCACCCTCTATCTCAGCCACTCCATGAAAGCTCCCTTGCTGGGTTCCAGCTCTAGACCGGCTCCGCACACCTGGCAGCGGCGGGCACAGCAACAGTGATATTCACCAACAGAAATCCCACCTGCCCCTTCAAGGCAGCACACATTGCCTCGCTGAGGAACGTCCCCAGCAACGGAGAGGTGCCACACATTCAACCCTTCACATCCTATTATTAAACACAGGACGGTTTACACATGCTAAACACACGCTCAGCTGTGGTCAGACCCAGTTCTCTTTCTCTCAACTGCATCTGAACAGTTTGAGTTCCACCCAAAACTGCAGCGTGCTGATATGAAAAAAAAAAAAAAAAAAAAAAAAAAGGCCTCACTAATGGGAAAGGTAGGTCTCAGCTAACAGAAGATTCTAAGGAGAAAGTTTCAGTAGAGCTGTGTGAAAGTTTAGTCTTTTAACAAGATCATGAACCCATCGTACACACACACACACACACACACACACACACACACACACACGCACACACACAGTGGTGCCTGTAGTTACTATTTTGCAGACTAGGAAACAAATGTTTATTATACACACACACAAACACACATAAAATCTTTGTCTTAATATTTCTGAATGTTGATGTGTTTTTCACCCAATAGGTTGAGTACACTGTAAAATATCCCATCACACATTTGAACAAAAAATGGAATCCTGTGTTCAGACGCATATTGGAAACGAAGTGCTTGTTTCCCTTTACTTATCATTTGCACTCTTTCAGTGCCAGTGTGTTAATACTCTATGAACATTCACAAAACCCCACTATGACTGTAATAGGAATGCTTTATGCATGTGACAATTTAGGTAAGGCTATCTATGACCTCATGCTGTTTTATACTATTTGAGCTAAACTGAACTCTTTGAAACTTGGAAACATTCAAGAACCCCACTTGTAAAAATATCCAGGGATTTTAAGTTTGTTCTAAAATGACAGATTTATAATGAGCAGGAGACAGCCTTTTCTGACCGCCGTGTTTCTGACAAAAGCAAAACCAGGAAGCAGCTACCTCAGCAAAGCCAGTCACTCTTTGAAAGCGTGGGTAGTTATTCTGTTCAAGCCAGACACTTATCATTCATCAAAAATGTGAGCAGCTTTGATTGACAAACCAAGGTGTTTCCCTTACTCAAGGATAATATCAGAATGCAAATTCCTTGATTTCTCATTTTCTGCTGGGTATTGTGTTACTGCAAGTCTTTGTGGAAGCCACTGATTTTTTCTTAGGTGGCTTTTCACTTTCAAAGTACTTTAAGAAAAGGAAAATGCTTTGATAATTCATTTTCAGTCGTTAAAAAAAAGCCCTGGCCAATTTGCAAGACTTAAAAGAAATTCTGGAGGAAATAATTAGCATTCATTCACTCCTTCATTTATTCATAACGAAAATAGTTATTGAATACTTAATACATACCTGTAATCACTGTTTTAGAAATGACGGAACAGTTGTTGCAAATTATAAGTGTATTTAAGACCCTTACATACACGGGTGTGTGAGTGAGGTGACTGAGAAAAAGTCAATCAGCAGTTGACAGGTTGTTTCTGAAAACAGAATAGGGAGGTGTGAGGGAGCCTGGAAGTGCACGTGGTCTGAGGGACACAGCTAGAGGAGGGTCTGAGAGGTGCAGACCAGGGGGCCAGCGTGAAAGAACCTCATACACCAGGGTGTGCTGGTGAGTTTGGATTGGATTGTTCCTAAGGGTAGAATGATGGAAGATGACCATGAGAAGATGAACAGGCAGAAGCACCTTCCTGTACAGTAACCAAAGAAGGCATTTTTTTTTTTCTGAGACAGGGTCTCACTCTGTTACCAAGGCTGGAGTGCAGTGGTGCAATGTTGGCTCACTGCAACCTCAACATCCCGGACTCAAGCGATCCTCCCACCTTAGCCTCCCGAGTAGCTGGGACTAGAGATCTTCACTACCATGTCTGGCTAATTTTATTGTTTTTGTAGGGACAGGGTCTTCCTATGTTGCCCAGGCTGGTCATGAACTACTGGGCTCAAGTGCTCTGCCTGCCTCGGCTTCCCAAAATGATGGGATTACAGTCATGTGCCATTGAGCCCAGCCAAAGGCATCTTTTAGGAAGTAACATTTAAGCAAAGACCAGAAAGAATGGATTCCAGTTTGCAAAATGAGAGTGAGGGCACTACAGGCAGTGAGAACCTTGTGGGTGGAGGCTTAGGGTAGAGAAAAGATTCGTGTGTCTGGAAAACAGAAGGACGATACATTAGCTTCCTGCTGTTGATATAATAAAGCATCACTAACTCAGCACCTTAAAATGACAGAAATTTATTCCTACACAATTCAGAGGCTCCAAGTCCAAAATTAAGGTGTCAACAGGGCCATTCTCTGTTAGAATTGGGATAGAGTTTACCCTTGCCACTGCCTAGCATCTGTTAGTGTCTTTTGATCCGTGGTTTTCCTTGGCCTGCTACTTCACCACTCTGATTTCTGCTTCTATGGTCACGTGCTATTCTTCCTATGTTTCTGTGTCTTTACATAGCCATCTTCCCCAGTGCGGTGGCTCACGCCTGTAATCCCAGCACTTTGGGAGGCCGAGGCAGGTGGATCACGAGATCAAGAGATCGAGACCATCCTGGTCAACATGGTGAAACCCCATCTCTACTAAAAATACAAAAATTAGCTGGGCATAGTGGCGCACACCTGTAGTCCCAGCTACTTGGAAGGCTGAGGCAGGAGAATTGCTTGAACCCAGGAGGTGGAGGTTGCGGTGAGCCGAGATCGTGCCATTGCACTCCAGCCTCATCCTAATTACATCCACAGTGACCCTATATCCAAATAAGACCACATTCACAGGTCCCAGTGGTTAGGACTTGAACATATTTTTCCAGTCGGGGAGGGAACAATTCAACCCATGACCAGGGGCCCCCAAGGCAGAGGCTGGAAAGCAAGTTGGAGAGAAGTTTGGATTTGTGCTGATGAGAATGTGTGTTGGCCATGGCATTGTAGCCTGTGGTGAGCAGTTAGGACTTTATTCTAAGTGAATAAAGAGCCCTTATATAAAGAAATAATACCATGCAGCTTGCATTTTTAAATGCTGTGAAGGAATTAATTAGGTTGGAAGTAGGAAGGATGGTAGAGAAAAGAAGCTACTGCCGTGTCTGGGATGAAAGGCCACAGGGTGAAGAATCAGTTGGATGAGACCCACACATATTTTGAAGAAAGAAATAACAGGATTTGGCAATAGGCTGAATTGTCAAAGATGACTCTTCGATTTCTGACATAGGCAACTGGGTAGATCGCAATGCTGGATACTGAGAAGAGAACAGGGTCTGAGCAGGCTTGGAGCTATGATCAAAAGTGCTATTTGCATATCTCTAGCACCTGGCCTGCAGTATTTGGACGTTAGGAGGCACTAAATAAATGATATTTTTTAAGTGAGTTTTGGACGTAATAAACTGGAGATGCTTGGGAGACATTCAAGAATATATTTGATGATAGCAGTCAGACAAATGAGTCTGGAATCAAGAGAAAGATTTGAGCTAAAAATATGCAGTTTGAAGGTTTTAAAATATAAGAACGATAAACCCTATTTTATTTGTAAAGATTGTTTTAATGTGCTATTATTTCTAGATACAGTTATAGTTATGAATACACTTGTTAGCTACACGTAACAAAACCAAAATGTCTAAGTCCAAGACAGCTCAGGAAGACAAGCTGATGTCACAAAAAAGTGGATGGGATATTGTTTCCGGGACTTGCCAAAATCAGCGTGGAGCCTAAAACTAGTCTAAGTCATTGATCCTGCTGTCCTTGTTCAGTCTTTACGCATGTTTGCTAATTGGATGCATTTAAATTGAGTAGGAAGCAAAGGGGGCATTACATTTTTGTTTACTAATCATGTTAGAAGTATGATGGGCAAACTCTATCAAGGGTGGGTTTCATGAATTTTTAAAACTCTTTACAAGATTACTTTCTTATATGGCCATGTTCAAAGTCACAATTTCTCTCAGTAGCTCAGGGTAAGACATGTACCATTCTGTAAAATGCCTTTGCCTCACTTACAAATCCTCCCAAGACAAGGCTAAAGAGATTAAACTGTAAGACTGAAGTCTACAGAGAAAAATATTGTACTTGTTAAAAAGATGGCTTGCTAATTCGATAAACTCTAATTTTTTTTGAGATGGAGTTTTGTTCTGTCACTCAGGCTGGAGTGAAGTGTCACAATCTCGGTTCACTACAACCTCTACCTCCCAGGTTTAAGCAACTCTCCTGCCTCAACCTCCCAAGTAGCTGGGATTACAGGCATGTGCCTTCATGCCCAGGTAATTTTTGTATTTTTAGTAGAGACAGGGTTTCACCTTGTTGGCCTGCCTGGTCTTGAACTCCCGACCTTGTGATCCACCCGCCTCAGCCTCCCAAAGTGCTGGGATTATAGGCGTGAGCCACCATGCCTGGCCTATGAACTAATTTTAAACCGCTCATATTCACGTGTTTCCTGCCACCCCCTGGCATCCACATGAGGGGCAGTTAGGATTTGAGGAACAAAATCTTGGTTCAGGCAAATTTTGTTTTAATTTGTATTTCAGAACATGTCTGTTTTAATCTAACAGTATGAAAAAGTGGGCAAAACAGTTAGAGCCAGTGAGATCCTTATATAGAATGGTAAAAGAGTATTTATTTGATGGTGTTAAAACATTTAACATTCAGCAAAGTTTTCAAAAATATATAACTTAAAATACATTTTGTATATTTATCTACTAATAATATATCTTGAATACATACATATATTAGTGATACATATATACGCATATGCATTACATGTGTATATATGTATGTATATATATTTCTTAAATTTAAGTGATGTTTCTTTTTATAGTAAAATGATTGCTAGCACTAGAGTCAATCTCTGACACCGCATGTTTTCAAAATGTAATGTTTTCTATTGTTTTTAATCTAGGGGGGATAGCAAAGTGCTTTCAACTGTTATATATTTAAAAAACAGATTATTACCTTGAAGACTTTTTAGGAAGAGAAGATAGTGCTGAATTACTTTGTAAAATACGAGGGTTATTAGCCAGGCTAATGTGGTTACTGTGGTCCCAGGCTGTTGCCTGGATTAAAAC
Organism: Saguinus oedipus; assembly: GCA_031835075.1. Lineage (NCBI taxonomy): Eukaryota > Metazoa > Chordata > Mammalia > Primates > Cebidae > Saguinus > Saguinus oedipus. Next base: position 8,680,017 of record CM063169.1, on the reverse strand, counting down.
CACAAGCATCAGGAACAAGTAGAGTTTAAAACATCACATCATTACAATAAATATAATTAACTACTGTAGAGAGGCCAAACTCAGGAATCTGAGGGAGTCTGAAGACATTGAAGCATATTTTAAAATTATTTTCAGAGAACAGAAATTACATGGTTCTTGAAAGTAACGCTTACACTCACTCTGATTCCATCCATTAGAAAATTCATCCTGGATATTCAGTGTCTCAAGCGAGCCCACGTGGCATCCAATCTGGAGGAATTTGTTTGTTTGTTTTGGGGCTGACTTTAACACTGGCTTATATTTCATCATTAGAATCAGCTATTGTAACCAGTTGGCATATGACTGGCCTTGATTGGCTTTGCCTGGTTTAGTTTAATAAAGGGATTCAGTTTCAGGGTTGGCAATGCTGATGAAATTGGATAGAGTAAGGAGGCGGGGCGGTGGAGAATTGGGGAAAAGCAGAAAGCCTTGATAAAATCAAACTTTGCCAAAAAGGTAAAGTGCAATCATTAATTTAAAACGTCTTTTGTGAGGTTGTCATTGCTTTACACTGTATGTTATTGTAACTAAAGGCTGAACAGACACAATACCAAAGATATGACAATCAGAAAAGTTGCCTGCAGCAATTTTGACTCCAAATATAAAAATCATAATTTTAAGTAAAGCTTTTGAAATTAAACTTCCTCCAGCCGAAATCATAACTCAGAATTTCAGTGTTTCAACAGAGTACTAGGAAATTAAAACTTTGGTATTTAGAAAACATTGCAGGGCCTTATCACTTCTTAATTACTCCGTAATCACCTAAAATTTGCATATTAGTGAGAAAGCCAAGCATCTCATGTTGGCTAGATTCATGCATCTCCGAAACAAAAGTTTAGAACATAATGTTCAGAATTTTTAAGTCTAGGATGCTGTTTTGAAGATAATTTCATTTAAAAATAATATTTTTATGTATTTAATTACCCAGGCAATTGCATTCAGGCCTCATATTCCTTTGATTACTAGTTGATATTGTCGTCATCTATAATTTATAGACAGGCATCTCAAACTCAACCTGGCCTGCAGACCAGGCTCTCAGACATATCTTAATTTGAAATTCACTTAGGAATCTTGTAAGATGCAAATTCTGATACAGTAGGTCTGGAGTGGGCCTGACGTTCTGAATCTGACCAGCTTGATGCCAACAACACTGCTTTGAGGACCACTCTATGGGCAGCAAAATCACATCGTCTTCTTCCCCAGACTTGCTCTCCCTCCTGTGCCCCATCTTTCAGACAACAGCGTTATTATTTGCCCATAAGCATAATCACATACACACCTCTCTGTTAAATCTCTGTTGCATGTTGCCCTCCACTGCTTCCACACTACAGACAAGGCCTGTGTGTTGGCTACCACTGCAAACTCAAATGCTGACACATCTGGATTTGTGCCCTACTCTTCATAATTCATTTTCCCTTCCAATCTCTCTCTTTTTTTTTTTTTTTTTTTTTTTTTTTTTGAGATAGGGTCTTGCTCACTTGCCAAGGCTGGAGTACGGTGGCATGGTCTCATCTCACCACAACCTCTGCCTCCCAGGTTCAAGGGATTCTTGTGCCTCAGCCTCCCAAGTAGCTGGGATTACAGGACCACACCTCCACACCCGGCTGATTTTTGCATTTTTTAGTAGAGATGGGGTTTCACTATATTGGCCAGGCTGGTCAACTGGAATTGACCCCAAGTGATCTGCCTGCCTTGCCCTCTCAAAGTGCTGGGATTACAGGTATGAGCCACCACACCAGCCTGCCATTCCATGCTCTTATATTTGTCCTAATAATACTCATAAAAGCTTTGCAATTATCTCTTTATCTGACCAGTCTTTTATTTCGCTTGTTTATACTCTACATACTACAAAACAAAGATCTTTCCAAAGCACAACTTTTTATCACACTATTGCATGGCCTCAGTCCCATTCCCTAATCGAAACTTTCTTTTTTTTCATAGTGAAAAAATGCTTATCCCTCTTTCAGGCTCCCACAGGGAAGCCTCCTACTTAAAACCTTTTCATTTACCTTTAATAGCAGAAAAAGTACTATCTCCTTCGGGCTTTTGTGACATTCATTACTATTTCTTTCATGGATCCAGCAACATTTTATAATAATTACTTATTATTTTTGCCTTTTTCCTAGATCGCCAGTGTTGAAAGGCAGGAACTGGATCCTTCTGATTGCTTTATTCTCAAATCCCAGCACAGTGCTTGGTAGTGAGTAAATTCACCATAAATATTGAATGATAGACTTTTTAAAAATTAAATGATCTAGCTTATTTAACAGGAAAAGCTGCTTTCTGCATCTAAGATAAATATAAAAATTAAAATGTTGGCTATAATTTATCTTTATCCTTAGCTCAAACAATTTCTTTTATAATTTGAAAGTGGACTGTGAGTCCCTGTTAAACACGAAACATTTGAGACAAGAATAGTTGAAAATGCAAAACCTTCATTTTCAGTAAGTTTTGAATATTTCATTTCAAAGCTTCGGATTTTTAAAATCAAATCAATTTGAGTTGTTATAATTAGTGAAATTCTACCAAACAAGTTGACTTGAAGTAAGGGGTAACTATTTGTAAAATAGTAAGTGCATGCACTGCACGAGTCCTTTCTGGCACATGCTTCTTACTGTGTGCCTATCATATTCCAGACACCAGGCTCGTGCTAAAAGGAGCAAGAACCAATCTTTGCCAATGAATTAACTCATGGTGCTATGGGGGAGGCTTGCTGTTTCCCCCAGCTTAGTCTGTGCCTCAGCAAGATGTATAAAAAGAATGAATGCATGGCCTACTGTCTGGAATGTCCTTGGAGCAGAAGGACAGTAGAAGTGTCTGGAAGGAAAAGTGGAAGGTGAAGCTAACAAGAAGAGCAAACCATCAACTTCAACATACACACAAAAACTAGCATCAAGAAAGTGAGCCACTTCTTTACAACACATATTTGGTCTTTACACAGTGTTTTTATATTCACTTGCTCATTTGATCCTTTCAGTAATTCTGAAAAAGGAGTAGAGAAAATATGATTTTCCTAATTGTACAGAGGCATGGATAATTAAAGTCTACCCACGTATAATTAGAACCAAGATCCCAGCCCCTGTGTCATGTGTAAATATAGCCTCTCCCCTGCAATATCACCTTCTGGTCTTTGGATACGATCATCACACTGGCCTTTCCAAGGTGGCATCCAGAAAGAGTGCTGTCACTGACAGGCACACTAGCAATCTGAACAGCCTCCCAGCGCAATGATGCAATTTGGTGGGGTACACTGCTGCTGCCTGAAACCCTGTTGTCTACCTGCCATCTTGAAATTTGATTTTTTTTTTGTTTGTTTTTCTTTGTATTTCGCTTTCTTGGTTGTTTATATCTTAGCCAATGAAATGAATTGAAAGATATGTGATAAAGCCAAATGGAAAAGTCTTGCACAAGGGTGAGGAGAAGGAAGGAGGCGGTACCCAGGCCAAAGTGGATGTGTGAGAATTGTCAAAACTGTCAGTAGTGATGTTAATGAAAGTAGGCATTTGTCTTAAACCAATAGTAGTTCATGGTTTTAACATTTACCTTTAGGCGTAAAAAATTCTGTGATAATGACTTTGATAGAACAAAAAAGTAGAACTACAAGGTCAGGCACCATCTCCAGGCCTTTTCCTCATGAAGATAAGCCCAAACTTTGCAGGTAGCAATTCAAAATTAAAAACCAGCAGCTTACAATTTTGAAAGGCTTTTGGAATCTGAATTACACATTTCTTTCCATTTATTCCTCATCCATGTTTGGATTTGTTTTCAATTACTGCCGAAAAACACTTCCCCTGCAGCACAGGAAAAATGTAGAATTCTAAAGGCTGCTGCTATTTTTTTGGCCTATCTGTTTAATCACTTGACCATCTAAATACTATATTTTGATGGTAAAAGTAGTCTCAAGAGAGGCTAGATTGAAGGCAGTTAATTTTCTTTAAAGGAAACAAGTGGCATAAACAGAAGACTGACAGGGCAGAAACCAGAGATATCGGAGTCCATATGCCTTATATTTTTAGAACAGGATGCAGCGAAACAGAAGGAAAGGAATCTAGATAAATAAATGAGACACGGTTTGTGACAAGCAAAAGCTTTTTTTTTACCTATTGAACAAACATGAAGACTCCAGTAGTCTTTGGCAGGATCTCCACAGGACAAAGCCAAGACTGAAAGCTGTTATTTATGTAGTGATCCAATCTTTTTCCTGAATGTCTTTATATATAAAAGGCAGACCATTAACAATGGAATATTAACCAATTTAAATGTAATAGCTTGCCCATGTGGAGACGCTGCTGCTGCAATGTATCCCAATAATTATTTACGGGTCTCCATGGCTCTTTATCTGAAAGAGGGAGTCAGGAGCTGAGACCACAAAGGTATTTTTTCCCTCTCTTATGATCCATGATAGATATAAACAAGACGATGGTGTTCTGAATCTATTTAATTGACCCGACTGTAATAAATTGCAGCTGGATCTCTTCCCTTTATTGTGCTCTAAAGCCACTTACACTACTTCAGGCATTAGGAAGTCATCATATTCTGAAGGTTTATCTCAGAGTCATAGAATCACAGACGGCCAGAGCTGCAAGGGGCCTTTTTCATCCTTCCTTTGCTTTCCCAGAAAGCCAGGTTTAGGTTTGGCTGTCAGCCCATAAAAACCTTCCAAACAGTTATCAAGAACAAAATGGGTTTCCAAAGTCTGCATAATAGATATATAAAAGCTTTTATTGTTTATTTTAAAATGTAGAAATAACTGCTAGATACATTTTGTGGATAAGATTTTAAAAGAAAAGATCAATAAAAAAACTCATTGGCAACTAATCAGGTGTTTGTGAACAGTTAACTTGGATCGCTGGTTATTTGTCTTTTTCAACATAATTCAAGACCCACATTTTGATATCGCCTTGGACTTTGTCTTCCATTTAAACACATGAACATAATTATGTCTGTAGAAAAGCATGTCTTATAGTCATGCTTACCTGAGGCAATGAAAGTCAGTTGGGTCTATACAATTCAGTTCATTTCAGCCAGAGGCTCCTGGCCTGTCTGCACAGATGCCAAACAGCACAAATTGGGACTTGCACGGAGACACATTCATCACGAACAGGAGCATGCTTGAACACAGCTTCATCTAATTTGGCAGCATCAGCAGCTCCCAGGAAATAACAGTAGCATGAGCTGAAGCTCCCAGCATCATCTTACCAGCAAGGAGTCCCTTCCGAGCAAAATGCTCAGGTGTTTCGCCAGGGTTGGATGCAGTGTTGAACACTGCAGCAATGATTTTAACAGTGCCTAGTTAGTGAAGACCATAGTGAAGATACCAGCATGTAGAGTGCCCTCCACCAATTTTATTTCTTAGTCACCTTAATACACAGGTAGTGATATACGAATAACAGAATTGTATCCAAATAATGATGGTCTACAATGGCATTTTCTCTGCTGAATTCCAGCTGCTGAGTGAAGTATTTTGATGAATGTATAGTCATGTTCTCACAGGGTTACCACAAATGCTCTAGAATTGTGCAGTTCAATGCAGTAACCACTGGCCACGGGTGGCTTTGAGGACTGTAGATGGGGCTAGTCCAAAGTGAGATGTACTGTACATATAAAATGCATGTGGGATTTTTGAAGAATTGGTGTGAAAAAGGATGTAAGATGTATCATTAATAATTTATATTGAATATATGTTAAAAATGACGTTTGAAGTATTGTATTATGCAAAATATATTATTGGAATTAATTTTGCCAATTTGCAATTTTAAATGTGACTACTAGAAAAATTTAAATTACACTGTGGCGCATACTCATGGCTTATATTGTTTTTACTGGACAATGCGACTATAGAATGTATGGCCAACTTTCAAGACGAAAATTATCAGCTTTATTCATTTTTGCAGTTATGCAGAATACAATTTTCCAACTGGATTAGAAATTATTTTCATATTTTCTGCAACCTCAAAATAAGTTTTTGAAATGTTGAATTATGGATTTATATATTTTATTCTATATCAGATAAGCTATGTAACTTTTAAATGTCTTCGACATTCTCTGAAGACAAAGTATAGCACTCTCCAGATAAATAGCAAATAAAACAAATTAATGTATTCACTGAAAAAAATGTGCTGTGGGTCTCTTTGGCACTAGGTAGTGTGCTGTGTTCTGGAGGGCAATAAAAAAATAAGACAAGTTTCCTGCTTTCAAAGAGTTCTCTGTCACATGGAAGGGTTGACCTTGCACATAGACAAAACTACAAAAAAGACAAAAAAAAAAAAAAGGAAAGAAAATTAAGCAAGAGAAACAAGATCAAAATATACGTGGAAACGCTGTGATGGAAACACCTGGTGAGCAGGTGGAATGGGAAGTGACCTGGGAGCTGGATTGGAAGTGCAGTCTTCACAGTAGCCCTACAATGTGACAGTGCCCTTGTTTTGAAGATGAGGAGGTCGAGGCTTGGCAAGGTAAAATCCTTTGTGTATCAACAGAAATGGGGGAAGCAAGGATGCAAACCCAGATGAAAAGGACCATGAATCCTCTCATTGCACAAGCTCCACCAAGGAAGGCCAGCGATGGGAATGTGGGGGAACGGTCCTCACAGAGGAAAAGTCATTCTAAGGAACTCAACAACAAAAAGCTCTGTGTGTCCAGGAGAGTGGGGTGATTCTGTGTGCTGATTGTAACACCTGGTGAAATAAATTGGAGGATGAAGAATCAGTTCCATTCTCTGTAATACCATAATTTTCAAACTGTTAAGACCACTGTCTTGCTAGGACTCTACTTGCCATGACATTCCACTCCATCCACATTTCTCCCATAATCCCAGTGGCAGTCCTGTAACCCAGTTGTATGTGCTTATGGGCAGGCCACTCGCTTGTGATGAAGGCTGGGAGGCCGAAGGCTCTTTCTTCCAAATGCTTGTTCATCAGAAATCCTCAATCAGGGATCCCTAAAAGAAGAGTGACAAAATGTTTCTGCAAATGTCCAGATGGGAAATTTTTTCAGTTTTGTAGGCCAGTCAGTCTCTGTCAGAAGTATTCAACTCTCCTGTTGGAGAATGAAAGTAGCCATAGGAAATACAGGAAAAAGGCCACACACGGTGGCTCATGCCTGTAATCCCAACACTTTGGAAGACCGAGGCTGGCGGATCATGAGGTCAGGAGATCGAGACCAATCTGACCAACATGATGAAACCCCATCTCTACTAAAAATACAAAAATTAGTTGGGTGTGGTGGCATGTGCCTGTAATCCCAACTACTCGGGAGGCTGAGGCAGGAAAATTCCTTGAACCAGGGAGTTGGAGGTTGCAGTGAGCCGAGATCATGCCATTGCACTCCAGCCTGGGGACAGAACAAGACTCCATCTCAAAAAATAAATAAATAAATAAAAGGGCTTGGCTGTATGTATCCATCTATATTGTATTTTTGGATACTAAAATTTGAATTTCATGCAATTTTCACGTATCACAAAATATTATGCTTTTGATATCTTCAACGAATTAAAGATGTAAGAAGGATTTTTAGCCCACTACTGATCCCATCCCTACATGTGCACCTGCTCTGGGACAGGCATCTTTAGGAGGTACACCTAGGTCCCTTTACTTGTTCTTCAGGTGAAGTCATTTTTTAGAATCTTCATCAGTTTTCTACCTTAAAGGCAGAAACATACAAGGATAATAATCTATGAACACATACTAACAGGTTGATATCCTCCTTTAAAGTGGAGGTCAAAATGAATTAAAATCCTCCTAATTCAATCTTCTCGATCTGGTTATCCTGCAAGCATCTGGATAGAATATTTGAATCACACCCTCTAAAATTGTATTTGCACTCTTTGCTTAGAAGCGCTCAAAGAAAAATATTCTAAACTTGTGAAATTGTGAGGTTTTTATTCTTTTTTTCTGCTGGTTAATATTCATCAGCTCCTCAGAGGAGAAAAAGCAGGTTCACATACTCTGTTTCCATATATAAACTCCTTGCTAGGCTCCAGAGTAACTTATATTGACCTGGTAGTCTCAAGTAACAAACGTACTCCAAGAGTCATTTATTTAACCCTTGCAACAGAACTAGGAGGTAGGTCTTATTATCTCTTGTCTACAAATCAAGAATCTGAGGCTGGTACAGTGACAGGCATTCCAGCCACATCCTCCTTCCCTCTGCTCTTTTTCTGAGTTCCCTCTGCCCCTGTCCTGCAGCCAGCAAGTTCAACACCCAGCTCCCAAATCGTTCCAGGATGAGTGGGTTCCTCCAATCCCTGCTTTAGTGGAACTCACAACCCAGGGGGGGATATGGAAACCAGTAACTGTACTATGAGGAGCTGAGTGCTCTCAGAGACAGTTGAGAGAGCGGCCGCCCGCAGAGCAAAGCAGACAAGATGAATGAAAAAGAAAAGGGAAGAAAAAACAAACGTGGCCTAGAGGAATGTTGTCTTCACATCTTTTCAAGCTTAGCACTTACTTGTACCCTAATTAAAAATGTTTTGGTATTGTTGTGAAAAGAATGTCAAATAGAGATGCCTCTGAAATGAGGAACATCAATGGGTTTGTTTTAGGATTAATAAACCCTGAAAGTTTAAACCAGAAAGTAAGGTACTTAAGCACATGTCAACATAATTTAAGAAGAAAAGTGTTTCCCCCACTGACTGAGCCTGTGAATTTGCGTGACTCTCAGCATTGTCGTATTAAAATGCCGTTTGCTGAAATTCCATTTGTTCTTAGGTAAGAAACAATTCTGATACGAACATAACAGTGTACAAGGTAAAGCCAGGAAGCTCGGATGGTTAATACCGGTTGATTGCCCTGGTATATTGTCATTTGTGAAAAAGTGAACTATGATAATGCAACCATCTCTTGCCAATCTGTCATTAGTAAGGGGCTTAGGAGAAATACTTTCAGCTCAATTATCGTTCCAGCTGCTTGTCTGCGTTACTTGTATTAGCACAGCTGAGACTTAGCGTAAAACCTAAACTACGATCAAATGATTACTCAGTATTTTCTTTTAAATCAGACAATTGCTTCCCTACACAGAATAATATGTGTTTATTGACTGAAAGAAATATGAAATCACAATTCAAGTTAATATATATGAAAGAACATTGTGTTGTTTCTTACATTGAAATTAATCAAATATAACAACATTTATATGAATAGTTTGCAGTAATGGAGAGAATGGAAACACATTTGAAGATAATACAAAATGAATTATTCAAATGAAGAATCAAAAAAGAATTTATGTTTTGTTTTATAATCAGTTAGAAAAATTACAAAAGCTGAAAATGGACATTAAAGGAACCTTGCAAAAAACTTACAAAACCATGAGCCCTGCTTGGTTTCATTTCCATCACAGCAATTCTGATTTCCAATAATCCTGATAATACAGGCCTGCCACCACCTTCCTTGCATCTAAAAGTGAATATTTGAAAATTTGAAAATTTACTTTAAAAACATTGAAACTGTACTATGAAGTTTCGACTCAAGCTTCAAGTCCCAACAGACTGGCCAAGCAATCACTGAAATTCTCAGGTTTCAGAAAGAACTGGGGCCACAGTGTACACAAGATTGAAGCAAAATTCTAAGCACGTGGGTTGAATCCTGCACCTCCTTATTTCCACCAAGGATCCTGCAAAACACCTTTCTTCTTCACCTTTGTATCTCCGGCACTAAGCAAAGCCTGACATCTTGTAGATATAAAACAAATGTCTGTGAAATGAATGTATGAATGAAAACAAAATGTTAACTGCATAACTGGTTTTAGGTAGGTCCTCTAAGATCAATGACTTTAACACCTTTTTTTTTTTTTTTTAGAATAATGATGGGATGGAAGCTTTTTGTGCCATCTGGGCACTGCCTGGGGTCTTTAAGGGGATCATAAAGGTCAAGGGCCTGGAGAATTGGAATCTACCACATCGGCTGGTCTGCAGGGTCCCACTGACTCAGCAGGTATGAGGACTGGAGAATTGGAATCTACCACATCAGCTGGTCTGCAGGGTCCCACTGACTCAGCAGGTATGAGGGACCCATGAAAAGCTGATTCACTGAAGAATGCAGTTTCTGCATCCTAATGATGTCATTCCCCTTGACCCCATCTATCAACAACCCTGGTTCTCCCGTCCCTTGACTTCAATGATCCCTTTAAAGGCCTCACCCTGGAACTCCTCAAGGAGATGGATTTCAGGATCTTCTCCTAAAACCACCTTTGCAAAACTTATAACAGAAAATTATTAAAGTGAAAGAGATCTGACCTAACTAATTCCATCTTGCTTCTAACCTCCAAGCTGTCCTTCTTCATTCCTGGGTGCAGGCTGAACTAACATTAGGAGGACTTAGTTTATAGTTTGACTTGGAAACAAAGAAGATAACAGACCTCTCCCAAAACAAATCTCCTTCTCGCCTGGGGACTAGATTGCCTTTGCAGAACTAACAAATTAGTCACAAGATTAGAAATTATGGTTTGGGAGCCTCTGTTATAAAAGCGTGGATCGGTGCTTGAGATATTTCACAGGCCCTGCATTCCAATGCACCAGCTGACACCACCCGGATCGATAAACTGGCTCATCTGGGCTTGTGGCCCCTACTCAGGAACTGACTCAGGGAAAGAGAACAGCTTAACTCCCTATAATTTCATCTCCAACCCAACCAATCAGCACCCTTCACTTTCCAACCCCCAATCCATGAAATTATCCTTAGAAACCCCAATCCCCAAGTTTTTGGAGAGACGAATCTAAGCAGTAATAAAACTCTGGTCTCCTGTACAGCTGGCACTGTGTGAATTAAACTCTTCTCTATTGCAGCTTCTCAGTCTTGATAAACTGACTGGGCAGCGGGCAAGGAGAACTCATTGGGCAGTTACACTCCTGTCTTCTCCCTTGTACCATGTGATCATTTAAATCCTTCTCTGCTGCAAACTCTACTGTCTCAGTGTAGTGGGTCTGTTACTCTGCAGACGGCATATGAACCTATTGGTCCTATACCACTCTTGGGTCAAAGGAGGGGCACCACCAGCTGGAGCTAAGAGTCCTGAAATGTATCTGCGAACAGACAACACACTTTTTTTTCTCCAACAACAGTAGAGTGAGAAAAAAGATGAAGCTTCCTGTCCTTCAAATACATCAAAGTACATCCAGGTATGCATTACCATTGAGTGCGTGTGCTACTTTCCCTTTCAAAATTGTCTCGATGTCAATTTTTACTGATGAAATTATTAGGAAATAAAAATCAAAATAATTTTGAGGGCTAATGAATAAACACAGTAGAGAAAGTGTGAAACATGTTAAAATCACATTCCAAAGTTCCTAATGCCTTGTAAAGTCATCTTTAAGACAAGCTCTTTAATATTTGGGATTGTCAGCGTACAAATCAGTCTATAAATCTCACAAGACTCCCAGGCTCTCCAGCTACTTAGTGAAACTTGTATAAGCTTATGTCTATTTCCTAAGTTCCTTTGAAAAACAAGATATGTTTTTAAATTTTATATGTGTGTGTATTTGTGTATATATATATGTAAATTTTAAAGTATTTTGCTGTTTTTATTCCTTTATTTAAGATTCCCCTGAGCTCTATTAGCTCAAGTTATAATGAAATAGGCAGAGATGCATGTAGAGGGGAAGAGGTAAAACCTACAATATCTAGTTATATCAGATGTTATTCTCTGCAGTAAAAGTGCAGAGGGATACAATTTTCCAAAAACTTCCAATTTCTGTATGTAGCATTCCCGCCCGAAAGCCAGCTCTCATAGTAACCCCTAGGGAAAAAGAAATGTCATGAAAAGAACTTCTCCTTTATACCTGTTTGACTTCATGAGGAGAAGAAGTAAAGGAGCAAATAATGGTGAATTATGTTTGACAGGAAGGAGAGGAATCTTGGACTTGCTCATTAATAATGAGTCTCTTTAAGGAATAGATACGCAAGACCTGGTGTATTGTCCAATTCTCACACTGCTAATAAAGATATACCCAAGACCAGGTAATATATAAAAGAAAGAGGTTTTATTGACTCACAGTTCCGCATAGCTGGGGAGGCCTCAGGAAACTTCCAATCACAGAAGAAGGGGAAGCAAACACATCCTTCTTCACATGACGGCAGCAAGGAGAGGTGCCCAGCAAAAAGGGGGAAAGTCCCTTATAAAACCAACAGATCTATGAGAACTCACTCACTGTCATGGGAACAGCCCATGAGAGTAACTGTCACCATGATTAACGTCCCACCAGTTCCCGCCCACAACATGTAGGGATTGTGGGAACCACAATTCAAGAAGAGATTTGGATGGGGACACAGCCAAACCACATCATCTGGTGTTGCAACAAGAAAGAAAAAGAAGGCCTAGAAAATAGGGGGAAAGAATTTTCAGTTTAGATAGAGCAGCTAAAAGCAAAGCATAACTATCATTTTATCTGGAAGACACAGACTAGTGTTATCTGCAGACAACAGAATATCTAATTTTCTCACTAATTCACACTTAAAGACAGTAAAAAACTAGATGCTTCACAAAACTTCTGAGAGGGTCAGGAAAATGTGCTTGGGTATAATCACAGAAATGAAGCCTGGACAGAACCTTGATTGTACTAGGAAGGGGGCCCTGCTGAACGGCCACTGTTGCTATGAACTGCTTAGGTCAGAATCTTCAATGTCTAGGGATGGAGCTGCAGAGGAAACAGATGCTTGCCCACACTCTAGATAAAAACGCCCTCTTTCTATCACAGCTTCAAGATCCTCATGTCCATGCCCAAAACTCATTCAGATGCATCAACAGAAACTAGGTCAAATATGTGATTTTGCTTTTCTCTTATCAATGGTACACGGAGGCAAACTAAAGGGAGTTGTGTGTATATTGAGTGAGCCAACCGTAGGGTGTTTTTCAGTGAACAAGATGAGATTGTGAGATTATGTGGCTACACATGTGAATGAGGTCATCATTCCGCATTCTAAAGAGTATGGTGTAGTACAGTTTACTCTAGGCACTAGGGAACTTGGCTTCGAGGCCTTGTTCCATCCTGGACTCCCAGTGTGACTTAAGTCAGTCATTTCTCTATGCTTTAGTTTCCCCATTACCAAAAATGGCTAACAAAATGTGCCTAGTTTTGTCAGTCATGGTACGAGCAAGAAGAAGTCACCTGAGATGGTTCAAATAAAGATGCTAATAAAATAATTACTTATAAAGGTATGTGCAGGCTGGAAGAGTAGAGAGACACTCTTAGACTACTAACAGTAGGACGTTGTTACCAACCCCAGGTCTGAATGGAAAAGCAGTGGGAAGAGTGCTAGCGAAGCCCCCTGAGCACTAGAGCTATGTGGGAGAGACGACATGGAGGGAGCAGTGGCTACAGCAGGAAGCAGCTACCCGTAAAGACATTGCTCTCATCCCTCCCAATCCATCCCAGATCTCCTGGTTCCCACTGGAGACCAAGCCCAGGAAGCCCACTGCAAGCAAGCCTGGAGAAGACAGAGCAGGCAGGGCACATAACAGAGAATGGCCTGGGGAGAAAGACGGCCTATCTCCAATACTGCTAAATACCCCATAGAGTGATGACTGGGATTCCGTAAGATTGTTTATGCTGAGGCGCACTTTAGAAAGTATTAGAAGTGCTATTTTTCAAGTGGGTAATATTTGTATTAAGGGTAACTTTCATTTAGTCCATGATATTCTTTATCATTCTCTTACCAAAAAAACCCTTTGATTTTTCTAATTAGTTCATGAGACATGAAAAGCAGTTGGAATGAGTTCAAAGAAGTAAATGAAGGATCTTGAAAAAGCTTGAGGAAGAGGCTAGATAGTCAGAGAAGAGGGGCAGAGACAGGGTCTTAAGGGAAACATTGTAAAACAAGGATTGTTGAGGCCAAATGGACAGGAGATGAAGGGATGCGAAATTTAGCTTTGTGTTAGAAAAGATCACTGCAATAAATCCTCCTGATTTTCACTTTAAAGTAAATATTACCCTCCAGATTTAATGTAAAAGATAGAGCAGTAATGGAATAGTATGACAGGCAATACAAGCAATGAATCAACTTACACCCTTCCTCGATTTCAAACAAGGGGCATGCATATTTCTTAATTGTGAAAGAATAACATTTTAAATGAATAGCATTTCTTCCTGGATTAAAAAAGAAAAAGTCTAGCTTCCTTAGTTTGGTAGATACAAATATTACCAACTTAAAAATGAGCTACAGAAAATATCTCTCTAAAACAAATATTCAGGACAAAATCTTTCAGAGCAGAAAGGTCAGCAGATGTGAGTGGTGATGGAAATCACAGAGTGATTGAAATTCTGGCTTAAGGAGAACGTTTATTTTCCCCGGGTGATTTTACTGGTTGCATTCTTCTGCTAAGGTGAGGAAAATAGGAAAATTAACACGTTAAAACTGCATGAAAAGAAAAACGTAAAATCCAGTATGATCGTTCATACTTTTGTCAGACTTCATTTAAGAATCTGAGACTGGGAATTTTAGACTAGAAATCAGGCAGGGATAAGACACTCTGTCATGTTTGCTTAGTTTCTATCAGCGTCGGGGTCAAAACATAAATAAATTCCATTGTTACTGTGTTGCTGCTATGGGAAATGAAACAGTGAACCTAAGCTTCAAAAACCTCTCTAAATCTGCCTTTTCAAAACTGTTGTTTGGGAGGATGAGATAGCACAGGGCATTGTCATAATGCCCCTTTGGCTGTGCACGAGAAACACACACATCTCAGCAGATAATAACCAAAAACACAGTTAGTGATTTAATGATGTCAAGAATACACCAACTGGATATCAGCCACATAGTTAAAGCTTAATACAATCAGGTATATTTACTAAGAAAAAGTGAATGAGAACCACATAGGAAGATCCAAGCTAGTAACAATTAAAGCCAAGGGCAAAAGGAAATGTTTGCCTAAGTCTGAAATATTCAGATTAAAACTGTGGCCCACTAGCATTTGGAAGAATCATTGCTTGTTTTATGAGGACTGGGTTTGCTTAAAAAATTAAAATCTTATAACTACCATAATGTAGGTTTTCCAAAAACCAAAGGACTACAACTCTGTATTCACTACATGCTGCCTTGAGTCTCTGCTTTTAGCCTCACGTGCTCACCCGTAGATTCGAAGTAAAATTTCCAAGCTACAAATCTGTTTTAGGCCAGCCTTATGAATGGACACCATTTATACCATTCATCTAGCCCTTTGCCTTTCTTATGCAGAATGAAATATGGATACTCATTGTATTACACTCTGAAGGTAGAAAGCTGTGGCTAGATTGACAAAATAATTATGTAAATAATGGCAGATGTCTGAGGAAGACTAATGGCTGAAACAGCTGAATAACATTAAAAAGTTAATATATTTAATGTTAACCTTTGTAGCTTTCAGTAATAATTCAAATACAGGAAAATTGTTGTCGAAAGCATAGTAATATTAAAGCAAAGAGAAAAACGTCATGGTAATAAATGGACACCCCAGTTTTCCGGGAAATTGGCAGGATATTATTCTACTATAACACTAGAAGCTAAACAGAAATTTTTATTAATATTGAGTGCTGTTATTCTTTGTTGCACTGAATTTGCCTGGAAAATGGAGACTTTTTATTTCTAATTATGTATTTCAATCAAAGACCTAAAAACCTCAACATAAAAGCTTACAAACAAAAACTGTTACAAGACAAAAGAGAAATAATCATTTAAATTCAAAATACAGGACAAGTAGTTGGATTTTTTAATTAAAATACAATGAGTAACTTTAAATTTAATAAGTAATTTTTTTAAACTTCTCAGCAGTGAAGATTATATAAGTACTCATAAAACATAGTACACCTCCAAAATATTTGAGGACAATAATTGTAATGCAAGAGCAGGTTGAGATTAGAGGGATTGTGATGAGATGATATCTTTATTTTAATTTCAAAGGTGGAAGATGGTTTGGGGAGAGTGAAATGAAGGAACCTAGTTAAGGGAAAATAATGACCTCCAGAAATCTGAGTATTTGAACAACCAGGCCAATGTTAACACAAAAATAACATCTGTTTTCTTATTAGCTTCCTTCAGGTAAGATCTGAGTTCTCATGAGGGCAAAAGATCATGGTTATTTGGTGTTTATTTGTTTTTATACAAAAAGACATTGAGGGCTGAATATGAAGTAAATACTTGAGCGTCCATGGACAGGACTCCTAACACTTGCACTGCTGTTTTTGACTTTTCCTTTTGTATCCTCCGCTGAAAAATTTGATTTGGAAACATTACTTACCTTTTGATGACGAAACAAGCAGAAGTGTCTTTTCCTATCCTATCATTAATAAGACAATAAGATAACCATCACTAGACAAGTCCATTTCTAGCTACAATTCCCTCAAGTCAGTTAATAGAATGTTTTGTAATATCCATGCATTGCCTAGCTTTTGATTAAAATCAAGCTGTTACCTGTGACTCAAAAGACTAAAAATGTATCTGTCACTTTACATGTTAAATGATAAAATATTTGCGAAATTATGGAAGCTGATGGGTTTTGAAGTCTTTGTATACTAGCAGTGAAAGAAAATGGAAATTCACCTCTATAACAACGAAGTATGTAGAATTGTATTAAGTTCATAGGCTTCTGGTTTTTGAGAAACACAGTTTCTCTCATTCAGCCCTTAAAAATATCAGAAAATAAGCAAACAGTGAAAAAGCAGATTTTCGTGAACATACTTGATGCTAAATATAGAGGATACCGGACAAGAAGCGTATTAATGCCATGCTGTGGTCATGACGGTAGAAAACTGAAGAACTAGAAACATATGACTAATGGTGACAACTCCTCCAGCAAGTAGCCATATTGTAACACAGGCTATATGAGGAGCATACTCAGTTATTATTCCCCAAACACATTACATTGTTCTGCACTACTCTGCTAGCTTGAATGCATATTGCTCCCTGGAAAGAACTTACAATTCCCTTTACAATGCATTTACAGTTGATTAAAGAATGAATTTGCAATTCAGGGTCTATAATTAGAGCAAAGGGTCTCTATAATTTTAGCTACCCTCATCCACTAATGATGATGTTATGGAGATTAGCCACTATTATAAAGACCCATGGCCACTAAAATGATTACTGGAAAACATGTATTGAGGTTTAGTAGTCTATTCTTTTACCACAGGAAGCCTATTATAAACAGAGTGTTATACGAGGCTACCAGACAGGAAAAATGAGATTAACAATTAACACCTTGCTCAAAGGATTAGTATATCTCTTATGCAGTGATGACTTGGATTCTAATTAAAACTCTCAGAGGTGTGTGTGTGTGTGTGTGTGTGCACACGCACGCACTTGCATGCCCATGTACGCATGCATTTTTTTTTCCAGGTGCCTGCTTCTTGTTTGGAGTTTTAGAACAAATGGGTTGGTACCTGTCATGAGCTGGGAGCAAATCTTTTTATGAAGAGGGATTTCTCATTGGTCTTTAACCAGAGTGTCTTCTAATGAAAGTCTCAATATAAAATATGTGTATTTAACTATCTTACAGACTTATTTTGCTACTATCTTTTAAAGCATAATGCAATTTTACCATTGACTTCTGTAATAATTTTTATGCGATTCCATAGCTGAGTAAAAAGCACTAGCTCCCCATGCAACAAGAAAACAATCTACAGTGGCTTCCCAAATGCACAGTCCTTCCACTCTGGAATTAGAGGCCATGAAGCCATCATGCAGAAAAAAAATAAAATTTCCAAATATATTCTTAAAAATGTAAATTTTCTATTAGGTTGGTGCACAAGTAATTGTAGTTTTTGCTATTTAAAAGTAATGGCAAAAACCGCAGTTACTTTTGCATCAACCT
Source organism: Saguinus oedipus (assembly GCA_031835075.1). Taxonomy (NCBI): domain Eukaryota; kingdom Metazoa; phylum Chordata; class Mammalia; order Primates; family Cebidae; genus Saguinus; species Saguinus oedipus. The sequence goes on along the minus strand of CM063169.1, from coordinate 8,662,203 downwards.
AATAATTTATGTGTGCGATTTTTAGAGTACATGTATAGTAACATATGTTATACAAGTAATAAGAAGTTGCATAATAAATTTGTGTAGGGTTTCAACTATAAAGATGTTTGCAAACAAACGACAAAATATTTCTCTTTTTTTCAATCTTGGTCAGGCATGTGAACTTATTAAGACATCTCAAATACTAATGACTCCTGTCAGTGCAAATTGGGAGGAAAATGAAATTTGTTTCTCCTCAAATTCCCTAGTTATCATAGGCCTAACTGACTTCATAATATGCACGTGATGGTTAAGCAATTTCATTGCTGTCGTGAAAATGATAATGAGAGAGAATGGTATAAACAGTGACTATTAGATGATGACTAACTGCTATGTTTCAGGCAAGTAGAAAATGTTATAGGTGGAATAAAGCTTTACTTTGGGCTTAGTTAAAATTTGTAATAACTGAATACTTAATCCCAGTTAATGAGAAAAGGATGTGGTCATCAGATGGCACAGGTCAGAAGAAACCTTCAAAATTGGGAAAAATTAAACCTTCAAATCTGCGACTACAATTTAGCCACTGTGGTGCCTCTGCTTGGAATAACCAGTGCTCAGTAAATGTCTGTTGAGTAAATAAACAAATTAATGACATGGCGTTAAACAATTAAAATGTTTGAACATTTATAATAAACTCTTGATGATTTATGATTTTTTTAATTTGGAAAAGATATGTAAGACTGCAGAATAAAATGAGAACTCAGAAATAGAGCATTTTTAACCATATTTATAATTAATGGACTTCTTCCAAAAATATTTTAGGAAAAAATTAACTGTAGTATGATCTCTAGGGTTTGAAAAATCCTAGTCAAAAACAGAGTCGAAGAACATGATAAGCATGAGGAAAATATAAATTAGTCTCACTGGAAATAATTAGATGTTTAATTATAGAAAAAGAAATATGAATTTAAAACAATGATTGAAGAAAACAAGATAAAAATTGCTTATGTAAACATATATATTTCCCTTATTAAAGCAAAGGCTAGCTGATAGACATTTAGCTATTATACTGAAGATGCAATTATTTTTGTTTTTCTATTACATATTAAAGTCTTCATTCTTACATAATGTGTAATTAAAACTTGAACCAGGACGGGCGCGGTGGTTCATGCCTATAATCCCAGCACTTTGTGAGGTCATGGCATGTGAATCACGAGGTCAGGAGTTTGAGACCAGCCTGGCTAACATGGTGAAATCTCATCTAAATTACTTAAAAGGGATTTCAAGAGTTGCATAATATGCAATCACACAATTTATTATAAAATACTTAACTCTGCAATATTTATTGAAAATAATACTGTTTTAATGTGTCAGTTAAAAATTTGACTTAAAAATAAATGTATTTTTTATTTTTTAAGGAAAATTCATGACGGATTTTCTTTCTTTTGCTTTTAAGAATAATGGCTGTATTATAAGATAACATAAGGTTTGTTTCCTAAATACTGAAAGAGAATTCCAAAATATTGTAGTCCCCTCCACTCTTTACTAATTTAAAAAAAAAAAACTCATTTACATTAAAGCGTTGATATTTATATAAAAATATATAACAAAAATTAATAGATTCTAATGCCAGTTTTCTTGAATGATAAATGAAAAACACTTGCTCATCACATATGCACATTTTAAGCAAAATTACAGCCATTCTATCAAGCCTGAGCTAGTTACTGCCTCACTGTTTCTGTTTTGAAGCAGTATAACATTATGCATAAACAACTCAAACTCATGCCTCACCAAAAAAAGAAAAAGAAATAAACCACTGATTGAAGACATGATCGAAGATTTATATCAGATATTATTCTCACCAATATACAAAACCACCAATTTTCTCTCATACCTACCAATTTTCTTAAATGCACAATTTATCGGTAGGTTTATGCCACTCTTTCTATATGCCGTGAATTGTTAGAACATGCATCACTTAGAAAAAAATTTTTTTTTTGAATGATTAAATTTTTTTTATTGCGTTTTAGGTTTTGGGGTACATGTGCAGAACATGCAAGATAGTTGCATAGGTACACACATGGCAGTGTGTTTTGCTGCCTTCCGCCCCTTTACCCACATTTGGCATTTCTCCCCAGGCTATCCCTCCCCTGCTCCCCCCACCCCGCTGTGCCTCCCCTATTCCCCCCAATAGACCCCAGTGTGTAGTACTCCCTTTCCTGTGTCCATGTGTTCTCATTGTTCATCACCCGCCTATGAGTGAGAATATGCAGTGTTTCATTTCTGTTTTTGTGTCAGTTTGCTGAGAATGATGTTCTTCAGATTCATCCGTGTCCCTACAAAGGACATGAACTCATCATTTTTGATTGCTGCATAATATTCCATGGTGTATATGTGCCACATTTTCCCAGACCAGTCTATCATCGATGGGCATTTGGGTTGGTTCCAGGTCTTTGCTATTGTAAACGGTGCTGTAATGAACATTCGTGTGCATGTGTCCTTATAGTAGAACAATTTATAGTCCTTTGGAAAAAAATATTTTTAATTGTGTAAATGCTAACGTGAACAACTCATATAGGTAACATGCATTTCTTTGTATAGTTTTGGTAGTTTAATATTTTCTAATTATGTTGTACATATTGATCACATTTGTCAAAACCTACTCCTTGAGAGCTAAATCAAAAATTTTAATGAGGAAAAGTATAAAAGAAATAGGATTTGGTGGCTCAAGCCTGTAATCCCAGCACTTTGGGAGGCCAAGGCGGGTGGATCACGAGGTCAAGATATCAAGACCATCCTGGTCAACGTGGTGAAACCCCATCTCTACTAAAGGTACAAAAAATTAGCTGGGCACGGTGGTGCATGCCTGTAATCCCAGCTGCTCAGGAGGCTGAGGCAGGAGAATTGCCTGAACCCAGGAGGCAGAAGTTGCGGTGAGCCGAGATCACGCCATTGCATTCCAGCCTGGCTAACAAGAGCAAAACTCCATCTCAAATCAAAAAAAAGAAATAGGATTTATTCCCCCTCCCAATATAAATGCCATCAAAATAGCATTGTTGTGAAAAAAAGTTCAATATTAATTTTAGGAGGTAGAAAAAAAGAGGCAAAAAGAAGTTATATGAAAGGTATTACTTCTAGGTAAATGTTCCTATCACTGTCTTTAGGTTCAGAAGATTATTACAGTAAATGAGTCTATATAAAGACCCTGGAAGACAACCTAGGCACTATCATTCTGGACATGGGAACAGGCAAACATTTCATGACAAGGACTGCAAAACCAATTGCAACAAAAGCAAAAATTGACAAATGGGATCTAAATAAACTAAAGAGTTTCTGTACTGCAAAAGAATCTATCAACAGAGTAAACAGACAACCTACAGAATGGGAGAAAAATTTTACAAAAACTGAGCATCTGACAAAAGACTACGACCCAGAATCTATGAGGAACTTAAACAAATTCACAAGGAAAAAAGCAAACAACCCCATTAAAAAATGGGCAAAGGACATGAACAAACACTTTTCAAAAGAAGACATAGATGCAGCCAACAAACCTATTAAAAAGCTCTACATCACTGATTATTAGAAAAATGTGTATTAAAACCACAATGAGATATCATCTCACACCAGTCAGAATGGCTACTATGACAAAGTGAAAACACACACACACACACACACACACACACACACACACACACACAACATGCTGGTGAAGTTGCAGAATAAAGCAAATGCTTATACACTACTGGTGGTAGTATAAATTAATTCAACCATTGAGGAAAGCAGTTTGGCAATTCCTCAAAGAACTAAAAACGGAACTAAAAATCCCATTACTAGGTATATACCCAAAGGAATAGAAATTGTTCTACCATGAAGACGCATGCACACATATGTTAATTGCAGCACTATTCACAATAGTGAATCAAACTAAATGTCCATCAGTGGTAGATTGGATAAAGGAAATGTGGTACATATACACCATGGAATGCTATGAAGCCATAAGAAGGAATGAGATCATGTCCTTTGCAGAAATATGAAGACCATTATCTTTAACAAATTAATGCAGGAACAGAAAACCAAATACTGAATTTTCTTACTTACAAGTGGCAGCTAAATGATGAGAACACACGGACACAAAAAGGGAAACAACAGACACTGTGACCTATTCTTCGAAGGTGAAGGTTAGGAGGAGAGAGAATCAGGAAAAGCAACTGCTGGGTACTAGGCTTAATATCTGGGTGATGAAATAATCTGTACAACAAACACCCATGACACCAGTTTACCTATATAAGAAACCTGTGCACATACCCCCTGAACTTAAAATGAAAATTAAAAAATAGTGTAAACTTTCTTTTAAACAGATTTTTGTCTGATGATAAGAGCTGTGCTCATTTTGTTCAGTCTTTCTCAAGTGTGTGATAAAATATGATGTAGTAAAAAGCAACTGTGTGCCATATACTTCACAGGTAATCAATTTTTCTCATTTCTGAGTGTGCATGTGTATGTGTGTATATATGTGTGTGTATGTAAAATATTAATTTACATCCATACATCCAGATGTATTAGTGACTTTTTTAGTGTTTGCTGATTCTATTTTCTTTCTTGACCTCATAGTCTAATTAATATGTTTAGAAACAGTCAGCCTATTTCTTATTACAGTATGGTATTCCAGCTCCAGGCATACTGTCTTCCATTCTCTATATGCGGCTAGTTAGGTTGTTGAAGGGGTAGAAGGCTGCCTTCTGAAGGAAGCAATGCTGTAATTAACATGAAACATGCATGTCAAATTTCCTTCATTACCAAGATGACCAGCAATGCCGCTCTTCCGTGGACCGTCCTATTGATCAGAAACCTGATTCTATGAAGCTGTCATCTCACTAATCATATACTATTCTTCACATTATAATGTTTATTTCTTTACCAAATGCATTGTATTTTTCCTCTTTATGTTCTATCTTGCATTTTAAATCAATATTCAAATTAAGTATAATTGCATTTTCTTCAAAATTTTATCATTAAACATCTTCACTTTCATCCTCCACAGTCCAACTATTGATAGTGTTATTCAATTTAAAGCTAGGCCTATTTAATTGCAAGAAGTTTTTAGGGAATTTAAGGGTTTTAAATAGGTATTTTCAAAAGCTCTATTATAGAAGATTGCTGGAGGTATTTGCAGTGTCAATTTAGAATATCATATATTCACTTTCATAGATAATATATTGTTAATCATGCAGGGGCTCCCTCATCCTGACATTTTCTCCAAAGTCAAGCAACACTCACAGGTACACATTTTTTGTTTCCCTTTCTGCTTTCTCTTCTATGGCACACCTGAGTGCTGGTTTGTCTTATCAGACCGGTGAGTTTAGAAAAAGAACTGAGCACCTTCACTCAGCCCCTCCTCTCCTCATGAGATCAGCCTGCCTGCAGACAGGGAGCACTCTCTCTGTTATTTTAGACTTATGGGTAAGGGTGCTGTCCTCACAGGAGACACCTGTGATTCTGCAGAACATTCAGGAACTGCGTAGGTGAGTCTGTGAGATTCTGGAGTTCAGGTATAGAAGCCTATTGTTACCACACATCCAAGGCATTCTTACAACCTAGCCTTGACACAGAAGAAAGACGTTGTCTGTATCTGCACCTGCTTGCTCCTCTCCTATGCATTTGCTAAGGAGCAGAAGCAAGGAGGGGGAGTGTTATTTAGGGAGCCTCTTCAAACACCACAGTGTGAGACCACATAGCTTCAGTGATGATTGTGTCACACTGTGGATTATAAGTGACAGCATGGTCCAGACTAAAACTTTGAAAGACTCCTGTGAACACTTATTAAATCCCTCCATTTTTGCCTCAAACATGCAAACTTTAATTTATTTTCAGCTAAACCCATTTCTTCATTTTCAAGATCGTTGTGGATCTTGGACTGTTAATGTGCATACCACTCCTCTCAACTTACTTTCATCTTGAAATCTGATGACAATGTCTTTGTCACGGCTATCCCTGTGAATGATGACTAGGACAGCCTGAGATGGTGCCTGGTGGCACTTCACTGCAAGTGTTTTCCCCATTTAAATTCAATCTATCCATCAATTCTCTCTCATAGGGTCCTCCAGATTTTTAAATTTGTTTTATAATGAAGCGTAATTTATGTGTTGTGAAATTCACAGATCTTAAATGAACATTTTAATGAGTTTTGACAAATGTGCACATCCTTGTAACTCACACCCCAATCAAGATATAGAACAATTTATTCACTCCAGAAATTTCTCTCATGCTCATTTACCAATCACTTCCCCATAATGGGAGCTACCACTGATCTCATTTTTATCACCATAGATTCGATTTGCCTGTTCTTTTGTGTTTGTTTCTTGTTTTTCTCACTGAGTTTTGCAGATTCTGTCTGCGTGTGTGTTGACCCATCCTGGGTTTTTTGTTGTGTTTTGTTTTGTTTTTGTCTTACCGCACTTCCTGTGCCACGTGTTTACTTTTCTGTGTCAGGTGTCTTACAACAAACTGTAGACCTCCTTCATTGGCTGGATAACTAACTCAAAAATCATTTCAAATACTGAGCTGTTTGCACTGATTGTTATTTTGAGATAGGATTTCTCGAACATGGACTGAAAAGTACCTGCCGCTCTTTGATTATTACCCCAGAAGCGGTTTCACTCCACATCTCAGGCTTATCTCTGAATGGCTCTCACTCTGCTGGTTAGGGTTTTTTCCCCACACTGGGATGCCTGACTTAAGAAAATAAAAACAAAGACAAACAAACGAACAAAAACTGGACCCTCATTCAAGTTTGCAGATCTGATGAATAAAAAATAATATTTAAATATGTCTTAAATATCGCAAAGGACACTTGCTAAGAAAGTATTTGTTGTTTAATAAAATTTCAGGTTCAAGTGGGCATTCTGTACTACAGTGGGAAATCCTATGCCACAGGCACTGTGTTCCACTAGCATTTTAACTCCTTTGGCAGAAAGAGCAACTTATCTTAGAATCACCCAAGTGAAAATAGATTTTCCCAGCAAACCAAATCATAAGGCCATGAGAGTTCCCATGTAACGCCGTTAAACATGTTGCCTTACTGCAGCAGTTCATTGGTTAAAACCTTGAACTTTTCCCCAACTACTATCTTTGCATGAGTTTCACTCCATGAGAGTTATACAGAAAGTATGTAAAAATCATCACCAAAGGTTTCCAGCTCAGCTTGCTACTCAAGGAAAACTTCTTGGGGCAAGTTGTGCTGAAACTGTTATTTGCATTTCCTTCCTAGTTCCCCTGTTACTACTGCTAATGCTTTTACTGTGGCTTCCTTCCAACCCTACCATCAGTGCTCTCAATCTTGGTTGCACAGTGGGATCACCTGGGAAATGTCACAAATCTTAATATCCAGATTATTTCCCAGATCAATTAAATTAGAATCTCTAGAAGTGAGACTAGGGCATGTATTAAGCTCCCTAGATAATTGGAATATGCAACCAACATTGAGAAACAGTGCTCTATTCCACCCAATACCCTGCATGCTGTACCTTTACTACAAATAAGGTCTAGCTCTTGCTCTAACCGCCCCTACCGATAAGCTCTTTATAGCCATTTCTTAAGCTCTTGCGTATTTGTTCCTAATCTGCTTCTTTTATGCTTTGTTCCATTCTGATTCTTGACTTTATGCTTTATTTTAATATAACTTTTTAAGAGATGAGGTCTTGCTGTGTTATCCAGGCTACACTCGAACTCCTGGGCTCAAGCAGGCGTCTGCCTCAGTCTCCTGAGTAACTTGGACAACAATCTCATGCTACTGTGCCTGGCTGTATTCTTTATTTTTTTAATTCAGTGTTTAAATGTGATCTCTCTGGATTTTGATTCCCAGTGATCTTGTCAGGGGATGGCTCAGGTTCACCTCTATAGCTCTTCCTCTTGGGATATCTTGACTTGAATATCCTCTTCCAGTTAACCCATCAAGACCCCACTTCCAGGTCTGTAGCTAGGGCCATGCTGTAGCATAGTCTGCCAACCCAAACCCTGTGCAAGGGGGGAATGTTTGCAGTTCTAGCCTACAGTTGTGCAGTAATAGCCATTCTGCTATGCATCGATGAAATAATCTTTCTGGCTAATTGTAAAAACATTTAAATCATATGCTTCTTTCTAAGGACTCCAGTTCTTAGAATTCCTCGTTCATGGGTGCTAAAATTGAGCCATAAAATTACAAATTAAGTTATAAATTAGGTAGTGAAAGAGAGGGTTGCAAAAGATATTGTCAATTATTATATGTAATCATTCAAGTTTTCTAAGTACTTGTAAATGTTCCATGTTCATGGCTGGAGAAAAGTCATATTTCTTCAGTAAATGAAGAAATGGCCAGATAATGTCCATAGGATATTAACAAGAAAAAAGACTTCCCCTTCCCCTAGTATTGTCTTCCAGAATGGGTAAATAAAGGACATATATTAATTGTCACTTATTTGCCCTTAACAGTAAATCTGGGCCTTATGTTTGACAGAGAATCTGTAACATTCTCTGTAAGAATCTTTTGTTTCTTGTAAACAGAAAACATTAGAAAAATCTAGGTAATTAAACATAGCCAACAGAATAGTTGATTTAGAAGGAAAATTTCTATGAGAGGATGTCTTATTGAAAGAAATAAGTTATTGCTTTTTTTTTTTTTTTTTTGAGATGGATTCTCACTCTGTTTGCCCAGGTTGGAGTGCAGTGGCACCATCTTGGCTCACTGCAACCTCTGCCTCCCAGGTTCCAGCGATTCTTCTGCCTCACCCCGCCTTCACTCCCCGCCACCCCTAGTTGAAACCACAGGTGCCTGCCACCACACCCGGCTTATATTTGTATGTTTAGTAGAGACGGGGTTTCACCATGTGGGCCAGGCTGGTCTCAAACTCCTGACCTGAAGATCTGCACATCTCAGCCTCCCAAAGTGCTGGAATTACAGGTGTGAGCCACTGTGCCCAGCCAAGTTATTGCTTGAAATAACTTTCAGGTGATTACAAAAGAAAATGAGAAAAAGAAATAACAAAAGAAAGTGAGTAAAGTTTCAGTCTGCTTGTCTTTTTAACACCTAATTTGGGTAACTCACAAAACTCATGTCTCTCCTAAATGAATTTTACCATATATAGATTTTTAAATACATGGACTAAGGCTCACATTTCTGAGAATTATTCTTGGCATTGGAACTGTTTTGATACCACCTTCAAGCCAAGAGAAACACTCACCATCATATGTCTTCCCAGATATCATACACAAAACACTAATGGTGCACCATAGTTTTTTACATAAATGCTGTCTTATTTTTAAAACCCAAAAGGTTGCATTTGAATTACACTGAAATTCATTTCTCTCTAATTTATAAATTTAAAAATGTTTCTCCATCTTTGAGAAATAATAATCCATTACCCCTGTATGTCACAATCTCTCAAACTGACACAAATTTTAAAAAATTAACTGCCAGTTACTTTATGCACATGTATGAAAAGAAAACAGAATTAATACCAGCTAGAAGTATGTCCATATCCTGAAATGTCATTAGTCTTAGAATGGAGTGATCTTTGACTATTTATTTTCACCTGTATGGCTCAGAAAATGTAATATTACATGTATGTTTAAACAGAACTTTTTCTATGGTGGAGCACATGCATATATTTTCAGGATTTAATTCAAGGTGTTGACATCATCCTTTACACCACTCCATATAGTCTGAACCTTGGTTTCCTCGGGGATCATTTCAGCAATAACTACCAAGATAACTTGGCTCAAATCACTGACTCTAGTCTAAGTATTTGTACCGAAAATCGAGGGTCAAGTATTCTAAACTAGGTTCCACCAGGGACACTTACACTTAAGACAAATTATCAGCTTCCTGATATTGTTTTCTCAAAGGGATGTGCGACTTCAAAGGAAATATACACGTCTCTGCTGGTTCAAATTTAGGGGAGCAGTTAATTTGCACCCTTAACTGATGATCCATACCTTGCTACTAACTGGGCAGGTGCCTTGTGGACCGAAGTGTAATGTCAAGGACACACATGGAACAACAATGAACAAGCAGATAGAAGCCTATCCATCCAGTCAAGCTGACATAATCAGCTTTGGAAATAAAGAGGTTATCAGGCCTTTGAGGGATAGGACTCTTGTGATCATTCTTTAATCCCACAAGTGTTTCCCGGGACCAATATGTTAGTCCCTACACCATGAGATGGGGACACAACTTCCCTCCCATTATAAAGACTACTGGTTAGTGTCATCTTGTGTCAATGTTCACTAAACAATACATCAAAGATGGATTTTAAAAGTCTCAAATATTTATATGCTTTGTTTAAAAGAATATGGTGTTGCCTACTCAGAAACTCCCTAGTATTTGACCATTAGAAAAAAATGTCAGTGTCACACAAATTTAAAGAATACAGGCAGTTAAATGGTTCCGGAGAAACTGACTCTCTTATAAGAAAAATGAGCACCTACCGGTACCTGTAAAATTTACTATATATTCTGTATGTGACTAGTGAAAAGGGAGAAAATTTAACTAGTGGACTTTCTCAAGCAAATTTGTTTGGATTGACATGGAACCGTGGCTTTACACAAACCGCAACCACTATTGAGTACATTCCAAGTTATATTGACAAACTCTGCCAAATCCCTAAGAATCTTTGGCTGAATTTTGGAAATAGGTACGTTGATCACTCCAGATTGTTTGAGTTATGGCATATTTGTGGAGACTGAGCATTTGAAGCATATTCTGAAACAGACCTTCAGTTAGGGGAATTATATCCCACTCTTCTTAAAAGGTAGATTTGAACATGGGTGAGTTGAGTGAAAAAAGTTTCAAAATGTCTCGGAATGGGAAGAAGGAATTCTGCACACCTGTTAGATCTCCAACAGACCTTACACAAGCATAAATTTGGTACATGTTTAAGAAATTAATGCGGTATAATCACCAAATCAGACTTATCACTTCAAATGAAAGTTATTTTCCCCACTCTACAAAGTAAGTATTCCTCTAAAAGGTCAAAGTCCTTTTGGGTGGGGTAACATCTCAGCAGAAAGGAGGTGGCAAGGTGAGTGAATACATTTTTCCTGGGGTAAAAGAAGTAGGTGAATGAAAACAGAAAATACTGTCTAGAACAGCAGATCCAAGAGAAAATTGAAGGCAGAAGCACTCTGAGAAGCCAGGAGACAAGAATGGAAATGATATGATTCTGAAGACAAATTATGCAGAGTAAGAATTGTGTGTAGGACTGGAGAAATGTCCCTTTGCATGTTTCTTTGGGAAATTAAAGTCATTCTAATACTATGTGATGTGATGTTCTCAGTTGAAATTGATTTTTTCTTTCTGGAAAATTGAACTCAGTCTACCACACTGTCTCCTTTGGTCCTTACCCTAGAGCTTAGGCCATATTACAAAACAAAACAAAAAAAGCCAAGAGCTTAGCAGAGAAAAGTACTGGAATGAGACTCGAAGTGGAAAGAGGTATCTCAGCCAAGCCCTGGAGTCCATTCCTATGGCTTCCTTCCTTATTTTGAGTTTCTCACATTGGGTAATTACCTCTGTTACCACCTTGCTACTCTTGCTTCTCACTTAAAATACCTCTTTAAGTTTTTGTCTAAAACTGAACCAAAACCTCTGTTAGGAATGCAAGATAGGCTGATATCTTCAAAACTATCTTTACTAAAAAGCAAGACAATAGAAAAAGGAAAAGAAAATTGTGGAAGATTTCCTGAATAAAGAAACTGTTCTTCATTTTCAAAATGATATTACATCTATCCTAGATACAACCTTAACAGCCTTCTAGCCCTCATCCTGTCTTCCTGTTTTCACTAAACAATATATATCTTTTTTTTTTTTTTGAGACGGAGTTTTGCTCTTGTTACCCAGGCTGGAGTGCAATGGTGCGATCTCTGCTCACCGCAACCTCCACCTCCTGGGTTCAGGCAGTTCTCCTGCCTCAGCCTCCTGAGTAGCTGGGATTACAGGCATGCACCACCATGCCAAGCTAAGTTTTGTATTTTTAGTAGAGATGGGGTTTCACCATGTTGTCCAGGACGGTCTCGATCTCTTGACCTCGTGATCCACTCGCCTTGGCCTCCCAAAGTGCTAGGATTACAGGCTTGAGCCACGGTGCCCGGCAAACAATATATATCTCTTATTCTCTTTCCTCAGACCACCTGCTCTCACCTCAAGAAATAATGACATTCCTAGTGTTTGGAGATAGGACACAGCACGTATGATCACATGGTACATGGTGAAGACTACGCCAGTGCCCTCTGTACCACTGATTTCTACCCGACTGTATTCACTAAAAGCCATATTTAAAGAAGCCAGACATCTGGTTTTTATTGGGGGTGTTGTAGTCCTTCCAATCCCCGCAGATATAACGAGGGTATCTCTTCATTACCCATGCTTTGCTACTGACGAAATCAGAGCCCAAGTAATTTAACATCCTTTCCCAGGTTTCCTGCTATGGAATAGACACTTAGCACGAATTGGTTGCATCCTGTATTAGTCTGTTTTCACACTGCTATAAAGAACTACGTGAGATTGGGCAATTTATAAAGAAAAAAGGTTTAATTGTCTCACGATTCCACATGGCTGGGGAAACTTAACAATCATGGTGGAAGATGAAGGGGGAAGCAAGGTATATTTTACATGGTGGCAGGAGGCAGTGGAGGGGTCAGGAGTGCCACACTCTCAAACCATCAGATCTCATGAGAACTCAGTCACTATCACAAGAATAGCATGGGAGACACCATCGCCATGATCCAATTGCCTCTCACCAAATGCCTCCCTCTACACGTGGGGATTACAATTGGAGATGAGATTTCAGTGGCAACATGGAGCCAAACCATATCAGAACACTTCTGATCATCTAAATCAATAAAAATAAACAGGTTGGCTATGTTCAGGCTTTTTATTTAAATTAGAGATAAACCTTTAATGACTTCATTACAATAATATTAGTAATTGTTCAAAAATTATCTTTTGTCCAAGAAAAAAAAAAGCTGATTACAGGTGCTTCTGCAGCACCTAAAGTATCTGAAATCAATGCCACTGGTTTAAAAAAACAGAAAAAAAAAAAGTTTCACCTACTCCAAAGGTAATTTACTTTGAAAAGCATTTTACAGGAATACACTATTATTATTATTTTGGTTACATGAAGACTAAAAATGGCTAGGAACAAATCTGCAATTATTAGCAAGGGAATCCCTTTTGGCAATTGATGTCACATTTCAACACACAAAAGTATATATAGTCGAATAATCATATGCCATCATGCTTTCTGTTTCATTCACTCACTTTACAGTGAGGATATGGGAACTACTCTGTGCATTTCCTTTCATTATTTGTTTTATATTCTGTGGACTTCCCTTCCTATTGTAGTGTGTGCAGGAGAAACAATGGTGTACATGAAAGCATGGCATATTCCACTCTAGTCTCTTGTTCATAACCTTTACATGAAACAATCCTTTCTCTGATTGAACTTCAAGAATTGGTCTCAATCCAAAGGGAAATTATCTTGGAGAAGTTAAAGAAAATATAACCAGATGTATTTTATTTACATATTTTTTTAAACATGACTTGTTGATTTAAAAACAATCTAAAATATAAAGTATTATGGTACATTGATAACCTAGAAATGAGTGGTTGCATTTTCATAAAATTGTGAGAACTGTAATTTAAGTAGTATCAACTCTTAGAATCCAGCAATCCTCCCGCCTCAGCCTCCCCTCTAATTACCTATTGCTACCTCGGGATTGCTGATGTAGGACTCTGCGGTAGTGCTTATTTTGACATTTGCAAGCAAATGCCAAAACCTTCAACAAAGACAAGAAAAAATACTGCATCTAAATCTTGTGATTTTTAAACAATAAGTAAAGTACAAGGAATTATACAGTTCCTACGTACACTCTGTTCACTTGAATTCTATGTGAGGAAATGAAAAACTAAACTTAAGAAAATATAATAGATTTTCTTCTGAAAGTAGTAAGTATTTTAATATTGATTAGATACATATTAATAATAATGGTTTTCATAAATTAATTGCTATCTTAAAAGCAAAAAAAAAAAAATGGAAAACACTCTGAAAATTGCAAAGTTTAGTTTGTTTTCAGTCAGATAAAAGTAAGAGTACTATAGATTGAGTGACCAGACAGTGTCCAGAATGACAGTTTATACTGACCAACAGTACTACATCCCTGTAGACAGAGCATGTTTGTAACTAGCTATGTCACTTAAAGGAACACATATTCCTTCATTGTATTTAGAAAAGCAAAAATTTAAACTTTCCTAGAAACTCCGTTTCTCTGCACACTCTTTTTTATTGAAACAAAACTAAACATGATAGTCCCCACTGGAAAAAAATGTGCAAATGGAAAATCCATATTCTGAATTCATATTTTGATACAAGGAATATTTGTGATTAGTTGGCTCATTTAACAGTTGGTAGCTAACCTATTTTTTTTCAGAAAGAGAAAAAAGAAAAAAAGGAAGAAAAAGAAAGAAAAGAAGAAAAAAAAAGAATATAAAAGAGAAAGAAAGGAAGAGAAAGAGGGAGAGAGAACAGGAATCTTGCTTTATTGCCCAGGCTAGAATGCAGTCTTAAAATGGGTATTAAAAAATCTCTTTTATGCCAATAAATGTGCCTAATAATGGAGACAGGAAGTAATGAGGAAGGAAAATAACAAAGATGCAGCCAACCAATATTTCATTTAAACCTGTGAAATGCTATGCAATTGCTGAGGAGTGATTTACTTCCAATTTTATGGTCACTTTTAGAATAGGTGTCGATACTTAGAAAAATGTATGTTTTGTGGATTTGGGGTGGAGAATTCTGTAAATGTTTATTAAGTTTACTTATTCCGGTCTTAGTTCAAGTCCTGGATATCCTTGTTAATTGTCTGTCTCATTGATCTGTCTAATACTAACAATGTAGTGTTAAAGTCATCCACTATTATTATGTGGGAGTTACCATTATATAATGTCCTTCTTTGTCTCTTTTGGTCTTTGTTGCTTTAACGTCTATTTTATCAGAGACAAGAATTGCAACTCCTGCTTTTTTTTTTTCTTTTTTGCTCTCCATTTGGTTGGTAAATCTTCCTCCATCCCTTTGTTTTGAGTCTTTGTGTATCCTTGCATGTGAAATGGGTCTGGATGCAGCATACTGATGGGTTTTGGCTTTTTATCCAATTTGCCTGTCTGTGTCTTTTGATTGGGGCATTTAGTCCATTTAAATTTAGGATTGATATATATGAGTTTAATACTGCCATTTAATGCTAGCTGGCTGTTTTGCCAATTAGTTGATGTAAATTCTTCATTATGGTGATGCTCTTTACCTTTTGGTATGTTTCTGGAATGGCTGATACTAGTTGTTTCTTTCTATGTGTAATGCTTCTTTCAGAAGCCCTTGAAAGCAGGCCTGGTGGTGATGAAATCTCTGAGTACTTGCTTGTTCACAAAACAATTTATTTTTCCTTCATGTATGAAGCTTAGTTTGGCTGGATATAAAATTCTGGGTTGAAAGTTCTTCTCTTTAAGGATGTTGAATATTGGTCCCACTCTCTTCTGGCTTGTAGGGTTTCTGCTGAGAGATCTGCTGTGAGTCTGATAGGCTTCCCTTTGTGGGAAACCTGACATTTTTCTCTGGCTGCCCTTAGTATTTTCTCCTTCATTTCAACCCTGGTGAATCTAACGATTATGTGACTTGGAGTTGCTCTTCTTGAGGAATGTCTTTGTGGTGTTCTCTGTATTACCTGGAGTTGAGTATTGTCCTGCCATGCTAGGTTGGGAAAGTTTTCCTGGATAATATCCTGAATAATATTTTCCAGCTTGGATTCATTCTCTTTGCCACATTCAGGTACACCTATCAAATGTAGATTAGGTCTTTTCACATAGTCCCCTATTTCTTGGAGACTTTGCTCATTCCTTTTTAGACTTTTTTCTCTAATCTGGTCTTCCCATTTTATTTCATTAAGTTGGTCTTCGACCTCTGATATCCTTTCTTCTGCTTGATCAATTTGACTGTTAAAACTTGTGCATACTTTGCAAAGTTCTCATATTGAGTTTTTTGACTCTATTAATTCACTTATATTCCTCTCTAAATTGTCTATTCTCATTAGCATTTCATCAAGCCTTTTTTAAAGGTTCTTAGTTTCTTTGCATTGGGTTAGAACATGTTCTTTTAGCTCACAGAATTTTCTTATTATCCACCTTCTGAAGCCTGATTCTGTCAATTCATCACACTCATTCTCCATCAGGCCTTGTTCTGTTGCTGATAAGGAGCTGCAATCCCCTGTAGGAGGAGAGACATTCTAATTTCAGGTGTTTTCAGCCTTTTTGCACTAGTTTCTTCCCATCTTTGTGGATTTACCCATCTGTGGTCTTTGTAATTGCTGACTTTCAGATTGGGTCTCTGAGTGGAAGTCAAGCTTGTTGGTGATGAAGTTTTATCTGTTTCTTAGTTTTCCTTCAGTGGACACCCCTCCTCCACAGAGCTGGACCTTCCTGGGTTCAGCTGTGCTTGCTGTGAAACTCTCAATCTTCAGTGCTTCCAATTGCTTTTTTTTTTGTGGGGGTGAGACCAGCTGAGCCCAATCACCTGGCTCCCTGTCTCAGAGCCTCTTCTTTTTTAAAAAATTGAATGTTTGACTCTCTCCCAGGTGTTTCAGTCGCCTGCTAAAAAGGCACTGGAATCTGTGCAATTTCCGCCACGGTGACCCACTGTACCAACTGAAACAGCAGCTCTGAGACTCGTGGCGCTTTTCTGCCCAGGAATCTCCTGGTCTGGCTCCCTGCTTCAGTCCCCTTTTCAATCAGCTGAATGGGCAACTCTGCCTTCCTGGAGCTCCAAACACCAACTAAAAGGGCACCCAGTCCCACACACTCTGCACTGAGAATTGCCATGCTGGGGCACTGGCAAAACAGCTGTGCCAGCCAAAAGAGTCATGCTGGCAACCCGTGGGGCTCCACCACTGGGAATCTTCTGGTCCATGGGCAACAAAAATTGATCTGGAAGTGTGGTGTCCACTCACTCTCTGCACTTCCACTGGGAGCTTCACTCCTGAGCTGCTGCTAATCGACCATCTTGGATCTCTCTCTCTGCTAACCTATTCTTAAACTTAATATGTACTCTACTTTTGATAAATGAAGCTCTTTACCTGGAAAAATTACAAGTTTTCTATTTCCTCTCTTAGCATAGTGTTTGTGGGAAAATATAGTGGAATTCACAAAAGTATATGATATCACACTCTGCTCTTTTCATTTATTCATAACTGTTCCACAAAGAAACCCCTTTCAGATGAACTTTCTAGGCTTCAGATTAACTTCCAGCATAATTTAACCAAAAGCTAAATTATGCTGGAGAAGCAACAATCTTTCCAAACCCAGGTGCTCACTTTAGCAGGAGGATAAAACAAGGAAGTTCAAATCCTTTTATATGTTACCAAATCATTTTCTTATATTTGATTTAAAACTCAATGAATGTGGGGACAACTCTAGGGACAGTTTTCAGAAGAGAGTGAGGTCTCAGGAAACAGTTTTGCTATAAAGATAAAGTACAGCATTTAATTGGTGGGAAGACCCATATTCTTGTGTAAAACCCAGAACTCTTAGGCATTTAGTGATTCTGACCAGTTGGAACAAGTTACATCTTTCTGCGATAAAAATCCCAGAGTAACAATGAGAATTTTTGTTGTTGTTTGTTTGATTGATTGTTTGTTGTTTGGCTTTTCTCCTTCTACCTCACCATATGGTTCACCTGGGACCACAGCTCCATTTCACCTTCACTTCAGTACCGTGGTTGATGAAGTAGCTACTATCAGAGACATTGCCTAATTGGGGCAGAGGAAAGACATGTAATGAGGAGTGTGTTCTCTTTCCAGGTCCACGAAGGGGCATAGTTTTAAGGGCAAGAAATTCCCAGCACCATGCCTTCCCTCCCATCTCTCTCCGTCTAGGAGATTTAACAGTTTATGTTTGAATTTCAAGGGCACGGGAAGAAATTAAGAGTCAATTACCCCAGCAGAAGTTTAAAACAACTCCTTTCATTGGCCACAGGAACTTGGGAAGGTGGGAATTTCTCCCAGGATAAATTCCCCTTCTCCTTTACCCACACCAGATTTCCAGCTCTCTGGGATCCCCTCCCACATGGTGGGAGCTCCCTTTCCCCTCTGGGATTTCCCCTCTGAAATCCCCTTCGACACTCTTCCTGGAACTCTTTCTCTTCTTCTCCTTTTCTTCTCTCTTTCTCTACCTAAATAAAATCACCTTTCTGCAACACTTCTTGGGTCTAGCATTTACTTTTACAAGTGTATGGCACACCTGCAGTGGTCCCATCACTTATTCTTTAAAAGATTGGAGATGAAGAACCCAGAGCATTCTCTTGGGGGAGCTGTGCCTCACCAGCACTCAGGAAAAAAACCCGGTTACAGTAATTCATGACATTTAAGACTTCTGTCAAATTTGAGCATCAGCCAAAGTGAGTCATAGAGACAAGCTTTATATTAATGGTGCAAAAAAGATACTTAACTGTCCCCCAGATGAGTAACCATCCCCTGATAAAGTAGTATTTTTTTAAAAAAATAATAATATAGTCTACATCATGGACATGCTGAAGTAGGCAATGAAAAGAATCTATCTTATCAGAAGGAAGAAAGAGTACCACTCTTAGACACAGACAAGTAGAACCCCTGCCCTGGCTCCCTGAATTTCAGAGAGCTCTAATATGGCTTCCTTCCTGTTGGGGCACAGGGTTCAGAGAGCCAGCTGAAAACAGTAGAGAAAATTAACAAGTCTGAGGGTTTGTTTTAATCAAAAGCTTTTAAAAATGGAAATATTCTTCAAGATTAGTCATGAAAAAAGAGAAAAAACACAAATAACATCAGTAATGCAAGTGGGAAATGACTACAAATCCTAGAGTCAACAAAGGGATAATATAGGGATATTATGATTAACTTTATGCCAATAAATGTGACAACGTGACAACTTAGCTGAACAGAACAGATTATCCCAAATGACGGAAATTACCACAACTGACAAAAGAAGAGACAGAAAATCTAAATAAATAGAGAAATGCACTCTGTTCATCAGTTGAAGACTCAGCATCAATAAATGTCAACTGTCCCCAAGTAGATCTATAAAGTCAATGCAATTTCAGTTGAAATGCCAACTGGCTTTTTTATTTTTAAAAATATAAAAGGACACGTTTATCAACTACATCACCCAAAACAAAGTCTTGGCAAAGGACAATAAAGTTGGGAGATTCAAATAAGATTACTTTTGAGACTCGTCATAAGGTTATAGCAGTCAAACAAGTATGATATTTTTGTGCAGTTGGAGTAATAGACCAATGGAACAGAATAGTAACAGGAAACAACATATATGAATACAGGTTCAATTGATTTTTATTGAGGACACCAAGGGTATTCCACAAGGAAAAAGTATTTCCCTGGGACAACTGCATGAATGTGTGTTAAGAAATGGATGCTGAACTCATTCCTAACATCAATGCAAAAACTAACTGAAATAAATAATTGGTTTAAATGTGAAAGCTAAAACCATACATCTTCAAAATTAAAACACAGTAAGATATATTTGTAACTTTGGGTAGGTAACGTTTTCTTAGAGAACACACAAAAAGTGTTAAACATAACCCAAAAAAATTGATGCATTAGACTTCAAAATAAGGAAAACACTTGTTTTTGTCAGTAGAATACATTAAGACAACATAAGAGTATGCCACAGCAAGGCAGAAAACGTGTAGTTTAATACGTATATACACATATTTGGCAAAGGATTTGCAACCAAAATATATGAAGAACTCCTACAAGTCAAGAACAAAAAGGCAAATGATGCAATTTAAAAATCAGCAAAAGATTTGAAAAGGTATTTCAAGAAAAAAGATGTGTTTCCAGAAAGTACATGAAAGTACCCAACAATATTAGTCATCAGAGAAATTCACATTAAATCCACAATGAGATATTCTTACTCATCTACTAGAATGGGTAAAATTAAGCAGAAAAATGTGAACACAGTAAAAGCTGTGAGAATATGAAGCAAATGGAACTCCCATGCATTTCTCTGTGGAAACATAAAATAGTACAATGATTTCAGAAAAATGTTTGCAGTTTCTTAGAAAACTAAAGATACACCTACACTCTGATTAAGCAATCTTCTTTATATTTATCCAAAAGAAATAAAAATATGTGTACACAAAAGATATGTACAAGAGGTTGCTATCAGCTATGCTCACATTGCAAAAACTGAAAACTAAAAGCCAAGATGGATGAATTTCAAAAATGTTACATAGAGTGAAAACAAAAACTAGACACATAAGAGCTCATTCTCTGTAAATCTATTTATGTCAAGTACATAAACAGGGAAACTGAAATATGGATGAACCTGGAGACCATCATTCTCAGCAAACTGACACAAGAACAGAAAATGAAATACCGCATGTTCTCACTCATAGTTGGGTGTTGAACAAAGAGAACACATGGATGCAGAGAGGGGAGCACTACACACTGGGGTCTGTTGGGGGGAATAGGGGAGGGACAGCAGGGGGTGGGGAGTTGGGAAGAGATAGCATGGGGAGAAATGCCAGATATAGGTGAAGGGGAGGAAGGCAGCAAATCACACTGCTATGTGTGTACCTACGCAACTATCTTGCATGTTCTTCACATGTACCCCAAAATCTAAAATGCAATTTAAAAAATATATATGGTAGTATAAATCAGAATGATGGTTGCCTGTGAGATATGGTTGCATATTTCCCAGAAGAGGACACAAGAGACTTTTCAGGGTAGATGATGTATCTTGATCCAGGTGGTGGTTACTCAAGTGTGGATTTTATGAAAATCCATTGAATCGTATACTTTAAACCTACAGATTTTATTGTATGAATACTTACCTCAACACACACACACACATTCTCAAGTACATATGAGACATTGTCTAGGATAGAACATATGCTAGGTCATATCAAATCTTAATTCATCTAACAGCAATGAAATCATACGAAGTATGTTCTTTAACCACAATAGAATAAACTCAGAAATTAATAACAAAAAGACATTTGAAAATTTCACAAAAATGTAGAAATTAAACATCAGCCTCTTACATAACCATTAAGTCAGAGAAGAAATCATAGGGAAATTAGAAAATACCTTGAGGTAAATGAAAATGAAAACACAACATGCCGAAACGTTTTAGGTATAACTGAAGTATTTAGAGGAAGCTCCATAGCTGTAACCATCTATGATAAGAAAACACAAACACATCAAATAAATAATGAAGTGTCAACAGTGAAAGAAGTACATGCTAAGCCTAAATAAGAATTTCTGCCCCTCCACTGTTATTCAATATGGTACTAGAGGTCCTAGTCGGGAAAATTAGGCAAGAAAATTAAATAAAAGCATCCACACTGGAAATGGAGAGGTAAAACAATCTTCATTTTTCAGATGACATTTTATTGTACATGATAACTTAAAAGAATTCATTAAAATACTATTAGAATGAATATACAACTTCAACAAAACTGCAGGCTTATATGATCAATATGCAACAATCATTGTATTTCTATATTTTAGCAATAAGCCATCGAAAAGGAAATTACTTACACAATTTCATTTATAGCAGCATCCAAAAGAATAAAATGCTTAGGGAAAAAGTTAACAAAAGGAGTGCAGAGTTAATACTGTGAATATTATAAAATATTGTTAAAAGAAATTAAAGACATAAATGAATGTAAATTGTCTGTAAAGACCTGAATGAATGTAAATTGTTCATGGACAGGAATACTTAATATTGTTACAGCAGCAATACTCTCCAGGTGGTCTATAG
Source organism: Saguinus oedipus (assembly GCA_031835075.1). Classification (NCBI taxonomy): domain Eukaryota; kingdom Metazoa; phylum Chordata; class Mammalia; order Primates; family Cebidae; genus Saguinus; species Saguinus oedipus. Next base: position 8,640,395 of record CM063169.1, on the reverse strand, counting down.
ACTCTATACAGTCTTTATAAAACTCCAAGCTCTCATTTTCAGAGCAGCTGACAAACTGATCCTTCAATTAATATGCAAATGCAAGGATCCCAGAATAGTCAGTAATCTGGAAAAAGAAGAACAAGTTAGGACTTAAACTTCCAAATTTCAAAACTGGCTCCAAAACTACACTGTTGAGACAGAGTGGTACTGGCGTAGGATAGACATATCAACACATAAATGGGATAGAATTCACAGTCCACAATAAACTCTTAAATACACTAATGTCAGTTGCTTTTTGACAGGGGTGACAAAAATAATTCAATGGGAAAGGAATAATCTTTTTAACAAATTGTGTGGAACAACAGAATATTCTTATGCAAAAAAAAAAATTGAAAGGAAACAATGAATTTTGACTCCTTTCTCAGAGAATACACACAAATCAATCATGAGCAAAAGTGCAAGAGCTAAAGTCATAAAATCATTTAAAAAATACAAGTAAATCATCATGTTCATTGGTTAAACAAGTCTTCTTAAACATGATGCCAAAGAACAAACAACAACAAAAAGCGATCAATTAACTTCACCAAAATTAGGATATTTTTGGTTCAAAGAATTCCATCCAGAAAGTGAAAGAATATGGAGAAATGAAGGCCCTCACACATTTCTGGTTGCAACATAAAATGATGCATCTTCTTTGGAGAACAGTCTAGCAGTTCTTCAAAAATGTTGAACATAAAGTTAGAACCAGTAACATTTTAGGTATATACTCAAAAGTAGTGAAAACCTATGTCCCCACAAAAACATGTACATGAATTTTCAAAGCAGCATTATTCACCATAGCGAAATTGAATGAATGTCCATCAACTGATGAAAGCATAAATAAAATGTAGCATGGTCAGACAATGGAATATTATTCATCAATAAAGAAAAATGAAATACAAATATGGCATCCATATGACATGGTTGAACCTTGAAAACATTATACTGAGAGAAGCCAGTCACAAAATGCCACAATGACACTATTCACTTACATGAAATGTCCATAAGACAATCCTATGAAAATAGTAAATAGATCTCACCTTAGACCTGTGAGGGAGGAGGGAAATAAAGGATAATTGCTAATGTGTTTAGGTTTTATTTTAGTGAGATAAAATATTCTAAAATTGATTGTGATGATGGTTGTATACCATCAGTGATAACACTAAAAACATAAAATTGCACACTCAAAATTGGTGAATTGCATGGAATATAAATTGTAACTCAATAAGAGTATTGCACACACACACACACACACACACACACACACAGAGAGAGAGAGCAAGAGCAGAATTACTCTTCCAAACTCAGTAAGGTAGAAGTTTCTCAATTGGAAATAAAAATTATCTCATGCAGAAGCTTCATCTAGATGTGAGTTATTTGTTGTATCTGGGTTGCCATGATAAACCAGTGAGAAAAAAATATGATAGAGTGAAAAAGAGCATCATGGAGAGACTTGGTTTGGAGTCACGTGGAGCTACTAGGCCAGTCATTTACTATCATTTCATTTCAGTTGTCTCACCTGTAATACAGGGCATTTCAACCAGAAAACGTCCGAGATTCCCTCTGTAACCCAAATTCTAGCATTTAAACCGAGTGACTGAATTTACACTTTTATGACCAGAATGCTCTCTTCCTGTTCAGTATGTCTTGTAGAATTTTTCCCATTTAATGCTAAACAATGTGAAGCCCTTTGCCCACATTTCTATAGCTATTACTTTATTTCTAAGTCAGGACAAATAACAATCTATGATTTGAATACTCATTGCTGTTATTTACTACCTGCCAATTTTCTTGGTGTAAAACACAGTGGAAATAAACAGCATAGAGGTCTTCATTTTAGAGGTACAGAGTGGCTGTAAAATAGTGTTAATTATGGATGTGGCGTACTGTTAAGAAATTAGTTCTGACCTTCGTGATATTTGCACAGATTTTAGAGTGTCTGAATACCAGCTGGTCAGTAACAGTTATTTGTTATTCACACTGCTCTTGACACATAATTTATTTCTAAACATAAAATAGTAACTTCCAGCCATGCAGAATAAAGTGATTCCTATATATTACTAAGAAATTGAATACTGCGACAATGGAGTGGGGAATGGACTTGAGATGGAGAATACTTTAAATTGTGGGTAGTTGTCCATAATATTGAGACTGAGCGACGGAGGAAGGCAAACTGTTTAAAGTCTTCTTGCCACGGCAAAGGTCAGTGCCTCCATAAAGTTGGAGAAGATGTACTTTAAACATTTTATTACCAATAGTTGAGTCCATTATTATGTAAGTTATTGATGCTGAAGGTGGAAAATCTGGAAATTGAATATCTGGAATTGAGTTTCGTGTATAATCACAAAAACTTCCTTCAGACATTCTCATGCATTGGTGTTTTTAAGAAGTTGCATTAGCATTATATCCATCCTCTTTATGTTTTCTGAATTTTGTAACTACTTAGCAACAAAAAGAATAGCTCATATTTTGCTTCAGATTCTCTCTTTGCCCAAATACAAAGAGTCATTTTGCCTGCAAAGCACACATTACTCCTGAAGGACAGTTTCTTTCTGAACTGACTGATTCTGTGACTTGCAAGGTAGAGGTCAGGCTGTGAGGAAACCTTAGAGAGAGAAACACTCTGTAGTCTGCAGAGGGTCACAGTGAAGGCATCCTGATAGGGAATGGCGCTTCCTTAGGGAGTGGGGGACATTTGAAGACATCTTCCTGTCAGACCCTTCTCCCTCATCTCCTCCTCTGAATAATTAAACACAAATAAAACCAAGACGAATGCTTAAATGGGGAAAATGTTATAAAGGAAATCTGACTCTCAAGGTTAAAAAAAGAGAGAGACAAATCCACACTTTTCTTTGAGTGATGTTTACATGCCGCCTGTTTATTCCAGGGCTATGAGTGGTTAATTCTCATTAGATGACACCCAGGTCCACTCCAGCAATACTTGGGCTTTGTGGGGGACAAGAACGTCTCTAACTATGGGACTCCAAGCAGCTCAGCCTGCCATAACTTTGAGAAAGTTTTACCGATGTTCTTTAATTTTCATTTCTAAAAAAGTGCAGAAATGGGTGATAATTACTTGTGATCCGTGGGCCACATTTCTATAAATTACTTGAAAATTTGCTAAAGATGTTATCAGTTGTTGGAAATAGGAGTTGGGTTTGTTGTCTCACCCTCTCCTTACTTTTATGTCAACATGCCATTTTTTTTTATAATAAACATGAAAAGAAAAATTTGTCAAGACAGCTACAATTCATGTCTTCGTTTATTCCAAAATTTTAAAAATTAGCTTGGAAGTTGAAATGCTTAGGCTTGCCTGCAAGAAGGTTAAAAACCAATGTCACAGAGTCTGTAATTGTTCACTCGGCAGAATTTGGTCATGAAGGAAGAGATGAAGGAGAGCATCTTCATTATGGACCAGAAATGTGCTTTCCTTGAAATTCAGAAAGTCTGTTTATTTTGGCATTCTGAAACCTGAAACCAATTTAAAAATATTTTAAAGTGTAGAAGAATAGACAATACTATTAAAACCTCCCCAGAACTGCAATCCCATTGCCAGGTATATATCCAAAAGAAAGGAAATCAGAATCTCAAAACAGGCATTTCCAGCAGTATTCCCGCATATGACGAAATAGCAGTAAAACTCTGCGGACCTAATCAAACTCCACAGCTTCTGCACGGCAAAAGAAACAGTCACTAGAGTGAATCGGCAACCATCAGAATGGGAAAAAATCTTTGCAGTTTACACATCTGACAAAGGGCTGATATCCAGAATTTACAAAGAACTCAAACAGATTTACAGAAAAAAAACAAACAAGCCCATTCAAAAATGGGCAAAGGATATGAACAGAAACTTTACAAAAGAAGACATACATGAGGCCAACAAACATATGAAAAAGTGCTCATCATCATTGGTCATTAGAGAGATGCAAATCAAACCACATTGAGATATCATCTCACACCAGTTAGAATGGTGATCATTAAAAAATCTGGAGACAGCAGATGCTGGAGAGGATGTGGAGAAATAGGAACACTCTTACACTGTTGGTGGGAGTGTAAATTAGTTCAACCATTGTGGAAGACAGTGTGGCGATTCCTCAGGGACCTAGAAATAGAAATTCCATTTGACCCAGCAATCCCATTACTGGGTATCTATCCAAAAGACTATAAATCGTTCTACTATAAGGACACAGGCACACAAATGTTCATTGCAGCACTGTTTACAATAGCAAAGACCTGGAACCAACCCAAATGCCCATCGATGATAGACTGGACTGGGAAAATGTGGCACATATACACCATGGAATATTATGCAGCAATCAAAAATGATGAGTTTGTGTCCTTTGTAAGGACATGGATGAATCTGGAGAACATCATTCTCAGCAAACTGACACAAGAACAGAAAAAGAAATACTGCATATACTCACTCATAGGTGGGTGAGAAAAATGAGAACACATGGACACAGAGAGGCGGTCTACTATACACTGGGGACTGTTGGGGGAAATGGGGGAGGGACAGCGGGGGAGGCTGGGGGGGATAGCCTGGGGATGAATACCAAGTGTGGGTGAAGGGGAGGAAGGCAGCAAAACACACTGCCATGTGTGTACCTATGCAACTATCTTGCACGTTCTGCACATGTACCCCAAAACCTATAATGCAATAAAAATTAAAAAAAAAAAAGAAAGGAAACCAGTGTATCAAAGAGATAGCTGTACTCCCACGTTTATTATAGGTCTGTTCATGATACCATAGACTTTTAGCATTGGAAGATAGTTTAGAATCATTTATCTTAAACTCTCTATGAGTGTAGAAGTGAATGACTTCCATGAAATTACTTCTTAATGCCCTATAGAGGCTGGGCACAATGGCTCATGCCTATAATGAGCACTTTGGGAGGTCGACGTGGGAAAATCTCTTGAACCTAGGAGTTCAACACCAGCCTGGACAACATAGTGACACCCTGTCTCTACCAAAAATACAGAAAGAAAATATTATCCGGGCATGGTAGCATGTGCCTGCAGTCCCAGCTACTTAGGAAGCTGAGGTGGGGAGATTGAGTAAGCCTGGGAGTTCAAGGATACAGTGAGCTATGATTGTGCCACTGCACTCCAGCCTAGGTGACAGAGCAAGATCCTGTCTTCAAAGAAATAATTACTTAATTACATTTAATAAAAAGAAAATAAATACCCTATAGATCACAGTGTATCATCTGTGGCACTGCTGGCATGTTGGGCCAGATTATTCTCTGTTGAGGGTGTCCTGCGCACTGTAGAATGATGACCAACATTCGATGTCTACTCACTAGATGCCAGTAGCAATTCCTCCTCTGAATGTGACAACCTAAAACGCCTCCAGGCATTGTCAAGTGTCTCATGTGAGCCAAAATAGTGCCCTCTTGAGAACTGCTTTTCTGAAGAGTCTATACTTCATGAGGAAATCTCACTGAGTTTCTTTGATGATTGCAGAGCCTTTCCTCCTGCACCAGGAAAAATGGTGCAGTATGTTTGTGGCTGAAATTTCCTCTTTCCTTCTCCCTCCACCTCCATCTCAATTCTGCCTTTTGTACAAACACACAAAAACTCAGCTTACTCCTGAACAACACTTTCAATATTTGAAGAGAAGCATCATGTCTGTTAGGGGCTGAACTATACCCCTAAAAATTCTATACATTAAGGTTTGGATTTCCAATGCCTCATAATAGGATCTTTTAGAGTAGGATGGTTACAAATAAAATTAGTTGAGATGAAGTTATACTGGATCAAGGTGGGCTCCTAATCAAATAGGATTGTGTCCCTTTAAAAATCACACACAAAAAAAGAGATATGAACAGAGAGAAGATGATGTGAAGACACAGGGAGAACACCATTTACCAGAAATGCTGAAGATTGTCAGCCAACCACTGGAAAGTGAGAGAGAGGCATGGAGCAGACGCTCCCTCAATGCCCTCAGAAGGAATCAACTCTGCCAACACCTCCGTCTTGGACTTCTGGCCTCTATAGCCATGAGACCATACATTTCTGTTGCTTGAGCCTCTCATTGTGTGTGGTACTTTGTTAAAGCAATCCTATGAAAGTAAGACAAAATCCGTTGTAAGTTTTCTAAGTCCCTTTATGGTAATTAGTGGAAATACCTCTTGATATTTGACTGCCTCTATGTCTTAGAAGCATTTCAAAATGACTCTCTAAGTCAACTGGAATTGAAGTCCCAAATATCACCAGTGACAGCCTCGTGTGTGAATAAAAGCCCTTTCTTCATTTTGTGTTCTTACTCACAACGCTGCTTTCCTTCCTCGATTCTTGAAACTTCAATTAAGTTCCATTCAGTTTTTCTGCTCTGTGATTCCTTTTCTTACTCAACACATGATTTAAAAGTGTTCATTATTCTAATTCTATGAATCTAACGTGTGAGTTAAATTTTTAAAAAATGGTTCAAAATGCTTCACTTTCGAATTCTAAAGTGTTAGATATTTTGAGGTCATTGTCTCACAGCTGGCAAGATCGTCATAACAATGGAAAAGAGGAGGCCATAGTGCGAGAATGGCTTGAAGCCAGAAGCTTGAAACTAGCCTGGGCAATCTACCAAGATACTGTCTCTACAAAAAACTAAAACTTCAAATAAAATTAGTCAGACATTGTGATATGTGCCTGTAGTCCCAGCTACCTGGGAGGCTGAGCTAGGAGGATTGATTGGGCCCAAGAGTTTGAGGCTGTAGTGAGCTATGATCACTCCACCGAACTGCAGCCTGGATGGCAGTGTGAGAGACATCACCTCTTAAAACACACACACACACACACACACACACACACAATTCTGGGTGTGTCTGTAAGGTTGTTTCTGGATAAGAATTAGTGGAATGAGTAAAATAACTTGTCTTCCCCATATGAGTCTCATCCAGTCGGTTGAAAGCTGGAATAGAATGAAAAGGCTAACAAGAAGAAACTCTTCCTACTTGACTGCCTTGAGCTGGCTCTTCATACTTTTCCTACCTTCAGACTTGAACTGAAACATCAGCTCTTTCTAGGCCTCAAGGCTGACAGCATTCAGACTGAAACTACCCCATAGGCTCTCCCGGGGCTACAGCTTGCCAACGCACCCTACAAGTTGTAGGACTTGTCAGCCTCTATAACTACACAAGCCAGTTTCTTATAATAACTCTCTCAATGGATGGATGGATGGATGGATGGATGATGGATGGATATAGATATAGATATTGACAGATATAGGCATATAGATATATATCTCTTATTGGTTCTGTTTCTCTGGAGAACCCTGACCAATACGACTCCATAACACCGTGAAAGATAAACTGTTACATTTCCATTCTAAAGATCAAACAATTGAATCATAGAGGAGGTTTAGGAACAGGCTTAAGGATATACTGTTTGAAAGAGGCTGAGCCAAGATTTAAATCCAGGTCTGTCCGACTCTGTATCTTAACCCTTACATAACTCTTTTTTTTCCTGCAACACAATTGCTATTTCTGTTAAAAGTATCATGATTTTCCCCTGTAAATTGGCTTTAGTCCTCAGAAAGAACTTTATCTTTCCCTGCCTTTCTAATACTAATGGATCTCCCAAAACTACTCCTGTCTCTCCCTTTATATTCCAGCTGCTATAACCCTAATTGAATCTCTGAATACATCATGGCTGCAAAAAGAATGAGAACTGAATTGCATGCCTTCCTCCTTTTCATTCTTCCACTGTGGTTTGTTAGTGCTCCTAAGAAGCACGTTGATTGCATCACTCCACAGCTCAAATGTCCAAAGTGGATTCCCACTGCCTTGCCCAGGAGTGTAGCAGGACTGATATTCTTCTAATTCGCCCCTACTCTGAGGATTCAGTGCCCATGCTGTGCTAGTGATTAAATATTTTCCATATCACTGAAGTGCATCAACGTACATCTTGGGGAGCTTCTGAATCCATTTGAACACTCCATTTGAAATTCTTAAGTGACAACTGGGCACCTGTCTTTTGAAAATGATTCCCTGATATATTTTCTCTATTGTCATTTATTCATCTAGAAGATTAATGTCAAGATGATTATAATGTCATCATCTCAGTTCTGGTCTAGTTTTCCAACCTTTTGACCGCTGATATGCTATAGAAATTCCCTACTCCAGACAAGCCTCTGCTCCAGCCTCTGAGCACACTCTTTGATTTCCACTCTCTGTATGTTTCTCTATGAGATCACATAACTGGAGGGGCCTCTGTGTCCTTTGCTATTATCAAATCCAAAGTTTTCTCAAGTCCAGCTCAAAATCTACTTTGCCAGTGAATCTTCTAGACCACTGGGGCCGAATGTTATCCTTTCTACTATTTGACTCTGGTTATTTCACTGCTCACTGGGTGGTCAGTCTGCAGGATAGAATATGACATGAGTGTGAACAGAGTTAAAAGGCAGATAAATGCTACCCTAGGAAGAGATCATTGCATGATTCAAGGGGAGACAACACAATACATTTCGAGTTGTATGGTGTTTACTTAAATCAAGAGAAGAGAGCGTGTGTGCTAAGATCCAGCTCCCTGGCCTTGGTGGTCCATGGCCAGTGGATTCACTGTGGAGCTGACTATACATTTCACTTATTACTGTGGTGGAAGTATTTCTATCTCTTCCCCTAAGGTCTGAAATACAGCAATCTAGGAGCATACCAGAGGGCCTTTGAGGCATGCATATAGGCAGAAGACAGGCATATGTATTGAGCCCAGAATAAAGAAAGATATTCCCAAACAAGACGATGCGCCCACATTGGAAGAGCTGTATGACTCTTGATAAGGAAATGTTCCAGGCCCAAGACTCTCTCATGTGACCAAGTAGATATGGCAAGACTGTGTACATGAAGTTGCCTTTCCTCGTAATAATAATTGTGTTGTTCTTACAGTCTTAATGATGCATGTACACACTATATTGTTTTAGTTTTTTTCTCTCTCTCTTTTTTGAGATGGAGTCTTGCTCTGGCACCCAGGTTGGAGTGCAATGGCATGATCTTGGCTCACTGCAAACTCCACCTCTCAGGTTTAAGCAATTCTCCTGCCTCAGCCTCCCTAGTAGCTGGGATTACAGGTGCCCACCATCATATCCAGGTAATTTTTGTACTTTTAGTAGAGGCAGGGTTTCATCGTGTTGGTCAGGCTGGTCTTAAACTCCTACCCTCAGGGGAATCCACCTGCCTTGCCCTCCTAAAGTGCTGGGATTGTCATGCACATATGTCTTTTCACCTTGACTATACTGCATGCCACCTGAGTAATGTAACACAACTTAGTTACTTCTGTGTTTCTGAAAGGATCTTGTATGTAGAGGTACTCAGTAAATATTTATCAATAAAAAATGCTGAAGACAGTGGTCCAAGTTAAGGACATTAGTATAAGGTACTGGGATCCTGAAAAGCCCAAAGACAAGGGGAAGTCAGGCCTTACACTCGAGCCCCTTCACTACACGTCAGCATTTATTTTCACAACCTTCCCCACCACATGCCTTTCCAGTGCCTCCTCCTCTGCCAAGTGCAGAGGTTCTAGAATCCTTTCTGCACCTGGAAACTACAAAAACATTTTACATCCTTTCTTAATTAAAAAATAAATGACAAAAATTATCCTTTGCAATTGCATAATATACTTTAAAAAGTCATACAGATCACTTCATCTATTGCCTTAGCTCATTTTGGTTTTTTGTGAAAAACATCTCATAAAGTAATTTGAAAATTTATGACTGGGTAAAAATATTTGTTATCACTTTATGCCAGATTTGTTATGCCAAGTTGAGATTTCAAAGTTAATGACAGGCTTTAATTAGAACAATTTTGGGTTTGCATAGTATAAATTAAAGTAATGTTGAAGAAATTCAAGACCTACATTATTTTGCTATTTATTATAAAAAATATTTCTCTGAAATTATTTTCTGTCTAACTTAGATATTTATATAAACTGCTTTATAAAACTTAAAGATTGTGTTCTCATAACCCAGTTTCTAGTTGTAAATCTTCATTATTAGTTGTTTTTTAACTTTAGGCATCTTTTTTCTGTTTTTTTGTTTGTTTAATTAATATCTCCTCAAAGAAACATAGCACCACTGAGTACTGTCATATCTTATGGCAGTCTTTGAGCACAGCATTAAGAGTTCATGGTCTCACAGCCACATGAGCCTTCTTTGAAATGACCTACTCCTCAAAAAACTAGAGATAGAACTACCACGCAATCTAGCAATCTCACTGCTAGGTGTCTATCCAAAACAAAGAAAATCTGTATATTGAAGAGATACTACACTTCTGTGTTTATTGCACCACTACTCACAATAATAAATAGTGTTGCAATAAACAAAGCCAAGATATGGGACGATCCTAAGTGTCCATCAACAGATAAATGGATAAAGAAGATGTGTTGTATGCATACAATGGGATATTATTCAGCCATAAAAAAATTAAATCAGTTCATTTGCCGCAACATGAATGAAACTAAAGGACAGACTGAATATGGATGAATAATCCAGGCACAGAAAGACAAATGTTGCATGCTCTCATGCATACGTGGGACTTTAAAAAGTGAATCTCATGGAGGTAGAGACTAGAATGGTGGTTACCAGAGGCTGAGAAAGGAACGGAGGAAAGGGGGATGAAGAGAAGTTAATTAAGGAGTACAAAACTATAGTTGGATAGCAAGAATAAGTTCTAGTAACTGATAGCATGAATGGGAAATTATGGTTAACAATAACTTATTGTGTATTTCAAAATGGCTAGAAGAAAAGAATAGCATTATTCCCAACTCAAAGAAATATAAACACGTGAGGTGATGGAAATCCCAATTATTCTGACTGACTTGACAATTACACATTGTATACCTGTATCAAAATATCACTTGTACCCCAAAAATATATACAACTACAGTGTGCCAACCTAAAAAACGCAAAGGTGGATTAGATTTTATTCATCCATTTTTGCTTTTTTGCAATTGCTTTTGGCATTTTTTTCATGAAATCTTTGCCCGTGCCTATGTCCTAAAAAAAGATATTGCCTAAGTTTTCTTCTAGGGTTTTTATAGTTTGTGGTTTTACATTTAAGTCTTTAATCCATCACGAGATGATTTTTGTATATGGTACAAAGAAGGGGCCCAGTTTCAATTTCCTGCATATAGTTAGCCAGTTATCACACCACCATTTAGTAAATAAGGAATTCTTTCCCCATTGCTTGTTTTTGTCAGATTTGTTGAAGATCAGATAGTTGTAGGTGTGTGGTCTTATTTCTGGGTTCTCTGTTTTGTTCCATTGTCTGTTGTTATATCAATACCATGCTGATTTGGTTATTGTGTCCCTGAAGTATAGTTTGAATTGGGTAGCATGATGATTCCAGCTTTGTTCTTTTTGCTTAGGATTGCTTTGGCTATTCAGGCTCTCTTTGGTTTCATATAAATTTTAAAAATGGCTTTTTCTAGTTCTGTGAAGAATGCCAATGGTGGTTTAATGAAAATAGCATTCTGCACAGCAAAAAAAGCCATCAACAGAGGAAACAGACAACCTACAGAATGGGAAAAAAAATTTTTGGAAACTGTGCATCTGACAAAGGTCTAATATCCTGGATCTGTTATGAACTTAAACAAATGTAAAGGAAAACAATACAACCCCATTAGAAAGTGAGGAAAGGACAGGAACAGACACTTCTCAAAAGAAGACATACATGCAGCCAACAATCATATGAATAAAAGCTCAACATCACTGATCATTAGAGAAATGGAAATCAAAACCACAGTGAGATACCATCTCACACCAGTAAGAATGGCTATTACTAAAAAGTCAAAAAATAACAGATGCTGGCGGGGTTATGGAGAAAAAGGAACACTTATACACACTGTTGGTGGGAGTGTAAATTAGTTCAGCCATTGTGGAAGACAGTGTGGCAATTCCTCAAAGACCTAAAAACAGAAATATCATTCATTGCAGCAATCTCATTACTGGGTATATGCCCAAAAGAATATATATCATCCTAGTATGAAGACACATGCACATATATGCTCATTGCAGAGCTATTCACAATAGCAAAGACATGGAATCAACCTATATGTCCATCAGTGAAAGATTGGATAAAGCAAATGTGGTACCTATACACCATGGAATACTATGCAACCATAAAGTAAACGAGATCAGGTTCTTTGCAGGTAAATTGATGGAGGCCATTATCCTTAGCAAACTAATGCAGACACAGAAAACGAAATACCGCATGTTCTCACTTATAAGTGGGAGCTAAATGTTGAGAATCAGGAAAAATGACTAATGGGCACTAGGCTTAATATCTGGGTGATGAAATAATCTATACAATAAATCGCCGTTATGCACATTTACCTATGTAGCAAACCTGCACATATTGCACAGGTACTTCTGAACTTAAAATAAAAGTAAAAGAAAAAAAAAACACAAAGAATAAATAAATAAGTGCATTAAAAAAAAAAGAGTTTAGGACCTAAATACTTAGCAATTTTATACTAACAGACTGTTTTCTAATTGACCCCAGCCCTCCAGGTTTTGAGGCATTATTTATCCGTTCTGACTTATTTCAGTTCTCCTTTCTTCTGAATTGAACTTGGCATCTCTCAAATGGTGCCAAGCCTCAGTGAGTCTTGGGCTGAAGCAAAAACGTCCCCTTGCATGCTCACACCACCTCCCTTCTCATATATGAAACTGCTTGGGTTGAAATAATTAAATTTTCTCTATAATTCCCAATGTGTGGCCCTAGTGACCAGCAATCAGAAATTACAAGCAAATATACCCAGTACACTTTTTAAAAGTTCCATTGAGATAAAAACTACCACGAGTTTCTTGGGAACAAAATTTCCCATCTTGCTCATGCAAAAGAAACAATTACTATTTCTAGGTCGTAGAGGAATCGCCACACTATTTTTCACAATGACATTTGACCCAGCAATCCCATTACTGGGTATATATCCAAAGGACTATAAATCGTTCTACTATAAGGACACATGCACACGAATGTTCATTGCAGCACTGTTTACAATAGCAAAGACCTGGAACCAACCCAAATGCCCATTGACGATAGACTGGACTGGGAAAATGTGGCACACATACACCATGGAATATCATGCAGCAATAAAAAATGATGAGTTTGTGTCCTTTGTAAGGACATGGATGAATGCCCATCAACGATAGACTTGACTGGGAAAATGTGGCACATATACACCATGGAATATTATGCAGCAATCAAAAATGATGAGTTTGTGTCCTTTGTAAGGACATGGATGAATCTGGAGAACATCATTCTCAGCAAACTGACACAAGAACAGAAAACGAAATACCACATATTCTCACTCATAGGCAGGTGAGAAAAATGAGAACACATGGACACAGGGAGGGGGGTACTACACACTGGGGTCTATTGGGGGGAATAGGGGAGGGACATTGCGGGGGAGCTGGGGAGGGATAGCCTGGGGAGAAATGCCAAATGTGGGTGAAGGGGAGGAAGGCAGCAAAACACACTGCCATGTGTGCACCTATGCAACTATCTTGCACGTTCTGCACATGTACCCCAAAACCTAAAATGCAATAAAAATTAAAAAAAAGGAGAAACGAAAAAAAAGAAACAATTACTAGAACACCATGTAGCTACGTACCTCCTAAAACTATTGACAAAAAGAAAACAGACTGCTGAATGAAGCCTGGTTTTTAAAAGCTATTTTACAAAGAAGATTTTGACAATATCCTTCTAATTTCTTGAAAATGCACAAGTCTGGAAGAAAAAGCTTCCCTTTCCCTTAATTTCCTCCTTAGAAGAGGTAGCCTTTGAGGCAGCATAGTCCACCTAGCTGCAAGTTATTGCACAGAATTTAGGGTCTTTTATTTCCTATTTAACTGCTTCATTGCACTGCCTAGAACTTGGTGCCCAGGAAATTTTGGCAGATCCTTCAAAAATGTCCCTATAAAATAAGTAAGTGTTCCTTGGAACAGACTCTGTAGCAAGCACATTTTTTACTTCACTTATCTAGCAACAAATATATTCACAAATGTTTACCGTTGAAAACAACGTCATGAACCCCTTATCTCTCATAAAAGAACTGGGAAACGTAGGAAGTGATGGAAATAATAATCATTACGTGTATTTTCTTCTTCAAGGTAGAAGAATGAAATTAACACCATGTCCTCAGCAAAAGTCTATTGACTTAGAGTTGTGAGTAAAATTAACACAACTTATTTTAAATTTTAACCACCTTAGGGTCATATAAAAGCCCCTTCAACTTCTAGTAAGTCACACTGGGAAAAAAAAAAAAAGTAGAAATATAATGCTACTCTCAGACAGTATTAAATGGTAATGAAGTTAAGAATTGATCCCAAGAGTGTAAAACAAAACAAAATAAAACAAACAATAAATGAAATAGCAACTGTGAAATCACAGCATCTTCTGACCACTTCGGTTAGGAGCAAAAAATCTTTTTCAATTAATACTAGCATTATAACAGTTTGATAAAATACTTGATATTTGCCAACTAACCTTTTCTGTATAAAAAAAGATCACAGTATCAAGTCAGTGAAATAACATTTAAGATGACCATCAATTTTCTTACATAGGTCTTGACACTACAGGTGAAATCACTTAGCCATAACTTCTTCCAATTGAGAAAATTACATTTTTGATGATACTGAAGTCTCATTTGAAATATTATTCAGTACAATTCTGCTATTATTTTCTTGCAGTCATGAACTATTACTATACTATCTTAGAGACAGTGGCAACAAAAAACATTTGAGATCTCCATATTTTACCAAATATTAGATCAGTAATAGAAACGTGCATATAATGCAATTATTTGCCACTCTTCAAAGCACTTTACATATATTATCTCAATAAATCTTCACAATAACCATCAGTCTATCATTTGTCCTATTTTAAGACAAGGAAATAAGTGTAGAGCAATTAAGTAATTTGCCCAAAATCACAGGGCAGCCCTCCCGTCTAAACAGTGTGTCGCAGTATCTGAGAAACCTCTTGTCTTCACAGGAAATTTAGTACCAAGCTTTTGGTTTTACTTCTGTGTATGTAAATATAAATGTTTATAATGTGTGGGTTAGTTGGGTATTGCCTGAGTGTGTTAAATATGTTTCCTTTGAAGACAGACATCATTCTAGTCTTGTAATTGTTTATGTTTTTTGTATATTTCAAGGGAGAGTGGTAAAAAAAGAAGAGCTACATCAAATACCAGTAAATTAGGATGCCTTAAAGCATTTTGCACGCAATTATTGAGCACCTATTGTGTACTGTGCTTGAATCCCTCCTATCATATCCCCACCTGGTGGTGACCTAGCTGCTAAAAACCTACATTCGGTTTTCAATCCAATAAAATGCCTATATCCATGTTAATTTCTAAAAGAGTCCTAATTTACCAAAATTATGATACAACTGTCTCTTACTTAAGTGACATTGGGTATTTGATAGAAGTGCCAATATGCAATTTTCCAACCTCCAAAGATTAATACATGTTTAGAACCGATCGACATCTTGCTAAATTTCTGTTTATTAACATGTCATTCTTGTCCAATAAATAGGTTTACTCGACACTGGAAAAACAGAAAATTGTTCTGGGAGTGGACACATTCATTAGTTTGTCATAGCCTATGTCCTAATTTGTTACTTCAGCAAATGATGAGATGAGCTTCCATTCACTAGGAAGAAAGGGATATTTTAAGCTCAGCTTCATCGTGGCTCTCTCCTGATGTCCAAATATACTTCTTTAAACAGACATATGTTCTCTGGAAGAACTGGATAGGCAGAGGATTGCAATGTCTAGTCAGAACAGAGCATGTACATGTGTGTGCATGCATATACACACACACGGTTACCATAGTTACAAAGTTTGGAAGTTTTAAAATATGTGGCTTTTTAGATAAGGGTTGTTTGTTTATGCAGTGATAAAACTGTATCATTTCTTCAAAACAAGACCTACCTAAAAAGAATTACTTATTAAAAAAGCAAGGTGGTCTCAGTGGCTTAAGCCTGTAAATCCAGCACTGTCCAAGGCCAAGGTGAGCAGTTTGCTTGAGCTTAGGAGTTCCAGACCAGCCTGGGCAATATAGCAAAACCTCATTTTTACAAAAGATACAACAATAAGCCAGGCATGATGGTGTGCACTTGAAGTGAACAGGACACAGTCTGTGCTATCACAGTTCTAAGACTGTAGAATCTCGTGACTAGAAAGTACAGCTACTGAAGAGGCTGAAGCAGGGGGATCACTTGAGCCTGGGAGGCTGAGATTGTGCCATTGTACTCCAGCCTAGGCAAGAGAGCCATACTCTGTCTCAAAAAAAAAAAAAGCAACTTACATGAAATAATGGCAATCTTGGGGATAATAGAATGCTTGACAGTTTATTTTGGTTCAGAGTCTTCCAGGGCAGTTTTAACTATTGCTTGAATAGTTAAATATCTATACCATGAGTTCTATCTGTACAATTTATGGACTAAATGTCACCTCCAGTGTCACTTGTAGAATAGAATTTTAGACCACTTTGACAAATAGGCTTATGATACCACAGCTTTAAATAACTATCACCAAAGAGGAGGCCATTGCTGTGAGGCAAGTCCAGCTGGGCCTGGTGTGAATTGCAATGACTGGTGGGTAATTACCCTGTGGATTTCAGCAGTGTGACTAGGGAGTAAGGCAATTTAAGCCCTGGTCAGCTGCACTTTCCTCGACCTACTGGCTAACTGCAGAGGATTTAATACCGGCCAAAGGGAGATAAAACAGTGATTCTAAATTTTGTGAGGGAATGGGATGGGCAACATCAACATGCTGCTGCTTCTCCTGGATGTGAATAAATACAGGATAAACACCTAGCCTGTATCCGAGAGCAACGTTCTGCCTCCAGGAGAAACAAGAGTAAATATGGGTGTGGATAACAAGATTCTTCAGGAAAATTGTGCTCAAACCAGTCTGTTCACTAGCTGTGAGGTGAGGTTGCTGGTTATCTTTTGGATGTGTTTGATTGATCCTGTGTAAGTAATGCACTGGCATCAAGAGAAAAAAAGAGATTATATTATTGATTTACAAGATCTGCCTTCCCAAAATTATGATTCCTTCTTGGCTCCATAGGCTGATTCTCAATCTGTGTTTATAAAACAAGAAAGAACTGGCAATGAGAAGGTGGGAGACTGTGTATGAAGAACTCAGGTGAGGAGAGAGAGGGGACACCAGTGAAAGATGATGCAGACTTCTACAAATCTGTCAACATCATTGTTTAAGCTCTCATCATTTATAATGCATCTATTGATTTATACAGCACATATGTTTAGTCCCATCTATAGCTAGGGGACAGATGTGAACAAGATACAGGCTGTGCCATCACAGTTCCGAGACTACAGAATCTCAGGGCTGGAAGACACACTCTTGCCCAATTATTCAGCAAAGGCATCAATCCTTCTATCTAATCTCTGCCAAAGTTTTATATCACACCATAGAGCTGGAATTAATCACTAAAAGTTATTTGTTCTTTGACGAATACTGCTGCTAAGCCATATTTATTCCTTCTCATATTTATGCAGTAGATTTATTTTTGCTTAAATTTAAGTGCTCTTTCTTGCACATATGCCCATAATACACCATCTTAAAAAAACTGACCTATTATTCTTGCTTATTAAGAACTTCATGGAGCCAGGGGATTCATGAACCCTACCATCACTAGGTTATTGACAAACAGGATCATCAGGTCTCCATCACTTCAACTAACTCTTTATAAAAACGTTCACCAAGGCAGAGTCCTACTGGTGAAACACAAGCCTGACTACCAGGCGGAATCTCTGCCATCTACATCCATAGAGAGGGCCAGCAAGTGTCCCCAACAGGCTCCTAACTGAATGTTATTTTATAACTTATTGATTGCCAATCAAATTGTAAAATAAAGGGCTCAGTGATAGTAAATTAAATAGCAAAGAAACTGCTTAATTTCCAAGAAATAATCAAGTATGTATGAAGAGTGCCTGTGTGTACTGATCTGCCAAGGGGTCTCAGTTTACACTGTGGCCCAGGGCAGTTACTAAACAGAAACTGATTCACTCTGAAAAGTGTCCTGGTATAAACAACGTTATATACTAAGGCCCTGTGATGATGAACCAAATTTCTATCACTTCCTCCTCCTTAACATTCCTTGGTAATATCTCCAAGGAAGGATTAGGAAGCCATTTTTCTCTCCTTCTTGTAATAATATTTCCAGAGTGTTGAGGCTCCTGTGCCACTGAAGAGCAGGAAATATCTGAGGCTTGGGTTCAGGCGTTGCTTCATTCCTAACTGCCATCCTGGTGCCTGGAACACAGATGTACTCCATGCAAATTTACTGAATGAAAATTGAATTAATGACGACTCCTGTTAACCAGTGGCCTAATCTGTCCCGTATGAGTCGATGACTGTATTCTTAAGCCAATGAGGACATGTGGATACAAACATGAATCTCACCTGTATGGCTTGTACCTTGCCTCTTGCGACAATCTCATTTTAGGAATTTTATTTGCTCTGTCCTGTCACACATTCAGCCTATCCTCTTGGCCTTCCAAGTAACATAACATTTTGCCTCCTGGCATGACGCTTCTTTAGACCTCAATGAAGTAACAGATGCCCACGCAGTGGCCCTGGGTACCACAACTGGGCAGGTTCATGGCTTCACACCCTTGTTCCCCATCTGCCCTTGAGAACAACTAAAGCATCTGGAGCTGTGTCTGTAACGTGGAACTCCTGATCAGCAACCTTGCCTCCTTGCTTTTATTCACTCATGTTTGTCTGCTAAAATTTTCCTTATCATTGAACATTCTATTTTGTTAGTTTCCCCCGACATAGGATAAAAATTATCTATAGAAAAGAAAACAAATGTTTAATATGACTCATTCTAATTTTGAAAAAAACCCTGTATTTGGTTTCATTAACTATGGTCTATGTTCGGAGGCGGAACTCAAAGTATCATCTGCTGACTCTCAAAAGGCATTTAATTAAGTAAAAACTGATTGTTGAGGCCCTACTGCGTAGCACATGCATTGTCCCATACCTTCTGGATAATCAGAAAAATGAAATATTCAAGTGACATGGCATTTTTCACTAAGAGGGAAAACCTTATAGATGCAATCTTTGTGCATTGGCTAGCAGATGCCAGGAATACGCTTTATTTTCAGAATAATTTTAGGCTCACTACAGAAAACAGTTGAGTGCATTTTCATAAAGTCCTCTGGTTTCCATGGCAAATGGGGCCATTATTTCTTCTGAAACGGAAGGCTTTTACTTACACTTTCCAAATGCTTTTCATATTGTGCCAAAAACTCAAGTCAGTCCAGAAACAAGTACGCTAGTGGCTTATTGTCAAAAGCAGTTCTTAAGTAAAAATGTGCAGCAGGTCAAAGTGACCTTCCGTTCAGGCCTGTGGAGAACTGTGCCTAATACGCTGCAGTCAAATGGCATGCATGCCTCTCAGATGGTGGCAGGGGGGAGGGAAGAGTTTCCGTGACCCAAAGCATTTCATCATCGTGAGACCTAAAAACAGTTAGTTCAGATGTTCTCTATGAAAACTATGATGACTGTTTCTTATCTTACAAGATACAGGACCTAAAAATCACTTTTATTCAAATCCATTTAATACCTAATATGCATCATGCTTATTAAAACATAAAACATAAAAACTATGTCATCTTGTAAAGCTCTGCTTAATTTATGATAGGTGATGATATTTCTTCCTTGGAGGATAGTGGCATCTTTAATATTGAATATTAAATGGATCTTGAAATTGCAACTAATTAGACTAATAAATATCAACATGCTATTTATATTGTTTACTGTTTCTTTGCTTATAAAAAATTACACAATTATGAATGGAAAATCAGTTACAAATTAAAATCACTAGATAAAATTTGAGGTTGAATTCCTCTTTCTTTCAGTATAGAATTTAGACTATAGTGTAAATTTCTAAAAATCATGGAGTTAAATCTGTAATAATTTTAATGCTAAGTCATACTTTTTCACTTAATATCAATGTTTATTAATTATCTTTTTAACTACCTATTTATTTCTTTTGATTGCAGTGTCTATGGGCAATGTGCAGCAATTACTATATGACTGATATTTACAAACAGCTAATATGTAAGTACGCAGGGAAGGACTATTCAAATATTAAATTCTTCTATATGTGGCCTGGACAAACTAGTTGGGTTCAGTAAAAACAGTAACCTCTTCTGTCTGCTGAACACAGATGAACACAACATAAGCATTGACACATCGCTAGCACTACCACAAACAGCCCTTAGTCTTCATCTTACATCTTGAGCTTTAAAGTCAACTTGTTACCTTTCAGCCTCTTATCTCTAGACCAGCATAAGCAGCTCTGTTTTCATTCCTGCAAGATCTCAAATCACATTTGGTGATATCCCGGCCCCAAGCTTGCCTCTGTAATTTTCATGTTTGCATAAGTGGAATTATTTTGGATGTATTTTTAAGTGATGGCCAATCCAAAATGTATGTGCTGGGATAGCTATAGCTACATGTTACAGTGTGCAGACAGATCATAAAGAATCGACAGAAGTGAGATTCACAGGCCTATACTGTCCACTACAGCATCCATAGGTACCAGGTCAATGCTCAAGGGTACAAAAATTAGTGTAATTTTAGGATGTGAGAGGTTTAAATTTATTGGCGTGAAGAAATGGTTTGACTTTTCTCATAAATGTCCCCTACGATGCTACCTTGAGTTTCCATTGTCTGGATTGAGGTGTTTCCCTTAATGGCACATGGCTAGAGTACATACTTGCAGCCAACTGGGGTAATTTCTACAGCTTTGTTTTAGTATTTTAGTTTTAGTATAACACTTGGTCCTTTTTATTTTATTGGCTCATCTTGTTTTTGCTTTAAAGCCCATTTTCTCCCTTTTCCCAAGATAGGTAAGAATAAGATCCATAGGAACTGCACAGTTAGTAAGAGAAACTGGGCTCTCATTTCTGTTTAGTTCTTGCAGTCATGGAGTGAGGAGGACAGAAATGGACATACTTTTTTTTTTTTAATGGTGGCCTTTATTTCCTGGGCCAAGCGCTGATCCTCAATATTCCTACTTCTTTAAAAAGTCATCGTCAGTGTCTGCACGGCATGTGTCATAGTGCAGGCTCTTGGAGCTCAGATGTGGTTTCTGCAGGAAGTCCCACAGAAACCTCAGTGATGCACATTTTCTTGAAAAGGGAAATGATCTCCTTGTGGCACCTATCACTCCTTTCTTAGTTCCCACCACAGGTAAACCAATCTGAAGTATTTTGACAGTTTTTGGAGGTGTCTATGCTACAGATTTAGCTCAGCCATATCCTACCTAGCACTTCTACTTGACAGTAATAAAAGCAAATATCTTGGGGGTTAGCTTTTTTACCAATTCCTCTCTCTTGGCATCACCAGTTTTCTCCTCTGGTCTTCCTGTGCCTTTAAAGATATTATCCAGTGAGCAGGGCTGGTGCCTGGCCAATTCCCATAAGAGACCATGATTAGTTCTGGTTGAGTGAGGGAAAAAGGCAGTTTGGTTCCCCACGAACACTACTGGTGACTCCCTCAGGTTCTTCCTTTTCTATTTGTGGGAAGAGGGAATGCCCAAATCCTTCCCACAGAAGAGGGGACAAGCTCACTTCATGAACTTTGTACTCCCTTCAAATTTACTTACATTTCCCATTCCTTCATTTGAATTTTCCAGGAGACAATTATTATGGTAATGAGGCTAGTGGCAATGGTGACTATTTGGTGGAGAGATCAGCTCTGGAGCTTCTCTTTGAGCCTTAAAAGGTGACAAGTTCTAATTACAAGGGGCTTTCCAAACTTAGAACATGTGGACACATAGCATCTTTCATTTTCAACTTAAATTTTAGATAAATTAATGAACTGAAGGAAAAATATTTCAGAAGAAACCTCCATTGCATATATGATTATTTCTTTCTCAAACCAACCCTACCAAAATGTGCATTTCTTCAAAGCATTAATTTCCAAAGATATTGTCAGACAAATAATAGGAATAAATGGGTCAAATTCCAATTAAGATGTGTGAGATTCATAACACTTTAAGAATTTAGTGTTTCTTAACCTTCATGATATAAGGCAGGCCAAAGAAAGGCATCTTTAAAAAGGACACTTTACCCAGTTGGTTTAAGAATATACATAAAATGAAAACCTCATAGTGTCCTTATGTGTTAGTTTGGGTTGCTGTAACAAAATATCACAGACTGGCTGGCTTAAACAACCGCAAGTTATTTCTCACAGTTCTGGAGGGTGGGAAGTCCAAGATAAGTTGCAGGTGGACTTTATTTTTGGTGAGGCCTTTCTTCCTGGTTTGCAGAAAGCTGTCTTCTTGCTGCATCCCCTCCATGCTGAAGAGCAAGATCATCTCTCTCCTGTCTCTTATAAGGGCATTAATTTTATCATGAGGGTTTCACCCTTCTGACCAAACCACCTCCCAAAGACCCCATCTCCAAATACCATCACCTTAGGGCTTAAAGTTTCAAGATATAAATTTTAGGAACACAATTCAGTCCATAGCAGCCTCATACCAATTTCAGTCTTCAAGGAACTTACAGTTATTCATCTGTGTCTCTGTGAAAGCTTCATCAAAATCTTTCCCAAGAAAAAGGCAAAAATAATAGGACGATCTTACTTATACCACAGTTTTCTTCCAGGTGAAATGTTAACAGCCTCTTTTAACAATCTTCTTATGTTCCACTACTTTTTTTTTTTTTTTTTAATTTAGAGCAGCTATACAAGCAGTGCTTGGCTTGGTATGCTGATTGGATAACTGTCTAATTAGAGACACAAAACAGTGGAGTAAGATTCTGGCTGGAGGAAATAGTGAAGATTATGGCTTAGGAACTACTTTGAGAGGAAAAGTCTGGAAAGTATGGCAACAACACAATATTTAGTAGGTAAAGAAATGGTCTGATTTAGCATCTCCTATCAAATTTCTAGCTAGAAGGAAGTTAGGGGCAGAAATAATCTTTCCGGTGGGAAGTGGGGAGTGGTAATTAAGAGACTTCTCTTGGTAAATTTAGTGTTTTCGACAAAACCACTAGTTTATTTTGGGTGCTTGAGTAGACTAATGGCAATTTTGGGAGGGCCAAATATTTTAGGCCTCCTCCCCTAGACAACAGGAAGGAAACAAACAAAAATAACTTTCAATCACCACTGATCAGCTATAATGTGCAGAGGTCTGGGGATGATAGAATGACCAGAAAGGGTTAGAGGAACTAGGTGGGCCAAAAGAACATAAAGTGAGCACAGTGATCTGGAAAGTGAAGCTAAATCAGAGAAATTGGCATCCCAGCGTTTGTAAATGATGTCTGTGAATGGCTTAGATGATTAACGCATGGAGGAAGAGGCAGCAGGTTAAAGATTGCCTGGAATTCTCTCTCTCTCTCTCTTTCTTTTTTTTTTTTTTTTTTTTGGAGACAGTCTCACTCTGTTGCTCAGGCTGAAGTTCAGTGGTGTGATCTCAGCTCATTGCAACCTCTATCTCCCAGGTTCAAGCAAAATTCTCTTGCCTCGGCCTCCTGAGTAGCTGGGACGACAGGTGCATGCCACCACACCTGGCTGATTTTTGTATTTTCAGTAGAGACTGGATTTCACCATGTTGGCCAGGCTTGTCTCAAACTCCTGATCTCAAGTGATCTGCCCACTTCAGCCTCCCAAAGTGCTGGAATTACAGGCATGAGCCACTGTGTCCAGTCATATTGCCTGGAATTCTGATAACGGAAAGAAATAATAAATACTGAGTTATCCATTTCAAACTGGATCATCCATTTCAAAACCCTGATGGCTTTTAAAAAATAGAATGTATAGATTTGGAAAGATGATGGGAGACCTATTGTCATTCATCTTACAAATGAAACATCGGGTATGTAGAATATATTCTACTACAGCTTGAGTTAAGAGTTGAATGTTCGACAGGGGACATTCAATTTTCGTAAGTGACGATACTTTCATTTGGATAAAGAAAAGCTTGCAGAACTCATTTGAAAACCCGATTTTAATGAGCCCTTGTTACTGTTTATTGCTTTCAGTCCTCATTCATGGCTTACAGTGTATCTACTTGGAATAGTTCATTAACCTCGGCAAGTTTTCTGTATTGAGGCACAGCGATATCCTGTCAGAAAATACAAGGTGCTTTGAGCACTTCGGAAAATATTATATATACACATCTTGACAAAGTGATTGGCAGTCTCATACTAAACAGCACAAGTATCACCAAGTAAACCACGTAGCGGAAAAGTAAAAATAAAAGCCCAAAGTATTTAGTGATTCTCCTTTAATTGAAAAGAAGCATTAAAATTAACTGAGCAATCAGTAGTTTCAAGATACCACTCAAGCAGATGGCAAGCAAATTTCACAAAAAACTTGGGCTGCCCTAAGCTTGTATCTACTTGCTTATCTGGTCACATAGAGAGTATTACCTAATAATTAAGGGAGCCAATTAATGCAGCTGCCATAGAAAAATGTAAGTATTTTAACATCTTGGGTGATAATAGCTTGCCAATAGATGATAATAAATGAAAATTTGCCTTCAACATTTGTCAGAAAAGCTTTTATCTTGAGATCTTTTGACTTAGTTGGAAACATACAGAGACATTCATTACAGCCCAGGTTTTCTCTCTCTAGATTTCCTTACAGTGGGAGGATTTCCTCTAAAGCCTTATCTGCCTTAATAACCCTTGTACAAATATCTGATTCACTAACAAATTACTCTCTTTTATTCCCTATGTAGAGAAGATGTAATAATCATACTTGTTTTTCTAATACTCAAGACTTCGGAAAATGAAAGTACATACATATGACCTTTTATTTGTCCAAAACATCAGGACACTTTTTAAGAGTCAGGGATAAAATTTAGAGTAATTCTCAAGGGCCATTGGAATCCATGTGTCACAACTGACCTCAGAGTCACCCTTAGCATAATCAGCCCATCATATTATATTTTACAGTTTGCAAGAGGAGAAAATAAAAATGAGTCTTAACTCTTAAAAGTATTGAAGTAATCTTTTTTTTCTTTCTTTTTTTTTTTTTTTTTTTTTTTTTGACGGAGTTTTCGCTCTTGTTACCCAGGCTGGAGTGCAATGGCGCGATCTCGGCTCACCGCAATCTCCGCCTCCTGGGTTCAGGCAATTCTCTCGCCTTAGCCTGCTGAGTAGCTGGGATTACAGGCACGCGCCAACATGTCCAGCTAATTTTTTTTTGTATTTTTAGTAGAGACAGGGTTTCACCATGTTCACCAGGTTGGTCTCGATCTCTTAACCTCGGGATCCACCCGCCTCGGCCTCCCAAAGGGCTGGGATTACAGGCTTGAGTTCATGTTGATTTTAATATTAAGAAGAAAAATCTTTAAAAACAAAAAGAAGTAATTTCTAAATAGATTCTGTGGTATGTTACAATAGAAGGTTATTATTGATTATATATTAAAGGAAATCTACATGGACAGTCATTGCATACTTGTGGTAATTAACCCTGATGTTAATAGGATCCTTTTCTTAAGTTAAAATATTTGAACAAATAAGAGAATGTGTATTTCCAAAAGAGACAATATAGGATAGTGTTTTAGAATCTCTGCTCAGTAACTTAACTAGCTCTGAGCTTTCTGCAAGTTATTTCATAGACTCCTTATGCTTCTTTTTAGTTCTCAATAAAAATAAAGCTAATAATATAAGAATTTAATGAGGATTTAATGAAAAGATATTTGAAAAATGCTTCGTAGAGCTCCTGGTGCTAGACACAGAGTGGCTAATTATTTTAAGTAAAATAAAAATTGAATTTTTAAATGTATACTTACATAATGCTAGCTGTTTTAGCTGTGTTCAAGCTCCTTATAGCACTCAAGAGGAAAAAGTTGTCATTGGAATGCTCTAGAAGAAAGAATATTTGGGATGTTCCTCAAGAACAAAACAATTTGAACACTATTACAGATCCTAAATGGAGAAGTCTGAAAATAGTAAAAAGCAGTAGGGCTATCTTCAAGTATCTCAGAACTGATATACATAAATTAGGATTAGTAAATGGACTGAAAATAGAGTCATTAAACACATCAAATAAATGTTTTTAGAAAATATTGGAATATAACAACATAATAATTACATAGGTTCTTTCTGTTTGAATATATGATGAGTATTTATGTGTGTATGTTTGCATATACACACACATATACACACAGATAATTTGGCAATTCAAATATATATGATGATAGAATAACGTTTGAAAGAAATTATATTTAAAATTTCCTTTTTCAGTGTCACAAATGAAAGTAAGATCTTCTTATCCTATTATTCCTATGTTAACTACTTTCTTATGTTGTCAGACAAAGAATTTTTTACTGCTTTTGTAAATGTTCAGAGGTCTGAAAGCCAGATTATTTGGTATAATTCCAAATTATATAGAATTGTTTGGAGCAGAGGTTTTCTGCCGTGCCCCCATGATTTTACTAATACATTATTATTTGTCGGGTATCTATTCCAATTAAATTCAATCTCACAGAGAAAGTTTTGCATGTCCACATGCAATTATTCTAATACGAATTATTATTTTCACTTCATATTTCACTGTTAATTTTATTTAAAAGTATTGAGGTTATAGTTTCTATAAGCAAAGTGGCAGATAATGTCTCAGAAATGTTTTCTCTGATCCTCTCTCTCTCTGATCCTCTGCATGTGCCTGTACACACACACACACACACGATGCATAAACGCATACACACAGCTGTGGGACACTCATTGGCCAAAAATGAAAGAATGTTGTAACCGATTACAAATCCCTTCCTGGGCCTCTTCAATGTGCCTAAAATTAGAGAAATCCAAGCTAAATTCAGAGCAGCCTCCTCACAAGACTGCAGTCCATGACCACAGCTGGCAACCTACAGGCAAAAAAGCAAATCCTGAGCCATGGCCAGGATCCACCGTGGAAGCAAGTCTAAATGAAGCAGTCAGTGCCACGCAGGGGGAGCAGCGGAGGGTCATCTGCCCATCAGTCGGCTCCAGGAACTGATACTGGATCTTTTTTAAAAAAGTATTGCCCTCAGAGGCACAGAAAATAGCTGACTTATACCCTACTTTTATCTTCTGCTTATTCTTTTTTCATTTGTTTTATTTTTTTCATTTTTCTGAGGCACAAAGATTACAAACTCAATCCGCAGGAATACTTTTATCATTTGGGGGACAGTATTGTTTAACTTGCTTGCCTTGGGTGCGGATGGCCAAATTTACATCCTGTGTCCCTTGTGGGGTGATTTAATGTGAATCTGGCGCTGAGAATGGCCAAGTGCTTCCATTGTATAAAGCATTTAAACAGTGGAGAATTCTGGAAAGCTAAGGTATGGCTGACACACATTTGGCAATGTTGGCCTGAGTCTCAGGACTCTGAAGACTCTTCCAAATACCAAGTGCAAAGAATTGACACTGTCTACTTTACAGAAGACATTAATGCTGCCAGCAAGCCTATGAAATAAAGCTCAGCATCACTGAACATTAGAATGATGCAAACCAAACCGCAATGAGATAACATCTCACACCAGTCAGGATGGTGATATTAAAAAGTCAAGAAACAACAGATGCTGGTGAGGCTGTGAAGAAATAGGAATTTTGCACACTTTTTGTGGGAATGTAATTTAGTTCAACCATTGGGGAAGACACTGCAGCAATTCCTGCAAGACCTAGAACCAGAAATCCTATATGACCTAGCAATCTCATTACTACATATATACTAAAAAGAACATAAGTTATTCTACTGTAAAAATACATGCATACATATGTTTGTTGCAGCACTATTCACAATAGCAAAGACACAATCAACCCAAATTGCCATTGATGATGAGGTACATATACACCATGGAATACTACACAGCTATAAAAATGAGATCATGTCCTTTGCAAAGACATGAATGGAGCTCCAAGGCATGATCCTCAGCAAACTAATGCAGGAACAGAAAACCAAACACCACATGTTCTCACTTATAAGTGGGAGCTGAAATGAAAACACATGGACACAAAGAGGGAAGCCTGTTGGGTAGGTGAGGGAGAGTCTCAGGATAAATAGCTAATGCATGCAGGGCTTAATACCTAGGTGATGGGTTGATGGGTGCAGCAAACCACCATGGCATACGTTTACCTATGTAACAAACCTGCACATCCTGCACATTTATTCTGGAACTTAAATGTAATCTAAAAAAAATAAGGAAAAAATATTGTGTTTCTCAATGCCTTAAAAATAGGTTGATAAACCAATTTTGCAGTGCTCTGTGTTTTGCAATGTTTTGCAATGCCAAATATTGGCCATGCATCTTGGAGATAAACTTTAGTATCACACATTTTCCAGGAAACTTTTAGAGACTGCTGATATGATAATGATAAATACAATAATATCATACTTACATGATATATTAAGATAGATGCATTTATAAAAATTTTTAATTAGCCAAATAAAATAATTATGCAGCATGAGATACTGGCTCTTTCATCTTTACCTGAGTCTCATAGCTGTGTGAAACTTTCAGAGCCAAACATTCATGGTTTACATATAGGAAATCATGGGATCCTCCTGGTCCAGCTGAGGAGGACACAGCTTCTGCTACATGTCTGGGATTGTACAGAGAAAGAAAGGAAGACTCAGGGCCCCAGAAACAATGGAAAACAGAAAATCTGAATTCCAGAGTCTGTTCCATCTGGAACTTGCTGTGTGTCACTTTAAGCAAGTTTCATTCCAGGACTTCGGCTCTCCATCTGTAAAACGGGAATAACAAATCATATTCTGCCTACTGCAGCATTGCTGTGGAAACTAAAACAGATATTTGATGTAAAAACACAGTAAAAATTATGAATAGGTACAGAAACATTTAAGATAATTCATTTGTGCTGGAAAATATTAAGCATCTATTAATTTAGCAAACTTTGGTGGAAAGCCTGGTATGTGCTGCATACACACAGGCTATTGGATGAGTTGCTGGTTAGATAATTCTAACTTTAGGACCTTTTTGTGTGACCTCCAAATCTGCTCAGAGGCTATATATCAAGAATAGAAAGGACGCATGCTAAATAGTTCCTCAATTCTGCCACCCAGTAGGTAAACTCCAATACACATTTTACATTATTTAATAACTTACTATAGTTATTAAATACTATATACTAAATACTAGTAAAAAGAAACCAAGTGAGGTGGATGCAACCCATGAGGCTGTTAAGGTAATTAGAGAATGGAATAACGGGTATTAAACATAGACAGAAAAGAACGGGAAGATCAAGAGGCACGCAGTGCTCCCGAGGCACTAAATAAACAAAAGCCATCAGGGTGGGAAATATTAAAGTTAGTCTAAATGTGGATGAACCATGATACAGCAAATATACAAGAAGCCTCTTTCTCAGGACACTAAATATACTCGGCAGTCGGTATGCATGAGACCTTGACGTAGCTGCCAACTGCTGACACCCACTCTGGTCCCAGAGTCTTCTTCCCTGATAATGCAATAAATCCCCCAGCTGTTCAGCTGGCTGGAGACAATCTGCAGTCATCTTCCAGGCTTACTTATCCCTGTATCTTTCCAGGAGAGAAAATGTGTGCTATTAACCCGGGACGTCTTGCTCAAACCTCAATTACTCTGTCTGCAGGAAAGACGGATGTGGCAGAGAGAGAGAGAGCCTGTGTGTGTATAAACACTGCACATCGCAGGATTCAGGAGTATGATTCCACCACCCTGTTTGCACCCTATCCTAATGGTTAACTTCCCCCATCTCCTTTCCCTTGTGTCTGGATGCATGTTTTAAACTGATTAACAAACCATGGTGTATGGGAAGTTTGAGTTGGTCTATGAGGTTTTCTGCTCAGTCACCTGTGGAATCATTTTCCTGGGCTTGTACTTAAAGTCTACCAATGCATAGAGGGAGTCTCCCAAATGACATCACTCTTCTAAAGCAGCTGCAGAGATTGACCCTTCTAGCTAACCCTGACAATCAGACGCCATCCGACATCCCTGCTGTCCCCATCAATGTTGCCATGCTAATGCTGCAATGTCCCCTGATTCTGTTACTTAGACGACAGGAACTCTTAAGCCATACCGATATTGCTAAAATTAACAGCTTCTAGTAATTAAGGTCTAGTCTAAGCCCTTTTCATCTTTAGTTCCATTTAATTGTCATGAGAAACCAGTGATGTTAATGGTATAATTATCCTTCTCAGATGAGGAAGCTGAGGCATAAAGATAAAGTTGTCTTTATCAAAAGCTGAGGTCATACAGCTAATAGGAGTAGAGCTCAAATTCAATCTGAGCCATGTGGCCCCAGAACCCCCACTTTAACTCTCATGTTTAAGGCTGCCTGTGGCCTTTGTGCTTGGCCTGTGAATTGTAGTCTCCTAATGCACATTACCCTCTTGAGCCTGTCAATGAAGCTGACTTCTTTATCTTTCCCACACCTCAGTGTACGTTAGATTTGAAAAAAAGACTATTTTAAAGGAGAGACTAGCAGCAAGATAAGGTAACTGCAGCTCGGACTGGAATAAAGCTTTAAATAAGTGCAAGATTCTGATTGTGTGGAGTGGTTAAGCCCTGGAAGAAGGAAAGGGCCGAGGCAGTGTCCCCGCAAAGGCTCCCCTTCCCTCCACAGCACTTTGCCACTGGGGATGTTTAAGGGTAGCTAGAATGAAAAGAGACTTACACTGTCACATGCAAGTGATTTAGGAAGCTTCATAAGAAATCGTTTAGAGGTCTTCATCTCAATTAAATCTCGTTCGGCTCTTTGAAATCATGCTCCACAAGGCTCTTCCTGTAACATCACACACATGATCATATTTAGTCTACATCCAATCCTATAACGAGGCAATGACTATTTTACTTTATTTTTTAAAATTATTATTGCTTTTTTTTTTTCCATAGAGATGAGGCCTCAGGCTTGTTGCCCAGGCTGGTCTCAAACTCCTGGGCTCAAGTGATCCTCCCACCTCAGCCTCCCAATGTGCTGGGGTTACAGGTGTGAACCACTGCACCCAGGCCATGTGACTCTTCTTTAGAGCTGAGAAAAGTGGAGGCTTGAAGCATGCAGTAATAGTCCCAGGTTACAATGCTAATAAATTGTAAACGTCGGTTATGATACTGGTCTTGATGACAGCAGGATACTTTTTTTTTCTATTTTATCTCATCACTGCGCCTACAGATAAGAAACTCAAAGAATCATATTGTCACCCTGCCCTTTCACCCTGTTGTATAAGGCACTCCCTGGCAATGAGTCACCCCTGCCTCAGCCCTTCTTCTGGGAGGGTGGGCTTGATCAAGCAGAGCAGCAGCTGATTTCATGGGAGATCAGCATGATGCAGATACGAGCAGGAAAAAGGAGAGGAACTGGAAACCCTTAATCTGTGCAGAGTTTACATGCTCCTTTTCTCTGAGAATAGTCCATTTTTATGCATTATAGAAATTTTCTATGCTCCTACCTCCAACCTCATGCATAGTCCTTGCTATGTTTTGGCTGCATCAGCATATCCACCAGTCAGGATTCAAAAATACTTGTTGGTCACATGTGGCCCACATTTTCAGACATTCCGGAAACACAGTGTGTGACTCGTGCATCCACACACCTCACAGATCACTTGGGCAGTGCTGCCCTGCAGAGCGACTCACCTCCGTGTCATCTACCATCTGTGCTTACCTTGCTGCAGGAGGCAAGAAAATTCAGAAGGCAATGTGGATGTGTTCCTGATTAATAGAACCACAACCACTAATGAGCACAACTAGACTAACATGCTTTTAAAACAGGAGCAAATTAGACCTCTATGTAGTTGTAATACATTATCAGCTAATGGATCATTGCTGTTGTTTTCTGGATTGTAACATAAGAAAACTAATTCTGAAATAAACAAATATTTCATGAAACGAAAATTGTACAATTCTTTTCACTTGTTAATGTTTTTAAGAAATCCCTTGAAGCAGCGCTTCTCATTGAAACCTACATCAGTGGACCCTGAAGTATAGCAAAGGAGATTTCAGGAGACTTTAAAGTTATTATAAGAAGTCCAAGAATCCACATAGATTAAAAGTCATAGTGACCTCCGGCATATTTATTACTATTTTTCACATTGAAAATTATTATTTTCAACATGCATATTTGCACTGAATGAAATGAAAATTTATATACAATTGATACTGAATTCCTAGTGACTTTTGTTCTTAATCATTTAATTGATTTTTTTCTAAAAGTACAATTTCTTTTATGGGAAAAATTCTGAGAGAAAAGGTCATTACAACATTGTCCTCCCATTACAGGGTCTGGGAACCACTGATTTAATCAAGCTTTCTTTTTCTGCTATTGCACCCTTTTGAGTCATGAAGAGTGAACCTTTGACACAAGTTGTCAAGATTTCCTCATAGGCATGAGTGATCTCTATCTGAGTCAGCCTGGGATTTCTTCCCTTCTTCCTTTGCCTTTAGTATTATCTGCAGAAATCAGCATTGTAAACCCTTTTCCAGTGAGTTGTAATAGAAACCCAGGGCAAAAGTTCACTTCCTTTCTGGAGCCTCCCTGACTCTGCAGAGTTGCTCCCTCTGTACTCTGCCCCAACACCATGCCTCATAATCCCTCTGTTATACCCCTTAACTGATAGCTCTTCTAACATCTGCTTACATATCCTCAAAAGAAAGGGGAAAGCTGAGATCCTGCTCCTTGGGAGAAGGTAGTTTTAGATCCAGAGTTCTGAATAATTACAGCATAGGTGGGAGCTACCAAGCACCGAGTTTACCATCGGTCATACTAATAATTGATAAAAGTTAATTCTCTTTACACCACTCCTTTCTGATTCTGGCACTTATAATATGATTTAGAGACATCAGTAAACTCAGATGGCAATAACACTAAACAGATAACATTGACCCAGGAGAAGGCCATCGGGTAGGGATGCTACAAATAGGAGAATGAATGAAGGAGAAACATGATTTAAAAAAAAGGTGAAGAAAATGAGGCAAGAATACTGGAGGCAAGTTAGGCAGGTGTGAAGAAGAGTAGCTACCTTTCTCCAAGTGCATCTGATAGCTCTATATTGTTGTTCATGCAAGTATTAACTTATTTGATTTTCTGAAAAACACAAGGACATATATATATATTTATTTTTTTCCACATCATAGACAACTACGCTTCGACTCATAGAGATTAAGTAACTTATCCTAAACCCCACTCGCAATTGGTGAGTGGCAGAGGGTGATTCTCATCCGGAGGAGCCTGACTTTTGAGATGCACCTTGAGCCAGGATAAAAAGAACATAAACTTACCTTCCACACCATTTCCCGTGTCTTATTCCAACACTCAGCATAGAGTCACGGGTCTGACATGGACTTACCTTCCACACCATTTCCCGTGTCTTATTCCAACACTCAGCATACTATCATGGGTCCGACATGGACTTAACTTCCACACTATCCACAGTGTCTTATGCTAACACTCAGCATACTACCACGGGTCCAACATGGACTTACCTTCCACACCATTCCCGGTGTCTTATTCCAACACTCAGCATACGGTCACGGGTCCAACATGGACTTAACTTCCACACCATCCACAGTGTCTTATTCCAATACTCAGCATAGTATCATGGGTCTGACATGGACTTACCTTCCACACCATCCACAGTGTCTTATGCCAACACTCAGCATGTTACCATGGGTCCGACCTGGGCTTACCTTCCACACCATCGGCAGTGTGTTATTCCAACACTCAGCATAGTATCATGGATCAGACATGGGCTTACCTTCCACACCATCCACAGTGTCTTATGCCAACACTCAGCATAGTATCATGGGTCAGACATTGGCTTACCTTCCACACCATCTGCAGTGTCTTATTCCAACACTCAGCATACTATCATGGGTCTGGCATGGACTTACCTTCCACACCATTCCCCATGTCTTGGTCCACCACTCAGTATATTATCACAGGTCTGGGATGAAGAACAGATACAGGGGAGTCTGAGAGAGAGACTGGGGAGGGGGCACCTGCTCTCGGTACCCACATTATTAAGTAGTTTTACATATGCTTAATCCCTATGACAAATGTATTGGGAAAGTATTACTGTCATCCTCTTTTTGGAGTCCTCTTTTTTTTTTAAGACAAGAGTTTCACTCTTGTCATCCAGGCTTCAGTGCAGTAGTGTGATTTTGGCTCACTATAATCTCCACCTCCGGGTTCAAGTGATTCTCCTGCCTCAGCCTCCAAAGTAGCTGGGATTACAGACATTAACCACTATGTCTGGCTAATTTTTTTTTTTTTTTTGTATTTTTAGTAGAGATGGGGTTTCACCATGTTGTCTGGGCTGGTCTCAAACTCCTGACCTCAGGTGATCTGCCTGCCTCGGCCTCTCAAAGTGTTGAGATTACAGGCATGAGCCACTGCTCTTTAAAACTGAGCTGAGACACAGAGAAGTTTGTTAATTTCCCTAATATCACACTGGAAGGGGCTAGTGGAAGCACTTGCCATCAGGAAGTATCTTATTTCCCTTTATACAGACTCGGAAGGCATTGCACGCATTGACAATGGAAGCCATGGGTATGAATGAGGTTCATCCAGGAAACATGTTCAGAGTAAGGAGAGAAGGAAGCCAAGAGGCCTCCTGGATATTTAAAAGATAAGCAGTGGAAAATGAGGCAGCAGATGAAATGAAGAAGGCAATTTCAAAGAGTGAGGAGAAAAGGAGAGGGATGTAATGGGCATAATGAAAAGGACGCCTTTCAAAAAGGAGGAAGTCAACCCTGTGGAATGCTGCCAGAAAGTCAAGAATGCACTCTTGTGTGGCCCCAGGAGAGTGAGAATGACCTTGTGCAGAGAGTTACACTGGAGCATGCCCCAGCAGAATAGAGCACTCCAAGTTTCAGTGAGCACCATGGAAAGAGGAGAGCAGGACATGTTTGGATTGCCTGGGAGGAGGGCCAGCCATGGTGGATGTTCGTAGCTACAAACGTAGGCACTGCCTGTCATTCCAATTACAAGGCCATGCTCAAGAGTCATGTAAACACATGAAGACAACAAACTTAATGGATAAACGTTGTGTGGATTCTGACTGCTCCACCAGCCACTTGTTTCTCCATTGGTTCATGAGGTTGAAGGAACGAAGTCGTTTCTATATCGTAAAAGTCCAAGGCAAAGCAGCGAGCGCTGAAGAGAAGCTGCAGCAGGGTATCCAGAAGAACAAGCTAAGATCTGATGAAAGATCAACATCCCAGATATAATAATGAGCAAGTTTGAAACATTGCAAGAATCACGAACAGGGGATACACAGACATGAGGTGAGCAAGTGCTGTTGGAAAAATGGCGCTGACAGACTTGCTTGCCACAAAATTGCCACAAACCATTAATTTCTAAAACATGCAAATTATGTGAAGCGTAATATCATGAAGCACAATACAACAAGGTAGGCCTGTATTTGACTGATCTGGGGACTCTGGCCTGTAGCTTCAAATCAAAATCCCAGGCCAGGCATGGTGAAACACACACACACGTACACACACACACACACACAGACACACACAAAGGCATATCTTCATAATTTTTCCAATTTATTTTACATATACTTTTTTCTCTTAAAGCATAAGAGGAATCCACTAAGGACTATTTTTCTCAGTGTTCCTCAGAGAATGCCAATTTACTACTGTTGTGTGCATTGAGGGTTCACCGTATGAGGCATCAAAGATTGACTTCTTTTTTAATCTTTCCAGACACACAGATTTTTTGAAAGTAGGAATTGTAAATAATTCTGCCGTCATCCCTAAAATAATACACTGGGAAAATTGCATTCCTACATTTGCCATCGTTAATCAGTCCTGCTTAAATTTGTGTTCACTCTCCCTAAGAAGCTTCTCTTATCACTAAACTCAGCCCATTTAAAAGGTGTCAGGAGGATGACCCACCATGAACTGAGCTGTGTTCCACGCCCTCATGTCATTGATTCCATCAGTCACTGTCAGAGCTTGGATGGAGACCCAGTTTATGCTTAGTAACACAAGAAGCAAGGAAGGCCATGTTATTAGTCCTCTATTTGGACATGGGGTAAGTGGCAGGGCCCTTTCTACTTTATCATAGTGGAGCCTGCAACTGTCATGGGCACCAGCGCTGTGCCTACAAGGAAGGAGTTTATGGGAGTTGTTGGCGATACCCTCTTCCTGGCTGTTTTTCAGTATGGTATTAAATTACTTGATGTACAGTAATTATTTGTCTTAGCTATAAAATCTCTTTCTTTCTCATTTGGAAGGAAAACTACAATTGCTACTCTTGAGAAAGAAATTGAGTTCTAATCAATAACTCTTTCCTGTTTTCTTAGTAACTCAATAAACGTTCAGTTTTATCTGAGTTTGTTGTACCATCTGCAGATTACTGTTGCTTAACTGCCTCCATCCTTCACACACACATGCACACACAAACGCACACATACAAACACGCACACACAAAAACACACACATGCATATACACACAAACAAACATGCACACACACATGCACACACTCACACACACGCGCACACACACACATGCACACACACACCCCTGTACATGCATGTGTGGCCCTCTTGCATCCAGTAGACAGTACAATGTGTTTGTGCATTTCAAAGGTAACCAGTGAAGCTTGATTCATGAGGCATTATCAGGGATCTCTTTGTCTTTACTATGTTGTAAAGGCTGCAGAGGTGTTTATGCAGTTTGGCTCTATTCTTAGCATTGTAAAATCAGTGTAATCTCATTCTCTACATCTGGAGGCTTTTGCAGAGCAGTGACTACTACATAGTGAAGAGGATTGGTATGTCATGTACAGTGCTTGAGTTATTAGGTCTTAAAAGGGAATTGTGTGTGTGTGTGTGTGTGTGTGTGTGTGTGTTGCTTTCTTGTTCTATCATTCACTCTAGACCTTTGTAACACCTTTTTAAGCAACTCTGACACATCTTTGGGGATCTTCATAGCTTTTTTTCATGCTCTGTTAGTCCTTGTGTTAATCTCCTTACATTCACAGCCTTGTTCTTTGCAGATTATTTTTCACCGGGAGCTGTTCTTCATTTTCTATTTTCCACGGTCTTCTCATGTAGTAAACATTCCAGAACCCACACATTAAAAAGGCATCTGCATTTCCTTTTTGGGCATAATGTAAAATTCTAAAAGATTTTGTCAGGATCATTCTTAAATTCTTCCAGAGAATACGTGATAACTTACTTTCTTGTATTTCTTTCACCTAAAGTTGAAAAGTGAATTTCACTTTCCCCTAAGAAATGATTATGTAGGGACATGGATGAACCTGGAGACCATCATTCTCAGCAAACTGACACAAGAACAGAAAATGAAATACCACATGTTCTCACTCATAGGCGGGTGTTGAACAATGAGAATATGTGGACACAGGAAAGGGAGCACTACACACTGGGGTCTGTTGGGGGGAATAGGGGAGGGACAGAGGGGGTGGGAAGTTGGGGAGAGATAGCAGGGGGAGAAATGCCAGATATAGGTGAAGGGGAGGAAGGCAGCAAATCACACTGTCACGTGTGTGCCTATGCAACTGTCTTGTATGTTCTTCACATGTACCCCAAAACGTAAAATGCAATAAAAAAAGATTATGTTATTTCAGTGTTTTGAATAGAATATATCTGGACCGATACCATCTTTCTTGATGTGTTTTTTTCTGAATGCATCTTTTTTCTGAACTATTGTTTAATTACTCAGTGTGTTGTTTCTTCAGCAGCATATAAAGCTACCTAGACTAAATGTGTCTAAGACTGAGATGTCAATGTTTGCTTTAAATCCACCTTCATATTCCTAACTTGGCAAGAAACACTACATGAAAATATTCTTTATGAGGATACTAATTCATAATCTATTTCTCAACTCTACTCCATGCTAGTTGCACTCAAACAGCAAAGAGATTTAATTCTACAGCCCCTGAGGCAGTGAGGATGCCAACTCTCAAATTGTGATGATCTTGTTGACATTTTGATATTGGTTTGCTAGGAAAATCTCTTTTAGGTGATGCTTTTGGCAAGACAATGACACAATAATTTGTACCAAACAACCTCCCAGGTAGGAGGGGAGAGAATTCCTGTGAAACAAATAAGAAGATTAAGTTAACATGGGAGTTCCTTCAAACCAAATAACTCAACGACACCCAGAAGTGTCAGCAGAAATTCAGGGAGCACAGATTTTCAAAGAACTTTGATGTCAGAAAGGAGCTTTTAAATTTAAACAGCTCAGGAACTAATAAGATCTGGGTTAACAAGCTATGGCTCCATCCAGACTACTTGTGTACTGACAGCTCTCTAATGCAGAGGCAGGAAAGCTCTGGGCCTAGGAAGGGAGTTCTGAGCAGACTCAACTGAATCCTCAGGCAAGTGAATTTTGATGTTGTGGTGCTTTTGACCAATTAAGATGAAATTTCTGTTTATATTATAGCTTTGAGGTTTCAATCTTTAGAAAGAAATCTGGATGAGTAGTATTTCTTTAAATGCATTTTTTTTCTATTTAGAGCAGTGGTTCTCAACCCAGGATGATTGTGTAGCCCCTTTCTTTGTTTCTTTTTTATTTAAATTGTACTTTAAGTTCTGGGATATTTGTGCAGAACATGCAGGTTTGTTACATAGGTATACATGTGCCATGGTGATTTGCTGCACCCATCACCCCATCATCTACATTAGATATTTCTCCTAATGTTATTT
The DNA here is from genome assembly GCA_031835075.1 of Saguinus oedipus. Classification (NCBI taxonomy): domain Eukaryota; kingdom Metazoa; phylum Chordata; class Mammalia; order Primates; family Cebidae; genus Saguinus; species Saguinus oedipus. The sequence continues at coordinate 8,601,724 of CM063169.1, read as the reverse complement.
CTCCCCAATCTTCCCAGCCCCTACTATCCCTACCCTAGTCACCCAACCCCCAACAGTCCCGAGTGTGTGATGTTCCCCTCCCTGTGTCCATGTCCTCTCGTTCAACTCCCACTTATGAGTGAGAACATGTGGTGTTTGGTTTTCTGTTCTTGCATTAGTTTGCTGAGAATGATGGTTTCCAGCTTCATCCATGTCCCTGCAAAGAACATGAACTCATCTTTTTTTATGGCTGCCTAGTATTCCATGGTGTATATGTGCCACATTTTCTTTATCCAATCTATCATTGATGGGCATTTGGGTTGGTTCCAAGTCTTTGCTATTGTGAACAGTGCTGCAATAAACATACATGTACATGTGTCTTTATAGTAGAATGATTTATAATCCTTGAGTATATACCAGTAATGGGATTGCTGGGTCAAAAAATATTTCTGGTTCCAGATCCTTAAGGAATCACCACACTGTCTTCCACAATGATTGAACTAATTTACGCTCCCACCAACAGTGTAAAAACATTCCTATTTCTCCATATCTTCTCCAGTATCTGTTGTCTCCTGACTTTTTAATGATTGCCATTCTAACTGTCATGCCATGATATCTCAATGTGATTTTAATTTGCATTTCTCTAATGACCAATGATGATGAGCTGTTTTTCATGTTTGTCTACTATCCAGCCCCTTTCTATGAGCTATTGGGCAGTGTCTGGAGATGCCAACTTGGGGGAGGGAGGGAAGCTACTGGCATCTAGTGCATAGAGACCAGATGTACAACCCATCACCCCCAACAAATAATTATCTATTCCAAAATTTCAGTAAGTCCAAGGTTTAAACACCTTTGTGGAGATCAATGGAATATACATTTATGTGTTTTAACCGCATGATAGTCAAAGATGAAAGCACAAATTAATAATCAAAAATATATTCAGCAGTAATAAATTCTGTGTCTGTAAAAATCCTGAGCGCTGGTTTTGGTTTCTGCAGCTCTTCAGCTGATGCTCACTTCAGTTGGAGAAATAAAAGAGCATTTTGTGTGAGACAGTAATTTCACAATGTGACAGGGTTTCCCATTCATCAATCAGGCTAATTTTTGTAGTAAGTTGTATTTCTTTATTGATTTTTATGGATTCTGTGCACATTATAATAAAAAACTTAATGTATGTAATTGTTGATTTTTTTTCTAAAATATAAGTCAATTATTCATTCTCAGACAGCATCAAATAACAGAAACAATGATAGTAAGTCCTGAACTTCCTCAATATGAATTGCCATAATTTTTAGGGAACACAAAGGGAGTAGGCCTGTGTTTCTCACGGGAACCTTGGAAATCAGCCCTGAGCATTGAAAATAAGTCTGACTTTGCACACGCTGTTTCCATATTTGAGAGCAGTGTCTTAACTCAGTCATGGATACTTAGCGTAAATCTTTGCATGATGATGAAAATGTATACTCTCTTTATAGTTTTTAAAATGTCTAAATTGGTTATTTGCTAACTATGGGATTCATTCATGTTTTTAATGAATGTTCATTTAATAAAATGAACAGAAACAATGTGGGTACTAAAATTTAACTGTACTGCATGTTAAAAAACACACACATTGTGTCTTGTTCAAATCAGTCTTCACATAATTCCTTGATATTACTACAGCCCTCCTCAAAGACTTTTTTTTTTTTTTTTTCAACTACAAACAACCACACAGTAAACCCAGGCCCATAGGCTGACAATCCCAAAAAAAATCAGACACAAGCCTGTTAAAGTCAGGCAGCCGGGGGGCGGGGGGTTGAGGGGGGGGAATCCGACCGTCCTTTTAGTTTTGGTTTTAGGAGATGCAGAAAGTGCTGTTGACAGAAACCATTCATTCGGTGCCCACCGGACCGTCAAACATGGACTGAGTGTGCTGGGGGCCTGACACTCACCTCCCCAGGCAGGGGGGCTGCCGTCTCAGCAGCACAGGGTCCCTCGCCTCAAGTCACAGAGAAACAGCAGCAGAGCTCAGACTCTGGAACCAGGGCTTCAGGACGTCCCTGTGCCCAGGGCAGGCGGGGGAGGCCTATGGATCCCTCTTGAGGGGTGACTGGAAGCCGCGATCTCAGCCTTCTGCTTGGCGATGGTGGCGGCCCGCTCGGCGGCCTCGATGGCGCGGTCCACCTTCTCGCGGATCTTGCTGGCCCGAAGGGGATGAAGTTCTTGCGCTTGCCGCTGACGAGGATGTTCTGGTTGTACTTGCCCTCCTCCTTGGTGCCGTCCGGGAAGCTCATGCAGCCGTAGCCGTGGCGCCGGTTGCTGGCCCACTCGCCCTCGTACTTGAGCCGGTCCGAGCGCTGGCTCACACCGAACCCGGAGCGCTTGTCGTTCTTCCACTCGCCCACGTAAGTCTCGGTGGTGGTGGCGTCGATGTCGTCCTCGATGACCGCCAGCTCGGCCTCGGCCTCGCCCAGGCTGATGGTGGAGTGGATGTCGCTGGCCGTGGAGCTGACGGTGCTCATGCCCGCCTCGCTGCGGAAGGAGCTCTGCTTGCTGCGCTGGCTGGCCAGGCTGCTCTTGGACTCCGACTTGCGCAGCTTCAGGCCGCTCAGCAGCGAGCGCCGAAACAGCCCCTTCTTCTTGCTCTTGAGGATCTCGGAGTCACTGTGGGCCACGAGCACGAAGCCCCCGCGGGACACGGCCGGGCTGCCGGCCACCGCCGGGGAGGCGTTGGGATGCAGCGCTGTGCCGTTGGTGTGCTCGCTGCGCAGGGAGTTGATGGACGTCCTCAGGGGCGAGCGGATGACCGCAGCCATGCCGTACGGGACACTCTGCCGCACGCCATAGCCCTGGCGCATGCCACCGACCCACTGGCCCTGGTAGGTCCCTGGGAGCACACAGAGGCCTTCAGAAGGTTCCGGAGACTGCTGCTATCATTACAGAGTCACCAAGGTCCTCTCAAGCTGGTGGTGCCACCTGGGAACTCTGAAAAACAGGCTCTGCAGCGGCTTCTCTGCTCACCCCAACAGCTACATCAGGAACTGGGGACTGGGGCCCCACAACCTGGTTCAACACCACCCCCAGGACGTGGTCTTGGCCTCTCCCCTCCACAGCAGAGTGTAGGTTGGCCGAGAAATCCATGTTGGGGCCCAGAGCAACCTCAAGAAATGCACTGTGGGTGTGAATGCAAGGGCCAGACAGCATGCTTCCTTCTCCTCATTTAGTTTTGAACCTCACACTTTCCCAAAGCAGCTTTTTCAGTTTTCTCTGTGGAGATTCCACGTAGGGACATCTTAAAAACTACTTCTCTCATACAATTTCCTGTCTGTAATACCTTTCACAAACGGACATCTGCTTACTCCAGGAATCCAAGGAAAACCATGCCACAGTATTCTCGTGTCCTGAGTCCCTAGGGCAGTGCAGTGGATATTGGAAGCAGGCTTTCTTACTCCACTTCTCTGGGAAGTTCATTGCATCCAGTTATAGCTGTATGGTACCTCTATGCACCCGGGAGCAGAAAGCCCTGTTGACCCCATGAAGGGGTAACTCTCACAGTTTCTATCAGCCTTTGCTTTCCCATTGGCCAATGATTTCCTCAGCCTCGCTGTCTACATTAGACTCCTCACTTGCCAATCAAAATCACTTCAAAAATGCCTACATTTTCAAAGGCTCCTTGCTAAAAGTCAATTCTGGGGTGCACACCTCAAAATGTCCCAAGAAAAGCATGATGATGTAGCCACTGGGGCCCCTCTGTGTCACTTCTGTTCATTTCCCTGGTTTACACAGCATGGGCCACCAACTGTGGCCACTGGCAGTCCCAGGATCACACCACACCAGGATCTCCCAGTAAGCAAGGGAACTATCAGTGTTCCCACTGATCAGGCACCCCTATCCTCAGCCCGGATCATCCTATCCCCACATTCCATCCCCAGAACTCAAACTTGCCTTGGACTTTCTCAACTTTCCCTGACACTCCAGGGTGACTGGTGGTCTGTTTGACCTCATCCCCTCTCCAGAGAGCTTCCTGAGGCAGAGACAGGCTCTTAACAGCAGTGTCTCCCTAAGCCTGGTGCAGAAGAGACTGAATTTATAAAAGAATGATGAGATGAATAAACACACCCATGTTAAAACCTCAACCTATAAAAGAAATTACAGGGCTGGGTGCAGTGGCTCATGCCTATAATCCAGCATTTTGTGAGACCGAGGCGAGCAGATCACTAGGTCAGGATATTAAAACCATCCTGGCCAACATGGTGAAACCCCGTCTCTACAAAAAGATAGAAAAAAAAATTAGCTGGGTGTTGTGGCACATGCCTGTAGTCCCAGCTACATGACAGGCCGAGGCAGAAGAATTGCCTGAACACAGGAGGCAGATGTTTTGGTGAGTAGAGATGATGCCATGGCACTCCAGCCCAGTGAGTCTCCATCTCAAAAAAACAAAAGAAAGAAAAGAAAGAAAGAAAGAAAGAAAGAAAGAAAGAAAGAAAGAAAGAAAGAAAGAAAGAAAGAAAGAAAGAAAGAGGAAAGAAAGAAAGAGAAAAGAAAGAAAAATTTTAAAAAAGAAATTACACAATCAAGTGGAGAAAGCTACCTATTTAACAGGGAAAGGTACAGATGATGCTGTGGACTAAACTGTGTTCCCCAAAACTCCTATGTTGAAGCTCTAACCCCCCAGTGTGGCTGTGTTTGGACAGAGCTTTTATAAAGATTATTAAGGTTAAGCAAAGTCATCAGGGTGGGGCCCTGATTCATTCAGGCTGGGGTCTTTAAAAGAAGAGGAAGAGACACCAGGAGGAAGGGGCATGTGAGAACACAACAAGAAAATGCTCTTCTGCAAACCAGGGAGAGAGGCCCACAGAGAAACCAGCCTTGCCAGCAACTTGTTCACCGACGTCCAGCCTACCGAGCTGTGTGGAAGGATTTTCCATTGTTTAAGCCATCCAGTCTGTGGTATTGTGTTATGGAAGGCTGTGATGGTTAATATTGAATGTCACCTTGATTGGTTTGAAGGATGCAAAGTACTGTGTTCTGGTGTTGCCAAAGGAGATTAACATTTGAGTCAGTGGACTGGGAAAGGCAGACCCACCCTCAATCTGGGTGGGCACAATTTAACCAGCTGTCAGTGAGGCCAGAATAAAAGCAGGCAGAGGAACGTGGAGAGACTAGACTGGCTTAGCCTCTGAGCCTACATCTTTCTCCCATGCTGGATGCTTCCTTCCCCGGAACATTGACTCCAAGTTCTGCAGCTTTGGACTTGAACTGATTGCTTGTTACACGAGATCTTGTGATCATGTGAGTTAATACACCTTAATAAATCCCTCCCTTTTTTTGAGACAGAGTTTCACTCTGGTTACTCAGGCTGGGATGCAATGACATGATCTCAGCTCACTGCAACCTTCATCTCCCAGGTTCAAGCGATTCTCTGGCCTCACCGTCTTGAGTAGCTGAGATTACAGGCTCCTGCCACAATGCCTGGCTAGTTTCTGTAGTTTTAGCAGAAACTGCATTTTGACACGTTGGCCAGGCTGCTCTTGAACCCCTGATCTGAGGTATTCTGCCTGCCTTGTCCTCCCAAGTTGCTGAGATTACAGTCATGAGCCACAGTGCCTGGCCATAAACTCTCCTTTACATATTGATCTGTCCTATTTGTCCTGTCCCTCTAGAGAACCCCGACTAATACTAAGCCCAGGCTGCTGAGTACAGGTGTCAGCACAAGTGGCTGCTCGGTGCCTTCATGATGTTGGTCTCTGTAACATTGTATCTCATTTTAATATCCAGAGTGACTCTAAATGGTGTGCTACCAGCATAAATCATTGAAACGATCTTGCGTGGAATCTTTTATTAAATTCATTCTCTTCCTCTTGCAATGTGTTTATTTACATAATATCAGGCTCTGGTATCTACAGTCCAACTCAAATCATTGGCCACCAGAGACTAATGCTCACATTTTACTGGGTAACAATTTTTCATTAAATTAAAATATAAATTTCTCCTAAGGTCATGAAACAAAATCCTTAGAATCGATTATCCAAATAGATTTTATGTTTTTGATGTGCTAAAAATGTGTTTAAGTCATGCATAAACTAATCACCTAGATGATCCCTCAATTCTTTAGCACATTTAAGGCATTTTGACAGCATCTTCATGTTGACTGGGTAAGATGCTCCTGGGGCAGCTCTCATCACACTCGAGTTCACACCATGTTATTAATTGTGATGAATTCCCTGCCTTGCCCATTACACTGTACATCTTGTGAAAGCAGGAACTTTCTTATTTCATTTTATTGTTTCTAAAGTGGAGATACTATGAACACTGCCTCACAAGATTACATGAAGTAATTAACACATGTAGCCACTTGGAACCCACCTGGCATGCAGTCAAAGTTGGACAAATGTCAGGTGTCACTGCTCTTTTTTGGCCATTATTATCATTACTGTTATCACTCACTTTTGAAACAGTGCTGAACAGGGTATCTGGGTATAGTTCCCTAAAGCCTTAGTCAGCCTGGCTGCCATAACAGGTTACCATAACCAGGGTGGCTTATCAACCACAGGAAGTATCTCGCCACTCTGGAGGCTGAAAGTTGGAGATCAAGGGTACCAGCATGGTCAGGTCTGGTGACAGCTATCTTACGAGTGGTGGATGTCTGCCCTCTTGCATCCTTACAGGGCAGAAAGAGAGAGAAGATTTACTCTCTTCCTCGCCACACAGGGGCATTTATGCCATCATGAGTCCCTACCCTCTTGGCTTGATCACCTCCCACATGCCCCACCTCCTCCTTCAACGTATGAATTTTAGGGGTGCACAGACAAGTACTCTATAATAGCCAGTGTTTGTTGGATGAATGAATACAAATCATTCCACCTTCAACTGCAATTCCGTAGCATCAATTCGCATTAGCTCTCAGCCTGTCTGAGGACAGGGAATGTTTCGGATGTTTCTGATGCTGTGGTTCTTCAATCCACCAGCCCAGCATCTCCTATTTAGTGAAAGCCCACTCAACATTAGTTGGAATGCCTTGAAAGAATTGCATAGTGGGGTCAGAATATGGATGTGAGACTTCTGGCCATTTCTCAGGAGGAGCAAAATTCTCCTGAGCCAATTCCCTCCCAAATTAAAGAGGAATAAATTCAGACTTATTTCTCAATACAGCTTTATAAACAACTTACTTCTGGTTCCTTGGAAGTTTCAATAGCAACAATTGCAATTCGTCTCAGATTTTTATTTCATTAAGTGAAGAATAGGTACATGGCAAACATTAGTATTAATTGCAATCTCCATCTTCTTATATTTACTTATTTTAACATGTCTCAAGAGTTATTACATTGATCTGAATTCCACAATATCTTTTACTCTTTAACTTTCAATGGAGTGACATTTAAATTCTCTTAGAAATTATTTTAAATAGTATCACAACTTTGATGTAGTCATGAAAAAATATACAGTAATACTTTAAAAATTATTTAATATATTACATTAATTTAAATAGCATCCAATACTATTCATAACATTTAAAGACCAATCTCAGCTTTTCTCATCTAATAACAGAACACATGCTTCCACTTACTGTTAAATAATTTTGTAAAAAAGTGATGTGAGTTTTTCCAACAAGTAAATACAAAATTGCACATTGTATCAATTTTGGTTTGCGTATCTAAGGCATGTGCATTTCTGCATTCTAAATAGTAATTGAAATTTAACTATAATTATAACATCAAGTATGTTTCATAAACTGATGCTTATAATCTTTTTTTTGAAAAAAACAATGAGTATATTTGTATAGATTTTGTATGCTGTTTCTAAATTAGGGCATGGGAGCTTTCAGGCTGTTCTTTGTAAGCTCTTTTCTAAAAATAATACATTGAGGACATGGAAAGGCTTTATTCTGAACAAATGAAAGACAATTTGGATACAATCATCACTCCATTTCTTCTTTTAAACACGTGTTTTTAAAGAGCCGGAGACATCCTAAGCTGCCATGTAAGAATTTGAATTCGATGAATACAAATTATCAGCCTGCTGATCAGTTCCTTTTGAAGCAAATTTGCAGAATTAGTATCAATTTTGTACACTTCAATCCTCAATGCATTTCACTATCAATGTTTTTAAACAATAATATGCTCAAAATGAAGGCTATCTACTGATACGTATAATGACATTCACGTGCAGGTCGGCACATTATGATACTACTCTGGTTGCCACTACATATTGTAAATGAAACAGAATTATTCAAATAACCCACCTTAAAAGGAAAGAAAAAGAACGCTCAAAATCATTATTTTATCAACCTTTTTTACAAAGTAGACATGGAGACTGACACTATTCCTGTCCTTGGTAAGGGGAATCCCTTGGAGTTTGTGACTCACACACTGGAAACACCTATCTGGCTTGTTCTTCCTCTTCCTTTGAATCTGTCCTATATTACAAGGACTCATAGAAGTTGACCACCCTTTAAGTGGTTGGTAGAAAGACAATCAGAAGTCCTGATTACCTTTTGAAAAGGAACAGAGAAAATCTCTGAGATGGGAGATTGCATTGAAGAATCCAGTAATGATTTTGATTATTGAAAGTTTTCATTAGACCTATTTTGTTTCCTAATATGGGAAAGCCCCACATGGTAATCACCTCACACCTAAGATAAAGATGAAATGTTTAATGTTCTTTGGGAATACTACTTCCATTCTATTTTTTTTTTTTTTTTTTTTGGTCGGGGGGCAGTATGGAGTTTCGCTCTTGTTTCCCAGGCTGGAGTGCAATGGTGCAATCTCAGCTCACTGCAACCTCTGCCTCCCGGGTTTAAGCGATTCTCCTCCCTCAGCCTCCTGAGTAACTGGGATTACAGGCATGTGCCACCATGCCCACCTAATTTTTGTGTTTTTGGTAGAGACGGGGTTTCACCACGTTGGCCAGGCTGGTTTCGAACTCCTGACCTCAGGTGATCCACCCACCTCGGCCTCCCAAAGTGCTGGGATTACAGGCACCCGCCTGTAATGAGCCACCGGCCCCGGCTCCATTCTTTGTGAGGTGTGACAGAGGAAGGATGTCACCATTATTATGGCATCAGCATTTCATTTTTAGAATTACAAGTTCTTAGGACTGAGACACTAGGCTGTTGTTCAGAATCCACATGTAGTAAGCACCTGAAAACCAATACAACTCCATCTTTCCTGTGTTTGCCATTGGGCTCCTCCCTGAAAGCCACATTCTTTAAGACACCTTGGCCATATCCACTGGGTGCGCTACAACTCCAAATTTCTGTTAAAATCATGTTTCTCTTTTCTTAACCCAGCTCTTCAAGAGCATCACTTCTTCTTTCTACTAATCTAAATTTCGGACTTTTCCATTTGAGGTCATTCCGGTGGTTCCCCTGTTCAGCCCAGAATACTTCCTCCTGTGTGTTTTCCTCTGCCTTGGTCTATTCCATTAGAACATAAGGGTCGTCTGTGTCATTAATCTCACCTTTCCAAATCCCAGGTTTCTGTGGTAGTTGAAATCGGCATGAAACTGCTGAAGCACTACATTTTTTTTTGAGACAGAGTTTCACTCTTGTTACCCAGGCTGGAGTGCAATGGCGTGATCTCGGCTCACCACAATCTCCGCCTCCTGGGTTCAGGCAATTCTCCTGCCTCAGCCTCCTGAGTAGCTGGGATTACAGGCACGCACCACCAGGCCCAGCTAATGTTTTGTATTTTTAGTAGAGACGGGGTTTCACCATGTTGACCAGGATGGTCTCGATCTCTCGACCTCGTGATCCACCCGCCTCGGCCTCCCAAAGTGTTGGGATTACAGGCTTGAGCCACCGCGCCTGGCCTAGCACTACATTTTCAAACCTTCTAACTGATTTTAAAGTTCACATCCCAAAATAGCTTTGCTTCATGCAATACGTGATGATTCAGGTGTAGCCGTTTATCAGAGTGTACTCTTACGATTAATCTGGTAAAATTGCTGCTTTCATGTTACCTTTACTTTGCTCACAACAAAAGTTTGTATCTGGATTTCAAAGGCCTCCATCCATCAGTTCTACAAACTCAGTTCAGTTCATTCCAATAATGCAGTAAAAGTGGAGTTCCAAAAATTATTTAAAAATTGGTGACTGTCACTTTTTGACAGGGCACAGGTAGTATAACTGCATTCAGTTATTTAATTATACACTAAGACTTGAGAATTTACATTGCTTGTGTATGGCTGACCTAGAAAGTTAAAGAAGAGTTAGGACTGGGACCCACACAGCCCAACAAACATGATTATTTCTGCTTTTCTGGATGGAATATGTCTGAGAAACTAAAATTTGATGCAACGATTGTATATATATATATATGTATATATATACACACACGTGTGTGTATGTGTGTGTATGTGTGTGTATGTATGTGTATGTGTGTGTATGTATGTGTATGTGTGTGTGTATGTGTGTGTGTGTGTATATGTGTATGTGTGTATATGTGTGTGTATGTGTGTGTGTATGTGTGTATATGTGTGTATGTGTGTGTATGTGTATGTGTGTATATGTGTGTGTGTGTGTGTGTGTACACGCACATACCGATCTACTCAGATCTCTCATAGTCTGATGAATGAGATCAATATCTAGAGCACTTCAGTCAAGTCCTTCCATGGGAGTGGAAAGTGTGCTGAAGAAGGAATTCTGGCCACATTCCCAGCCTCTGCTTAATTGCTTTCTGGTCATGTAAACCTGAGTGAGTAATGTGACTAATTTTGGACTTTAACTTCCTCATCTATTGTCAAAAATATCATTGTGAGGCTCTTGATTGCATCATCATCTGCAGCAGCCATGACCTCTCTTCAGCAGCTTAGCGTACCTATGTGGTTACAGCGCTCTCTCTCTCTCTCTCTCTCTCTCTCTCTCTCTCTCTCTCTCTCTCTCTCTCTCTCTCTCTCTCTCCACTTCTTCCCAATTTACTTACTATGTCAATTCTTAACCCAGCTCTTCAAAAGCTTATTCCTATTAACAAGAAGTCTAGTAGCTCCTTCTTGATATTACCCTGCAATTTGAAGAACTCTACTTGTTTTAAGTGTTCAGTGCCACTTCCAAACAAGACAAAGACAAAAATCTAGAGAGTCAGACCTGGCCACTGAAACGGTTGCTTTGACTGCTTCTACCTTGGCAGCACTGCACAGTCCTGTGACTCTGTTTGTCCTGATTTGAGATGCTTCTGCTAGTCCGAAAGCACCATAAGGCAGAGTGGGGCCTCACACTTAGAATTGGGAAGACCCGCAAAAAGCAAGAATTTTCTAATGCAGTTAAGGCCTAAAGGGTTATAAGATTTTGTGACCTTGGAGTACTGGGAAAGTGGGCAGCATGTTTTGCAGTCATAATTGAATCCATGGAGTCTAGGTTCCTCCGCTAAGGTTATTTAATGATCAGAACTCTAGAGGAGGCTGTGAAGTGTTTTTTTTTTAAGTTGGTATTTATTTGAATTGGGGGTCATGTTATTGGAAATACACCATGCAGACAAATGTGTGTATAAAAGTTGAATTCATCAGAGGGCTGTTCTGAGGGTGAAGAAATAAAGAGAGTCAAGAGTCATGAACCAACACGCATCAGTGAAGCTACCAGCAGATGAAAATAGAGATAAGGCATTTTTAACTTCTTTGATGAGTCTTCAACAGAGGGGGAAAAACATTATTTTCAAGTTCAATGTTCTCTTAGTTCACACATGTCCACCCTCTGTTTCCAAAAGCATGGCAAAGCAAACATGACAAGGTCTTCCAGGGGCCTCCAGCCTAAAGCCAGTCCTTCTCCCAAATACCATGGTGCTAACTTATGCTGAAAGCAAGTCTTTAGAATAGCCTCTCACTCTTTCTTCCTAGGAATTTCCTTTCCTGTCAGTAGATTTTGCTTAGGGCTGGCTACCCAAGTCTACACCAGAAATTCTTCCTCTTCTAAAAACTCCTTATAAAAATAAACTCCTTCTCCTCACCCAGCCCCGCCTGAAATCCCCCTGTACTTGGCACAACAAGGGGTGTCTGACTATGTCAACACAAAGGCTCGGTTTCCTCTGTTCCTCAAGGCTAGGTAGGACTTGCCTGACTAAGAACAACGCTAGAGAAGCTGTCCAAAAGAGAGAGGCATGTCTTATCTAGGGAAAATAGAGAAGAAATTGGCACAGAGTCGTTGTTTGCACTGTCATCTAGCACCTTTGAAATACTAGTTCTTGATATGACCTGCATTGAAATAAAAGTGATTCAAAACACTTTAAAAAATACATTATTCACTTATATTCTTTCTTTCTAACATTTGAATACATATGAAATGGGCCACAGAATGTAGCACGTAACGATGCACTCTTTTATATCATACAGGTCTCTTCCCAGGCTTGACTGTAAACTCCCAGGATGACGCTTCCATTGTATCTTAGTGGGAAGGGCATCAGATGGGTTGTGAACACTTGTCAATCTGTTGATGTATAAACAAAACTAATTGTTGATGTTGTCAAATTGTGTCTCATCAGGTAAACATTTTACACACAAGTCATATTTATCGGTTGTTAGATTATTCAATGTTTGTTCTCCTTTACTGAAGGCTTTGCAAAGGTGGCTAAGACAGGAAATTGTATCTATAGTTGCAGTTATAGGGATGGTTCCTAGACGGTCATTTAGGAAATTTTTATTTACTCTGATCTTCACATTCCCTCAGGGCAGACTTGTGAAGAAGGCCTTGCACACACACATTGGTGCACAGGTAGGCATTTCAAATGACATGAATCCCAATTCAAATAAATACCAAGTATGTAAAAGCACACTTGACAGGCTACTCCACAGCTAACACTACTTTAAACACCCCGATCGATGAACCTACACGACACAGCTTCCAGGCTTAAGACCAAGCCTGCTGCCTGCTGTGCAGGGAAGTGTGTCATTCTAGGGCCCAGATCAGTAAAATCCAGTCGTTCCTGCTGCAGTTTTGATTTCTTTTTTCTTTTTTTTTTTTTTGAGATGGAGTTTTGCTCGTTACCCAGGCTGGAGTGCAATGGTGCAATCTCGGCTCACTGCAACCTCCACCTCCTGGGTTCAGGCAATTCTCTTGCCTCAGCCTCCTGAGTAGCTGGAATTACAGGCATGCACCACCATGCGCAGCTAATCTTTTTTTTTTTGTATTTTTAGTAGAGACAGGATTTCACCATGCTGACCAGGATGGTCTCAATCTCTTGACCTTGTGATCCACCCATCTCGGCCTCCCAAAATGCTGGGATTACAGGCGTGAGCCACCGCGCTCAGCCCTGATTTCTTATTATCTTTAATTTTGTGCCATTTTTGACATTCAACAGTATCTTTCTGTGCCACTGCAACTGAGAAAAAAACTTTATAGCTCCAACAAAAGCATATCAGAATCATATTTCAGACTTCTTGCATATGGTAGTGTGTTATTACACCACAGTTCTAGGTAAAAGCTTCAGTTTTCACATGTACATCTAACTGACTCAGCACTAAAGCAGCCACTGCCTCTGTCTCTGCCTTGAAGTGGAGATGCTGAGATGAGCATCATTTGTGTGTGTGAAATGACGTGAAGGTGAAGCTGTTGGCGGGGGAGGTGTCATTCTGTTTTTCATTTTCACTCAGGAGCCACATTTTCCATTACTTCCCAGAACATAGCTGGTGAATATGCAGTTTCCTTTTGGCAAGGAACAACTGTGGCAGCCCCCAAAGCCCTTGGGATTCCCACAGATAACATCGAACAAGAGACGTAGAGCAAAAAACTAGAGTAAAATTGAATGTATCTTGGGCAAAAAAACAAAACAAACAAACAAACAAAAAACCCTAACCGATATCAGAGGTTTTATGAAAATGTTATGTAGTGTAAACATTGCTGGTCTCAGGAAGTTTTTTATTTATTTATTTATTTTAATTTTTATTGCATTTTAGGTTTTGGGGTACATGTGCATAACGTGCAAGATAGTTGCATAGGTACACTCATGACAGCGTTTTGCTGCCTTCCTCCCCTTAACCCATATTTGGCATTTCTCCCCAGGCTATCCCTCCCCAGCTCCACCCCCGCTGTCCCTCCCCTATTCCCCCCAATAGACCCCAGTGTGTAGTACCCCCCTCCCTGGGTCCATGTGTTCTCATTTTTCTCACCCACCTATGAGTGTTTAATGATATGTGAACAACTTGAGATAGACAAATTCAGGCTATGCTTAGCCAGTATAAACTCAGGTTTGGTCTCTCCCACAGGCAATTTCTTTATGTATTTGTTTTAAATCAAAGGTGGGAAGGCAAGAAGAAGTATCTGATCATGTGAAGACAGAATGAGTCAGAGTGAGCAAAGAATAGACAGAAAGGAGACCCAGAAACAGAGTCCACTGGGACGCTGTAGCAGGAAGCCTGCCCTGAGGACGGCTGAGCACAGGCAAGTGTCAGGGACCTGGGCAGGAAGGGAGATGCCATATGGAAGATCACAGGCACGGAGAAGGACAGACAGACTGGGGACAACAGCCTCCCAGATAAACGTCACTTCGAGAAACCAAACTCTCACCTTCAGTGAAGCAGCTTTCCCCACCTTCATAAACCAAGTACTATTGACCAGTGCCTAAAATTCCTCTTACGTTCTTCAGCCTGGAATTGCCCAATACTAATGAGATCTAATGTGCCTCAAGAGTCACAGGTATAAAGTTTACTTTTTTTTTTTTTAATTTCCTACCATAAATGCAAGTTGTTTTGAAAAAAAAAAAGTCTATAAGCAAAGTTTTCTTCTGTAAGGTCTCTATTCCATTTTCTCTAGAAAAAAATATCTGTTAAAAATTATTCCAAATGTTCCAAATGAGTTTCCCCCAGCTCTCTTCATCATTACTTTTGAACTCTTTCAACCTATTATAAGTTGAGAATTCATCATTACCTAATTAATAACAGTGTGTGCCTTTTTTCTTTTCCTTTTTGTTTTGTTTTGTTTTTTGAAAGAAAGAAAGAGAAAGAAAAAGGGGGAGAGAGAACAGGAGTCATGCTCTATTGCCCAGGCTGGAATGCAATCTAAAAATGGGTATTACAAACCTCTTTTATGCCGATAACTGTACTTAACAGCAGAGACAGGAAGGAATAAGGGAAGAAAATAAACAAACAGCCAACCAATATTTCATTTAAGTCCGTGAAATGCTATGCAAATGCTGAAGAGTGATTTACTTCCAATTATGCAGTCACTTTAAAAAAGGTGTAATGTGATACTGAGAAAAATGTATGTTCTGTAGACCTGGGGTGATGAATTCTTTAAATATTCACTGAGTTTACTTGTTCCAGGTCTGAGTTCTAATCATAGATGTTCCTGTTAATTTTCTATCTCATTGATCCGTCAAATATTAACAATGTCGTGTCAGTCTCCCGTTATTATTGTGCGGGAGTCCAAGTCTCTTTATAAGTCATTAAGAACTTCTCTTATGTATCTGGGTGTTCCTATATTTATGAGAAAGTTTACATTTAAGTAAAATATATCCAATACATCAGATGAAAGGGTTTTGTATAATGCAGGGGCCTGAACACCTAGAAGTGAGCAAAAGAGGAGAGGAAGGAGTCAAGGTTCTTCCTACAGAGGAAGCCAGAAATTATGGGAGTTACTTTATTTCTGAAAATAAATTTACGTAGGCTGGTCTGCCAAGAAATGTAAGCAAGAGTTTTGATTTCTTCACTAACGGCTTTTAATTTAGTGAGCACCTACAGTGCACCAAGTCTCCTGTTAAAGTAAAGGACAGTCACCAAAGACTTTCCCCAGTCCCAAGTCTAGTCACGTCCACAAGCCCACTGGAACTCACAAGGACCACCGTGACCTCTGGAAAAAGCACCTCGATGGCACTCAAGAAGCTGTGATGTCTTCAGCGAGTAGACTAGACTTCTGCTTCCATTATTTTCTCCTGAATCCCCTTCAACCTGGTTCTTATCATCACCACTTTACAGTTCAATAAAAGTTAATATAGTTGGGGCAGAGGGATTGCTTAAACCTGCGAGGTGGTGGTTGCAGTGAGCCAGGATTGGACCACTTCATTCCAGCCTACGTGATAGAGCAAGACTTAGGTCTCAAAAAAAAAAAAAAATATATATATATATATATATATATATATATATATATATATATATAATCATCAAATAACATATGAGTTGATTTTTTAAAGAAGTCTTCATCCCTTACCTTTCTCATTCTTCAAGGTCTAGGTCAAATGCTACTTCCTGTGACTGACTTTACTCAGTTTCCCCTTAGAGAGCCAATGTAGCAGCCCTGGATTGAGCCCAGGGCTCTCTGGGTACTGTGTGTGTTTCCAGGAGGGACCCCAGGCACAGAGTTGCCACTGGCCCAGCACAATAACCTGCCACGTATCAGCAACAAAGACACCCATGTCTTTCCTCAGTCATGTGGCCAATTTTGACCCCCCCATGAACATCTCACGAATTCCTGCCATCGTCACCCATTCCTGTCACCATTTGTCTCCTCCGCACTTCGTGTCTACGAAGAGGGCAGAGAGAGGAGGAAATAATGAGTGTCTTTGAAAGTGATGTTCAGAGAACAGACGCCTTAGTCCTTCCACATCTCACAATTTAAGCCTCTTTGGATGATCTAGGAACACGACCTGAAGTGTGTAGATCATGCTCGTTCATCCCACTGTGGAGTCGCTGCGTTGTTCCCAGACATTTCCGGCCTTCAGTAGAGGGGTAGGATGCGGCAGGTGTGACCAGGCTGCTCTGAGCGTCTTGAAACTCGTTCACGTTGAAGAAATTATCCAGGATCCAGCTCGCCTCCCATGTCAGTCCGGCTTCCCCACCAGAAGCAACAAGCCATGCGTCCTTGAGCTGAGCGTTTTTCACAGAGAAAAAAGCTCCAAATACAAACCAGCGCAGAACAGGGCTGGACCATCTCGGCACATCCTAAATAAATAACTGTTTGGTCCAGATACATCTGATTCCAAAGAGCATCAACCGTAGTCATGATCTTGTACTTCCCAACCCTACCAAAGTGCTCCGGGCATAGGAAGTGTTGATGAAATGACTGCTGAATGGAGAAACAGCAGTAAGACGATACGCGGTATCTTGAAGAAAAGGGAAATACAATTGAGCATTTCCTCGTATTCTTGATCTCAGAAAAAACACAAGTAAATAATAAAAGAGTGCCAAAGCTGTTATATGGTATGGAAGATTTCTGGCTGATATGGTTTGGATCTATTTTCCCACCCAAATCTCATGTCAGATTGTGATCTCCAATGCCGGAGGTGGGGCCTGGCGGGAGGTGCCTGGATGATGGGGTGGTTTCTAATGGTTTAGCACCGTCCCCTCAGTGCTGTTCTCAGCACAAGGAGTTCTCACAAGATTTGGTTGTTTAAAGTGTGTAGCAATTCCCACTTCTCCCTGTCTCTCCTGTTCTCCCTGTCTCTCCTGCTCTGGACCGGTGAGAGGAGCCTACTTCACCTTCCCCTGCTGCCGTGATTGTAAGTTTCTTGAGGCGTCTCCAGAAGCTGAGCAGATGACAATCTCATGCTTCCTGTACAGCCAGTGGAACTGTGAGCCAATTAAACCTCTTTTCTGTACAAATCACCCAGTCTCAGATATTTCTTCATGGCGACGTGAGAACCACGTAATACTGAGGAATGGTTATGAAGAGAAAATGGTAGAATGAAATAGTCGCTAAACTAATTATTCGTTTAGCCGTCTCAGCTCTTGTTAACTCAGTCCACATCATTAACACATCTGACCTCAGTTTCCTCATTTGTTTTACGGATATTGAAATTATCGGATTTCTGTGGTCTCTAAAACACTATGAACCTAGAATGCCATAATCTAGCTTTTAAACCTTTTAAAAAGAAGCAACAGTTTCTTTGATAAACTCTTATGAGAAACCATCATTTGGAAAAAACAAAAATAAAAGCCAATATTGTTTCAGAGAAGGTTCCCATTAAATAAAAAAATAAAGAAAGAAAGGAACTCTCTCCTTCACACCCAAAGAAACTGAGAAGTTAAGAAAAAAAATTAAATATAGAGGTCAAAATGGAGTTTAAGGGAGTAGCTATAACTCTTATGAAAAAAAATGGGCTTGCTAACACTTAATCCCCAAGTTAGACGGACACTGCCACCCAGTAGCAGGCACAGCTGAGCTAGGACAAACCTCAAGTCATATAGAGGCTGGGGGCAAGACCTGACCAGGTACTCTATATTTCCTTGGAAATTCTGAGGTCATCTCTGATTAAAACAATAATAATAATAATAATAATAATAATAATAATAATATAGAACCTTGGGAGGCCTTGAATCCTAAACAACCTGAAAATCCCACAACAGTCAACCACCAATGTTGAGCCAATGATGAGTCATCAATTCTTTCCTCTGCAGAATTCACTCGGTGAATCCAGTGGGAAAACAACTGTGAAATGTTTCACGGTGTGTTGGAAAGCTTCATTATTACTCTTAAAGATGTTTAGGGCCTACATAAGATAAGGAATTATGTTTTTTATTTTAATGATGGTATAGCAGTAACCACAGAGTCTAAAAATAAGTTTCTGTGCTTATTTCTTCTTGTAGAACTTTTATAAAATTGAATTTTCATATGGTGATTTTTATGATACTTAAAATTATTTTTGAAATATGTAATAATTAGTAATTTAGAAAAAGTGTATATATACACATGCATATATAGGTAAAGGAAAACTATGTATTATTTTTGTAGATATTTATATTTGTAGGTACCAAACCGTTGCAATTTTCTACTAAATTTTAATTTAGCATCATTGGGCGGTTTCAATCTTGTATCCAAGAAAACCCAAATAACTTCAGAAAGTAGGTAAAAACCTTCCCTCTTGTTCAGAATGAAATAATCAGAATCATCTCTAGAATATATTAATTCAGACTTTATTGACCAAACTGTATTTTTCATGGGAATGACATATCCTCAACATGCCATGTCAGATTATCTCTAAATACTTGCAGGAACATCCTTGAGGCAGAGGGAAGAAATGTTCTGTTTTAAACATCGTATTGTGACTAACCAGGGGTCTTGTCAAAACTGGCTGCCCAGTTGCAAATTTGAATACTACAGATGAGGGGCTGGACCATGCTAAGTTTGGAATTCCTCCACTCAGTGAAGGCGTGTGTGCCAACAGGATACAATTAACTATTTGCCCATTTTATAGCCACAAAATGACTCATGTGATGCCGAGAGCAAGAATTGTGATAGAAAAAAGCACAGTGTAGTGGATGGAAACACTGACAGGAGTTTGATAAAATCAATAAACAGCTAGGCATATGCTGAAACAGCTCTGAGAAATTATTTGCTGACCTTACATCGACCTGGAGAGGTACTTTTTTCAAAAGTCTAAGCTTGTGGTTTACATTTAAACAACAACAACAAAAAGAATAATTATTCCTTGGGACTGATAAACAAACAAGAATGTAAACTTCCTAACAGGATCGCGGTAGTCATCGCCATAGCTGATCATAATTAACACTATGTCACCTCTAAATCTATCGTGGCCTTAAAATTGCTAGTGGAGTACTTCCATAGGGAGGGGAAGATCAAACACTGCTGCCTGGGGATGGGGGCTACGGGAGGAATAGCAGGGCGTGGGGGGATTGGGGAGGAATGGCATTAGAAGAAACACCTAATGTAGATGCCAGGGTGATGGATGCAGCAAACCACCACCATGGCATGTGTATACCTATGTAACAAACCTGCATGATCTGCACATGTACTCCACAACTTAAAGTATAATAATAATTCAAAAAAGAAATAACAATAGCAAAAATAAAAATAAAAACAGATGGTGATAAGAAAGGAAATATGGGTATGCTAAAATAAAAGAAGCAAAGCTGGTAGTCAACACAGAAAGGAAATCCCTCATTTAAAAATGAACATGAATGAAAAGTTAGCATGGAGATTTCCTTCACTTATAGATTTACTCATTCATTCATTCACCCATTCACTGGGGTGATGGCGAGACATGAAGCATTGCAAGTTAATTAGGTGAACAAGAGTCAGCCTTGGTCCAAGTTGTTGAGTGTGAGTGTGATTTAACCAGAGTTCTATTTGAGTATGATGTATGTAGCATCGGCATCTTGGATGAATAGCAGAGAGGATGTAGACTCAATTAGTACAGTGGTTAAAGTGACAAGTAATAAAATAGAAAATTCAAAGGCTCTTGAGAGGTAGAATCCATAAGCCACAGCCACAAATCAGTTAAGCTAGTTAGGATAGCCTTAACCTTCCCTTCCCTTCAGAAACAGAAATGAGGGAACTGTTAACATTTATGGAAGAGTCAGCCAACGCTGGTGATTTATTTTGGATATTTGTCTCTGCCCAAATGCCATGCTGAATTGTAATCTCCAATACCGGAGGTGGGGCCTGGTGGGAGAGGTTTGGAACATGAGTGTGGATCCCTGATGGTTTGGTGCTGTCTTCGTGATAGCAAGTCCTCACAAGATCTGGTCATTTAAAAATGTGTGACATCTGCTCCCCACCCCCATTCTCTCTCTCTCTCTCTCTCTCTCTCTCTCTCTCTCTCTCTCTCTCTGTCTGTCTCCCCCGCACCTCGTTTTTCCATGTGGCACGAAGCTCCTGCTTCACTTTCTGCTAGGAGTAAAATTTTTTGAGGCCTCCCTAGAAGCTGTGCTTCCTGTAAAGCCTGCAGAGCCATGAGTCAATTAAACCTCTTTCAATATAAATTATCCAGTCTCTTATAAATTACCTGGAATTAAACAACAGTCTCTTCCACTTGAGAAATAATGCCAGGCTAGGGAGGACATTTCAGCTCTCCACATCTTCTTCAACTGCATGCTTAAATGGCCTTCAGAACAGCTTACCATTTAATTTCCCCTGTTTGCACACATTCCTTAGCTACTGCCCATTTTAGCGTAAAAACATACGTTTAAGCGGGGAAGAGAGTAAATAGATGTGATGGGTAGAGACATGAACAAAAATGAATTAGATCACTCCATTTCCTTGACTGAGGTGTGCAAGTGCGTGCCAGTGAGTGTATATGAGTATATATGTGTAAGCATATGTGTAGGCATCCATGGGGCTCGTCAGTGAAGGCCCATTTTTCTTGGATTGGGGGACAAACCTGCTCTATTTTAATAAACTTAGCTCTAAATGATCATGTGTCTTTTTATTCCCTGAAAGTTCAGTCTTAATGAAAAACAGAAATTTCACATGGATAAATCCACTATGTAAGTTTAATTAACCTCATAAAGATATAAAATGACCAAATCAAAAGTTATATTTTTAGTGCCAACCAAATTAATATTTTTAACTAAACTGAAGAATTTAGCACATTTCAAATCATATATAATGCTTATTTTATAGGACTAAAACCATAATGCCTCTACCTCCAGATGGTGGAGAATTACACATATTTAGCAAGAGTGAGTCCTCCCCTTTCACACAACACAGGCTTAAAACTCAGATGGAATAACTTGGACTCACTGCAGTAAAACAGATGCAACATATTTTGCACAATAAATTTGTATCTTCCACAATACAATATGGCGGTTTCTAAAATGTTATTTACATAAGTTCAAGCCTTCAAAGCATTGCATGTAAGAAAGGACTGTGCAATAATGAAATGGCTCATTACCCTGAGTGGATCCAGTTTTGCAAATGTGAAGGGCCTACCATCGACCAATCTCACTCAGAAAACATGAATGAAGAGTTCTCAACATCTAGCATAGAGAGAGTCTAAGAACATAATGGTAACTTCCTTATCTTCCATTATTTCACTTCCTCAGGCCAAGTGAAGTGATGCTCAGATCATCTGAGATCCAAACTAAATCTGAAGATAAAAGGGGGTCTATTGGTGTATAACGTAAAGGGAATGGGTTCTGGGCAAATAAGGGAGAAAGCAAAGGGCCCCCCTTGGGGGCCCTTTGTTTGCTGATTTTCACAGGGGAGGTGTACAAAAGAAATGGGAAAATCACGCAAATGTATTATAAATTGTAGAGAGCCATACAAAGGCAGCAGGTTAACTGATGCATCTGTGGGTCAAGGTTGTGGTTCCAGGGACTCAGTATTAGGAGCAGCCCGGCCTGCTCTATATGACCTCAAATATAATGTCTGCTCTGCAAACACCTGCTCCTAAACAGCAACCTAGAACACAGGTGTGTCTGGACATAGGCCTCCGTTAGCACCATTTTAGCCCTGGGCATTCTTGTTCATACCACCTTTCCTAGTGGCCTCACCAGCACTGGTGACCTTCCTACAGATGGAGAAATGTGCCAGTCAGTCCTAATCCATTTTGCTACTATAAAATAATATCATAAACTGGGTGAGTTATAAACAACAGAAATCTATTTTTCACAGTTCTGGAGGCTGGGAAGTCCAAGATCAAGATGCCAGCAGATTCAGTGGTGAGGTCCTGCTTTCTGGTTTATTGGTGGTAGTCTTTGTGCGGTAACTTCATGTAGTGGGAGAAAGGGGAGCAGACTCTCTGTGGCCTCTTTTATAAGGGTGCTTATCTCATTCACGAGGGTCCTACCCTATGACCCAATTAACTACCAAAGGCCACACCTTCAAATTCCATCACACTGGAGACAAGGATTTCAACATTGGGGGGATACAAACATTCAGTCTATAGCACACATACACCGTAGACTGCTATTTCCCCAGAATTCTCCTGCTAGCAGACACTACTGATGTTCCTCTTGCTGTTACAAGAATACCTCCTACGGAAGCCCCAAATACTATGTTCTGCCTAAATGCTGTTTTGAGAAGATGAATAAAAAACCTGAATAGGAGTATACAAGTTGGAGGTAGAAAAAAATAAAAATTCTATGTTGAATAGGAGTGGTGAGAGAGGGCAACCTCGTCTTGCGCCACTTTTCAAAGGAAGTGCTTCCAGTTTTTGCCCATTCAGTATGACACTGGCTGTGGGTTTGTCATAAGTAGCTCTTATTATTTTGAGATACATTCCATCAATACCTAGTTTATTGAGAGTTTTTAGCATAAAGGGCTGTTGAATTTTCTAGAAGGCCTTCTCTGCATCTATTGAGATAATCATGTGGTTTTGTCTTTGGTTCTGTTTATGTGGTGGATTACATTTATAGATTTGCAGATGTTGAACCAGCCTTGTATCCCTGGGTTGATCGTGATGGATAAGCTTTTTTATGTGCTGTTGGATTTGGTTTGCCAGTATTTTATTAGAGATTTTTGCATCGATGTCCATCATGGGTGTTGGCCTGAAATTTGCTTTTTTGGTTGTGTCTCCGCCAGGTTTTATGAGACCATATCAGGAAGATGTTGGTCTCATAAAATGAGTTAGGAAGGATTCCCTCTTTTTGTATCATTTGGAATAGTTTCAGAGGAATGGGACCAGCTCCTCTTTGTATGTCTGGTAGAATTTGGCTGTGAACTTGTCTGGTTCTGGATTTTTTTTTTGGTTGGTAGGCTATTAATTGCTACCTCAACTTCAGACCTTGTTATTGGTCTATTCAGGAATTCAACTTCTTCCTGGTTTTGTCTTGGGAGGGGATAAGTGTCATAGTATTGGAAGTTCTGGCTAGGGTCATCAGGCAAGAGAAAGAAATAAAGAGTATTCAAATAGGAAAAGAGGATGTCAAATTGCCCCTGTTTATAGATGACATGATTGTTTATTTAGAAGACTCCATCGTCTCAGCCCAAAAATCTCCTTAAGCTGTTAAACAACTTCAGCAAAGTCTCAGGATACAAAATCAATGTGCAAAAATCACAAGCATTCCTATACACCAATAATAGGCAAACAGAGAGCCAAATCATGAGTGAACTCCCATTCACAATTGCTTCAAAGAGAATAAAATACCTAGGAATACAACCAACAAGGGATGTGAAAAATATCTTTAAGGAGAACTACAAACCACTGCTCAAGGAAATAAGAGAGAACACAAACAGGTGGAAAAACAATCTATGCTCATGGTTAGGAAGAATCAATATCATGAAAATGGCCATACTGCCCAAAGTAATTTACAGATTCAATGCTGTCCCCATCAGGCTACCGATGACTTTCTTCACAGAATTGGAAAAAACTACCTTAAACTGTATATGGAACCAAAACAAAGCCCACATAGCCAAGACAATCCTAAGACAAAAAAAAAAAAAAAAAAAAAAAAGTTGGAGGCATCATGCTGCCTGACTTCAAACTATGTTACAAGGCTACTGTAATCAAAAGAGCATGGTACTGGTACCAAAACAGAGATATAGACCAATGGAACAGAACAGAGGCCTCAGAAAGAACGCCACATAACTACAACCACCTGATTTTCTGTTCTTGTGTCAGTTTGACAAACCTGACAAAAACAAGCAATGGGATTCCCTATTTAATAAATGGTGTTGAGAAAACTGGCTAGCCATATGCAGAAAGCTGAAACTGGATCTCTTCCTTATACCTTATACAAAAATTAACTCAAGATGGATTAAAGATTTAAACATGACGCCTAACACCATAAAAACTCTAGGAGAAAACCAAAGCAATACCATTCAGGACATAGGCATAGGCAAGGATTTCATGACTAAAACACCAAAAGCAATGGCAACAAAAGCCAAAATGGACAAATTGGATCTAATTAAACTTAAGAGTTTCTGCACAGCAGATGAAACTATCAATAGAGGGAACCAGCAACCAACAGAATGGGAAAAAATTTTTGCAATCTACCCATCTGACAAAGGGCTAATACCCAGAATCTACAAAGAACTAAAAAAATTTACAAGAATAAAACAAACAATCCTCTCAAAAAAGTGGGCAAAATATATGAACAGACACTATTCAAAAGAAGATATTTATGCAGCCAACAAACATATGAGAAAAAGTTTATCATTACTGGTCATTAGAGAAATGCAAGTCAAAACTATATTGAGATACAACCTCATGCCTGTTAGAGTGACAATCATTAAAAAAGTCAGGAGACAACAGATGCTGGAGAGGATGTGGAGAAATAGGAACACTTTTACACTGCTGGTGGGAGTGTAAATTAATTCAACCAATTGTGGAAGACAGTGTGGCAAATCCTCAATGATCTAGAAGTAGAAATACCTCTTGACCCAGCAATCCCATTACTGGATATGTACCCAAAGGATTATAAATTGTTCTATTATAAAGACACATGCACATGTATGTTTATTGCAGCACTGTTCACAATAGCAAAGATTTGGAACCAACCCAAATGCCCATCAATGATAGACTTGGTGGTACATATACATCATGGAATACTATGCAGCCATAAAACAGGATGAATTCATGTCCTTTGCAGGGACATGGATTAACCTGGAAACCATCATTTTCAGCAAACTGACTTAAGAACAGAAAACCAAACACCACATGTTCTCACTCATAAGTGGGTGTGGAACAATGAAAACACATGGACACAAGGAGAGGAACATCACACACCAGGGCCGGGGGGCTAGGGGCTAGGGGAGGGATAGTAAGGGGTGGGGGGATTGGGGGAGGTATAGCATTAAGAGAAATACCTAATGTAGATGACTGGGCGATGGATGCAGCAAACCACATTGTGGCACGTGTATACCTGTGTAACAAACCTGCATGATCTGCACATGTACCCCAGAACCTGAAGTATAATAAATAAATTTAAAAAAAAGAAAAAAGTAAAAATCCTAACTCTTCATAATTGAATGTTTCCAAAAAGCTAGGCATGATACTAAGTGCTTTATGTGCATGATTGCATCTTACACTTCCTGCAAAATTGTTAGGTAATATTATACATGAGTAAATGAAGACTGAGACAATTTAAATAACTCATGTGAGTGAGTGGCAGAATCAGAAAGTAACCAGATGGACCAGTGCACCCCATGGAATTCACACCTGAGCTAATACTTCAGAAATCCCAGACTAAATTTCAAGAAAAGAGTTAAGTGGATGAAAGAAAAAAGATATGAGTAAGTGAAATTCTAGCAAAACTCTTGGAAAACAAAATTCATGCTTTAGGTCAGCTGATTACAAAGACACAGTTCCATTCTTGCACTGCAGTGTCGATACCTAAACGACCCCTTAGAAACTTTTACTGTGACTACCGGAAAAGGTATACCCG
Source organism: Saguinus oedipus (assembly GCA_031835075.1). Lineage (NCBI taxonomy): Eukaryota > Metazoa > Chordata > Mammalia > Primates > Cebidae > Saguinus > Saguinus oedipus. The sequence continues at coordinate 8,575,780 of CM063169.1, read as the reverse complement.
CTTCTTACAGGAAGACATTTATCTGTGTAGAATGAAAAAAGTTTTTAAAAGGTTTGATTAAAAATAAAAGTTTTTAACAGAGAAGGAAGTGGGCTGACAGCAATCCCTACAGGTCTTGAGTTTGTTAACAGTTTTCACTCGCCGTCTTTTTTTGGGGTTGCTGAGAAAGAATAAATGCAGAGACTAATGACTCTGACAAAAGGCTCTTCTTGTTTATTGATTAGCACCAGGACTGGGTTTTTGGACGGGTGTGCTGGTAGACATTCAGACTGCCAAAAATGAAACTATGCATTATACATGGGGCAGAGAAATACTATAAAATGTAAAAGGCAATAAATTTAGAATCGGTACAACTAAAGTGCTTCTTCATATGGTACGTATTGTATATTATTCAAAGCAGGGGTAATCAGATGAACGAACACTGAGGTAGGAATAAAAAATAGGAGTACTTTCCCCACCGTGAGTCATAGCTATATACAAGAAAACAGAAAATGCCCTGAAAACCCTTCAAATGAAAGTTGACAGATTCACTGTGGGGCACAGGGAGACACGTTGCCAATCAGGTAAAATGGTTTCACAAAATTTAATACACTCTACTACTGGAGATGCTGGGTCCTTACCGAGGAAAATAGACAAATTAACAGCAATTGAAAGAAGTAGTTGAGCTCTGCTGTTTCTCTAGGTCCTCATCCCTTTTAAGCTACGTGTACCCAGGAAGTCAGGGAGGCAGGATGTGGGGACAGCTGGGGAGTAGGTGAAATCAAAGGGCAGCCTGAAAGACCAGTAGGGGGTAGACAGGAGACCTGGTCAATTTCTGGCAGCACGGTTTTTTTCTGACTTGGAAAGAGAAGAAAACAGCTGCATTTTAAGCCTGGATCCTTGTTTAAACCCAAGGGTGGCCATAGCTCATTTGTTCCTTAATAAAACCCAGAGTGGACACTTGTACACTGGGAGATCCCTATAATCTCCTCTCCAGCAAATAAAAGTCCACATCAACATCTGGCCCTGTGGAGAAGCTCAATCCATCATTTACAAACACACAGGGTTACTGTGAAGATGGATTCAGTCCCTGAGAGGCCGCTTTAAAACCTCTCTGGAATTGAAGCTGCAGCTTTATTTAGAATAGTCCTAAGACCCCAGAAAAGGACTTGAATTCCTCTTCAGTGATGATCTTAAGTTTTTCAGGTAAATCATCTGGCCTTGACTCTGCAGACAAAACAATATTTCTCTAAAAGTGTAAATGACACGAAGGATGTGCTCCACAGACACTCCCTTTTCAGTTTCACTGTCTGTTGGTTGTGGGTAGGGTAGTTGCTTGACTGCATGGGACCCTGAGGTATCAGGATAGGATGCGGCTTCTCTCTACTCCTGGGGCCATTGTATCCAGTCTCGGTATTAGTTTTCTATTGCTGCTATAATTAATTACCACAATTTAGGGGCTTAAACCAACATCAATTTGTGATCTCAGAGATCTGTAGGTCAGAAGCCTGGGTTAGCTCGACTAGTATCTCTGGTTTCAAGTCTCACAAGCCCCAAATCAAGCTGTTGGCTGGCTGGGCTCCTACCTGAAGGCTCTGGAGAAAAATCCAGAACCTGGCAGAATGTAGTTGCGTGCAGTTGCGGGGACTGTGTTCCCTGTTTCCTTGCTGGCTGTCAACCAGGGCCTGCTCTTAGCTCTTAGAGGTCTGTCCTTGGGCTGCACATGTGGTCCTTGACATCTCCGCCAGCAACAAAAGTACTGCAGGTCCTGCTCACACTCAAAATCCCCATGACTTCCTCCTAAGCTACAAAGTTCCCTTAAGGACTCATGTGATTAGATTGAACCCACCTGAAAAATCCAGGAGCTCCTCATTTTTAGGGTCCACAGTCTCTTTTATATCTGCAAAGAAAGCCTCTTTTGTCATGTAGTGTGACATGCACAGGTTTCAGGGATCAGGTCCTAGATTCTTTTTTTTTTTTTTTTTAAAGAATAAGAGGGTGGGAGCATTTTTCTGCCTATTAAAGTCTCAGAATAAGGCCAGGTAATAAATTACTATGCAAAATTACTATGTGTAGCCAGTGTACCTTGAAGTACATTCACCTTTGGATGTCTTAAAAGAAGGGCAGATCTTGCAGTAAGATTTTGAAGTAAAGATTCTTTCTCTGTCAGAGTCCATTGTACTTTTAGAAATGTAAATATTTTATCTTTAAAATGGCATGATATCTTGCTTTCGTGCTTAATACCATGCATATGTATATTTTTGTGTGTGCAGAATAGGGGTGGGGAATGTGTGTCTGTACATTACTTTCTCCTATTAAAAAAGAAAGTCCAATATGCTGCAATTCCAGTATATTCCAATATACTGTGATTTAGAAAGGGTAAATAGTTGCTCTTAGCTTACCTTGAAAATACATGCTAGAGATACAGCCCCTGAATTCAGTCATTCGAACTCCTATGCAGGGTTTACTATATCATGTCATCTTGCACAAGAACATTCTTCATAGAAACCATGATATAACACAGTTATAAATAATAGAGTTGGAAAAAAATAAGATCCATTCACATGTAGCTTTCCATTTTTATTGACATACAAAAACTGCAAGTACCCCCAAATTGGCTAATATAAACAAATAAAATAAATAAGACTTTCTGAAATGTTTTTACAGAGTGAAAAGTTCAAACAACTAATAATAAGAAGGAGGAAGAGAATTATATGCATTATCTGACCTTTATTAAAACCATCCTTCTGAGTTCATCAGGTTAAACTTGATTTAATACTAACTACTAAACATTTTTATTTTTTTTCTTTTTCTTTCCCTATTTTTTTAAACCTCGCTTAATTGGCTGACGAGAGATGTGAAATCCGGGACATGGGTATTTCTCTATTAATGCTCGGCCTCCAAGTGTCAGATTCAAATATCGACAAATGAAGTTACCCATCTTGGCTACTACGGAGCCCCTGAGGAAAGGATATTAGCTCTCCGACAATCTGACCAAATGTATACAAATATAAGCATTTCCACAAAGAATGTATTTTAAAGGAACTTTTCTCTTGAACACATCTTTATAATCATTTTTTAAAACTCTGTCTTAATGAGAAAAGGAAGATTAGATGCAATTATTTTTAGAGAGTGTAAAGCCTCTTGCTTAAGTACCTAGTGAATGGCTGATACTGGATTAGGAATTTGTTGTTGAAAGTAGTTAGTTCCATGTAAAACACTTCACATAAAATGTGTTGAAAGTAAAAGACCATACCAGGTGGAAAAACATATAATAACACAACAATAATAGGATGTAATTTTCAAACCATTTTCAGGTTAAATGAATATACTTAATTCCGATAACCAACATCATAAAATGGCAAGAACTATATTCATAGTAGCTCTACTTAACTCGGAGTTCAATTAATTTTGGAGCAACACTGACAAGGTTTAGAATAAAGAGAAAGAAATAAGAAAAGAAGCTTTGAAAAAAATAGGAATGCGGCTAACTTAGCACCGAACACTCAACATAAGTGTCCACACTTAGGAGAGTATAAAAAAAAAAACATAAAATAGGATTTGATGATGATTTTAACCAAAATAACTATAGAAAAGAAAGAAGTGTTCTCTCAAATAACTCAGACATGACTCAAGCAGAGAAGAAATGTTAGCTGATTGGAATTCAGCTGTGCATTTTCTCACTAAAGGAGGGTGTCTGCATGACGGAGTCCAGTATCTGCTGGGGAAAAGTTGCAATCCTTGGAGGCAAAAAGCATTGTCTTTTACTAGGCTCCAAGCCTTCCAATTTCCACTTCATTCTGTGACCCCAGACAAGTAAAAAACATATTTGAGGGATGAAAAGACAAAGCAGCAAAAAGTAGTTGTATGAAATATTTTAAAATCCAAAGTTTGTCCTGAAAATTCTTGTCCCTCTACGTTCTACTCTGTCAAAGGCTCTCTTTCTTTAACCAATGATGTTATTTTCTGAACAAAGAGAAATCAATATGCACTCGACAATCATCTCCTATGATCAAAATACGTCACTCATTCTTAAAGCATAGCAAAGAAGGCTCAGTTTTGGTTTTTAACAAAAAACAAAACATTCTGATGAATGACTTGCATTTCTAGGAGGCCAACAGTGCTATCTGAATAGCATTTTTATGACTGTTTTGCTGCTGTTGAAAATACTTCAAAAATTTTACTTTATAAAAAATATTTTAAGATTTTTTTTAAAAAAGCAAAAGATATGTATCATTTTCTTTCCTCTTTGTTCCCTAATATCAGTGTAAAAGAAAACAAATATTGAGCAATTAGTCTGATGTGTACATGTACACACATACACAAAGCAATGTTGATATATATACATGTGTATATACATACATCTATATGTGTGTAGCTGTAATTTTTAAATGCCTACACAAATTATACATACAATTTTTAGATGGCTACCTAGTATGATATTGAGTGAATATTCATAATAAAAACTATCTTAAGCAACTTTCATTTAACTAACCCACCCACCTACACTTTCAAAACACATTAGCGTCTACTACTGTTTACAAGTCGCTAATAATGTTTTCCAACCCTCCCTCCTGTCTACAAAGTTTTAGTTCTGCTTGTCATTAAAGCAAGTTGTATTTGTAAGTGTAATTATGTAATTTAATTAAGCATGATATAAACCAATTAAATATGAGTAGGATAGGACAAAGATATGTTTCTACAAACGCTAAGTTTAATGCATTGGAAAGATTCTATTAAGATGATTGTATAATTAAAAAGAAAATATAAGTGAAGTGGGAAGTGAGATAACTGTGAGAGAGGAAAAGATTTGGGCAGAAATGTGAGAATCTGAGAGTCTGTATTCATTTTTGCTTTATGGGTATTCTATTGTCCCGATAGGTTTAGTTATACCCATACTGAATAAAACAATTCCCAGCCAACATCCCTGAGATTTCCATGGCTTAAAACCACAGGCTCCTATGCCTTGCTCATATTACATATTCAACCTGGATTGGTGAGGGACTCTGTTCCACATTTTTCTCACTCAGGGTCCTGGATCTTTAGAGCATCCATCATCAGGAACATATGCTATTCAACATGTGAAGAAAATAGGAGGAACATTGTCTGTGTTGGCTGCTGAACATGTCCCTTAGGAGGTAACATATTTCATTTCCACTAACAACGCATTTAACAAAGTAATTCTATTGGCTAATCTCATCAGAGCCTGTACACAATCCTTCCATCTAACCAAAAGGAGATGGCAACAGATTCTGGTGTGCAATAACAATGTTTACTCACCAAGCTTTCAGTGACCCTGCCCCTTAAAACGTAATCTGGACATTACAGATAAAGCCTTAAGGATGAATTTATACAAAAGTAAATGATGTAGAATACCAGTTCATACTCAAAGGAAAAGGCTTGGTTTCCATCTTTTGCCAGTTTCTCTGTATATTTTTTAGTTAAAATGTGTCCCCTAATATTGACTCTTGGAAAATATATTACTCATGGGAATACACTCCCTGTATTCATGTCTGCATCCAAAATTAATTTTCTACTGTATTTTTATTTAGGAGACAGTTTGACCGAGAAAATCTTTGAGCCTCTGTTTTTCTTAGGACACTGCAGACAAAGTTCCACATATTTTATCTCTTCATATTACAGTGGGAAACTCTTTAATCAGCCTGAGTTTTCCTGTTGATGGATGACTTAATTTTCTGTCTGCATGTTCTAAAGATTTTTAATGTCCATATATTTATTGGGATAAAACTTATCTTTGAGCATTATTTCAACTGTTTCTAATGTGTAAAATGTATTTTCAATATGTAAAGCATCTCTCTTATTTTTGGAAAGTTTTCTTGAATAATATCTATAAATGTTTTATCCACTATTTTTTCTTCAGAACTGTTAATTATGTATATGCTGCTTTTTGCCTTAATTGCCTCCATTCTTTCTTGTTTTACTTAACATTATTTATAAATATTCGTTCAAATAATTTTTTGTGAATACTGCCAACTTATACCATATCTTCTTCTGTTGCCTTACTGTAACTTCTTTGAGTTCTACTTTGAGATCTCCTTCGTAGCATGTGATTCATTCTCTTGAAGTATCTTTTTATTTGTCAAATGCTGGTTCTTTTTGCCTTATCCTTTATGTGTGAATGAAGTGAGTTCACCCAGAGGAAGCTGTTAGCAAGAGCATTATGTGATGCAAAGGCATGGTCATACCTCAGCCCAGAGGGACACAGATGGATATAAATAAGTGATGTCATAGAAGTGAGTGCTGTAGTTGGTTAGTAAATTAAAATAACATTTTCTGATTTCGTGAATATGTGCTTTTGGGAAACGGACTTGGGATTTCCAAATCTGGAATTGTTTCCTAGAAGAATGGGTAAGTCTTTGGAAATAGCTATGACTCTCAAGAAGACGTAGTGGGTGGGGAGGGAATTGGAATAAGAAACTGCCTTATAAACAAAGGTGGAAGATAGTAAAATAGACTATGTGTTCAAAGAATGTACGAAGAGAACAATGGATTTATTGAAACCCACTGGGCTTCATACGCCATGCATTTTTTTCCAAAATATGCTCAAGAAATGTGTTATAACTTTCAGAAATAATTTACCTTACAAAATCACAGTAAATTTTCAACAGTGATGTGAGAAAGGGAATCCTTCAGGCATCTACTCAGCTGTGTTGTTTTATTCTGAAGAAAACGTGAGTGTGGGTGGTTCTTTTCTTAGTCATCGTCCTAGTTTTTACAATAGGTGATTTTTTAAAAATCTTCTGATTAAAAAATATATACTGGCATGTGTTATTTAATAATATCTTTATTTTCAGAATATGTTGGTGTCATATGTACTAGAAAGACATTTTGTACTTTTGTATATTGAGAGTAAATGTTTTTCATAACATATATTATTTAAAAGTTTACAAAAACATTTGTGACGTGACCACCTTATATATTAGCATTTGGTTAATTGCAGCTACATGTGTTTCAGATATATTCTTGTTTTTTTTTTCTTTTGAGAAGGAATCTTATTCTGTCACCCAGGCTGGAGTAAAGTGGCACAGTCCTGGCTCACTACAACCTCTGCCTCCCGGGTTCAAGCGATTCTTGTGTCTCAGCCTCCCCAGTAGCTGGGTCTACAGGCGCGTGCTAACACACTCCACTATTTTTTTTTTTTTTTTGTATTATTAGTAGAGACAGGGTTTCACCATCTTGGCCAGGCTGGTCTTGAACTCCTGACCCATGATCCACCTGCCTCAGCCTCCCAAAGTGTGGGGATTACAGGCATGAGCCACGGCGCCCGACCTATTATTTCTTTATCTGAAAACCAAACACAAAGTAAATGACAACATGTGCAAAATTTACGTACATTAAATAAATGCTTTTATAGTTTCTAACAAAACTACAAATAGAATTCTATAATAGTATATTAAAGTATAAAGTTGTAGAAGGCCATCAAATCAATTATTATAACCAAAACATATTGACTCCTTACCTGGATAGAAAGCACCCAGGCATATTTTTTTCAGAACAAATGAAGAGATTGGTAGAAAAATGCATACACATACAGGAAGATTTAGTTCACTTCTTCTTCCTCTGTTGCTTTCTGCAAATACTTACTGATAACTCATATAGATATACATAGGAAGGAATAAGCTGCAGTTCTCATGGACAATATACTCAATTTTTAGAGGGTAGATCAGTATGTAAGTAACTAATAGTGAAAGAAGGTAAGGGAAACACTGAAGATAGTGGATAGATCAGTACATAAGCAATCAAAAATGAAAAAAGGTAAGGGCGAAACTGAAGATAAATAGATATTGAAAGCTACAGAAACAGAGAAAATCTGAACTAGCTGTGGGTAATGGCTTCATGGAGGAAAACTTGCTTAAGCATATCTTCAAAATGAGTAACAGGCCACATGGCAGAGAAAAATATTCCAGGCCAAGAGATTAAAATAATTCAGCCAGGCATGGCAACTCACACCTGTAATCCCAGCATTTTGGGAGGCTGAGGCAGACGGATCACTTGAGGTCAGGAGTTCAAGACCAGGCTGGCCAACATGGTGAAGCCTTGTTTCTACTGAAAATACAAAAATTAGCTGGGTGTGGTGGCAGGCACCTGTAATCCCAGCTACTCGGGAGACTGGGGCAGGGGAATGGCTTAAACCTGGGAGGTGAAAGTTGCAGTGAGCTGAGATCTCACCACTGCATTCCAGCCTGGGTTACAGAGCAAGACTCTGTCTCAAAATAATGATAAGAGTAATTCAAAACACGAAATGAGCAACATTCTTCCCTAGACAGAGTGAAAACTACTGGGACTTGATCCAGGAAGTGAGGGAGGAATGGTAGCAACTCATATCTATTAAGACAGAGGTCGTTCAGGAAGGTATTCGTTTGGCAAATGGAAATTTTTTAAATAGGGATTATTTTTTATCAAATCTAAATTCTCTTAGGCTTGGCTGGTATTGTTTAGTGACATCTCAGCTTTGAGCTGGCCTCTCTCCAGCTCCCTTGGCTTGTCCCTATGGCTATAATACCTATGCAAGACCTTCGGGCGTTGGGTCCTCAAGCCATTGCATTCAAAAGCTGGAATGCATGGAGCTGTGGCCTCAGGCAGAGAGGAACATCTCTGCCAAAACATCTCTCCCATGAGGTTTTTCCAAATATACAGCAGAAGAGGATCACATGCCCAAAACTAAACAAGTAAACTCAGCCCCCGCTTCCCTGAGCTAAAGAGGTCTCACCCAGACACCCCGCACAAATTGGGTTCTGCAGACAAAGAAGGAGGAGGTGGCTTAAAGTCAGCAAAAAGCAATGTTTATGGTGTGTATTCAGGGGCCAGATATGGAATCCTTATTTGATACCCTAAGTATTAATGAATGGGCTTTTATCATGTAGATAATGGATAACCATGGAAAGATTTGGTAGGAAATCACTACGACAAGATTGGTAATGTAGAAAGATGATTTTGTTGGCGATGTGAAGATTAGTCTGGGGCAGGAAAAAGTATAAAGGTAGAGCAGCCAGGAGGCACTTAGCGTAGCTTAGGTGAGAAAAGATGAGAGCCCAGACCAAGCAAAATCAGGCGTGGAGGGCAGCAAAGTTGTTGGAATGATATTTTCTGGATTATAGTAAAAGTATCTGATTGGCTGAGTGTTAGGGAGTACAGTGAAGGATGGTGAAGAAATGAAGTTAACTAAAGTGGTTTTTTCTTCTCTTTTTGTTTTCTAGTTTGTTTGTTTCTTGCATTAGCAGTAACTGCTGAGGCCATTTGCAAGAAAGGAAATGGTCCAGATGGAAGAGATTCTCTAGGTGATGAGACGCGAAGTTCAGGTTTTGATTTCCAGGTGTATGTGGGAGTGCCAATGTGTTAGTCATTGTTCTCTAGAGGGGCAGGACTAATAAAGTGGATGTATGCATGAGTGGGAGCTTATTAAGGAGAAATGACTCACAGGATCACAAGGTGAAGTCCCACAATAGGCCGTCTGCAAGCTGAGGAGCAAGGAAGCCAGTCTAAGTCCCCAAACCTCAAAAGTGGGGAAGCAGAGAATGCAGCCTTCAGTCTGTGGCCAAAGGCCCGAGAGCCCCTGGCAAACCACTGGTATAGGTCCAAGAGTCCAAAAGCTGAAGATCTTGGAGTCCAATGTTTGAGGGCAGGAAGCATCTAGCATGGGAGAAAGGTGGAGGCAGAAGACTCAGCCAGTCCAGTCCTTCCATGTTCCTCTGCCTGCTTTTTATCCTAGTTGCACTGCAGCTGATTAGATGGTGCTGACAGCTGATTGAGGGTGGGTCTGCCTCTCCCAGTCCACTCACTCAAATCTTAATCTCTTTTACCAACATCCTCACAGACACACACAGAACAATACTTTGCATCTTTCAGACCAATCAAGTTGACACTTAATATTAACCATCACAACCAGGAATAATTGCACTGAGAAATTGCAATCTATATCTCAGGCAAAAGGTCAACAGTTATTCTAGATATTTATTAATAATTGGCATCTAAGTATTTTTTTTTACTCTACGGCAGTATTTAAAATAGGAAAAGAGGAGGAAGACACAAGGCAGAAACTGAGGAAGCCACAAGCATTTGCCTTTAATTAAGAGAAAATATCCTAAACAAAGTTATTCAAGAGAGAAAAGAAGCTGGGACAAAATAATATCACAAAAACCAAGGAAGATGAGAACTTTAAAAACAAAGATTGTAGTCAACAGTGGCAAATAGCCTAAGCATCAACAAGGAAGATAATTAAAAAGAAAATGCAAATGGACCAGTTAGGAAATTATTAACATTATTGAGAGCAGACTTGATAGAATTTTGGGAGTAATATTGGAGGTAATGCCTGATTGCTCTAACTAGGCTATCAGATTTGAAGTAAAGTAAACTGATATTGTTATTTTTAAAAAATTGCAGAACTATGTATAAAAGTATATCTATGACAATAGCAAGATCACGTAATAACCTTTCTTTTTTTTGAGACAGAGTTATCACTCTGTTGCCCAGGCTGAAGTGCAGTGGCACAATCTCGGCTCAGTGCAGCCTCCATCTCCCAGGTTGAAGTGATTCTCCTGCCTCAGTCCCCTGAGGAGCAGAGATTACAAGAGCCTGCCACCACGCCAGGCTAATTTTTGAAATTTTAGTAGAGATGGGGTTTTACCATGTTGACCAGGCTGGTCTAGAACTCATAATTTCAAATCTGCCCTCTTAGGCTTCCCAAAGTGCTGGAATTACAGACGTGAACCACTGCACTAGGCCAGTCGTATGATAACTTTAAAAGTGGTTAAAGAGAAAGGGTTACCCTAAGGGTATAATAAGGTAACATTGAAGGAGCAGAAGTATTTGGACAAATAAAAAGCTCCTAAACATGAATTAAATTTGGGGAAAAGTAGAAACATTTAAAAAAATTTTAATTGAACATTTTTATTGAAAAAAAATGTATGAACTGCCCAGATCTTAGATGTATAGTTTGCAGAGTTTTGACAAATGTATTCCTCCATATGGCAACCCTCCAATCCAGTCGTACTGATTTGTAACCCGGCAGAAATTTTCTTGCATTTTACTCTGCTCCACTGCAGAGGAAAACAGTGTTCTAACGTGTTTTTACTAAAATGTGGTTTAACTTCTTCCAGAATTGTGTATAGATAAAACACACAATATGTATTCCTTTTCTCTAGTTTTTTTCATGTCACTCTAATGTATACGAAATTCATCTGTGGTGTTGCAGTCATTTTTCCTCTCTTATGCAGGGTTGTGTATACCCCACTGATGTCCCATTTGTTTATCCATTACCCTGTGGGGCTATTTGTACTATTAGGAATAAAGTTGCTGTGATCATTTGTCTACAAGTCTTCTTATTTCCACATATTGTTTGTTTTTCTTAAGTAAATACCTGGAAGAACAATTGATAGGTCATAGAGTAGGTGAATATTGAACGTTTTTTTTTTTTCTTTTAAACAGTCTCGCTCTATCCCCCAGGCTAGAGTATAGTTGTGTGATCTCGGCTCACTGCAAACTCCACCTCCTGGGTTCAAATGATTCTCTTGCCTCAGACTCCCAAGTAGCTGGGATTTCAGGTGCCCACTACCATGCCCGGCTAATTTTTGTATTTTTAGTAGAGATGGGGTTTCACCATGTTGGCCAGGCTGGTCTCAAACTCCTGACCTCAGGTGATCTGCCTGCCTCCACCTCCCAAAGTGCTGGGATTACAGGCATGGGCCACCATGCCCAGCCAAATGTTTAACTTTTAAAGAAAGTGCCCAAAAGTTTTCAAAGGTGGTTTTATCAGTTACCACTACCCCAAGCAATGGATGCTCCAAATCCTCACTAACATTTGACTTTCTCAGTCTTTCTTTTTTAAATTTTAGCCATTTCAGTAGGTGTATAGAGGCGTCCTGTTATGGTTACAATTTTCTTTTCAAGTGAGGAACTTGTGCCGGCCTCAACAGTCACCCCTAAATACTTTTTTTCAACCAGAAGAAGACTGGGAAGAGAATATTTGGGTTGATTTTAATATTGATTTTCTAAAGTTACATAATACAAATGGAATGAGAAAATTCAATGTTCTCCTGAGTCTGCAACTGAATTTATTCTCTAAGTCATCAAGGGAAAATGGGGACTATATCGGCCTCAGGCAGAGAACGGGGTCTAGAAAAGTGGAGCGAGTCAGCACGTTGGAAATCCTGACATTGAAGAGTAGGGTTCGAAAGAAGGGAAATGAACAGCTGTGATTAAAAATCCATATAACAATATGGATTTTTTTCCCCTGGAAACAATTTACTCAAGAGGAGTGGAGCGAAAGGTAATTTGAAATAAAGGAATCCGAAGATGTGTGTACTTAGGGCATTAGCCATATTGTATTATGAGAATTTGTAAGCAGATTAACAAATGCATGAGCCGAGCAGTGAAGACACTGATAAAATAGAATGTGGATAGTTGGAGATTCCATTTCAGGAGTATCTCTCAAGTTACCAGGCGCTCCCTAACGCCATGCCACAGCAGGGGTTTTGGGTCACAGACCACGTCTCAGGGATGTGTCCCCGTGGGAGAGACTGGGAAGAAGACTGCGCAGGTTATTGTACACTCTTTCGCCATACCTCTAGCGGAAAACAAAATCTACCTGTGAAGATCCTTTTTACACTGCCTGAATGCAATAATTTGTCTTAAATTCCCTAGATAAAATATGCTAACTATGAAGCCTTGAGTAACTTCTTAAGATCACTTACTTGAATACCTTGATGTGATTTTCAGCATTTGTTGTGATCTGTGACACTAAGTGGTTAGGAATAAGCGGTGATTGCAGAGTTAATTTTGGAGTGGTGCTCTACAAGGTTGCTTCATGATTATTAACACCATCACTGCTTCCCCTGGCAAGGGCTGGACTGGGCCACCATTCACATACTGGCATGAGATACCGAGTGCCTTCATTACTCATTAGAATCAGAAAGCCAGTTCTGCTGGCAACAGCCTAAGGGGGCCAATTAGGGCGGGATGGGTAAACAATGCCATGCTCACTGGGGCTGCCTCATGCTGAGGCACAGTGGTGGCAACAAGCTAATATATTCAGGGCACCCCTGGAACTTAATGGAAAAGCTTCATCACTGCTCTCATTCCACTAAATGTAATCCTAGAAATGATTTTTAATTTTATCCATTTACCTTAAGTAGTTTATTGAATAGTACAAAATGAACAAGTCAAAAATTAATATCTCCGTTTCTCAAGTAAGGATTAGGAGTTACGTAGGCATTTTCAAGTTTTTGTTGTTTGTAATGTGCATTCATTATACTGCTCTGTTGCTGAGCCTACCATTTAAGTACCTTCTTGTGTCTTTTCTTCACTGTGAAACTAAATGAAATTGATAATGCATCTCTGAATGCTAGCTATTATCATTAGAGGATGGGAACGTGGAGGAGGTAAACCAAAAATGGATATTTAACATGTAAAAACCAAAAATAGGAATAATGCTAGTATAATATTTCTCTTTGTAGTAATTTTGCTATGCTATAACTGAGATATGCTAATTTTAAAAACAAATTATTTTACCATATTGGGTTATTTGTTTTTGATATTACATTTCTGATAGGAAATTATAGGTTTAAATCACTATCTCGAAGTTTTAATGTTTTAAAAAACCCTCAAGCACTTCTTTATTTTGAAGCTGATATGACTCTCACACCTGGATAATGTACGTGAGGTTAGCACAGAGCCTGGGGTCTGCCGCTCCAGGTCATGCGTGTGTTCTGTGAGTGTGTAAATGTTCTCTTTCACAGTCTAGCTGATGGGTGTTAAACTAAAAGGAGTTTTACAGGGTTCATTAAGTCCAAATGTACTTTTCATAAATCATAAATATGGAACGGGGCTTGAGAGAATACAGTACATATGTGAAGTTATTTTCAAATTCTCAGTTTGCCTCCCCTGTCTGTCAGGAAGGCCTTGGAGGCAGGAATGTTTGTGTTTGCCCATGTGTTGTATGACAAGGTTTCAAACTCTCTTCCGAAGCCTATTTTTGACGTGGTTGTAGCCACACAGGTCCCCATCGCACTACACCTCCTGTCACTTGCCCATAAGGTTAACTTGGTGAAATAGTCAAATGGACCAAGCTAAACTCAGCTCATTTGCATTGATACACACCATAGCTACCTACCGCCTCCTTTTCACCTGCTTCAGGGGAAACCAGATCGAAGACAGGTTCCCGTATTTCCTGAGATTCAGAGTGACCATGTGACTGAGATCTGCTCAGGGGGAGTGAGGGGAAATAATGGTTGCCCCAAACTGGAAACAACCCAATCATCCATTCACAAGGGACCAAAGAGCTCATCCTAACACACTCACACCGTGAACCACTGCTCAGCACTGGGAGAATTTATGCTTGATCAAAAATACAATCTGGATGGATGTCAAATCATCACTCTGAGGAAAAGAAGTCCACAGAAAAGAGAGGGAGACCGTAATATTCTACTCGTTTACAACTCCAGAAATTACAAACTAATCTGCAGTGACAAAAAGTGGAGCAGTGTCACCTAGAGAAGGGAGGTAAGGTGGTGGTGAGAGCCATTACGAAGGGGCTGGTGCAACTCTTGGGGGCATGGGATGTGTCCTCTGTCCTGAATATGATGACATTTTCCCAGGTTTACACATATGTCAAAAGTTACCGTACTGCACACTTTACATATGGGTGTCTAGCATATGCCAAGTGTACCTCATAAAGAGCCCCATAGAAAGGCTCTTTACCAGCGTAAAGGGCAGTTAAAACACACATTCCGGGCATTTCAAATGGCAAATGCCAAGATGTTGTGTATGAAGGTGTGCATGTGTATGCTAGGTGTTCAAAACTTGGTTTAGAAATGCAGTGACACTTATCTGTTTCTCAGTATCATGTAAAGTCCAAATTCTCTGCTCTCTCAGATTTTACCACCTCTCTGTCTGACCCCAATACACCCCACATGGCACCTACGCTAGACCACTCACCGTTTCCTGCATGGGCAATGCAACTGTACAACTTCATATGCTTCATTTCCTGCCTTCATTTTACAATTTACCTTTCTATAACTCTGTGTGCTTGAATAAAGCTCTAACGAACTTCCAATCCCTTATCATGCCTTCCCAGATAATATTTTTTTCTAATTTAGTTCCAGTAACACTAATACACACAAAGTTTTGAATTTATTTTATAATATTAGGCCAAGGCAGGCCTAGTTTCATTCATCCTTCTATCTGCTGAGGCTATCCTGGTCTGTAGTAATTGCGAATGAGCCTCAAACAGGTCTGTGAATAAGGCAGCACGTGAATGGATAATCTTATTAAAATCTTTAATAAAAAGAAATTACTTTTGGCAAGATAGGTGTGGTAGGCACTTCAAATCGAGTACTTTCAAATGTCATGGCAATCTTGTTAACTAGGTATTATTATCCACCTTTTACAAATAAAGAAACTGAGACTGAGAAAAATGAATGATTTTTCTGCAGCCGCAGGGATAATAAGTGGCAAAATTGGGACTGGAAGCCACGTCTACTCCTGATTCAAAGTGTTCTGCAAGGCAGCAAAGGAATCTCTGTATGCATCCAGGTAGAGTGGTTTTACAATCCATGAAAACTTCTATCACTGAACTTACTGCACAGCTTATCTTCTTTTTCTTCTCCTTCTTCTCCTTCTTCTTCTCCTTCTTCTCCTTCTTCTCCTTCTCCTTCTCCTTCTCCTTCTCCTTCTCCTTCTCCTTCTCCTTCTCCTTCTCCTTCTCCTTCTCCTTCTCCTTCTCCTTCTCCTTCTCCTTCTCCTTCTCCTTCTCCTTCTCCTTCTCCTTCTTCTTCTTCTTCTTCTTCTTCTTCTTCTTCTTCTTCTTCTTCTTCTTCCTCTTCTTCTTTGAGACGAAGTTTCACTCTTGTTACCCAGGCTGGAGTGCAATGGCGTGATCTCGGCTCACCACAACCTCTGCCTCCTGGGTTCAGGCAATTCTCCTGCCTCAGTCTCCTGAGTAGCTGAGATTACAAGCACGCGCCACCATGCCCAGCTAATTTTTTGTATTTTTAGTAGAGACGGGGTTTCACCTTGTTGACCAGGATGGTCTCGATCTCTTGACCTCATGATCCACCCGCCTCGGCCTCCCAAAGTGCTATATTCTTCTTTTAATTTTATTTTACTTTAAGTTCTGGGATACATGTGCTGAACGTGCAGGTTTCTCACATAGGTATACATGTGCCATGGTGTTTTGCTGCACCTATCAACCCATCATCTAGGTTTTAAGCCACACATGCATTAGGTATTTGTCCTAATGCTCTCCCTCCGCTTTCCTTCCACCCTATGACAGGCCCCAGTGTGTGATGTTTCCCTCTCTGTGCCCATATGTTCTCCTTGTTCAACTCCCACTTATGACTGAGAACATGCAGTGTTTGGTTTTCTGTTCTTGTGTTAGTTTGCTGAGGATGATATTTCCAGCTTCATCCATGTACCTACAAAGTACATAAACTCATTTGTTTTTATGGCTGCATAGTATTCCATGATATTTATGTGCCATATTTTCTTTATCCCATCTATCATTGATGGACATTTGGGTTGGTTCCAAGTCTTTGCTATTGTGAATAGTGCTGCAATAAACATATGTGTGCATGTGTCTTTATAGTAGAATGATTTGTAATCCTTTGGATATATACCTAGTAATGGGACACAGCTTATATTCTATCATGAGAGTTCTTCATTGCTAACTGTCAACTTTTCTTCAGGACATTTCAGGTTTGCTTTAGGATTCAGGCACACGCACAGATAGTGTGGTTACCTCTGTCTTCACGTTGCCTTCAGCACATGTGCACCAAGACCTTCAAAACACCTTGTTGTTTATTTATCAATTTCATGTCTTGTGCCATCTTCATTATTAAAATAAAGTATGCTTTGAATGAAACCTGTCAAAATATTCCACAGAAACTTATGACACTGGTATAAAATGCCTACTCATTCCTGAACAAACATTTATTTAAAAAAATGTACCCAGGTTGTCAGTGAGGCAATATTTGTCAGTGATAAGGGGAAGGGGTGATGGTTGCTTGAAGTTTTGACAGAAGTACACTAACAAGAAGATTATTTGATAAGTTCAGATGGCTAAAACAATAATGAGATTGCAGCACCTATAAATGAGGTCTGCGTTCAGCATCTGTCCTTTTGCTCAAAGTAGAGACCAGAATTCATGGTGGACTTCTTTCTCTCCCTCAACATCCACATCCTCCTTCAGCAGGTCCTGCTGACATCACCTCCAGAATACAAACAACTTGGATCTGGCGTGTCCTCATCTCCCATCCAACACCACCTCTTACTCCCACCTATCATCATGTCACACCTGGAGTGGTCCCAGCCTCCTAAGTGGCTTAAACAATTCTACTCTCAACACCCTCCCTTCCGTTCTCTACCCGGAAGTCATAGTCATTCATTCAAACTGCAAACCAGATTGTGTCACCACATGTATAAGCATCCAAAGGCTTTCCATCGACACTGAATCCACACTCCTTATTTCCTGTCCAAGGTCTCCCAAGGTCTGGCCCTGCTGGCCCTGCTCTCCCTGGACGTTGTCTCCCATACAAGTTCTGGCAGTGTCCATTGCATGCCTGTGCTGCAGTGTAAGAAGCCAGTGTTACTCCTACTTGCAGCAGAAGCAGCTCACCTTACACCTGCTTGCTTCATGCAGTGGTTCACTTCCTGACCTTCTCAGGCATCAGATTTTCTAGCCCTGGTCAAGGTGGTTTTAAAATCTGCCTGGATTCTGGTATGGTATCTTTTCTTTTGGCATTGGTGGGTTCTTCTTCCACGACCACCCCCCACCCATTCTCTGAGAGCTTAGACAAAGAGATTTTAAAATCCCACACCCTGCATTGCTGGGTACGTTGCTCTTACGCCACTTTAAGCATGCCCCCAGCCTGACACAAATGCTTTCCCCTCAAGCCCCTTCCTGCTTCCAGAGTGTGGCGGCCTAAGACCCTGATTACAGAATGCACCTGGACATTTTAGCCTCCTAATTAGTAAGATTTCCTTGGCATTCACCTTCAGTTTCTAAATCTGATCTTCTCAAGACCTTCTAAACACTGGAGTCTACTCTGCTTGATCTCAAGATGCCACTACCTTTTTAAAGCTATTCAGCCTTTTTTTCTTCATGGTTTTAAAAATATTCTTAGCTATACTTACTACTATATATAGGAGCAAGTTTATTTCAACTCCTAAAAGTTATTGTTATAATTAGGTAAAGAGATCCTATTCTCCATAACATAAAATTATTTTTTACAACACATGCGAGGGTGCAAGCTTTTATTAAAGCATGCTCTGTTTTGTTTCCTATGGATGAAATAGATTCAACACTATATTTATGTTGCTAAAGAGGTATTAAGTGTAAGTGATACTAAGGTAGCATTAGTTTTCAATCTCAGGCTAAGAAATTGATTTATACACATTTTGTGAACCGTACCTAGATGTACATTAAAAAAATACTGAAATCAATTTCAGTTAAAATTGCATGACTTAATTTCAAAATACACTAATATTACTGGATTAATACATAATTAATGAATTATTTAAAAATAGAAAGTTTCTACCATCTTATTTTGGATTAAAGTTAAAAAAAATCTTAAAATTTTAAAAAGTAATGATAAAACGCAAAGCCAGATAATCTTCAAAAGCCTTCCAGAAATTTGAGATAGTCTGAAAAATTCAGTAACAAATGCCTAGAATCAAAAATAGTGGAATAATTTAGTTTAGTTTTATCTACATTTTATTCAACCTCTTCCTCTACTGAAACCTGACACAAAGCTCAACGTGTCTGCCATACGCAGTCCACGAACCATCTCATACTTGCACGACAGCCTCATGAAGATTATAAGTTCCCTAGGGATAGTATCCCCTTAGGTAATTTATTTCAATATGTTCACAAGTTTGATCTCAGCTGTCACTCAAAAGGACCAAGAAGATTTCCAAAATTAAAAATTAGAACCCAATTAATCTTCAGCATAACGTCAACACGTTTCATATTTCCTTCAGTGAGCCAAGAAATTTTGGAAGGTGACATCATGTCTGCAAAAATGTCACACCCGGCAGGAAAGATTCTTTGACTAATTAGAGTAGCCCTTTGAGGTGATACTGTGCAGGAAAAGTGTTGAAAATGTACAGTTGTCCAAAAAGGGATACGGTGGTTCACTTTTCTTCCACGATATATAGCATTTGAGATTCATTGCTCAAGAACTCACAATCTCAAGAAATTGTTCTCGTTTGGGGGATTTATGTCACATAGATTATAAAAACACGTATTTTCCTGCTTTCCCAGGATATTGTATCAATGAGAACAGAGTGAGAAAAGAGATTAAAAACTGCAGGGAAATCAAATGTAGACAACGGTTATTATCATTGTAGGAAAGACCATGGAATTCTTGGTTGATTGCAGTTAGGGAAGGCTGAACACAAATTAGTATCTTCTTTCCTGCTAATAGTGCCTGTGAGAAGGCTGAAGAAATCATCATTCTTAAATGCAGTTAAAAAGGCAGCATCTTGAATCCCAATAAAATGTTATATTATATTGCAATTCGTTAAAAAGTTTATCAGTTTTTGGCTGAAAAATATTAGCAGTTTATCAAAATGATATTAAACAGCATAAATATTTTGTTAAAGACCTTGCTTCAGGTTCATCTCCTTGCAAAAACAAACAGGAAATAAAGACAAGTTAATATAAGAAATCTTTTCTTTCTCTTAAAACCAATTCTCTGTTACAGGAATATGCCCAAAAGATATGCCCCAGTCACAAAATCCATCTTATTCTTTTAAGAAAACAAACAAACTTTGAAAAATAACATGTGTTTATATTTTTAAAAGCTTAAGTAATTCATAAAATATACATTAAGTGATCCTCCCTTAGTTATCTCATTCTTTCACTGAGACTTGTTTGTAGATCACTCGCAAATTTGGGTCTACAGATGCCCAAACCACTTTTGAAAATGTGGTCCACTTTTCCAGCCACCTGGTGACATGTAAGCCTGTCTGCTACGGCCACCCCTGTCTCAGCATGGTAACAGAGAAACTCAAGGTCTTCTCCAAATCTGCTTTTCTCTCTCAAGTTTTTATCACATCTTTCCTAAACTCAGGCTGAACATCCAGTCAACTTGAATTGTGATTTCGTGGTATCTCTTATTCAACTTCTCCTTGTCTGTACAGAACTTTCTTGTTTCAGGCCCCTGCTACATGCTATCTTTTGGCTCAATGATGAGGGTGTTCCTACCCATCTCTTCCAGGTCATCTTCAAATAATGGAATCTCTGTGCATTCACCTGCATAAGCATTCAGTGACTCATCATGTGCTGACACATGGCCCAAGTTCATTACCACAGCCTCTCAGGCCTCGCACCAGCTGCCTCTGTAGACTGCTTCCCATGACTTCCCTCATGGACTGGAAGATGCAGTTTCTTACATTGTTTTCCTGCTGTGGCTGGTTTAAAGCCCTTCCTCCTCACCTGCATATCCACATTCTGCATTCCCTCCAAGGCTCTCTCGAAGCCTCCTTTTCCACTAAGCTTCCAGTCTTCAGCAACTCCCTTTTTGGAACTGAAATATCAACTAAATGGTGCCACCTCTATCACTTAACATCTTCCATCATGTGCAGTAATCATTTCTGCATTTACCGTCTCTCCTTCCCCCAACCAGAAACTAAACTTCTTGAGGACAGCATCTTATTATGTATTATTCCCATATATCTTGAGAACAAAAATAAATCACTGATTAAATTACAGATCGTTTGCATTTTGCATATTATGAATAGTGCATTGTTTTACTTTTAGCTATAATAAGGAATTCTAAATTCAATATTATATTTTATGGAGGAAGTTAATTCTTCAATGTTTGCCTTGTCAGAAGTAATCAGTTGAAATAAAGACACCTGTAGCTTTAACTGTTCCAGTTCAGCTGTGATAAATAGGAAACCCGCTGATAATTTCACATAAAACTCAGAGCATTTGGTCTTCCCAAGCCTTCACTTGCACTTCTCATGCAAGAATACTAAGTATTTTACAAAGCATGACCTTAAAATTATGAGATTGCTCTCACGAGCCAAATGAGAAAACTGAAATCTTATTCAATGGATAAACGACCTATCGAAAGACTGCAAAACATAACCACATGAATAAGGACATTATGTGAAGAATGAAAATATATTGGCTAGAAACAGCCATATGTGAAGAAAATGAGATGCTAATACATTAATATATGGGGTCAGATATATCATGTAATAATAGAATTGAATTAGATTCTAACAATTATTATCAATCATTCTCTCAGTTTAGCAACTCTTTCCCAAAAATCTGGAGAATCACCATCTAACCTCTTATGGAATATATTTTTATAATAAGGAGCTAGCAACCTTTACAACAACCCTTTTTGATACTTAATTCCAACCGGTATAAATGTCATAATTACATACTTGAAAACTGATCAAACTTTTGTCTCTGGTCCCATATCTTTAGAGAAACACCTACTAAAATGTTTTTAAAACAATCAAGACAGTGATTATGTTTACCCAAATTATTGCTTAGGCAAGACACGCCCTCCCTTCTTCAGAGTTATTAGCTGATACCCACACAGTCTCCTAGCCATTACTCCCTAACATACATTCTGTTTTGTTCATTCATTTAGCACACGTTTTTTAGAGGGGTGTGTGTGTAAGCATTGAGCTGCAACCTGAAGAGGAGACAAAAATGAACAAGGTAATTTACTCGCAAAGTAATCTTTATTTCTATGTCATGACTCCATGATATTTGCACTGGGAATCTTGGATCATTTGTTTTTATCTGGACAATTGCAGGTATGACAGCCAACTTTGAATTATGTAGGTTTGAGAATTTCTCCAAAAATGTGCCATTGGCCAGAAGTTCCAAGAAAAACTAATATTCCATATAAAATCCCAGTGAACATTTTAAGCATGTCCTATATACTTAAACAAAGAATACATTGCTTGGTATGTGTGTGTGGCCTGGATGGAGAGTAAATACACAAAGGCTATCTTTTAGTATTGCATACGATAAGGTCAAAAGAAATGCGCCATGTGTTCATTCCTGATTTTGATTTGACCACCTGTACTGTGAGGGTGAGGCCAACAGTTGGCAAGAAGAGTCAATTTGAGCATAAGAAAACATCCAAGTGTGGCTAGGTTTTGCAGAGGAAGGGACGTTTTCCAAGGATCACATAATATGATATGTGTACCCACTCTTGGGGATGGAAACCAGTTATATATTCTGGCTTTTACTATTTTCTTAAGCCAAAGGCAGAGATGTGATGAGTCCAACTCATAAAAATTCAGGAGAACACATACATATTTTTTAACAGATGTGGTAGCCTGCTATTTCAAACAGCTGAATTAGAGCAACGTGGAGTGTAAACCCACCTCTCCGACCACCTCTCTGAAGCCAATCGCGTAAATGATTTTAATTACCGCTGCATAAGTGGAAACTATAGAACAATTATTTGGATGTTATCACAGTGTTAGCGGCTACTACTTGCTTTCCCCACGTGAAGTATGTAACAAGTGAGGTTTTTCACTTTAAACTTTCACTGGCCTGACTGCGCTGTCCCCAAAAGATCCAATCTGAATGCTGTTCTCAGTTCACAGTTTCCCTCTCACACCCAACACCAGGTAAGCATTCTTTACTTATTCCCAGCCCTTCTCTCTCCTACAACATAGCAGGGAGTGATCTGATAAACTCGCAGAGCGGTATTAATGATTCACTATCCCTCCCAGCAGCGTTTGCATTTTTATAGGGGTCAAATGCATAAAACGTTCATCTCTCGTGGTGGAATTTCAGGCATGATTGGCAGCATGGACCCGAGGACTGCAGCCTCAGTCCCTTCAAGTCTCACCCCACAGATAGCTCTCTAGTTTGCCTGCGAGTAAGGACAGCTCTGAAGACTGTTGTTCTGTGTAATTCATAAGATGAAAACAGTTCCTTTAGGTGTTGGGCTATAACGATGGGAGAATAGATAAATACGTTCAATTGCTTCAGAGTATCTGTATCACTGAAACACCTCATCTCCTCCCTCTCCTTCCTCCCACAAAAGTGCAGTGTTCTTTGCTAACAGAGTTCTTTGCTAACAGCCAGCTCATCAGAGCAGTTGCCTATATAGATCTGTAACCAGTACTCTGGCCTCTATATTTTTTAAAGACTCCATAGATAAACTTGACCCACAGACAGATTGAGAACGACGCTGCTGGGGAGCTCACATTTTCCGCCTTTTACAGTTCTTTAGACTTTGGGTGGCTGAATTTGATCTGTGAATGAGGTTCTCCAGGAGCCAAATACCCTGATTGAACTCATAACTCCATGAGCCAAAAGCATCCCCGGACTGACTCACCAGTGTCCCAGTCACCATTGTTATAATCACACTGGGCTGAATTGTTTTAACTTTTAAAAACCACAGTACTTAAGGAAGAGAGGCACCAACAGCTGATCTTCTGACACAAGCAGCTAAGGGCAAATGTCACGTAAGAGGACATGCTCTCATTTTAAACATTTAAAATAAAGCTGATGAGACAAAAGATGAATGCAGACATAAATGAAATTAATATGATCTCAAGATACATACTAAGTTGCATATTAATAAACGCGAGATACCCATTCAACACCTAAAATGTTAACTTCCAGAGAGTGAGGTTGCCAGGGTTGGTATTGCCCCTGGCTATGTAAGGGGAGGATTTCTTCCCAGTTTCTTCCCTTTTTCCCTTACAGTCTGTTCTCTAAAGGGAAGCCAAAAATGATTCTTCCAATATGGAACTGGATTATGGCTTAACTTTGCTCTAACCTTCCAATGGCTCCTTATTGCTCTCAGTCTAAATACTGAGTCTTCACCAAGTCCCAAAAAGCCCTACTTGATCTGGCCCAGCTCTCTCTTTAGTTTCATCTCCTCCCTCTCTCCCTGGAGTGCAGGTGCCCAGCAGGTGGACTTCCATGCTGGTCTATAATAAATCACTCTTTCTCCTCCATCAGGGCCCTTGTTTCCTGTTTATTCTGCCTCAGCTTCAAGGCTTAATATAATCAGCTACTAGATTTAGTCTTCTGTTCCAACGTGATTTCATCACAGAGTTTTTCTTGACCAGTCCATATGAAACGGCACTCCCTGCTTCTCACTCAGATTTGTTTTTCTTCACCACACTTAACTCTGGCTAACATTGGTTATGTGTCTTCTGTCCCTTTCCCAGTAAAATTCGAGAGCAGGAACCATGACTCTCGTTCACTTGCTGTGTCTTTAAGGCACATCACAATGTCCAGCACATAGTTGGTGTTCCACATTAGTTATTAATAAAATAATAAATAAAATGACCACCATCGTATGCCTAATGCACAATTTCATTTTTTAACCCTTACAATGATTGTGTAAATGTCGTTAACTCCAAACTCAGAAAGGTTAAGAAATTTGCCTGAAGTAATAAACAAATAGTGGAACATTGATAAAAATGTCAGCCTGCCAGTCTCCAGCATCCACAGCCCGGTTCACCACACTCTGCTGACTAATACACAGAAAGGAAAAATCGCAAGACGTTTACGCAAGTGCAAACATCTCGGGGAAATATCCTTCTGTTTATTATGTATATGAGCCTCCAAAGGAAGACTGAAAGCTCTTTGAAATTGTAAGGTTTCTCAGAATCTTCTATAGAATCTTGGGTCTACACAGGTTTATAGCTTTCCAAGGAAAAGAAAGATTGCTTGCAACCAGGGAGCCTTAAGAGCTCACTTTGTTTTCAGAAGGGGAAGAATAAAACAGAAAGAAAAAGAGAGAATAAAAGAAAGGAAAAAGAAATACTTCCCCTACCAGATGCACTGAAACAGAACTGTCAAATGCAGCAAAATCTTGTAAAATGTTCCTCTGCTGTAGGCCATAGAATAGAACTGTAATAAACTCTGACCCATAAAAAGTCATGTAAACATTATAACCTGTTTTTACTAGCCCTTTAAGCATGGGGAGCAATTGATCTAAAACAGCTTGGCTCTCTTCAGTTCCCAAGTCTCCATTAGAACCCAGCCTCCAACATGGGTGTTCAAATGCCTCTGGCACCGAAAGCCAAAAATAGGAACGAGCTAGAAAATTGCAGCTATTTAGCTATTTGCCTTGGGCAGATGTTTGAGATTTCCAAGAGCAAAACAGCCAAAAGGAAAACTCCCGAGGAAAAGCACCTTTGCAATACCTGTTTCCAAGGAATTACTTAATCTACATCCTGTGTCCATAAGCAAAATAAATATCCATGTCACCCTCAGCTGCTGGTTTTAGATGTCCCTAGAAATCACACTAAGAAAGTTTTTGATGCAGTGAAAGTCATCGTATCAATGCCTCAGGACAGATAAGGTCTGACTGTCTCCCTACGGCCAAAATGCTTTACCATATGAAATATAAATGTGGAAAAATTCAAGTAAGATTTTTACAGGTGTCAACATGAACACTCATTCTATTACATATTTGTGGAATGCTAGCTAAGCCTGCCTTGCAAATATTTTTTTTTTCTATGTTCCTAGAATCTACAGGGAGAGCTAGGGGAAATTAGGCAGGAAGCCCAGTGGTGCCTCAGCAGATTGTAAATTGTGACATCTTTCTGATCTTGTTTCTTTGATTGTCCTTCCAAGGGATTGAGTGTCTGAATTTGCCTCAGCTCAAAGGTGGATGGTCTTGGCTAAGAGCCGATGGGGACAACCATTAAGTAAACGCACGCTAAAGTGGATGTATGCTCAAGGCGGCAGAACAGTCTCATGATGAATCTATCACCGCCCATTTCCGCAATGGCCTCGTGGGCCATCACTCTGTAGCTTCACACCATGGATGGATTGACTGACCAGTTCAGCACTTCAGTGCAGTTCAGCAAATACACTTTCAGTACCTGCCTGTAAAGTGCCAAGGGCATTGCTAGATGTGGATGAGTGATACAAGCCCAGCCCTCAAGGAACTTAGAAAACCTAGGAGTGTCCCAGGTCGGGACTGGGACCTGATGCCAATTCAGACACTCCGGGAGTGCCGGACAAAGGCAACATTGGATACCAGAAGCAGAGATGTCAAAAGTGCTTGCTAAGTAGTCACAGTAAATTGCTGTCAGTGGAAAAAGTCAAGAGAAATTAGAAATTAGTTTCTTTTTCTTATTCTAACTTATGAATTGTGAGAATTTTCTAAAATTCTGAGAAAAATATCAAAATTTTTGTCTAATGCATGTGTTTTACATAAATACATGTATGAATAGATAACTGGGACAGTAACTTTCCCTAAGGAAGATTTATATTTCAGATTTAAAAAGGATTGGAAACCTGAATGCATCTCTATTATTTTTAAGCACACTGACAATTTAGCAACAAGCCTTACTGGATTTGAAGGGGGAAAGCATTTCCTTCCACCTTCTGGAAGCCCACAAGCAGTCCCTGGGGCTTAACCAGAAACAGAAAGATTGTATCTTGCATATAAATAGTGTCTATAGATTACTCAAATAGACCAATGCATTTGATCTTTAAAATAACCCTGGAAAATTAGTCAATTAACATTTTATCTTCATTTTTTTAGATATGCAAAACTGAAGAAAAGTTATCTTTATGAAAATTGCATATACGGCCAGGTCCTCAAACTCTGAATGTTATTTTTAATATGGCAGATTAGATTGCAGACATTCCTGGTCCCCCATTTCTGGTCCTGCCTACCCTTCTCTTTTCTGACCATTCTTCTTGAACAAAAGCAAGTGAAGTGAAGGTGGCACCTTCTCAGAGAGGAGAGCTTCCACCTAGCAGTCCACCACTTAAAGCATAGCCTGGACCAGGCGTGGTGGTACACACCTGTAATCTCAGCTCTTTGGGATGCTGAGGTAGGTGGATCACCTGAGGTCAGAAGTTCGAGACCAGCCTGACCAACATGGTGAAACCCCGTCTCTACTAAATACAAAAAAATTAACTAGGTGTGATTGAGTTCCTGTAATCTCAGTTACTTGGGAGTCTAAGACAGGAGCATCGCTTGAACCCAGGAGGTAGAGAGGTTGCAGTGAACTGATATTGCATCACTGCACTGCAGCTGGGGTGACAGAGCAAGACTCCATCAGAAACAAAGAAAGGAGGGAGGGAGGGAAGGAAGGAAGGAAGGAAGGAAAGAAAGAAAGAAGGAAGGAAGGAAGGAAAGAGAGAAAGGAAAAATCTGATATTCTAGCTAACCATCATGGACATCATTACTTCTATTTTCTCAAAATAAAGAAATGGTAATATTATTTTTCTTTGCACTTGCATTTTGATGCCGGCTGAAAGAATAATTCAGAGTTAATAATTAAAGTCAAATAAAAATAATTAGCTGTCAAACACTGAGAGTGTGCTCTGCACTAGGCATAAATAAAAATGCTTTCCCTGAACTTCACTGAAACTTCACAACACATATATGAAATAGGTAACACAATTATTCCCATTCTACAGCAGTGGAAACTGAGGCAGACAGAGGTTAAATAACTTGCCAAAA
This sequence comes from Saguinus oedipus, assembly GCA_031835075.1. Classification (NCBI taxonomy): domain Eukaryota; kingdom Metazoa; phylum Chordata; class Mammalia; order Primates; family Cebidae; genus Saguinus; species Saguinus oedipus. The sequence continues at coordinate 8,548,352 of CM063169.1, read as the reverse complement.
ACTGTTGAGAAAAACAGGCTTTATGCTGATCGCTTCCAGTTCTTAATCTCTATACTGTCCTGAAAGCACCATGCCCAAGGAGAATAGATGAATAGTCATCAGACATACAGCAATATATTAATTTGTGCAAATAGGTTGGGACTGAGCCTAAGAACATCTATGGTTAAATAAATGCATGAAGCCTTTTTCTCTGCTATGAGAAAAAGAATGTGTCAGGAAATCTGGGGGCAGAGAAGTTCTCTATGCAAATTGAGTTCCATATAAGTTGGAAATGAGAAGGGGGTTATCCTTCTACAGGAGGGTAAGGATGAAAAGGCAGCAGGGAAGGGAGAGAGAAGTGGGCTAAGAGAAAAGCCCTGTATTTCATGGCAAGACTCCCAAACTCCCTATTAACAACATTCACCCTGCAATGTCAAGTAACATGTTCATTAAATAATAGGTCCAGAACAGAATGTAGGTGCAGCACCCAGCCTGCTGACTGCCACCTGTCTGGGTGGAAGCCCTGTGGAAGGAGAGAAGAAGCCAGCAGTTGCTTCTCTCCTTCTTTCAGGGGTACTCTTCCTAGTGAAGAAAAACAGTGCCTCCCAGCAGTTACTCAACCCCATTCTACAGATAGAACCATTAAAATTGGCTAAAGAAGGATAGTGCTTCTATCCTCCCACTGGACATGACTTACATTCTTAGGAAAAGAGAAACCTATCATGATCCCTATCAAACAGAAAGAAGTTGTATTATTCTGTTCTCATACTGCTAATAAACACATACCCGATACTGGGTAATTTACAAGGAAAAAGTGGTTTGATGGACTCATAGCTACATGTGGCTGCAGAGGCCTCACAATCATGGCAGAAGGCATAGGAGGTGCTAAGGCATGTCTTACATGGCTTCAGGCAAGAGAGGATGAACAAGCTGAAAGGGGAAACCCCTTATACAGCCTTCAGATCTCATGAGAGTTACTACTACCATGAGGACGATATGGGGGAACCCACCCCTATGATTCAATTATCTCCCACAGGGTCCCTCCCACAACGCTTGAGAATTATGGGAGCTACAATTCAAGCTGAGATTTGGGTGGGGACACAGCCAAACCATATCTTCTGCCCCTGGCCACTCCAAATCTCACGTCCTCACATTTCAAAACCAATCATGCCTTCCCAACAGTCCCCCAAAATCTTAACTCATTTCAACATTAACTCAAAAGTCCACAGTCCAAAGTCTCAAGCGAGACAAGGCAAGTCCTTCCACCTATGAGCCTGTAAAACCAAAAGCAAGTTAGTTACTTCCTTGATACAATGGGGTACAGGTATTGGATAAATACAGCTATTCCAAATGGGAGAAATCGTCCAAAACAAAACAGCTACAGGCCCCATGCAAGTCCAAAATCCAATAGGGCAGTCATTAAACTTTAAAGTTCCAAAATGGTCTCCTTTGACTCCATGTCTCACATCCAGGTCACAGAGATAAAAGAAATAGATTCCCATGGTCTTGGGCAACTCTGCCCCTGTGGCTTTGCAGGGCATAGCCCCTTCCTGGCTGATTTCACAGGGTAGAATTGAGTGCCTGCAGCTTTTCCAGGTGCACAGTGCAAACTATTGATGGATCTCTCATTCTGAGGTCTGGAGGATGGTGGCTCCCTTCTCATAGCTCCACTGGGCAGTGCCCCAGTGAGGACTCTGTGTGGGGGCTTCAACTCCACCTGAGACTTGGTAATTTATAAAGAAAAAGTAGATTAATAGACTCACAGTTACACATGGTTGAGGAGGCCTCACAATCACAGCAAAAGGCAAAAAGCACATCTTATATGGTGACAGGCAAGACAGAATGGGAGCCAAGTGAAAAAGGAAACCACTTATAAAACAAGCAGATCTTGTGAGACTTATTCACTACTGTGAGAACATTATGAGGGGAAGCTCACTCTCCCTTTGTCTTCAACTTTGACTGGAAGCTTCCTGAGGCCTCTCCAGAAGCAGAAGCTGCCATGCTTCCTGTACAGCCTGCAGAACTGTGAGCCAATTAATTCTCTTTTTGAAATGAATTACCCAGTCTCCAGTATTTCTTTATAGCGGTGTGAGAATGGACTGATATGTATGGTATTGTGAGTTTATGTTTCCTTTTGCATTGCTGTAAAGCAGTCATTAGGCTTTCCAAAGCATCAGAACATGTGATGTGGGCAGACTCATTCAGGAAGGCTCACGGAGGCAGTGGACAGAGTGCACGAGAGATGTTGTGCGTGGTTCTAACAGATGTTGAGCTGGGATGCTGACATGTACAAGGAACCAGATTGTGCCAAGTCAGAGTCATTATATCCAGTGATGAGGGGAGCCTATGGGGAACCCTGAAGGAGGCTTGAAATCTCAAAAGGACATGTAGACAAGGCCCATTCACATTTCACTGGCCCAACAAAATTTGGCAATGACTCTGTTGCCATTAAAAAGTTCCACAAATCGTGTACACCCAACGCGTCTGAAGTAAATCAGGGTTTACATGAAAACGTTACTTGACATCTTATTTTGGTGTGTTTTCAATTCTTCCTGCATCCTGGATCATTTTTCAAGTTAACCTTGGTCTCACCAGTGGCAGAAAAGAAAATCTCAATCCTGCCCTTCCCTAAAACTGACCGTGGCAGGGGGTGCCCTCCCATCTCTGAATCTCAGCACGTGTGAAAGAAACATCAACACACAAAGGCTGGGCACATCCACCACTTGCTTATAGCTGGAAATGTGGCCAGACTGGGCTCTTAGAAAGCAGGGAGGAGCCTCTTCATCTCCTTTCTCTCTAATCCGTGAATCAACAGAATTTAGAGGGCAGTGGCATAAGGTCAGGTGAGGTGGCCATTATCTTCTCACTTAGCACCTCAGTTAGCAGTGGAAGTCTTTTCACCTCTCCACTTCACATGGGTTATTTTATCCAGCTTTGTCTTTACTACCAAACAGTGAAAAGTGAAGAAAAGATAAAGGCTAACACTGGGTGTTTACTAGGCCACAGACATCGTCTGAGAGCATTATACGTATGAACTCCTAGGGATGTCTATCAGTCTTCCCCAGAGAGATCCAGGGCTTTAATGAAAATTCAAGGTAACCTCCAATCTACTCTGCTCAATTCTCTATGTGTCCCACCGTGTTAGGGTTAGTGGGATACCATCCCTTCAGATGGCTTAGAAAAAAATTCTAGGAATTCATTTCTTTATTTTATTTTATTTATTTATTTATTTATTTATTTGAGGTGGAGTTTCACTCTTGTTACCCAGGCTGGAGTGCAATGGCACGATCTCGGCTCACCGCAACCTCCGCCTCCTGGGTTCAGGCAATTCTCCTGCCTCAGCCTCCTGAGTAGCTGGGATTATAGGCACGCGCCACCATACCCAGCTATTTTTTTTTTTTTTTTTTGTATTTTTAGTAGAGACGGGGTTTCACCATGTTGACCAGGATAGTCTCGATCTCTTGACCTCGTGATCCACCTGCCTCGGTCTCTCAAAGTGCTGGGATTACAGGCTTGAGCCACCCGGCCCAGCCCGGAATTCATTTCTAATTAGAGAGTCATAAAATTTAGATGCCTCTCTAGGTTTAATGTGTCGACTAAAATAATAACATTCACAGCTTAATATAAGGTAAATCACCACCTTAATCTAGGAAATAGCTAAATAGTAAAAATAAGTTAAACCCTTGATGGGAAATACACGTCATATATGAATGAAAACCTAAAGTCAGGGATAATTCTACAGGGCCCAAGGCTGGCCTCACAAGGGTGGAGATTCCCTTTGGAAGAGCGAATAGAAAGACAGATTAGGAGAGGCAGATTCCACCATTATGCAGGTCTTGAAATTACTGGGATCAGAAGTTCCCTAACTAGAGAGTCATCGAATTGAGATGCCTCTCTCGGTTTAATGTGTTGGCCATCCATCTTGGGATGGTAAGTAGGCAGTGACTCTGTAAGTGTGTTCAACATATGACCAATCTGCCTCTGGGTTCCTCATTTAAGAGCAGTTATTCTATAGCACAGCTGAATTTTCTGTGATCACACTCAGAGATTGGGCAGACTGGCCAGGCTCTTATGCTGCATGATGTAATCCCAGCACATTGCAAAATGGGTGCTTTCATGCCATTTTATACCGTTAGAGACTTGCAGTAGAAATGAATCAAACAAAACAGCAGGAACCCGAAACTGTTGTTTCTGCAATGGAAAAGCAGCCTGGAATTTACTCCCACATAGTTTACTCATCTGAAAGAGCTGGCCCGTAATCACCGTGTTTACGCTGCCTGTCTGTACTCACATGATACTGAAGCTCGCAGCTCCGAACTGCTCACACCCCCAGTGCTTCCAGCCCAGCATCCAGGCTCTTTCATCTTCCGTCAATTATCTCCACCTTAGTTTCAACAGCTTAGCAAGCTGAGTTCATGAGACACAGAGTGGCTTTATCAGAATAATTCCGAGTGTGCAGAGAACGACAGAGAGACAAGAGGAATGCTTCTAAGACTTACTGGTTTCCTCCCAGGATTTGCTTGACTCTAATTATTGGAAGACCTCCAGGGGCCAAGACTGCCTGGGCTTGTCAAGGGATTTCTTTTTCTACCAGAGAACACCACCACCCAGACACTAAATCAGATGAGAGCTAACATTTTCACAGCAATAAATTTCTGAAACAAAAGAATGAGTTGGAAAACTTTCATTGCATTCTTCTTTTTTGGTGGAAAGAAATTATTTATAAGAACTAAATTAGGTAGAGTAAACATTTAGTAAGTTTTTTTCTACTCCCTATTTTTCTTGATTCTATCAGAAGCAAATTCCTCTGATAGTCTGCAATTTCTTTGTTTTGTTTTTCTGTGTGTGTGCTGTTGAGTTATTGTTTTCGTTGTGTTGGGAAGTTTCTTCAGAAAAAAACTCTTTTGAATATCAGAGTTTAAAGTATAAAATCTGGCATACAAGATAACAAATGCTTTTGTTTTTAGGTATCACAATATGCTCAGATGTGAGAATATGTGATCGCAGTTACAGGGACAGTTCTTCAAAAAGCAACATAAAATCAGGAGAGTTATTTTCGATTTTCTGTTCCATTCTTAGAATCGGGCTTCCTGTAAGGTGGTCTCATCTTCAGTCCCCTCTCCAGCTACGCTGACAACGTACGCTTGGGTTTGGAGCTCCATAGCTGAAGTCCTGGGTAGAGGAGGGGTGCTTGTCTCTTCCTCCCCAGAGTGTTTCTCATTCTGTGGCCAGACAGCAAGAAGAGAGGATCAAATTAAATAGACGTACATTAGAGCAAAATTAATATACAACTAAATGGTTAATTCGCATCCAAAGTATTTGTAGCACTAGAAGACAGTGTTAACTTAAAGACTGACCATGAAATACCTGGAGAGAGGTTCCTGAAAAGGCACCAAAACTCCTGTTAACTTAAATTAAAGGGTGTAGATGATGCCTTTCTCAACAGTATGTGCAGTTAATCCTCCAGTCATCTTATACCCCAGTCCAACCAAAATGTCGCTGGTATTTTTGCAAAAACCAGGCTCCGATTTTGGCAGAATGGATTAGAAGACTTTATTAACCACTCTGCCTTTATAGTAACTGATTAATACCATATAAAAAGCAAATCTTTGTGAAAGCAGCATCCAAGCCTTCAAGTCAAATAACACTTATGCCTGTTTCGCTTCTTTTTAAATATTTTATTCTCACACTATTGCTTTTCAAGCTATATAATTCGGCAGTAAAAGACAATTGGCTTATAGCTAGGTCCCTGACACATGCTGTACCAAAATGATCACATGAAATAGATGGTATTTTAAGCTTTTATGATTAACTTTAATTAAGTTTTGCTTGGCTGTCATATGAAAGGTATTTGAAGTCTTAATTGCATTTATTTTGTATTTTTCACATTATTATTTCTTAAGAAATAATATAATATTAAGTTAAACCCCTGGTTTTATTCAACTGGTGTTCTATTTGGGAATGCATTGCAATATTTATAGAGTCTAATAGAAAAGGATAATGTAACAGGCCATTAAAGGGTACACTGTATCAGAGATTCCATCTCTGCTAACACCTTGGGTGGGCTGGCATGAAACACAAATTGTGCTATTAAATCCGGAAAGATTTGAAGAAAATCCGGAATGAATTCTAGCTATTCAAGACTAGCTTTAAATGACTTTTAAAAATAAAAAAATCAAACATTTAAATAAGTTAAATATCATCTGTTTAACAGATTGATGTCATGTGAATACATTAGAAACTAGAGAATTTCAGATCCTAAGACTTCCTGCTATTCAATACCACTCATGGGTGTATAGGAAGATTGACATCACAGGGACCCACAAACAAAACTGATGGAGAAACGGCTCATTTTTGAAGAATTTCTTTTTCATTCAAGGAAGGGTGAAAGAGACAAAGTAATTATTTGTTGTTTCTTTTTGTTTTAGAACTTCACAAAATTCCCAGTTTATTAAAGCAGAAAGATGGTGTCATTATTGTTAAAAATTAAACCTCTTCATCATTCCTTCTTGACCACCATTGGGCCTTGGGGAGCTGAAGTTTTCTAGCTCTTTCTGTGGCTGGAACTGTGATTTTATAATCAAAGAATGGATCAAGGAATGGCAAGCTACCCCTTGGCAGCCCAAGCCCCTAGAGAAGGGTTGCATGGCTAAGTGTGGAAGGAGAGAGGGCTGCTTCGCGACGTCTCTTCTAGTGGCTCCTTTCTCCAGCACAAGACAGACTGGCAGCTCTTCCCCAGGCCCTCCTCCAGCTATCTTCCCCACACCCTTGACCTCCTAAGACCTAACTCCCTTCTGCTAAACACTGAGAAAGTGTAACCTAGACTTAACGTATTTCTGAGAAAGCTCCATCTATGACCCTTGCATAGTCAGCAGAGTGGTTTGGAAGCTACAGTCCACACAGGCCGTCTGCTGTAGTTGACTGGGCTGGACATAGTACTTCCAAGTCCAGTTCTCATGTTTATGAAGCCAGTAGCACCCCCTACAGATGCGCACCACACCCTATAGCCACACTGAGGTCCGTACCCAGAAAACTCCCCGGGGGAAACAAATAGAGATGCCCAGAGAGCCAGGCCTCAGGTATTCAAGATGCAACCGAAAAGGCTTGATTTTATCTCTTCTCTGCAAGATATTTCCTTTGGACCGAGACTCCACAGTGAAAAACGTTTGAATACCAAAAATCCTTTTAAGGCCTCAGAGGAATAGCGAAGGCAGAGTTGTGAGGCAGCCAGGGCTCTGAAGTTAAACATTTTAGCGGGGTAGCTTGGCTCCACAGTGCATGAGCTGTGGGGATTGCAGGTGCCATTACTATAGAAACAGAAAACTGCCTTCGCCTCTGAGTAAACAAATGAGTGCGTGTGGCCAAAGTCAGGGACTCCTTCTGCACCTCGCCTCACCAGCAGGTCAGAGCTTCCCTGGATTGGATTCGACTGTCAGCTGGGTGCCGAACTGAGGACAGCTGCGGAGCCAGAGAGAGAGGAGGGCTCAAACTGAGCTGGTGGGATTGCACCCATGTCTGAGACACGCCTTGCCCCTCTTGTAGCAAGCTGTAAATCTCCTCTTGTTTGAATAAATGCTGGATGAGGCAGTTATTTTACCGCTTGGTCAACCCACAAAGAAGAAAACCAGGCCAGACACAGTGGCTCTGCCTGTAATTCCCATGCTTCCAGAGGCTGGGACTGGAGACTCATATGAGGTCAGAAGTTTGAGACAAGCCTGGGCAACATAGGGAGACCCCATTTCTATAAAAAGAAAGAAAAAAGGAATATCGGCTCAAATGTTTCACAAGCAAGGACATAGATAAAATTGGAAGTCGGGACAGCATCTCTTAGCCGAGTGACTCTTATGAAGGACAGAAGCCTGGGGGTTTGCACTGGAGTGCACATGTGTGTCCTTACAGGGAGACACACAGGGACTGGCACACAGAGTATGCTCCATAGAAATTGTGGCTGGAGATGAGGTGGTCATGGATGGCTGGCCTAGTTCCGAGCAGGGACTGTTACTTGTTGGCCTCTCAAGTAACCTTAGGTAGGAATTGGCCGATTTTTATTTAGCAGATGAAACTTGCTGGAAAGGATAAATATCCAGACAGATAGCAATCTGCAGCAACTGCCACACAAAGAACGGTCATAAGTCTAAACTTCATTAGATTAAAAAAAGACACAGCATGCATATCGAGTTGAAAGCTAAGAACCATCTCCTCTCCCATACAAAGTGTCAAAACGCACTTTGTATGGGATATGCCATAAGAAAACACACAATGATTAACAGAGTCTTTGTACATCTGCAGTTAACTTTAAGTTTAACACTGGAAGCTTTTTTAATACAAGCATAAATTAGTTTTGAGTTCTCAGTTGGGGGGGGGGCGGGGAGTAAATAGGTCCAATATGGAAATTCAAGGCAAACAGCAGGAGAGAAGTTCCAAGTGACAAGGACGGGAGATTCGGTAAACAGCCAGCCATCAGTTATCAATAATACCCTGGCATCCGTGCTTGGCTCTGGCTACATGCACCCTACATGTTTTATTCATATCAAGCATTGGGATATTATTCTCTTTTAACAACTGAACTATACTTGCCAATTCATTTTTTAATCTGTGGATGAGTGCAATTCTCCAATTTGTAGAATGCGTTTGCCAGTATTTCTACAACTATGGCTGTTGAAATTTCTGTATGTGTATTTTTTGCTGACCCTTCAAGCTTCAAATATTTTCAATACCTCCTCCAGGATTATAAAGAAATGAGGCTTCCAATAGGAATTGATTGTCAAATAGGTTCAACAATATATCATTTTTATCAATAGCATATCAATCTTAGCAAGAAAATAAAATCCTCTGCCTGCATTTTCAGTGCCCTGTTGATAACTGGCCAGATGGAGTCTGAGCCAGGGCTTAGGTAGATTTTGAAATAGGTGAGTTTCCTAGTCTTTTCTTACGAAAGCAGTTCTCTCATTATAAATTCCTTAGCTTTGACATAAGAGGCTTCAGAGCCAAAATAAATACGTTTTTGATAATGGGGTAGATCACCATTTCTACCTGAATGGAAATTGTGAATGTTTGAGCCAAAGGTCCCAAACTTTTCTGCAGGCAGTTTCCACACCAGATCCTTAAATCCTGAAACAAGCCTGAGCAAAAGAAGCATCTTTTGTTATTTCCTCTACCTGTTTATTTGACTTCACTCTGCTCTAGCATTAGCAAGGCGTCACACTGATTCTGGAGGCGTGTAACACACCCTTTAACTCTGCCACCCTCAATCAGATGCCTTCTTTACTCAAGAAACAGGAGTGGCTGGAACGCTCCCTGCCAGCCTGTGCCTCGCCTCAGGATGGATCAGCGGCAGGGGTTTGGGGTAACTATTTCTCCAGGCCCAGGCCTGTCATTCTGAAGTTGGCTCCCTAAGGAGAATCCGGGATCTAACTCTCTCGGAGTAATTAAGTGTCAGGCCCAGAAGGTCAGGCAGCACCATCGTCTCTAGCCAAAACCATTTGGAACCATTGCTCTGAGATTTATGATTTCATTGCTGGCCAAACACCGGGACTCCAGCTATCTTAACTCATCCCAGCCACACTCTGAAAAGCTAATCTCTGTCTTTCTAGTGGCATCTCTTCATTTGCAGAGTATCACGCATTCTCAGCATGCAGCTTACCAATTATGTTGGTTGAAATTACTGATGCCAGCTTGTTGCAATGTCCATAAATTGTGGCTTCCTTCTTACCCCTCTTGGAATAACTTTTACTATAACCTATGAAGGCGTTATTACAGAAATCACTGCAATAACATGTCATATTTTAACTACTGATGTATTTTTAGCAAGAGCATTTGAGTGAGCTAATGGCATCTTCTTGTTAAACCAGATGAAAAACTGGCTACCTGGGCACTCCACAGTTAAAGTCTTCTCCTGAGTTATCTTGCAGATTTCCTCCTAAAAGGAAACAATGATCAAACCTGTTTTATTCTTGCAACCAACAAACCACAAAATATCTCATTTGTATTTCTACCCAACTAAACCATATCAAAATGGCATTTTATACTTGAATGAATACCAAGTTGAACAATCAGCTCTCAATAGTTTACACAGTTTCTTTAGCTCCTCTCTTAAGACTAATTACTATTTTCATTAATGGGAATAAAAGTATTAAGCTAAAAATGTAAGGGGAACCTACAAGAGAAATAATTATCCCAACAAATTTTAAAATTAACAAATTTAAACAAATCAAAATTGAACTTTAACTTGTTTTAAATTTAAACAAATTAAAAATTATCACAACAAATGTTAGTACTCATTTTTGGATTTATGAGACCATGAAGATATGCTTCTATCTTATATTCTGAAAGTTTTATGGCTTTATTGCAATTTTTCTTTTAATACAATGGAACTAATTGGGCTATGTTGTAAGATAAGTGTCAATTTCATTTTTCTTATACAAGTATTCAGTGTTCTTATCTCTATTTTTTGGGAACCTAGTCATCTCCCTGCTTCCACAGCCGCTTCTGAAAATGTACACATTTTCTCATCGAGCTGCTTACGACTGTCCTCTCCTTTACTACCCTGCCTTTGTTACATCAGTTTCATAATAATTCTTGATATTTGTTAAACCAAGTCTTCCCGCTTCATTCTTCCATTTCATGAATGGCTTAGCTATTCTTGGCCCTTTTATATAAAACATATAAATGGCCAGTTTTATATAAACCTTAAATTTAGCATTTTAAGTTCTACCAAAAACCTATTGGAATCCTTATTGGACTACATTGAATCGATTTGGGAGATCTGATATCTTTAAAACATGAGCCTAGACAACTTATATAGATAGGAGATATCTGTCCATTTGTATAAGCCATTTTGAATGGTGACCAATGAAGCTTTAGGATTTCTTTTGTTAAAAAATAATCCCAACTAATTTTAGTATTTTGTTGAATTTATTCCTACATTATGTAGGAATAGATAGTAGTATATGAAACAGACTTGTGATATTACAGTAAATGGTCTGTTTTTTTAAAAAAAGTAATATTTATTAAAATTTTGCAAATACTTTAATAAAATGCAGTACTTAAATTTTAGCCTTAATTTTAAACAATAAATGCCTACCTGCCATAATGCTCTAGGTGGGTCTTGAAAGTGCAATCATATCAAATGAAAAGTCATGTTACTATGAGATTAACCCAATGACCGAGGGAGCCAATGGAGCCAGCAGCTCTAGAGGTCAAAACCGAATGCCTATGGTGCTTATTTAGGCTTTCATTAGCATTGAGGCTCACTGTATCATCAAAACACTGCATATGTTTTTGCTGACCAAATAAACGGGTACCAGTTTGCAGTGATACAAACAAAATAAGCTGTAATTTGAATTCTAATTTTCACATACAGTTAAAGAAATCTAAGTTTCAAAAACAATGAGATTCTATTTTTCTCCTGACAAGGATAAATGGTGACAGGAGTACAGAAAACAACACTTCTCATTGACTGGTGCCAGTTTTGTAAATTGGCACAAACTTCTTAGAGAGCAACTTAGTAATTTCTATCAAAATGTAATATGTTCAGACCCACTGTCCTGGCAATTCCACTATTAGAAATGTACACCACAGATATACTCTTAAACGTACACAAAGAGTATAAAACAAGGATGTTCAATGTAGCTGAAGTGTTCAATCTTCCTAAATGGACATCAGTCAGGAGATGCACAGCATTGTGTATCCATATGAAGCACGCTTATACAGATGAGACTAAGATAGACCATATTTACAGATAGTAAGTAAATAAAATAAAAAGCAATGAACATAGTATTCTCCTGTGGAGTTTACTTTTTAAAAAAGATGAGATAGACAATGGGTGAGTGCTCCAGAGAAACAGAACCAACAGCATACAATAGGATACAGATATATATATAAAGAAATTGAGAAGAGAGGGAACGAGAGAGGGAGTTTGAAGAATGAGCTCATACAATTACAGAGGCTGGCAAGTTCAAAATCTGCAAGGAAGGCCAGTAGGTTTGAAATGCTGGCAGTTGTTCATGTTGCAGTCCTGAATCCAAAGGCAGTCTGGAAGCTGAATTCCTTCTTCTTCTGGGGACATCTGTCTTTTCTTGGAAGACCTTCAACTGATTCAATGAGGCCACCCACATCACAGAAGGTCATCTGCTTTGCTCAAAGTCTATTGATTTAAATATTAATCGCATCTATAAAATACCCTCGTAGCAGCATGTAGACTGATATTTGACCAACCAACTGGGTGGCATAGGCTAGCCAAATAGACATACAAAATTAATCATCACAGATAGTTAGGTAGATAACTAGATAGATAGGTAGGCAAAAGAGATACAGAGCAAGACAGAGAGAGATACATAGATAAAAGATAGCTGTATATACATATATAGATAGAATACAGATAGTGTATTAGTTCATTCTCATGGTGCTATAAAGAAACACCTGAGACTGGGTAATTATGAAGAAAAGAGTTTTATTTGGCTTACAGTTCTGCAGGCTCTTCAGGAAGCATGGTAGCATCTGCTCAGCTTTATCATGGTGGACGTCGAAGAGGAAGCAGGCAAGGCTTATATGGCTGGAGAAGGAAGAAGAGAGACAGAGTGGGCAGGAGCCACACACTTTTCAGATCTCATGAAAACTATCATGAGAACAGCACTAAAGGAGAAAATCTGCCCCCATGATCCAATCACCTCCCACCAGGCCCCACCTCTATCACTCAGGATACAAATTCGACATGAGTTTTGGTATAGCCTAGGAGATACGGTGTGGCCCGTTGCTCCTGGGCTGCAAACCTGTACAGCATGCGAACGTATGGAATACTAGAGTCAACTGCAGCATCATGAAGAGTATTTGTGATTCCAAAGTAAACATAGCTAAACAGAGATGATGCAGTAAAAATATAGTATGAAAGACAAAAAGAGAAGGTGTATCTGTGTATGGTGCTCAGCTTACTCAGCCCCCACCCCAAACCCTCCCCACCCAACCCATCACTGAGACCCATAGCACTGACTTCTAGTCCCGGCCCTTCCTTCCATTTCCCATGTATCTTTTTTTATTCTGGCCTCTGTGGTCTCACCTAATGCAAATAACCTTTTTCTGGTTTCTCTATTGTTAATTCATCTTATCCAGTGATGATAGGTAAGGCTTTCTCAAAGGTACCTTGCAGTCCGTCCCTTCTTTCCTTAGACCCTTCAGTGCTTCCCAAAGTTACACCAAATTAAGTATAAATTGCTCAGTCTTGCATGTCAGAGCCTCCACCATATGGCACCAACTCCCTTTCCAGTCTCAGTTCACACATCTCCTCTACAAGTGCCAACAGGGTGGCTCACTGCTCATCAAAAGCGGGCTATGCATATGGCCCGATGCCTTTTTCTTGTGCTGTCACCTCACTTGGTGAGTTCTCCTCCACAATGTTCCCCTAAAAAACTCGCTCTTCTTTCAAAGCCTGTCTGATATTCCACAATATTCACAAATTGTTTTCTGGCTGACCCAACAGGATGTGTTCACCTTCCCATCTGAATCTCTACAGATGTTCATAGTACCTCTTCTGTCACGCTACACTCATCCCCTGGTGTAGCCCATGTGGTGTTAATAGTATCTGCTTTGCCAGATTGTCATCTTAATGATGGCAGAGCTTCAGTCATATTCTTCTGCATACCCTCTATGGTATTTAGCACAGCCACGTGCATTTTAGATGTTCTTAATTATTTGTCTAAATAAGTAGTAACAGTGAAATGACTTGCTTACTATCTCAGCACTGTTCCTCACCATTCTTCTCTTAAATAATTGGTTTTTCAACTGGGCTTTTGACTCATAGCTCTCCAACCCATTGTCTACCTGGTGCAAACGTCTCTTTCCAAACACAGGTCTGATCACGCTGACCCTGACTGAGAACTTGGAACGGCTCCCATTGCCTGTAGGATGGGCGCAAAGTCCTCAGTATGGCACACAAAGACCTCTGTATTCTGGCTACTGCGGTTTGTCTCAGCAGTCCTCCCTCCAACCCTGTTCTTGCGACATGCTGTTTCCAGTTCCAGCTGTCACACCGCTCCTTTCCCCACATCTCCGGTACCTTTGCTTCTACTGCTGCCTCTGCCAGGAACACCTCTGCCCAGCCCTCACCACCTGCAACAGCTGTTTACCTCTCTGCACTGCACAAGGAGGGCCCTGGCCTCCCACACCGTGAGCCTTCTCTGCAGATGCTGCTGTCACAGCTCCTATAATATTTTGCTGTGTTGACTTTTCATGTCCAAATCCAACTACTCACAATGAACACAGAGAGCAAAATGGACCGTTTTAGAGTCCTTTGCATTTCTGATGCCTAGATAGTGTCTGACAATGGAGGAAGTTAACTATCTTGCCCAATGGCTGATGAATGGATGAATCCAAACCAAAAAAAAAAAAAAAACCCAGTCTATTCTAGTTATCCATTAGAAGAGCAAGATGTTTGTTTCATAGATTACATATGTCAGTGTTAAAATGCCACCATCAAAACCTGTTTATTTTGTGAGACCTGAATATCTGACGAGAGAGAGACCAATTGAGTGTGTTGATTTTCCGGTTTATTGCCATTTCAGTTTTATATTTAAAAACTTTTAAAACCATGTTATATTTTTCCCTGACTTCATCAACAGGATATTCTGAAAATGTTACTCTCCTTCTATACTGGAGTTATCATGATGGGAATACGTGTCTATATGAGTTTTAATTAATTTATGACTGTAGGTACCGTAAAGGAATCACCCTCTACTGTGAAGCACCACACTTCGTCTTTCTCTCTGCCTCCAGCAAGTTTTTTCTTTTTTTTTCTTTCTTCCCTTCCCCTCTTTTCTCTTCTCTTTCCTTCCCTTCCCTTTCCTTTCCTTATCCTCCCTCTCTTCCTTCCTCCATTAATTCCCCCTCCCTCCCTCCTCCCTCCCTCCCTCCTTTCTTCCCTCTTTCCTTCCTTTTTCTCTTTCTTTCTCTCTCTCTTTTCTTTCTTTCTTTGTTTTCTTTCTTTTTTTCTTTCCTTCTCTGTCTCTCTTTCTTTCACAAGGTTTTGCTCTGTTGCCCAAGCTGCAGTGCAGTGGAGGAATCTCAGCTTCCTGCAACTTCCACCTCTCTAGCTCAAGTTATCTGCCCACCTCAGCCTCTTGAGTAGCTTGGACTGCAGGCATGTGCCATGATGCCCAGATAATTTTGAATTTTTTGTAGAGAAAGGGTTTTGCCATGTTGCCCAGAATGGTCTCAAACTCCTGGGCTTAAGCTAGGTGCCCTCCTTGGGTTTTCAAAGTGGTGGGATTAGAGGCGTGAGCCACCATGCCCAGTGGCAAGCAGGTCTTCTATTTCTTTTCTGTTAGGATATCTACTTGAGGCTTCTCTCCACGTTACCCTTTCACTACTTCTCCATACTTCACCTCTGTCCTGCACTAATCTCATGACTCAAGAGAGCTCTTGGGGAAACCAGAAAATCAGAGTTGTTAAATCACATACTGTCTCAGCCCATTTGCACCGCTGTAACAAAATGCTATAAATTGGGTAGCTTATAAATACGAAATTGTATTATTCTCAGTTCTGGAGGCTGCCATCAAGACCAAGACACCTGCCGAGAACCGCCTACCTATCTCACAAGCATCCATCTTCTCACTGTGTCTCCACGTGGTGGAAGGAGTGAGGAGTGTCTCTGGGGTCTCTTTATGTGGGCACTAATCTCATTCACAAGGGATCTGCCCTCATAACCTAAGCACCTTTCAAAGGCTCCACCTTCAAATGCCAGTACATTAGAGAACTTGGCTTTAATATGTGAGCTTGCGGAGAACAAAAAGTTCAGTCTATATCACATACCTAGTCAGACATTTCTTTCTCAGTAGGTACTGTCCTGAGATGAGTGTATTTCTGTCTTCTGAAAAAATATGTGTGAGTGGAACAGGAATCGATTCCTTTGTGTTACAATGCCTGGTACATATATTCCTGGTTTAAGCTTTGATCCTAATTGTTAATGCTGTCAGCGGCCTGACCATTCAGGGTTCACGTGCCATTGGAGAGAGGGGATTCCACATGATCTATGGAAATTGTTTTACATTTATATTTACATGTTGTGGCCTGACCCTAAAGAGTTGGAATGAAAAAATGTGCAGAAGGGCAAACCTCCAATTCGACATGCCCATTCGAAAAGAGGTTATCACTGAAATAAAAGCAAAGATGTCATAAAAAATAAAACCAAGCAAAACTGTCAAAATAGCACCAACAGGAATTAATAGATTAGAGGTGACCAAGAATCTACAAAGGCAAATTGTGGGGTTATGAGTAATGGAATACAAAAGGAAGTCTATACCTGTTGTAACAGCAGAGGACTTAGTAAAAAGTTAACCTCATTATCTTTAGAAGGATCAAGAAAAATAAACAGAGTTAAGGCATGGTTGATATATATAACATGCTTAACAAAATAATTTGCTTTCCAACAAAAAGAAATATATGTTCAGAATCTTACCTCCCCACGTGTGTGTACCTAATCTCAGCTGGTCCACCCGAGACCCCCTGAGCACCAACCCTAGTCCCCTGTGTGGCCCCTTATCCGCTCCGACAGGATGAAAGAAAACATCAGGAACCGGGAAAAACTCGCCGAACTGCAGGCGCAAGTGCGCATTGGTGGGAAAGGAACTACTCACAGAAGAAGGTGGTTCATGGAACAGCCACAGATGACAAAAACTGTAGTTCTCGCCTGTAATCCCAGCACTTTGGGAGGCCGAGGCGGGTGGATCAGGAGGTCAAGAGATCGAGACCATCCTGGTCAACATGGTGAAACCCCGTCTCTACTAAAAATACAAAAATAAGCTGGGCACGGTGGTGCGTGCCTGTAATCCCAGCTACTCGGGAGGCTGAGGCAGGAGAATTGCTTGAACCCGGGAGGCGGAGGTTGCAGTGAGCCGAGATCGCGCCATTGCACTCCAGTCTGGGTAACAAGAGCGAAACTCCGTCTCAAAAAAAAAAAAAACAAAAACAAAAACAAAAAACAAAAAAAACTTCAGTTCTCCTTAAAGAAGTTTGGGGTAAACAGTATCTCTGGTACTGAAGAGGTGAATGTGTTTACAAACTAAGGAACAGTGATCCACTTTCACAACCCTAAAGTTCAGGTGTCTCTTGCAGCAAACACTTTCACCATCACAGGCCATGCTGAGACAAAGCAGCTGACAGAAGTGCTACCCGGCATCTGAAACCAGCTTGGTGCAGACAGTCGGACTAGTTTCAGGAGACTGGCTGAGGCTCTGCCCAAACACTCTGTGGATGGAAAAGCACCACTTGCTACTAGAGAGGAGGATTATGGTGAAGTTCCAGATCTTGTGGAGAAGTTCGGTGAGGCTTCCAAGAATGAGGCAAACTGAATTGAGTCAACTTCTGAAGATAGAACCTGAAGGAGTTACTGGGAGCTGCTATTTTATATTATGACTGTGTTTTAAGAAATTTTTGTTTATGGATCTGATAAAATCTAGATCTCTAGTATTTTTAAGCCCAAGCCCCTCAGACACTACAGCTCTTTTCAGCTTTTTCTTATACACAATTCATTCTTTGCAGCTAATTAACCTGAAGAAGCCTGGGACTCAAGTTTGAAACAAAGGTTAATGAAGTTCTTTGCCTAGTGTACAGTTTTGTTTTTTATTTCATTGACACTGATCTGTATGCAGTAAACAAAATTGCTTATAGAAAGCTAATCATGGCATGGAATGTGGCTGATAACCTTTGGAATTTGATTAAAGATTTAAACTCACAGTGTAGTGTAAAAAAAATAAATAAATATACGTTCAGAGGAAGGAATCTGTCCAAAGGAAACATGCAGCAAAGTTAACACTGAAAGGATTCACGGCAGACCCTAGTCTCTGAATGGTAAGAATTAATATTGACCAGGCGTGTACTATATGGCGGGCCCCAGGGCAAGTGCTTTAGGTGCCTGACAGCATTTCATCTCTGCTAGAACTTCTGAGGTAGTCACAAGCATTTTACGTATCTAAAGGTGAGGAACCAGAGTGATTCAGTTCTGTATTGCCACAAGCATTGCAGGTTTTTAGTTAAATAATCTCAGTGGAAAAAGCAATCACTGTGCTCAGGAGTGTGCAAGGAGAAGCTGTTTTGGTTCAGGCCTCACGCACCAGGGCGGAGTCGGCTGAAGTAAATACAACCAAATGTAGGTAGGCCAGTCACCGGAGTTTAGGGGACAGACCAGGTGGCAGCTCTCCCAGGATGGCCTTAGCTAGGATCTGGAGCAACTCAGGTGGGGTCCTCATATCTCATCCTTCAACAGCCTCGCTCAGACATGCCCTTCTGTGGCAATGGCATTGAGAAAGATTGAAAGTAAGAATGCGCAGGTGCATTTTCAAGCCTCCACTAGCATCCCATTGTTTACAGCGAGTCATAGGACCAGGCCCAGAGTCGGAGTGGGTGGGCATGGCAAGGTTACCTTCCTGAGGGTGTAGCAGAAGGTGGGACGAAGAAGGGCCCCTGATGCAGTCTATCATGCTGTAGATGAGATCAGTCAGGTCATCAACTGCTCAGAGGCAGAGCCTGGATTCGAACTCAATCTTTCCGATGCAGCCTCTCCCTATCCACAGCTACAGGAACCAGGAGAGGTTACAGCCCACGGAAGAGCTCTTGATGTATCATACTATGAAAGTTTGCAAGTCCATGGGTAAGTAATGTGTCAAAAAGAAAGTATGGAAACAATGTGATTTTAAAGAGGTGGAGTAGAAAGTCAAATTAAAAAAGAAAAGTAGAAGAAATGAAAACCAAGTGTAAGACCTTAAAGTCATCATGATAACAGCCTGGGACTACAGGCCTCTATGTTTGCAGAAGAACAAAGGTGACCTGGCAGGAGAAAAAAATCATCTTATGAAAGTAATAAAAAGAGAAATGAGATAAGGGTGAACATGTGAGTTTACAGTATTTATAGTTCACATGTTATTAATTTGCTGTGTCTAGATTTTATTTTGCATTAGTTAGGAGAAGTCTTGAAAATGTTCATGATGTAAATAGATTTTAGAGAACAAAATGCTATATGATGGACCTTCTTGACATTCACTAACAAACACACACTTTGCATATTATAAACCCTTTTAGGAATCTGGAGAATTAGTTATAATAGCAGAGCCAACCATCTAGACTAGCCAGGTGACCTGAGGCCCCTTCTGTTTCCAGGATTTTGCATGCCTTTGAAGGAAAGAAGATAGCTAAGCTAAATACATATATTCGATGACTCCTTTCTTTAGAGCAATCCTGATTGTCCATTAGAGTGGTGACAGGGATGAATAAAGTTAAAAGCAAAAGGGGGTCTTCGGTGTGCTAATTTGTTTAAAGTAGATTCTTTCTGAAGAACCTACCAAGGCAATGGCAGCCACATTGGCAGCTTCAACACAGACTCAAGTGAACAGGTAGCATTGTTCACAGCTGACAAGTGACTCTGAATTTAATTTTATCCTCTGGCTAAAGACTCCATGTCTTCTCTAACAGAGCCATTTGCATTGCAGGACTAAGCTGAATATCACAACATTCAGGAGTATTAGTGTCCCTGTCACTTGTCCACATTTCTATCCTGACTGTCTTGCTGTCCTGATGTTTGGCCCTCAAAGTCTCCGACACTTCTTTTTTGGGTGTTTTAGAGGCCATACAGGAGAGTGGGACTCTTTCTTCATGGCGGTGGCCGCTCAGGCCGGACAGGAATGTTCCCTGCGAATGGGAGAAGGGTTTGGAGGAAACACAGCTTGTCTCGGGACGTTCAGGACCCTCTTGTGACCACAGCAGTTGTTTTCAACTAACTTGTCCAAATTCACTTTTGCTTGCCATATTTGCGTTGGTAAACATAGCAGTAAGAGTAAAAAGTAACCATTTTTTTGGTGCTAAATTGGCATTTTACCTACAAAAGCTTCTTTAATTCTCACAACAGCCCTTCCAGAAGCCATCATATCACATGCTTTTCAAACAAGAATACCAGAGGCTGAAGAGATTGAATAACGGCTCAGGGTCACCAGCCTAGGGCTTTGGCAGAGCTGACCTTCCATTTTAAAAGTTCGCTCTTCCTCCTATGTGAAACTGCCCCTTTTCTTATTCTAGATTTTGTTCTTATACCTTAACTTGGGAAGATAGAGCCATAGGTCAAGAAGGTTCTACTAGTATGGGTTTTCCGTGGTTTTGTATTCACCTCGACAACCTCTAAAACGTCAAACTTTCTAGTGGAATAGGGTCCAGAAAGCCAAGTCTCAGTTCTGGCTCTCTGATTTAATTATCCACGTGATCTGAAGCAAGCCTCTGGCCTAGCTGGCATCCCTGCTTCTAGGAATGAAGTTAGTAATCTTTGCCCTGCCCACCCCACGTCTCAGGATGTGCAGGGAGGACGAACAAGGATAAAGCCAGTGAAAGTACTTTGCAAACGGTAAAGTAATGCACACATGCCATCATGATTTCTGCAGTAATAATCTCTTCAAGCCTCGGAACAGCTGGGTCGTGTTCTCTTTGCAGAAAGGACGCATAGTTGGGTAGCCAGGCTGATATCACTCCACCTTTCCAGAGTTTACCCTCCCGCTGGCCGCTGCTTCTTTCCCATGCATGCTGATGATTTATCTTTTAAAAGCAAAACAATGCGTCCTACCCACTTCCCTGTTTCCACCGCACTGGTTGCTCCGTGCCTGTGTGTTTTTCTATAGCATGCAAGGAATGAAAACCAAATGCAAGCATCACCACCAATCAACACATGCTTACGTCTCTTGCAAGTGATTCTTTTCTTCTCTCTCTCTCCCAGAACTCAAAGGGCACAGTTTTTCTTTTCTGAATTTTTCTAAGCCCTATGCAAACATTTCGCTACGTGTTGCAGATAGTCTGAACATAGGGGCAAGCAGTAACTGTTCAAGTGATTGAGCTTTTTAAAAATTATGAGTGATATCCTCAGGACCTTGGTAAAGCACACTGAAAAATCTGTTTACCCTAAAGCTACTTTGTTTAGAAACTGTCCTTGACTTAATCTAAACCAGGATACAAGCCTCCCTTCTGCCCATTGAGAAGAGTGGCTATGGGGTAAGCAGCTAATGCCCCCACTGCTGGCACTGAAGGTTTCATGTCCCAGGAAATGCCTCAGGACTGAGCAAACAGGACAGTTAGACACCCCAGGAGTGGAGCTACCCCCTGCCTGCATCTGTGCCAACCTGCTGCCCCATATTTTTCATGGGTTCCAAGCACAGTGAATAATTATCACCTTTATGTTACTTGTACGAAGCCTTTGAGAAAAGCATTAAAAAAAAAAAAAAAGAAAAGAAAAACCCAATAACTTATTTTAGCTCTTTCACAAAACACTCTGTCCCCCAAGTAAGCTATGGTTGAACTTGAACAGTTCACACTGCCGGAAGACAGGCCTCAGCACTGCTGACTGTCGCCTCTGAAGCCACTCTTGGTTCTGGCTGCATATTTTGTATTCAAACCTCTTGATAAATTATCAGCTGTTTTTCATGTTTGTAGCTCTCCCTGAACAATAAAGCAAAAACGTTTGTCATCCATAAAGTACAGCTGCAAGAAGTGTGTGGGAGTGATAATTGGATGACACTCCAGGAAGGGGGAAAATGAAAACAGCTGTTCCAAAAGGACACGGTGTTGTGCAGAAGACAAGCCGGCGGCCCAGGAGGACCACACCCCCGGTGCTCACTGGTCGCAGGCCACGCCGGCTACATGCCCCGTTTCTGCAGCCACAGCTGCTCTTGCCCCCTTCTCTGAATCACGCCTGGTGCCAGGAGGGGCCAGCTGCAGCTGGATCGAGGTCTCACGGCCCCAGGCCACACCCTGCCCTGGCCCCAGCAATGCTCTCTGCTCACTTAGGCAGCTGGAGGTAGCCTGAGGGGGAGCTTCACTTCTCTTTCCAGGAGGGCCACCAAGCTAGAAAAGGCCAATCGCCTTTAGCCCCATGAGAAGGCCCATTTGACAAGTTCCGCTTTGATTCAGGGAGAGTTTGGTGCGCACAGCGACAGGCAGCTGTCAGGACAGGGCCTCAGGCAGAAAGACGGGGGGAGCACAGATCACCATGAAGGCAACACCACACGTTTGATCCTCTCAGCCCTGCCCTTCCCACTCTCAGATTTCCCTCACACAATGGTGGAACTTAGAGGAGTCCGCAGACAAAGAAGCATTTGTGCACACTCAGGCTCCTCTGCAGAGGCGCTTCTCAAGCCCAGTCCCAGAGGTGGAAAAATTAGCCCAGGCCTTTCTAAGCTTTTGAAGTAACACCCTAGACTGTCAGCTTAGAGATCAAAACCAGAGACGGCATCCCTACATTTACACATCTCATGTGCAAGGGGTGTGTGTGTGTGTGTGTGTGGTATGAGTACGTGTGTGTATGTGTATGTATATATGTGTCTTGTGTATACATGTGTGTATGTGTGTAGAGTACGTGTATGTATGTATGTGGTATGCATACATACATGTGTGGTGCGAGTACATGTGTATGTGTTTCTGTGTATGCATATATGTGTGGTGTGTATACATATGTGTGTATGTGTGTAGAGTGTGTGTATGTATGTGTGGTGTGCATACATGCATGTGTGTGAGCACATGTGTATGTGTTTGTGTGTATGCATATATGTGTGGTATGTATACATATGTTTGCATGTATGTGTGTGTAGAGTATGTGTATGCATGTGTGTGGTGTGTGTACATATGTGTGTGTGGTTATGTGTGTGTGTGTGTAGTATGGGTTATTCTTTTTAAAAAATCTGTGGAGGGGGAGGGGAACATTACACATGGGGGCCTGTCAGGGGCTGGGAGGTTAGGAAGGGATAGCATTAGGAGAAATGCCAAATGTAGATGATGGGTCGATGCGTACAGCAAACCACCATGGCACGTGTATACCTATGTAACAAACCTGCACATTCTGCACATGTACTCCAGAACTTAAAGTATAACAAAAATAAAATAATCATAAATTAATGAATTAATAAAAATTAAAACTAGGGGCAGCCTCAGTGGCTCATATCTGTGATCCCAGAGCTTTGGGAGGCCAAAGTCAGAGGACAACTTGAAGCCAGAAGTTTGAGACCAGTCTAGGCAATTTAGCAAATCCTGTCTCTACACAAAATAAGTATGATTTTTTTACAAAAAGCCAGGTCAGGTATGATGGCTCATGCCTGTAATTCTAGCACTTTGGGAGGCTGAGACAGACGCATCACTTGAGGTTGGGAGTTTGAGATCACTCTGACCAACATGGAGAAATCCCATCTCTACTAAAGATACAAAGCTAGCTGGACGTGGTGACACAGGCATGTAATCTCAGCTACTAGGGAGGCAGGAGAATTGCTTGAAACTGGGAGGTGGAGGTTGCAGTGAGCCAAGATTGCGCCATTGCACTCCAGCCTGGGCGACAAGAGCAAAACTCCGTCAAAAAAAACAAACAAACCTATGGAGGATGCTGACTAGTCTTTCACGATGAAAGTCTGAACACCTTAAATCTGGAATTACATATAAGGCAAAATCTGGAAATAACATGAATATGTTATTTAGAGGGCAATTTAGAAAAGCGCCGCAGGGATTGGAGAAAGGAGGCATAATATAAAAGGGAGAAAAGGAAAAGGGGGAGATTTGATTTGAGCTGCTGCTTCTAATGTATCCTTACCAAAGAACCGGGAGATGAGGAATGATATTCACACCTCACCACGTATCACTGAGTGAAGAGCTTCAACCATGACAACTCAGATCTTACGGGTTCTTAGGTCATTAGGCCATACATAGAAAACTACTGCAACAATTTAGAAGAAGACAGCCCTTGTGTGGCCTAGAGAAGGCTCTAGATATCCCTGGGATATGTGGCCAGCTGCAGGGAAACAAAGGCAGATCAAAATATAATCTTCCAACTGCCTGAAGGTATGTTTTTGTCCCTAGACCAGCATTTCTGACCTTGGCACTATTGACATTGGAACTTTATCAGTCAAGATCTGTCTTAGTCCATTCAGGCTGCTATAGCTAATTATCATAGACCGAGTGTCTTTAATAGCAAATATTTATTTCTCCTATTCCTGGAGGCTGCAAAGTCCAAGATCAAGGGGCCAGCAGATCTGGTGTCCAGCGAGGGCCTGCTTCCTTGTTGGTAAGTGGCCATTTTCTCACTGTGTGATCTCATAGCAAAGGGCAGAGACAGAGCATGAGCTCTCCTGTCTCTCTGCATAAGGGCACTAACCCCACTTGTGAGAGTTCCCTCCTCTTGACCTAATCACTTCCCAAAGGGCCTTATCACCAAATACCATCACATTAAGGATTTAGGCTTCAATATATAAATTATTTTGAGGGGCCACAAATAGTCCATAGCAGGGTTCTCAGAGAAAGAGAAACATATACTTATAGATATATATTTTTAATTTTTAATTTTATGGGTGCATAGTATTTATGGGGTACATGAGATATTTTGAGGCAGGCCTACAATGTGTAATAATCACATCAGGGTAAACGGAATATACTTCTGAGTGTTTGGAATAATCCAGTTATACTCAGATTTTTTTTTTTTTTTTTTTTTTTTTGGCGGGGGTCTGGGAGAGTCTCACTCTGTCACCCAGGCTGGAGTGCAGTGGTGTGATCTTGGCTCACTGCCACTTCTGCCTCCTGGGCTCAAGTGACTCTCATGCCTCAGCCACCCGAGTAGCTGAGACTACAGGTATACTCTTATTTTTAAATGTGCTATGAATTACTGTTGACTGTAGTCATCCTATTATACTATAAATACTAGATCTCATTCATTCCATGTACCTATAGGCTTATACTCACTAGCTATTCCCACTTCCCCAACTCCCCACTTCCCACCTCAGCCTCTGATAACCATCACTGTGATAACTCCATGAGTTCAATTGTTTTAGTTTTTAGTTCCCACAAATGTGTGAGAACATGTGAAGTTTGTCTTTCTGTGCTTGGCTTATTTCACTTAACATAATGTTCTCCAGTTCCATCCATGCAAATGACAAAATCTTATTCTGTATTCTATACATCTGACTAGTTGCCCATCCTGGGATCTCAGGTTTTACTTTTAAGGCCTTCAACTTATTAGGTGAGGCTCACTACATTATGGAGGGTCATCTGCTTTATTTAAAATTAGCTAATGGTAGGTATTAACCACATCTACAAAATATCTTCATAGCAACACCTATATTCATGTTTGATTAGTAACCACTTTTCTAGGCCATTATGTATCATCCCACAATCTGTTCTGCGTTAGCACAGTTAAATGTACAGAATCCAACTAGTGATGCTTGTGCTTACAGAGTCTTATATTTTCACTCAGATGCTATTTTAACACATCGAAGGTTAGGAAACAGAATTAATATTCCTATAAGTCTGCAGCAAGCAGGACGTCAACGCTTGGAGAGCAGTAACAACGAGTTCTACCTTCAGGTACATCTTGTACTCCTTGCTGGAGACAGGAACTTTTCTCCTGAGACTTGGAATTAAAAATGAAATAATAATATAACCAAAGGTGAGATTTGTCCCAGAAGGCTCAATTAACCTGTTCAATCTGAGCACTGAGCTTAAAAGCAGGGCCCTACTAAATACTCTGAAAAAGCTTAATATCACAATTTTATTTGATATTTTATTAAATGGAATATTTTTACTTACTGAATACATAAAACTAGCTTTGATAGAGATGAAGGTAATTTGACAAAGTTTCACTTATCCTAAATCATATAACTTTTTTCTTTTTTCACTGCATTGCTATTAACAGATTTTTATATGTACCCTTTTGATATGTATATATATATAAAAAATGTCCTGTGCTCTTCCAACCATCTGGTGTGAGTGACACATGAATGGCAAACTGCTATTTAAGGCATTGAATGCATTATCTAAAACCAAGCATGGTTATCTTCTGCATTGTTAATTTCCTGCTGTGCCTGTGTAATTCCGGTATTTTCTTGGTCATGCACAGCTATATAGCAACTTACAAGCAGCCGTTATACTTTTTTTAAAGTAGATAGTCATTTAATGGTCTGTTAAGTATAAAATTCTGGGGCCAGCAATAGAAAATGAAGACACCAAAAGGTTAATAAGACATTGTTTGTAACTGGAATATGCTTATTTATTTAGTCACTTAAACTAGGCAAGAAAAAACATCCAATTTGGAATTTTGACCCACTAAGCAACATGGTAGGATATGGGAATTTCTCTTTAGCATTCTCCTTTGCCCATTAAAACAAAAACAAACAAATAAATAGAAAAACTTCCTCGCTGGTTTCTTAAGTGGGCTGCATCTTCTGTCTGATTTACAGTGTGAGCAGCTGAGAACCAGATGCTGAATGTGGTATTGTGAAGTGCACGGGACGTCCGAATTTCTGGTCCAGTAAATTGTTCATTTTGCAAATGTAGCTTTAAGAGGCCTGTGTAGACCCAGGCAAGACGAATATTCTAGGTTCATTTCTGAAGGAGGATTTCTTTGTTTTCTCCAACCCAACCCACCTGGATGTTAATACGAGGCTACTTCCCAAAAATAGATGAGTGATGACAACTTCTATCCTCTTCCAAATGTTTAAAGAGAAATGGATCTAACTGGAGAGAGAAGGAGCAGCCAAGATGTTGAAGGATTCTTTCTTCCATCCTAAATCTTAATACTCTCTGTGTGGCCCTTTTCATCCAGCCTTAAGACAAAATGAAAGTGATGCATGTATCTTTATGCTCTGTGCCAAATACAAATACATGCTCTGCCTCAGTTTACAAGGACAAACTGCCAGTTTAGAAGCTAACCTCACACACTCAACAATAAAGTGAAAGCAATATTCATTATGAGGATGTCACAAATTAGTTGTTCCATTCACTTTGAGCTTTGGAGTTGTCCAGCTCTTAGTATTTGCTTGGGGAAGTTAGCAGATCACAGCCCCATCTATTCTTTGAGAAGCTTCATTCAAACAAGTTGGGGTTTTTTGTTTTGTTGACTGGTTGGTTTGCTATACTTTCCATTAAATTTAAGAGCAAACATTTAACCTTATGCTTGCAAAAAAAAGTCAAACAGAAATAAAAACAGGTTTGGGCTGATTCTGTGTCAAGGTAAGCATTTTGCTTCTTAAGACAGCAAATAACCGTTTGGTAATATTTTGTTTGCCTAGCCATCATAGCTTGATGGTGAAAGGTGAATATCCTTGGCTTGGATGCTTTGCATCATTTTTCTCATTTATCTCTCACAAGAAACTTGAAAAGCTGACCTAATTCTTCCCACTTACCAATATACATACTGCGGCTTCTCCATGAATGTCCCATTAATAAGAAGAAATATTTAAAAACACATCTGATCATCAAACCCATGCTCTTGCCACTTACTGAATCTGGCATACGGTTTATTAAAATTTTGAATGATAAGCTCTGGCCAGGCCAGTCACACACTCAGGAACCCAATATCCTTCCAACTCTGAGTCAGAAGACATTAAATGTTACTATAGTTAATGCAGATTACAATGTTGAATGTCTAATTTTAAATATCTTGAAGTGGTGGAAGACAATGACAGCTTGGAGAGAGGCATGAAGACTGGACCATGAGATGATTATGAAAAGTGTCTTTCCATAATGAAACTGAGAAGCATGAATCAGTCAACAGACTAAATCTGGACTATTTTAAACAAATATCCCATTCTAGAGTCTAAGCTCCTTCACAGAGTGTTGTGAATTGTTACCTGGGCAAAAGTTTGTTAAGAAGCATCAACAAATTCAAGGCCTACAGACTCAAGAAAGTTTCCACCAAAACCTTTCAATGACATCCTCTCTTTCTCTCTCACTCACACGCACATTCCAAACCAACACTGTCAATCCTGTCTGTAGTTTAAAGCTCCATCATGTATAAAAGAATAAGAACCACCCTGAGTGCAGGAAATATCTCTGCTCTGCTCTTTGCTGGGTTTCACCACCAAGACCAGTTCCCAGCTTCCAAGAGGTTTTCATAAATATTTACTAAATGACTGAATTAGTGGGTTCACCTATGAATAAATGTGTTTTATGTCATGGGATTCAATGTGCTTCCTACCATGATTTTTTAAATAAATGTTTAAAAGGATTGATAGTCTGAAAATATAAGACAAGATTTATCTCTGGCTAGAGGAGACCGTAAAACCTATTAGACATCAAGTAAATGCTTACTGAGTGAATGAAAAGATAAATGGAAATATGTGAAAAGGATTAGTCATACAACACAAGTTATCCCAAGAGAGTTGCACAAGAGACCTAGACCCACCTTGTAAATGAATCGTTGGCTATAGTAAAAAGCAAAGATAAGAAGGGCCTTGTAGGTGTGCCAATTTTTCCACTGTTGCTCAGCCATCGCCTGCTGTGTAATGCATAATTGGCTTGAGTGATGTGGAAGGAGGGGGGATTCTAATTGTGGAGAAGTTAATGATGCACGAAATAATTACCCAGAGCCTTTTGCATTGTGTTGTTTCCATTTTATGGTTTTGGGGAAGAGAATGTGACATTCATCACCATCAGATCCAAATTCCTTCAAGATGATAAAAATGTAATACCTCTTGACATGAAAGAATCTTGTTCAGCAAGCTCCTGTGTGGTAACTCCTGCCCAAACCCTGGCCCTTGTCATTCCTGCCATGGGTTTCTTCGTTTTAAGATACTTTAACCATCTCCTTGCATTTATGGTTCTTGAATTTATAAACGATTTTGTTTCTTTCCAACACTTTATTTCTTCCAAAATAGTACCCAGCCAATTTTCTGTTTATCATAGTTTCACTATTTTATATTTCCCACACGTCTTGCCAGCATCCTAGTGAGGCATATACCCTCAACCCACACGCATTAGACAAACTCCTACAAGTTAGATTCCTTTCTTAATGTGTTAAATAATAATACAGTCATTAATTCTAAAACTATCTTATGTTTTTTCCAACTTCCTCTTTTCTTTAATTGCTCTGCCTCTAAGCTCAGATTTCCCAAGTTGCTGCTGAAATGTGCGTTTTCCCAAGATTGCTTTATTTTGTGAGGGATCACTACTAAAAGAATGATACAATTCCCCTTTGCTTCGGTACTCCCACTCAAAGCTGAGCAAGAAGAAGTTGAAGTAAACAGAAGCAGGAGATATCCAATTTATCAGGAACTTCCTGATAAAGAGAAACTGGCTCTTCAGCTGGAAAGAGTGTAGACTCTCTTTCACTGCAAACCTGGTGGTTGGGAAAGAAATGAAAATATCTCAAATAATGTAGGAGAATTTGAGTACAGCATCAAAAGTCCTTGGGAAGTTGTCTCTGTTCTTATGTCTTTCCAGGCCAGAAGCCCACAGCACAAGGCGTACTCATTGCACAGCAGTGCCCAGTGATACACACAACACTCTCTGAAGATGCAGGTAACTAACACACTCATAAATAAAAATAATTCAGTCTGACCAGAAAGTGAATAGGAGATAAATAACCTCATGTTTCCTCAATTTTGATATTTTCATGATGACAAATATTTATGAAGTAATTATTTCAGAACAATAGGTTTGAGCTTTCCAATTTCCTTACCAGTTCTTTCACATTTATGATAGACTCATCAATAAACCAATCGTTCTTACTTAAAATACATCCTGATAGTGAAAGCTTACCAGACAAATGACATCCTGATTCAGAAAAATACGTAAAACGTAGACAACTTACTGTAAATGCTTTTAAATCAAAAAGGATGTTTTCTTTTGAAACGTGTATTCTAAATTCTAAAATGTCAGTTGGTTATGGAAGTCGGTATGCCACTGGTCAGGATGCTGAAGAAAACTGTTTGAGAAGAGCTGAACATAAGCTTTGGAATGTCTTGGTGCTTGATAGCATATTCACCTTCTATTGTTTGCGACAAATGGCAGCTACTCAGGTTGGAAGACATTGATCAGGACACCATGGTGTCCAGGAACGCATTAGGGATAAATACAGGCCATCATGGTGGGGAAAGTGTGAACACTCAAATGTATGAGAATTCAAGGAGGAAAGCTGTGGTGGTGAAAATCTACAATATAACAGGGTATTGAACTAGTGTGAAAAATGATTTGGAGGGAAGAAGATACCCCCAGCAATCATGTAATCTAACTTCCCATTCATTTGCAGATCAACCAGATGGAAAAAATAAACCGAGGCAGAGATGCCCTCCTCACCCACTCCCTCATGTCACAGAGCCAGTTTCGTGGCAGAGCTGGATGGAAACATGCTTCTCCAGAGTGCTAACCCAAAGTTCATTCCACAGTTTTGTGCTGTCTGTCAGAAGTGAGAAAGGAGATTTCCATGGCTCATTTAAAATACAAGATGTATAATACAGAATTGGGAATATATACATTTCTATTTTGAAAATCCCACTTTCTCCAAGCATACACTTAAATCACATCCAAAAAATGAGAAGTACTGTCTTTCTTTTTTAATGGTTTTCTGAAATGGATCAAAACATCAGGCTTTGTTTATAAACACTGAATTCCCATTGTAAGCTGGAGCCCTTCTCCCTCAGTACTGCTAGTCATAAAAAATATGTCTCTAACCCTTTAGCTATGAGTTAACCTGGCATGGAAATTTACTAATGTTTCAGGGCTTTTAAAAAGCCAGTTAAATTTTTATTGCTTTAATTCCTCTGTAATGCCGGACAGCATGGAATGAGATTTTGTGGACTCTGCTGTCATCCCTGTTATATAAATACCCAGGTCACAAGTATTTGAGAGGCAGTTCTTGTTTTAGACATTTCCTTTTGGGATTACAAATGAGAACGCCCCTATACATAGAATATCCTTGGGTAATTATGATTCCTTGGTCTATAATCTAAAAACGATGTTCTAATTTTAGTTGAGAGTACTAAATGCAAAACATAAAGAGAGTGATGGGAAAGGGGAAGCTTTTCCAAGTCTTCCCATACAAAAACAAAGTCGAGGAGTGAAAAGAATAATGTGAATATCCTCCTCTCCACAGGTTTTCCATTTTCTTTTTTCTTTTTTTTTTTTGTTAATGTCAGGCTTATTGAGGTAAAATCCACATACAGCCAAGCTCAATCCTTTTTGATGTAGAGTCATAAGAATTTTGACAAACATACGGTAGTGTAACCATCACAACAGTTAACATGGAACATTTCCATCACCCCAAAAAGTTCTCTCATATCCACTTGGAGTTAATTCCGGTCTCCAGCCTCAGCTATTGGCAGTCTCTGATCATTTCCTATCCCTACAGTCTTGCCTCTTCCAGAATATCTTATAAATGAAGTTATACATTGTTTAGCCTTTTAAGATTGTGTGGTATTTAAAGAGACAGAAACCTTCGCTAGAACTCTGGGAGCCACGATGGTCAAAGAAAGGAGACCTTAAAAAAAAGACTAAAAAGTGTGGCCAGAGAGGTAGAAGGTACACGGAAAGGCTATCTTACATTTAAATAAAGACGTGCAAACATTTTGAGAACAGGATAAATAGTGATAGAGAAAGAGATTGTGATAGACAGAGAGAGAGAGAGAGAGAGAGAGAGAGAGAGAGAGAGAGAGAGAGAGAGAGAGGAGAGAGAGAGAGAGAGGAAAGAAAGAGAAAACACTAGGAGAGGAGAAAAGAGAAGAGAGAAGGGAAAGCAGAGGGAAAGGAAAAAGGTGTAGAGAGAGAAAGAAAAGAGAGGGGATGGGAAAGGAGGAAAGTGAGGAGGGGAGACAACAGGAGAATCAACGTTGTCATACTATGATTAGGGCAAATGAACAAATGCAGCAGGAGTTTTAAGAAGGAAATGAAAGTAAGAAAGTAGGACTGCTCAGTGGAGGCCAGTCTACCAGGAGTTACATTTCTCTCTTTTCTTCTAAGTGCCTATGGCATTTTTCCCATCTTAATTATGGTTCTTAGGAACTCTCAACTGAATTATAGAGTTTTATTTAATGTCAACATTTTGACATTGACACTTACTATAAGGTATGGAAGATGGGAGGTAGTGCATGAGTCATCCATTCAATTAGATCAGAAAGTCCTTGATGGCAAGATTTTTTTAAAATTCACCTTTGTACCCATCTCAGGGTGTAGTATGGTGCCTGCTGAAGGGTGGGTGCTTACCAACATGTGCCATATGTCTGTGAGTAATAAATCCATTGATGAAAGATGCAGACAGAAATTCTACTTTAAAAAACAAATTTGCATGCAGACTTTCAAAGAATAAATTTCATCATTAATTTCTTTAGAAGATTACTTAAATCCTTCACTTTGTATTATCTTTCCCCTTTTTCTGGCTCATGTAAACAATGACATAACTCCAAAATTAGTTAACGGTAAACAGGAATCAATACTAGACACAGACAGATGAAGGTACCTCTGAGAAAATGAATCATTAGGGTTTGTGGACTATGAAATTATGTAGCACCACCAGGCATATGCCACAGAGCTTCATGCACTGTTCCTTCAATAAGGCATCATTAATTTCTGGAACTCAGTGAGTGGGGCCCACCACAGATAGTCATTTGTTTTGATGTTCTCCAATTACATGATACTACTAGTGCATTCACAAAAATAATGCCACTGACCTGCCATCAATTGGCCGTGCACTAGCGCCAGCTTTCAGCAGAGCGCAATGAATTCACTTACCATAGAAAGGCAGCCAGCTCAGGCTGTGGTCGGCAAATACCTTAGTCCAAGATGATTGTGTAGGCAACTTGAAGAAAACAACGCTGACGCCCTCATCCCATAGACCACTGCCTGCTAAGTTGGCTGTGAAGCTTTCTGTTGCTTTTCTGTTTGTGGGGGAGAGGGGGTAGAGCGGTGTGAAAATAACCTGCCAAAGCATACAATCCGAACAAAGTAGACCATCATAATTTCAAAGGTTCTGTAAGTTGGACCTATTGACATCATGGAGTGACAAGCTTAGTAACAGATCTAATTGTTTCACATCAGTCCAGAAGAACATTATGGAAACCAGAGGAAACGTTTTAAAAACATGTCTTCAGGTTTTATAATGTTGTCTTTAAAAAAAACAAGTTTATCCTAATAGACTTCTAGGCTAAACTGCCTCTGAAAATTATTTTTAGTCTTTAGATGTGTGTGTGTTTGTGTGTCCGTGTATATGTCTGTGGGTGGGTATGTAAACAAATGAAAATTTTTCTGCTTGACAATAAAAAAAAAAAAAAAATCCTGATCCTCCCAATCAGCCCCTCAAGAAGTAAGAGAGTGGAGCACCCAGCTCCCATCGGACTGAAATGGGGAAACCCCAGCCTACCTCGCCCTCCTGCCTATGCTGTGACTTCCGCCAATGTTGGGAAGTAGACTGCCAGCGAATGGGTCTTTGGAGCCTTGGTTTTAGACAAGACAAGTGCTAAAGTGAGAAGAATGCAGTTTTCCCAAAAGGGAGTAGAGGGTCTCATAGTGGAACACTCATCCCAGAGTCTGAACACGTCAGACAAATAAGCGAGTCTAAGAAACGGTGACGGGGGCAAGTGTGAACTGATCTACATTCACCCTCCACTGACCCGGCGCAGAGAGAGCAGTATGTTCCTGGGTTGGACTATACAGGTTGCTTTGGGCAAAACCCAGACACGACTAGAAGTGAAGTAAGAGATGGCCCGTGGCAGAACCCGGCGTGGCTGGAGGAACATGGGCAAGAAGAGGTAAAAACTGAGCGGATGATTTAGGATCATACATAAGACAAACACAATTCCAAAGGCCCTGCAGGTGTGTTGAATAAAGGGGATGGCATGGCATGGGAAGGTCACTGTCCTCCAAGCACTATAAGTGCATTACTAGTATTTTTGTTCACAGTGCCCCCTAAAGTTGATTTGCTGCTACTCACTATTAAACCCTATAATGAGCTTCCTGTCTTGGAGAAAGCTGAATTATGACATTCCAAAGTAATTTCAATGTTAAGAAATGTACTGGATTAATAGCGTCACCCAAACATGCATGTCCACCCAGAACCACAAAATGTGACCTTATTTTGAAATAGATTTTTGCAGATGTCAGTAATTGAAATGAGGTCATACTAGACTAGGGTGGGCCCTAAGAAAATGACTGTCCTTCTAACAGGAGAGATATGAACACAGAGATACATAAAGAGGGAAGGCGATGTGAAGACAGGTGCAGAGAACACCATGTTACTGAGGAGATGCACCTACAAGCCAAGGATACACCTATTGCCAGCAACCACCAGAAGCTAGAAAGAGGCAAGGAAGGATGCACCCTGAAATCTTCAGAGAGGACACAAGCCTGCTGGTACTGTGACTGCAGGCTTCTAGCCTCCAGGACTCTGGGACAATCAACTTCTGCTTTGTGAAGCCACAGTCTGGAGTGCTTGGTTATGGCAGTCACAGGAAGCTAATATAAGAATGAACCCTGAAAATCACCCAACTCAAGATGTGAACAACTGTACCCTGGATGAACTATTGAAATAAGAGTTACAATTAAAGTAATAATAATATTGATCACATATCAAAGAAAAATGCCTTATCTTTAAGACAAAAAGAAGAATATCCCACAGAATGGATGGCATGTCTTGGCAGGAAGCAGCGTGTAGGCTTCCCAAGTACGTAGGATGACTAGCGGAAGTTCAGGTGGACTGTTCGGCCCAACAATGAACTTTCCAGGACTGCCTTTTCTCATTGCTAAAACAAGATCAACAAAAATTCTCATTGTATTCATTTCACATACTTTTTTTCATATAGACATTTTAACATCAAATGAGAAAATATTTTGGACAAGTGGTCAGTAAATCATATCTCTGCACATATTAATTGCTTTTATTAATAAACTTAAGATTGTTTTCTGTTTATTAATAGCATTGACACCTTGAGGATGATAATTTCAGAGATGATTGGAAATGATAACTCTTCAACTTTTCTGTAATAAAATGTTCAGCCTGAATTGAAAACATGAGTGAGAAAACTAAGTACAAATAGATGTTAGCAAACATTGAAAGAGAAAAGATTTACAATTAAAAGTCAGTTTACTTCTCTAAGCAGCAATATGTTTCACAGATAAGAAGTCTGCAGGATGGAGCAAAAACATGTACTAAGATTAGACAGGGAATGATGTGTTAAAATTGTGAATAAATGCAGAGTATGCAAACACATGGCCGTGAGTGCACACAGTTCTATAAAAGTATTGCATGCACCCTACATGTGTCTTTGCTTGAGGTATTCTCTAAATGTCAGGAAATACCAGGAATCTCAACAGTCCTTGTGAAGAAAATATAAGGATTTATTTCAAATCCAGATTAAAATGTTGTACACATCCTTTTGCCCATCAACAGCACTCAGCACCTTATTTCATATATTTTAGCTGCCCAAGAAATATTTTTAACTACATTTATAAGTGTGATTAAGTAATGAGATGTAGGATTCCAAGATAATCCACACTAGCCCTCCCTCCAAAAAAGCAAAGAATATATTTCCTGAAGACTAATTGCAAATCTTACATATGTTAAAACGTATCATGTTAAATCAATTTACCATTCCATCAAAAACTGTAAGAACTAGATTGCCAATGGAAACAGGAACTCAATATCCCTCAAGAGAAATTTAATTCAATTAGTACTTACTGAGACATATATAACATTTTTTTTTAAATTGCAGCTCATACAAGTGAAAAGGAAAATTTTATATATATATATATATGTTTTCTTATAGTCAACATCATCTATTTACTCAGTCTACTTTTATTATAGTCAACACTGTTTATTATAATCAATGCTGTTTATTATAGTCAATGGTTACTCACTCAGAGCAATCACTGAATATAATAATCACTGGTTATTCACGGTCATTCATAATGCCCAAACACTGTTGTCTTTAAAATCTCCCTTGTGTGGCCTCAGACTCGACATCAGATTTCGCTTCAATACTGGTCTCCTTTTGTAGTCTAAGCCCACTGCATCGTATCAGTCCCATTAACTTTCATGCCCAACAAAATTGCACTCATTAAAAAGGGCAGTTGTGACAAGTAAAACTCCTCCATTCCCAACAAGGCCGGCCTTCAGCCCATCACCTGCCTTCCCACAGCCGGGCCTTCATTGCCGTCTACCCACCAAGTTCCTTAGACTGTGGCACTCTCATTCTCACCCTTGTAGCACAATCTTTTGAAAGTCTGAAGTGTTTTCCTCCTCATCAACTCCAAGGACCACCACCCAGTCCCCACGCTTCTCACTTCTCTGTGATGCTTGCTGTTCTCAACCCTTCATCCCTGAAACTCACACTTCCTGACTCCCAGCTTTTCCATCTCCAGCCTCCATCCACCCCGCACAGGCTCCATTGCTGAGCTGCTCTTCCTGAGACTTCGGATCTATAGTTGCCTTTCCCCCAGCTTCTGGCTTCAGCCCCATTTCCTTACACCCATCGACTAAGTGACTTACTATCCTTCCAATCTTCTTTCGTTTTCATTGAAAAGCCACACACCTCTGCATGCGAGATTGCCTGCATGCGAGATTGCCTTCAAAAGGACATTCTCCAGTATATTGCCTATTTTGGTAATTTCATTAAAATATTTCAGGATAAACAATGCTGAGTCCGTGTGTGTATACTTTAATTTTGATTTATCTATTTGTGTTGCTGTGTTAATACTTGAAATATATTAACCAGTAATCCATAATCTGTATAGTTACTACAGAAAATGCTTTAAATACCTTTATCTAAATTACACAGGTTTATTTATATAAACGATGGCAAATAAATTTGCATTGGTGAAATGCATGGTATTTGTAAAACGTTGTACAAAGCCTACTGTCCTTACACGATGAGTGTGAAAATATTGAAATCCAGTGATCCTAGCAGATGATAGCTTCAGGCAGCATGCCTAGGGTTACCTTCAGCCTTTTTCCTGCCCTCTGAACCCTCTCTCATCTTCTGTACCTCCCACTTCCCTCACACTACCCCTCAACCCCAACTACAAAGAGAGAACTCTCCTGAACTGACTTGGCCAATCCTAAAGTGAAGTTGCCATTGCATCAATCTGAGCATTAACCTTTCATGCAAAATACTTCTCAGCATTTAAAAGACGGAGTAGAGATATTTCTGGACTGAAAAATCTCTCCTAGACATATTTTTTTCCTTCCTGCTTGCTAATAATGTTTGCCCTTTGGAAGGATTTCAGTCTGATAGTTGCTTAAATTCATAACTACCTGTGCTGTAATAAAGATATAAATGCATAATGAGGTTTTGGTAGAGACAGTCAGGTTGTAATGAAGAATATGTGTAGCTTCTACCTGCAAGTCAGTTCCTAAAGGTTCCCTTCCCATTGGTGAATGTTGGAGTTGGCTTAGGTCAGCTCACAAATCCAATCAAAACTTCACTTGTTCTGAAGTCACCTACTATGAGATCATACAATTTCCCTTTTCTGTCCCTTCCCCATGTCCAAATCTTAAGATGTCTCACCTTCTTACCTTCCTCTATGGCAGACCCAGCCTGGAAATATTTTAGGCCTTCTCTCTCCCCAACTTCTAGGTTGTAGGGATCACATCTGCTTTGGCACTACCTTTGCCATTGGGCTCTGCCTTCCATTTCTATTACAGGGTGAACTGTATTCCCCAAAATAAAATGTTAAAGTCCTAACTTCCTGTGTTTCTGAATATGACCTTATTTGCAAATGAGGTCATTGCAGATGCCATCGAGTTAAGATTAGGTCATTAGGATGGGCCCTATTCCAGTATCACTGAAATTCTTACACGAAGAGCAGAAGAGACCCAGGGGAAAGACAATCATGAAGACAGAGGCAAAGATCAGAGTTGTGGTCCTGCAAACCAACAATTGCCAGGGGCCACAAAGCTGGGAGAAGCAAGGAAAGACCTTTCCCTAGAGGTTTTAGAGGGAGTGTGAACCTGCCGACACCTTAATATCAGCCTTCTGGCCATGAGAACTAGGAGATAATACATTTTTTTATTTTAAGTAAGTAGTTTGCACTACTTTTCCATGGCATCCTGAAAAACTAATACAATTCCAACATTGCTATTCCTATTTAGCCCTCAGAACAAATCAGTGCTCAGTAATTGCTCATTATACGAACAACTAATGATTGTGTGGCTATGAAGCTAATCCTATCCATCTCCTCTTCATCTCTGATATTAAAATGAGATTAATTTTCTTAACGTAAAGCTTTGACTTTCATTGTCATTCTCTTGCTCAAAATCTTTGTGGATTATCTCCTGCATTTAAGAGCAGAGTAAAAATTCTGAGCAAGGGTCTCCAAAGACCAACCTCCACTTCCAAATACATCCCTACTCCCTTCCCTTCCCTTCCCTTCCCTTCCCTTCCCTTCCCTTCCCTTCCCTTCCCTTCCCTTCCCTCCCCTCCCCTCCCCTCCCCTCTCCTCCCCTCTCCTTCCTTTTGCTTCTCCTCTCTTTTCTCTCTCTCTTTCTTCCCTTCCCTTCTTTCCTTTTTTTTTTTTTTTTAATGGAGTCTCACTCTGGAGTGCAGTGGCACAATCTCAGCTCACTGCAACCTCTGCCTCCGTCTCCCGGGTTCAAGCAATTCTCCTGCCTCACCCTCCAAAGTAGCTGGGATTACAGACACATGCTATTATGCTCAGCTAGGTTTTTGTATTTTTAGTAGAGACAAAGTTTCGCCATATTGGCCAGGCGGTCTTGAACTCCTGACCTCAGGTGATCTACCTTTCTCGGCCTCTGAAAGTACTGGGATTAGAGGCACAGACCACCATGCCCAGCCCAGACTTTTCCATGCATACTGTAGCCAACACTCCTAGACTCCCTGTCCTCCCTCCAAAGCCTCTGCCTCCACACCTGTAACCACGCTGCCCTCTGCCTCAACTGCCCTTTATCCCATCAGCATGGGTCAGGTCCAGTGCACATGCCATTTTTTGAGTGATGGCTTTTATGATCTACTCTCCCAAATAGAAATTACCATTTCTCTGCTTTCTGAGACCATCTGTATGCATTGTACCTCTATGATAACACTCAACATATTCTGTGGTATATCATAGTGAGTTATAAACAGATTCTAACTTCCTGACTAGATTCCAAGCTCCTTAAAGGTTTTCATTTTTGCACCCTGCATTACCTTGCATAGAAACTGATCTATTGCATAATATTGGTTGAATTGAATGGAAAAAGATGAGTCGAGATTGTTTCAGTAAGATTCAACTGCCACACGATAATGAAATGGCATCCATCCTCTCTATGAAAAGGTATCCACTGTCATCTGCACACTCAGTTCCAAGTAAGTTACCAAGTGTCAGATCAGATATCAGAGACGGACCAAAAAAAAAAAAAAAACATAAACAAAACTCACGTAATTGTTTGCCTTTCGGAAGATAATGGATGACTCCATTGTGTGTGTGTGTGTGTGTATGTGTGTGTGTGTGTGTGTGTCTGTACTTCACCTCCATAGGAATCATTGTTTCTGCCCTTTGTATCTGCTCTTCTCTACTTGTGACTCCTTAGTTTCCCCCTTTCATACTCTGCTTATTGCTTTATTTTCCAATGCTTAACTTCTCGAAATACATAAAGGGAATATGAGTGTGTATATATACACACATTCATATACATGAGTATAGTAATAAATATCCATTCACCATACACCTAAAATAAGATATGCACAGCTTCTTCTGTCATTAACAGATACAGTAATTATTCCTATCTAAAAATAGTTAATAGGAAACTGAGTCTTCATTGCAAAGACTGATCTCTCTCTACAATCCTGGGAATTATTTTGCTGTCATGCCACAGCACACAATCTGATATTTATTTTTGCACATTCAGTAAGGCTGGTTCCTACTTACTGACTGAATGCTAGTGTGTAAGAGTCCCTCAGTCCTTGCAGTGTTCAAGCTGGCCCAGTCACTGTAACACTGCGTGCAGCTGATTAACTGGAGTTCAGATACTTTCCCCCTTTATGCTCTGTGTGGCTCCTTGCACTATGAATTCATCCTGGCTCAGCTAATCTGTGCTGTTTCAAATACTCCAAGCAAAAGGCTTTAATGTGAGAACTATGTTAGTTTTTTTTTTTTTTTTTTTTTTTTTTTTTTTACAAAGTATGACAAATAAAAATAACTGTGGCAAGGCCCAGGAAATGAGTAGGAAGGAGGAAAAGAGAGTGTTCATAAACGTGCTTTCAAAAAACAAATTATCAGACTAAGTACTTTCCTTATGAAAGTCAGTGTTCAATGTGGACCAAATGACATCACTTGAAAAACAGTAAAAACAATTCTCAAAAAAAAAAAAAAAAGCAGTCCATCCAGCTTCCTCCTAGAAATATTAAATGCTCTGTGAAAAATGAACATTTATTGGGATTTTCTGTAATAAAACCACAGACTGTAAATTATAATGACTAATTCAGAATGTCTTTTAAGCTTGTTTCTAATCACTGAGTGATTTGACCTGAAACTGTTGTAGTTTCTCCTTCTCAGTCATCAATACTTATCATTTTAAATCGGCATCTATACTTGCCATATAAATTCCTCATATCTGTCTGACACTTGTGTATTTCCAAGAAAATTAAGAGTTTAGGAAAATTCAGCCTCAGAATTTCCACCAGCACTCTCAGAATACATAAGTACTCAGAGTTCAACTATAATGTTGACTTTTCTACTTTGTAAATTCTTATTTTGCTTTTACTCTAGCTTAGCCTGGGCAACAGAGCAAGACTCTGTCTCAAAAAACAAATGTAAATGTCTCTTACACTTAAACTCTGGTATATACCAAATTATTTGGTAATTTGTTATTACCAAATAAATAACATACTTAGAGTGGTCATTTATACCCTTAGAATTACTCATCAGGAATGTCACTAATAATCTTCCCAGAATAAATAATAACAAATAATATCAACAACGCACTCCCTCTCTCCTCAGCCCAGCCCTCTTGGCTAGGGGCTCATAATAGAATCAGATCCTGGAACTTCGTATGAAGCCATATGGTTTATTTTCTTCAAGTACATTTCTTAGAAATGCAATATCAACCTGACATTTGTTAATTCTAAGAAACAAAATATATTTCAATTGTACAATCTTTGCAAAAGAAATATTCTCATTTACCCTAGTTGAGTAGCTTAGGGATCATCACAGATCCCAGAAAGTCAGACCGGTAATTTCCACTGATATCATTAAGTCTAATCATTTAATTATATTCATTGTGTAATTTCCAACTTTAGTTTTTATCAATAATATAGTTTATAAATGACAAGGATGTTGATACTAGCAAAATGGTAGTAAAACATGTAAACAATGCTTAGATTTGAAACTTTTTTATTTACCTACCAGTAAATTAAATTTCTCAAAGATTTATCTGCCTACCAAACTAATTTTCAGAGATAATGAACATTTAGTTTCTGTTTTCTTAAATCTTTAAGAGATTGGCTTTACAGATCACCATAAACACACTGGTTTGGCCTCCACCTATATGTACCAATTTTCCAGCTCCAAAGAGCATTTAAGAAGAACCCAGCTTCTGCTTTACCTCCCCATGAGAATCTTAAGTCTAACTGAGAAATTGGAGTAAGAAAATACAAAATAAAGAGATACAGGGATTTTTTTAAGTTATATTCACACTTTAAAGGAAATTACATTTTCCAAAGATTGTTATACCGTAAACATTATCTATGAATTATATTATTCTAGGAAGACTATTGGTGACATTCCTAATGAGCAATTCTAGGGGAATAAATGACCACTCAAAGTATAATGGATAAAGTCACAATATCAGGAGACAGTGTTGGCAACCTCATTACTATACATTATTTAAACTTCAATGGCACCATACTTACATTTGTGCCTCTAAATTTAAATGCGAGTGGGGTACATTAAATTTTTTTTTCTGCAGCAAATTCCATTTGAAAGTATTGCCCGGATAAAACTCATTCCTGAGTCTAAAATGTAAGTCAGTAAAAGTCAAACAAAACTATAGAGATAAGCAGACACATTAATGAATGGCCATTAATCAACCTGCTCTTTTAGCATCCAACTTCAAGGATTATCCCCAAAATGATACTGCTATCATCATAAGTGAGGATACTTGAAAATCCAGTTTGATGAGGGATTTCAATTCTACATAACAACTGTAAGTCCATATTTTAAAAAGTGACTTATTCAGATATTTTGTATCATGTAGACCAAATATCAAGAATGATTGTTTTATAACTTTGATTTGATTTCCATATTGACACATATTTTGCATCTTCTATTTAGTACCTATCCAGGTATACCTTGGTTTATAATTCTTTCCAGTACATTACATTTCATTCTCCTTTAATTAAACTGTTAAATTCTTAATCCATTGGTGTGTTAGACCTCAACAATTAATACCAAATTTCTTCAGTTGTGCTTAAATACAAAAATTTCTGCTGCCTGCCTTTCTTAGCAATGGGTATAGTAGAGATATATATCTTTAGCAAAATCAAAAGTATAGAAAATAAAACTCTTTGAAATAGAAAAATAAGTACAAATGAAAAAATGGCAAGGATACAAATTGTTGCAAGTTAAAAGTAAATAATAAACTGCTTTGCAAATACTAAAATTTAAAATGAACAAAATGGAACTGATACTTCTGAAATGAACATATGGTATCTTACCCTTTAATAAATTGGTGTCAGTATCAACAGCAAAAATGTAGAGAACACTTAGTTAAAACTAAAGCCAAACTACACGCCAGATAAAATAAATTCAAACAGTAGAGAAAACACTCGAAATTTGTTTTACTTGTTTGTTCTTGTTTTTGTTCAGATAGTAAAAACAAGTATAATTTAAGGACCTGAAAAATCACACATGAAGTGTTATTAAAGTAGATATAACGTAAGAGGTAAATAGTACAATAATAGCTGTTTCCCTCTTTTTCTTAAAGAACATCACTGTCTAAAACATCAAATGAGTTCAAGGAAGCAGTACAATGAGTGAACTTTTACAGAGAAACCCCAAAAATCCACAGTCCCTTCAGCAATCAAGATATGTTCCTCAGCAGAACAAGGAATTTCACTAAGCTCCTGATAAAGGTAATTGATAGCCTATTTAAATGTATCTTACTACATGCTTATTCTCAAGGAATATGGTAAATACCAGAATACATTTATGGTGTGCCTTTTTCACTCTAAACATGTATGACTGTGGTGATATCTGATTCTAGACGTACACTTCACTAAAAATATAGACTGTATTATTGTGTACAAATACAACAAAGAAGAAAAGCAGGGAATAGGACTAGAATTATAACACACATGTGGATGCATGTGTGTGTGTATGCAGGTGTGTGTGTACGCACACACACACACAGAAAGAGGGCAAGAGAAATGATTTTCTTAAAGTTAACAACATTTTCTATGGTTGATCAGAAATGATATTAATCTGCACAATTAAAATTGGATCAAACTTGGTCTAGTAATTCCTAACAGTTTAGCAGTTAAGAATTTCCTCTATTATTCTCCTCGGAACTTCATGGTGTAAAAGGTTTTTAATCTTCCTTCTGAGAAAAACTGAATATATTTAGAATTAATTTATTTTCCATTATATCAATCAAAGACAAATGTAACTGAAATTACAGTAAACACAGAACACAGCCAACAAATGTTAAAAATGCTTGTTCAGTTAAGTACTGTTTATATTGAAATATTTAAAGGAGCTGTGTGCATGTAAGATTCTAAAAACCACTGTCAGAGACCATTTAATTTAGAATCAAGAGATCCTGATATAAATCTTCGTTCTCATATTTACTAGTGGTAAGCTCTTAAAGAAACCACTCAGACCTTCCTCAGAAACTTGTCACTGTCTCAGTAAAACTAAAATAAAGACACTGTCACACCAATATCACAGGGTTACTGTAAAACATTTTTTAAAGGATGCTGTATGTTTTATGATATATATATATAAACACCATACACATATTAGTATTATACATTTAAGTACTCTGATTAATATTTTTG
This sequence comes from Saguinus oedipus, assembly GCA_031835075.1. Classification (NCBI taxonomy): domain Eukaryota; kingdom Metazoa; phylum Chordata; class Mammalia; order Primates; family Cebidae; genus Saguinus; species Saguinus oedipus. The sequence continues at coordinate 8,504,628 of CM063169.1, read as the reverse complement.
GCTTATAGAAATAAACCATAAATGATGAGATAATTCAAATTAACGGCGAAAGGGACTTTTGCAGTTTTTTCAGCAAAGATCCTTGCAAAAGAATAACATATTATCTAGTGCAGGGACAGTATAGAAGTACATAAATAGCATTGCAGTAAAAAAGGTCAGGAAAGACCTACCCGTAAGATTCCAGAAACGCAATAAGCAAATTACTGACCTCACCCTTCTGACTTTGCATTTTGTGTCAATCCATGTGAAATAACAACTACAAAAACACTGTCCATACAAAATGCTATTACTAGTAACTATCATAATAAAAGCAGTAGTAACACAGATGTAAATGAGATAAGCGGTTAGAAAAACTTCAAAAATGTTGGCCAGGCGCGGTGGCTCAAGCCTGTATTCCCAGCACTTTGGGAAGCCGAGGCGGGTGGATCACGAGGTCAAATGATCAAGACCATCCTGGTCAAAATGGTGAAACCCCGTCTCTACTAAAGACACAAAAAATTAGCTGGGCATGGTGGCGCGTGCCTGTAATCCCAGCTACTCAGGAGGCTGAGGCAGGAGAATTGCCTGAACCCAGGAGGTGGAGGTGGCGGTGAGCCGAGATCGTGCCATTGCACTCCAGCCTGGGTAACAAGAGCGAAACTCCGTCTCAAAAAAAAAAAAAAAAAAAAAGAAAAAAAAAAAGAAGTGTCATTGGAAGTTAAGGCGTGGGTAAAACTGAACTGGAAAGGTTTTGGGTAGAGTGAGTAAATTTTTTCATAACCTTCCAAGAGTATTCTAGCCCCAGGGAAGCTGAAGACAGAGGCTGGGAATAGCAGAGTAAGGCACAATGTGGTGTGGTAAAAAGCTTGGTGCCTTCCCTATCGCTCTGTCCAGGTGTCAAACTCTGAGCAAAGTGAGGAGACACCTTTCCACACTCAACTTCCACTCTTCGAATTCAGCCCATTCAAGTGTTTGGTTATATCTAATTTGGTGCAGCTCTGTGTATTCAGATACAGAGAACTAAAATAATCCAGAGGAGGTAATAGAGACTTTCACTAGCATTTCTAAATAAATTTTGCTAAGCTATAATCTCAATCTGGTAACACTCTAAATATATTGAAAAGATAATTTAGTAACAGAAGAAAATGCTTATTAACAATCAATCTCGAAAAGATAGAACCTCCTCAAAACTCACATATACAGATGGCACACTTATGGCAGGATCACAATGAAATGCTAAATAAGCCAATTTGGGCATGATCTTTGATAGAGTAATTGAGTATTTGTCTTTGTAGGATTCTGATTTCCAAAATTACTCCCTCCCATGCAGACCTGAACATCATTCAGGCAACTGCTTAGCACTTAAATAGCTTTCACAGAAACAGATGGCAATAATAAATAAATCTGCATATCAAATACTTACTGGTAAAACTATAAAATTAAAATCTAAACAAAGTAGGTAAAAAAAGAAAGAAAAGAAAAAGATTAGCAGGTTCAAAATATAGTCAAAATAAACGCGACGGTTCTAAGCATTGTGAAGGCATAAGTTAAGAAAGATGTATTAATGTTTACATTTCAATAGAAGTGTATTAACCATGGATGGAGAGGAGAACTAGACATTTAAGTCTCCAAGATAGAATACATGTAGATGATGCACATATGGGACTCACGGTGAACATCATGTGTGGACGTCATGATCACATCTACACACTTACTTAACCTAAAGTAGCTAATCAAACAACAGTTACCAAAGGATAAATAGTTTTTTACTAAATAATACAATAACATTTCCTGCATTGTTTTGGTATCCCAGAATCTAAGAGAGTCAACATATTGGTTAGATAGCCATTTCTTTTACACCAAGACAAATTAAAAAATATTTAGATCATCTTACCCTTTCAAATGATGGTCTGGTGCATATGAGAATGTCATTTATTTATTTATTACTTCTTTATTAAGCAAAATATTTGAATCGATTTTACTTTTAATATCAAATAATGTTCAACACTCCATTTATACATCCCGATTTGAAATACAAAAGCATAGAGACAATTAACAATGACCTACCCAGTATAATGTTCATTTCAACCTGAAGTGAGCCATTACTAGTGTGAAAGTCACACAGCTTAAGCTTTTGGTCACTGGCAAAATGATGGCAAAGAATCCTCTTAGATTCTCTAAATGTGAGCAAATATTTACAATGCAGTTTTCACTGGCAGTATGGCACTGGGTACTTGCTGCCTAGCACATAAAAAAAAATGTAAGATAACTTTATGGTTTCTATGCCAATTACAGCTAAAAAGCAAGTAAACAAAGTCATCCTATCACATTTAGCTTCATGCTAAAATACCATATCTACTGTCGTCAGAATTGGTGCATTTATCAAATAACGTCTAGTTTGAACAATTCATTCTTGCAGTAAAACAAGTGTATAGGCAAATGTACCACAAAATACAAACAGATTAGGAAATGTGCTTTTGGACATCTGGAAGACCTCTCCAAGTTGTAGCTAAGAACATCATCAGAAGTTCTGGAAAGAAAAATCCAAAACTATTGCTTTCTGATGACTTTGCCTCAGAAAGAACAGCAATACAAATAACAAATGGCCATTTTTCAGGATGAACAATATATTTATTGGCTTTGGACTGAGCTCACATATCACCCTGCCCTATGGCAAGTCTGCAGAAGGTCACCATCTAGGCACCAGCCCATCTCACTAAGTGTTTTCACAGTCAAGTTTCCTGAGAGAAGAGTATGAGCTCACCCTTCCTCCATCCTGACTTCCATTCATCTCTCAACATCTGCTTTCTGGGAGCCCTTCCTTTTAGGATTTCTGGAACATCACTCCATAGAGGTTTCTCGCCTTTCTCTTCACATGACTTCTCTGCAGTCCCCTGTCTCTTTTCCTCTGCTCAGTCTTTCTAGGTGAATGATTCCTTAGACCTCTGTCCTTTGTCCTCTTTTCTCCTTAGGTTACATAGACAGGCTCCACAGAGGAATCTCATTTACACTTCCCTATGTACAGATCGCCCCTAAATCTTTATTGCCAGTTGAGATCTATTTCCTAATCTCAAAATTCTTTGTAGCCAATTGCTGCTGGAAACATCCATCTGGAATATCTCATGAAAATTTCAGTCTCAATGTTTCGGGAACTAATGTCACCAGCTTTCTTGCCTTCCACTGGCCCTCCACATCTTCTTAAACTCTTAGATTTCTTTTTCTGATTAACGGAAACCTTGTCTTGGCCAATGAGGCATATTCAGTGATTGAAGAGTTCGAAGTTAATGAAGAAAAGCATTCATTTGTCATTTATATTTGAATCCCCAGCATGACATGGAAAAGAGTTGATGATCAATAAAAGTTTTTAAACAAAAAACCAGTGAATTTTATGATGAAAAACACTGAGGCATAGACAACATTTTAAAATAAAACGAAGAGAATTAGTTAACTTATGGTTCTTAGTTTATACTTTTAAAAATTGAGATTAGATCAAATGACGTAACTCATATTTCTTCTGATTTTTAGACACTAAAATTTCAATATTTTTTAAGAAATAAATAAATAAATAAAACAAGAAGGAATAAATGTGGAACATTGAAACCAGAAAAAATAAGCAAATTTGTTTTGTTTTGTTTTGAGAAACTGGAAAATAAAAACTTGTGCCTATGTAATATTAAGCTTGTAGGGATTGTCCCTTAGGCCTGTTAGCAGCAGGCCCTCAGTGAATATTTGTGCAGTGACTTCATGAATTCGCTCACTTGTCAAGAAGCTATATTTTGCACTTTAATCCAGTAATTGAAAGGCTAACATTTTCAGGCTTTCTGATATTTGTTAATTAATTAGTTGCATCTAAACAATTTGCACAGGACAAAATAGCCTATTACAGTCAGAATAGCATGGGCTTTGGAATATGTCAGAACTGGACATGTCCTATTTCAGACCATGATTTCCACACAACCTTTGGTAAGGCCTTACCTTCTCAAGACTAAGTTTTCTCATTTGAGAGTGGATTTACTTATTCTCTTCTTGCATGTTCTGATTTCATCTCAGAAAATTTCAGAGGTGTACATGGAAACTGCCACACCAAATACAACACACAGCAATGGAACAAGGATGCAGATTTTAGATGAGGAGACACTTTGAAACAGAAGACTTTTAAACTTGGTGTCAAGGCTCCCCTGCATCAGAATCAGAATCTTTGGGAGCAGATCAAGCACCTGCATTGTTCCCAAGCTCTTGGGGTTCACCTGACGCACACAAACTAAATGCATCGGGGCCACTGCCTTAGACAAGGCCAGTCATGTGTAGTTTACAGTCATTACTATTCTTTAAAGTGCTTTCAAACATGTTCATTTCATCCAATCCCTACAAGGTGGAGAATGATTCATTTATTAACCCAGGAATAATTGAGCATCAGACACTGTGGTAGGTGTTGAGAAGTAAAATGAGAAAAAAGACTGAACATTCCTTAGTAATGGCATATACAATTTCTGTGGCAAGCCTTACTCTAACTTGAATAAATCTAAACTGACACTGTGCCATGTGTGAGGAAGGAGAGAGACACATGTCACTATGAAATATTCATCCTGGATGCATTGGCAAGGAAATTGTGGTTCAGAAAGGCCAACATCACCTTAAATCAGCCTCATCAGCCATGACCAAAAATAGTGAAAAACTGGATTTGTTTTATGATGAGCATTCCACCATCTGTGCAACTATTCTTATCTAATTCTGGCCTGTGCACAGACAACAGAGAGCAGTAAGGTTTCTACAGAGCTCACATGTGATGAGCCGACCTCGAATTGCTGCAGTCTAAGAGTGCCAAAAGGAAAAAGGAAAAATATCCCAAGGATGTGCTGAGATGCTATTTCTAAGCTGTGGCAGGGCCAAGGTCTAGAGGTAAACAAAAGGACAAACAGGCCAGAATCACAGAGAGCAACCAGAAATAGACTCCTCTCAGGCAGTCTCATTCATTAGCACCAGATTCGTCCTTCTCAAGAAATTCAACAGGATAAAATTGTATGGTCTTAAAGTCATACTTACTCGTAGGCCCAGGAATTTTAATTTTAGAAATGAGATTTTTAAATATATGCACAAAAATTTTTAGGTACATGGGTTTTATTTTGAAATGTTATTTATAATTTTTAAAAATCAGGAACAAATGTCTAACACTGAAAGAATATTTAAATAAGCATGGTCTACCCATAAACTTGAACGTATGCAGCTATTAAATATTGTAGAGTTTTTAAGGCATAATAACATACTTACAATATAAGAATAAACTTAAAATATGTATGTTTGTATGGTTTGATCTGGCTTTGGACAAATGCAAGCACGACATCTGCGTGCATGTGTGTGTACCTTTGCCTGTTGGAGATGTGGACAAGTATATGCAAAGAAACCTAAAAATATACAAAAATTGACTAACTCTGCCTTTTAATTGTATTTTCTCTTCTGCTCCCCACCCATGAACATTCATTTAAAATAAAAAGGGGGAATTAAAAAGAAAAGCAATGGCAGGTGTTTGTAAAAAGAATATAATTTTCCCGATGCACCACTTCTCCTCTGGCTGACCCAGAGGCTCAGGACAAGAAATACATAAACAGGCTTCTCAAAAAGCAGCTGCAACTATGAAATTAATGAAGAGTAACTTTTATGTGTGAACTGGTCAGTAAGATCCAACAGTCACAAAACAGTCCTTGGAAAAGGCACTTTCTTTCAAAAGCCTACTAGCATAGTGCATATATGACAAACAAGACACTCACAGATCATTAAGACTGTGTTAAATTGCTATAAAATCTTATCTTAAACAATTAGGTCAAATGATCATTAAAATATGCACATATATGAGAGTAGAATAAGCCTATTCTTTAAATACCAAACTATATCTAGACTTTAGCCAGGGTGTATTTCTTTAAAGACTCATTATATCTTCCCCCTACCTCCTCTGCATCCACATATTCATTAATGTAACTCTGCTTTCCTGGGCATCCTCTTAACTGGGAGCCCTGGGTTGTGCAGGTATAATAGCTACACTGCCTTATATTAAGCCCCAATGAGCTATCATGACATCAGAAACATGCAACATAATAAGATCCCCAATTCATAAAAGTGGTCCCTCTGGAAGCCTTCAGGTGGTGACAAGTCAGTATCTGAGCTTGCCGGAAGGCCAATGGCATGCCATGGTGCGCTTTCACATGGGGCTTGCTGAGCTCCGTGGATCCGGGCAGGGGGACACACAGGCTGCCCTCCCAGCTGGTGGCCATCTGCCTAAGTGACAACTGCCAGATGGGAAGAAAAAACTGAAATGGGGATTAAACATTAAATAAGAGAGGGTTTATTGGAAAGCAGGGTTGACATCGATTATTCCTATGACTTTTTAATGTCTTGGAAATTTTTATTTGAAATATTTGGATAGGAATTTTTTAAAAGACACATAAAAAAATTCCTGGATGAATATGTCCAGTGTGCTAGACATGAAATGCCTCATGCTTCCTGCAGAAAACACACTGAATTGATTTATAAATGTACTTGTTGTTCCGTTCTAACTTCAAACTCAGACAGATCAAAGAATCAATAAATACAGTGTTTTGCCTCTCCCCATGGGATAGGAGGCTCTTAGACTCTCCCCTAATCGAATTCCCAGTTGTTGTTTATGTTAGAATTCCCCAAAGCTATTCACACAGGAACCTCTCACCTGCGGGTTGTCTAACTTTGGAAATTGAACCCTGAGCAAAAGAAAGAATGAGAAATGACGGAGGCTACCTCACCTCTCGCCCCAGTTTGCAAGTCATGACTGGGAAGGAAAGCAGGTCATGGAAGTGACCAGGGTCAATAAAAAGTGACTCAGCTACATTTTTTAACCCATTTTGAATTACATCAGAAAAAAAGTGGGATTTTTTTTTCTGTGTCATCACAATTTTTTTTTATTGTAAGCTTTTAAAGTTTAGGAAAAAATTTCAGGCTCAACAAACGAAGTTTTAAAAGAATTGAAATCATAGTAGGGACCATATGTGCTGTTATTTAAAAAGGAAAACAGTAATTAACATTCAGAAGAAGATTAACTTAGGGAGGTAAATACATTTTATTTTTCCTTTAAAGAAATTTAAATCCTGGATAAAAGAAAGCATAAAAAGACATTTCTTTCTGACCATTCATATTCCTAATCAAATCCAGATCAAACCCATGACGTGAACATGGACTTAAAATGGAATTAAGGATAGAAGTCAGGGCTAAAGGAATTAATTGACAGCCACGGGTTCATGAGTCTTTTATTATCAGAAAATGGGCAGGGGAGTTGCTTCTCAGACCCTAGCAAATGAGATTCAGACCTGAGGGGTTATCTCTGGGACAAGTGCATCAGAAAGTCTTTCTGCTACTCAGCAGCTTGCTTCTGCAGTGATGCCAGTTAACGCAGAGGGTTTTGGACACATTTGCATGGGTATTTTCTTAAAACCCCATTCAAGGACTGAGTCTGTTTCTCCCATTTTGGGCAGTAGTTGGCTCTGTACAAGCACAAGCTTTATCCAAACTGAGGTGAAAATCTCTCATCAAAACTGACAAATGCAAACCCTCTAATTGAACATTTTTTAAAGTAGTCAATTTGGCATCAATGTAATTGCTAAAAGATAGTGTAAATTGGCCTGGCACGGTGGCTCATGCCTGTAATCCCAGCACTTTGGGAGGCCGAGGCAGGTGGATCACGAGGTCAAGAGATCGAGACCATTCTGGTCAACATGGTGAAACCATGTCTCTACTAAAAATACAAAAAAAGAGCTGGGCATGGTGGCGCGTGCCTGTAATCCCAGCTACTCGGGAGGCTGAGGCAGGAGAATTGCCAGGAAGCGGAGGTTGCGGTGAGCCGAGATCGCGCCATTGCACTCCAGCCTGGGTAACAAGAGCGAAACTCCGTCTCAAAAAAAAAAAAAAAAGTTTACATTATTTTAATATATTTACATTTTTATAATGAAAAACTCTATAGCTCCTATTTTTGTTTGTTCTATCTTGTCTAATGTTTTTATGGCAGAAATGCATAGACACATACACAAGAATGATACAAAGCGATCAGTGTTTATGTGAAATTTTTTAAAAAACTAAATCTGAACATTAATATCTGTCTACGTTTGATATTTTACCATGAAAGAAAATCAAAACAAGTTCAATATAAACTCAATGTTTGTTCACCAGATATACTTCTAAGAAAATAATGACTACCACAAGTCCTGGAAATCTCACACGATTCCTACTGAAACGTAGTTATCCATCTTCTATAATGAGTGATGATTCTGGATTGGAAGCATATACAGATGTCTATATGTTTTTGCAAAGCTAAGAAATATGAAGAACAGAAAAGATAGGAAAGACTAACATTATAAATGGCTAACTTTACCACTTTATGTATACCATATTGAAGGGACATAGGTCAGCAGCACTGAACATTAAACAAACAACTGTATTCTACAATCATGGCCATAAAAATAAATAAAAGAAGAAAGAGACATTACCCCCATGTGGTTTTTGCTAATCTGAATAAATCAAATAAACGGTAACTCCTCCAAGAGTTTCCAAACCCTGAAAACACCACACAGTCAACTCAACAAGTGGATAAACTAAGAAGCGTTGTAATTGATGTCTGTCTTTCTCTGTTGCCCAGTACACTTTTGGGACATCCATTTTCTCTTTCCACTCTGGAGCAAGGGAAATATATTATTTTCACATAAAGAAATTTGCTCAGAAAGTATAAATTTGTATGCAATTCCCCAAGTCACCACATAGCAGTTCAGTTCTGCAGATATCATCAACTCCACTTCCACCGGCTTTGTATGTCAACATTAGCTATTCTTACCTCATGTTGGGTAATCTGGGTGACTTATTTTGCCAGTTTTCTCATAGTATGTCACATTTCCTGAAGTGCTATGCTTCAGAAAAATATTTCCTATTTTCCCATAGCCAAAAATTTTAACATTCAGAAAATAGTGTCAAGTTTCTGGTGTATATTCTGATGCTGAGATGGGCTTTTATTTCATACTGCAGCTGCTATAAATCCCAAGGGAATATAGACAACACAGTATAATTCACTCTTTTGACCATTTCTCTCAGGTTTTTCAAAGATAGTTGTGGTTTCTAAGATGTTCCTGTTTCAGGGCTCTTTCAAAAGTGCTGAAGAATGTAGACTTGAGTACCAGAAAAAATTCTTTTGGGATCTTCATTCTGCCACTTGCTTAGCTGCATGATTTGAAGCTAGAAACCCCACTTCTCCAGCCTCCATATCCTTATCTGAGAAATGGTGAATAAATGAGATCATTCATGTAAAGTGCCTAGCAAAAATGGCTGGCTCATTAAATGCTTCTTAGAAATAATAACATAAATATCAATTGGCCATAAATCATGTCATCAAGGTATCTCCTGCAGCTGTGACTTGCCTAACTTTCCTGTAAACCACAATTAGCATATATGTAGTACCAGGACATAAGGTGGTGTCTGACTGAGTTCTCTCCCACACACCCATAGAATAATCCAGGAGTGAAGCAGCAAGGGATAGCAGTACCAAGTATGTTTAACAACGCAGCCACACTGTGTTCCTAAGCAATGTTAAGTCACTTTTTTCTTTTGAGATGGAGTCTTGCTCTGTCACCCAGGTTGGAATGCAGTGGTGGGATCTTGGCTCACTGCAACCTCTACCTCCCAGGTTCAAGAAATTCTCGTGCCTCGGCCTCCTAAGTAGATGGGATTACAGGCACATGCCACCATGCCTGGTTAATTTTTGTATTTTTGGTAGAGACAGGGTTTCACCATGTTGGCCAGGATGGTCTCCATCACCTGCCCTCATGATCCACCCAACTGAGCTTCCCAAAGTGCTGAAATTATAGGTGTCAGACACAGTGCCCAGCAGTTAAGGCATTTTTAAGATATGGTAATAAACTAAGCATTTCCTAGTTCTCTGATGAAATCCTATATGGGTCTAGCAGTGCCCAGCTCCATGTCATCACTAAAGCTTTATGGGGAAACCATCCTTCTAAAAATCTACAAATTCTTACCTCAGTCACCACAGGTTAGAGGAGAGCCTTTTGATGCTAATTGTGGCAAACGTCCAACATCTCCTTATATTTGTTCTTTCTCTCAACTATTGTCACACTTGGGGTGCCATGGTAGAGAATGAGTTCTGTTGGGAATAGATGTTGGAAATAGATGCTGGCTGACACAAAGAAAAATTAGCACTGAGACAAAGGACCTTTTAGCAACGCAATTTTTACTTCCTGGGCTGCAGGAAGGGTACTCTCACTAGCCATCTTGCCACAGGAGTATAAAGAACGAAGGGAAACACACAAATTTATTTCTTACGCATTTGGGGTCATCCCTACTGCTACATCTGATCTCCGTTGGGTGGAGTCAGACCTCACAATCTAAACTAAAACCTGATTGGCTAACAACTTAAAACTTTTCTAAACAGGTAAAAAAAGTAGAGAGCTGGGACATGCTTGTGAGCAAGTCCAGCACAGATATTTTGGTTAAAGTACAAGGACATAAAATGTACTACATTCCTCAAAACATGGCATGTTTAACAGCTACATAGGATAGGGCTTAACAAAGTTATTGGCACACTTATTCTTTAACAAGAAAGGGGACTTTGAAAAGGAGCTTTTCTACTTCCTACAGGTTTTATTTAGAGAACTTTTCCATTTAATTGTGCATCAGGTTGGTTACAAACTGACATGTGCATAGGGAATGCAGAAGTAAATTACATCAGCTGAAATGCTGGCAGTGCATAAATACTAACAGTCAAGACAAAACACACCAAGCCATTGATAACGTATTGATGGAATAGAAAAGATATGTTTAGGCCATGCACGGTGACTGATTCCTGTAATCCCAGCACTTTGGGAGGACAAGGCAGGTGGATCACTAGAGGTCAGGAATTGGAGAACAGCCTGGGCAACATGACAAAACTCCATCACTACCAAAAATACAAAAATGAGCCAGACGTCAAGGAGTGTGCCTGTGGTCTCAGCTACTCGCAAAGCTGAGGCACAAGAATTGCTTGAACCTGGGAGGTGGAGGTTGTAGTGAGCCAAGATTGCACCACTTCATTCCAGCCTGGGCGACAGAGCCAGGATCCCCTAAAAACAAAACCAAACAAAAACATACTTTAAAAAAAAATTTGCACTATTGCAAGTTAAAAAAAAAAAAAAATCTTAACCAAGCCTAATTGACAAAATAACCCAGAAAAATATAGTTTCAATATTTTAATATAAAAGAACTCCTATAAACCAGCAAGAAAAGAAATCTCATAAGAAAAATGGATTACAATATATCTTTTGAAAGATATTCTGTTATAGAAAGGAAATGCAAACAGTTAAGAAATATGTCAAAAAAGTTTCAGCCCCAAAATTCAGTAAGTCAAGACAGTAAAAACAGAATAGGATTTATTTACTTAGTAAAAAAACAGTTAAAAATATTAACCAGTATTATTAAATGTGTGAAGAAATATCTATGTAAGTTGAAGTATAAACTGCCCAACCTCCCTGGAAGTCAGATATAGACAAATATTTAAGATGCAAAATCTCTAACTTGAAAAATAGGAAATTTCTTAAGGGTATATGTACAAGGATATGCATCAGAATGTTACATAAAATGCTAAAAAATGAAGACAATAGAGTTCCACCACTGGGTGATTGGTCAAAAATATGTATTTATACATGTTAAAATTCGTTGTGTAATATACATTTATTTAAATGTAAAGTATCAGTTGTTTCTAGAAAATAAAATTACAAAATAATCAGTAATTTAACACTACTGTTTCTGTAAAATTATTAACAGCTAGAAAAACATTTAGAATAATGACTGTCAAAGACATAGTGGAATTCACACCCAATTAGTGTGGTGGTTCAAGTGATATTTAATTTACTTTTAAAATAATATCTCAAGGCCAGGCATGGTGGCTCATGCCTGTAATCCCAGCACTTTGGAAGGCCAAGGTGGATGGATCACTTGAGGCCAGAAGTTCGAGACCAGCCTGGTCAACATGGTGAAACCTCATCTCTATTAAAACAAAACAAAAAGAAAAAAAATTAGCTAGGTGTGGTGGCACATGCCTATAATCTTAGCTACTTCGGAGGCTGAGGCAGGAGAATCACTTCACTTGAACCCAGGAGGTGGAGGTTGTAGTGAGCCAAGATTGCACCACTGCACTCCAGCCTGGGCAACAGAGTGAGACTCTGTCTCAAAAAGAAAAAGCAAAAATAAGGTAAAAGCCTGACTGTCATTCAGATACAAACTAAACTAAGCAAATATTTTGTATCGTTTGGCAGGCAAGAGAATTTGCACAGGAGAACTGCCCTTTATAAAACCATCAGATTGCACGAAACTTACTCACTGTCACAAGATTGTCACGGGAAAAGACCTGCCCCCATAATACCTGGGAGGGACCTTCCACCAGGTCCCTCCCACCACACATGGAATTATTCCAATTCAAGGTGAGATTTGGGTAGGGACACAGAGCCAAACCATATCAGTCAGGGATTTGCATGTTGAACACTCAAAAAAAAAAGAACAGCTATCGCTGCACTATGACCATGTCATCTATGTGCCTCAAACTTTCCTACTTCTATCTCTATCTCAGGATGATTCTCTGAGCTTATTTGGTATCTCATATCTCATAACTGAAACAAATCTCTGGATCTTCAGCCCTTGCTCTCTCTTCTCAGCTGCATCTTTCACTTTTTAGCAAACATTTGATCATTCACACTGGAAACCTGAGTGGCCAGGTTCATTCTTTTTGTTTCCATCCTGCACCCAGCCTAACACACATAACTGACCATTCCAACTGAAAAACGTGTCTCAGATCTGCCCATTTCCTTCCACTTCCTCTCTTACCCCTCTGTTGTGGGTAACTACTAGAACTTCTGCCCTGGAATACCAGCCTCTCCTCTTTACTGCCTCTAATCTATTTCTCAGTAATTTAGAAACTGCTAAGTTATTTAGCCACTCAGTAGTTACTAAGTTACCAATAGAGTAATCTTTAAAACAGGTGTTTTAGGACATGCCGACCTATGCCTTCCTTTTTGAAAAGATTACTAAATTATAAGGTATCTTGAATAGAGTCAGGATCTGAAGAATTTGATCCTAGAAATTCATTGTATGCTCATCTTCTTCCTAGTTTATCACACTCATCCTCAAAACTATTTTCTGTTATTGGAGGTCAGCCTGTCTCCTGGTGCAGACTCTTCACACACATTGCCCCTCTGCCTGGAGTTTTATTTCCTCCCTCTTGCTTCTCTAGCCAACTTCAAAGATACAGGTCTCCACTTCAAAATCACTTCTCAGAGAAGCCATCCCTCATCCTCCAACATAAGTTAGCTTACCCGTATGCTGTTATTTTTTCTTTTCTTGACATCATCTTCTTTCCTGTCACTGATGATTATTTATGATTTTACATTTGTTTGTGAGATTACACGTGAACATTTGACTCCTCCCACTTAGCCACGTGAAGTTGGAGGCCACACCTGATTTCTCCAACATAGGAAATCTGGAGACTTTCCAGCTGCCTCTGTGAGAGTCGTCATTTGGTTGAGCACAAAGATAACCTAAGCAATCAATCCAGGCAAACAAGATCCCACACTCAGGAGACAGATACAAATAGTAGACTCTCTCTGCCCCTAGGAGACCAGATAAGAGCTGATTATGGAAGCAGAATGATTTTGTTGAGTAGATCTGGTCAGGTTAGTGCCTGAAAACATCAACTTCTAACCTCATTTTGAAAAACTGTCAGAAAAGAGAGGATGAGGTCCCATGTAAGCAGGATTGCGACAAGAGGCAGTCTCCTACTGCTTTTTAGAGGGTAGAAGGAGAGAAAGAGATGATGAAAATCCCAGTGCTGACAGTGTGTAGGGTTCTCTTCTCCTGTGGTCTCCCTCCCACCGAGGGCAGCTTTCCAGATGCCTACTTCTTGCATAGGGGAGGAGGGCATCTACTTAGCATCATTATGAGTGTCTCAGTGTCTATTGTGTTCAAGGCAAAAATTCCAACTCTTGTGTTCAAGACAAAAATTCCAACTCTTGCGTTCAAGACAAAAATTCCAACTCTTGCCCTTAGGAATGTAAAGCTCATTTAGAAATGAAGCAGGCACTTAATGCTAATATCATAAATTAATGCTAGCCACTTTGGGGTTGAACTTCAGAGTCTACATAGTGCTTTCATTCAAGGAAAATGTGTTTGGTCTATAAAAGCAGCATAATCAAATCACCATTGAAGTGTAATATACATAATATCTCATGTTTAAATTTAAAAACTAAAATTTAAAAAAATGGAGAGTTGGGGCAGTGTTCAAACTACTCCAGAAGGCTTTGGTCAGACTCTAAAGAGGAAAATGTAACTGAAATTAGACATGTATTTTCATTGAAACCATGCAGCATTTAGTCATCTCTCTCTCTGGGTAGATAAGTTAGGCAATATTTGCCTAAAGCCAAAGTCTGCGCTTCAGAAACACCTGCCTTAGTAGGTGCTGACATGCCATGTCTTCTAGGACAAGAGATTTGAAAATTGGTTCCCTTCACTTCTCCCACCTTCTGAATAAATTGAGCACCTATATTTGCATCTTTCCTATTTAAAGCACAACTGTTTTATTTATGGGTACAAATTTTCTAAAAACTGACTATTTCAGAACACACTCTGTTCTGAGGGGTAGGTACAGCTGTTTCTCTTTACCTAGATGACTGTAGCTTTGAATATGATAAAGAAGCATCCATTGAGGATTCCCTGGCAAGATGGCCAAATAAGAACAGCCCTTGTCTGCAGCTCCCAGTGAGACTAATGCAGAAGGCAGGTGATTTCGGCATTTCCAACTGAGTGGCACCTGGAACACCAGCGAGACAGAACCATTCACTCCCCTGGAAAGGGGCTGAAACCAGGAAACTGAGTGGTCTCGTTCAGTGGCTCCCACCCCCACGGAGCCCAGCAACATAAAATCCACAGGCTTGAAATTCTCACAGCCAGAATAGCAGTCTGAAGTCTATCTGGGATGTTTAAGCTTGGTGAGGAGAGGGCCATCCACCATTACTGGGCCTTCAGTAGGCAGTTTTCCCCTCATAGAGTAAACAAAGCCACAGAGAATTTCAGACTTGGGGGAGCCTACCATAGCTGGGCAAAGCTGCTGTAGCCAGACTGTCTCTCTAGATTCCTCCTCTCTTGGCAGGGCACCTCTGAAAGAAAGTCAGCAGCCCCAGTCAGGGATTTCTAGATAAAACTCCCATCTCCCTGGAACAGAGCACCTTGGGAAAAGGGCAGCTATGGGAGCAGCTTCAGCAGACTTAAACATTCCTGCCTGCTAGCTCTGAAGAAAGCAGCAGATCTCCCAGCACAGCACTCATGTTCTGCTAAGGGACAGATGACCCCCTCAAGTGGGTCCCTGACTCCTGTGCCTCCTGACAAGGAGACACCTCCCAGCAAGGGTCGACAGACATCTCATACATGAGAGCTCTGGCTGGTATCTGGCAGGTGCCCCTCTGAGATGAAGCTTTCAGAGGAAGGAACAGGCAGAAATCTTTGCTGTTCTGCAGCCTTCACTGGTGATGCTCAGGCAAACCTCCACTGATGACACTCAGGGTCTGGAGTGGTCCTCCAGCAAACTCCAGCAGACCTGCAGAAGAGGAGCCTGACTGTTAGAAGGAAAACTAAAAAACAGAAAGCAATACCATCATCATCAACAAAAACAATGACCACTCAAAAACCCCATTTGAAGGTCACCACATCAAAGAACAAAGGTAAACAAATCCACAAAGATGAGGAAAAAACAGCACAAAATGGCTGAAAATTCCAAAAACCAGAATGTCTCTTCTTCTCCAAAGGATCACAATTTTTCAAGAGCAAGGGAACAAAACTGGACAGTGAATGAGTTTGATGAATTGACAGAAGTAGGCTTCAGAAAGTGGATAATAAACTTCTACAAGCTAAAAAGCATTTTCTAACCCAATGCAAGAAAGCTAAGAATCTTGATAAAAAAGTTACAGGAACTGCTAACTAGAATAACCAGTTTAGAGAAGAACATAAATAACCTGATAGAGCTGAAAAACACAGCACGAGAGCTTCATGAAGCACACACAAGTATCAATAGGTGAATCAATCAAGCAGAAGAAAGGATATCACAGACTGAAGATCAACTTAATGAAATGAAATGTGAAGACAAGATAGATAAAAAAGAATGGAAAAAAAATGAACAAAACCTCCAAGAAATACGGGACTATGTGAAAAGACCAAATTTACATTTGATTCACCTGAAAGTGACAGGGAGAATGGAACCAAGTTGTAAAAGACACTTCAAGATATTTTCCAGGAGAACTTCCCCAACCTAGCGAGACAGGCCAACATTCAAATTCCGGAAATTTAGAGAACACCACAGAGATACTCCTTGAGAAGAGCAACCCCAAGACATGTAATCATCAGATTCACCAAGCTTGAAATGAAGAAAAAAATCTGAAGGGCAGCTAGAGAGAAAAGTCAGGTCACCCACAAAGGGAAGCCCATCAGACTACCAGCAGATCACTCAGCAGAAACCCTATAAGCCAGAAGAGAGTGGGAAACAACATTCAACATTCTTAAAATAATTTTCAACACAGAATTTCATATCCAGCCAAACAAAGCTTCCTATGTGAAGGAGAAATAAAATTATTTACAGACAAGCAAATGCTGAGACATTTTGTCACTACCAGGCCTGCTTTACAAGAGCTCCTGAAGGAAGCACTAAGTATGGAAAGGAAAAACCAGTACCAGCCACTGCAAAAACATACCAAAATGTAAAGACCATTGACGCTGTGAAGAAACTGCATCAACTACTGGGCAAAATAACCAGCTCGCATCATAATAACAGTATCAAATTCACACATACAATATTAACCTTAAATGTAAACAGGCTAAATGCCCCAGTTAAAAGACACAGACTGGCAAATTGGATAAAGATTCAAGACCCACTGGTGTTCTGTATTCAGGAGACCCATTTCACATGCAAAGACACACATAGGCTCAAAATAAAGGAATGGAGGAATATCTACCAAGCAAATGGAAAGAAAAAGAAAAAGCAGGAGTTGCAATGCTTGTCTCAGATAAAACAGAATTTAAGCCAACAAAAATCAAAAAAGACAAAGAAGGGCATTGCATAATGGTAACAGGATTAATGCAACAAGAAGCACTGACTATCTTAAATATATATGCACCCAATACAGAAGCACCCAGATTCATAAAGCAAGTTCTTAGAGATCCACAAAGAGACTTAGACTCCCACACAATAATAATGGGTGCCTTTAACACCCCATTGTCAAAATTAGACAGATCAACGAGATGGAAAATTAATAAGAATATTCAGGACTTGAACTCAGCTCTTGACCAAGTGGACCTAATAGACATCTAGAGAACTCTCTACCCCAAATCAACAGAATATACATACTTTTCAGCACTGCACAGCACTTATTCTAAAATTGACCACATAATTGGAAGTAAAACACTCCTCAGTACATGCAAAAGAATGGAAATCATAACAAATAGTCTCTCAGACAACAGTGCAATCAAATTATAACTCAGGATTAAGAAACCCACTCAAAACTGCACAACTACATGAAAACTGAACACCCTGGTCTTGAAATGACCACTGGGTAAATAAGGAAATTAAGGCAGAAATAAATTATTTGAAACCAATGAGAACAAAAACACATTGTACCAGGATATCTGGGACATAACTAAAGTGGAGTTTAGGGGAAAATTTATAGTACTAAATGCCAACAAGAGAAAGCAGAAAAGATCTAAAATCAATGCCAGAACAACACAATTAAAAGAACTAGAGAAGTAAGAGCAAACAAATTCAAAAGCTAGCAGAAGACAAGAAATAACTAAGATCAGAGCAGAACTGAAGGAGATGAAGACACACACACACACACACACACGCACACACACACACACACAAACCCCTTCAAAAAATCAATGAATCCAGGAGCTGGTTTGTTTTTCTTTAAGTTCAATAAAAATGGTAGACCACTAGACAGACTAATAAAGAAGAAAAGAGAGAAGAATCAAATAGATACAATAAAAAATAATAACAGGGATATCACCACTGACCACACAGAAATAAAAACTACCATCAGAGAATATTATAAGCACCTCTATGCAAATAAACTAAAAATTTAGAAAAAATGGAAAACTCCTAGACACATACACCCTTCCAAGACTAACTCAGGAAGAAGTCAAATCCCTGAATAGATCAATAACAAGTTCTGAAATTGAGGCAGTAATTAATAGCCTAACAACCAAAAAATACCCCAGGACCAGATGGATTCACAGCCGAATTCTGCCAGAGGTACAAAGAGGAGCTGGTTATATTCCTCCTAAAACTATACCAAGCAATAGAAAAAGAGGGACCCCTCCCTAACTCCTTGTATGAGACCAGCATCATCCTGATACCAAAACCTGGCAGAGACAAACAAAAAAATTTCAGGCCAATAACCCTGATGAACATCAATGCAAAACTTCTCAATAAAATACTGGCAAACCAAATCCAGCAGCACATTATAAGACTTACCCACCACAATGAAGTCGGCTTCATCCCTGGGATGCAAGGCTGGTTCAACATAAATAAATTAATCAATGTAATACATCACATAAGCAGAACCAATGACAAAAAAACACATGATTATTTCAATAGATGCAGGAAAGGCCTTCAATAAAATTAAACACCCTTTGTGCTAAAAACACTCAATAAGCTAGGTGTTGATGGAATGTATCTCAATATAATAAGAGCTATTTATGACAAACCCACAGCCAATATCATACTGAATGGACAAAAACTGGACCCATTTTCTTTGAAAACCAGCACAAGACAAGAACACCCTCTCTCATCACCCCTATTCAACAGAGTACTGGAAGTTCTGGCCAGGGCAACCAGGCAAGGGAAAGAAATAAGGGGTTTCCAAGTAGGAAGAGAAGAAGTCAAATTGTCTCTTTGCAGATGAAATGATTGTATATTTAGAAAACCCTATCATCTCAGCCCCAAATCTCCTTAAGCTGATAAGCAACTTTAGCAAAGTCTCAGGATACAAAACCAATGTGCAAAAATCACAAGCATTCCTATACACCAATAATAGACAAACAGAGAGCCAAATCATGAGTGAACTCCCATTCACAATTGCTACAAAGAGAATAAAATACCCAGGAATACAACTTACAAGGGATGTGAAGGACTTCTTGAAGGAGAACTAGAAACCACAGCTCAAGGAAATAAGAGAGGGCACAAACAAATGGAAAACCATTCCATGCTCATAGATAGGAAGAATCAATATTATGGAAATGGCCATACTGCCCAAAGTAATTTGTAAATTCAATGCTATTTCCATCAAGCTACCATTGACTTTGTTCACAGAATTAGAAAAATCTACTTTAAATTTTGTATGGAACTATAAAAGAGCCTGTATAGTCTAGACAATCATAAGCAAAAAGAACAAAACTGGAGGCATCATACTACCTGACTTCAAACTATACTACAAGGCTGCAGTAACCAAAACAGCTTGGTACTGGTACCAAAACAGAGATATAGATCAATGGAACAAATCGGAGTCCTTATAAATAACACCACACATCTATTACCATCTGATCTTTGACAAATCTGACAAAAACAAGCAATGGGGAAAAAATTACCTATTTAATAAATGGTGTTGGAAAAACTGGCTAGCCATATGCAGAAAACTGAAACTGGACTCTTTCTTTATACCTTATATAAAAATTAACTCAAGATGGATTAAAGATTTAAACATAAGACTTAAATTATGTTTAAATAGGATTTTATAATAAAAATATGAAAATCCTAGAAGAAAACCTAAGCAATACCATTTAGGACATAGGCATGGACAAAGACTTCATGACTAAAACAACAAAAGCAATGGCAATAAAAGACAAAATTGACAAATGGGATCTAATTAAACTAAAGAACTTCTGCAGAGCAAAAGAAACTGTCATCAGAGTGAACAAGCAACCTACAGACTGGGAGAAAATTTTTGCAATCTATACATCTGAAAAGGCTAATACCCAGAATCGACAAGAAACTTAAACAAATGAATACCAAGTGTGGGTGAAGGGGAGGAAGGCAGCAAAGCACACTGCCATGTGTGTACCTATGCAACTATCTTGCACATTCTGCACATGTACCCCAAAACCTATAATGCAATAAAAATTAAAAAAAAAAACATCAAAAAGTGGGCAAAGGATATGAACAGACATATCTCAAAAGAAGACATTTATGTGGCCAACAAATATATGAAAAAAATCTCATCATCCCTGTTTATTACAGAACTGTAAATCAAAACCACAATGAGATACAATCTCATGCCAGTTGGAAGGGCGATCATTAAAATGTCAGGAAACAACAGATGCTGGAGAGGATGTGGAGAAATAGGAACACTTTTACACTGTCGGTGTGAGTGTAGATTAGTTCAACCATTGTGGAAGACAGTGTAGCGATTCCCCATGGATCTAGAACTAGAAATACTATTTGACCCAATAATCCCATTACTTGGTATATACCCAAAGGATTATGAATCATTCTACCATAGAGACACATGCATACGTATGTTTATTGCAGCACTATTCACAGTATCAAAGACTTCCAATGCAAATGCCCATCAGTGATAGACTGGGTAAAAAAAAATGTGGCACATAAATACCATGGGATACTACACAGCCATGAAAAAGAATGAGTTCATGTCCTTTGCAGGGACATGTATGAAGCTGGAAACCATCATTCTCAGCAAACTAACACAGGAACAGAAAACCAAACACTGCGTGTTCTCACTCATAAATGGGAGCTGAACAATGAGACAATATGGGCACAGGGAGGGGAACATCACACACTGGGGTCTGTTGGGGAGTGGGATGCCAAGGGAAGGGAATGTAGATGACAGGTTGATAGGTACAGCAAACCACCATGGCATATGTTTACCTATGTAACGAACCTGCACACTCTGCACAGGTATCCCGGAACTTAAGTACAAGTTTTAAAAATTAAAAAAAAAAATGCATCCATTGTCCCAGGGACTTGAGGTTCAAATGTGCCATGTGTTCATCTAAGCCCTGGTGTTATCCATGAATTAGTCCTGAAAGGTAATCTCTCTGGTGTTCTCGTTAATAAAGATGAAATAATAATTTTTAAAAAATTATTCCCAGGTATGATTTTTTCATATTTATTTTATAGTAATCCAGAAATTTTGGATGCAGGTCTAATCTTATTACATAAAAATAATTCCTATTCCCTAAACACATAAACACACATATTCTTGCAAAAACTTATGAAACAGATGCTTCTGGAATCTGCCATCTATTTACAAATTAGTTCAATTTGCTTTAAGATCAAAATGGCATAAAAAATTAAAAAATACAGCAGCTAAGTAAAACATAATGGTTTAACTTATTTGTTTTTTAACAGAAACAAATCTGCTTACTCTTACATTCATTTGGAATGGAGAGAAAGAGAAGGGAAGAGGAAGATTTATTTCATATCTTTAATGGACTAATCTCTATACTTAGATGTAATATATGTTTTCTTCTTCAATTGTTACATCATAGCAAAGTAAGAATTATTTACATTTTAGAGATAGTTAAAATAAGGATCAAAGAGGGTAAAGGTCTAGAGAATGTCTACCTAAAAAGTGGCGTGCCCATGCACCCTCTTAAATGTGTTGTCCAAAGGCACAACACATTGAAAAATCTCCATCAGTTCAGATGTTTTTATTTAGGATCAGAAATGAATTCGCCATAATTCTTTAGAGTTTGAACCCTCTTGAAATATGAAAATTGCAAAGTTCATTCACGTGAAAACATGCAAGGGTTTTACTGATAAATCAGCCCAATGTATTAAAAAGAATTAAAGAAATAGTGCATCCTATAAGCCGTAAGAGCAAGTTCAAGGCAGCACTGTGGCCTGACGGTTTCACTGGAGGCTGGAAGGGACAGCTGTGCTCACATAAATTTGCTGACCCTCATGAACTTTCTATCAACAAGATTTTCTCATCCTCCCATTATTGCTGTTCAACAATTAATCAACAGCTGCTGAAACATTATAAGCATGCTTGTAATTTGGGGTAAAATTAATGATTGCCTATCTATTAAAATGCTGAGGGAGGCTTTGTTTTCCAGCCCCAGTGTGAACTTGCTGATTTATTCTTCAAATCAATTACCCTCCTGAACTCCCTGGACTCATGACTGTTGGCTAAGAGCGGCCCACACCCTGTGCTTCCCCAAAGTGAGCTTTGACATCCGTAAGAGGGGCCATGTATTCCTGGCTGTGTGGTTCCACAGTGCACAGAAATATGTTAGCAGAGTAAAGTATAAGCATGCTTAGAAAGATTTTGTTTTATAATTATCTGAAAATAATTATATAGAAATAATGATAATATCAAAATATAGTTATGGAATTCAATGAATCAGAGACTCAAACAATAGTGAATGAATACTGTCTTTTATATAAAAATAAAATATAAGCAAGCCAATAAAACCACATGAAATGGGTTAATTGCTCACTGGCTAGTATTTTTGAGATTTTTTTAATGATTAGTTAATATCTGGTTATTAACAGTAACAACCTACTGCTTCATGAACACTTCTGAATGTCCAGCAGAAATTTAATTTCAGCAAAGTAGACCTCTTGTCATTGGCCATGCTCTAGGTTCACCCAAGGCAACCACTAAGTTTTCATTCTGATGCCCAACAGCTTGACCCCCAGTTCAGTCTCACTCACTGTCCTCCCAGGTGGGGAGCAGGAAACCTCGTACTTGGGTCCGTCAGGCACATTTCAGGAAATGTATAGACTACTTCAGTAAATTCTTCAAGTATTGTTTTATTTTATTTCTTAGGTTTTTCTAGTCATAACATGTAGTAGTTATAAGGAATAAAGTGCCTCTGTAACCTTTCAGAAACTTAACACTGGTAGAACACGGAGACAAATGTGAGTCCCTATTACTTCATCTTCGCTCCTGTTCATACACAACTGCGCTGCTCTTAGTGTTACTGAATCAAGTCATAGTGAGTATTCGCTGTCACGTTTCCAGCCTCGGAGCTCACACATACCCCTCAAATCAATTATCCAGACAACCACCCGTAAGGCGGCTCTAAAGGAAACTACCGCCATTCAAACAGACTTCAACTCTGCTCCCTTCTAAACCAATGAGAAGGCCATTGTATCTGTTTGTATTCTTTCACAATAATTCTATATAAGAAGGAAAATAAAAAATTAAATGTACTCATATAGGCCAGCATCAGAAAAACTGTATTTTGTAAATTCAGATAATAGAAACAGCCTTTGCTATGAGGATAGTAAATGCTTAATTAGGAATGAAAAAAGATTTTAATCACTTAATGTATTAAATTTTCATTGTCTTCTACCTGTATGAAACAGTTGATTCTCCATCTGACCAGTGTGTTTTCCTTTAAAGTACAGTAACAATATCTGACTCAAAATATATTTCTCTTTCATGAGAAAGCCACATTTTTCTATAAACTGCATCTAACCTATTAGTAATAATGGTTTGACACTTGAAACAAATTACAAACTAATGTTAGTGTGGTACGCCAAATAATAACTCCCCTCAGGCCAATTTGCATACAAACTGTAACATTTAAAGCCAAGTTACAATTAGCTCTTTATTAAGGAACTTCATGATTGTAACATACTGCAACCTATTGATACTTGCTACGAAGACTTCACTTACGAAAAATTATACTATTAGAGGTACCATTACAACAAAGCCACCCACATTCAATCACTAACAAGCTCAAAGACCGAGAGTCATTGTTTATACTTAAAGAGTTACACTTCTAAAGATTTCAAAAATGAGTAATTTACATCCCTTCGGTGCCACAGTGGAAAATATAAACAAGACAGATGGTTTGGTAATTTTACATTTAAATGACAAATATAGTGACACCACACCCACGCATACCCACAATGTAAAATAAAAACCTATACATAAACACCAAACGTGGAGAAATATGTTTAAGTAACCATAGTCAAGTCAAAAATACTACTTGCCTTTTGAAATGAGGATTTAGTAACTAATAGTATTGAAGATGTTGGATTTATTTCACAAGTATCTACAAAAATAAATGATAAATAATACCACCAATACTTTCATGTAACTCACTGTTTAAAAACTGAAGTCATACATATATGTGTGTGCACATGTGCGTTTTTACCAGGACTTGCTTTTTTCACTATTCTCTCAAAATTTAAACTTTCAGTTTGCTAGAAACTGTTCTCCATTTTCAATGGTAGAAGACTGGCTCTTAGCGGCAACTCTTAAATTCTGTATTCCAGTTAAAGAGACGAGGTTTCTCAAATGCTTTGTCTTGTTTTTGTGAAACAGTGCTTAAGGAATTTATAAACACCCATTTGTTGTCTAAAATTGTAATTATGCCCTTCAGATTAACTTCAAGTTAATTACTTTTTATGTTTCACCTCAATACAAAAAATAAACAATCTTATATTGAGTGCGTTAACATTTATGGTTTAGTTTATATAATAAAGTGGTAGAATAGCTTGATTTATTAGGATATTCCAAACAGCAAGGAAAGCCACAGAGGTGGGAATATAAACCAATGTACACAAACATCTTGTGTGCACACACACAGAGACACACATCTACACACACGTAAACATTTCTTTTGAAGGAATCTTCAAGAAGACATTTCACACGCAACTGAAATTCCATTTAACAGTGATCTGAGTCTTTAAGCCTCTATTAACAATCAAAGTTCCATTCTTCTCCTTCCTCATTTCAGCTTGCCTTTTCGTGCATTAAGAGTGATATAGTTCCTCAATCTTTCTCATTCTTTTCCAGCATAATTTCCCTCCCTTTTGACTAATACTATTAGTCAAAGTACATGCATAAGTGACAGGGGGTGGGAATTACCCAGCAATGGTAAATTCTATAGATACTGTGAGCTAAATTCTTTTTGAGATAAGCATTAAGAGTTACAGCTGCCATCAGCAAGAGAAATGGAGACAGTGCAAGAGGGGAAATTAACCCTAGTCATTTGTGTGTGTGATAAAATCTCACACTATTGCCTGGACTAGGGTGCAATGGCACAATCTCGGCTCACTCCAATCTCTGCCTCTCGGTTCAAGCAATTCTCCTATATCAGCCTCCTGAGTAGCTGGGATTACAGATGTCTGCCACCGTACCCAGCTAATTTTCTGCATTTTTAGTAGAGATGGGGTTTCACTATGTTGGCCACACTGGTCTTGAACTCCTGACCTTACGATCTGCCCACCTCAACTTCCCAAAGTGCTGGGATTAGAGGTGTGAGCCACCAAGCCAGCCTCCTTTTATAGTGAACCGACATTACAAAGTAATAGAAAGGATAGCTTCCTGTGAAGAATGATGAACACCAACCTGAGTATAGTCACTGCTCTCTCACCGATTTGGATCATGACCTTAGGAAAGTCGTTGAACAGCTTTGACTCAACTTCTCAGATGCTACATTGGCAGAAATGTCATCTGACATTTTCCTATCAGGAACACAATGAAAATTACAGAGATAATGTGAGTAAAGACATTTTGGATTTCAGAGTCAAAAGAATGATATACTCATCCAATGTTCACATACACTTTGTGTCATGAAGGGGATGGATGCCAGTCTATCTATCATGACTTTAGAAATCGGGAACGTTTAACTTCACAGGCTAAAAGAAACCAGCATTTATATTAACTCAAGTCTTTCTGTGCAGTATTTTTATTTAGTGAGAACTGCCTGATCCTCTTCACCACAAATGTATGTTAAAATATTTAATCCAGCAATCTCAAAATTAGTAGTCATCAGTTCACAAGTAAACAAACCACTACTATGTGAATGATACAGTATTAAAATTATCATTTTATAAATTTCTTGTATGAAGATGTCCTATTTCACAAAAAAATAAATTCAGGATTTTAGTTTTCCTCTCTGTTTTGTTGTGCACATTCACTCCAATAGAATACGATATGATATGGTTTGGCTCTGTGTCCCCACCCAAGTTTCATCTCGATTTGTAATTCCCACTTTTCAAGGGAGGTGCCTGGTGGGAGGTAATTGAATCATGGGGGTGGTTTCCTCCATGCTGTTCTTGCGATAGTGAGGGAGTTCTCACGAGATCTGGTGGTTTAAAAGTGGCAGTTTCCCCTGCACTCTGTCTCTTACTGCCACCATGTAAGACATGCCTTGCTTCCCCTTCAGCTTCCACCATGATTGTAAGTATCCTGAGGCTTCTCCAGCCATGCAAAACTCTGAGTCAATTAAACCTCCTTTTTTTTTAATACATTACCCAGTCCCAAGTAGTATCTTTATAGCAGTGTGAGAATGGACTAATACAAATAAAATGAGAAAATGTGCAAAACTCAAGCACTCAGCTGATCACAGTATGCTTGTTGGTACTGGAATACTGCTGAGTAGGTGCTCTGGCCTCAATGTTTGAATTCCTCCACATGAACATGTTAAAACCCAATCACCAATGAGAGGGCACCTGGAGATGATGAGGTCGTGAGAGTGAAGCCCCCATGAGTGAGAGCAGTGCCTTTTTGCAAAAGAGGCCCAAAAGCCGGGCATGGTGGCTCATGCCTATAATCCCAGCACTTTGGGAGGCTGAGGCGGGTGGAATGAGGTCAAGAGATGGAGACCAGCCTGGCTAACATGGTGAAACCCTGTCTCTGCTAAAAATACAAAAATTAGCCAGGCATGGTGATGTGCACCTGTAGTCCCAGCTATTTGGGAGTCTGAGGCAGGAGAATCACTTGAACTCAGGAGGCAGAGGTTGCAGTGAGCCCAGATTGTGCCACTGCACTCCGGACTGGTGACAGAGTGAGACTACATCAGAAAAAAAAAAAGGCCCAAAAGACCTGCCTTGCCCTTCTGCCATGTGAGGACACAGAGAGAAGGTGCCATCTATAAATCAGGAAGAGGCCCTCATCAGGCACCTAGCCTGCTGGTGTTTTGGTCTTGGACTTCCCAGTCTCCAGAACTGTGAGAAATAAATTTGCATCATTTACAGCTTTCCTGGTGTTAAATCTTCAGAGATACTTGAGAAGATGCTTGCTTTACCCAAATTATTATTTTCTTTGACATAACTAGAAAAGCAGGCATAGACATGGGAAAACTCTAGACAGGACTGAGAATTCTCTACCAACATTTCCACCATTAGTCATAAGAATATACTTATGATTCATTGTCTGGTACTTTTTTGAATTCTTTGGAATCCTGAAAAACAAACTGCACTGCTGGTACAGAATTGATCATAGATTTTCTTACTCTAAAAACAATTTGCAGGCAGCAATTAATCAGCACCGTGCCAAGGCCTGACAACTCAAAGATGAATCTCTGGAGTACAAAGTTAAAAAGTTGTTAATCTTCACAGTCTAGCAAAGTGCCTGGCCCATTAGTGAATGAATAAATGCACGCTTGTGGAAATCCAAGACCAGGAATGCAATGGGTATGAGACAGTCCTCACTGACACTGAAAACGCTCAGAAACCTGGGGAGAAGCCTGAATCTTAGTGGTGATTCCATCATGACCTTCTTTACATTCAGATTTTATCTATTCATTTCAGGTTCATTCAAGTCAATTTCCTTTCCTAAATAGTCTGCCAATCACCAAAACACTCATGAAGATGACAAGACATGATCTCTGTCCTCAAAGCACTAACTTCTGCTGCAGAAATCACATATGTGGCAGGTCAGAATGAAGTACCTAACATCAAGTCAGCACGTGATAAATGTTTACATGACAGGAAAGACGGGTAACTAACTACAAGGAAAGGTTGGAAAATAGTGCCAAACAGAGGTACAAGCAACTTTGAGGAAGTAGAAAGGAAGAGTTGAATATTTTTTATTTTGACACAAGTAAAGGTAATAGTTGAGTAGTAAAACATAAGTGACCTTTAATTGGAAGAGAATGAGGCCAATATATGTATATGAAATAAGGTATACAAACATTTGGACATGACATGAGGTTGTGGGACCTCTTGAGGTAAAAGAGGAAATCCCTGGGATGCATTGGAAGGGGTGTGGCAGGAGGTCGTTCCCTCTGGATTCCCTCCAGCTTGCACACCCGCTCTGCAGACCTGCCAGATTGGCGATATCAGGGTTGCTGCACCTTGCTCTATACTGTGTTTCTATTCAAACCACTCTACAAATGCATTAGCTGGTTTAGCAGTCGTATTCTCCATTGCTTTATATTGAATTTGTGATCAGCTAAAACCTACACGTCTGTCTTTCAGAAAATATTGTCAAGCTTTATTACATTTTCATTCTTTAAAATGATTTTTCACCTAGATGTAGAACCCGAAGCTACTGTTAGATTTTGTTTGCGGTATTGTGATTATTTTAATTTGTCAATTTCTTTTTCATCCTGACTTTGTCATCCTCTGTAACAGCTACTCCTCTATGCATTGAGTGATGGCAGAATTCATCATTATAACTCGCGGTTTTGAGAGGGTCGAAAGATGGATCCAATGGCTCAGCATTAGAGATTTTCAGCTGGACTAACAGTGTTCCTCAGTCAACACTCTTAAGTGCTGACTTGATGAGCCATTCGTTTACAGAACTCTTTGGTTACCCAGTCTGTATTTCTCTAACTTCTACACAAGTTCATGAGATTTTTGCTGAACTACAATGACAAAGTCAAAACTCACACCTTCACTCCCACCCAATAAATATCAGAGATTATGTTCTGCACATGACCATGTTCTCTGGATGCAAACGTTATGTTGAATATTTCTAAGTTGTCTTATAGGGCCATTTATTTATCCTTTAATTCAACCAACATTTATCAAATGCACACATCAGTTCTTTTCAGTTTACCAGAGTTAATTTCAGAATTGCCGGTACTGTTCCATAGCCAGCTTTTCCAGCTCACCAGGGCCAAGTGTGCATGTCTCCTCCCCACGCTTCTGGCAGTGACTCTGACTGGCAGGTTAAATCAGTCAGCTGGGAATATCTGCAACTGGTACATATCAAGGATTGTTGTTTTTGTTTAAAAAAAAGGTTGTTAAACATCTACTAGCACAAAATTGAGAATAGTTCTCATCATCCTCCAAGATTTTGAGCTTTTGACAATTCAAATAGTGTTGTCAGCAGATAATTCTAATAGTGTCATCTACAGGTTTGGGGGAAAGAAAAAGAAGAGAATCATGCTAATATATGAAACATTTGCAGCTGTCTCAGAACAACAACGAGAAGACACTCGTCTTACAGGTAGTGATAAAGAAGTGAAGCTTAGGGAAGAGATAAAAGCCACAGAGCAAATTTGGAAACCATCACTTTGCTGTTACCAATGCAGTTCTCAGACTGGATGAGACTTAAAATGGATAGTATGTAGAGAGGGAAGATCAAAAACCTAGAACTGAACCTTGTGGGACTCCTGCTTTAAAAGAGAGAGACAATAGCATATGCAGAGGCTTTAAAAAAGGAGTAAGAAAAAAAATCCATAACCCAGGGAGAACCAATAAAAAGCCACTGGTGCCCAAAAAGCAACAGCGGAGCATGGAAGGGCACTGGATGCCAGAAACTGGGTTTCCCTTTGCCCTGAGAGCCAATCTATGTCTTAGTTCATGATGGAGCCCAGTGCAGAACTTTGTTTTCCTGAATGAAAAAAGAATCTGCAAAGAGAATGGGGATTTAAAGCATTATGATAATTTTAGCCTGGAGGACACATTTGTTTATGATATATCAACACATAATCAAGTATAATTATCTTTCACAAATTTTAAGATCTATTCTAATTTTTCTCTAATATTAGGAATCTGAAAACAAATCAAACATGTTTGTTTTTCCTTTATCTTCCTTGGCATATCCCTAGTTCATTTAGCCTTACTAACAAACTTGATGTTTCCTCTTCAAAGCAGGACTGTTGGAGGAAAACAGGTCATTAACACAAGTAGTTCTTCCCAATGTGCTGTGCTGGAACTGCTGAAATCGCTCTCCATGCCACATTGCCCAAATAAGTTGGCCTCACCTTTAGGAATTATAGGTGCCCTTACAATCTTCATAGGATTTGTAAGTCTCAAGAAAAATCTGACCCAATTGACAGATGTGAAACGTGAATAGTCTTTAAGATGGGGACTTGGAAGGCATATTCAGCTGTCTTTTCTCTAGAAATGTGTGCTTGGTTTATCACCTGAAGCAGTCGACCTCAGGCCAATGAATGGTGATAACTATTATAAAATCAGAACCCTTTATTTTAAAATATACCACATAAAATATCTTTATAAGTAAATTCGCTCTCAAGTAGTCCCTGCCCTTCTTATTTCTCTGAAATGTAACACCTTCATTCTGAATTGTTGATGTCACAGGAAGATGAAAGAGGTGGATTAAAAGCAGATTTTATTTTTCTCCCTCTGTGTTTTCGTATTTTCCAAGCTTTCTGCAGTGCACTTTAAGTAGAGTTATAATTTCTTAAATATACCTGATTCCAAAAAAGGAAATCAATGTTTTTCATCAGATGAGATTTTCATCTTGAGCCATCTTTATAACAATTTGCTTCATTTTAACAAAAATCAGCTAAGAAAAAATGTGCATTAATAATAAAAGTTTTTAAATAATAAACTTTTAATAAGCAATTAAAAATTAAAATAATAAAAACAAAATAAATTCTATTAATAAACTGAATTTATATACTAAAGTAACTTGAAAGGTATTACTTTGAGATGTTTAGTTAATAAGGATTGATTAAATTTTAATTTCATGGCAAATATTGGCAGTTTTTGTTTTTTGTTTTTTGTTTTAAGACAGAGTTTTGCTCTTGTTACCCAGGCTGGAGTGCAATGGCACGATCTCGGCTCACCGCAACCTCCGCCTCCTGGGTTCAGGCAATTCTCCTGCCTCAGCCTCCTGAGTAGCTGGGATTACAGGCACGCGCCACCATGCCCAGCTAATTTCTTGTATTTTTAGTAGAGACGGGATTTCATCATGTTGACCAGGATGGTCTCGATTTCTTGACCTCGTGATCCACCCACCTCGGCCTCCCAAAGTGCTGGGATTACAGGCATGAGGCACCGCGCCCAGCGACAGTTTTAAGAAATACAGTAGTTAATGACAAATACTAAAATGTCATAAACACACACTGCTCACAAACAGGGATGACTTCATCAAAAATGGGATGAATCATAGGCCTCTAAAAGCTTATAAGGTCACTCATAAGAGTGAACATGCAGACTAAATTCTGAGCTTTAGTTGCCATCTAGGAATGAGTTAGGAGGATCTTTAAATCACTGTGTCCATTTGTGGGCAAGTGTTTAACTTCATCCTGAAGCATATTTAACGTATGGAACAAGATTATTTTTCTCTTCTGTGATTGATCTCTTCTTTTGCTTAGTTCAAAAATATATCACTCTTTTCTGCCAACAAAACCATTCTTCCAGCAACAGATGTTCTGTCATAAAGAGAGACTTATGTACCCTGGTATAAATAACAAAGGTGTTAGCTGGAATTAAAGGGAGATGTTTTCTATTTACACACACACACAAACACACACACACACACACACACACACACACACACATCTTCAGTGATTACTGAGGGAGGGCAAAAATTCACTATAAATAAATTTTACATAAACACATGTTTAAGGAACATTGGAAAGTTTGACTAAGAAAGAAAATTTATCTTTAAATTAATGACTGTTTTGTTCACCCCATATAGAGTTTACATGACTGTTACACATACACAGATTTTAAGAAATTCATTAATCACCAGCTTTGAACTGAATACCCATTTGGAGAGAGCACATGTGTTTCTGGCAGTGACTTTTATAAACACCAAGATGCCTTAACTCCCTCCCCTGTTTTGGAATCAGTTATTCCTTTCAAAACCCACCCCTGGAGAGAAATTCCCAATGGATGGCCGGCTGCCGCCGCTGCTCGCAGCACACTAGCCTGGGGCTGTGCCCAGGATCAGCCTTCCTGGTCCTGTGGACACTGGGTCACTGGGTTGCATGCAGTGAGGTACTCCCTGCTCACTCAGCAGCTCAGCCTTTCCCACAGCTGCTTTCCAATGCTTCCAGGAGGTTACAGGAGAGCTGAATTGACAACAGCTGTGAGGCCACTGGCTCTAGAGTTATGAATCTCCTACCAATCCAGGAGTAAGTCCTGGAGAGCAGAGATTCTAGGAGCAGGGCGAGGTTCTCTTTCAAACAGCTTTTTAAAGTTGGGAGGTAACATATTATAGCATCCTGAGGAAAAGAAATAGACAACAAACAAAATCCAAGAGCTCAGCAGAGGGGTTCAGATCCCAGCTGTCCACACCGGCGGGG
Organism: Saguinus oedipus; assembly: GCA_031835075.1. NCBI lineage: Eukaryota > Metazoa > Chordata > Mammalia > Primates > Cebidae > Saguinus > Saguinus oedipus. The sequence goes on along the minus strand of CM063169.1, from coordinate 8,472,348 downwards.
GACTTTGAGCAAGTCACTTAGCTTGCCAGAACTTCACTCTTCCCTCTTATAAATTAGGGATGATGGTGACATTTGCATGCCCCATAATGCTGTTATGAGCACTTAGGTATTACGATGTGTAAGGAACTTGGAAAAGTGTGTGGCACCAAGGTTTTATTAAGGCCAAATGAGAAACAAAGGGGAATCTTGAGTCTTTTAGGCATGCTCCTTAATTTTCTGACAAACACATGAATATAACATTATTACTTCCATTTTATATATAAAGAATCTGCCTGTAATCCCAGGACTTTGGGAGACTGAGGTGGGCGGATCATCTGAGGTCAAGAGTTTGAGACCAGCCTGGCCAATGTGGTGAAACCCTGTCTCTACTAAAAATTAAAAAATTAGCTGGGCATGGTGGCAGACACTTGTAATCCCAGCTACTTGAGAGGCTGAATCGTTTGAAAGGAGGCAGAAGTGGCAGTGAGCCAAGATCTCACCATTGCACTCCTGCCTGGACGACAAGAGTGAAATTCCACCTCAAAGAAAAAAAAAAATCGGAGGCTCAAGAGGCGAACTGAATTGCCAGGCATAAGCCCTTTAACTGGCCCACAATCAGCTGTAGTAGAGAGCAGGTTGTCTGCAGCCCTTACTAAATAATGCTTAACAAATGCTCAGAAAAACAACTCCCAGCCTACAAATTAAAATATTCACCAGGGTAATTTATATTCCATGTTACTCCAGAATGGACTTGGGGAGACTGATAAAAATTGCAAACAATCACACATAGTTGAATAAGAGGAAAAGATTTGCAATATTTTTTAAGACGACACCATCCAGAACCAAATGCCTGTACATCAGTGATTCTTAATATTTTGTGGGTCAGGAACACTTGGAGATTCTGATGGAATTATCAATCTTATCTTTAGAAAAAAATCAACATATCATAACCCTTTATAAGTACTCCATATCTAACAGACACCATGCTCATCCTAGGAGTCTGTGATCACTCTTCGCTAGCAACTCTTTTGGAGTCTTATATCAAGAAAGAAAAGCGAAAGTGCTAAACAGAAATGTCACTAATGGCATTTCTTGTAATTGTGAAAATACAGTAACTATTCTGAAACTCTGCTACCCTAAGCAAGCATGGGAAAGAAGGGCATTCACTAGCAATTGGGAAATAAAGGAGAAAAGCTGATAAGACATCTGGAACTCAGAGGTCGATTCTGAGTGAGCAAAATTAACAGAAATGCATGTGAATATGTGTATATACAAAAGGTTATCTATACCTGCATTTATAATCTACCTAACAATACATATGTATGTATCTGATTCAAAGGGAGCCGAATTGGAGGAAATCTCAAATATTTGTTATATGAGGAACTATGAATATGAAAAGAAACTGAAAACTATATTATTGGAGAGAAGATTGAGGAAGTTTCATTCTAAGAAAAAAAGGCATTAAGTTCACTCTAACGAGAGAAAAATAACAAATACGAACAAGAGATGGAGTCGTTGAGAATGGTGATGAAAAATAGAGGGTGAGATGACAATCCAATATAAAGAAGTCATTGTGTAAAAAAGGAAATAATGTGTCTGGAGGAGAGCTTTGTGAAATTAGAGGAGTTCGCTCCAAAGCTGGATTATCAGTTGGTGGATGTGTTATAAAGTAATTAAGGAAAATTTTAAGGTCTTCCTCAATCTTGTATAATTAGGATCTGAGATTATACTCCTGAAACAGAACTTGTTAAAGTTCTGGGTCAAGAGACTACAGTCTTTCTAACTTTTAAATAGTCATTTAGACTTATGTAGCTTTCAAAACTAGCTTTTAGGAATATAAAATCTACATAAGACCTTGTTCAATGCATTGTCCCAGAGGTATTGGCAAAATCAGTATGTAAACTTCAGACTGTGATACTAATTCACACATCCTTTAAACAATCTATTGACTTTATTAACATTCTTAATGTTTTTAAGACTACTGTGAAAACACCAAGTTTTCTAACTTTATATATCTTATCTGCCCCATAGACATGGATATGTATATAATTTAATTAATCTGCCCTCTAGATGTAGATATTATATATATATATATATCTACATATATATATATATATATATATATATATATATATATATAATTTAATTGTGTTTAATCCTAAAACACATAGTAACTACCACATATAAGGCAAGTATTTTGTGGAACAATTTTATCGAACCAGTGACTAAAGATTAAAAGGAAAATAAAATAATTGTTTATCAACAGAAGCAAAAATAGGCCAAATTATCACATATTTATCAATATGTTTGCACGGCATTCTTTTTTTGGGGGGGGGGAATGGAGGAGGGAAAGCGATGGAAGGTGCTGGAGGGCTGGGGTTTAAGTTGGGGATTAGGAATGCGTGGCATTCCTAACTCTAGTTTGTAAGTTCCATTCATGAAAACAGAAACCACAGCAGTTTTATTTACCTGTTTTAACAGCAGGAACACAGTTCTTGCCACACGGTGTCAGATGTATAGAATGGATGAATTGAAAACTTCATAGAGTTTTGCAATATTTATTTACCTAACAAATAATACTAACATATACCATATGCCAGGTGCGGTTCTAAGCCCAGGGTAGAGCAGTGACTAAAACAGGCAGTCCCTCATCACATGGAATTTATATTCTAGTGAATAATTATATGTTGATATTTCTCATCCCTGTTGCGGGGGGATACTTATTCCCAAAAGACAGTGATGGAAGATTTCTTAGGTGTAAGGAAAAGTTGTTAAAATTCACTATTCAATTTTTGACTGAGACATCTCTATAAGGAAGAGTCATATAAAATTGGAATCACAACACTGCTTTCCAGTCCTTAGGCATTTTGACACATCTGAAGAATCTGACTCCATGGCAGGCCCAGCAATCTGTATTTTAATAAGCCCTCCAGGTGATTCTGATGCGCATGAGAATATAAGAATAGCAGTTCCAGATCAATGACACTTAAACTAAACTGCATCACATTGGGGAGATTTTAAAATGCCCATACCTGGGTCTCATGCCCAGGCATTCTGATTTGATTAGTCAGGAGTGGAGCCTGAACATAATTAATGTTTGAAGTCCCCAGGTGATGCTTATGTGCACCCAGATTTGAAAGCCACTGCTGTACAGCATCATCAGGATTTGCTACCTAACCGGTCTCTCTCTTCTTACTATTATTTCCCTGTGAACCTTCATCTGTACTTGACCTCCATTCTTATTCATGCAATAATGATTCCCTGATCTATGAATCTTCCCCACATTGTAGGGTCTTTATGAGAATGCCTCTACTAGCATATATTGCAGGTATGTCAGGTTGAACACATTCAAAACTAAACCTGTCTCCCTGAAGTTTCCTCCCTCCCCAGAGGCCGTATGGGGCAGCGTTAATGAGTACAGGCTCTGGCAGCGCTGCCTCCCTGCTAAGCCTCAGAGACAACTTTCACGTCACCATCTCTGTGGATGGTACGGCGGGTGCCAGGCTGAGACAATCTGAAGCATGGGGGCTCTGCCCTGGTCTGCTGGGTTTGAACAATGCCAGACAAAGGGGAACAGACTGAAACTCTTTGTGCCTCAGTTTCCTCCCCTTTGAAATGGAAATAATAAAACCTACTGCTGGGGTTATGCTGATGATCAAATGAACTGATTCACCCAGAACAGCACTGGCACAGAGCAAACAATCAACTGTAAACAGGCGTGATGGAAATAGATCAGAGCCATTGCTAAAAGTAAGAAAGTGAAAGCCCCAAAATACTGTCAGGGCAGCGGTTATCACCTCCTTAGACTAATGCTACCACAATTCACGAAGGCCATTGCCTGTCCCTTTCTTTATTTACTTTCTCTATCCATTCAATAATTCCTTTGATTTCGTCTCCCTATTTTTTCTGTATGCTTCTTCCCCTCCTTTCTCTTGCCATAGAGTTATTTCAGGATTTATGTTTTCTTCTTTAATTGAAATGGTGGCTTCTGTTCTGATCTATGTCCGCCCCATGTGTTTACAATCTTTCCCTCACATTGCCAGCAGGGAACTCCTCCAAAGAGCAAATAACACTCAAAACAAACACCCATCAGATCCCTCCTTTGACTAAAATGTGTCCACAGCTCCCAGCTCCCTGCCATTAGAGCCCCATCCTTTCTAAAGCTAGTGCAACCTCTAACCACACGTGACTAATCACACAGGGTCACCACTGTTGTCTTCCTTGTCAGCCTCAGAGTTGGACCGTGTGCATCTTGAAGAGAGTGGTTGCATCTCACTCATCTCTGAAGTCTCAGTGACTGAACAGTGTCTTGTGTACAGGGGTGTTCAGTAAATTCTTAAGTGAATGGAAGAAAGAAAGAGTCACATGCTGGCTGGCTGGAGGAATGAGGGTAGAAATGGACAGAGGAGTCGTGGAGGATGGTGGAGTCATGATACAGTTTAATGTGGCCAGGTATCACAGTGAATGCCTGAAATCCCAGCATTAGGGAGGCTGTGAAGGGAGGATCTCTAACACTGGAGTTCAAAACCAGTCTGAGCACTATAGCAAGACCCTGTCTCTACAAAAAAAAAAATACAAAAAATTACCTGGGCATGGTGATGAACACCTGTAGTCCCAGTTACTTTGGAGGCTAAAGCAGGAGGATTGCTTGAGCCCAGGAATTCAAGCTGCAATGAGATACGATTGTGCACTGCACTCTGGCCTGAATGACAAAGTGACACTCTGTCTTTAACAACAGAAACAAAACTATAGTCCAATGTTAACTATTGCTCATATTTTAATGCTACTAATTACCAGAAATATCATATATACAAGAAATAGTATTAGCAGAAACATAATTGAGTACATAGAAAGCATACAGAGTGTATATTGTGGTCAGATAAAATAAATTACCTTGTCTGTTTCACTGTTCAGAAAAACAGGATCACTTAAGCACTCAGATAGACAGACAGACAGATAGATAGATCAATCCAAAGGATCCTAAATGAGCTAAAATATTCTTATTATGAGGGAAATCAAGTATAATTCTGGCCTAATGGCAAGCCTGAAATTTTCCTGAGTGAACAGCATTATACTGTTTTATAAGCCTGACTTTCAATATGTGTAAAGAATATAATTAAAAAGAAATAAAAATTTTTTTCGTGTTACTAATTCAGAAACGATTCAGCCAGTTCTGTGCTACTGTAAGCTTTGTTTTTTGTTTTTGTTTTTTTCTTTCTTTTTCTCTTTCTCTGTAAAACTATCTGAAGATGCTTTATTGGTATTTCCAGATTATTCTTTTCAGGAAGTTTAGGACTTCATTTCAAGATATTTAGGATGTCTTGACTCATGCTAGGAAGGCTGAAATTATGGAAAAAGTAAAATACCGTTCCATTGGCTCCATTTTACTGGTACGGTGAAACCACGTGAAGCTCTCCTGAGCAGACCTGGCCACAGAAGGCAGGCTGAGGGCTGCAGGAGGCATCCTCCTTCATGTGGCTGAATTTTACCCCCGTGGTTCCTACCAGTGGTCAGTTCTTGCAAGACTTATGAACATCATATTGGGAGCGGCTAGAGTCATGGAGTTCTTACTGCTGCCTCATTACCCTGCCTTTCCTACCTCCACTTTGAACCTAAAAATAACTCTAGGAGAAGAGGAATACATTTCAGAAGTAATTTATAAGTCAGACTTTGGTTGCAAAGTCTGTCCCGGACACTCGGTTCTGCATATAAACACTGCTGGTAGAACGTCTGAACCCACTCCCAGAGACCATTCGCATCTGAAACAGGCAAAGGCCCGTGCTCCACGAGGGCGTTCACGTAACATGATGATGGTTCTCGGAGTACTTTGCAAGATGGATTTCACAGTCATATCCTGTGTGGCATTCACAATACTTAACAGGAAGTGTGATGTGACCACTGATCACTCACAGACTCATGACCCCCCAGCAGAAATGAGTTGTAAACACCAACCATAGCTACAAGATGCAAACCAGTGCACAGTCGACTCTGTATACATCCGATTCCGGGACCAGTGGTTTTAAACTTTGCTGCACGTTGGAACCGCCTGAGGACTTTAGGTGATGCTGATGTGCCAGTGTATGATCATTGATCGCAACAAACGTACCTCTCTGGTGCGAGATGTTGATAGTCGGGGAGGCTGCACACATTTGCTGGTGGGGTCAGACATGGAAATTCTCTATACCTTCTGCTCAGTTTTGCTGTACATTTAAAACTGCTCTTAAAAAATGAAGACTATTAAAAAGAAAAGGACTGATAGTATTTGGACGTAATATTGGTTGTGACATGGATGTGGGATTTTTGAGGGTGCTCAAGTAATTCTCTAAGGCATAAACATTTTAGAACTTTATGTTGGATTAATTGAATACTTAACACTATTAGGATTATTTTTAACTGCAGAGGGATACCAATCAACATAATGCCTTACCAGTTTCACAATTTAAAAAACACAGGTGAGTATTGACATAAGGACATTCACTTAAAGTGACATTCAAATTTACACATCAAAAGTGTGCACCTTAAAATTCTAAATTTATTCCAGACTTTGAAGAGTTAACTGATGTATATCTAAGTCAATCAATTTTCTTCTCTGTCCTATCTGCCTTTCTAACAAAAAGAAATTAACAGAAATTAAATATGCTTTCTTGTATGTTTCCTGTCCTTCGATGTGTTTATCTAAGGGTCTGGTGCAGAAAATTTCTCCATTGGTTGGAAAGTTGAACTTGGATTTTTGCATTTCTAAAAATGCTCAAATTCCATGATACATATTTTTTTCTTAATGCTACCTAAAGTTTATGGTAAAAAATCAAAACTGACAAACCAGAAAATAAAAAAAGTATGCACTGGTAAAACAAAATAAATACGTTTACATGTGCTACACTACACTAAAATAAACTGAGTACAGTTGGAAAGATTAATTCATTGAGTTGAATGAAATGTAGGTAAGAATAGCAAATTTCTCATCTTCGAAGAAAAAGCTATGCAACTACTTCAATGGTTGGTATGTTTATGAAAACACAATTTACATCCTATTGATGTATCACCTAAAAATAAATAATAACAATTTTTAACAAGACTGAAATATTGTAGAAAGGAGAATCACTTCAAAAGCTATGGAAATCTTGGAATTCATACTGTGATTACAAACTCAGTGAGTGTCTAATAAATATTTGCTGAAGATTTAAGAATTATAACAGGGTGACTGCAGATATAGCAGTGTTAAACACTAACAGAAATAAAATGAGTACACATAACAGTAGTGTTCTTTTTTCTGTTTCTGACTATACAGTGTAGGAAATTTTAATAAAATAGCCTTTCCTAAACTAAAGAGAATTTATTTCTACTGCCTTTTTTGAAAGTTCCTTCATGTATAGCTTTTATTCTTCACAAAGAGAACTGTACACTGACACAACTGATTTTCTAAAAAGTTACAAAAGAAAGAAAAACAGGTGATGTGAATACAACAGAAACTACAAGACACCTGCAGTCAATGGTATCAATAATGAAGAGGTCTAATAATGACTGTATTAAAGGTCTGGGTGATTGGAATTATTAACAGTCCACAACTCTTGCCAATTCAAGGTGCAATAAGTCATGAGAAATGCACTAATATTCTTCTCCCATTAAGATTCTCACTTTTGCATATACTTATAAAGCTGCTATATCTGAGGTACAGAAATGTCAAAAAACCCTATTGGATCTGTGAAATATTTGAGCCATAGTTTACACATGCGGCGAATCCTGTGTCTAAACTTTTCAAGCCATCCCCTGTCCCGGCACACCCCATCCCATTTTACTTTATCTAATCTGTGATTCTGCCCCTCTTCTTTCCTCTTTTTCCTGTGTTCTTCATTCCACCCCATGACACACACACACACACACACACACACACACACACACACAGGCACACGCACACAATTTGTAACCTAGAAGTCAATATTTGTCACATTCAGAACTGTGGCATTTACACAACTCCATTCATGTCCTGCCACAAACCGCGAGGAGGCTGACTAATGTTTGCACTTTCTTGGGCATTAGTAATTATAAAAGGGTACACAGAAAAATAAAAACTTACTTTGGTATCATGGGAAATGTCTAGCTGTTCTGATTTTTGCTTCTCATGGAATCACACTGAAGAGAGAAAAAACCAAGCCCCGTTTGTTCTTTCTCTGAGAGGTTAGGGATTATCCATTACCCCAGAGAGTCTCAGCAAATATAATTCATTTCCTACCAGCAGTACCATCCCTTTCTATTCATTCCACTTTTGTCATTGGAATAACAGAGCTGAGTAAAACTTACTTATTTTTAGGCCAGGCTCATCAAACCAGGCAAACTGTAGCCTGTGGGCCCAAAAGAACCAGCTGCCTGTCTTTCTGTTCTGCCCTCAAGCTAAGAAAGGCTGATACAGATGAACATTTATAGTTGATTTGTGATAGGAACCCTAACTTTAACTCCAGTGAAGAACACGATATTCCCCTTAAGAAAAGAATCTCATTTTTCCATAAGACCTGTATTACAAAAATGCATGCTCCATTATTACATTTTGAATTTCATCAATGAAAAATGGATGCAGATACATTTCTTAGCTTGTTCTGTAAGGACCTGCATAATATCCCTGATGTTGCTCTTGGCCAACAAAGCCTAAACTATTTTCTCTCTGGCCCTTGACAGAAAGAGTTTGTGGAGCTGTGATTTAGATAACCAGTCTTTTCTTAAGAGGTAAAACCAGTATTCCATAAGACCAGGCCTCCCCCAAAGTACATGGGGAAAACCATGCTGATGCTCCTGCCTGCGGCCCCCTGAAAACCTACGCTGCCCCTGCTTCCTCCCTCCCCTCATCCAAAGCAGGCTGTCAGGCAGGTCACACCTGCGTCCTGACACTCAGATAATCACGCTACTACTCTCCACAACACAGTAACTCTCTCATTCCCAACAGTACGAATCTTCAGTCCCCCGAGGAACAGATAGAAATCCCAGAGCCCCTGGCTGCCTTGGCTGTGCTCCCTGCCTCTCTGCCTGCCCACCCAGTGCCTCCCAGCTCTCCAAGGTGGAAGTGGGGTTGGGGAAGAAAAGAAAAGGAGAGAAAGTTTGTTATTTGGCAGTCCTTCGTGCAATCAAGCAGTTTCCAGAAGCAGCAACAAATAAGTAACTTCATGGTGGTTTTGAGGGGTTTGTCCGAGGCTACCCCCTATTTCCAGGAATCTCTCTCCCGAATTTCCCTTAACTGAGACTATTACGCTTTCAGCTGCCTGTGGCCATGCCTTTCCTTCTTTCAGCCCTGCTATGCTGAGCTCCTCTTGGGGAGGGATGGGAGGCACCACCAGAGCCAGCCAATTCCCAGAGGCACACTCTCCTGGAGGTATGGGCACCCTCAGCAGCTCTAGCCGGAGCCCTTTTGATAGAAGTGGTTCAAACACCTTTGCACTGTGCCCCTGAGCTACAGGGACAGAAAGCAAGCACTCCAGTTGGTGCACATTCAGTCTCAAACACACAGAGCTTGTCTCATCTCGCAACACCTCCACTGCTGCCCTCCTTCAGGGGCAGTCCACTTGGTCTGTCTTTCAAAGCCTGGCGGTGCTTGCATCCTTTGCTCTACAGCAATTCTGCTCACATGAGTCTGCAGCATGTTATTCCATTTGTTTACTTGTTTAGTGTCCCTGAAAATTCATGTGTTGACGCTGTCACACCCAGTTCCTCAGAATGTGAGTGTGTTTGAAGACAGGGCCTTAGAGAGGTTATTGAGGTATAATGAGGTCATATGTGTACTCCCCCTTCCAATATGACTAATGTCCTTCTATGAAGAGGAGATTAGTACACACATGCACACAGACATGCACATATAGAAGGAGGACCTCGTGAAGACACAAGCAGAAGACAGCCATCTACAAGCCCAAGCGAGAGGCCTCAGAAGAAGCAACCTTGATGACACCTTGATCTCAAACCTCTGGCCTCCAGAATTGTGAAAAATCACATTCTGTGATTTATGCCACCCAGTCTGCAGTGCTATGGCAGCCCTAGCAACCAATTATACTTCCCCACTAGAATGTAAGCTCCATGAAGCACACACTTGGGGCATCTGGGGCAGAGCTGAGTGGACGGATGGCTGAAGGCAGCCCTGCATCTGTAAGTACTAACGTGGCTTTTTCTGGAGAGCTTGCAGAATCACAATCATGACAATAGTAGTCTTGATATCCCTAAATGCTAACTTTTGTTTATTGAGCATTTATTGTTTCCAGTTTTTTAAAAGAAATATTGAGTTATATATTAGTGTTACCATCCCATGTGTGCAAGTAAGTTTTTCTTGCCTCTTAAACCGAAAGAGAAGCTCTATGAGATCATGGACTTGTCTTCCATTTCTTTGTCTTCACCACTGTGCCTAATATGATGACTTACTTATCAGTGACCAACAAACTGTCTGCTTTGTTTCAGTTCTACTCACGTCTGTGTCTGTGACACACGTTATTCTGTTGGTATGTGGTGCTGGATGATAATCCTCAGTCTCTCGGTTGTGGTCACAGTGCATGAGTCAATATCATTATTATTTTCAGTGGTTGCTATTGATGATGATATTTGAATGCAAAGCTAAACTACAGAAGAATAACATGATTTGCACAAGTTCATGTAATTAAGTAGCAACACAGGTGGTATTAGAATCTGGAGATCTTGACTTTGATCCTAGAGACATTCCTCTATCCCTTTCTTGTCCTTCTTTGGCTTTGTAAGTAGAAGGAAAACAGTATGTGATAAAGATTGCTGAAGCATTAAGAATTTGGTAATGTACACTTTAACTTAATTCAGTACAGATAAGAATATAGGTTCAAACCCTGTATTCAAGTATTTGAAGACCTCCATGCTGTGGCCCCACCAGCCAGCCAGCTTCATTTCTCACCATCTCTGTATTTTTCAAATCAGGACATTAGCACACTTGACTCCTTGCTCGCTCCTCAAGCACAGGCTGAGCTCTGTCCAGCCAGCCCTTCCTCTTCCAGCAGCTGGGATGCCCTTCTCAGACTGCTCGCTGGCCTTTGGTCATCTTGGATCACTCCTTCACGAAGCCCCCACCATTGTTCTCCAGTGATGCCAGAGCCTCTCGACTCCTGCACTTCCTGGTGGCACGGCTCCTACCATGTTTTAGGATACGTTTACATGATTTGCATTCATCATATGTGTGCAAGTAACTTTTTATTGCCTCTTAAGCTAAAAGAGAAGCTCCAGGAGATCATGGACTTGTTTCTATTTCTTTGTCTTCACAACTGTGCCTAATATTATGCCTTACCTATCAGTGACCACAAACGGGTTGCTTCATTTCAGTTCTACTCACATGTCTGTGTCTGTGACACACGTTATTCTGTTGGTATGCGGTGCTGGATAATAACCCTCAGTCTCTCGGTCGTGGTGACTGTGCATGGAATTAGAGTTGAAATTATTATTATTCTCAATGGTTGCTATTGATGATGATGTTTGACTGGCATCTTCTAAATGAGAAGACTGCTAAAGCCAGACTAAAAATAGAAATACATTTTGAGGCTAAGATAATAATGATGAGAAATTGAGAGATATAATTTCTGATGGAATCATTAGGGGTGACATGAAAAATGAACTTAACCTTATTAAGATAAATATTTTTCCAATATAATGATTGGATCATGGGTAATGAAATTGATTCTTCCTATATGTTTACACACAACTACTCCCCTAAACACTCATCCATCTCAGTTTTATAAATACAATTATAAATGGCTTTAGATTAGTTCTTTTAGCTTCTTAGCAGTGACAAATAAATCATGAGATGTTCCTACAAGCTACAGGTATTTTATAATCACCTCCAAGCAATTTCTTATAATGTTTCTGTTATTTTTACGTCATTGTTGAGCCAGGTTCTTATTCTTGCTAAAGTACTTGGAGAATTCTAATCTTTATTGTCATAAAAAAGAAAGCTTTGCTGATATCCCAGTAATTTGTCTTTAAGATATTTCCCTAGGTTGTGTTATGCAGAAAAGTAATTATTGTGCATATTGCTTAAATTTAATTTAAATCCTTACTTCATGTTGAAACTATAATTTGAAAGGCAGTTGAAATAAAGAAGAAAGTAATTATTTTCCCTATGAAGTGTAAAAGTTAGCTATATTGATTTGAGATCTTAACTGTCTCTGTTTCTGAATTTTTCCATTCTAGCCTGCATAGATATGGATAAGGAATAATTTTGAAACTCCCCCTAAGCAACTCTCTTCCTTTCCACTCACAACAATGTAATTTTTATCACTGAGGTGGAGAGAATCTTCCAACAAAGATCCTGGGATACGGAAGAGATGAGTCATGATCAACAAAACCATAAACAATCTACGTAAAGAGCGGCCACATGGATCCCCAGGAGCAAGTGAGTGTAACCTGCTTCACTGTTTTTAGAAACGTCTGAATCTGCAGCTCCAACAACCAGCTCTTGTTATCTCCTATGGGCAGCCACTGTCCTTAACAGAGTTTCAGTTCTCTGGGTAGAACCATGAAGAAAGAGAAAGGTGTTTATAAAATACATGAAGATTTGAATTTGATTATGTAAGTAGTATATTTGGAGAAAAATTATTTATCAAGCCTTTTCAACTGTAAAGCTCCTCTCTTTTTTTTCTGATGAGCTTTTTTATATATACCCAGTAAGTCCTAACTTAACTCAATGGATCAGAGACAAACATATACATCCTAAAGCTATAAAACACAGAAAAAAATGACAATGAGAATCTCTGTGATCTTCGACTAGGAGAAGATTTCCCGGTATGATACCAGAAATTAAAACTCACAATTAGTTAGAACTAGTTGATAAACTGGATAGCATTTAAATCACTTATGGTCTCCAAAAGACACTGTTAAGAGTGTGAAAAGACAAGCCACAGGCTGAAAAAAAATTTGTAAATGATGTCTCTGGTAAAAGAACATAGTAAAAATTCTCAAAATTTAATAATAAAATCACTGAGTAAATAAATATTAATAGATTTTAAGACACTACATTGAAAAAGATACATGCGTACAAGCACATGAAAAGATGCTTAACATCATAAGTCATTATGGAAAGCAAATTAACACCACCATGAAAAAGCACTGCGTGCATATTAGAATGCCTAAAATTAGTAAGACTGACAATAAAAGTGTGAACAAAATTGTGGAGGACCCAGAATTCCTGTGCACTGCAGTAGAAGTGTAAAGTGATACAACTACAGTGGAAAACAGTTTGGTGATTTCTTAAATAAGTAAATGTGCACTAACCATACAATCTAGTCATTTAACTCCTACATATTCACTAAAAAGAAATGATGAATTTGTCCATATGCAAAGTGTACACTAATATTTACAGCAGCTTTATTTGTCATAGCCAGAAACTGGAAACAGTCTAAATGTCTATCACAGGTGAATGAATAAACAAATTGTGGTATATCCATACAACGCTATACCACATAGCAATAACAAAAAAATGTACTGACACATGCTGCGACATGAATGCTCTCAAAAATGATTACACTTAGTGAAGGAAGCCAGATCAAAACAAAGTACACGTTGAATGATTGCATTTATATAAAATTATAGAGAATGCAAACCAGTGTAGAGTGACAGAAAGGAGATGAGTGGTTGCCTGAGGACAGGAAGGAGAAGCAGGAATTATAAAAGGTCAGGAGGAAAGTCTTGTGGGTGGCGGATATATTCATTATCTTGATTTCAGGCTGTATACATAAGTCTAAACATCAATCTGTATATACAGCAAATCCGTGCAGTTTATTTTATAAAGTACACCTAAATAATGCTGTTTAAAAACAAAGTGAAGACTATCTGTATGGACTGACTTGGAGAGCATACCAAGACATGTTAAATAAAGTTTCATACAGGAGTGTATATAGGGTGCTATATTTGGCATAAAAAAGAAAGAAAAATAAGAATGTTTATTTATATATCTTGCTTTTGCATAAAGGATGAGCAAAACAAAAACCACAGTTATTGATGCAGAATGAGTAGGGAGAGAAATGGGAATGAGAATCTTCAGTGTGTAACTTCTTGTTTCATTTTAATTTTTACCATGCAAATAAGCTATTTCAAAGTAGTGTAATCAAAATATTGCTATGACTCAAATATCCATCAACTCATGATTGAATAAATAAAAGATAATATAACCATTCAATGAAAGATCATTCAAAAATAAAAAGAAGCCAAGCACAGTGGCTCATGCCTGTAATCCCAGCACTTTGGGAGGTTGAGGTGGGTGAATCACCTGAAGTCAGGAGTTGGGGACCAGCCTGGCAAACATGATGAAACCTTTTGTCTACTTAAAACACAAAAATTAGCTGAGTGTGGTAACACATGTCTGTAGTTCCAGCTACTTGGGAGGCTGAGACATGTGAATCACTTGAACTGGGAAGTCAGAGGTTTCAATAAGCCAAGATTGTGCCACTGCAGTCCACCCTGGGTGACAGAGCAAAACTCTGTCTCAAAACACATAAAATATAAAAATAAATAACATATTTTTAACTGCTACAACATGGATGAACCTTGAAAACATTACACTAAGTGAAAAGAAGCCAGTTGCAAATTGTCACATATTGTATGATTCAATTTATATGAAATGTCCAAAACAGGCAAATCCTTAGAGACAGAAATTAGATCAGTGATGGTCAAGCACTTAAAGGGGATTGGCATAACTGCAAATGAGTTTGAGGTTTATATTTAGAGTGATAAAAATGGTCTACAATTGGGTTGTGGTGATGATTGCATATATTTGTAAACCAACTAAAAACCATCGAATCATGCACTTTAAATGGCAAATGGTATATTGTGTAGATTATGATCTCAATAAGGTTGTTAAAAATGCTGTTTCATAAATACTCATTGAAATTCACACTCTATTTGGAAACCTTGTATCTATTGTTTATTTGTATTTCTAGTAGCCGCTCATTGAGGAAAATGGATATTAGAGTCTCTATTTGACAGACACAAAGAAATAATGCATCATTTCTTTCCACATCTAATAGCAAATGAGTCAAGAGTAGAACCATTTGAAAACCTAAAGTGATACACTTCCACCTATGCTAAACCATCAATAACCCCACCCGCACTTGTATGTGTAGTTTCTTATGTGGTTCCATCACAGCTCGCTTGCATGCTGCCATGAGATAAGCTTTTTCACAAACTGGAACTGACCAGCTGATGGACACCGAAATTTTCACCAAACCAACTCCTGCTGACAGGTGTAAAATAATCAAACACTGAATGATCCTTGGAGCGAATAGGAGGTCATGCTGGGGTTCACTTAAGTATATTTGAACTGGTCAATTAATGAGGCAAACTAAATATCATGTGATTTATCAATTAAATGTTCATTCAAATTTCCTAGTCTGTGTTATGAAAAGAAACTCTAAAACTTTAAACCCAGATGGGTGGTCTGGAGACAAGACCAGCTGTGCAGAGAAAAAGACAGGAGGAAAAGACACAAGGTCTAAGGTAGATAAGCCTGGGATGGCAAACGTTACAGAATCAGGTCAATACAGTGTCAGCATTTCAGTGCAGAAAACGTACAAATTAGGAGCTTAGAAATAACTTTACTTGATTAAATTAGAAGACTACAGGATAAGAAGACCACACACAGCAAGTAAAAAATAAACCTAGATCTAATTATTGTTCTTTCAAATTATTTAGAGAATCATTATAATTGGAAACAAAAATTCCATGCTGACAGAGGTGACAGTGTTCTTCAGGAACTGCCATCCTAATGCAAAACCACAGAATTAAATAGAGCTTCTATTTATCATCACACTCAAAGACAAGTGTGGAGGCAAAAACTTACAACTTGAGAGAACTCAAGAACAAAGCAGAGAATAAGTATAACTGAAGCTGATCACTTCACCGGAATTTAATAGAGAATAAAAAGGAGACTATTTTCCCCAAAGCAATGTACATTTCAGCCATCCAGAAGTGGTCTTGCTACTATTTTTCCAAGTATTTTCCTCTTAATTTAGGCATCTAGTAAAAACTGTGACATTTTCCTGTTTAAAATGAGGGGGGAAACATTCTGAATATTTTAAATGCCTGGATTATGTGTATTTCCGAATGAGCTTCCTTTGCTTTCTTTACACAAATATTAGAATTAAGAAATATATTTATATATAGGGAAGAAGAAAGGAAAAAGTTTAGAGTTTCCTTCTTGGATATAAACAAAAAGAAAATCCTTCTCCTTCGCTTCCAGAGCCAAGGGGGACAATGAATGTATTGTTATATTTGGGAAAATGTAACTAATACTTCTGAACTTGAGAAAATCTGCAAGACTAGACTCCCAGGAAGTCCTTGTTGTCTGAACATACGCCTTGGCCAAGGGCTTGCTCTCACCCTGGGTACACAGATCATTATATTTTAAGGGAAAAAATGTATTTAAAATTCCACTTTATGTTATAATCATGATGCCACAGAGCCCAAGGCCAATCAATGCTTTTGAAAAATGCTCCAGGTAAGCCATTTCCCAAATGTTCTCCTACCCTACGTTCCCCCACATCTAGAAGTTTTCACTATTCAAGCTCTACACATTGTATATAGTTGAAGACAATTGATAAATAGCCTGTGAGCTTACAAATTAGAAACCATGCGAGAAAAGGAAGACTGGTTCAGCCATGAGTTTCTATCAGGGTCAAGTTGGCTGACTGTCCTTCCATCCCTTCCAAAGCCACTTTGGACTTCCTCTGCTCTGACACTTGTTTTTCCAGGCTGCCTCCAAATCACACTCAATTAGACCCTCTATCTAGCCCTTCCATCCTTGTCCTGTTTCTCATATTACTTAACATTGATTTAGAGGAAGGGCTGCAGTGAGAAGGACACATGGTGGAGATAAAAGGCCTTTTTTTTTTTCCTTCTCTCCCTCCTTTCCTCACAGCACAATTCTCTTAGAAAACAGTATCAAGAATCAGGAGGCATCTGTGCGTTTGCCCTACTTTTGAACTACCAAGTCAGCCTGCGACAGTCTCAGGAATGCTGGCAGAACAGACAAGATTCCTGGGGCCAGAAAGGACAGTCTAGTACTCACAGTAATAGCTGCAGCCAGAATGTCAGCATTTGTGCTGTTTCCCCATGCCTCAACTCCAAATAAAGTGTAGATAGGGTCAGGTGATGCCTGCCCAGGCAGTGAGCTGTGTTAATAGCATAGAATGAGCTTAGGGAATCCAAATATTTGATAAATCCTTCAGAATTGGAGGTATTCCAGAGAGGAGCATTATCTTAATAATACAGAACAGTAAGCATGCCTGTCCTTTGCTCCAAGGGAGACACCATCTCTATTTTCCAAGACTATTCCCTGTACAGACCATTGAAAAGACAATCAGCAATGGGCAGTTGGGTTTTTTTTTCAGAAGACGAGCAGAAACACAAGAAACCCATGAAGGATGATCTCCCAACACATGACTGTGCCATTCCCACTACTGAGAAAACAAGTCGATCCTGGCAAGAAAACCTTTGCTTCCTAGGAGAGCTTCATGGGAGTCTAGTTGAAAGCAAATAAAGAATCAAAACAAAACCCTCTGAAATTTCACAGGGACCACAGGCTGCCCTGAGGGATGGAAAGGGAGGAGCAGATGCCCTGTTGAATATCTTGTCTTCTCATGAATCCGAACGGACAGTTGGCAGTCAAAGCCAATGACTTTGGCTTTACTGAACAAGATAAAAAGGAAAAGAATTTTAAAAAGTGGCCATTAAAGTCCTGCAGAGAAAACCAAGGAGTGAGTGCCTTTCTTTGAGGGTTTACAGATGTACAAACTCAGGCTTTCTCCTATCTCTTCATGTCCTACCCCACCTCTCCAACCCCTTCATGCTGAAGCCCCTGCTTTGAAACAGCACAAGTGATTTCTGAGGTTGTAGACAGCATTTCCAACACCACTCAAGGAAGGCATGAGGAGGGAGAGGCCCCCTTGAACCCATGAGCATGGGTGCAACTGCAGCAGAGATGTTTTCAGGCTGGAAGAACGAACACAGCCACCAAGCAATCACTTCTAAAGGAAGATGTTTTCTCAGCAACTTTTCTGGAAGTTTCTAGAATACAGCTATTTGCTGGTTAATGGTCATCTTTATACATCTTGTGAAGATATTTGCAGGTTGACTAATTTGGCAGCTTTTTGCAAAGACTTTCATGAGGTTTTAAATGAACATAGTGACTTATTGTACGAACATCCTACTCTACAAACAAACAAAAAAAAAGTGGAAATAATGCAACAAAATCCAGCTACCAAAAGGAAAAATGTACATGACATTTTCAATGTTCACCTACTAATGCTCAGTGGAACAGGCTGAAAAAAAGGAAAATATTTCCCCTTCTATGGCATGAACCTGAAAACCTTCTTTAAGTAGTATGTCTATTCTACAACCACCAGCAAACACTGTCCCAGGAAACAAGAACTATCAGGTATAGTTTGCAGCAATGCAAAGTGAGGGAGAACTTGTCAACTTTTTCTGTGAAGTGAGTAGTGATTGAAATGGATTACAAACCAATAAGCACTTTATACAGTAGAGATTAGAAGTTGCAAAAACAAACAAACAAAAAACTCCAAAATTTTTTCTTTTTCTTTTTTTTGAGCAAAGTCTCACTGTGTCACTAGGGTAGAGTGCAGTGGCAGGATCTCAGCTCACTGCAACCTCTGCCTCCGAAATTCAAGTGATTCTCCTGCCTCAGCCTCTTGAGTAGCTGGGACTTACAGGCACCTGCCACCACATCCAGCTAATTTTTGTATGTTTAGTAGAGACAGGGTTTCACGACGTTGGCCAGGATGGTCTCTATCTCTTGACCTCAGGATCCACCCACCTTGGCCTCCCAAAGTGCTGGGATTACAGGTGTGAGACATTGCGCCTGGCCAAAAAACTCCAAAATCTAATGAAATTTCCACTGACCAACGTCCTGATCCACCTAAGAGACAGCAGCGGTAACCAACAGGTGCATAGAAACCATGAGTCAAGCAGATGATAATTCTCAGTCTGCTCTATGGTTCTGCTAAATTGCAATGCCAAGTAGACAAGTAAGTCTAAAAATGTACATCCTCTTTCCCCCAATTCTGATGGCGGCTAACTTTTTATTCCCTGGGTGTGAGTAAATGACAACACTCTTACCAGTTACGGTGTTCTCTTCTGGCAAGAAATCTGAATGAACTTATGCAATTTTTTTCTGTCTGGTATTAGGTTGTGCTTGGAGTTTGAAAATGATTACGGACTTTATGTTATAGGATAAAGTTCTTATTTGCTTGTCTGTAGATAAGTGGTTGCAAATGGTTGTATCCACAAAGGTAACTCTATCTAGTCCAGGAATCAAATGTGAACTGTTAGAAGTGAGAGAAAGAGGGGAGGGGAGAGGCTATGAGTATACATAGTCCCTGACTTAACTAGTTCAACTTAATAAATTTTCAACTTTTTGATGGTGCAAAAGAGAAACAAATTCAGTAGGAACCATGTTACAAATACCCATACAACCATTTACAATCATTCTGTTTTTCACTTTCATTACAGTATTCAATAAATTACATGAGCTATTCAATACTGTGCTATCAAATAGGCCTTGTGTGAGATGATTTTGCCTAACTGGAGGCTAATGTAAGTGCTCTGAGCATGTCTAAGGAAGGCGAGGCTGAGCTATAATATTGAGTAGGCCAGGTGTACTCAGTGTATTTTTGACATATAATCTTTTAAACTTACAATATTTTTTTTCTTTCTTCATTGAGGAGAATCTGTATTGCTTGGGTTTTTTTTTTTTGAGATGGAGTTTTACTGTTGTTACCCAGGCTGGAGTGCAATGGCATGATCTCAGCTCACCACAACCTCCGCCCCCTGGGTTCAAGCAATTCTCCTGCCTCAGCCTCTCGAGTAGCTGGGATTACAGGCATGCGCCACCATGCCCAGCTAATTTTTTGTATTTTTAGTAGAGACGGGGTTTCACCTTGTTGACCAGGATGGTCTCGATCTCTTGACCTTGTGATCCACCCGCCTCGGCCTCCCAAAGTGCTTGCTTTAAAGAATAATAAAGCAAGCAACGATTACAGAATATGGAAACCTTGATTGAGTTTTCTATTTAATTTTCTCATGGTAGAACATTACTGACAAATACTAATAAATCTATAGTCTTATTACTCTAAGACACACAATTTGATTTGTTACTTTTTCTGTCTTATAGCTGATTGCTTTCTTAATATGCTATCCTTTTAGTCCTAAAGAATAAAAGGAAAATAAAATGGCTAAATACCAGACAGGTGACTTGATGAGGATATATGGAAAATATTACAGACACACAGTTTACTTTTTAGAAAGAAATCCTCATACTGTCAAACTCAGTTCAGAATAAGCTGTCATCTTTGCTACCTCTCCCATCACAGGAAGACCAAGTGAGTCAGCCCACAGCAGGGGCAGCCTCCTGAGCAGTATTAGCCCAAGTAGCTTGATAAAGGCAAACTATTTAAAAGTAAAGTTAATGACGACTCTGTAACAAAGGGTTGAACTCTGATGAACTGTGAGACAGCTTGCACTTTGAAAGGACGGCTAAATTCCCTGATACTAAGAAGACACTCTGGAGAGAAAGAGGGAGAGTTCGTTTTTGGAGTGACAACCTGTGAAAGGGCTCATCTGCCCCTTGACAGGATGGACTGGGCGCAGCCGCACAACTGCAGTGCACAGTGGCTGAGCTAACCTGACTGGGTAATTATGCTTAAGGGCATAGATCACAGGATACATAGACCCAAAGGATGGGTTCATTGTCTGCTAATAGTTCTGCTGTCTTCCCAAACCCCAAATTTTAGAAGTCTTTTGTACATTTAATATAACTATTTGGAACAGGTATACCTCCTCTAACAAAACCGACTGATGCTGGTGCACAGAACTGTTGTATCAACTTGGCCAAGTTCTTTCCTCTCAGCTTATGCTACACTGTGTACTTGCGCCACTCAAGAGAATACATTTACCACAGTCACAACCTAAATATTTCGTGGGGAAGAGAAATCTTAGTGCTGAGTATTTCTGTAAACATGACAAAAGATTCTGATTTTTTTGTCTGAATAGAAAGAAACTTGGGTGAATGAGAAAATTAGTAACTGTTAACAGAACTGTACCTTATGTGGAAGGTGCATCACGCAGAAGATACAGGAAGAATATACAAACTAATTTAATATATTGCGTTTCTCAAATTTTCTTTTAAAAACAAAACAAATATTTATTTCTTGTTTCATTTTGTTTTGTTATTTTCCCTAAAACAGACGTATACTTGATTCCAAAAACCCATCCGATTTCACTGGCAGGAAACTTAATCCTAGTTATTCCTGGGAATCCCTCTCAAGGATTTGCTGAGGTCCCAGGGTGCCACGCATGGTCAAAGATCTAAAGACCAGTCTTGAAAAGGGTTATCAATCCACCTTTGTTATCTCCGAGCCAACAATTCCCTCCCTGGGCCTGGCGCTTTAGCTCTGGCAGTTCTGCCACCTCCACACGGTGGCTGGGGTATGAGAAGGCTGGGGAGTCCGGGAGGCATGTGTCCAGGAATCCAGGAGCTTGACACATTACCCACTTCTCTCACACAGGGCCTGCCACCCACTGACTTTGCTCAGGGGACTCTCCCTTTGATGTCTCTCCAGTCTGGAGGAAGCATTTCTCCCCAACATCCTCACTTTAATAAATTTCAGCTCTCACAAAAGCTAGAAATATCACTGTTGCATCACGAGATTCTAAAAAATAAAATAGCTAGAGAGAGTTGTTGTGCTTAACTAGCATTTGTTCTGAGGCCTATAAAAATCTGAGGCAAGAATAAAACCTAAGACCTCAAAATAATCTAGTTGCCTTGAGTGCTTCGAGAAGGGCATGCAAAAGGTGTACCACGCTGAGAAAATATGAACTAATTTATTGACAAATTCTCCCCCATATTGTTTCCTGCTCTGCTCCTGGCTATGTGACCCATTGATAGTATCTGCACCTCTGTTTTCTTATTTGGTATAAGCGGAAATTAAAACTCCTGCTCCCTCCTTCTTTGGAATATAATTTTTTCCTTCTGTGTCTGTCTGTATGTTTTATTTACTCCAACTAGATTTCCTATTTAAAAAGTTATTACTCAAATCCGTAGTTTTGTACAGCCTTGATAAGTCAAATGTTATATGTAGAGGTAGGGATGGATCGCTGTGTACTACTTTCATAGTTCTGATTATTAATTCAATCCTTAAGTACTTACGATGAGCTTGACTCTGTGATGTCTTCATATACCTCATAATCAGACAGTCTTTTGGGGCCACCTTCTGTGTTTTCCATTTTAATCCATTCCCAACACATTCATGGAGAATTAGGAATGATCACTGTGAATCTGTTTCTAGAGAGATGATTTAAGTTTGCATTATTAACAACACCATGAAAAATGAAATTAAGACAAGAATTTTTAAAACATGACAACATGGTTGAAGTTACATCACTCTTTAAGCAGAAGAATCCTTATTTATTAAAGAAAATGTGTCTTCAAGCAGTAGAAAAAGCAGGTTTAAAAAGCAACTCAACATAAAATAAATAAATAAATATTAAAGTGGAATTGAAAATTAATACGATACTTGGTAATTATAACAAAGTGCATAAAGTGGGCATTCTCAAGACTTAAAAATCTGCTCATAATTCTAAGTGGAATGCAGAGTGAGGGAAGAGACTCAAAAATAACTAATCAAAGAGAGTTAGTGGCAGAAGACTCTGAAAACAATTAAGAGAGGAAATTGGGAGATCAAAGATTGAAGAGGGAAAAAGTGCAATGATGGAATGGATGCAAAGGTGGTCTTCCATATGGACTGAGGGCAAGATGCCGACATGGGGTAGGAAGGAACAGAAAGATGAAAAGTCAAACATGGCCCTGGGAGGTCCCACTCCATGGCCCAGCTGCAATAGCAAACACATCAAATATGAGAGAGCACCAACGAACCAGCAATCACTTCCCCTCAGGTAAGTGGAGGCATAGAATTAAAAAGATGAAGATTCCTCCAGATGGGAAGGGCAAGAAAAATTAGAGCAGAAGAAGGAAAGAAACTTATACATTAAAACTTGATAAATTCTTTGCTGGTTCAAATAGGTTTGGTTTTGCCTAAGTTTTTAGTTTGTAAATGTCCTGGTCATAAAATAAAGCTATAACCTATGAAGAAATTAAAATGAGTTAGGGTTAAGTGAAATAATACATAATCTGTGTTCATTTTTTAAAATTTCTTTAAAATTATGCAAAATTCCTCCAAAATCTTCTAAAAACTTTGTTTAGAAAGAATGATATATTAAAAAATGCTTGATATTTTCAAGTTAAGGAACATAAGTAATCAGAATATTATTATTATATACATTTATCGTGGAATTTATTTCAAATAAGTATAAATTTTTAAAAATGTTATTTGTCTTATAATTCTACAGTATTTTAAAATAACATATCACCTTTTAAATAATGAAGTAATCTAGCCAGTCACAGTGGCTGGCACCTGTAATCTCGGCACTTTGGGAGGCCAAGGTGGGAGGATTGCTTGAAGTCAAGAGTGTGAGACCAGCCTGGCTAACATGGTGAAACCCCATCTCTACTAAAAATACAAATATTAGCCAGGGATGGTGGTGGGTGCCTGTAATCCCAGCTACTTAGGACGCTGAGGCAGAAGAACTGATTGAACCTGGGAGGAGAAGGTTGCAGTGAGCCGAGAGCATGCCACTGCACTCCAGCCTGGGGGACAGAGTGAGACCCCATCTCAAAAAATAAATAAATATTCATATTTCTACATGGTAGATACTCTTTAAAATATTTGAATTACTTTAAAATATTTGATTATTACCTTTTCAAGAATAAAACCAAGCCACATAAAAATATACATTGTTTCTACTTCCCTGTAAAGTGGCAGACTTTTGAACTTTATTCTGCTTTTCAGACAAAGATTTACTATATTTGAAATATAAGGAGGGCAAGAATTTGTGAGGAGTTACATCACTTATTATCAAGAAACTCTCACAATTCATAAACTAGCAATTAAATTGACATATGTTTCCCCCCAAAGACATAATCCATGGAAACACTGAGCATCCTTGAAAAGGATAATCATAATCCATGGAAACATTGAACATCCTTGAAAAAAATATTAGAATAGGCACATAAGCCAGTATTTTTTACAAAAGCAACATCAGCAATCCTTCCATTCTTCTAGAGAAAATTATGAAAATTAAACAGAAGAAAAGGAAAAATAAAAAGTAAATTATAGATAATCTGGTACATATATTTTTCAGGAATAGAGAGGACAGTCAATATAGAAAGAGTTCTCAATTTCATTTTGCTACTCGTTAGGTTTGTTCAAAAAAGAATTTTCCTAAATCTAATACTATTTTGAGTAGCTTTATAGTACTATTTTAAAAAACATTTTTGTTTCTCAAAGCAAGAATAAAGAACAGCTTTGTAGACTCAGGAGTATTGCAAGAGAGTATCGAATGGCAAATCAATAGGGTAGTGACTGCTCAGCAGGCAGAGTGTGAAGTGAGAGGGATTCTGAACACAGCATCGGTATATTGAATATTTTGTAAGATTATTCATAGGCATATGCTAAGAAAGGGATGATAAATGTAGGGTCAAATTCTTATTTCTTAAGCAGTTATGCTACTGACTTGAAGCTTTTACATAGAGCATGTTTAGAATGACAATTATTTTAAACTGCTTCAGCGTTAAAAGTTAAGTGTCCCTGAACATTCTAAACATACTCGTATGATTTAAGGGATTATTAGCTTCTTCCATAAAATGAGGCTAAGTATTAAATATGTGTCTTGAAGTAATGTATGGGACCAAATACCGATTTAATCTAATAACGTCGAGTTACACAAAAAATAACCTTGGCTGTTCTTCCTTCATTTATGTGTTTAAACACACAGGAGAAACTTGTGGGGCTGCTGATAGCCATCCTAAGGCACATTCTACAGATAACAGAAGAATTTGTTCACTGGATCTTTTCATTCAGTGCCTTTCATGAGCTGTGAATTCCCTCCAAAAGCACCTATCAGCATGAATAAACGGATAAAAGCAAATGTGTGAAATGCCTTTCACTTAACTAACAGGCATGACTCCAGATTCTGGAACTCACACTGCTTTTATCTGAAACTCTACCCCATGACGATAGTAAACATGATTGCATGGAAGGTCCTTCACTAAAGTTACAAGATCTTTGGACTATTGTGAAGTGATAGTTAATAGAAAGCTTTGTCAGGCATAATCCATTCCTGCACAGTGTTTCCGATGATCTCCTGTGACTGTGGCATTCCCATTTCGTACACAAAGTCAGATTAATAAATTCCTTCAGCCTTCTCAGAATATCCATGTATTCATCTGTTCATCTAACGGTTGCCACCCTGGAGAACACCAGGGTAACAAAGTTATACTCTGTGTCTTCAAGGTCCAGTAAAGACATCATGCCTATAGCCAAGTTTATTTAAAAAAAAAAAAAAAAGTAGGAAAAACTGATAGAACTGTAGAGATACTGACAAATTCAAAACAGTGGGATATCTCAATTACTGACATAAAAAAGGGACAAAAAAATTAGTCAAGAGAATAAACATTATAAAAGAGAAACAAAAACCTTGATTTAATGAACATATCTAGCACCTTGATCACAGAGAATATGTATTTTTCTCAAGCACATGTAGAATTTTTTTAAATTGTCACATGCTTATAAAAAAAGTCTCAAAAAGTCAAAGAATTTATATCACAAAGAAAAAATAAGAAATAACTAACAAAAAAGTAAACAAAATTCTCATTTGTTTGAGAAATCTAAGACACCTCTAAATAACTGATTTAAAAACACAATGGAGAGGACTTTGCCAAGATGGCCAAATAGGAACAGCTCCAGAGTCCAGCTTCCAGTGAGAGAGATGAAGAAGACGGGTGATCTCCGCATTTCCAACCAAGGTACCAGGTTCATTTCAATGGGACTAGTTGGACTGTGGGTGTAGCTTAGGGAGGGCGAACTGAGGCAGGGTGGGGCACTGCCCTACCCGGGAAGTGCAGCCGACGAGAGGATCAGGGCCTTTACCCCCTTGGCACTCTGGTTCAGATACAGTGCTTCTCCCGTGCCCTTTGCAACCCACAGTCCGGAATAACACTGCCAGGCTGAGAAGCGCCATGAGTTGCCAGTGCAGACCTGAGTGACAGCTCCAGCAATCCCAGTGTCATAAGTTGTTGGCACAGAACTGGGCAGAGGTTTTGGCTATCACTGAGAGTGCCTGCAGGACGGATCTATCCACCTCTCAGAAAGGGAGAGCTGAAAACAGGGAGACAGGTGATACAGCTTCGCAGGTCCCATCCCCACAAAGACAAGCAAACTGAAGCCTTCTCCCTTGAGAGTTTTGCAGCCAGACATTAGCTCGAGCTCAACTCAGAATGATCGCGCTCAGAGGGGGAAGTCATCTGCCATTGCGAAGGTGGGTCTAATCTCACCTATATAGAAAAACCCAAGGGAAGCCTACACAGCAGCCCAGCTGAGTCTGAGGCAGCCCGGCAGTGCCTGTGAAGGCAGACAAGGGACAGACTGCCTCCTCAAGTGGCTCCCTGACCCCCTTATAACCAAAAAAATATTGCCTCATACACCAGAGGGTCCTGTCAGAAGGAAAACTAAAAACACAAAAAGAAATAGCTCCAACATCAAGAGAAAGGACGTCCACTCAGAGACCTCATACAAAATCATCAACTTCAAAGATCAAAGGTAGATAAATCCACAAAGATGAAAAGAAACCAGTACAAAAAAGATGAAATCATCAAAGACCAGAATGCCTCTCTTTCTCCAAGGAATCACAACTTCTCACCAGCAAGGGAATAAAACAGGATAGAGAATGAGTTTGACTAATTGTCAAAAGCAGGCTTCAAAAAGTGGGTAATAACAAACTTCTCTGAGCTAAAGGAACATGTTCTAACCCAAGGCAAAGAAACGGAAAACCTTCAAAAAAGGTTAGACTAAATGCTTACTAGAATCACCAGCTTAGAGAAGAGCATAAATAACTTGATGGAGCTGAAAAACACAGCACGAGAACTTCATAAAGCATACACAAGTTTCAATAGCCAAATCAGTTAAGCAGAAGAACAGATATCAGAGATTGAAGATCAACTCAATGAAATAAAATGAGAAGGCAAGAAAAGAGAAAAAAAGAGTGAAAAGAAATGAACAAAGCCTCCAAGAAATATGGGATTATGTGAAAAGACCTAATCTACGCTTGATCAGTGTGCCTGAAAGTGACAGGGAGAATGAATCCAAGCTGGAAAACACTCTTCAGGATATTATCCAGGAGAACTTCCCCAACCTAGCAAGGCAGGCCAGCATTCAAATCCAGGAAATACAGAGAACACCACAAAGATAATCCTCAAGAAGAGCAACCCTAAGGCACATAATCGTTAGATTCGCCAGGGTTGAAACAAAAGAAAAATGCTAAGAGAAGCCAGAGAGAAAGGTTGGGTCACCCACAAAGGGAAACCTGTCAGACTCAGGTCAGATCTCTCATCAGAAACCCTACAAGCCAGAAGAGTCTGGAGGTCAATATTCAACATCTTCAAAGAAAAGAACTTTCTTTTCTTTTATATTTTTTAAAGATGGGGTTTCACCATGATGGCCAGGCTGGTCTTGAACTCCTGACCTCAGGTGATCCACCCACCTCGGCCTCCCAAAGTGCTAGGATTATAGGCGTGAGCCACCACGCCCAGCCAAGAAAAGAATGTTCAACCCAGAATTTCACATCCAGCCAAACTCAGCTTCATAAGTGAAGGAGAAATAAAATCCTTTAAGGACAAGCAACTACTGACAGACTTCCTCACCACCAGACCTACCTTACAAGAGCTCCTGAAGAAAGCACTAAACACGGAAAGGAACAGCCACTACCAGCCACTGCAAAAATGTACCAAACATACCAAATGGTGAGGACCAATGACACAATGAAGAAACTGCATCAACCAATGGCAAAACAACCAGCCTGTAACAAAATGGCAGGATCAAAATCACACATAGTATTAACATTAGATGTAAATGGCCTAAATGCCCCAGTCAAAAGACACAGACTGGCAAACCAGATAAAACATCAAGAACCATTGGTGTACTGTATTCAGGAGACCCATCTCACATGCAAAGACACAAATAGACTCAAAATAAAGGGATGGAAGAAAATTTACCAAGCAAATGGAGAGCAAAAAAAAGCAGGGGTTGCAATTCTAGCCTCTGATAAAATGGACCTCAAATCAACAATGATCAAAAGAGAAAAATAAGGGCATTACATAATGGTAAGAGGATCAATCCAACAAGAAGAGCTAACTATCCCAAATATATATGCACACAATACAGGAGCACCCAGATACATAGAGCAAGTTCTTAATGACCTACAAAGAGACTTAGACTTCCACACAATAACAGTGGGAGACTTTAACACCCCACTGTCAATAGAGAGATTAACGAGACAGAAAATCAACAAGGATATTCAGGACTTGAAAACAGATCTGCACCAAACAGACCTAATAGACATCTACAGAACTCTCCACCCCAAATCCACAGAATATACATTCTTCTTAGCACCACATCACACCTACTCTAAAATTGATCACTAATTGGAAGTAAATCACTCCTCAGCAAATGCAAAAGAACAGAAATTATAACAAACAGTCTCTCAGACCACAGTGCAATGAAATTAGAACTCAGGATTAAGAAACTCACTCAAAACTGCAAACTATATAGAAACTGAACAACTTGCTCCTGAATGATGACTGGGTAAACAATGAAATGAAGGCAGAAACAAAGATGTTCTTAGAAACAAATGAGAATGAAGACACAAAGTATCAGAATCCCTGAGACATATTTAAGACAGGGTCTAGAGGGAATTTATGGCAATAAATGGCCATATGAGAAGCAAGGAAAGATCGAAAATCGACACCCTATCATCAAAATTGAAAGAGCTAGAGGAGCAAGAACAAAAACACTCAAAAGCTAGCAGAAGACAAGAAATAACTAATTTCAGAGCAGAACTGAAGGAGATAGAGACACAAAAAGCTCTTAGAAAAATCAATAAATCCAGGAGCTGGCCTTTTTTAAAAGATCAACAAAATAGACAGACTGCTAGCGAGACTAATAAAAAAGAAAAGACAGAAGAATCAAATAGATGCAATAAAAAAATGATAAAGGGGATATTACCATTGAGTCCACAGAAATACAAACTACCGTCATAGATTACTACAAACAACTCTATGCACATAAACCAGTAAGTCTGGAAGAAGTGGATAAATTCCTGGACACTTGCACCCTCCCAAGACTAAGCCAAGAAGAAGGTGAAACCCTGAATAGACCAATAACAAGGGCTGAAATTGAGGCAGCAATTAATAGCCTACCAACCAAAAACAGTCCAGGTCTAGACAGGTTCATAGCCAAATTCTACCAGATGTACAAAGAGGAGCTGGTACCACTCCTTCTGAAACTATTCCAAACAATACAAAAAGAGGGAATCCTCCCTAACTCACTTTATGAAACCAACATCATGCTGATACCAAAACCTGGCAAAGACTCTCAACTAAACAAGAAAACTTCAGGCCAATATCCATGATAAGCATAGATACAAAAATCTTCAATAAAATACTGGCAAACCGAATTCAACAGCATATCAAAAAGCTCATCCATCTTGATCAAATAGGTTTCATCCCAGGGATGCAAGGCCGGTTCAACATATGCAAATCTATAAACATAATCCGTCACATAAACAGAACCAAAGACAAAAACCACATAATCATCTCAACAGATGCAGAGAGGACCTTCAACAAAATTAAACAGCCCTTAATATAAAAACCCTCAATAACCTAGGTATGAATGGAATGTATCTCATGATAATAAAGGGTATTTGTGACAAATGCATAGCCAATATCATACTGAACAGGTAAAAACTGGAAGCATTCCCTTTGAAATCTGGCACTAGACAAGGATGCCCTCTCTTACCACTCCTATTCAATATAGTATTGGAAGTTCTAGCCAGAGAAATCAGGCAAGAAAAAGAAATAAAGGCAATTTAATTAGGAAAGGAGGAAGTCAAATTGACTCTATTTGCAGATGACAAGATTGTATACTTAGAAGGCCCCATTGTCTCAAAATCTCCTTAAACTGATGAGCAACTTCAGCAGTCTCAGGATACAAAATCAATGTGCAGAAATCACAAGCATTCCTATATACCAATAGCAGACAAACAGAAAGCCAAACCAAGAGCGAACTCCCATTCACAATTGCTACAAAGAGAATAAAATACCTAGGAACACAACTAACAAAGGATGCAAAGGACCTCTTCAAGGAGAGCTACAAACCACTGCTCAAGGAAATAAAAGAAAACACAAACAGATGGAGAAACATTCCATGCTCATTGTTAGGAAGAATCAATAGCATGAAAATGGCCCTACTGCCCAAAGAAATGTATAGAGTCAATGCTATCCCCATCAAGCTACCATTGACCTTCCTCACAGAACTGGAAAAACTACTTTAAACTTCATATGGAACCAAAAGAGAGCCCACATAGCCAAGACAATCCTAAACAAAAACAACAAAGCTGGAAGCATCATCCTACCTGATTTCAAACTGTACTGTAAGGCTACAGCAATGAAAACAACATGGTACTGGTACCAAAACAGAGATATAGCCCAATGGAACAGAACAGAGGCCTCAGAGGCAATGCCACACATCTATA
Organism: Saguinus oedipus; assembly: GCA_031835075.1. NCBI lineage: Eukaryota > Metazoa > Chordata > Mammalia > Primates > Cebidae > Saguinus > Saguinus oedipus. The sequence goes on along the minus strand of CM063169.1, from coordinate 8,441,676 downwards.
ACCATCTGATCTTTGACAAACCTGACAAAAACAAGCAATGGGGAAAGGATTCCCTGTTTAATAAATTGTGTCACGAAAACTGGCTAGCCATGTGCAGAAAGCTGAAACTGGACCCCTTCCTGACAGCTCATACAAAACTTAACTCCAGATGGATTAAAGACTTAAACATAAGACCTAATACCATGAAAACCCTAGAAGAAAATCTAGGCAATACCATTCAGGACATAGGCATAGGCAAGGACTTCATGAGTAAAACATCAAAAGCATTGTCAACAAAAGCCAAAATAGACAAATGGGATCTAATTAAACTTAAGAGCTTCTGCACAGTGAAAGAAACAGTCATTAGAGTGAACTGGCCACCAACAGCATAGGAAAACATTTTTGCAACCTACCCATCTGACAAAGGGCTGATATTCAGAATCTGCAAAGAACTAAGCCAGATTTATCAGGAAAACAAACAAACAAACCCATTCAAATGTGGGCAAAAGATAGAACAGGCATTTTTCAAAAGACATATAGGAGGGCAACAAACATATGAAAAAATGCTCATCATCACCGGTCATTAGAGAAATGCAAATCAAAACCACATTGAGATACCAGTTAGAGTTGCGATCATTAAAAAATCAAATGACAACAGATGCTGGAGAGGATGTGGAGAAATAGGAACACTCTTACACTGTTGGTGGGAGTGTAAATTAGTTCAACCATTGTGGAAGACAGTGTGGCAATTCCTTAAGGATCTAGAAATAGAAATTCCATTTGGCCCAGAAATCTCATTACTGGGTATATACCCAAAGGATTATAAATCATTCTGTTATAAAGATACATGCACAAGTATGTTCATTGCGGCACTGTTTACAATAGCAAAGACTTGGAACCAACCCAAATGCCCATCAATGATAGACTGTACAAAGAAAATGTGGTATATATACACCATGGAATACTATGCAGCCATTAAAAAACAACGAATTTGTGTCCTTTGTAGGGACATGGATCAATCTGGAAACCATCATTCTCAGCAAACTGACACAAGAAGAGAAAACCGAACACTGCATGTTCTCACTCATAGGCAGGTACTGAACAATGAGAACACATGGACACAGGGAGGGGAACATCACATACCAGAGCACGTTGGGTGGTGAAGGGCTAGGGGAGGGATAGCAGGGGGTGGGAAGGTTGGGGAGGGGTAACACTGGGAAAAATGCCTGATGTAAGTGATGGAGGGATTGAAACAGCAAACCACCATGGCATGTGTGTACCTATGCAACAATCCTGCAAGATCTGCACATGTGCCTCAGAACTTAAAGTACAATTAAAAAAAAACACACAATAGAATGTTTTATTAATACTGAAAACTCAAAAATAAGGAAACTACATATTAATACGGCTGGCATTCAGCAAAGTAGTATTTCAAAGAATATTAGATTTTTACATTTGTACAACTGAAAAGAAATGATAGAGTAGAAAGTAACAAGCTAGAAATAGTACAATGTAACCAATTTAAATAAATTAGAAAAAAATAAGGGCCGGGCATTGTTGGCTCTCACCTGTAATCTCAGCACTTTGGGAGGCCAAAGCAGGCGGATCATGAGGTCAGGAGTTCAAGGCCATCCTGAGCAACACAGTGAAAGTCCATCTCAACTAAAAATACAAAAATAATTAGATGGGCATGGTGGCAGGTACCTGTAATCCCAGCTAATTGAGAGGCTGACGCAGGAGAATCCCTTGAACCTGGGAGGGAGAGGTTGCAGTACCTGAGATAATGCCATCGCACTCCTGCCAGAGGGGACAGTGCAAGGTACCATCTAAAAGAAAAAAAGAAAGAAAAGAAAAGAAAAAGAAGGAAGGAAGGAAGGAAGGAAGGAAGGAAAGAAAGAAAGAAAGAAAGAAAGAAAGAAAGAAAGAAAGAAAGAAAGAAAGAAAGAAAGAAAGAAAGAAAGAAAAAGAAAGGCAATATATAAATTATAAAAACAGAAGTGAATATACAAGACAGACAATCCACAAAATCAAAAATTGGCTTTTCAAGGAAATAAGTAAAACAAACTGCTGGTAGGAAGGACAACATCAACATGAAGGATGGACCAATGCCCCAGGCAGTGAATGAAAAAGGAGAAGAAACCACTGGCGAGGAGCTTGAGAGAGTAATAATACTATGAACAAAACTATGCCAAAAGGTTAGAAAAGAGAGTCAATGGACACATTTCTAGAGAAACAATTTTAAAACATGGATTCGAGGAGAAATGGAAAGTCTGAGTTCTACCTTATTTTTTCAAACATACATAAGTAGTTTAAATTCTCTCCACAAGAAAAACATCTGGCATCTAGTCCAAGTAGATTTATAGGACCTTTCCATAGTATCCCACTTTTATATAAACTCCTAAAAAATAGAGAAAGAGGAATGACTCCCAGCTCACACCATCAGGATGGTATGGCTTTTTTTTTTTAAGATGGAGACTTGCTCTGCCATTCAGGCTGGAGTGCAGTGTCGAGAACTTAGCTGGCTGCAACCACCTGCTGGCTTCAAGCCGTTCTCCAGCCTCAGCCTCCCGAGTAGCTAAGGAACAAACAAAATCCCTTGGTTCTTTTTCATAAGGGTACTAATCCTATTCAGAGGGCTCCACCCTCATGACCTTATCACCTGCAAAATGACTCACCTGTTAGTATTAATGCAGTGGTAATTGGGTTAACACATGAGTTTTGGAGAACACATATATTCAGATCCCAGCAGAATCATAGATATCATTAAGAAGAAAACAATCCTATAGAAATATTGACAATGCGTAAAAATAGCCATCCATACATATGGCCCAAAATGATGTGAAAATATTCTCCACCTCATTAGTAATCATCGAAATGTAAATTCAGACCAAGACAGAATCATATTTTATATCCCTTAGATTGCAAAAATTATGAAGTCAAACAATATTAAATTTTGAAGTGTTTGGACCAATTGAATCACTAGCATGGTTTTGTTAGAAGTAAAACTTAGTACACGACCTTTGGAAAACAATGTGACATAAACTTTTAACATTTGCTTATCCTGGACAACATGGTGAAATCCCATTTCTACTAAAAACATAAAAATTAGGCAGGAAGGGTGACGCTCACCTGTGGTCCCAGCTACTCGGTAGTAGGCTGAGGCAGGAGAAGTGCTTGAACCTGGGAGGCGGCAGTTGCAGTGAGCCAAGATCATACCACTGCACTCCAGTCTGGGCGACAGAGCGAGACTTTGTCTCAAGAAAAAAAATTATATATACATATATATGTATTTGTATAGCACAGTAGAATTTATATCAGGACTATTACTGACCCCTTTGAAACTTTATCTGCATTAGTGCCCAAGCTGGTCATTCTAAAATCAACTCAAATATATATATTTGCTTATCCTGTAAGCCAGGCTTGTGGGGTGGAGGCAACCCGCCAAGTTGTCCTACATATGTAACTATAACCTAAAGAAATGCTTCGCACGTGGGTATGAGGAGGTAGGTACACAATCTTTATAATTGTTTGTGATAGCAAAGAAAAAGTAGAAATCACCCATGTTTATTAACAAAAAAATGGACAACCTGTAGCATATCCAAGAAACATGAGCTATTACATAATGTAAAAAGTTAAAAAAATTCTTTATTAACGGTAATTCTTCTCCTAGAAGTACTAGCGCTGACCTGCAGGTGCAGAGCATTGAGAGGCTTAGCGGGAAACCCTCGGCCTTTGCTCACCAAAGTGTAACCCACAACCAGCACTGGATCACCTGGGAGCTTGTTAAAAATGCAAACCTCTGGCCCCCTCCCAGACCTACTGGGTCAGAATCTACATTTTAACTAGATTTATACACACTTAAAACTGGACAAGTATTGTCCTAGAGTCACTGCACTCATTATGCAGTACAACATCAGCTTCTATTGCATTCAAAGATTGTTTTCAGAGATTCTGACATTCCTTTCCGATTTCAGAGATTTTTCATATTTCAGAGATTCTAATATTATTCATTCAAATGTGCTTGAATGTATTAAGCACTCCCTGAGTTCCTTGTACAGGCACCTTCTTAAGTGCTGGGGATACAAATAAAATACAATCGGGCCCTCATCTCAAAAAATTCACAGATGCAAATATACACAAACACACACACACACAAATATGCTTGTATATTTGTATATGGGGAAATTGTGGGTATATACGTGTGTACTTACATATGTATGTATGCACAAACATATACATACACTTGCACAAGGTATGTAACACACGTGACCAAAGAGAATTTTTTCTTTCATACTTTTCCCGATATCATGATAATGTTACACAATGTTTACATAATTATGTGCATGTACCCATTTTATTCTCATCTTCTGTCTTAACGCATCCCTATCATGGGTAGTGACCGTGGCTCCTGCTAGTGATACGGCAGTTACACTTAGTCTTTTTCAAGTTTCTGGGCCACATCACTCATTACATTCAGGAAATATAAGAACTCAGACAATAACCTGAGCTCCGGTTACCTTGTGTCTTTAAGCTTGGAATGGAGAGCACAATTTTCAGCTAAATCTCCTGGGCTGCCCCAGACCCATTTGACTTTTCAGTTGATTTTACAATGACAAGCTAGGGCACTAATTCAGATAAAGTTTGAAAGGGGTCAGCAATAGCCCTAGTATAAATTCCACTTTGCTATACAATACTTATTTTACCATCCCAAAATAAAATTCCTAATATATCTTACATATACTATGCTTAAAAATGTGGCTAGGCATGGTGGCTCATGCCTATAATCCCAGCACTTTGGGAGGCCAAGGTGGGCAGATCACCTGAGAGGTCAAGAGTTTGAGACCAGTCTGGCCAATGTGGTAAAACCCCATCTCTAATAAAATATACAAAAATTAGATGGGCCTGGTGGTGAGCCCCAATAATCCCAGCTACTTAGGAGGCTGAGGCAAGAGAATCACTTGAACCCAGGAGGTGGAGGTTGCAGTGGGCCAAGATTGCACCATTGCACTCCAGCTTGCGTCACAAGAGCACAACTCCGCCTCAAAAAAGAAATATAAAATGTCTACATACAAGAGGAACTGAGTGATAAATGGTAACAAAATCATGTGTATTTCCATTTTAAATGGTCAGACATAACTACAGCAGAAGACATAAAATATTGAGGTGTTGATGCTCTACATGGAAACACAACACAACATTTGCAAATGCTCTCTGAGGCTGGTGTGTTGTATAGACTCACACCCAGTGAGTGCTGTTGCTATCCTGGACGTGGATGGTAAACAGATCTTGGTAAGATTTTGAACCAAAACATGCAAATATACCTCAACTTTTACAGCAGTTGTATTCCTATGAAGTCCATTACATATATTAAACTCATGCCAAAAATATACTATACATAAAGCAGGTTTATTTAATGTTTTTTCAATTAACCTGGAAGATTATCTGTGAGACATTAAAATTTTGTGCAGAACTCAGGATAGCTTTTTGTTTATGAGTACAAACCTGGTGTTTGGAGGACGTCTAATATCCTTGGCCACTGCTCCGTGATCATTACAACCCCCCAGTTCATTGTGACAACAGAAGTTGCCCGGAGGAACTTTCCCAGAATAGAAATCCTCTAGGAGGCAGTACTGCCCCATTGAGGCTGCTGCTCCAAACAGGCTTTGGGGGAAGTCTCTAACTTTGACCCCACATAGCATTAGGAAAATAGCCAATTATCTCTGTCTAGAATTTTATAAGTGGACATTTACCTCCATGACTGCTGTGTTTCCCATTTTCCAAACACAATGGTGTGGTCCTACCAGCTACCAAGAGCCTATTATTAAATATTTAGAAATTCTGCAAGCCAATTGAAGTTACATTGGCAGTTTAAATAGACCATGGTGGGAATATGTATACAACAGAAATTGGCAAATGCCACAAATCAGGGCTTGATCTGTCAGGGGAGGAGTCAGCTGGTAAATATTTAATAGCACAGCCTGGTTTTATCCAGGTCAATCAACATGAAGGACCTTCGGCCACTTCCTCTTAGTCTCAGTTTTCCATTTTCAAGACACCTTTTTTGTAGCAGAGTGATTTCCTCCCACGCATGCCACCTTATTTTTCAACATGTCAGAAGGCGCCAGACACCTATGGGGACTTCACGATTGGAAAACTTACTCTTAATTTCAAGATACTAAAATTGCCTGGTGCTCACTTTCTTTTTAAGATACACACACACACACACACACACACACACACACACACGTTAGGCTCCAGCTCCATCATTTGCAAAAACAACAACAACAAAAAAAAGCTTTTCTTTTTGTTTAATCTGTGAGTGGTGAGGAGGAGGAATTGTAGTGACGGCAGAACTTAAAAAAAAAGGAGTAGAAATAAAATGAGAGACTGGAAGGACTTCTCCACGTTCAGCCCTGTGGCCAGGATTGAATCACCCCTTGGTTACGAGCTGAGGGCTGCATGCTTTCAACCAGGCACAGCACAAATGAGCCAGGTTATGAGTTTGGTTCAGGAAGCTGAAGGAAACTCGTCTTGGGCCTTTATTCAAACCAGCACCCTGAGAACAGGAGGTCCTGCATGCGTCTGTCCCCTTACCTGAGACATTGGAATGTCTGTGATTGGGTAGACAGTAACAGGTGCAGGAGAGAGAGCAAGCAGGAGAGGCAGAGGGCAAATGCCTGTCTCAGGAGGACCCCGTCTGCAGGCTGTTGGCGGGTGTCTGCTAGAAAGTACTTTTGGGGCTTTCAGATGTAGTCGAGAGTTACTTTAAGAAAAAACTAAGCTTGGGGGAGTCTGAATTTGTCAGACGTTTGGGTTACCTCCCAACTTGAAACATGCCTTACCAGAATTATTGTGAAGTCTAGCTCTGACTTATAAGTTACTCTTAAACTAGGGGTTCCCAAACTTTAATGTATGTAACTGCCTGTTGAGGAATTTTATTAAAATGCAGAGTCCCAAGGCCTCACCCTGTTGACTATAGTCAACAATAATGTAACTGCATATTTTTAAATAAATTAAAGAGTGTAATTTGATTGTAACTCAAAGCGTAAATGCTTGAGGGGATGGATACCCCATTCTCCATGATAGACTTATTTCACATTGCTTGCCTATATCAAAATATCTCATATACCCCATAAATATATACACCTGCCATGTTCCCACAAAAACAAAAAATACATGATTTTTTTAAAAAATTGCAAAGAGAAATGTCACACCATAGCAGGAAGAACCAGCACACGTCTAATCAACAATATATTACAAGTGATTTCCATTTGTAATCAGTAAACCAACAAATTCATTACAACCAGATTAGCTAATAATGAATATAATGAGCTAAATCCTTCACTATTTTGAAGGGCATATTAATTCAAGTAGAATGAAATCTGAGAAAGATGATGTAAACGTATGTTCCCACTTTGCATTTCTTTCTTTTCACCAAAAACCCGCAGACCTGACCTTCAAATTCTGTCTACATGACAGCAACATAATCCAATGGAAAATGTCAAACAATGTTTTATTTCTTTTAAACCTAGAGCAAAACAATAGTTTATTTATCTAGTCATTCATTCAGTCACTTACTGAATAGATCAGTTCTGGCATTGTTTCCATACAATAAGAGCAGATTTGGAGTAACAAGGCATCGTGTTCATTACTGAGCTTGCAATACAAAACAATGCACTAATATCACATGAAAGTTTGTTGGTCTCACACCAAAAGAAAGCATCACAAAACTTCCCAATACCACATTTCTGAAGTCTTGAGTCTCAGTTCTGTTTTTTAATTTTCCAAACCTAGTTTTTTCCCAAGGTTTCCAAATTTTGTTCTTCCAGAAGTCGCATATGATGGTGCTTTTTAAATTTTTTCAACTTCATTTATTTGAAGCAGGTGAATTTTTCATTTATTTATAGTGTATGGATGAGGCATGTCCTTGATCAAACAGGTAATTAGATGAAAGGAATAGTGTGTGACACATGGTAGGGCAGCTTCAAAGAGCAGTGGGCCAGGTCCCAGCTGAAATGTCAGTAGGTTACCAGGTCATCAGGATGACTACAAAGGATATGAATTAAGTGACATGTTATGTCAATCCTGGCTATAATTTCAATATTCATATTATACTGCTTTGCATCCTACAGCCAAAACTGCATTTCATAGTTCCGCTAGAATCACACTTTGTGACTGCCTAAAAATAAAAAATAAAAATACACAGGCGTTGCCTAAAACATTCTAAATGCTCATACTGAAAAGAATACTTGATCTGTTCATTGTCTTATGATGACTACTGACTAACTTCCTGAACAGTTTTACAAATTGTTCAAATAATCACATTCATCTAAATAAAGTAAACATTTTCTGAGGTTACAACTGGAAGTTAAAAGTACAAATCATATGTGATGTGTTAACATGATATGGACAATCACTTACTGGTGCAGAAAGGTCTGACTTTGAGGTATGTAGGTCTGTGGAAGAAAGAGAAGTAAAACCGTGTTGTCCAACCAACATGATGCTTAACCGATTGCCCCTGGAATGGCCAATTGCCGGGTGCTTTGGATGGCTTCACACCTTGGCTTTGAAAACAGCTAGTGTTGGGCTATGCAGTATCACTGACTTAACAACAGTGATACTAACTGAATGCCATAATTTCCATGCTATAAAGGTTTATATTAAGTTACTGCACAAAGAGTAACGTGATATCATTCTAGGCAATTGTCACTAAACAAAAAATAAAGCGAAATTAAGCACCTGTAGATGATGCCTTTAATTCTTGTGTTTGGAACAAACAAAATCAGTTTATGAAAGGATGGTGCTACAGGTGCCAACCATGTGCCAACATGAAACATGTGTCTTTACAAAAATCCCTCGTAATTAATATAAATGGTACATCAGGCCGGGCGCGGTGGCTCACGCCTGTAATCCCAGCACTTTGGGAGGCCGAGGAGGGTGGATCACGAAGCCAAGAGATCGAGACCATCCTGGTCAACATGGTGAAACCCCGTCTCCACTAAAAACACAAAAAATTAGCTGGGCATGGTGGTGCGTGCCTGTAATCCCAGCTACTCAGGAGGCTGAGGCAGGAGAATTGCGTGAACCCAGGAGGCGGAGGTTGCGGTGAGCCGAGATCGCGCCATTGCACTCCAGCCTGGGTAACAAGAGCGAGACTCCGTCTCAAATAAATAAATAAATAAATAAATAAATAAATAAAATGGTACATCATAAAAAGAATTTTTAAAATTTGATTATTTCATATGGTATCGTCCCTCATTATCATATCCTACAGCCTGGAAAAAAATGTACACAGAATGAAAAAGCAAAAGAAAATTAACAAATTAAGAAGGAAGACAGACTGTCATGCTTCATATTAACAGTACCATAGCAAAGCATTTTCCTAGCATAGTGCGGAAGGCCGGTTTGGTATTTTCTGCACGTCTGGGAGGGAACAATAGTTTCTTGGAGGCATATTATAACAATCTTCACAAAATTAACTTGACTATAACACAGGAGATTTTTCTCTCTGTACATAAACTATTTATTATTTTGCTAAAAATTTTATAGGTGACTATCTTTGGTTTTATTTTAAGAATAAAAATTTAAACATTTAACAAAAAGCTCTACACGGCCAGCATACTGGGGAGATGCAAAATCGGAGTATCTGTGCCCCTTCTCCAAGTGCTCACCGTCTTGGGGAGAGAGAGAGAAAATGACTCAGGCAGACCGTGGAAGGCACTTACATAGAAGCAGGATAGTATTTCTGGAAATAATTAATTCTGCCTTACATCAGCTGGGACTACCACATTTGAATGAATCACAGAAAGGAAAGAAGAATTTTGCCAGGTGATGATGCATGAAGACTTTGGAATCAAAGGAAACAAGCTGAGAAAAAGCATAGAGGCCCAGCCACATGGGGTAATCCGGCTGAGTTAGGATGGAAGAATCCGAGTGGAGGAGAGGGATCTGAGAAACCACTGGTGGATGCAGGCAATACAGATCCATAAAGCTGCATTTAGAAGTTTGAATTTAGGCTGGGCATGGTGGCTAATGTCTGTAATCCCAGCATTTTGGGAGGCCAAGGTGGGTGGATCACTCCAGGCTGGTCAGGAGTTCGAGACCAGCCTGGCCAACATGGTGAAACCCCGTCTCTACTAAAAAAAAAAAAAAAAAAAAAAAAAAAAAAAAAAAAAAAAAAAATTAGCCAGGTGTGGTGACACATGCCTGTAATCCCAGCTACTTGGGAGGCTGAAGCAGGAGAATTTCTTGAACCCAGAAGGCAGAGATTGCAGTGAGCCGAGATTGCACTCCAACCTGGGAGACAAGAACAAAACTCCCGTCTCAAAAAAAAAAGTTTGAATTTATTCCATAGGCTATGGGAAGCCGTTGTCAAAGGGACAGCAATGAGTTTTACATAGGAAATGGAGAGAATACAATCTGCTTCCTGAGATGAAGCAGGGGTTCATTGAGAGTTAGGATGAGGTTCCTGGTGGGTAGTGGATGGGATCGGATGGTCGGGGTGTCATAGCACCAATCTGAGGTAGAGTTCAGGTTGACATCAGGGTCTCTGGTAAAAGCAATTGGAAGGAAGGAAGGGAGGGAGGGAGGGAGGGAGGGAAGGAGGGAAGGAGGGAGGGACGGAGGGAGGAATGGTTTTGATTTTTAACCTTATCAAATAATCTTAACTTTCTCCATATCAAAGTAACTGCATCCAATGAATCTTTTCATCATATCAGTGCCAAGATGACTGTATTAAATTAAACTGTAATATGTAAAAATACATATTTTTAAAAATTAGCTTTGCTTATTAAGTAGAGAATAGATTGAAATAAGACACCATCTACCAAAACATTTAACTTTGTTATCTATGAATATTAACCTGTAGCTCCTGTTTTCTCAGGTATTTCTTTCTCAACCTCATTCCCAGTTTCCTCTAATATATTTTTGTGAAACTGCATTTCTCTTCTCGAAAGCAACTTCTGCAGTTTGTAACTATACATTCAACAGTGATACTAGTTCTCATTAGACTCTAAACCCTTGTGAGTCTAGTGCTGTATCTGTTTAATTTTTCAATTGATCTCTAGCACATAGCATAGATTAGGTGTTCAGTCAATCTTTTGAGTAGCAAGTCAATTAGTGAAAAAAATGAAAATCATAGAAGACATGTCTCCTTTGAACAGGATTTTGGCCTTGCCATTAGGAAAAGCTCTCTCATTGCCAAATTTCCCTCTGCCTTTAGTGAAGAAGGAGCATTGGGCTCCTCTTGCCCTGACTGAGGCTTGGCTGTGTTACAGAGACACTGGGGAGCTGTCATTGGTTGCTGTCTTTGCTATCCAGGAGGAATCATGCCAGCTTCAGGATGCCAGCTCTGATTAAATTCTTTTGATTCTGGGCTTCCCTCAGATAGAGAAAGGAGGGAAGGAGTTTGCTGGTTCATCCTACCACCATGGAAAGTGAAAATAAATACAGTTTTCATTTGTTAGAGACCACATCTACCAAACATCACTTCAGGACTCTGTGATACGGTCTCATTACAACATAACAACATGGTTTAAAGAGAATCCGTCACTCTCTCCTACTTCATTTGGCTCCTACCATGACCACACAGCATTCCAAAACTCCAGGGTTCTGGTTTCCAAAATCCACTTGGAACCCATCGTAGCCTCCTCCTCCTGGAAGTTCCAACCCTCAGCTTGAGAATTAAGGCATGAAACACATGGAAATACAATGTTCCAATCCACCTAATTAATGCATTAAGTCCCTCATTTACATAGTACAAATTTCCCTTTATGCTTTCAGTTCCTTGGCAATTGCTTGCCTCAAGAAAACATATTAGCAGTGAAAATGCAGCTTAACAATAAGAGAAATAACAAAGACATCAGCCATAATTCAAAAAGGAGATTTCAGAAAGAAAAAGGGAAAATCCATCATGTAAAAGGAATTCAAATCTTCCAGTAGCTGAATCACTCGATTTTGAAAAATAATTTAGCCATAGCAAGTGAAGTAACATATATTACTCTGGCAGGCAGAAGCAGAATCCATTAAAGTCTGTGGAGCAGATGCTGCTGTCAAATCTGCAGAGCATCTCAGCAAATGCATCTCTGTTAGGAAGGGCACAGAGTGAGTGAAGCCCTCCCTGGCTTTCCAGGGCAGGACAAGCAGGATCCCTCTCTAGAGTGATGGTATCATCAAGAACAGTGGCGCTCTCAGTAGAACAAAATGTTCCCAAATGGGGGGAGATTTTGAACCAAACTTACAACAATGAACCAACAAAGCGCTACTGAACCATTCTGAATCACTGGGAAGAGACAGATGGAGGGACAACTTTGATCCTAAATTAATCCCAGCTTGTGTCAAAATACCATGTGCTCCTCTAGCTTCCTGGGAGGGGTGCGGCTGGGCAGAGGGCGAGCTGCCCATGTGTGTCCGGGAACTGCACCCGGTAGGATGGGCCATCAATGTCTCTTACTTAGAAGTGGTCTCTTTCCTCCTCGCTGTGTATGCAGAATGCTGCTGCAGACGTCAAGGTTGAAGAGGCAGCGTGACCTTCTCCAGGTTGGATCTAAAATGAAAACAGGGCAGGGCATGGTGGCTCAAGCCTGTAATCCCAGCACTTTGAGAGGCCAAGGCGGGTGGATCACGAGATCAAGAGATCGAGACCATCCTGGTCAACATGGTGAAAACCCGTCTCTACTAAAGATTCAAAAATTAGCTGGGCATGGTGGTGCACACCTGTAATCCCAGCTACTCAGGAGACTGAGGTAGGAGAATTGCCTGAACCCAGGAAGCAGAGGTTTCGGTGAGCCGAGATAGCACCATTGCATTCCAGCCTGGGTAACAAGAGTGAAACTCCGTCTCAAAAATAAAATTAATAAAAAAATAAAAAGTAAAATAAAATAAAATGAAAACAGTAAAGGTAAAGCAGCAAACATCTGTACCATTGCCCATGATACAGCAAGTGCCAATCCAGCTCAGAGAAACCTAAAAAGAACATTTCAAAGGCAAGTTCAAAAAATATGAGTACGTTGAAAAGCTACCTCCACAGATAGCTCACATTCCTTCAAATGTTATCAAGATTCAAAACGGCATTTCAACACTATTGCTTTCTTACTAAGAAATTATTTATAGCATCCAACACTCTTATAAAGCACATTAAAATATACAGAAGACTTTCTATGTAAAATTTCTTTTAAGACTTCAAAACACACCGGGAAGTACGAATTTTGGTCTATTCTCATTTTTCAGATGAGTTCACTGAGGTTCAGAGTACTGAAACTATTATTTTTCCAAGATATCAAAACAAGAAATGTGCAGAGTTGTAACAAATCCAGATTCTGTGATTCCAAATCCAAGCTCAAGAGGTGGAATAAATTAACACATTTTATCAAATTATGCTAAATCTAAAGTGGTTATACCATACTTCCGGTACATGATCTGATGTGTAGTATATGAAAAGCAGAGGGGGACATGGCCTATTTTTCTACCATGTCACTAAATTGGAGTAGAAACTTTCTCAGAATGTTGCTTTTTAGTACATTTATGCAAATATTAATAAAACAAAAAAATAAACATGAGATGGGAGAGTGAAAAGGAGTTATGATTCCCCAATAAGAAAAATAAGTCAAAGAAAGCCAACCAAACCAACAAAAATGGCAAACAGGAAGGATGTCAGTAGCCAGTTCCTGATTAGTTACCCTGACTGAAAGCAAGAAATTCAGAGTAAAATATTCCTAGGGTGTCTAATACGATGTCTTTTCTTTTGTGTAATGATGAGCAGCTGTTCTCTAAGATGACCTCATTGCCTGGGGCTGCCTCAAAGGACAGCTCTGGACTCCTAAAATCAGGCACTAAGTTGTTTGAAGGTTCTACAGGAGGTTGGCAGGTTCTGGTTTAAGTTTCCCAGATGCTAATTTCAGAGTCATCTTCGGCCTTATTCTCTGACTCTCCACATGTCAGCAATCACCGCATCCTCTTAAGGGAGTCTCTTATGGTCTCCCGATCTCCACAACTACCAGAAATGTACCCTCCCTACACTGACTCCCCGACACCGGCATCATCTCTGATGGGGTATCCCTACTTTCAGTCACCTCTGCTCAGCCCTCACACAAAGCTCTGGCTTTGTCATTCTCTAATCAAATTCCTTCAAAGGCCTGAGGAAGAACCCTCCTTAGCCTATCATGGCCTTTCAAGGTGCTGCCTGACCCTACCTTCCCCGCAGGCCTCGTGGGTCCCTCAGTCACACTCTGTCCTGTCTCCTTTGCACATCATGTGTTTTTTGTTTTGTTTTGTGGGGTTTTTTGAGACAGAGTTTCGCTCCTGTTGCCCAGACTGGAGTGCAATGGTGCCATCTCAGCTCACTGCAACCTCTGCCTCTCAGGTTCAAGCCATTCTCCTGCTTCCAGCCTCCCAGGTAGCTGGGATTACAGGCACCCACCCTCACGCTGACAAATTGTTGTATTTTTACTAGAGGCAGAGTTTCACCATGTCGACCAGGCTGGTCTTGAACTTGTGACCTCAGGTGATCCACTCGCCTCAGTCTCCCAAAATACTGGGATTACAGGCATGAGCCACTGCACCCAACCCACGCTGCAGGTTTTATCCTCCTTTCATTTCTGCTCTTCCTGCTACCTTATTCCTTCACAGACACTGTCACATATTGCAATTCAACTTTTCTTTCAAAACCAAAAGCAAATGCTGTCTTCTCCATCAAACTGCCTCTGAACCTGTGATTGCTGCCAAGATCTTAGCCTGCTATGAAGTTATATAGCACTTTATGTGTACCAAATGTCTGAGGCCAGAAGAGTGAGATCACCAGTGGGGGTATTCTTACCCGTCCTCCACCAGCAGACAGGGACTTTGTGGCTAGCAGAGCTATGTGGAAATTTGGTGGTGTGCTGGTAAATACTTAACAACCAGCACTTCAGGGAAGAAAACACCCTGATGTGTCATGTTTGTGCATTTTTATAGTGTAAATACTGCTACCATAGCCAGGTCTAAGCAGCCAACTTGATATCACTGAATGGGAAAATGCAAGTAAGAACACACCACTATGCAGTATTTTCATCATACAGATAAATAATGGTGAATAACTTCAAAAGCAAACATAATCACAAACCATAGTATAATAATTAGAAAGTAATGAATTTCAAGGAATTTTAAAATCTTTTTTTTTTTTATGGTTTATTTTTTATAGAGTCTCGGTCTCTTTTTGTTCCCCAGGCTTGTCTCAAGCTCCTGAGTTTAAGTTATTTGCTCTCCTGGGCCTCTCAAAGTGCTGGCATTACAGGCAGGAGTCACTGCACCCAGGCTGAGATCTTTTTAAAATATGGTTTATACAAATATATATCGTGTAAGTTATAAAAGTAGCTGTGTTTATTAACCAGTTAAAAAGTTCCTGGAAATTAAAAAAATCTGTTATTGTGAGCTAGTACTGAACAGCTCCAGTTACAAAAGCCCCTTTTCTACCCAGAGCAGCTTTTGTGTCACTGAAGGAGTGACTTTACTGCGGAAGCTTCATTTTCTCATCTGAACCATAGCTATACATTGTTGAATTTTTGAAAGGATGAAATGTTTAAGAGAATTCCTCAGATATAGTTGGATCTAAAAAAAAACCCCAGTAATTCTCACTGTAGCAGTATCTCCTTTTGTAGCTCCCCAAGCCCTTAGCCGGTATTCCGTTTACAACAAGGACTGAATATATATTCATGGGATATATAAAGTTGCACCAATTACAAATTTTATTTTATTTCTGGACATGTCTTCGTGTGTACCTAAGGGATAATATTAGCAGGAAAATAATTGCCACTAGGCATGAAGTTTGCCTTCTTTTTTAAACCATCAATGCCCACAATAGAGCACACAAATCTAATCTGGGCAACTACCATGTTAAATTCAATGACATTTGCTTATGGAACCAACACAATGTTCCCAGGAGTGTTTCATTTTTCTAACATGGTGGTCATTGAGTGTGGACTTTGATTCATGGTTTACTGATAAAACCCATGATAATAGTTTTATTTTGAGACTGAATAAATATTTTATATTCAAAATAAATCTTTTAACCTGTAGGATGCTTTGTGGCCTAGTCATCAAACACAAACATGAAGACATGTGCAAAGTAAATGCCCTGTATCAATGAAAACCACCTTTATATGATTTCTCTGACTCAACAAAATTTGATGTGGTAACATATGTCCAGTTTAAGCAAGCTATTGTCTTGCCACGAAGTTGCTTATTGTTAAGTTCAGCCATAATTTCCTTCTACTAGAGTCACAGAGATATACAATGAGTTTTGGCCCTTAACTTTTTGAAGTAAGTCCCCACAATTTGAAAAAGTTCACAACTTTTTCTTGTTCTTAGTCTATTTGGATCTATTTTTTTCAGAGTGCTTGCATTATTTCCCTACATCGATTATCTTATCTTTTTTATCCTATCCCCAGGTTCTTTTCTGCTGACTTTTTTCTTTCTTTCCCCTGCCCCTTCCTTTTTTTTTTTTTTTTTTTTTTTTTTTTTTTTGAGACAGGTTCTCACTCACCCAGGCTGTGGTATAACCTCTGCTTCCTGAGTTCAAGTGATTCTCCTGCCTCAACCTCCAGAGTAGCTGGGATTACAGGCTCACACCACCACACCCAGCTCATTTTTTTTTTGTATTTTTAGTAGATACGGGGTTTCACCATGTCAGCTGGCAGGTCTTGAACTCCTGACCTCAAATAATCCGCCCACCTCAGCCTCTCAAAGTGCTGGGATTACAGGCATGAGCCACTGCATCCGGCCTTGCTGACTTTTTTCTGTCAACCTAAAACAAGTTCAAAATCTTATCCTAGCCCTGCACGAGACACACATAATCTCACTGGTGTCTGTGTTACTGTTCTTCCCTTTATCCCTAAAATTTTAAAAGATGAATTCACACTGTTTACTTGCTGACTTCTTCATCACCCCTAAATTCCATGAAATCATATTTTGGCCTTTAATTCTTCTGGAACTTTTCCAGTAAACTAGACCAGCGCCTTCCCAATCATCTAACACACTGGCCAGCCTTCCCTTCTCACCCAGGTGAACCTCTGCAGTGTTTGACACCCTCTGGCCTAGTTTCTTTCTTTTCTTAGTCATCTTTTAAAATCGTGTACATTCTATGACTCCACTATCACCAGTTAGCAAATGACTTCCCTGTCCCAGTTGCAAGCCTTCATCTTCCCACATTCACATTTCCAGCTGTGGATTATACCTTTGTCCATGGGAACCTTAAAAGCATGCTCAAAATAGAACACGGTGCCTCCCTCAAAAAAAAAAAAAAAAAAAAAAAATTTAAGTGTTTACTCCACACTTTAATTAATGGCATCATGAACTGTCCAGGAAGTGAAAGTTAAAAATTGGCAATGATCTTTAATTTATCTCTTTATTTTCCATGCACATCCAATCATACATAGAATCTTGGCAAATCCCTCTCAGGAAGTATCCCCCCTCTCTCTCTGCTCCATGGATATACTCTCATAAAGCTCGTCATCTTGCCCAACCCACAGACTTCAATGTAGTCTTCTGTATTAGAGATGTTTCCAGTCTTTTCCTCCTCCAATGCTTCTGACATACGGCTGTCAAAACCATGTTTCCCAACAAGACTCTGATCATATTACATCAGACTCAGTTTCAATGGCTTCCGACCACATATGGATTAAAGTACAAATGCCCAGCCCAGTACTCAAATATTTATTTGGCTTCTACCTATCCTTCCGGGATTGTTCTCCTGTGGACTCCACTCCCCAGAAGAAAAACCTAGGCCCTCTGTAATGCTCTACTCCCTGCCCCAAGACTGTGCTCTTCTCTTCTACTTAGAACAAATCTCTTTGCCTGTAGTGCCTCTCCCTTTTTGATCCTTTCTCAGTTTATCTGTTGAAGAATCAGCTTAAACTCCAGCTTTTCCAGAAGCCCTTCCAAATCTCCCAGTTGTAATCAATCCTCCCTTCTTTTCTCTTGAATGCTCTCATGGCCATTTGAAGTGAATCTCTACCAATCTTTCTAAAAATGTTATGTACGTGATGTATACATACATACACACACACACGCGCGCGCGCACAGCCCCCCACACACACACTCCTTGAGAGCAGATATCCATGTCTTAATTTTGTTTCTTATCACTTACAGCACCACCAAAGAGTTTTTTTCAAGACCGCAGTACTTAAGAGTTTGATGGAGAACCTTAAATGCCTGCATCTACTGCTCCAATCCAGATTCACTTGTCCTTATCAGCCCTCAAGCCATTTGGAGCAATAAAACCTGTACTCTCTGTACTTTGCAGGCTTACTCACTTTTACTGTACCTATTTCCTAGTGACATATATTTACTTTGTGGTCAGATGTTTTACGATATATTAAGTGCAAATTAGGACTCAGCTATCCATGTTCCTGCAACATCTTAGGACACTTTCAAACAGAGCCTCTTAAAAATCTCATAAAACTTGAAGACCCTCACCCCAGTCAAAGGCACATAAGTAAATCCACATAGATGTATATGAAACTGCAGAAGGTTTGTAGACCCTCCTTCCTCCCTGAAAATCTACTGATGGGAGGGTGGGGGATGATCAGTGGATCCCAGGTTAAAAGTTGTAGAACTGGGAGGATTTTTATAGTTATTAGAAATATAAATGCAAGCAAAATTTCTAATGACACTTAACACTGGCAGAATGACTATAAAAATTTAAGAAGTTAGCACCACTTAGAAAGTTTCTGAAATATCAGGGAGAGTATATCTCTCACTCTTATATTAGAATTCTAGGAAATTCAGGAAGCAAATTATTGTAAACACTTTTTGTTACAAGACTTAATACATTTTTGAACTAGTATGCTATTTCAGTTTCTAACACATTTTCTCAATTATTTGTTAGTATGTTGACCAAATAACCTCCAAATGCAGATTAAAACTTATATTAGGGCTAAAAAATTAGAATTAAAATTGTCCTTGGAGCATTTTATCTTTTTCAGAGCTAGTCTTTTGAATCTGAGGGATACACTTAAAAGAAATTATAGGGGACTTCCGCCAAGATGGCTGAATAGAAACAGCTCCAGTGCGCAGCTCCCAGTGAGAGAGATGCAGAAAGCAAGTGATCTCCACATATCCAAACAAGGTACCAGTTTCATTTCAATGGGACTGGTTGGACAGTGGAAATAGCCCAAAGAGGGCAAATGGAGGTGGGGCAGGGCACTACTCCACCCGGGAAGCACATCTGATGGAGGATCAGGGGATTCTCTCCTCCAACACACTGGCATACTGCACTTCTCTCAAAGCCTCTGCAACCCACAGACCAGGAGATCTTCCCTGGGCTGAAAAGCACCCAAGTTACCTGAGCAGAGTTGAATAGAAGCCCTGCCCAGTGCCACGGATTTTCAGCACAGATGTAGGTATATGCATTGGCCAGCTGGGAGAGCCTACAGGACTGAGCACCCCAGGGAAAGGGGGTACTAAAAGCAGGGAGACAGGCAATAGGCTAGGCAGATCCCTCCCCCAACAAAGCCCAGCAGGCTGAAGGCCTCCTGCTGGAGGGTTTTGCATCCAGCACATCAGTTCAAGCTCAACCCAGAAGGATTGATCTCAGTGAGGGGAACGGCATCTGCCATTACAAAGGCAGGCCTAATCTCCCTTTGTAAACAGAAGACACAGAAAGCCTACTCAGCAACCGGACTGAGTCTGTGGCAGCCCAGCAGTGCCTCTACAGGCAGACAAGGGATAGACTACATCATCAAGTGGCCCCCTGAGATCAAAGCTAGATAAATCCACGAAGATGGGAAGAAACCAGTGCAAAAAGGATGAAACCATCAAAGACCAGAATGCCTTTCCTCCTCGAAGAGATCACAACTCTTCACCAGCAAGGGAACACAACAGGATGGAGAATGAGTTTGACGAATTGACAGAAGCAGGCTTCAGAAGGTGAGTAATAACAAACTTCTCTGAGCTAAAGGAACATGTTCTAACCTAATGCAAAAAACTAAAAACCTTGAAAAAAGGTTAGAGGAAAAGCTACTAAGAATAACCAGCTTAGAGAAGAACATAAATGACTTGATGGAGCTCAAAAACACAACATGAGAACTTCATAAAGTGTATACAAGTTTCAATAGCTGAATTGATCAAGCAGAAGAAAGGATATGGGATTGAAAATCAACTCAACGAAATAAAATGAGAAGGCAAGAAAAGAGAAAAAAAGAGTGAAAAGTGAACAAAGCCTCCAAGAAATATGGGATTATGTGAAAATACCTAATCTACACTTGATCAGTGTACCTGAAGGTGATGGGAAGAATGAATCAAGCTGGAAAACACTCTTCAGGATATTATTGAGAAGAACTTCCCCAACCTAGCAAGGCAGGCCAATTCAAATTCAGGAAATACGGAGGACACCACAAAGATATTCTTCAAGAAGAGCAACCCCAAGGCACATAATCATCAGATTCACCAGGTTTGAAATGAAGAAAAAAGTGCTAAGGGCAGCCAGAAAGAAAGGTCAGGTCACCTACAAAGGAAAGCCCATCAGGGTCACAGCAGATCTCTTGGCAGAACCCTACAAGCCAGAAGAGAGTGGGGGTCAATATTCAACATCCTTAAAGAAAAGAACTTTCTTTTCTTTTTTCTTTATTGAATTTTAGGTTTTGACCCCAAAAAGAAGAACATGAAGAACATGAAGAACATGTAAGATGGTTGCGTAGGTACACATGGCAGTGTGGTTTGCTGCCTTCCTCCCCATCACCTATATCTGGCATTTCTCCTCATGTTATCCCTCCCCAACTCCCGGACCCCTGCTGTTCCTTCCCTATTTACCCCCCACAGACCCCAGTGTTTGATGCTCCCCTCCCTGTGTCCATGTGTTCTCATTGTTCAACACCTGCCTATGAGTGAGAACATGTGGTGTTTTTCTGTTCTTGTGTCAGTTTGCTGAGAATGATGGTTTCCAGGTTCATCCATGTCCCTACAAAGGACACGAACTCATCATTTTTTATGGCTGCATAGTATTCCATGGTGTATATGTGCCACATTTTCCCTGTCCAGTCTATCATCAGTGGGCATTTGGTTTGGTTCCAGGTCTTTGCTATTGTAAACAGGGCCTTAGTGAACATTCATGTGCATGTGTCTTTATAATAGAATGATTTATAATCCTTTGTATATATCCCCAGTAATGGGATTGCTGGGTCAAATGGTATTTCTATTTCTAGGTTCTTGAGGAATCGCCACACGGTCTTCCACAATGGTTGCACTAATCAGCACTCCCACCAACAGACTAAAAGTGTTCCTATTTCTCTACATCCTCTCCAGCATCTGTTGTCTCCTGATTTTTTAATGATCGCCATTCTAACTGTCATGAGATGGTATCTCAATGTGGTTTTGATTTGCATTTCTCTAATGACCAGTGATGATGAGCATTTTTTCATATGTCTGTTGGCCTCATCGATGTCTTTTTTTGTAAAATGTCTGTTCATATCCTTTGTCCACTTTTGAATGGGCTTGTTTGTTGTTTTCTTGTAAATCTCTTTTAGTTCTTTGTAGATTCTGGATATTAGCCCTTTTTCAGATGGGTAGATTGCAAAAATTTTTTCCCATTCTGCTGGTTGCTGATTCACTCTAATAAGTGTTTCTTTTGCTGTGCAGAAGCTGTGGAGTTTGATCAGGTCCCATTTGTCTATTTTGGTTTTTGTTGCCAATGCTTTTGGTGTTTTAGTCATGAAGTCCTTGCCTTTGCCTGTGTCCTGAATAGTTTTGCCTAGGTTTTCTTCTAGGGTTTTTATGGTGTTAGGTCTTATGTTTAGGTATTTAATCCATCTGGAGTTAATTTTAGTGTAAGGTGTCAGGAAGGGGTCCAGTTTCTGCTTTCTGCACATAGCTAGCCAGTTTTCCCAACACCATTTATTAAACAGGGAATCCTTTCCCCATTGCTTGTTTTTGTCAAGTTTGTCAAAGATCAGATGGTTGTAGATGTGTGGTGATGCTTCTGAGGCCTCTGTTCTGTTCCATTGGTCTATATCTCTGTTTTGGTACCAGTACCATGCTGCTTTGATTACTATAGCCTTGCGGTATGATTTAAGTCAAGTAGCATGTTGCCTCCAGTTTTGTTCTTTTTGCTTAGAATTTTCTTGGTTATGCAGGCTCTCTTTTGGTCCTGTATGAAATTTAAAGTGATTTTTTTTTCAGTTTTGTGGGGAAGGTCAATGATAGCTTGGTGGGGACAGCATTGAATCTATAAATTACTTTGGGCAGTATGGCCATTTTCATGATATTAATTCTTCCTAACCATGGGCGTGGAATATTTTTCCATTTGTTTGTGTCTTCTTTTATTTCCTTGAGCAGTGGTTTGTAGTTCTCCTTGAAGAGGTCCTTTACATCCTTTGTTAGTTGTATTCCTAGATATTTTATTCTCTTTGTGGCAATTGTGAATGGCAGTTTGTTCTTGATTTGGTTCTCCTTAAGTCTGTTATTGGTGTATAGGAATGCTTGTGATTTTTGCACATTGATTTCATATCCTGAGATTTTGCTGAAGTTGCTTATCAGTTTTAGGAGATTGTGGGCTGAGAGAAGGGGGTCTTCTAAATATACAATCATGTCGTTTGCAAATAGAGACAATTTGACTTCCTCCTTTCCTAACTGAATACCCTTTATTTCTTTTCCTTGCCTGATTACTCTGGCTAGAACTTCCAATACTATATTGAATAGGAGTGGTGAGAGAGGGTATCCTTGTCTAGTGCCAGATTTCAAAGGGAATGCTTGTAGTTTTTGCCCATTCAGTATGATATTGGCTATGGGTTTTTCATAAATAGCTTTTATTATTTTGAGATACGTTCCATCAATACCTAGTTTATTGAGGGTTTTTAGCATAAAGAGCGTTGAATTTTATCAAAGGCCTTCTCTGCATCTATTGAGATAATCATGTGGTTTTTGTCTTTGGTTCTTTTTATATAGTATTGGAAGTTCTAGCCAAATTGACTATTTGCAGATGACAAGATTCTATACTTAGAAGGCCCCATCGTCTCAACCCAAAATCTCCTTAAACTGATGAGCAACTTCAGCAAAGTCTCAGGATATGTGCAAAAGTCACAAGCATCCCTATTTACCAATAGCAACAAACAGAGAGCCAAACCAAGAGTGAACTCTCATTCTCTTTGCTACAAAGAGAATAAAATACCTAGGAATACAACTAACAAAGGATGTAAAGGACCTCTTCAAGGAGAACTGCAAACCACTGCTCAAGGAAATAAAAGAAGACACAAACAAATGGAAAAATATTCCACGCCCATGGTTAGGAAGAATTAATATCGTGAAAATGGCCATACTGCCCAAAGTAATTTATAGATTCAATGCTATCCCTATCAAGCTACCATTGACCTTCCTCACAGAACTGAAAAAAAATCACTTTAAATTCCATACAGAACCAAAAGAGAGCCTGCATAACCAAGAAAATCCTAAGCAAAAAAGAACAAAATTGGAGGCATCATGCTACTTGACTTCAAACGATACTGCAAGGCTGCAGTAATCAAAGCAGCATGGTACTGGTATCAAAACAGAGATATAGACCAATGGAACAGAGCAGAGGCCTCAGAAGAAACGTCACACATCTACAATCATCTGATCTTTGACAAATCTGACAAAAACAAACAATGAAGAGAGAATTTCCTGTTTAATAAATGGTGTTGGGAAAACTGGCTAGCTATGTGCAGAAAGCAGAAACTGGACCCCTTCCTTACACCTTATACAAAAATTAACTCAAGATGGATTAAACATTTAAACATAAAACCTGACACCTTAAAAATCCTGGGAGAAAACCTAGACAAAATCATTCAGGACGTAGGCATAGGCAAGGACTTCATAACTAAAACACCAAAGCAATGGCAACAAAAGCCAAAATAGACAAATTAGACCTGATCAAACTTAAGAGTTTCTCCAGAGCAAAAGAAACAATCATTAAAGTAAACTGCAATGAAACAGAATGGAAAAAAATTTTTGCAATCTACCCATCTGACAAAGGCCTAATATCTGGAATCTACAAAGAACTAAAGCAGATTTACAAGAAAAAAGCAAACAAACCCATTCAAAAGCGGGTGAAAGATATGAACAGACACTTTTCAAAAGAAGACATTTATGAGGCCAACAAACATATGAAAGAATGTTCATCACCACTAGTGGTCAGAGAAATGCAGATCAAAACCACATTGAGATACCATTTCACACCAGTTAGAATAGCAATCATTAAAAAATCAGGGAACAACAGATGCTGGAGACAATGTGTAGAAAAAGGAACACTTTTATACTGTAGGAGTATAAATTCATTTAACCATTGTGGAAGACAGTGTGGTGATTCCTCAAGGATCTAGAAATAGAAATTCCATTTGACCCAGCAATCCCATTACTGGGTATATACCCAAAGGATTATAAATTGTTCTATTATAAAGACACATGTACATGTATTTTAATTGTGGCACTGTTTATAATAGGAAAGAACTGGAACCAACCCAAATGCCCACTGATGAGAGACTGGACAGGGAAAATGTGGCATGGAATACTACACAGCTATAAAAAAGGATGAGTTCATGTTCTTTGCAGGGACATGGATTAATCTGGAAACCATCATTCTCAGCAAAATGACACAACAGAAAACCAAATATCTCATATTCTCATTCATAAGTGGGTGTTGAACAATGAGAACACATGAGCACAGAGAGGGGAGCATCACACACTGGGGTCTGTTGGCGGTGGGGCTAAGGGAGGGACAGCAGTGGGTAGGGAGGTTGGGGAAGGATAACATAGGGAGAAATGCCAGATATAGGTGATACGGGGATGGAGGCAGCAAACCACATTGCCATGTATGTACCTCTGCAACAATCCTGCATGATCTGCTCATGTATTCCAGAACCTAAAATACAATTTTAAAAAAAAGAAATAACAGCAATAAAAACCATTTGAAGATAATGTACTGTGATGTAATAGTTATCAACAGAAAATTGTAAAGCAAAATTCTACTTAGAAATTAGATTACATTTCAGCAAAATCATAAGAATCCTGTAAGTCTCTGTCTTAGTTGTTGATTTATAAATTTGTTCCTTAGTTTGTTTGTTGTATAAATTTATTCCTGTTTTTCTTTGTTGTAGGACCCCAAGAGGAATATGCTTTTAATTTCCTTATTTTTTCATTCAATCCTTTCAACAATGATATGGTGAGCACATTCTATTGACACAGCACAGTCAGCCCTCAGTATCTGTGGGTTCCCTATCTGTGGATTCAACCAACTTCAGATCTAAAATATTTGGGGGAAAATGTGTCTGTACTAAATATGTACAATTGTTTTCTTGTCATTATTCCCTAGGAAAGACAGTATAAAGGCTATTTATACAGCATTTACATTGTAGTTGGCATTATAAGTAATCTAGAGGCGTTTTAAAGTAAATGGGTAGATACAGATAGGTTATGTGCAAATACTGTGAGACTTTATATCAGGAACTTGGGCATTCTTGAATTTTGGTATCTGAGAGAGGTCCTGGAACCAATCCTTTATGAACACCAAGAGACGACTGTACTTGCTCTTAGAAGGTTTGAAGAAGGTGAGTTCACTCCTATTTTCACAGTTTTTTTCTCTAGAATGTAACAGACAAATAAGCAATTATTTCAAAGTAGAGAAACGGCTCTGAGATCACAACTGGCAGACTTTGGGGTAGATGGAGGTGTTTGGGAAATCCTTGTACAGGAAGTGGTATCTGGGGAGACCTTTAGGAAGAGTACTGCTGGGTGAAGATAAGAATGAGCAGTCCCCCTGAAAACTCAGCCATGAGAGAAGGTTTGCAGATGAGAGGAAGGGGACGTTTGGAGCAGGAAATGTAAAAAGAGGAATGAAAGGAGATCATATGAGAAAGTGGGCCAGAATCTTATCAAAGATCATCTTGTGGTTCGTGGTAACAATGAGGCATTTTCCTAGCGGCAGTGGGGACCCTCCGAAGTATTTTATGGTAGGAAGTCATGTGAGTCTGTTTGGCATTTTAGAAAAATCACCCTGACTCATGGTAAAAAGGGGATTGCATAAAAACAGCCAGATGAGTTAGCTCACTGCTAGGCTGAACTACCCTGTTGGGGTGTAGCCCTGAGCTTGCAGTTAGGGACATCGACAGTGCTCCTAAAGATGGCATACTTTAGTTCCAGTGGTACTCAAACCTGATCAATAGAGTCAATCTGTGCGCATTTGAAAATGCACATTCCTGGGCTATCCCCCTGGCTAACCTAATTCGGGGAATCTGGATAGATGGCCAGGCACCATGCTATGCCCTTGCCCCATTCACAGGTGACTTATGTACTGATGAATATATCTTTAAGGGGACCACCAGCCCATCATTGTCCACTCCGGACCATTCCAACTTTGGAATCTAGAAGGCTGTCTCACTATGGGAAAGGCCACATAGCAGCTTACAAACACATTCCTCTCCCAGCCTTGCCCAGCAGGAAGCCTAAGTTCTCCATATTGCCTCTACCAACTCCTTAATAGGCTTATTCCAAATGTGTCTTCTGCGATAAACTTGTTCCTGATCATTGTAGTCAGACAGGATTTCTCATTCCTTTGCATTCCCATAGGACTTTGCACTGTATGATAACCTTTACCATTTTGTACATTATAATATCATTTCTTAAATCCTGGGACTTGGTTGTTTTTCGTTTTTGTTTTTGCCTAGGGTAGTAACTTGTCAATATCTATTTAACTGATCCATTTACAGATACAAGGGATGGAGGATGGTCTCAAAGAGAAAACATATAAATTCATTTTTTTAAAGCTTGTATCTTTGAACACAAAGATGAAAAGCAGAATAAACATTATCTCAAGAGGAGACCAGAGGCTGTAGAATGTTGTATTGTCATGCCTGGAAGAGAATGAACATTTGATTTCTAGATTTTTCACTGTGATCCTAAAGCATCAGAATAAAGCAAATCGACATCAGGTAATGAGATTCTTGCAAATAATCCACTGAGGATACAGGCAAAAAAAGAAAGGGACTTAAAGGAAACAGAACTTCGTAACAGTTACGGGTGTAATATTTACCATATGTCCCATATGTTTTCACATTACAAAAGTGCAACTCTTTCCCACAGCCCATTTGCAAGTGGACCTGACAACCCAAACCCACAGAAATCAAAGAGAGTAATATACTGTAAATTCTGCCATGCTAGATGGAACGAATATCTGTCAGATTTTTTTACTTAAGCTTCTCTTCCTTTAAGAAAGCAGCATCTGGCTCTAAATTGCACATTTAATTAAAAAAATCCTTTAATAACAGCATTAATTCTCATCATTTTGCATTCTGGCAGTCTGTGACCAGCAAGCATGCTCTGCGTGCATCAGGCAGCCCTACTGCAAAGAAGAGAGGAGACGGGGAAGCAGAGGTGAGCGTTCCGGGAGCATTGTTTGCCTGGAGCCCTGCCCTGAGATCAAATCAGGGGCTGATGGACGCGTGATGGTAAAGGAATAAAAGTTGGAATTCTTTTTGTCTAAGCAGAGGATGTCTTTCAAATAGGACAATGCCCTTGAAGCTCATCAAAAGCAAACTGGGCCCTGGAGAAGGAGAACTCAACAGTGGTGACAAATCCTGATCTTTGCACCAGACGTTAGATCTGGTTGCAATTGCAATTTCTAATGATCTTATGTTTTTGCTTTCCTGTCATCCAGGCTCAGTGCTTATCTTTTTAAATGACTGGTTCTCTTTCATCAAAAAGGCAAACCTGGGAACCTCTCCCAAAGTAAAGGCCACATACCTTCTGTCCCCACCCTAGGGCAGGGCGTGCAGGGAGGGAGACAACCTAGTAAATTCCTCCCTAAGGATTAGCAGCCTGGTTGGGAAAGAGGATGGGTGACTGGGATCCAGAAGCTGAGGGTGTCCCCAGAGATAAGCGGAACGAGGTGTACTGCAATGACCCACCTGGCTAAGGGGCAGTGGGTCGGGGAGGGGAGCAGGGAGGCGGAGGCAGAAGCTAGCTGGGGGTTGGGGAGAAGCAGGAAGGGAAACCGAGTTTGGAAGAAAGGGCCCCTTCTAGTGAGACTGAGTAAGCACAGAAAAAAAGCCCCTGCTTTGTGTGGCCTCCCTGGAGCCTGGGGAATTTGCAGAAGATAAAAGGCCAGACATTTCCCCCTGAAGACTGCAGGGTAGCACCTTTGTTTGTGAGTGGCACACACCCTGGGGTGGGGATTCCTTTGCGGTTGCCATGACGGCCTGTCACACAAAGCTACAGGTCCTGCCCTCTCCTCCCTGCCACCCGGCCAGTCTTAGAATGGCCTGGATTTTAACTTCTGCATTTCAGAATGGAGAAACTGCTTCTTAGGACTTCCAATGCAAATGATATAATTTTAATGTCCATTTCCCACCGTGGAGCAAATCTATATGAAGGGTACACCAGGAATATTCTATTTTTGTATTTAGTGCCTTTTCAGATTTTCTCTGTTTTCTGTAAAGCTGTGTTTGGGGCAATAGCAACACAAAACAATAACCACTGAACAAACGTTTGGAGGGGAAACGGAAGCTGACCTCTAGGGTGGGGGAAGAAAGGAAGAAAGAGCAGAAAGACAGTTCTCTGGGACCAAACGAAGAAATATTTCCCTCATTATGATTCCACAGTAAAAGTTTTCTAAGAAAAAAAGTTTTTAAAGGAGAGTCTTTTAAAAAGTGGTCTGTGTTCTGACCCCTCTTTCAAATGTTCTTTTATGACTAATGTTGGGTGCCCAAGCCATGCTTCTACTACTTAAAAATCTCATTAAATGGCTGAAAAATCAGCCAGGAAAGTGGACCATGCTTGGTTGCTGCTCAACTTCATAAAATCTTTAATGTCCCATAAGCGACCAGATAATGATGTTGGAACAAGGGACGCCTCCCCAGACTTCTTTCCTCCAGTCCCTGCAGCTCTGCTCTAGAATGGAAGTGCTGAGCACCAGGGACTTTTGCCCACTATAGTCACAATGTCCCTGGCACATAAGGGGTGCTCAGGAAATAGTTGTTAAGTAAGAGAAATTTAATTATTGTTACATCTGAGGGATGAAAGCCAAAAGTTAAACATAATAGTATCCTAGATGATTTGAAGAAAATAAAACATGTATGCTGGGATTCTTTTTTAGATAAGATCCTGTATCTTCTTTCCCTGCACAATAGATCCCTTTTCTTCTTGAAGGCAGTTGAAGCCAGTAGCATGACAGTCTATTTCCTCAAGGGCTGCATAAAGGCATATCCCAGCAAAACACCCAGTACTGCGTTTCTAAAAACACCTAACGCTCGTTGCAGGCAAAATATCCTTGCAATAATCATGAAGAGAGAAAGATTTTCTCAAGACAAGAAATTGATGGCAAAGCCTGGCTGGAGGCAGGATGGTAAGACGAGTTCTCTGGATCTTGGAGCAATGGATATTTGTGAGAGGTAGATCTTTGGGGCTGGCAAGAGCCCAGATTGAGGATGGTTATAGTTGGAGGAACCATGAGAAGCCTGGAGAAGACCCTTATGGCCAAGTGTGGTAGGGGATCCCCAGAGTCAGCAGGGCCTGAACTGTGGGCACGGCGAGCTCCAGAGAGATGGCTCGGTGAACCAGGAGCGGCTGTGAACAAATCTGTCAAACGCTGAACAGGGAAGGAAGTGGAAATGTTATTTGGCCAGGAGCTGCAGCTGGCATAGACACCTCAACAACCAAGCTCCCTGACAAAGAAAATCTTGGCCCTTTTAAAGGCTCATGGTCTAAGAGATCTAAGAGGTGCACCTGTGAGAGGGTCGTGACTGATTTAGCAAACGTGGGGGGCGTGACTAGATAGGGGTCTTGAACCGCTGAGTTAGAACAATGCCTTCCAGGATAAGGTTCCTCCATACCATGCCTGTCATTTATAGATAGGGTTGTGGTTAGGAGTAGGGGGTTTGATATTTAACCTCCAGACCTAGTCAGCGGCACCAACCGGTTCTTCCACTGACCTCATCTGGCTGACATTTAACTTTCATTTCCTTCCTTTCTTTAAGCACAGGCCAAAGGCAAGGGGTCTCCTTCCTCACTGGAAGAAACAGATTTAAACAGGGCTTCCCACTTCCAAGATCTTAACCTTCCCCAGACCCCCTCAATACAGTTCTCAGAAGAGGGAAGGGGAAAGTCAAGATACGCTGAGGTCAAATTGTCCTACAAAGGTATTAATCTGTTCTCATACTGCTATAAAGATTGCCTGAGACTGGTAATGTATAAAAGAAAGAGACTCAATTGATTCACAGTTCGGCTTGGCTGGGGAGGCATCGGGAACCTTACAATCATGGCAGAAGAGGAAGCAAACATGTCCTTCTTCACATGGTGGCAGGAATGAGAAGTGCCAAGCAAAAAAGGGAAACCCTCTTATAAAACCATCAGATCTCATGAGAACTCACTCCTATCACAAGAACAGCATGGAGGACTGCCCCCATAAACTAATCACCTCCCACAAGCTCCCTCCCCCAGACAGGGATTAATATTATAATTTGGATTACAATTCAAGATGAGATTTGGGTGGGGACACAGAGCTAGACCATATCAGCCAGCTATGCAGGAAGGGGTCCCAAAATATCGTTTAAATTAGCACATAGAAAATATGTTGCTCTTTCTTCTGGTATAACTTGAGTTTTTGCATGGAGAGTTGCAGCAAGTATACATTACTTTAAAGCATCGCATTTTAGAGCAAACACAGAAATACTTTGTATTTATGTGAGTTTATGAAAGCAAACTCATATTTCAAAGAAACATCACACTCTCTTGGGCTGTGACTTCTGTCCCACTCAACTATAGGTTCGATGAGGCAGAAACTGTGTTTTGCCTGCAGTGTCTTCCCAGGGCCTGGCACATCACCATACTCAGAGGAGGGACCAACTATTTGTTGAAATAATAAATTAATGCATGACCTCCTCTGCTCACTTGGGACTATTCAATAGAGAATTTGCAGATGTTCTCAAGATGATGCAAAATATATGGACACACCAGGCACTATACTACTGTCTATTTTTAAAAACATGGTTTTCTTAGGCAGATTTGTATCATTAGCAGGTGTAACTACTAATAATCTCACAGATCTGATGATATGGGCCGATTAAACACCCTCTCACATTCGTTTGCATTCTCTCTTGCAGCCAGACTCTGAAACTTCTCCCAATAAAACAAGTACTAACTCTGCCTTTTATATGTTGTTTTCTTCTTTAGGTTCTTTCCAATCATTCTGTATCCAAATGGCCTTACCATAGTATATCGCCAAGGTACCTATTCTTTATCCTTTTGCTTTCCAACCACTCCCAATCTGAGAAACTTTTTCTTATCCAGTACATGTCAGTACCCAGCAAGACAGATATCCTTGGTACATATTAGCACAGGCATATTCTGTTGCTTTCTTCTCACTACAAGTCATAATTAACACCTCTCAGACTAGAGATAGTGGCGTGTGTACTTTGAGCAAGTGGCTGAAGGAAAGAGAAGACATGAATACAGTCAGGGATAGCATTAAAACTCTGTACTCCCTGCTAGAGCATGGGCTTCCCCAGTCAGACCAGTGACCACAGCAGAAGGCACGGGCTCCCCTTAAACCACCAGCACATCCTCCCTGGTGTGCATCAGCTGAGCATCCCGCCAGGTACCCGTCATCAACGCAACTCATCACCTCCAAGAGAACAACCAAGAGATATTATCAGCGGTAGGCAGCTGCTTCCCGACTTTGACCAGAACACCTCCACAGCCTCTCCCTCAGCCCACGTGTTGACTCTGCCTGTCTTCAGCCTTGCTGCCATTTTAAACTTGGCTTTCTCAGTCAGCGTGGTGCAATCAGACCACAGGCATGTGCACTTTCACAACACACCTTCCACCCAGCCCTTCCCCATCATTCTCCTGCCCCCACCCCAGTCCAAGCCCTGTCTCCTCACAGAATGACCATAACAGCTTCCATGCCCTTGGTCTCTCTGCCCCTGGGGAATCCATTCTTCACATCTCTTGGGGTTAGTCTACTCAAAACCCTGTCTGTTCTGTCCCTCTACTATTCAAAAGACTGCAGTGGCACTAATTGCTCTAAGAAAAAACTCCAGATTATTTAGAAATGTTCAAAGCTCCATCTTCCATTCATTAAGGCAACAAATTGTAATGAGCAGCCACCGTGTTCCACATACACTTTTAGGTACTGGGAATCCGGGGAGGAAAAAGGAAAAAGGTCCTTCCTTGTTTTATGGAGCTTTAGCTACTTAGTCAGGCCCTCACGGGACAGAAACACATACCGAGCCCATGACTGTTTGGGGCTTTTGTGTGTCTTGTTCCCCTTTCTTTCTGACTCACTTTTAATACTTAGGAATTTATTGGTACACTTGGAGCAGTATGCCAACCTCCTCCTGTGGAGCAGCTGCCTTTCCTAGGGGCTCCCTGCCCACAATGGACCTGTCCTTCTGGGACCAGAAAGAATGTGAACCCTCCAGCTGACACTTTTTACCCCTTTTTCTTATGGTACTTAGGTTTTCATATTGCTTGCTGCCCCACTAAAGTATAAGCCTCTGCCCATGGAGCATGGCTCTGTTGGGCTTGGTCTTTGGTCTGCATACAGCAGCTAAAACAGTGCACAGCATGTAGTGTGTGTCAACAGAGATCTGCTGAATAAGTTAGAGAAGGAAGAAAAATGCATTGCCATTCTTAAGTGGCTTTTATTGCATTAAATGATTGTATTCTAGCTTTCTATAGGAATATATACAGGTCATGATAAGGATAGCTGATATTTAAGACATGCTTACTAAGTACTAGCCATCGTTCTAAGCAATTTTGCTCATATTATTTTACTTCATCCTCACTCTAATCCTTTGATGTGGGTTTTGCTATTATACCCATTGTACAGAAGAGAGCATTGAGACAGAGGGAGCAATGTACCTAGTTTAAGATTAAACAGCAATTGGTTCACCCACAACACCTGTTCCCAGTATAAAGGCAGGTATACTCATAACCACCTCGTCTTAATCACCTTAGTGTGTTGTAACAAAATACCATGTATGGGTGGCTTGGAAAACAGAAACATAATTCTCACAGTTCTGGAGGCTGGGAAGTCCAAGATCAAGGTCTTGGGCAACCTTAATCACATCCTGATGAGGGCCCTCTTCCTGGCTGGTAGATAGCCACTTGGCAAAGAAAGAAAGAGAGAGCGAGAGAGAGAGAGAGAGAGAAAGAACACCCTGTTGTCTCTCCTTATAAGAACACTAATCCTAATACATTAGCACCCCACCCTATGACTTCATCTAACCTTAATCACCTCCTGAGGTCCTAACCTCGGATCCAGTCACATTGGTGGCTAGGGCTTTAGCATATACATACTTTTGTGGGGGTGAACACAAACATTCTATTCATAACAGTGGTTCTCCCTTCAGCCCATAAGCATTTCTCAAGCACCTTCAATGGGTTGACACTTGAGGAGTAAATCAAGCTGGCTGTCATCTTCAAAGATACTCTTTTCTAGAGGAGAAGACACATGAGCAAAATTTAAGTATGAGAAAAGTGCTTTAATAAAATTATGAACCTATGTTTATAGCTATGAGCACAGAGGTGGAAGCACGCCACCTGCAGAGGTCAGAGAAGGCTTTGCAGGGAGCCATATTTAGACTCTGTCCAGAGCAAGGTTGCCCAACCCATGGCCTGCAGACCACATGAGACCCAGGACAGCTTTGAATGTGGCCCAACACAAATTTGTTAGCTTTCTTAAAACATTATGAGATTTTGTTGCAATTGTTTTTAAGTTCACTGGCTATTGTTATTGTTAGTGGATTTTATGTGTGACCTAAGATAATTCTTCTTCTTATAATATGGCCCAGGGAAGCCAAAAGATTGGGCATCCCTGGTCTAGAGTAACATATAGAACAGTGCCCCACAGCTGGCAGGAAGCTAGGCATCCCAGGTGTTAGGAGCAGCGTTTGAAAAGGCTCAGAGCCTGGGTAGCATTTAGAACATTCTAAAATGTTCTAAAATGAACAGTTTAGAACAGTTACCATTATTTTGGTAATGCTTGAGCTGGGAGACCCATGTGAAGGGATTAGGCTAGAATTCCAAGCAAGGGGCCCACATGGACATCTGTATGCCTTGGAAAGCATGGACTTTTTCTAGAGCATTGTAAACAGAAGAGGGATGTAGAAGAGTGAGGATGGGAACATGAATGGAAGGAAACGGCAGGAGTACGTGACCACAGAGAATATGCCAGATGGAAGTGCTACATATTCACAGTAGAAATGGTGCATTAGGAGGCGAACGGTTTGACTAAGGGACTAAATGCCGGGCTGGAAAAGAAGGAGTGAGAGAACACTCAAGGTTTCTGGTTTGAATTCTGAACAAGAGAGGGCTCCTTTGACTGAGCTGAGAAATGTTACCATCAAGGTAGCGATGGCTTGGAGACAATCGTCTAGACTCCACCTGGAGTTCAGGGGTGACTTTTGCAATCAGGACACAGATGTTGGAGTCTTCAGCAAATAAATGGCCATTCAGGGGTTTCAGCTCAGGCCTAGAAATGACGGTACAAATTTACGGGAAGCACCAGGCCATCCTGAAAATTGGGCCCCATGTGCGTGGAGGGGTCACCCTCTCATGAAGCCTGCCCTGTTGGGGAGAAGCTAGAGGGACAGAGAAATGGAGATTTGGGGAACACTATGGGCAAAGGCAGTGCTTTGGTGGCTGCTGAGGAAATGATTGCAGTGAACTCACGGGTGAACAACAGTCTGTCAGCTAAAGTCACATGCTGGCAGAAAACTTTAGTGTATTAAATATGAGCATTTTCTCCCTTGAGATGATTTTTTTAACAGAAACCTGCCTTCGATTAGGAAGTTTATTAAATGCTACGTAAGATTGAACATCAGACCCATTATCTGAGCCTCCCAGGGAGGGTAAACAATTTATACTATAACAATAGCTAGTATAAGGGAAAACTAAGTGCTGGGCACCACCTCACAGTGATGTGTTGTTACTGCAGAAGACCCAGGCTGGCAGCTTGACTCCTGAAGGCCCCATGCAGTGGCTTTACAGAGCTGGATTTGCCAGGCTCCCAGGGCTGGCCCCACTTTACAAGCTGCTACTCAGGGGCAGAGGCACATTTTCCAAGCTCATTAGACTCAAATGTAAAGCGAGAATGCCAGTGTAATAATTTCAGAGAAATAAAGCTGTCACACAGCCTTGGTTAGCAGGACCAACACATTCTGTCCTGAAGGTTAAGCCACAGGACAAACCAAATCGCCATCGGGGGCCTCTTTGTTGAGATACCCCAAACACGGACTGCATCAGGACCTGATATTCAAAGTAGTGTGTTCAGCTCTTTCTCCTCATATACTAAGCCAGCTTATTCATTAATGATGAGAATTTACTGCTGCAGGAATTTAAATTGGCAGACCTCCCCAGGGGAAGCCAACCCGCAATCAGAATCTTCTTGTGTGCACAGATTAATCACCAAGGGCTGAGAAGTGTTGGGTATTTAAATGGCATCCGGCAAAGGTGTGCTGAGATGTGCATCTCACAGAAGGGACAGCTTCTGCCACTACAAGATGATTTGGCAAATCTCTGCCCATTGCCGTTGCTCTTGAGAGACTCTTACTGAGAGAGCCAGGCGTTCAGGAGTCCCTCAGCCACTGTGCCTCTCTTCTCTGGAGGGATGGTATCAACACTTGCCTGGGAGACTCTTCTTCGTGTCCACTGTAAACACTGGTTGCCAAATAGAAACACTTTTTTTCTCCAGATATGGAAATGAAAGTAATGTACACTGCAGTCTCGCGAGCCCTTGGGCCCTTTAGAGGGTCATTTTGCACGTCTGTACGTGTTGCTTTAGGTGTTGATGTTGCAGCTGAACCTGCAAAAGGCAAGCTTATTTCCCTCTGAAGAGAATGTGGGGGTGTCTTGCTGTGTCTCTTAACTCCTCAAAATTGTTCAGTGCAGGAGTCCAGGCTCAAAGCCTAGTGTGCTGGATCCTAGCCCCCAGTTCTTTCCACAGGTCAAGTCCCCCATCCACTCTCTCCGGAGCAGGTTCACTCAAATGTTTTACTCAGTCGTCCTCTCCAGCTCTGAGTCTCTGGTCTACGGTTCTGCAGTAGTCACTGAGAAGCAGCCTTAAGTATGAATGATTATGAGGAAGAGATTAAAAGAAGAGGAACTATTCTCAAGAGCCTATAGTTTTAAAACTCTGCCTCCTCCAATTCTGATTTAGATTTAAATCTAGCTCCTGGTGTTTTTGAGTCTTGACTCTTATTTTAAATTTCATGAAAATTGGAAACTGCAGGTGCGCTGCACCGTGATGATGCTGCCCATGACTTTCCCTTTTTCTCCTTGCTGTAGTCCACCCAGTGCTTCTTGGAGGGTGTTCCCCGGACCAGCGGCCTCAGCATCAACTTGGAACTGCTTAGAAATGCAAAGCCTTGGCCCCACCCCAGACACACAAAATCGGAAAGGCTGGCTTGGGACCCAGCAGTCTTGTTTTAATCACATAGAGCCTTTCTCTACTCTGATAAGATGTGTGACTTCAGTGCACACTCAAGTCTGAGAACCTTCACTCTAGCTTTGAATGCTTTAGTAAATATCAGGACTTTAGAAGAATAAGAAAAAATAAAACAAGAGCAGTTACAATAATACTTTTGCTCTTAGGTGAAGGCGTGGCCATCTTTAGGTATACTAGGTCATAGTTGATTAAAATTAGAATTTAACTGCAATCATCTGCTTGTTTTCACTTATCCAAAGAATTCCTGACCCACATGAACTCAGGCAGCAAAATTAATATTCTGGAAAAGTCAGCTGACATTATTTGCAAGGCTCAGATCATTTTCTGATAGGTTTCCTTTAAATTCATTGACTGGTTTTATCTGACTAGATAAACTGAACAAACAGGAAATAATTGAACTTCCTCAGATGCCACTTTCCAGCATCCCTTCTCTCAAACCCTCGAGTAAATACACTGATATGCATAATTGTACATAAAGATCAAACTCCAAGTAAATGCTATGAGATTTCTTGTCTCAGTGTCATAGTTGCGTACTTCATAAAGGGGAAGTAGGACAAAGGTCCTCAGAAAATAAAAAATCTGAGTGACATAAAAAGGTGTAATTTAATATCATGTTAACTCATTCTATATGATACCAGGTAATGCTGCATCATGGCAAAGACACGGTGTAAAGTATTCCCATATGATTTTGGAACCATTAATATGAGAATTCCATATTTTATAACATCAACAAACCAGATGAACCTCATCCACTTAAAGTAGAGAACAGTGAAAAGAACAAATGTCTTGTGAAGAGTGGAAATGAGAACAATGTGTCTGAGG
This sequence comes from Saguinus oedipus, assembly GCA_031835075.1. Lineage (NCBI taxonomy): Eukaryota > Metazoa > Chordata > Mammalia > Primates > Cebidae > Saguinus > Saguinus oedipus. The sequence continues at coordinate 8,404,436 of CM063169.1, read as the reverse complement.
TTAAACAGTGGAAATAAGTTGCGGATGTTGTGCACGAAATAATTATTTCGACAGTGCAATTTCTGCACTTAGTTTATAAGCATGTCAGGGTGTATGATCCAGGCATATATGAAGAAAAGAAATAACAATCTACATGACGTGTGGAGAAAGTCGCTGCATAAAAAGCAAGTTCCATAAAATACTTATTAAAATTGAATCTTTGAAAAAACAAAGCTTATCTAGCCAGAGTGTATGTGTGTGTGTGTGTGTGTGTGTGTGTGTGTGTGTGTGTGATGTGCCTGTAACTCATTTAAGCCCACTACAACCTTTTATGAATGAAATATTTCTTCAACTATTTGATAATCTAAAGGGATTATGAGCTACGTATTTAAATAAAAAGCAAACCAAACAAAAAAATGATAAACTGATATGAACTGTAAATTGCTACCACGATGAACAATAATAGTCCCCTAATTTTTATCTAGGCTGGTTTTACACATTCTGGATAGTTACATGTAGGTAAATGACGTGTTATATGCTATATTAAAGTTAAAAGTCTCTGTTTTTAACCTCACTTAAATGTCCAAAATAATGGGCAACAGTATGAAGATGCTTCGGGCACTTGATCATACTGAGAGAAAATAATAACATCACAAAAGTAAAACAAGTCTAGAATTCTTTTGCACATTAAAAATTAAGGAACTGTGACTCAGGCAGGTCAAGTGATTGATTCAAAGTGACAAAACCACGTATAGTTGGATTCAGGGCCTTGCTACTCAATATAGTACCCATTGTAGTGGAGGATAGATTTGCTAGAGATAGGTCAAAGAGATATTCAGGACACAGCTCATAGGGAGGTAAACTGTTGAAGACCAACTCCTTTCAGGCTGGCCTCTCCCAGAGGCCCATGGAAGTCATTACAGACTAGTGCTTAGGCATTCAAGGATGAATCAAGGTGTGAGCTGGCAGCTGAAACCAGTTTCTGCCACCACAAGTCCTTGGCCCCAGTACCCTGATCATACCAGTCCAGGGACTGAGGCAGCTCAAGTGACACCATCCGGTCAGTGCTAGGGTCCCTGCTGCAGAATCTCAGGGCTGGAGTCTGACATCTGGCCACATTAGGTGTCCGGGCACTGGCCTAGAGGGTGGCATGCAATGAGCCTCTGCACTCTGCTTTTCCACTGTCCCTGTGTGCAGAATTCACACACGTAATCCCGCATGCCCAGTGTGGGTCTGCTGGCACCTTCACACTGTGGCTTCGTGGCATCATTCCTGCAATGCCACCATTACTCAAACATTATCCATGTTTGAATTCCTTCTGTGAATTATTTTCTAAGATTTTTTTTGGAATTTTGTCATTGGTAAACAATCTTCACACTTTGTACATGGCCTTTTTTTCTGGATGCGGTGGAGAAGGCAATGGCTATTCAGAGGCAAGTTTGGTGAGTAAGAGTGAGTGGTGCAGCTGCATGATGTTATTTGGTTAAAATAAGGTCTGTGCCTAAAAGAAATAGATGGATTACATTTTCGGTTGCTAAACTGACTCCAAGAGTAATTTAAAGAGAAGAGTTGTAAGCATATTTGAGTAACATCAATCATTCAACAGATTCTAAACATTAAGCAAGGTATTTGAAGGATAGTCTTTATCTGACTGGATAAGTTTTGGGGTTCTCTTTAAAAAATGTAATAGATTCTATCCATATTGCAAAGGTACAACACACGTAATACCTCAACTCTTGTCTTCAACTCATTCTTTCGTGTCCTCCTCATCCACTTACGAGAAGTTCTATACACATAGCTGCTTAGCAAACTGAAAATTTGTGAAACTTTGAAACATTAAAATAAGACTTAATACAGTGGTTCTATGCCACAAAAGAAATAGATTAGGAATATTACTCTTACTAAGTCAAAGTGTATGATAAGTCCAGATAATACCCTCTGAATCAGGGACTCAGTAAATACAAATGCACACATGTGATAACCCAGTCAATAGTATTAGGCCGGTACAAAACTAATTGCAGTTTGTACCTTTACTTTTGCCCCAACTTAATATTTATTCAGGATTGTCAATCAGTTATTTGTAAGCTACATTGCACACTGAGGTTGATGAAGTGAGCTGGTTGACCTGCTGCCTGGTGATGGCTGAGCAAAAGGACACCAGACGTCTTTGCATCTGGGGTTCCTAGATCAGAGCCCTGAAAAGCAACCATTGTTCCTGACCCAGTTGTTCCCAAGTTCTTCGTTGCATTTTCCCTTCTGGGGTTTTCAAAGAAACTGAACCCTGAGGAGTTGATAACAAGAATGAGAAGACACAGTTAAGACACCACGTATTGCACATGCGGACTGCAGTATGGTTAATAACAATACAAGTCCCCTAAATCAAAAGTGTTATGAATAGAAGTAAGTAAATATCAGACATCAACTAAGTAGATATTGTAAATATTAAGATCCCCTTTCTCAGGGAAGTAAAGTGTAGAGAAATAGAGAAAGCTTAATTAAATTTAAGTTCTAGTACTTTCAAAATCCCTAACCTATCAATTAAGATGTATCGATACCTTCCTCATTCTCTCGATCTTTTTCTAATTTCTTTCATATAACTTTTACATTTACTTTCTCTTCATAAAAATGTCCATGTTTATTTGCATGTATCAAAACCATGTATTATTCGGTTTGTGGTATTTTCACACTGTCTCTTTTTACAGTAATATAATGCCTCTCTCTATGCTTTTGTATCTTTATCAATTAAAATTATATATATTAACTACATATAATTTTATATAGGTTGGCATAACAAAATTGTGTGTGTACACACACACACATATAATTTCTATATATATCTATATATTATATCTATATATTATATATAGAACCGGATCAATTAAAAACATATAATTACTCTCAGAAATGCTGATACTCTTGCTAAACTATTTCTTCTCACTCATCCTCTGGAGATGGTAGCCATCAGTGTTGATTCAGAAGCAAAGCCAAAACATAATTTCCTGGTACTATTCTGGAAGGAAAATAAATGAGATAAAGTAAATGTGACTACATATCCAATTAGAAGGAGCAACTTCCATCTCCACTCCAAAAAAGTGATGTAAATAAGTTCTAGTTTGTGACTCGTCTTCACCTTCCTGTGCACTGGCTCTAAAGGAGCATGTTATACTCAAATTAAATATTCTCTTTGCTCAAAACTTTATTATATTAGTTTATAAACAGGCATCTTAAGGCAAAGAACATTGCAGATTTGTTTTTTTCTGTATGAGATATTAAAATATCTAATTTTTTATAAATTGATAAAAATGAATCCTCCATGAAATCAACAAAGATTCAGTCACACACCATCATAATACTGAGTCTTTTTTTTTTCTTTTTTATTTCTACTTGGTCATTCTTCAAATCTGTAATACTCATTTTCCAAGATATTGTTTAATTCTAAACCCATACACTGATATCAAAATTAATTACTTAACAAAATCCCCAAATGCAACTTATATCCTTAAGGAGAAGAATATTACCCTGACTCAGACTTACTGAATTTACAGTTAACGTAAAACATTCAGTTTTAGGATCATCGGAACATTTTCAAACAGGCAAATCTTGAAAGGCATGCCTAGATTTGCTCTCAGCATTATTTATATATTCTTTCTCTAAGAAAGAGTTTTGTTTCCACTTAAAATGCATGATATACACATCTGACATATTTTGTTTTATTTTAGAGACCTAAATTCTACATTACATAGAATATACAGTTTTAGATTAAAAAATGGAAAACTTTTTAAATGACTTGCTTTCATTTTTTTATGTCCTTTCAACAAAGTGGGCTTTAGTCAGTGAGATGAAAGTAGAAAAAATATGTTTTAAGAAAGGAAGAAATTTTAAAAGAACAAGGTGAATTAAAATTATGGCAGCACAAGTTAGTAGTCTGCAGGGTCAAATTTGAAGATTAGGCTGGGTGTGGTGCTCAGGTCTGTAATCCCAGGACTTTGGGAGGCCAAGTTCAGGAGTTCGAGACCAGCCTGGCCAACACGGTAAAACCCCAACTCTACTAAAAATACAAAAATTAGTTAGGCATAATGATGCTTGCCTGTAATGACAGCTACTTGGGAGGCTGAGGCAGGAGAATTGCCTGAACCTGGGAGGCGGAGGTTGCAGTGAGACAGCACTCCAGCCTAGGCAACAGAGCAAGGCTTTATCTTAGGGGAAAAAAATCGAAGACTATCACAGTCATACAAGTTACAGGACAGTCTTCACTGCTATTTGACAAAGGCATAAGAAGCCCTCCATTGTCAGTTTTCTGTAAGGTTAGATTTGAATCCGGGATCTAACTTTCTGTGACCGTGTTAGCCTGAATTCACTGCATTGGGTTTTAGCGGTCACCGCAGAAAGCAGAATCTTGAGAGAATGGAATCCAGAACAGGCACCTTGTTGATGGGGGTGAAAAATAAACAAAAAAATGGGAGATATGTGGAGTTTATGTCCAGAGGGGAGAGAGAATGCTTCTGTGAGGAGAAATATAATTGTTCAGCGCATTAAAAAAATTTTCATCTGATTACCATTTTTCCCAAGACCAAGTCAAGAAAAGACATGATTCAGCATGGAGAGTAAGGCTGGAAAAGATTTACAAGAAAGAAGAGCTATACTCAAGACACTCATCCCAGTGTCTTGGCCTTTTTCACAGCCATTTTTTCTATCCTTTCATTTACTTCCTTTTCTGAACATACTTTTGACAAGACACACACACACACACACAATTGATACGCAGTCAAATCAGTGTTTCCAGTAAGAAAGTACAGATTGTTGGCAATGTTTTAGATATATTGGTTTTAATAAAATATATTATTAAAATCTTGAAAAACAAAGTATAGGGAACTTTGTTCTAGCAAATAGTTGACTTCCTTTTTGAATTCCTTGGGATAGGCTCAAGGATATTAACTTCAATATCTCTCTGGGACATGCCACATTTACTTGTGCATTCTTAAGTTCATAAGAGATTTTCAACCACAGCTACTGAAATCTTACCCATTCCTTCCCACCTGTCTGTGGTTTTAAAACTTGGAAAAAATGGGGTGGAGGAGGGAAAATTTCAAAAGAGAAAACAAAAAAAAAATCAAAGAGAACAAAAGAGGAAGGGAAGCTGAGAAGAGAAACATCAGATTGAGAGAGTGGGTGTACTCAGGAGGAAGGAAGAAGAATGGACATCACTAAAAACCTATCTGTGAGACCCATTTCTTCTCTCCTTTCGTTCATTCCAACATCACACAGGGAACATGGATCCAAAGTACTTTCTTTTTTTTTCTCGCAGTAGAATAACTTCATAGGACACAATTCTACACTGTTATAATGAAATCCAGCACAAATTATTTTATTTAATGACTAAAGTCTGAAATGATCCGAAGAAGATAACTTCAGCCACAGAAGAGAACTCCCTCTCCAGTCTTGGATTTGGGAAAAGTACCTACCCTCCGGGCTCAAGATAGGAAATAAGAATGGAGGTTTTTAAACTCTCCTTCTCAGTTTTTTTTTTTCTTTTATATTTCCAGAAACAGTTCTTGGGAAAAGGCATTTGAAAGGGTGAAATAAATAATACCAACCTTTTCAAGATCACATATCTACTGCATGTACAAATAATAAAAGCATCTGCAGTGCTTGAAGCATTCCAATAACTAAGGGGTTGCAACGTCTGAGTGAGATGATTCAGAAAATACATGATTTCCCCAGCGATTTTTATGGATCCCTAATTTGGATTGTTATATCTTATCTCCCTCTCCTGATTCGTTTAAACCATATCCAAGCCACATAAAAGAATAGATTCTACCAGACTTGCTTTATTTCCTTCAACACCTTCACTGAATTAAAATCAGAAGCTAAAGAATGTAATGTTTCTTTTCTGTACCCTAGGCATAATTCCAGTTTTGACTCATACATATATAAAATACTTAAGCATTGTGATTCTTTCAGATCATTTCCTGACCTAACTTCCTTAAAAACTACTTAGAAGAGGTCAAAGAACAGTATTGACCCTTTTATTCTACATGGTAGAGCCCTTCAGAAGTCTAAAGAGTCTGTTCTACAGTTTGTGGTAAAGATTCTTTCTTAATTGTGGTCCTTAAAAACATCTATTGAAAGACTAATGGTTTTATAAATGAATTATTTTCTTTATTCATCTATGCTTCCAATAAATAACTTTGTCACTATTTTAGTTAGAGAGCCTTTGACAACTTCATGTCCAAAAACCAGTTCAAGTCTGTCTTAAAAACATTCCAACAGTATCATGATTTACAAAATCATGTCTAAAAAATTGAGCTTAAAAACCACTACATTTTAGGTGACTTCTTTCTTTAAATTTTTATTTATATTTTAAGTTCCAGTACAGGTGCAGGATGTGCAGGTTTGTTACATAGGTAAACGCGTGCCATGTTGGTTTGCTGCATCTATCAACCCATCACCTAGGTATTAAGCCTGGCATGCATTAATTTTTTCCTAATGCTGTCTCTCCCCCCACCGAGCACTCCTGACAGGCCCCAGTGTGAACTGTTTCTCTACCTGGGTCCATGTGTTCTCATTGTTCAGCTCCCACTTGTAAGTGAGCATATGGTGTTCGGTTTTCTGTTTCTGCATTATTTTGCTAAGGATAATGGCTTCCAGCTCCATCCATGTCCCTGCAAAGGACATGATCTCACTCCTTTTTATGGGTGCATAGTATTCTATCATGTATATGTACCATGAACAACCCCATTAAAAAGTAAGCAAAGGGCATGAACAGACACTTCTTAAAAGAAGACATTCATGCGGCTAACAAACATATGAAAAAAACTCAACATCCCTGATCCTCCGAGAAATGCGAATCAAAACCACAATCAGATACCATCTCATGCCAGTCAGAAAGGCAATTACTAAAAAGTCAAGAAACAACAGATGCTGACAAGGTTGCAGAGAAATAGGAACACTTTTATGCTGTTGGTGGGAGTACAAATTAGTAAAACCATTGTGGAAGATGATGTGCTGATTCCTCAAAGATCTAGAACCAGAAATACCCTTTGATCCAGATATCTCATTACTCAGTATATACGAAAAAATATATAAATCATCCCATTACAAAGATACATGCACACATATGTTCATAGGTGACTTCTTTTTTAATGAAAACTAAGATACATGGATGAATTTCAACAGTGGAATGGGGCTGGGAAGCATCTGAAAAGCTTTAAGATGAAAGTAGGACAAATGAATGTATGGGGTTGAATACAGAAAAGGGAGTTTGTATTGTGAAAATAAGAGTTGTATGGAATATGCCTGTTCAAACTGTATATGATTCCTTCCTCCATCTTCAGAAGTGTGTGCTCTCCTATTCCTCATCCAATCCCAGACACACGATGCATAGGAACTCAGGAGAATGCTCCTATAATCAGAAGAATTCTACAATGGACAGTCTCCTAACTATTTACTTGAAATCTGTAGCTCATTATTTGTTTTCATGCAAAAAACCAATAATAGCAATCAACTATTGAAGGAAATAGGAGATCCAAGACAATGCAAGTATTTGAATCCCAGTCTTGACATCTCTGGATTGTGATCCAGTTAAATAATGCCTCCCACTGTAGTTCCTCAGCCCAGTGCAAAGTCAAGCCCCAAATGGTTGAATGAAAATCTGAAAGGCTTGGAGAAAATAAATGGACTGCCTGCTTTTCATTACGCTCCAGTCTCAGGATGAGGATACATCTGGTTTTCTGATTATACTTTCCTGTAGTAAAGAAAATTTTAGCCTAGCAGGTCAAACCAGCTGATGACTAGCCAGCTCCAATTACTGACCTGACCTGCTTCTAACCTCAAAGGGGAGAAAAGAAAACCCTTTTTACTCACTCTTAGAAACCGAAATATGGGTGTAGAAGGTTGCTGGGTTTTTTCCTTGATTAATTAAAGTTGCTTATTCAAATTGTGCTTTAGTACACAGTCTTTAATTATAAACAAAATAGTGCCTGACTTCCTCTATAAAACAACACTCAAAGGAAAAGAGAAAGAAAGGCTAGACTCTTTCATTATTGTAATAAAAAACAACAAAAAAAAAGCACAGCAATTTCAATATGGCATTTGGAACTTGATTTGTTCTATTTAATGAATGAAATATAATAGTATTTCTCAAAGGAGACAGTGTCTATTTAGATAAGTCTTTTTCAAACACTGTTTTTTTATTTTGTAAATTGGCATTATTCTAAAAGCCATTTCCAACTTACAAATAAATGTCACCATGGGTTTCAACTAACTCAACTAAACAATATCTGAGTCTTTGCTGGTATATTTTGAAATATGGTCACCAGATCTACCTATGGCGCCTCCTAAAAAAAATGCCCCATTGCTTCCCAATTTATGAAGGGATTGTACAATAATTTGACACAAATTCTGTCAAGCATTTTAAAGCAACAGTAAACATCCTTACCTCTATGCTGCAAGCGTGCTATTCAATCCAATGGCTTGCAGGAGAATGCATATGAACCCGCCACTTCTATTTGCATGTTATGATTTGAAATGTAATTTGTTTCTTAGATGAATGTAGCTTTTGTATTAGGTTGAACCATCTGAAATTGCCAATATTTGACTTTTTTGCCTATAAAAATGACAATTTTAGATGGCTCAATCTAATTTAAAAAAATACTGTATGCAATGACATAATTACATTCAGTATGTCTAAATAGTCATTTTTTAAGTCTGTAACCATAGATTTTTTAAAGATAATTATTTTAGCAGGATGATAAATCACCAACAGTGTTCCTGAACTCTATCAATATGCAGAAACACTGTCTCTGCAGTGGGTTTCTGCAATGATACTTTACAAAATAAACAATCTTCATTCCTCATTTCAGAAGAAATACACGAATATTAATTTCGATTTACATTTCGTACCATCCTTGTGGAGCAGGTAGTGGTTTGCCCATTTTATCCATAAACTAATTAAGAGAGAGAAGATAAGTAACAGGGCAAGAACTCTTTGAGTCTGCTACTGAATCCAGCTTCCAGAACCTGGACTTAACTCTCTTCTTTGGAGTATTTAAATCTCGCCCAACAAATGAATGCCAATTCTCTGGACATTTTTAATGACTATAGATTCTGAATAGTCTATAGATGCTTGCTTTCAGGCTTTTCATTAAATCATGCAAGTAAAAATACAAGAAAAAATGATGCATGCATTCATGTTCTCATGTCTGATTCCTTCTCCTCTTTTTTATTCCGTATTCTAGTGAATATATTTCAGTTTCATCCAACATTTTTGCTGCATTTGTTGTGTCAAGCTCCTCAATGGCTGCTGTTAAGTTTGAAAAGTTACTGGGTTAGGAAGAACATTGCATTATTAACTAGAATCTGAAAAATCAGTAATATAATATTAATGGATCTAATGAACAAAATGAACAGCATTATGGAATGGTTGAAAAACAAATACACTGCAGAGGACCATGCAACCTTCTACTTAACTTGAGCTGTTGAGCCCGTGATTGCAAAACCCACCATGTGACCACTTCTCGTTCACTTAAGGTGAAGATGCTTCTGCTGAACCTCCTATCCGACAGCATTCCCACAGCCCAGCAAACGTTTACAATTAAAAGTTTTCAGCGTGCCAAGGCAGGAAGTTGCTCTCCGGGCTGTGCTCCTGCTTTTCATTCTGTTCATTTGCCAGTTTTTAAGTGACGTCCGTTCCCCCTTGCCGCCTGCAGTGCAATTCAGAGCTGACCTCTTTGTCCTTCTGTGTCCCCCATGCAAAACAAATGGCACCCACACATTGCTCAGCTGCTTGTCTCCAACCGTGAACTACTTTCCCACCCGAGGGAGGAACGTCCCTTTTGTTTTAAAGAAACTGAAATGTTGAATGTTTTCAATCAAGTCTATATACTTTCACGCTTTCGGTATTATGTGTATCAGAGGTTGATGGTTGAATACAGTCTTGGTAACAGTTATAATCTATCAAAAATAACAATATCAGGAACCATAAATACTCAGAGGAAACCATAAAACACTGCTTGCCTTGCGTGCTCAACAGATAAGCATGCCCACTTGAATCTCAGCTTTAAGCATCACTACTTTCCCTCTAGCGCTCTCCATTTTAGGACAAGGCTTCTTGAGACGGAGTTTCGCTCTTTTTACGCAGGCTGGAGTGCAATGGTGCAATCTCGGCTCACCGCAACCTCTGCCACCTGGGTTCAGGCAGTTCTCCTGCCTCAGCCTCCTGAGTAGCTGGAATTATAGGTGCGCGCCACCATGCCCAGCTAATTTTTGTATTTTTTTTTTTTTTTTTTAGTAGAGATGGGGTTTCACCATGTTGACCAGGATGGTCTCACTCTCTTGACCTTGTGATCCACCTGCCTAAGCCTTCCAAAGTGCTGGGATTATAGGCGTGAGCCACCGCGCCTAGCCATTGGACAAGCCTTCTTAAAGAGCTCACTGCACTCCCCGCCTCACGTCCTCACCCTCCCGAGATCCTCCTTAACCCACTGTATTCTGACAGGCCCTGACACCACCTGCTTTTTTAGAGATTCCCAGTAACCTCTACGTAGCCCGATCCAATGGGCTCTAAGCAACTTACCTTCTATCTGTCTTTGACACTGATGAGAATACCACTCCTGAAACTGCCTTAGCCAGAAGCCCTGACACTAATTTTTTTCTTTTTTTTTTTTTTTCTGAGACAGGTTCTTGCTCTGTCATCCAGGCCCAAGTACAGTGGAGCGATCATAGCTCACTGCAGCCTCAACCTCATGGGCTCAAACAATCCTCCCAAGTCAGCCTCCCAGGTAGCTGGGACCACAAGTACGTACCACCACGCCTGGCTAATTATTTTTAGTTTTTGTAAAGATGGTTCTCACTACAGAGTTGCCTAGGCTGGTCTTGAACTCCAGGGCTCAAGCGATCCTCCCACCTCAGCCTCCCAAAGTACAGGGATTACGGGTGTGCACCACCACACCTGGCCTGCTACTTTTTCTTTTTCCATTGCACTTTTCTTCCTATCAGTCCTCAGTTTCTTTCATGGACCCACCTAGGCCTGCCTGCTCCTTGAGCTTTGATGTCCCTAAGATTCCTGACATGGTATCTCTTTCCTTTTACATTTATTCAATTACCCTGAGTATTCTCAAGATCAACCACAGTGCCCTTCCCTTCCCCAGAACTTCTCTTCCTGACCAGATGACCCACAGGTAGCACTGCCAAGCCCAAACCTAAATTCACCATCTTTCTCAGCATGGATTTTTTTATTTCACATGAAGACACCAGTACCCACTGAGCATCCTAGCCAAAAACATCAGCGTTGTTTCTGACTGTCCTCTCTTCCTCACTCATCACAGTGAATTTGTTAAAGTCCTGTCATTTCTACCTTCAAAATATCTTCACCCATCCTCAGCCACCTCATCATGTCTAACCTGCTCCAGTCAATTCGTCCTAACTGTCGTAGTTCCCAGCCATGCTCCATACAACTGTGTGAAGGTCACACCATGCAATGCACTCATGTTGCTGCCCTATTTATTATCCCTTAATGGCTTTTCCCTGGTGCCAGAGGTAGTTCTATGTCTTTTCCATGTACTTCAGGCTTTCCACAATCTTATTCCTTAACTAGATGCAAAGGCTTCTTTCTCATGACTCTCCCATAAATCTGAACCCCAGCTATCCTAACTATACCATACCCCAATCGTGCTGCTTGCTTCTGTGAATTTGCATTTGAGGTTCCTTCCACTAGAAAATCCACTGCTCTTTATCTGCCAGATTAATTCCTCCCCAGCATTCAAGCCTCAGCAGAGAGGATGCTTTATTCAGGGAGTTTCCCACTCACAACCCACGTCCATCCACCATTGTCAAGGCTGGGTGCTGCCTTCTCTGAGTTATGAGAGTGCACTGTGTGTGAGAGCTTTATTTTTGGACTTATTCTATTGAATTGGAAATGTGAGGGATATGCTCCCTGTAGACCAGGGTTTCTCAACATTGGAATGATTGACAATAGGAATGATTGGCAATTGGTAATTATTTGTTGTGTGGACCTCTCCTGTGCATTGTAGGATGCCAGTAAAATCTTTCCCCAACCCAACTCATGACAATCACAAATATCTTGGTAAATTGCCCAATGCCCCCTGGGATAATTACCCCCAGTTGAGAAACTCTGCTGCAGACTGTAGATTTTTCTTACCTTACCATCCTTAATATCAAGCACCTGATGTGGAAATTCAAATGCTCAGTGTATGTTTATTGACTACACAATAAGGTAATGCTCTATGCCTTAAGAATCAGCTACTTGAAAACATAAATCTCAAAGTGGCACTTTGAAATAACTATGAATAGAGTATTCTTTATGTATGGATTATAGACTCATGAAAGGAAATAAAATGATGATGGTATCTTAGCTGATTTGCAAAAGATGACTCAGAGTTTCTGCTCTAAAGAGGACAATAACTCATTATATAAACTAATAATAATAAAGAACGTTGCTTTATGAGGGTATGTTATTTATTTTGTGGGAAAATGGGCAATTAGAATCAAGGTATTTCAATATGTCATTTCCATTTTTATGCAAAGGAAAGAACACCTTAGCTGAATGTATTATGTTTCAATTGATATTTTTTCCTGCATTAAGTTAATATTAAATCTGGCTAAAGCAAAGAACTCTAAAGATAATGTGTCACATTTGACATACATTCTCTGAACTACATTATAACCAATCATTGGCCATGACCCTTATGTTTTACAAGATCTGTGCTTGATTAAATCTTCATTTTAAATCTTAAATGAAGCCCACCAATTTTAAATCTCTTTCCTCTTCATCCAAACCACACAACCAATTACATATACATTTTTCTTCAAAAGCCTCATCTCTCAAAAGGATCCTGCCTTCCTTTGACCAAAAATTATGATGAGAGGCAAAGAAACATGAGTTTCATTCTCTTCTGAGAGAACTACCACGTAATTAAAAGTCTCATGAATAAAGTATATATTAGTTTGGGACAAAGTGTGGCTTCAAGCAAAGAGCCAAATTAAATTAAAACCCACAGGTAATTGGTAGTAAATATGTATTTATTGAATCTTATCCCTGGTCTTTCTTCTCTATGATCAATGATAACATTCATTTATGTGCTTTAGAATGGATTAACCAATTAAACTACGTCCTCCCCACAAACATTTCTGTTGTTACTCAGCTGAAAGATTTTTGAAATAAAGTTCTATATCATCTAGTGGAACACAGTAACACAAAGCTGCCTAATTTTGACATTGGTTAAGCGCCACTCAGAGAAGATCAATGTAGTCACTATCGAACTCTGACATTTTGAGAGTATGTGTAGTTTTCCAACGTCATTAATACGTTTCAACTTGGAGGCATATAAACATTCAAGCTTTTAAAATCATATATTTATTCCTCTAGTAAAGAATAATTTATTGCCGAGCATGATGGCCCAGACCTATAATCCCAGCACTTTGGGAGGCTGAGAAGGGAGGATCACTTGAACTCAGGAGTCTGAGACCAAACTCCCAGCCTGGGCACTATAGAGAGACCCTGTCATTACTAAAAATGAAAAAAGAATGAGCTGGGCATAGTGGTGTACCCCTGTGGTCCTAGCTACTCAGGAGGCTATGGTGGGAGGATCACTTGAGCCTGGGAAATGGGGGCTTCACAGTGAGCCATGATTGCACCACTGCACTCCAGACTGGGCAACAGAGTGAGGCCCTGTCTCAACAACAATAAAAATTTATTTTTAGCATTTGTGATCATAATATCACCTTAAAAAGTAACTTAAATGTCATGTTTAATTTTATTCAAATAAGTAAGAGTCTTACAGAAGAAGATTGAAAGATCCCTCATATTATGATAATTCTTCTGCAATAAGCACAGAACACTGAAATACCAACAGACTTGGGAAACAGAGATAGATGTGTTATAAAATGTAAAATTTGAAAGTTAGGACACATCGAAAACTTAAGAAAGGATCTGAAGAAATTCAAAACATAAACAAACTGTTTAATACAATTTAAAAAATAAAAGTACTTGCTTGATAAAATGAAAAAAAGCATATAATTTCATCTCTGTGTATTTCAGAGGTAACAGCAAGATCCACGAATCCCTCAAGTTCAAACACATCTTATAAGGTTACCATCAAGCCTTCACTGGGATGTGGCCACATTAAGAAGCTTTCTCCAACACTGTTCCCCTCCCGCATTGTGCCCGGGTGATACTCTATTCCCACGCATGTCCATGTCATCCTGTGTGTCTCCAATATGACTCATCGTACTACAACATTTGAAACAGTGAAACCATGCTTGTGACCTGAATGTGATCCTCTGCAGGCACGTCAATTTGAGGAACCCACTTTCTAAGCGGCAACTTTACTTCTCCATCTGTCTCTGATGGCTTGTTTTGAAAATTCCTTTACCCTCACCTGGAACCACAGTCCCCCATCTCACCACTGTTCTCTCCTCAGTCCCCACAGCTCTCATGTGTCTCCCTCTTCAGCTCAGGTCCCAGCTCCCCCACGACAGGCACTGCTTTGCATACGCCCTTCCCTCACTGTCCTCTTTCTTCTCACTTGGCCAAATCTCAACACCAGTTCAATCCAAATGGCCATTTTTTGCCAGGATAGTGAAGGCAAGTGGAGAAAACATACAACGAAGATGGCTAGTTGGAGTTTTCATTAATGACCAGTAAGATCAAGGGTTCTCAGTGCTATCAGTATCATCAACATTTTCCAGGTCCATCTCTTATCACAGCTCCTAAATGACAGTTCTCACCTTCTCTGTCCTCAAATGCCTAACACTGCACCTCCTCCACCCTTTCAGTAAGTCCTTGATTTCTATTTCAATGAGAAAATAAAAACAAACAGAAAAGAACTTCCACTCACTCTCAACCAAATTTGTAACCCACTTCATCTGTGCCCACATCCTTGCCTTCATTTTTATAACAAAGGACAAACATTCATCGCAGTGTGAGCCCAAGGTTCCCATGTGGGTCCCAGATCCCATGCCTCTCACTGACTCAGAAACATCACCCTAGGAGGCCTTTCTCTTCTCCATCATCATTTCCCTGCTTGACATTTTCCATTAGGAAAAGAAAGCACAGATATTGTATCAACCTGAAAAGAAATCAAAACTCCGGTGTTCCCACACTCCCTTCGGCTCCTGGGTTATTTCCACGATTGTTTCCACAGCAAATGTCTTTTCAGCATTCCTTTCCTGCTCCTTCACATCTCCCTCATATCTAAATGGTCAGGAGAACCAGCACCCAGTCCTCAGGACCCCTCTTCACCTACGCTCACCCACCTGAGGAGGCTCAGTGCCTTAAATACATCTATAAGGCTGGGCGCGGTGGCTCATGCCTGTAATCCCAGCACTCTGGGAGGCCAAGGCGGGTGGATCACAAGGTCAAGAGATCGAGATCATCCTGGTCAACATGGTGAAACCCCATCTCCACTAAAAATACACACACAAAAAAAATAGCTGGGCATGGTGGCGCGTGCCTGTAATCTCAGCTACTCAGGAGGCTGAGGCAGGAGAATTGCCTGAACCCAGGAGGCGGAAGTTGTGGTGAGCCGAGTTCACGCCATTGCACTCCAGCCTGGGTAACAAGAGCGAAACTCTGTCTCAAAAAAAAAAGTAACTATTTCTTCTCTTAATATGTCCCCCATCTCAAGTGATTAGCAAGTACATGCTACCGATTCCTCAAACCAAAAAAAAAAAAAAATGCATACATACAGACATAAATAGAAATAAAGAGAGACAGAGCAGTTATATGTTCTTTGATTATTTATAAGAATATCCCTATTCTTAGGAAATATAATGATATATTTAGGAGTGAACAGCCATGATAAGTGTAATTTATCTGAATTTAATGATTCAGAATTATATGTATGTGTGTTCATCTATGTGTGTCTGCACTGCATAAACATACATATATGATATATATGTATAGCTGTGTGTGTGTTTGTGTGTGTGTGTGTGTGTGTATAGCTCTAGAGAGAGAGAAATGATGAAACAACTGGGGTAAAACGACCTCAGGTGAATCTAATAAAGGGTATAACTGATATTCTTTGAACCATTTTTGCAGCTTTTCCTAAGTTTGAAATTACTTCCTTATAAAAACCATTTCAAAGAAGAATTTCACCTGACTCCCCTCTCCCACCTGCACTCAGGTCATGAGGAAATCGTGTTGACTTTGTTCTCAGGTGGAACGCAGGGTTTCACTACTTCTCATTGTGTTCTCCAAGATGGCATCCTAGACAGAGCCTCACTTTTGCAAGAGATTCTCATCTGCCCTCCTCCTTCCTTCCCCCTACAGCAGCGAACGTGATTGTGTCACTGCTGGAAGCCTGTCCGTGGCTTCTCACATCACCCTACCAAGCCCAAGGCTCTCCTCTGCACCTGGCAGTGCCCTGTGTGATGGGTCCCTCTCCTATGACTCACCCCATGGCACTCACTGCCCGGGCACCTTCTGGAGCCGAATCGATCCCTCGGGGCTTTGCGTTTGCTTTTCTTTTCCTGCCTAGAATGCTCCTCCCCCAGGTGTCCACCCAGCTGCTCCTGCAGTTCCTCAGGTTTCTGCTCAAATGTTACCCCATCAGCTTGACTTCTTCTGACCAACCTCTCTAAAGAGAAATTGGTCTTCCTGCCCCTCCCCAGGGCTCCCCACTCCTCCTTTGCCTGCCTTACTCTTCTAGATCGGGGCTAGCCAACATTTCCTTAAAGGGCCAGAAAGCAAATGTTTTCACCTTTGCAGGCCACATGGCTTCTGCATGCAATTATTCAAGGCTGTCATTGTAGTGTGTAAACAGCCATAGGCGATACATAAACAAATGAGCGTGGCTGTGTTCCAGTAAATCTTACAAAAAAAGGTGGCAGGCCGGATTTTGCCAATAAGCCATAGTTTGCAGACCCCTGTTCCAAATAAAGGCTGTTACATGTTTACTTGTTATGTGGGTTTGGTTTTGTCATTTTGTTGGGTTTTTTTTCCCCCATCTCTCATTATGGAATTGAAGCTCTACAAGAGAATGCACATACTTTTGTTTCCTACTGTAACTTCAGTGCTCCGAAGAGCAATTGGCCATGAATTCAACATTCATTAGATGAATGAATTAATCAATGTGATACATTTATTTCTGCTATACTTCATGTGTCTCCTTCCTCCAACCCAATAGATACTCCTTCTGATCAATCTATCCCCTCAAAATCATTTGCTTATATTTTCTTCTAAGCAGGCTTTGCTCTCCTTGATGGCAGAGGTGAACTTAGTCTTTTCTTTAGGTCCAGTACACATCAGATGACCTAACAGATAGAACCTGCCCAATAGATTTGTATTGAATGAAGGAATCTATCAAGACAACGAGACCAAGGTAAGAAAGGCAAAGGAAAAGCTGAGTTTGGTGAGATGAGTTTATAGGAAAAAGGGTATCCTAGGATGGTAATTGCTAGCAATTCTCACTGATTATAGAAAATGGAGATGATATTCTGTTCTACTTTTTGCTGCTCAAACAATACCAGGAGGGCTTTGCTCCAACCTGAGTCCCTAAACTTAAACAAACAAAAAAACATGGCAGCATATGGTGTTTTAAAGAAACCCAGCCAAAAGAGTAAAAGGAAAGAAACCTGACATGCAAAGAACAGTCCAAAACCTGGTGATGGTAAAATATTGAGACTGCTTAGCCTAGAAAGAAAAGACTTAGAGAAGTACCTGTGGGCCGCCTTCAAATACTTAAAAGGTTGTCAGATTTGAGAGGGATTAAATTCTCTATGAATTCTCTAGAAATCAAATAACCTTGTAAAATTATAGGGAGGTAGGTTTTAGTTCAATATAAGAAAGAAATTTCTAGGGATTGGAGCCATCTGAAAACAGAGAAAGCTATTATTAGAAGATGTAATTTCCAACACCAGAAATTTTCAAGATGAGATGGACAACTTGATGTGGGCATCCAGGAAGAGCCTGGAAGGATGTGGGCATGAGGTCATCAAGGCCTTTGCCCAGGCAACAAGTGTTATTTTCCAACTGAGATTGTATGATTCTCCAAAAAGCAATAGAGAGGAAAGCATGCATCCAAAAGTGGAAGTGGTGCCCAACATTCTAGCCATTGCCTCAAAAGGTCTTTGGGGTCATGATACAGGGCTTCCAAACTGGCCCAGATTTGGGCACTTTATTACCAGCTGACATATCCCCACCAGAAAAATTGCTTTAATGGATCATCTCAAACTAAGACAAAGACAACGAGCAGGTTAATTTAAGAATAAGGACCTATTCCAGTCATAAGAAATAAAGTGTTCGAGAGGCCCAACATTCGCTGCAGCCTTCACAGCTGCCTGTTAATTCCTCTGTTTTCACTGTGAGCAGAAATTCTAACTCCCACTCACAGAAGATGAAGAAAACTTAATTTTCTTTCCCTTAGAATTTCCACTTCACACCTCTAACGCACAATTTTTCAATAGATGACTTTACCTCCTACTTCTCTGAGAATTAAGCAGCCATCAGAAAAAACACCATCAACTTTCTGCCAGTGTTTTGCAAAACTCATTCCTACCTATTGCTGTGTATTTTATGTCAGTGAATTTCCATCATGTGCCAACTCTCCAGTCAAGAACCTAGCTCCCACTCTTGATGTTGCCCTTTCTTCCTCCCCCAACATGTAAACACTCAGCAAATTGTGCTGATCAGATTAATTAAAATTCCCAAGTCAGTGCATTCCCTCCTGACAGTCTCCAAGCTCTTTGCAGCCTCAAATCCTTCCTATTTCCTGAGTGGCATTTATAAAACAAAATCATATCACTCCCATCCCTAAACCCATCCAGAGTTCTCCATGACCCATCAGGATAAACCCACACTGTAGAGCAGGGGTTAAAGTGTTCTCCTCGCCTGCCTCTCCGGTCACTGCTACTCTCTCTGCACTTTCAATACGTTCTTCATGCATATAAATTTTCTGTTGTTGCTGTGACAAATTACCACAAACTGAGTGGTTTAAAACACCATACATTTGTCTTTGGGTTTTGAAGTTCAGATGCCCAAAACAGTCTCCCTAGGTTAAAATTGAGGTGTTGGCAGGGACACATGCCAGTCTGGAGGCTCCAGGGGGAGAATTGATTAGGTTGGTGCAAAAGTAATTGTGATCTTTGCCATTAAAAGGAATTCCAAAAACCGCAATAAGTTTTGTCCAAACATTTCTTTGCCTTTTCCAGTTACTAGATGCTGCCTGCATTCCTTGGCTCCTGGACCCTTTCTGCATCTCCAAAGCCAGAATCAACAGGATGAGTCCTCACGTCACATCCCCCTGACCTCCTCTTCTGCCTCCCTCTTCCACTTTTAAGGGCTCTTATGATCATATTGAGCTCACTTGAATAATCTAGGAAAATCTCACTGTTTTCAGGTCACCTACTTAGCGAACATTCCATCTGCAACATAAATCTGCTCTTGCCTAATATGTGACCTAATACAGTCACAGGATTTTTTTGTGTGACCATGACTCTGCCAAACACACAATTCCCACCTAACTTGTAGTTCCACAACCATCCATGGGTTATTTCACATACTGGTCCCCTGCCTGGAGAGAACCTTCTCTCTTACATAAGCCCACCCCACTCCCATTGTTTGACTAATTCCCATGGCTCTTCAGAGCCCAGTTTCCACACTTCTTCTCTGGCAAGACTCCTATGAGCCTGTGAGGTTGGAATGGGTAGTTCCATTCTGCATTCCAATGAGTCCTCCATGCTTACCTATAAGGGATGTGTAGTAAGCCACTGCTTATCGTACTCTCCCGGAGAAACAGTGTCCCACTTAACTCTATATCCAGAGTGACTAGCCCAATTCCTTGCATCTAGAATGTCCTCAACACAGACCTAACCATTCAGATACATTCCAGGCTGGAATATTTAACTCCTGGGTTAAACTGCACTCCCAACACTACCATAATCAACCCAAAGGTTCCTTTTCCTTTCTATTTTTCTAAATCACTTCTCATTTTTTCTCCACTTCCTTGTTTGCCTTTTATGTAAACATATGTATGTACGGTAATGATTTTTTTCCCTCATACTTCAAGTGGTTTATCTTTAAAGGCTAACTTCACATATTCTCTGTGGATTCCTAGCAATAAACTAGAAAGCAGCTAGGCAATCCCTCCAGAGTGCCAATATTTATTTATGTCTAAATTTTGTTGACTGAGTGATACAGATTCTAAGCCTTCAGGGCAGAGCTCTTGGATAATGTGCTTTGTTTACCTATTAATGCACCAGCAACAGTCTACAAAGAGCTACAATGATCACAATACATTATCTGCACAAACCAACACATGCCTTTATTATTATCACATTTGTAGCAAATGTGAAATTTGCCAGGATGGCTAGCACTTAAGTCTAATGGTCTAGAAACAAGGTCATGTTATCAAGTTTCAGAATATCTTGTTAAACATGTGAGTCAGTTTTGAATCATTCTTTTCTTTTCCCTCCTCCTCCCAATATTGTAATACTTCACTGAACTTAATAATGTATGAATTAATAAAATCTGAGGAATATAAATAATTAACATTAATAATAATTTTGTATTCCTCAAAATATCACTATTCTGTATTTTATTCCTCACAAAATCAAGCAATATTATAAAAATATTATAAAGCTACAGATCAACAAATGTAAAACATTATAGAACAGTTCAGGAACTAAATGCAATGATTAATGTTAGCAATGTTAAAAGTGAACATGTAAGTGTAAGTATGCTGAAGAAAATTGGGAACAATTGTATTAGAATCAAATTACATCTAGAAATTTTTTCTCAAGGAAAAAAACGTTCCTCAGGAGGTAGAGTTGTGGAGTAGGGCTCTGGGGTTGAGCTGGGTATTACATTGTTTAATGACCAGAGAAATAAAAAAAAGTGGGGGAGCTAGCTCCATGCATGAATCACATGTCTATAAAGTTGGAAAATACACAAAAGCACAATAGGTACAGAGAGGAACTCTGAGAAATTCTCTGATAAAATGCAAAAAGCATATTTTTGAAGAGCATAAAGAAATATTGTTAAAGAAGTGTTTGTTAAGAAACCTATTATTTAGATGTTTGTATTAGTCCGTTTTTACACCGCCATAAAAAAACTGCCCAAGACTAGGTTATTTATAAAGGAAAAGGGTTTAATTGACTCACAGTTCAGCACAGCTGGGGAAGACTTGGGAAACTTACAATCATAGTAGAAGGCGAAGAGAAACAAGGCACCTTCTTCACAAGGCGGCAGGAAGGAGAAGGAATGCAGGAGGAACTACCAAAAACTTGTAAGATCATCAGATCTCTCAGAACTCACTCCCTATCATGAGAAGAGCATGAGGAACCACCCCCATGATTCAATTACCTCCAGCTGGTCTCTCCCTTGCCATTTGGGGATTATGGAGATTATAGGGATTACAATTAAAGATGACATTTTGGGTGGGGACACAGGTAAACCGTATCAATGTTGTATTTAATTTCTATGTAAATATTTATTGAGCATCTACTAATTATCCTCATCCCTTGACAAGGCCACCCCTCTTCTTATTCCATGCCTATAGTGTCAACCTCACAGGGCAAACTATAATGAGAGCCTCATATTACGTAACTGATTCGTGAAAGCTGAATTACGAGACATTACACTTAATGCCATTACATTTTATATTTCTGATTTTGATGTATCACTGTATTTATTTATACATCTTTTTCGCCTTCTGATTTAGCCATCCACTGGATTAACACCTCCCTGCTTTGTGCAACCCACAAATGTAAGTGTGCCTGCTTTGGCTTTGTTCAAACACCAACGAGAACATGAACTAGCACGCAGTTTCCAGTGCAGGCTCTAATCGGGAGGAGAAACACATAAGATTTCCATTGAGAGTGAGGCCCTCAGAGTCAAGCAGCTGCCTATTCTGTTGAAACAAGCAAAAGGAAGGCCCGAAGAGGCAGCAAGCTCTGAAGAAAGAGGTCAATGCACCCACAACCAGAAGCACACTTTTCTGAGAGACAATCACCCAGTTAGGACCCCTTCCCTCAGGAGAAACTGATGCCCTCCTTCTGGGATACCATTCTGTAGGCCAATATGTTTAAGGCTTAATAACAAGTTGCTTGCTGCAGAACTGACATTCCTAGATTATCTTGCATATACTTTTCAATATGGTTGAAAAGCTTGGGATTCTGCTGTTCTTTAGCAGACTATACCTTTTCTATATGCCACAGAGCTCGGATCTCTGCAGGACCAATCGTGCTTCTTTCCTGAGCACCCAAAAACCCCTCAGTTTACTGTTGGGTAAGAACAGATCCCAGATTGGAGTCCAAACCTGGAGGAATTTCTGAATTTCCTTGCTCCTCAGCTATAAATTTAATACCTGGTAACTCAGAGCCCTTGAAAAGGTCTAAAACAAACCTGTTTTTTCTTACAGCCCCTCAAACCAAGGAGAGATGGAAAACATCTCACCTCTGAATTATGACTGGTTATTCAGAGAGAAGGAATACAGTTATATTACTCTTACTAGGTCCGCATAGATCTGTTTTGCCCCAAAGAGTATCTTAAGAACTTTCTTAAAGATGGTCCAAAATTTATAATATGCAAATTCAACACATTAAAAATATAATTTGCCTTCAAGCAAGACAACATCTAAACCATTATTGAAGACCTCCAGAGAAGACTTCACTATCTCCTTCAATAACTAATTCAGCATTTAATAGTCTTACCATCAGCCAATTTTTTAATCTAACTTAAATCCTGCTTCCTGGTATTTATGTTGGGGAATATCCCTCTATGAAGCAATTTTAAAGTTAGAATGTTACTCATCAACCCAGGTATAACTGCCAGTGATTAATGACACATGGAAATAGCTAAAGCTTGATGCTTTCAAAAATACGATTCTGCTACTCACATATTCTACAGCCAAAGACATAGCCGCAAGATGTTATTGTAACACACTTAGGAGACCAATCTGGCTCTCAGATCTAACCGTGACACCTAACTCCAACTTCACACTAACCTCAGTTCAGCCAGCATGTTTCAGAGGAGCAATCTCTATGTTATCAAATAGAATAGAGTGTTCATTTCTTTGTGAATCCCTCGGTGTGATGGTGAGATGCTTACACACACTATTTTTGAAGCTCCACAGAGCACTGTGTGTGGATGGTTATTTAGCAGAGTCACCGGAATTTCTCCTGGGAAACCTTTGGAATTAGAGTCCAGCTCTCTACTTTGTTTTCAGTTCATCTAAGTGGGCCTGTGCAAAGAATATTATTCTGTTTGCTTCAAAGTCCCCCCAGTGTAAACCAGTGTAGCATCATCAGATGGTTGTTTCTCACAGTGAGAATATTCTTAGCTGGTGTACTTCACAAAATTTTGAAAGAGCCCATATCTATAAACCAAAACTGCATTGTTCGTTAACCATTTTATGGGCAAATAAATAACACTTGTAATGTTTGGTCCTACAGCCATAATAACATTGGGGATTTTTATATAAATCTATTTATAAGGGAGCCTTTGCATATTTCCATGCAATTCTGCAAGCAAGAAAATTTAACAAATCCTTTCAGTATGTGTTAAATACCATCAACAAGTGAATCATCTTTAAATCATTTTCTTAACAATAGTACATTTTGAACGCTACAAATTACTTGGCTAAAGCAAGCCAGCATACTGATAAACTTACAAACTCAAATGAAGTCAGTGTGGCTGTCACTTCGTATATGCTCAGCAGGGGGATGCTTACACTTATTTCTGGGAAAAAATTACAGGTAAAAGTTGACAGGACTGCTTAATGAGCAGGCTTTCCAAACTGGAGAGTGCAATATTCCTCTGCAGAAACAGGCCTGTTCCGATGGTGTCTCCCCACCCTACTGCTCATCATGGTTGGTGCAGACAGAATAACGCTCCCCCAAAGACAGCCTAAGCCACAAAACCTGTGGATATGTTCTTACATGGCGGAAGGGACTTTGCAGATGGAATTAAGGGGAGAATTTTGAGATGGGAAGAATATCCTGGATTAGCAGGTGAACCCAATATAATTACAAAGGTTCTTTAAAAAGAAGGCAGGAAATCAAAGTCAGGGTAGCTGTGACAATGGAAGCAGCAGTTGGACTGATGAGAGGAAGGGGCCATGAGCCAAAGGATGTGGGTGGCCTGTGATGCTGGAAAACGTGAGGAAGCAGTGTCTCCCTGGAGCCTACAGATAAAGCACAGTCCTGCTGACACCTTGATTTTAGTCCGCTGAGACTTCTGACCTCCAGAACTGATATGATTTTGCTCTGTCCCCACACAAATCTTGAATTGTAGCTCCCATAATTCTCATGTGTCATGGGAGAGACCCAATGGGAGGTAATTGAATATGAGGGTGACTCTTTTCTGTGCTGTTCTCATGATAGTGAATAAGTGTCAGGAGATCTGATAGTTTTATAAAGGGGAGTTCCACTGGACATGCTTGCTCTTGCCTGCTGCCATGTAAGATGTGACTTTGCTCCTCATTTGCCTTCCACAGTGATTGTGAGGCCTCCCCAGCCATGTGGGACTGTAAGTCAATTGAACCTCTTTCCTTTATAAACTACCGACTTTCGGATATGTCTTTATTAGCAGCATGAGAACAGAATAATACAAGAACAGTAAGGCAATAAGTTTGCATTTTTTAAGCCACTAAATGTGTGGTAATGTAATACATGAGCAATAGGATGGTAATACAATTGGCATGATGAAGTGCTCACAGAATAAAAACACATACAGGCATTCATATGGACAGAGACCGGAACAGTGTCTTTTTCAGAAAATTAAAAGTTATCACATGACCTAACTTTTCTTTCCATGTTTTCACTTTTCTTCCCTCTGTTCAGCTAACTCAATGTTCTGCGATCTTAACCCTACCTACATTATGTAAGATGATGATTTGCCCCTCTTCTCACACTGCATACACAGGAGGCACTAACACAAAAGTTTATTCAACGTCGTTTTATTAAAGTTGCATTAAACTTTCCAAATGGACCAAGTTAAAACCCCTCACATATCCAGTAACTTTAAAATGCTAAAAGACACCTCCGTTTAGCATTAAAAGGAGTATTATAGTTTACAGTAGGGGAGGCAAACTATAGCCCAAAGGCCACATCTTCTTGTTTTTATAAATGAAATTTTACTGAAGCACAGTGGTCCAACTCACTTTCACGCAGCCTATGACTGCTTTCATGCCACATGCACAAAGCTGAGGAATTTTAGCAGAGACACTATGATACATCAGCACCTGTGCAACAGCCTTTATTTTGCCTTACAGACTACAAAGCCCAGAATATTTACTATCAGGCACTTTACAGAAAAAGCTGCCTGACTCCTACATTATAGGACTAATTTTGGGATCAGACGTAAATTCTAATAACAACTCAACCACTTATGAGGTATGCCCTCTAGCACAAAGTTTTATTGTAGTTAGCCTCACTTTTCCTTATGTATAAAATGAAGATATAAGCACCTACTGAGGGACTACATTAACTTCTCTTCCCGAGTCCACAAGGGGCTGGTTTCAAAGGAAAGAACTTCCCAGCGCCATGCCTCCATCCACCTCCCTATCCGGGAACCTAGAGTTATTTTTCTAACTTTCCCTTGCCGGCTAGGTAAAGTTCCAGGTGAGCTTCTTTTGTTTAGAAAGCCCACCAAAAGCCCTGGAAGAAGGGGCTCTGTTGTGGGCCCAAGCAACCAATCTGGGATAAAAGTCAAAGATCAATCACTCCAAAGGAAGTTTGAAAGAATTCCTCTCATTGGACAAGAACATAAATGGGGTGGGAAAAACTTCAGAGTTAAAACTCCACTGCACCTTACCTGCATGGATTTCTCTTAGGGATCCCCTCCAACAACAGCGTGGGAGCTCTCTCTACTTCTCTCTCTGCCTAATAAATCACTCTCTGCAAAACTGTTTGGGTGTGATATTTACTCAACCGGTAAGCTCATCCTGTCCCGTCCCACAACCTGGTTACACCACCTTAAAGAAGATTGAAGCCCAGAACAGAATACATTGAACATCTGTCAAAATAGAAGAAATGTTTCATCATTTATATCTTCTCACATGTTATTTTGCAATTCTGTAAAATATTAAATGCCATCAAAAATTAGTTTACAAAACATATATGTACAGCATACGGGTAATAAGAGATGGGTGTTTCTAATAATAACATGCTAGGCAGTAGGTGTTCAATAAGCATTTTTTTAATGAATAGTCTGAATTTTCAAGCCATGAAATGAAATCCTGCAAATATTAAATTATCTTGAGACATTAAAAGTCATCTGCCCCAGATTTTCATGCAGCAATATCAACATTCAGGAACTCCTCTAGTATCAGCAAGTACCAACTTATCAGTGAGCATAATATCAGCAATATCACCAGCAACAGCAACATTCAGAAACTCCTCCAGTATCAGCAAGTAACTCTTTATAATGAATGACAACAGACTGTAGTAGTGTCAAGGGTCAGGAACTTTTTTAGGCAGATCATCTGAGAGAATTGCAGGAATAACTGAAGGCCTTAACTGCCCTACGTAGAGTAGCACTATGCACCAGCAGTTTCCTCATGATTTATTTACAGATGCCTCTCAACTTACAATAGGGTCATGTCTGATAAATACATAAATGCATTGTAAGCTAAAAATGTTGTATACTGGTTTCAACTTACAATATTCTCAATGTATAATGGGTTTGTCAGAACATGACCCCGTTGTAATTCACAACATACTGAATGCATATTGCTTTGACCCCAGCATAAAATCAGAAAACCCTAAGTCGAACCATCATAAGTCAAGCCATGTTAAGTCAGGGACCATCGGGGTATCATTTTGAGAAAGCAGAGTGTTCCTGAGTGAGAATACTAATTATGCCAACATTATATGGGGGAGGGAACCATTTTGTTTTAATTCCTTTTCAAGAGATTACTTATTAAATTTTTTAAATACTGAAATGTGGCCTGACTGGTAAAGACTGTTTTTTCTCAATTAGAAAAATGTTTCAGATTGATTGAGCGTTAACCATGACTCTTTCCAATCTTTCCAATGTTTTATTGCAATCTTGTCATTTTCTGTGCATGCACTTGACCTTCACTGGTGAATAGGGTCACTTGAGCTTGGAGTCAGAACACCCTGGTCTGAATTTCATTCCTTAACTTTCTACTGTAGTAGTCTTAGTCAAGTCCCTACATATTCTTAAATTTCAACTTTTTCATCTGAAAAATGGAGCTCCAATACTGAAATCTTGGAATTGTTGTAAATAATAAATGAGACGTTGTAAATAATAAAATATCTGTAAAGCACTATTTTGTGTATCTATTATTAGAATAATTTTATGTTGGAAATTAAATGAGGGAAAAATCAAATACGCTCTGTAAATTCTAAAGGGCAATTCAAAGGGGCTTCAAAAGTTCATGAAAAATGAAATTAAAAGATTAAAATATAAAATGTAAACTCAACATAAGCTCTATCAAGTTAAAGACACTTTTGTAAGTGCTGATACCCGTCATTTAGTCCATCCCTAAAGAACTGAGAATCTTGGGTATTTAACCATGTCAGTGCAGTCTTAGTTACATTATTACCTGAAGAAAAATGGGAGTCTTTCATAGATTTTTAAAGATTAACAAACAAAAAAAATTTGGAAAATGCTAAATCAGGATTATAAAGTGAAGGTGTAATAATTTCCCATGGAAACTCTTGCAAAATTGACCTTGTTGGATGAAAGGAATGAGCAGGAGCATTGTTTCAATGCAAAAAGACTCTTTGGAGCTTTCTCAGGCATTTTTCTGCTAAAGCTTTGGCTAACCCTCTCAAAATACTCTCATGGTAAGCAGTTGTTTTCTTTCTTCAGAAAGTCAACAAGCAAAATGCTTTGAGCATCCCAAAAAACTGTTGCCTCGACTTTCATTCTTGACCAGTATGATTTTGCTTTGATTGGCCCACTTCCACCTCTCAGTAGCGATTGCTTTGATTGTTCTTTGTCTTCAGGATTATACTGGTAATGTCATGTTTCATCTTCTGTTACAGTTCTTTAAAGAAATGTATCAAGATCTTGAGCCCACTTGTTTAAAATTTCCACTGAATGTTCTGCTCTTATCTGCAGCTGATCTAGGCATAATGGTTTTCGCATCCATCAGATAAAAAGTTTGTTCAACTTTAATTTTCTGTCAGAATTACGTAAGCCAAAACAATTGAAATATCTACGGTGTTGGCTATTGTTTCTGCTATTAATTATTCGTCCTCTTCAACAAGGGAACAAACAAGAACGTTTTCCTCACAAATTGACGTAGGTGGTCTGCCACTGGCAGCTTCAAATTCAACATTATCTTTTCCCCTCTTAAAATGAGTTATCCATTTATAAACTGATGATTGGCAGGTGAGGGGAGGTCATTGTCCTCATCAACTTTCTGTGAAGCATTAGTGATGTCACCACTCTTCCATCTAAGCATCACCATAAATTTGATGTCTGTTCTTGCTTCAATTTTAGCAGAACTCACATTGCTTTGATACGGGTTCTTTTCAAACTGACATCCTTCTTAATGCCTCAAACTAGTTCGTTTTCAGACATAGTATAACAACTTAAAACAAGTTTATTTTGGTGCAAAATAATTGATATCCATCCACAATTTTTTCATAATACACATTTCCACAAACTTTTTGAAGATATTGCATATAAACATTAGCAGTATATACAGTAAAATTGATAACATTTTAATGTGAGTCAAAAATTATATTAGAAGTTATGTAATTGTCATGGTTCATAGCAGTACTTCTCCTGTGAGGCAAAAACTAGATAAAATCCAAAGGCTAGGTGGAGGTGGGTGGATCACGAGGTCAAGAGATCGAGACCATCCTGGTCAACATGGTGAAACCCCGTCTCTACTAAAAATACAAAAAATTAGCTGGGCATGGTGGCGCATGCCTACTAATAGTAATCCCAGCTACTCGGGAGGCTGAGGCAGGAGAATTGCCTGAACCCAGGAGGCGGAGTTTGCGGTGAGCCGAGATCGCGCCATTGCACTCCAGCCTGGGTAACAAGAGCAAAACTCCATCTCAAAAAAAAAAAAAAAAAAAAAACCCCAAAGCCTGATCAACTGGTTAAATGGCTAGATCAGTGTGGGATAGTCACACCATGGCATGCAGCTCAACAATGTAAAGGAATAAAGGGGTAATAATGCATGCAATAGCATGAATAAAAATCATAAACATTATGGTAAAGTGAATGAAATTGAACACAAAAAGGCTGTATAATGGGTAATTTCATGTGTCAACCTGACTAGGCTATGGTGCCTGGTTGTTTAGTCAAACACTCTTCTAAGTGTTTCTGTGAAAAACTATTTTTAGATATTATTAACA
The DNA here is from genome assembly GCA_031835075.1 of Saguinus oedipus. Lineage (NCBI taxonomy): Eukaryota > Metazoa > Chordata > Mammalia > Primates > Cebidae > Saguinus > Saguinus oedipus. The sequence goes on along the minus strand of CM063169.1, from coordinate 8,375,156 downwards.
TTTAAATCAGTAGACTTGGAATGAAGAAGATTACCATCCATAATGCAGGAAGGGTCAACCAACCATTTAAAGGCCTTAAGAGAAAAGACTGAGATCTCCCAAAGAAGCAGGAATTCTGCTTCCACCTGCCTTTGGTTTCAAAAGTGCACCGTACCATGGACTCTTGCCAGAATTTCCAGTCTGTTGGTCTACCCTGTGTATTTCAGAGTTGCCTGGCGCCATCAAATAACTCCATTTTTTAAAATATTCACATGTACATATATATACCAACACATTGTATTTGTATTAATTCTCTAAGAACACTGAATAATACAGGCTATATATCACATAATTTTATTTACATTAAATTCTAAAAAAAAAAGAAAATAGTAGTGACAGAAAGCGTATCAGTGGTTCGCTGAGGTTAGCGCAGGAGAAAGTTTTCAGGATAATGGAGATGCTCCACGTGTTTGTTGGCGTGGTGATTACATGACTATATCAAATACTAAAATTTATCAAGCTGTACATGTATATGCATGCTTAAAATGAATAAAGTTTATTGTATTTTAAATCAGCACAATAAAAGCTGGGAGGAGGAAGTCACACTACAAACCATATGGTAATCTTTAATATGATTCTCTTACACATCATGGAAAAGCTTAGCTGAAAGTTATTTTTCATTTAAGTTTACTTTTTCACGAATATGGGAATACTGGAGTTCACTGAATTGGGATTGTTGTTATTTTTTGAACATGCTCAAGGTGAGAAAGCACTGAATAATATATCCATCAGGCAGAACCATGAGTAACTCACAGATTCATTATTACAAACAAGTTAATTAAAGTCATAATACTAATAAATTATAGCCACTAAGACCATTATTTTATTCACTCCTGATTTATATACAGTCCCTCTCTTGAGTAAATGGGAATTTTTATGTGGCTATAAAAACTTAATAACTAATACATCAATTCTTCGTAAACATCATTCAAAGGCAACTGTGACAGAATTTCATCCCTAAAATATCAGGGAAAGACAATAATAGCAAAAATAAAAGTGTTTATTACTTCAAACATAGCAACTGCATTATCAGTTGTGACACAGTTCCTTTTATCTGTGGCTCCGAAAGCATTTTACAGCAGTTCACAAGTTATCATCAAGAAATCATACACTCAGGACAAAGTATTTGACAAAAGCATTAGAGCAGCAAATAAACAGCCCTAAGCCTTTGCTCAGAAGTTTCACCTCTGCTCCCTCAGATGCCCTTTCGTCTTGACAATTCCATGAGAAACAAACTGATCTACCCTGAGCTTGCCCCCACATTTCCTAGACATGAGTCAACAAGCAAAATCTCTGAGTGCAACCATGAATAACATTGCAATAAAGTATGATCACCTATGACTCAAGACACTGCGGGTCTTTCTGCTATCGATAAAGGGATAGCATCTAAAGCTATTAAATTGTTAATTATCACTATTGAGGTTTACTCAGAACACAAGAAAATATCAGAAATAGAGACCAAACTCCATGTCTAAAAACGTCCAGCTACATAGTTTATCACCTCATTGGCAATATGGAATGATGGTGAAGCCATGGGTTTTAGAGACACATTCCGATTGTAACACCAGTTTTGACACTTTCAACATGTAGAGTCCCAGATTCTTTGACCTTTCCAAAAACACGGATTCCTATTGCAAAATAAGAATGATTATACCAACCATTCATGACCTTTCTAAATATTCAGATAATATTTGTAAAAGCTCTCTTGTAATACCCAACACATTGTAAGGTCTCAATAAAAAGGAGAGATATCATTTCTATTATTATTCTTATTACTATTTGAAATGGAGTCTCGCTCTGTCACACAGGCTGGAGTGCAATGGCGCAATCTCAGCTCACTGTGACCTCTGCCTTCCAGGTTCAAGCAATTCTCGTGCTTCAGCCTCCCAGGCAGCTGGGATTACAGGCACCCACCTCCGCCCAGCTAATTTTTGTATTTTTAATAGAGACAGGTTTTGCCATGTTGGTCAGGCCAGTCTTGAACTTCTGACCTTAGGTGACCCACCTGCCTCAGCCTACAAAAGTGCTGGGATTACAAGCGTGAGCCACCATGCCCAACCTATTGTTGTTACTGTTTCTGTCTTAGTCCATTCCTACTGCTATGACAAATTACTTTACGTTAGGTAATGTATAAATAATAAAAAATGATTTTGAACAGTCCTGGAGCCTAGAAGTCAAAGTTCCAGGCTCCCGCGATTCCATTTCTGTTCAGGGCTGGCTGTCTGCTCTGGAGATCGTGCCTTGTTGTTGCAACATTCAATGAAGATGAATGCTGTGTCCTCACTTGGTGGAAGGACTTAAAAGGGAAAAACTCACTCCCTCAAACTCTGTCATAAGGCTTTTACAGTCCTATTCAGCAGGGTTGGGCTTTCATTGCCTAATCACCTTTCAAGGATCTCACTTCTTAGTATCATCACCTTAGGGGTTAAGTTCCAACCTATGAATTTTGGAGTGACATACACATTTAAACCCCAACATTTCCTAAAAGGCTAAATTAGGAAATTGGGGCTGGTATTTGTTTCCTGAGACAATTGCTATTCTCCTAAAACAGTAGGTTTAGACCTAATTGATCCTAACAGGCTCCTATTAAAGTCACTGGAATATCGGCTGGGAGCAGTGGCTCACGCCTCTAATCCCAGCACTTTGGGAGGCTGAGATGGGTAAATTGCTTGAGGCCAGGAGTTCGAGACTGGCCTGGCCAACAAGGTGAAACCCCATTTCTACTAAAAATACAAAAATTTGTCTGGTATGGTGGCATGATCCTACAATTCCAGCTACTTGGGAGGTTGAGGCATGAGAATCACTTGAACCCATGAGGTAGAAATTTCAGTGAGCTGAGATGGCACCACTGTACTCCAGCCTGGGCAACAGGGCGAGACTCTGTCTAAAAATAAAATTATAAAGTAAAACAAAACACCAATGACCCAAATCTATACCAAACCCACAAATAAAATAAATAAATAAATAAAGTCGTTGGAATATTGAACCAACTTCATAGGGAGTTGTGTCAAATACTCTTTCCTCTGAAGGAGGCCAACATGAATCTCCTAAAATTTGGGCTTTATTTTCGATATAGAATCATCTCACATGCCTCTCAACACCGATTCCCCAACATACCCAATTTAAACTTTCATTTTCAAAGACACTAAATCAATAGATGCCCACCGAGCTTGTGGCTGAGCTAATTTCTAATAGAAGAAAACTCAAAAGGGTTGACAGTTGTCAATAGGTGCTGATTGACTTTTAAGAGATATATTAGAAAATGAGGGTGCCAATTTATTTTCTCTGCTGGTGACAGATAACAGTTTCAACTCCCATGAAATACAGTTGCATCCCTTTCACACAGCTCTTTGATTGTTGAGGGTTTCTGTGCCCCTCTCTTTTTCTGCAGTCCTTTTTCTGTAGTACATGCCTACTTCCCCAAATGATAAGAGTTACGTCTTTATCTTCTGTACCCAAGCCCGCTTCTTGGAACTAAACAACATCCCATTAGTTAATTTACTTATCTGGCAATATCCATTATGTTAAGGGTGAAAGCAAATCATAATATTAAAAGTCTTCTTTATAAAGATAGTGTAAGTTACCTGGTGAAGATTCTTATATCTAAAAGTATGCATAATAATAGGTGAATTTATAAATTTCCACGGTCTGAATGTCTGTGTCTCCCCGAAATTTATGTGTTGAAATTCTAACTCAAAGGTGATGGTATGAAGAGGTGATTAGGTCATGAGGACAGCATCCTCAGAAAGCTCCCTCATCCCTTACACCAGGCCCTGAGGACTCCACAAGAATGCACTGTCTATGAACCAGGAAGCAGTCCCTTGTCAGACACTCAATCTGCTGGCACCTTGATTTTGGAGTTCCCAGGTTCAGGAACTATAAACAATAAATTTCTCTTGTTTATACACCACCAATTTATGGTGTTTTGTTACAGCCTCCCAAATGGACTAAGATATAAGTATACTATAAGCAATTTCAGAGTGATGTTATTATCTTTACTTGGGTTTATAGCATTAACAAAATTTCTGGCACAGAGTAAGTGTTCAATTAACATTTAAAAATAATGAATCAGCCATGTCCCCCACTATATGTTAAATAATGACAAAGAATGAAATAACTTTTTTTTCTGTCAAAGGGAAGATTTTTGAAGAAAAATCAGTGACAGTGTGAGCCCAGAACTGCCTGGCTTCTCTCTCATGCTTGTCCAGTTTCTCTGAAGATCTCTCAAGGGTCAGAGAGAAGTACTAAAGCTAATTTGTATCTTGGTTCACTAAAGTAATGGGCTGTAAGTACAGAGAACCAAAAAATAACATTTGAGAAAGAGGTAGAAAATGTATAATAATTGTAGCTCTCTGGGCTCATGGAAATCAGTTGATTCAATCTTTGAAACAACTGATATTCATGATTTCTTTTCAAGGTAATTATTAAGGTAAGTTTCCTATAAATTATTTGTATAGCAAAATTCACAGGCACTGAAGTAATATGGAACTTAGAAACAATCCTTTAATTTGCAACAGCTTAAATTGCACCTTTTAAGAAATTGATTCTATTTCACCAATATTTAAAATTTGAATGTCTTAAAGTGAGTTATATATAATTGTGTGTGTATGTGCCTTCATTTTTAACCCATCACAGGGAAATCCACTGATTGGCCTGTGATGTCTTAGACTTCATGTCACATAAAAACTCTAGCTGAGTTTGCCTCAACTGGAGAGAAAAGTAAGACCATTATATCTCATCAAGATGGTCCACCTTTTATCTTATGTCTTAGTCAATGACTCCCCTGATCCCAAATTAAAAGATCCTGACAAATTTGGGATACAAACCTAAACACAGGTAAAATTTAAATTATAAATACTTCTATCTGGGGTCTTCAGTTTTTTATAATTCCTTCTTAGAGCTAAGCATAATTTTAAGTGCTAATAATGAACAAAATTCTCCTTATTGCTATTTTTATTCTATCTTCTAATATCCAACTTCTAGCTGTGGGTTTTACATATCTGGCCAACAAAAATTTAAGACTAATCACAAAAGCATGTATAAACACCAAGAGGTTTAGCATGTGTATAGAATATGAATTTGGAAATGTTTACATATGCAAATATGTCAGAGCTAGAATTTTATTCTTGGCATAGAAACTAAGGTTTTTTTTTCTAAGCACATTGCTACAGAAAACCGATATCCTGGAGGGACTGTTTACTTGGAAGAGGCTTTGGGATAAGAGTTATACTAGCATTTAATGATGTTGATCTAATGTTATTTTATGGTTAAAGGAGCTGTGGAATTTTACCTTAAACCTTTACCTTTTATCTAACTGTTCTTTTTTTCCACTTAAATAGTAAAAATCATGTTTTTAAATTGTAGTATTGTAACACAGAGTGCATTTCTTTCTCAGTTTCATTGATGCCAGTGAAGTCAAAATGGAATGAAATGTCATACTGACTTGAGTCATTAAGAAAATAAATCATGTAATTTTGTGTTTAGTCAGTAAATGAATTCAGTAATATTCACACACTACTCTTTGAAAGAGTCAGTTGGATTGCCTTTTAATAACATAAAGCCAAAGCCTCCATCCTTGCTGGCCACAGGTAAACCTCAAGGTGGCATCAAACTGGGCTGCAGTCTCCAGCCATTGGGCTCTGTCATGAGATTCGCCATCACTGTGTTTCGCTGTTTTGACAGACCGCTAAATACCTGAGGTATTTTGTCTTATTCCCAGACACTGGTTTAATTCTACCTTTGAATGTTCAAAAAAAAGTTTGCTGGTTATATATTTGATGTTTACCTACTCATATGTGAAAATAAATACTTTAGATGCCATTTGTGAGCTACTGTTTGAATTGGGTTTTTCTATAGGAAAACCTGCTCAACCGGTTTTACCAAATCCTTAGAAGAATGTTTCGTGATACAAAGAGTGGATTGTTACACAGGACAAGATAGGTAATTATGAGATCATGAATAAGTTTGTCTTTCATTGTGAAAGTCCGTAAAATAGGAATAAAATGTGTGATTACTGATTACAGAAGTTCTCTTTCTATGGAACTTACAAAAAAAAAAAAAGGAAGTTCACTACCTAAGAGGGCATTCAGAAAATCCTCAGCTTGTTGTAACCCAAGCTAATGAAAACAAGGAAATTTATAGTTAAAGCTGACTTCCAATACCTAGACACCATGGGGTGTCTTTTAAACTACTTCCTTTATATGGCTCTTTGAGTCCATGGATGGGAGGTCAGCCTAAACTGTGAATTTCCTTATTATTAGTTTCTGACACAACCTTAACATACTTTAAGTGTGCTCGGAGACTTTCTTGTTAGTGCCTTTAACTTCCTCTCTTAATAACATTGGTATGACCTTGATAGGATAAGCTACCACAACTAAGATTCAATTATTGCCAAATAGAGATATTGCTCTAGTTTTAGTCCCAAGCGTGATGAGTTTTCCTTCACTATCAAATACCACTGATCACCATGCATGGGGTTTTTCAGAAGTTTTTTTCCTGTTATTAACTAACATGCAATTTATTTCACAATGTTAATAAAACTTTTGGAAGGCTTTCAATATTCTTATTGTTTTAAAAACAAGTTCAAGAAAGATAACTTCTGTGTGAAATTGCTGCTATGATTTACAAGAAAAGATCTTTTGCAGTCTTCTGTGGTAAGAGGGTGAGATTCCGTTGGTGACAAGGAGGAAGCAAGGCTCTCCTTTCTCATTACTGCCCATTCGAAATCTCCCTCTGCAGACTTTGATCCTTAGATGGCTACTCAAATAGGTCACATGGTGTTTCCGGTTAGATAAAGTCCTCCAGTCATTTTTAATAGCCCAATTTCAGCAGTTTCATTGTCCAACTGATGCCACTGTCAAAATCCTGAACTTGACTTCAACGTTTGCTTGTTTTCCTCCTTCTCCCTCCTACCCCTTAGACCTGCTTTGTGGAGACCTACAGTGTATTGGCGCTGGAAAAACAGTACCCCCAAAATATGGTGCTTCATACATGCTGAACTGACAAAGAAACCTCAAGGTCTCTCTGACCATCGTCCCCAACCATCTCTCCCAAAACATAAAGTGAAGTCATTCTCTGAGGTTCCCTTATCTGCCTAAATCCAGACCTACCAAAGAAGAAAAAATTACCTCTTGTCCTTTCCATGAATTTTCATTAACTGAACTCATTTCACAGGAAGGAAGACTAAAGTCTCTTGAATTTGCACTGAACTGTGTCACTAACCATTGTTCGCTCTGTGGGCCCAGCAGACTTTGATGCAGACCATCATACATTCTTCAAACCCATTGAATTCTCCCTAGGAATTAGGTACTGCCCCTCGACAGAATTCTTCTCCTTTCTCCTATATCCTGTTTGGCCAAGACCCAAACCCCCATTCATTCTGTAACTTCAGGATGGTTTATAAGTGTTTGCACTGCAATACGAGGTGGCTTCTTCATTCTCAATGCTCCTGTCACCCAGAGCTATCATCAAATAAACTGTGGCTCTTCTCCCATTAATCTGCCCTTGGTGAGTTGATTTCCTAGCACACCTTTGGAGGGTAAAAGGGGAACTTTTATTTTGCCTCGACAATTGGAACTGGGGTTGGCTTCTTTCAAAATTTCTCCTTTTCTCACTCTACCCTGTCCCTATTAGGCAGCGTTTGGCTCTTCCTGGGTTGGAGATGGCTTGGGGAAAGAGAGAGGGGAGTAGATAAAAAATGTCTATGTTCTCTGGACTTTGCTCTCTGAACTTTGGAGCTCTTCAAGGATAACTCTTTTGTCTTGGGATGCGTTTTTGAGTTCTCTGAAGACACCACCTCAAAGCAGATGTCCCATTATGTTCCTTTAATCAGGTCAAAATTTTTTCTCTGGCTGCCACTTAACATACCACTCAGGTTCTGTATCAGTGACAGAACTGATACAGTTCTGTCCTCCAAGCTCTTTGTGCTGTCAGTAAGTGTGTGCTTCCAGATGGGGTCACTGCGACAATGACCCTCTGGCTGGTGCCTTACTGGCGCTCACCTCTGTTCTTCTAGCTCCCAATGTAGCTATGGCCTTCACCAGGACAGGCTACATGATTGGCAAGGCCCAGGGCAAAATAAAAATGCAGGGCCTCTTGTTCAAACACTATTAAGAATGTCTAGGTGGTGACAACAGAGCATTGAACCAGGTGTGACCCTTCTGGGTGTGGAGCCACGTGCGACTGCACAGTCTCAGCCCCAGCTCTTCACGCTCCGACTGGCAGGGCTTCAACACCACTCCACAATGTCTTCTAAGACATAAGTGGCTCCTTTGGAGCCCTGCTCAGTACGCGGAGAGCCAGGGGAATCTCCCATACTCTCTCTTAGTCTTGAGGCGGCAAATGGTAAATACTAACTTTTCTTAAAAAGAATGTCTTGAGCACACCAGCATCGCTCTTTGCTACTGTAAGAGAGAAGCAGTATTTTTCTCACCCATCTCAGGTTCGTGGCTGAGGCTTTTATAGTAAAATACAGATTAATAAAGGAAAAGAATAACACATTGATTTAATATAAATTTTACAGGCATGGCAGCCTTCAGAAATGAAGACTCCAAAGAAACAGGGCAATCTGTGTATGTTTCTTCTTGAGTCTGAGGAAGAAGACAGCATCGTGCAGAAGTAGAATTAGGCAGAGTGGGATACGACTTAACTGTAATAACCTAGGGGAGCTTGGCAAGGCCTGTTTGCTTAGAGTCTTTGTATTAGCCCATTCTAGCACTGCTATTAAAAGAAAAACACCTGAGACTGGGTAAATGTGTAAAGGAAAGAGGTTTAATGGGCTTACGGTTCTTCTGGCTGTACGGGAAGCATACTGGCTTCTGCTACTGCAGAGGCCTCGGGAAACTTAAAATCATGGTGAAAGGTGAAGGGAAAACATGCACATCTTACATGGCCAGGGCAGGAGGAAGAGAGAGAAGGGGCAGGTGCCACGTGCTTGTAAATCACTAGATTTCATGAGAACTCACTATTGCCACCAAGGGGGTGGTGCTGAACCATTAGAAATGACCCCCATGATCCAATAACATCCCACCAGCTCCTACATCCAGCATTGAGGATTATAATTCAACCTGAGATTTATAATTCAACACACACACACACACACACACACACACACACACCCATGTACTTTTATCATTATCTCATCTATACCTTTCCAACGTTTTGTTACTGTTCAAGGCCAGATGGCCACACTGCTTTTTCACATCCAGGCAAAAAACATTACACACATAACTACAATGCAAGGCCACATATTGGAAGCATGATATTTTAGGAGGCAATGGTAACAAAATGTCTAAGGTCCTTGAGCCCCTCCGAGACTTATTCTAGAAAATATCAATTAATTAATGTGAACAGCGATTACAATTCATTATTTGATGCTAATGATAACAAAAGAGAATGTCATCATTTATATAACATATAATGTGTTCAGATAACTTTAATAATATACATAACCTTTCTAAAAGAATGGTCTTTAATGTCCCTTATATTGTAGCTATGTCATTAATAACTGTCATTTTTGAAGTAAGTGAAAGATAAAGGACATAGAGAAAAAATTATTAGCAAAAGCAACAAAAAGAATATTTGAAAGCTTGACCTTCCATTTCCTCCAAACCAGTGGAACTCATAATGAATGTTAAGGGAAAACGGTAATATATTTTCTTCCACATTTTCTATCTGTCAGACACTGATACTTATTTTTCCTCACTGACATGAAGAGTTCAGTGAACAACAGCAAAGTCAAACCTCACAAATAAAACTTAAAAGCAAGGGGAAGCCTGTTCTCAGAAGAAACATGGTTTACATGGCCTTCTGTGTCTAGAAATGCTACTGCCTTTGCTATTTCTAACCACAGGTTAACATTGTTATTTTAAACACAAAACTGGAGGAGACCACAGTGGTGGGCATAATATTTTCAGTGTTCTGCAGCTGCATTCATAAACTGAACTCTTTGAAGTAAAAAATTACTAGTTGAACAATACACCTCAGAGTGCCCCCCCCCCCCGCCCAAGGGTGACCAGAGCCTGCTAACTTGGCAGTTTTAAAACATGAACATTTCCAGAGATGGGAACACATGGGTGATGAGAACATCCCCATCTGGGGTCTATTTCTCCTGCCATCCATCTATAAGTAATCTTCTTTGAAGTGAAAAAAAAAAACCTTTGAGGGAAATGGTTCCAGGATAATAGGTTGGAGGTACTCTTGGCAAATTGCTCTAAAAATAAAAAAAACGCAAACAAAATTGTGAATCACAACTTTATTGTGACTTAAATGCAGCATTTTCCCCATGAAAACTCTAAAAGTCTCTATAGAGAGAGATGATAGATATGTACATGCAGAAAGAAAATATGTATATTACACATGTGTAGGTATATTATCTCAACAAAAGCAAGTTGATCCTCACGAATAAGGTATCAGTTTTGAAAGTATTTCTGGAAAAAAAAACAGAGGAAAGAATAAGTGCTGTAGCTTGGGTGGAGTTATAAACAGTGGAATGATTTAATGACAATGACAGGATTAACGATCAAGTTGGCTGAAGTTTCACAATTTCTTCCCACCATGCCACACATACACAAATTACTAAAAGGCTAGCTGGGCAGCACTTAGGTCTAAGAAGGTCATTCCACTGCTTAAATCCCAGTTAGCTCCCCACAGCCTACGGAACAGAGGTAGAGGCATTTGACATGGCATATAAAATTTATTCGAGGCTGGGTGCAGTGGCTCATGCCTGTAATCCCAACTCTTTGGGAAGCGGAGGCAGGTGAAATCACCTGAGGTCAGGATTTCAAGACCACCTGACCAACATGGTGAAAACCCATTTCTACTAAATTAAAAAGAAAAAATTACCCAGATGTGGTGCGTACATGCCTGTAATCCCAGCTACTTGGGAGGCTGAAGCAGGAGAATTACTTGAACACGGGAGGCAGAGGTTGCAATGAGCAGAGATCGCACCATTGCACTCCAGCCTGGGCAACAAGAGCAAAACTCCGTCCAAAAACTAAATAAATAAATAAAACAAAAACCAAAATCTATTTGAGATTGTGCAGTGCCTTTTTTAAAACAAACAAACAAACAAACAAACTCATTTCCTCATGCATCCTGCCCCACCTCCACAGGCATGGCACACACACACAAACACCCCCCCACACACACATACACTCACACAGGCTCACATACATCTCACTCCAATCAAGCTGAACAGCTTGCAGTTTGGCCTTTGCACATGCTGTTTTCTCTAGCTCAGGGGTCAGCAAACTTCTATGTAAAGGGACAAATAGCCAATATTTTTGGCTATTGAACAATAAAGGTTCTGTTGCATTACCCTGTTGTTGGACATAAGTGAATACACATGGCTGTGTGCCAATAAAACTTTATCAATCCTGAAATTCAAATTTCAGATAATTTTCACATGTCATGAAATATTTTTCTCCCTCTCACCACCATTTAAATATGTAAGACTATATTTAGATCCTATTTCACACAGAAACAGGCAGCAGCAGCGGGCCTGATTTGGCCCACAGGCCACCCTTGGCCAGCCCTGCTTCAGTCCTGCAATCTTAGCATATTTATCTCCAAACTGCTCTCTAAGGTAGTCTCAGGAGCCTTCCACACCCAAGCATAGCGTTGTCATAGCCTCTTTCAATACAGCTCTCTAAAACCATTTGTTTCAGTATTTTAAATATTTTTTACTATCTTTCCCCCCAACCAGGCTCTGAGTTCTTTATCAGCAGGAAAGGTCTTTTGTAATTTTGTATCCCATCAATCTCTCAACATGTGGCAAATAAATAAGTAATATTGAAAAGTGAGAGGATGGTAATGTCTATACTCCTTCTTTCTCTTCTCCTATAAAATATTTCTTATGAGTTATTCCTCTGTGGATAAAAGGTATGTGGCACAGAGGTGCAGGGAGACAGTCTGCTCGGGAAATCCAAGCCCTGCCAATGTCAAGCCCAGGTCTTTGTCAGTAATAATTGCTCATGTAGCCTGGATCAGGGTGTGGCTGATGGTATGCATCCCACAAACATTCTGCAGCTGCTGGGTATCAGGATTGTGGCTGGGAATGGGACAAAGAGCTTCCTTGCCCTCAGGAATGTACAGAGTGGTCAGGAAGAAAGCTTTTGAAAGCCAGTCTGGGGAGAGAGTGAAAACAAGGAATTACAGGAGCACAGAGAGGAGGAAGCTGTTCCATGGGAGATAAAGAGGTTAGGAAAGGATCCCTAGTGGGGTGGTCTGCATGACAAGACCTAAAGGAAAACTAGAGTTGGCTAGGTAAAACAGAGAGAGAGATAGAGAAAGGGTAATGATATGGTTTGGCTCTGTGTTCCCATCCAAATCTCATCTCTAATTGTAATCTTCACACGTCAAGGGAGAGAGGTGATTAGATCATGGGGGCGGTTTCCCCTATACTGTTCTCATGATAGTGCGTGAGTTCTAACAAGATTTGATGGTTTTATAAGGAGCTCTTCCCCCTTAGCTCACACCTCTCTCTCGCCTGCCGCTGTGTAAGACAGGCCTGCCTCCCCTTCTCCCACGATTGTAAGTTTCCTGAGCCCTCCCCCACCAGGCAGAACTGTGAGTCAATTAAACCTCCTTTCTTTATAAATTACCCGGTCTCAGGTATGTGTTTATATCAGTGAAAATGGAACAATACAGGTATCTAAGCAGAAGGAACAGCTTGGACAAACGCTCAGAGGCAGAAGAGCCAGAGGAGAAGAAGGTTGCTCAGCCACCCCTTCTAGTACCATTTACATTGGGCCATATAAAAGGTGTTTTCAGGGAACCAGCTGCTGTCTGGTCTGAGTAAGCCTTCATCGCCTGCAGACGGAGAGCAGCAAGTTAAATACTGTGTATGGTCGTTCCTGAACATATTCTTTCTAGATGCTTCCCCTATTATTTCAGGTCTTTTAGTGCTTTTTGTTTAATGAGATGTCCTGTGGGTTTGAACCCTTGCAGTCTTTCATTTGGGTTTCCTTCTCCCTCCCTTAGTTTACTAAGCACCTTAAGGTATTTGGTTTTGTTTTGTAGAAGTTTTTTGACTATATATACCTACAAGATTTAATTTATTCAAGAAATACCTACTAAGCATCTTTTATATGCCTGCACTGTTCTATGTGCCTGGGATCAATATGAAACAGACAATGAACCCTTCAATGAGGAGACTTTCATGGGAAAGCAGGACTGAGATAAAGTCAGTAATACAAAATAATAAGTGAGCTAATGATATACTAGACAGCTGTGAGGAAGGAAGAATGTAAGGCAAAGTAGTAGAGAATGTGAGGCTGAGGGATGCATTTTAGAGAAGAATTTAGGGACGTTTCCATTGTGAAAGACACTTTGAGCATAGATGATGAAAGGGAGGGAATTGACCATGGGAATATTTCCAGTAAGAGGGAATTCAATGCAAAAGGCACTGGGCAGGAACAGGTATCATTGTGAAAACTGCAGGTAAGACCACGTGGCAAAGTAGTGAGGAGTCACAGGAAGTGAGAGCAGGCACAGGCTGTGAAGGGTCAGATCCTGAAGGGTCCTGTGGAATCCTGTATCCATTGTAGCTTTTATGCCTGTCTCAAATGAGGAGCTATCACAAGGGTTTGAACAGAGGCGTGACATCATAACCCCACCTGTGTGTTGGAGGAATAATTTTGGCTGTGGGGTTGCGATGAGATGGTAGGGACAGGAGCAGAGGTCAGGAGGTGGTGAGGAGTCCCTTGTGGTAATCCAGGTGAAGCATTGTGGCGGCTCAGACCCAGGTGGGAGAAAGACAGGTGCTGAGAGGCTTTTCTGGAGAAAAGCCAGCAGTCCTTCCTGGACTGTGGAAGCAAAGCCAGCAGTCCTTCCTCACTGACTGAATGCAGCATGTGAGGGAAAGAGAAGAAAGTCAAGGATGAATCTAAGATTTTGGCCAGAGCAACTCCAGGGTTGGAGTCACTACTGACGAAGATGAGGGCGTCTGCAAGGGAGCACATTTTGGAAGCAGAGCAGAAGTTGGATTTGCTAAAAATTCAGTGTCTCTTAGACTTTTAAGTAGAGACATTAGAGGCAGTTTGAATAAGTCTGTAATTCCAAAGTGAGTTCTGAGCTGGGGATATAAACGTGCAGGTCTTCTGCATATAAATTGCAAGTAGGGCCAGAAGACAGGCTGTGGCCACAGAGGGTACAAATGGACACAGAAGAGAAGAGAGTCTTGGGAACTGAGTCCTGAGCCTCTGACATTAAGAGTGATTTATTGTCATTGTTGCTGAAATGATTCACTGGCTAACTCAGGTAAACAAAAAAAACATGCAATATATCAAGTAATACATCAGATATGCATGTCATAGTCTTTACAAAAGATGTTACCTGTTATGGAGAATATGGTTTGGCTCATCCCACACTGACAAAAATCAAAACAACCATCTTTCAGCAATGACTATGTATAAAGTAGAAATCACACACATATATTTCAAAAATATACATATATTTCAAAATAATGCACAAAACTCTACTCAGTTACTCCACCTCTAACGTATAGCCTAACAAAATAAGAACAAGATACCCAGGTACAAAAAGAAAGGCTCAGTCAGATAGGGGCTAACCTGCTGAAATTGATGTGCATTTGATGAACTCCAAAAGCTGAAGGCTAGGAAGAGATCAAAGTTCTTTTGGAACTTTGTCTCAATATAAAAATAGATCATACAGGAATCCCAAGCTTCGTAGCATCAGGAAAAGAAATTATATAAAACTATTTGCAGGAAACATTTTCCATGCTCAAAGAAATAAAGCCCAATAGCATATGACAACACACACAAACACGACCTACTGCCAAAATGTGGGTATTTCAACCTATTATAAAGAGGGGGCATAATTCCAGGGCAGCAGAGAGCACTGGCTACTTGCAACCCAGGCTCAGCTCACCCCTTCCTAGATCAACTTCCTTCTCTGGAGAGAACATTGCCCTTTCCAATAATGCACAGTGCAGGATGAAAGGGGGAAAGTGTTGTTCTGCTCTAAGAGGAGAGGGAAGAAAAAGAGAAAAGCTTGACTGTGAGTTCTCTACGCACTTAGAGAAAATTGCACAGTACTTCAGCAGAAATCTTTGAGCAGTACTCAAAGATATAAAAGCAGTATGTTCTAGTAGAATCCTAAACCTTTCAAATGAAAGTTGCCTTGCTTTTTTCTTTTTTTCTTTCTTTTCTTTTCCTTTCTTTTTCTTTTAAGGTATAACCCTTAAAAGGGGTTATACCTTAAAAGCAATTTATTGGAGCTGAAGGTCAGCAATTTATTGGAGCTGAAGGTCCGGTTTTGTTTTGTTTCTTCTGACATGGCAGGTTACTTTTTTTTTTTGTAGGGGGATTGAGTGTTGTTGTTAGTTAGAATAAAGGCCTAGATAGCAAATTCTCAGGCTCTGTTCTGAGTTCTGTCTATGGTAATGGGGAAACACCATGTCTTGGAGCAAATAAATAAACACACATAAATGCATCAGTTGGACTTAAACTCTGTAGGAATGCTGCTATCTCCTGGGAGATACCATAATTTCAATGCATGCAAGGCCAGTTGTGATTTCCAGAATTAAAAAAAAAAAATACACTAGTTGTAAGGGAAATCCCCTGAATGGGAGAAATTGTGTTCAGTATGGAAATGATTGCTTAAACAACATATATTTAATCAGCTCCATGGCCACTCATAAGCTACAGTATCCTGAAGAATAAATGTCCAAGTTCCATGTTGTATTACTACTTTCACTTCAGTTTTGGAAAAAGAGGTATACCAGTAGATTTTAAAATATCTCCTTATTCAAATGAAATAAAATGTTATCCAAAAAAGTCCTTGAATCGGTTGCTAATTAACATGTTTTGTTGATAACTTACTTTTAGTGACAACCTCATACTTGTCTCTGCTTATATTTTCTTACAAATACTATTTTACTGTGTAACTGACGCACACGTATAACATGCACTAGGAAAACAGGTACATGTTGGAATTTTTCCCATCCAAGTACTAACCAGGCCCAACCCTGCTTAGCTTACGAGATCAGATGAGATGGGGCATGTTCAGGGTGGTGTGGTTGTAGACACATGATGGGTTTCTATTTCAATCAGAAAACAGACAGACAAATAAGACAGGGAGCATGGGAAATCACCTCCAAAATGGAAAGGGATTCTCCTATGGTGTCTTACTCATTGTCAATTTTAGGAAATTCCCCAAGGGATGTTCCTGAATTTTGAGTCCATCTAGCTTAAAATGACTCAAGTCATGTAGCAGCAGTTCTCCCAGAATTCTGCTTCATAGACTATTTCTCATGCTTGCTGGAATCACAAGAACTGTTTTTTTTTTCTTTAAGATATAAATTAATATCAGCCAAAATTTAAATTAACCTAATACATTTCTTTCATGGTCTAGCCTGCAACATAACTTTCAAGCATAACTAAGACATTACTTTATCGAATTCCTTAAAAATTGAAAATTAACTAATGCTATTTTTAATAAATGTCATGCCACAAATGCAGTCTACATTGTAAATGCTGAAAACAATTCAATTTAAAAGGCATAAACTAGTTTTGGTCTTTCTGCTTAATCCCTTTAGTGTAAAAAATATCCTGTTCCTGACTCACTTCTACATTACATTCAACAAATATCTTGGAAAATAAATTTTAATGACTCCTTTTGTGCTTGTATATTTTTCTTTAATATCTTCTTATGCATTTTTGAGCAAAGAGAAATTGACAGAGTCAAAGACATGACCTTTAATTTTAAAGGAATTTGCTTTTCTTACAAATCTGCTATCATCGTAATCTTAAAAGCACAAAAGGAAGCTAAATTATCTATCCTTTTTTCTTTCACTACAACTACTTCTAAAATTTAACTGTGATCCAGATTAAATGGTAGCTCGGCCAAAAATGTCAAGAGTATCCTTTTGGAATTGGGCCCTATGTGTGAGTAGCTGGTTCATGTTGTTGAAAAGGCAGGACTGAATGGCAGCGCGGGGTTGCTACGTAAGGCAGTAAATAATGATTATAAAATGCTTCGTAAACATTTTTAATGTGACACACCAATGCTCTATGACAAAAAATAAAATTCTGCAGTAAAGTGCAAGGGGACCCAGTCCTGGCAGAGGCACTGACCTTTAGATGAGTAATAGCTACCATTAGTATACTTCACAGCTCCCGCAAGAGGGAGGGATTGTGCCATCTTGCCACACTTGTTACCTCCAAATATGGGAAAGTTATTCCTTATTTCCTTTTTTAAAGCTTGACTACTGATTGAGAACAGCAGTGTGAATACTTGTTCCCTTACGCCAGCCCAGTGAGTCACAGCCATAGAAATTACAGGAGTTAAGAAAGTGCATCATCTCCTTCCCTGGTGAACAGTGAATGATGATGACTTGGAGTTTGGTCTGGTTCTCAAGCTCACAGTGTTCCTCTTTCCCTCAGGGTGTCTTCTCCTGTCTAGTCATTGCTTTTTAATTTAATACTCACTACATGTATTTTCTGGTCTCAGTGTAACGTATTCTGCTAGGTCTCATGAAATAACTACTTTTAAAGCCATGTTGCCTTTCTTTTTTTTTTTTTTTTTTTTTTTTGAGACGGAGTTTTTTTGCTCTTGCTACCCAGGCGGGAATGCAATGGCGCGATCTCGGCTCACCGCAACCTCCGCCTCCTGGGTTCAGGCAATTCTCCTGCCTCAGCCTCCTGAGTAGCTGGGATTACAGGCACGCGCCACCATGCTAATTTTTTGTATCTTTAGTAGAGACGGGGTTTCACCATGTTGACCAGGATGGTCTCCATCTCTTGACCTCGAGATCCACCCTCCTCGGCCTCCCAAAGTGCTGGGATTACAGGCTTGAGCCACCGCGCCCGGCCCATGTTGCCTTTCTGAATGAAATTAGTCATCTATTCTCACAAACATACTCTTAGACCACCACATCTCACCTGAAAAATATTTGTGTTTATCGTTTATCACTATCAAAATTACCTCTCTTCAATTTTATACAACCAAAGTTTGGACTAAGTTTTGCTTAATGTTCTAGATTTTGTCCTATTGGTAAATTTTAAAATACATTGTTCTTGTGTCGTTGCCTCTATTTATATAAAGCCTAATATAATTTGTCCCATGATACACTGTACATAATAATGATGATATCTGTCATAAGCTTTAAATAAATGGTCTATCGACCCATATCTCATGCTTTGGTACTGCATGGTCCCTTACTGTTGCTTATCATTTTTTCATAGAATCAGTGTATCCGCTACACTGCTATGTTTCTTATTCAGACTCTGTCCTTATTGGAGTCACTCTGCAATTAGTATTCTCATGTAGGTCCTGGGAATGGGAAGAGAGGAAAATGTGGAGGATGAGGGTAGGTGTATGATTCCTTGGGTGGCACAATACTTTGATTTTCTGGGGAAATGTTTTAAACACATGCACACACCATGTAGATTTTGATATGCTCCCCATTTTGACTTATTTGTTAATTTGTGCAATATTTATCTAGCACCTCCTATAATCCAGGCTCCATCCTCCATGCAAGTGAACATCATTAGCAGAAATAGGAACTGCTGAGAGGTACAGGCCATAGGTAAAAACCAGTGGAAGGCACCCCAAGGTCAAGCCCCATAGTTGTCATTTATTTTTATTTCAGTGTTTCTCTGCCAATTGTTCAACCTTACCGAAATTTATTTTCCTAAAGAAAATCAATCTTGGATAAGTCATGTAAACTCTCTGAACTTTCTTTTGTTTTTCGTATCTATATAATCCAGCAGTTGACTTGTACAAAAATATTCAAATATGGATTACACAAAGTTGTATTTGCCAAATGCTTTTTTTTTTTTTGTATTAGGCTAATCAGGCTATATTGCCATCTTTAACACAGAGTAGCTAAATTATTGACGTGCTCTTAAAGCAGTGCCGAGGAGGCAGCAGTGGTGAGACAGGGCCCCCTCCATGTGGCAGAGGGTCGGGCCACCTCCCAGGGTCTCCACACAGTCATATTTCCACATACGCTGAAATGTTTTGAATATCCACTTAGTGTCTTACCTTTTATTTGCACTGGAAAAGGATAAACTATATTTCGGTCAGCTCTGAAAAAATTAAAACAAGCAACACTCTTAAATGCTGGGAAGGATTTATGAAAACAGAAGCCCCCAGGCAAACTGGAAAGGATGTATTAGTCACAGCCACTCTGGACGGCAATTTGGCAAATTTAGAACAGTTGAAAATGTGCATGATCAATGATAATGCTCAATTTCATCTCCAGGGAAACACTCAGAAAATGCACACTCAGAAAATGTATAAGAATGCTTACCGTGGTGTCCTTCAGAAGCCCCAAAATCATAATGGGCATTTTAAAAGGAACTATCCAGAAAACTTGTGGAATGTTCATACACTGTCTCACTGCATGATGGTTCAAATGACCAAACTGAGGGGATGTGTGTTTCATCTCAGCCTATAATGTTAAGTGAAGAAATCAAGTGGCAGAATGACCCACAACACATGACACTGAAACACATTTAAGATGATACTGTACATTGTTTATAGATATCAGTGCGCAGGTAATATTGGAAAAATTCTCATCAAATCCAAATTGACTGCTGTTTTGATCTCAAAAGGAAAGGAGAGGAACAATATTGCAATCGTGGTCAAAAGGAGCTTGGCTTTATCTACAAGATTTACTTCCTTTCTCCTTTCTGTCCTTTTGTTGAAAGAATAAATGCATTTTTTTGTGTGTGTGTGTGCCTCTCACAGGAAAAGCACAAACATGTACCTTTCCTGTGTAGTTTTGAAAAAATATAAATAGAAAAAAAAAGGAAAGGCAGCAAATATTATGTAATGTGTTCAGTTTTAAATGTGGGTGGCGAGCATATAGTTGATTGTCATATTATTCTTTGCAATTTCTCTGTGTTTTTCTAATTTCCCCAAATGAAAAAAAAAAAATCTACTCTAAAAGAAAACACCAACACTCTGGTCAGTGTCACACTCATACAAACACACAGGCACCTACACACACAGTGCTCCACTGTTCATCAGCTGTGAGATTCGAGACAGATCACTTGACCTCTCAAGACCCTGGTGCCTCTCAGGTGTAATGAAGCCTCACCCACCTGAAAGCCAAGGGCTGCAGTAGACCGTCTTTTGGGAGTTCTTAGTGCTATGATATTAGCTTTACCTGCCTCTCCAGAGACAGAAGTTAAAAAGCTCACGGACCTCCCCTACCTTCATTTGCCATTCAATCCTGGGACCTATTGCGGTGTGCATCAGATATCCTGGAAATGCAGCCCTGTTCCAAACTGGCTGTGTCGCTGCTATTATGACCCCTAGCCAAGCTCTTCATGTCGACCTGGGAGGGGCGCTGAGGCCATGGCTGTGTACGTGAGGACCAAGAAGGAGCCTATTCCACCAGACAGACACAACAGCAGGCAGCTGGTGGACAGCGGAAAACAGTCGGAGGCAAAGGAGAGGTAAAGTCAGCACTGGGGGCGGATGGAAACCTGGGAGAGGGAACAGTGAGAGCAAAGGAGCAGCTGTGGGACCAGCACAGATGCAGACGTCAGGAAGCGGGGAGATCGAGCCAGAAAAATCACAGCTTTCTCGACTGACATTCCAGCAAGCATGTCATCTCTGGATGGGAACACGACAGCTATAATAAAAGGGAGCTTCACTAGTCGGTGTCTGAGCAAAAGAGATAAGAACCGTCCAAAATTCACAGACACGATTCTTACTGGCACTGACTCTTACACAAGAGCAAACACCTGCATGCTTTGTGCATCTTGGTGTGATGATATTACCAACTGACCAGTAAATGAGCCATTCAGCTTCTCTTCCTGTACTTTTCTCGTTTTGCTACAGCACCATGCTTTAAATTTAGGAAAGCAAAATATGCTCCCATATACCTGTGGTACCTAATGCCATGATTAATTCCAACTGAGAAAACTGGCTCCTTCAGATCTTATGAACAGCTAGCTCTAAATGTTTTTCCACCCGTTTCATAGAGTAGGGGAAAAACATGGAATAATCGTTTTCTGTTACATGTTTTTTTAAATATCATCCTTTCATATAAATATAAAAATCTGCTATTTCATATTTTCTAAAAAGCTAGAGTGTCGATCTTTCCTCACTCCACCCAAATAGGTGTGTTGGTTGCAATGGCAATTAAGTCAATATGAATTTCTAATCACCTAGAATAAATTATTAGACTAAGCAAGTATTCAAAGAACTATTTCTTAGCTAGACTTACACCAAGCTCCCTTTAGCAGCAAGCAATATAATAAGCAACAGTAAGAACTAAACAGGAGTTATTTCAACAAATCCCAGGTGACCAGCCTCGAGTGACTGTTACAAGTGAGATTTCACAATGTGGGAGCTTTGCTCTGTGAATTGGCTTTTCTAAACTAATTTAAAAATTCTTTTACCAGATGTAGGTTTTAACCACACTTAGATATACCATTTTCATATATATAATTTTTCCCTTAGTTCTCAAATTTCATCATAAAATGGGAAGAGTGATACAGACACTGTTTCTCTATTTGGAATTTAATATGTAAGATAGAGGGGTTTTTTTTCTTCTGGAAAAATGTGAATCCACATTGTTCCAACAGTTGGAAAATTATTCCTCTCATGCCAAACCTATAACAGGGCAATAAAATGTGTAGCAGTTGGGTGGAGCTCCCCAGATTCCAGAAGTCTGCAAAATTTAGGGGGCCCCAAGCTTAAAAAATAAAATGCCTGTTTATTTTGTTCTTAACACATTTCTAATTTGTTTTTGCAGATTGTTCTTTATTAACAAGAGAAAGCTATTTTTGTATTGTTGCCAAGAGACTTCAGAAACCAACAGCCTGATCAAAATAATAACTTCCTATAATGAACAGTCTTGCTGGTTCAAAGATATTTAATTCTATAATTTTTTTTCTGAAAATGTAAGTGAAGGGCTTTTAGCATTAGTGATATGACTTGCCGCTGTGGAAACCTGCCCAAAATCAGCCTGGCCTACTTTCATTGCTATATCAGGCAAGGTAAGAACAATGCTTTTGTCTTTGAAACACTATAGCACTTTTGAAGATACTGACAGATTTATGTATTAGTTCTAAATGCTATTTGCTTGAAGTTTCTTTAAAAATAATAGACTAACAAAAACTGTAATACAAAAAAAAAAGACATATTGACAGTGTAACAAAATTCACAATCAATTCTAAAATAAAGTTTGAAATTTAAATTTTCCTTCATTTTTTCCCATGAAACTTCACATACATGAAATTGAAAATAAATTACCAGTGACACAAACTATGCTATTATTAATTCTTCTCTCACAATAAAATGCATTTCTTGTGGGAAGTTTTCTGCACTAAGTATGCTAGATCTTCTAATATATACCAAGTTACTTTGCAAGGTACAATCATTTATGTATTGTAGTTGTAAAGTATATTGTGATGAAGTTCTAAAAATACTTAAGATAGAATTTTCTCTTTAATATTCAGATAGAGTAATGTGTGTTGGTTTACTGTGCATTTCTCTAAGTTTATTTGAAATATGCTCATCGGCTTTGTATCAGTTGGAGAGGCAGGGCTATGAGGCAGGAGAAAAGGGCAGATTATTGAGTAGAGTACCTTACAATGTCAGATGATAAGTTAAAAGCTAAGTCATTGGAAATACATAGTTTGAGGCTGGTGTAATATCAACATGCAACGATATCAGTGAAGGGATTTTATAAACTTAGGAACAGCTCACCTGGAATTACTGAGGCATGGAAAATGTAACAAAGTGAGACTTGTTTCTCCAAAGACAATCCCTGCACCCTGTCCTCACTTTGGTATTGAAGCAAAAAGGAATCTTCCCCCCAAAGTATTTTTTAAATTACAGAAAAGTACAGTCATTAGATGTTGAAGAAATAATTGAATTTCTTTTTTGATGCAAGAATCCCTTTCATTCAGAGGGTCTTTCTTTTATGAAGTCAATGAAAGTAAATCCTTGGAAATTCATACGCTTTTTTTTTTCTTTTGCAAACTTATTATATGAAAGCACAACTTTATAGTCCGGATTGGACTACGTCTTATCTAAATGTCTGTGAAGTCAGAGCTGATGAATACATCTTCTCACCTCATTTTCTCTAGGAAGGTATTCCGGTCCTAATTCAAAGGGCCATAACAAAAAGTTCTAGCAAATTGTCACTGTTTTTGAGAGTAGTGAGTAGCTCAGCTGAGACCCAGTCCTAAAAGAGCGATTCTCACTGAAACTGAGAGCTTTACTCCGGTTCCTGCACTCAGAAAAATGACAATGAACAACAAATGATGACACTCTTAAGGCATCAGTTTTGTTCAGTAACCGAATCACTAAATAACATTTAAAAGGAACAATTTTACCATAGGACCACCTTTCTTTTTCCAAAAAGTTTAAAAATTGACTTAACAGGCATAAGACATGTCAAATAAAAGAGACATTGAAGTCAACAAAATTGAGGAGACTGGCTACTTGGAAACCAAGTGTGTTGAGGTCCTTACCCTGCGTCATACATTAATTACAGGTGGATTGAAGAGGTTAACATATATTAATTTTTTAAATCAAAAAGCTGTAAGAGATCATTTAATATTTTTCTGACCTGTATTGTAAGGGGAAAAAAGGGGGAAACTTCCTAAGCACAAAGGTGATGGAAGAAATTAAAATTTCTTGACATTTTAAAATAAATTTCAAAAAGATCACCAGCAAAATTAAAAGACGAACAAACTAGAAACTACATGCACAATAAATATTCATAAATTCATTATGTATAAATGGGTTAATATTTTGAAGTTTTACATAACATTTATAAATCTTAAAAAAGAATCATAAGACCTCACATGGAAAAACTGGCAAAATTACAAGCATGAACATTACAAAGGAGAAATGCAAATGAATGATAAACAAATGTAAGCAAATCTTCAACTAACGAAGATGGAAGAAATAGAAAGTAAATTTCAATGCATTCTTAACCAGCAAATAAATAAAGGGTTTGTTTGCATGACACCAAGCAATACTGGTTAATATTTACTGAAAAGTATATGTTATGGCATTATTAGATAGAATGCATATTAGTAACATCCAAATTATTTAATAAATGGCTTAGTATGGGCCTGACCAGTCAGAATGGACAGAAGTTACAGAGGTGGAGTAAAGGTCCCAGAGCTCTTGATATGATTCAGTTCCTTGCCATGGAGAAGTCTGATAATTCCCAGAAAGAAACAGGATGGCCTGGGGCACTGGAGGAGAGGCTTGTCCAGCAGCTTTTTACACACTGATAGAAAAGAGTTTTGATTTTTGACAATAAATATGGCCATCTCAGTGTGTAATGGCTGGAAATCAGTTCAAGAATTATTTTATTTAAATAAATAAATTGCAAAAACTATAAAAACAAAATAATGGTTTTATCCTCTGACCTAGTAATTCCAATGCTGTGCATCTAATTTAGAAAAGTTGACAGGGATTTAAGAAAATAGATTGATCACAAAATAATAATGACATCATGATAATCGCTTGATTTATGACGCACTTACTATACCAGGTGTTCTAAGTGACATACAGATCAGATCTTTTAATCCTAGCAAGAATCCTGCCACATTGCTATCCCTACTTTATAGATGAGGAAACTGAGGCATGAAAATGAAACCAGTTTGCACAAGGTCATACAATTAATAAGTGAAAGAGCTAGAATTCATTGACCTTGAAGTCTGCGTTTACCCACTAGTGAGGAGGTTAACACCATAATGCAATGTCGTATGTAAATTAGCAGGTTTTATAGCTTCTTCAAACAAAAATGATAATAATTAGTCTATCTAAATTATATTGAGTCCACTTAAATTTTCATTACCTGGCCACATTTGCTAATGTTACCTCCTATTCACATTATGTTTATGCCATTGTCTTGCAGCTATTGTCTGTTAGAAAACATTATACTTTAGCTATAAATTGTGATGTGGTTATGATTCAAACTAGCTGCCTACAGTAATGCATTTCTTCTTGTTCCCAAGAAAATAGTAAACGTATTACTATTAGATTCATAATGAAAGGCATCAGAATTCATAATGAAAGGCATCAGATTCACTAAAAGCAATAGCATAGGCACCATTATACTTAAAAAAAAAAAAAAGGTTTTATATATGTCACTTTGCTTGAAGCTACATTCACAAAATTGGCATTTCCTTTTCACCCAACATTTGAGTCACACTGTACCATTTTCATCCCTGCACAGAGATAGGTAGGTACTCTGGCCTTCTATCTGTTCACTCATTGTTTAGAAACCCCAACCATACCAGCGATAAAGTCTAAAATCAGATGGTTTCCCTAAACCCCAGCGTATGATACATGGTTTTCGCTGAGATGGTCAATATGGCCAGTAACCTCCAGGTCACTAAATCAAATGGGCTCTTTTCAGTGTTTCGATGTTGTGAACCACTCACTGATTGGAAACACCTTTCTCCTTTGGATTCTAAATAACCCTCCCTTCCCCCTCACCTGTTTCCTCTCTGACAATTCTTTCCTACTTTCCTTTACAGGCCTATTTTCTTCAACACAGACTTTAGACACTGAGGGGCAGTTCTTGGACCAGCCCCTTCTCTTCTCATCCTGCCCTTTAATCCAGGCTCCTGTGACATTTCCCTTGCCATCTGGACCTTGAGTCCCCCGTTTCCATCTCCAGCTGGTTATACCTCGGATCCCCGCTTCATATCACTACTCACACATTTTTTCAAACGCACCAGGTCCGAACTAAACTGACTTCCCTCAGACCTGATAGCTCTCCACTATGCCTTCTGCAAGGCACTGCTATCCATCCAGACACGTGGGCCAAAGCCTTCGCCACCTCCCTCTGCCACACAAACTTACCTACAAACAAAGATGCAAGCACTAAAACCTTTACCCGCAAAAGAGCTCGAAGTTTCTGTCCATCTCCGCCGCTGGCCCCGGCCCAGGTGTTGGATGTCCTTAATGCACTCTTAATGCCTTTAACCACCATTCACGCCCCTTGTTAGTCCATTCACACCACTGCTATTCCCAGAACACCTGTGTGGCTAAGGTGGCCTCCACCCGCTTCGTGATCCGGCCCTGCTTCCATCTGCCAGCTCACCTCTTGCCCCTGTCCTCTTTGGTCTCTATGCCTCGGCCACGCTGTCCTTCATTCGGTTTCCAGAGCACCAGATTCCCTTCCGCCTCAAGGAGGCCTTGAGCACACAGCCGCTTCTTCCCCAAAAGCTTTTACCCTCCCCCCACCCCACCTCCAGGCCAGGCTTGCTCCTGGGTCTTTCAGTTCAAATGTCATCACCACTTAAGAGACCTCCCTGGTCTAGATGATCCTGTTATGCTCTCTTCGATGCCCTGGCATTTTCCTACAGAGGACTTAGAGATTGCACTTCACATTCATGGGAATATTCCCTGTTTTCTTTCCCACTAGACTGTGAACTCCACATCCACATTGATCATTGCCACATTCCCGGGACTAGTAGAGTGCATGGCATAGAGCACACATTTGATACACATTTGTTGAAAGAATAACTCAATACTTGGAAAGGCAAATTCAGTGAGTTTAAGGCTTCTTTCCAAATCTTACTCCCTTTGCTGACACTGAGCAGTTTGTCCCAGTTACAGTGGCCTGTTGCAAGTCCCCAGTACGAAGCAGCAGAGGCTGCCATGACCTGCAGCCCTCAGCACACTTGGGTGGGCCCCTAGTTCTCAATCTTACCAGCCGCTGGCTCCCATCTGGCTCTCAACCCTCTGGGCCTTTGCAACCCAGCTCTCTCCTGCTACCCTTGGCCCCAAACATGGCTGAATCTTGTTGGCAATCAACCTAACCTGGATGGAGTCCACATTGACTACCTCATCTCAGCGGGCAGCCCACAGCCAGCTTGGCTTGTCTTCCCCAGACAGGGTCCATCCAGATTGTCCTGCCTGTGTGCTCAGCAGCCCAGCCCAACTTCCCAGCATTGCCTCAGGGTTCAGCTACTATGGGTTACAAGAGTTGGTGGCATTCCTATTTTACTAATGAATTCCAAAATAAATGTTTCAAGCTAAGATTACTTTAATGATTTAGCTAACTCTCTTCTTGGTTTTAGGGGAAAATGCAGACAATACTATTTCTGTGTTAAACTATGTCATACAGCAGAGTTCATGGTTTTATACCACTAGATAATTCATGAAGATTTGTTTTTAGCAATGGCCATTTCTTCTTAAATCTCAATTATATACATATGTTTCATATGTTATCATATAAATCACATATATGTGTGTATATATTTTAAGTGTTATATATATACATGTATAAATATCTGGAAAATTATTTTGCTATTTGGAAAATAAAATTATTTTCCAAATTTTAAGCCAAAATTGTTTTTCACAATCGAAAACCATAATTCAGTTTTTCTGAATGTTTGTTATTGCAAAAATTTGTAGCAAGTCTCTTCAAATGAATCTTGGTCTTGTTTTATTCTCTGCGTTCACAGAGCTAATGCAACTAATGATTCCATAATGTGCAGAGGTCCCCTATGGGGAGTGCATTAGAAGAGTTAGCTTCTGTGTTGTTTTTTTTTTTTTTAAAAAAGAAGTGGTTCATCAAGAGAGTCTCATCTGATATCCCCTGTGGGAATTTCCCTCATGAGAACTACTTAGTCCATTAATACACCCTTGAGAAAATGACACAAGAAACTCATGTCAATCTTATTCCACAGATTTTACAAAATGTTTCTCAGGCTGGTTATGTGTTTGTAGATGAAAAAACTTCAGGGTCACAAACCTGTTTTTTCCTCTTCCTTTGAGCCGATGAATTTTGCAGTTGTTCCTGAGCAAAGTGGAACCTGTGTTGAAATATACAGCGAAGAAGAGACACCTCATTTAGTCTCAGCCTCTTCCCATTTACTGTTTACTCAGCACCATCCAGGAAGTTTTCATACCCAAAATCTCGTTGGGAAAGTGCCCAGAAGGCTAATTGGCAGGAGTCAGTGGGGTGTGGACCTCCAGAGAGTGATATGAAGGTAGGTTCTCCACAAGGGTCTACATCAGACTGAGGAGAAGACATTCAAAACCCAGGGAGAGAGAGCTCCACGTCCTCAAAGTGAGAGCCATACTGAACAGGGTAAAGATGACTGAAGCATGGTGATGATGGTGACGACAGCTCACCTGAGTGTTTACCATGCATCAGGCACCCAAGGACTTGATGCGGACTGCTACACTTCGGTCCCGTCAGCCCTGCGCACAGGAGGTACTATTAGCCCCATTTTTACAAATGAGGAGACATAGGCCCTAAATACTAAGTAACTCACAAACACTGAGGGCACCGAGCCCCAGCTCCTTACCAGTCATGGAGCATGGACTCTCACCTTCCATCCCAGTGTCAGCTGTGCGGAGCCTGCTCAGTGTGTGATTTCATTAAGTGTGTGACTTGTGCAAGGACCTCCTAGTTCCCTCCAGGAAGCCCCCAAATTACCTTGGTGTTGTCTCTGAAGAAAAAAGCACCAGGTCATAGCAGGACTCTGAGGAGACTTGCAAGCAGGTTCAAAAATGGCCTTGCTCTTCCTGAACACCCATTTCTTGCCTTAAACAAGAAAATAAAAGCCAATGTATGATAAAAGTATATGTGTTCAACTCTCAAAATCCCTACTTCTTGAAGACATGTGTAGAGATGTACATGTCTATACAAATATCTCTATACACGTGCCATGTATTTGTTTGGAAAGCATTTACTGAACACATACTATGTGCCGGGCCAATGCTAAATGTGATGCAAAGAATATCATCTCTAGTAGCTGATCAGCGGGATTTTCTAATCTAGTTCAGGACTCGGGTAAGTAAACTAGCATTTATAGTATTACACACTGTGCAGATATGTCATGCCCAGAGCATCAGGCAACGATGGAGAAGCTCCTTGTTTAGATAAGGAAGATCAGGGAAGTCTTTTCAGGGAAGAAGGATAATGACTGGGATAGGGAGAGGAACATCAGGAGTTCTCAAAGGTCTGGAAAGGGTGTTCCAGAAAAAGGAAAGCATTCTTAGATGCCAGGGAGGGCCTGGCTTTCCATAGTGATTCTGCATGGTAGGAGAGTGGACTGGGAAGTACGAACCCTGGAGGAAGATGGCTGCTGGTAGCCCGGTGAGGTTAGCAGAGCCAGGCATTTGGGCATTACTGAAGGCTATGAGGAAGTCACTGAGAAGGAGGAGAAACTTTTGAGCAAAGACACTAGGCAAATTGTAACCTGCAAATGTTATCAGAAATAAATATGCAAATAATAGTCCTCCAGAATTTTCAAAGTGACTTCTGCACGTGCAAAGGATAGCTTTTGTATGTGCACAGTAATCCCTGATATTCAAAGCCCATATGAAATTCTTCTAGGCACATAACAGGTACTCCTAGAGTTAGTAAATTTCTAGGCTTCTAAGATACTCATGAAATATTCTGCAAGTCCAGTGTTTCCTAATACTTCAAGAAAGTACATTCTGTAAACTGCTCATTGATGAGAAGCAGTAAAAACTAAGATTGTTGGCCAGGAATTTATATGAGTTGCCATTTCAGAGACTCTATGTTTTTCTGTACTCTTTGCCAGAAACTCATTTTTAATATCTTCCTACCAAAGAGGAAAAAATAGAAACCTGAAATAATAGTCACATTTATGGGGAACTGCTCTGTCAGCAACCCAGGCCTTTCCTAACATCCCTATCAACAGATGGGCACGAAATGGGTTTGTTTTCCCTCAAATAACTTGAAAGCTCTGTGTTCCCTCCTTGTTTTTGTGCAGGGATGTATTTGCATTCACGGGCATTCAGGTTTCGGGAGTAGATTTAATCTTCCTTCCTCCAGTAACTCTCCCAAAGACTTGCTTTCTGCCCACTTCAGAAAATTCCCATCGTTCCCAGCAGCTAAAGTTCACAAATGTCTAATTTATCTGTGAGTATCAGGAGCATTTATGTAATGATGCTTTTAAGATTTTCATCTTTCTTCCACATGATCTTAATCCGGAAAACTGTAAATTGTTTAGACTAAGAACTTCAACATAAGCTGCTTCCAACATAAAAGCTGAGATGCAGCAAGTAAGAATTCAGCATTTTTTATGTCTGGTCTTTCTATTCAGAGACATAAAACAACTTGAAAAAATTTTATTAAATAAAAGCAATGTAATCACTTCAGACGACATAACATAATAGACATCAAAGATACACACAAATAAGACACGGGTTGCTGTCGTGGAACGACATGAAAGCATGCACACTTGCATTTGGATTTTGCTTTCCATGCACAGGCTATATACAACAGATTTGCTTATTTGAGTCAGATGTGGCTTTTGGCAAACGACGGTTACATTTTAGGTGGCCCTTTTAAAAAAAAAATAAGAAAGCATTCGCCTTTTGTATGATGAGAGGGATTCAATTTAAATAAGGGTCAACTGTTATTTTTTCCTTGTAAAAAATATTCCTAGCCCCTTACAATTCCCGAAGCCTTAACTTTTATATAGATCTCTCACCTGTTCGCAGGGAGGGAGGTGAACAGACTGATTCAGGCTGCCTTTGCAAAATGCAACTGTATACCGACAGTCATGGATCTGAGCACGGGAATGAGTTCACGCTCTCCTTTAGAAGACTGTTCAACTTCAAGAGTTATGGGCTACTCATCACTCCTGGCCAGTCCCCTAGAAGAGTGAAGTTATGGACTAGTTCCTTTGAAACATCCCGGCATACCAGCCTACCCTCCTGGAATGTGTACTACCTCATTATCAAATTTCCAGGGGCAGAACCCTTGAGAATTGCATTCCAAGGCAATGAGGCTTAACCAAAATTCTGTCACAGCTGATGCTTTCCACAATGCCTAGAGATCAAAGCCAGGGGACATGGGCCAGGGCAGCAGGTGGATGTGTGCCTGGGTGCAAGGAACGGGAAGAAGCGCTGTGCCACCCCAGCAGGCTGCTGAGCCACAGAGCAACAGGTGTGGCTTCCAGGTGGGATCAAAGAGTCATTTGGATATGATTTTGAAAAAACAAGTTGGCCCATTTGTGAGAGTCACACTGCAGTGCCTCGAAGCCACGACTTAATTACCATTTACCAGGAATATTTTATTAGGGACGTGGGAGGCAAATGAGTGAGCTGCTAATTGCACCCTGTCTGGCTTGAACATTAGGCCAGCACCCTTTCTCATAGGATACCCCTTTGAGATAACTCATCTGGGTTGACTCCTTTTAAATGAACATTTCTTGTGGTGATTCTAACCCTTGCACATCAGAAAGAACGTGACAAAAACTGGGAGAAAAACGATTTGTTAAATTAGGCTTCATCCTACAGCATGTATATAAAGGAGAAAGGGTTATACAAGCAAACAATCGTGGATTGTTTTATGTTTCGGTGAAAGGAGAGAAGACACAAGAATGCCACAAAAGACCCCGGGGTTCAAAATATTTAGAAACTTTCTTTACTCTCCAAACAAAACCAGAATGGCAAAGGGAGGTACAGAAATTAGAAACAGCCTTACAGGAGAACTGGCTGACTTTGTGGTTCGGCAACTGGTATTTGGCACGCAGAGACAATTGCGATTTAATTCCCATATTCTTTTAGGTGTCTGAGACCCAGAAAGGGAGGGCTGCGTCCTGAGAGCAGAAAACATAATTTATCTGCCTCCCAGAGTTGAAAGGTTCCCAGATGGTGCCAAGAGCAGATTCCAGAAATCAGTGACGTTTCAGGAAGAAATCATTGTTTTGGTAAGGTGTTGCCTGCGTCCCGTCCTCAACCTAGTGCCAAACAGAAGTGAGGCAAATCAACAAGAGAAAAACTACTGAAGTGTTGGAATGCTTGATTCCAACATCTAGACAGCTCGTCTGTTATCAAGCCTTTTATATGGCATGGAACAGTAACAGCAAGGATGCAAAAGGCGTGGGCCCAAACCTAAGGATGTTCTTGGGGAAACTTTGCTGAGTAGCTTCTATGTGTCAGGCTCTCTGGTAGGTACCAGTGACACATGGAATACACTCTGAACCCCTGCCCGTGAGGGGCTCACACTGTAGAACAGCCCTTAGCAGAGAGCCCTTAGCCTGCTATCAAGTTAAATGATTGAAAAGGGTTGGGCGTGATGGCTCACGCCTGTAATCCCAGCACTTTGGAAGACCAAGGTGGGTGGATTATCTGAGGTCAGGAGTTCGAGACCAGCCTGGCTAGTGTGGTGAAACCCAATCTGTATTAAAAAATACAAAAATTAGCCAGGCATGGTGGTGGGAGTCTGTAATCCCAGCTACCCGGGAGGCTGAGACAGAAGAATCGCTTGAGTCCAAGAGACAGAAGGTTGCAGTGAGCCAAGACTGTGCCATTGCACTCCAGCCTGGCTGGCAGAGTGAGACTCTGTCTCAAAAATAAATATATAAATAAAATTGAAAAGATGCTGTAAAGGGGAACAAATAACAGTTGTGTTTTGAAAGAAAAGGGCATCAAGAAGGGAAAGGTTCACAATACCATTGACCAGAAGTAGAAAGATGCATGAGCGAAAGAAAAGCTCCCCCGGTAGGGAAATGGGCTGGATGACATTTGATGTTCCCTCTGCTTGGAATATCCCCCCAGATCTTGCACAGCGGCTTCTTGTCTCAAAGACTCGGGTCTCTGCTGAAATGGCCCTTCTCAGGGAGCCATCCCGGGTCACCCTGTTTAAATACCTGCCCACTCACATCCTTCTCTGATCTTCACCCTGCTTCATTTTCTGCATGGTGTTTGTCACTCTAGGAATCTTAGACTTCTGTAAAAATACCTATTTTTGTTCTTTGTTCATTGTCGCTCCTACTGAGTAGGTCCATGAGGAAAGACATTTGGCTTTTTTACCTCAGTATTTCCAACATCCAATAAATGTTGGAATAATTAAGAAAGAAATCAACCATATTCTATTAGTCTTGTTTTAGCAGACAAATAGTCTGCTTCAATCACAGAAAAATAGAGCAATATTACTTGGCAGCAATAGAAGGGTGCTTCGGTGCTAACATTCTGAGCAAGTATGATCTCTGTCTTACATACGCATCCCAAGCACCACACATGTTCTGAGATTTAACTCCAAACTGAAAACTCCAAAGTTCAGGAGACTGCCAGCCCCTTGATTTTTCCACCTACTTCCTCTATCACCAGACACCTTCACTGAGAAAATCACTGTCTGAACAGCTTTATTGTCAATATTTTATTTTTAAAACTGAATGTAATCTTAAAGAACTAAAAAGCTTCTCTTCGCACAGTCTTGAAAAGCTTATTGCATTCTAAGGTGATTTTACTGTGCGCTGGACATCACCTGAAGAATGGAAACCAGAAGATTCAAATTCAAGTTCTTCCTGGATTATTATCTTCGATCTAATGCTGAGTAAGTGTCTCTCTGTGTCAGTTTTCCTAGCTGCAAAATTAGGGTTATAATGACTTCCCTCCCCTATCTCAAAGAGATGTGAAAGGATTAAAAATGATCACCTTTTTAATTAGTTTAGAACACTCTGCAATGTTAAGGAAGGTGTGAAGTTCACACTGAATTGTATTCTTCTGAACTTCCCAGAATACTGTGATGAAAAGAACTTAGAAATGAAGCTGCTGAGAGAAAACGCAGCCAGAGAATTTTCTGTGTGATGGATGGGGCTGGGGAGAATCAATGGTAATAGTATACACATTGGACTTGGCAGGGATTTTCCTTCTAAAGAAGTTAAGTATTTTATAAATATTATCTCTTTCATCCCTTTAAACTTCCTGTGATGTGGCATTTATTACTCTCAGCTTCCAGATGGACAACTAACCACAGAGAAATGTATGATCTTTCCAAAGGCACATGAGTGTCTGTGAGCTCAGTAAAATGGGATTTGACTGATTGATTCACTCATTTGCTCACTCACTCATTCATTCTATAGGAAATGCTGAGAATCCATTTTGTGTCAGGCACTGCCCTCAGGACTTGGGGAGGAGACCTGAATGGATGAAACATGGCATAGGGCAAAGAGGCCAGCAGAGGCCTACACTGTAGGGGAGAGGACAAAAGTGCTCAAATAGAGGAGGGCACATCGCTGTGACAGACAATAAAAATATCACGCAGTCCTCAAACACGATGACAACGATGTGTTTAACTTTAGAGAGACACAATATGCCTCTATTGACATGGAACCATATACAGTCTATACCACACAGCACTATGTAACACACAGATTAAGAAAAGGGGAGAAGGGTCCTGGGTGTGTGCCCTTCTGGTAAATGCATATTTATGTGTGTATGCATCAGAAAATAAATAAAAAAGTGTGAAGCCATTAAAAAGATGTGTCTGTGTATATGATTATGGATAATTTTTACTTTCTTTTTTATTCCCATATATACTTTCTGAACATGTTTTCAGTAAACATATATGGAGTTTTTAATGGAAATAGATTACTTTGCTGATTATTAAATAATGTAAGTTTATTGACAAATATATCAAATGGGATAAAGCAGAAGTTATTAAAATGAAAAGTAAAAGTTTTCTCTTACTCTATCAGAAATAACCAGCATAATTTATGTGATTTATATAAACCCACAAGTTTTTATTCATATAGGTATGTATTTTTAAAATGTGATTATGTCACAAAATACTATACACATCTTTCCAGGTTAATAAGTGTGACTTTATTTCATCTTTTTAATGTTTTTAAGGAACAGACTAAACCACATTTAACCTAATTCTTATTATTGGATTTTATGTTGTTTCTTTCTTATTTTCATTTTTAAATTTAACTGGCAGGCTGGCATTTTCTACCCAGGCGCATACATTGTTCTGGAACTCATCAGATATACTTCCTTAAGATACAAATCCTAGAAGTAGGATTAATGAGTCAAAGAGCATTTAAACCTTATTGATATGCACTGTCAAACAGTCCTCTGAAAAGCTGTCCAGAAGACACATTGCTGCCAACTGCACAAAAAGGTGCCTGGCCACCACACCCTTTCTGTGTCCAGGATTATCATGCTTTTCATTTTTGCTCAGTTGTATGAAAAAAAGTCTGTTCAAATGTATATACACGTGCATCATTTGATCCGGGCATCCTTTCATAGGCTTACTTATTGATTTTTTGTGTTTCTTTCAGATCTATTTATCTACTCATTCATTTTACCCATTTACTTATGAAATTTCTTCTTAGTATTGATTTCCACAATATTTTTATATATTAAGAATAGGAAATATTTGCTAATCACAAACCTTGCAAATAATTCCTGGAAAAAGTGTTTAAAAAAGGAACAAAAGAAATCTTCAAAATTATCATAAATTGTAATTGTAAATGTACAACTATTACTCTCAGGCTTGGAACGCTATAACACATGTAACTGTAACATAAGTAAGCAGAAACACATGAAATGGGGATTCTTGCGAAACACATTGAAAATATAAATTATTTTTGGAGAGAAATGTTTAAGAACAAAAATATTATATCCAGTAGTTTAACCACACATCCAAGAGGTGTTCTAAAAGGAGGAAAAGGGCAGAGACATGAAAAAAAAAATTATAAATAGAAAATAATTATCTGAACCTAAGATCAGAGAAGAAGGAATCGCTAAACAAAATATTATGAAAGCAAGCATACAAGAAAACTAAAAAGTTTTTCTCCATAAATTAATCTATAAAATCCAATGTAAGTCTAATAATAATCACAATTTTAAAAACTTTTCATCACTTTCTTTTTACAAATTTTGGCAAAGTCTAAAATTTATCTGGAAGAATAACTTCTAATAAAGACCACTGAAAGGGGGGATTTATTTAACATCAAATAAAATATAAATGAATATAAATTAAAGTAATGTACTTTTATACAGGAATAAGAAATCAATGGAGCAGAATAGGTGAGAAACTGACCTACGTGCAAAGGACTGTATCACATGAAAATAGAAATATTTTAAAACAGATTGCCTGTAAGTGGTGTTGGATAATTTGTTACTTATTTGGAAAAATTAAATTGGATTTCTACTTCAAACCATACACAAAAACAAATGTCAAATGGATTAATGAGATGCAGAGTGAAAAATGGAATCCATGTATTAGTGAAAGATACAGGAGTGTTTTTCTTTAGAATCTCAACATATGGATGAGTTCCTGAGAAAATGCAAAATCCTGAAGCCATTTTTTAAAAAAGGTGGAAATGGAATGCACAGTTTGAGGTTGTTACTAATATTGGTAGCAGATTAAAGATAACAGTAATTATTAGCACTTCTCCTATCGGAAGGCAAATTCTATGACCCCTTCCTCCATCCCCCAAATCCTGGAAGGCTCTGTTACTACTTTGAAAACTAGAACACTTTAGAGTATGGTATAGCAGTTTGTGTGTCTAAGCCCTAAGAGAATGGTAGCTTCCACTTGCTTTAGCTTAGAACTGCTATTGGAAATAAGTTAATATTGTGTGCAAAACCAAAGCCACATAAAAAAGTCACTTGCAGATCCCTTGGCTAATGGCCATCAGGGAGCTCACAGCCAGCAGACACCATCAAAAGTCAGCCATGGGATTACGCCATCCCAACATCCAGCCCATTCAGACAACTCCAATCCCAGCTGCTGACTACAATGACCGCATTGAGAACTACCCATGTGAGTCCAGGCAATCCAGAAAATTGTGAAAAGTAATAACTTGTGGTTTGAAACAACTAAATTTTAGAGGATTTTTTTTTTAAAAAAAGGAAAAGATAAATGGAACACAATTTGGTACCGAGTATGAGATGCTGCAGTAACAAATTCTATGTCACATGGCATTGGCTTAAACCTAACGAACAGAAGATGGAGGAACCTGAGAAGACCGTTGACTCGGGATTAAATGAGAGTGAAAACATTTTATTGGAGGCTGGAGAACAAGCAGCCCCTATTACAAAAAGCAGAAAGTTTGATAACACTGTCACCAGTGGTAATATGAAAGATAGAAAATATATCTAACATACTGATGGTTTTGGTTAAGGACATTTCTAATAAGAACATTGAATGTACCAAACGCTTTTCTAAAATATTATTATGCATAAAAAATAGATAGCTGAGCTATTTTACTGTTCAATTTTCAAGAAAATTTTTAAGAAAGTAAATTGAAGGCAATATTTACTGGGATCAGAGATTCAACTATTTCTCATTCCCACTTGCTCCAGAGGAAAAAGGGCCCACAAAATAAGAAATAGCCAGGGCAATGTCAAACCCTGAGCGTGCTCGATAGAGCATAGCTTCAGGATAATGATTTTAAGAGTGTGGTGACACTAACTTTAACTGTAGAACATTGTGTTAAGAATGTTTTAAGTGTATACCTAGTAGGGCTTCAAAGAATCTTAAAATCATTATCTGTAGACCTTCTCTCTTAGCTGATAGGTACTATAAGAATCTTAAGTGCATGCCTCAAGGCTCTTTCAGCTAAACAAAAATGCTTCTGAGGATCTTAAGGGTGTTGTCTCACAGTGCCCGGACTCTTGGCTTAAACAAAAAGCCTCTATGGGTAAGCTGTGAATGTCTTTTGTTTAATAAATTATATTACAATCTGACAGACAAGGAATCTACAAAGTTTTTGAAAGAATTATATCAGCTTGGACTGAAGTGGTCATAGTACAAAAGGAATTGTTTTGCGTCCCCATCCACCCTCCCAAACTACCATGAACAGTAAGAAAGCAGAGGAAACATTCAGATGCTAACAGCTTACATTTTATGGAAAAAGAAAGATGACTAGAAGGAAGAAACTAGAAACCAAGACACAAAGCCAAGAACCATGAAAAACCCTTCCTAAGAAATAGAGAAACTCAAAGCATTGGCAGTGTGTGCCCAGCTGGGTTTCATAATTGCTATGGACCAACACTGCCATATGTCTTGCATTTCCCTTGTTTTTGAGTGATAATGTCCTTTGTGGTTTTTCTATGACTGTCCAACATTGTATGTCAAGTGTCTGCATATAGATAACTTGTCTCTTTGGTTCACAGGTCTTCAAATAGAGAAGACCCACCCTAGAGAAGGCTCATCTACACCTGGCCCTGATTTAGATTAAAAAAAAAAAAAAAAAACCCTAACCTTAGAACTTGAACTTGAAGCTGTAATGTACGGAACTTCAGGTGGAAGGTATGTTAGGAAGTAAGGGGATGTAAATTTTGCACAGGGAAAATTATAAATAATTCATGGTAAGAGAATGAATTGTGCTGAATTAAATAGGGTCAATTTTTT
Organism: Saguinus oedipus; assembly: GCA_031835075.1. Classification (NCBI taxonomy): domain Eukaryota; kingdom Metazoa; phylum Chordata; class Mammalia; order Primates; family Cebidae; genus Saguinus; species Saguinus oedipus. Next base: position 8,337,016 of record CM063169.1, on the reverse strand, counting down.
TTAACTTTCTTCCTGTTTACTCCATTAAATTTGGGTGGGTTCTCTGACTGCTTTGAACAACAGATTATAACAGAAGATACTGTGCCATTTTCTGTGCCCAGAATTTAGGAGCCTGATGATTTCTACAACCTGTTTCTTGGAAAAGTTGCTCTAAAAAACCTGCCACCACCATTCCGTAAGAGCCCAAATTACACAGAGGGGCCACTCCAGCTGACAGCCCTAGCAGAGCCCCAGCTGTGTGCAAAGGGAACATCCACAGCCACCAGGTGTGGGACCCCTCTTGGATTGTCAACCTAATGAAGCCTTCAGAAGACTATACCAGTGACCACTGGACTGTAGCTGCATGAAAGACACTGAGCTGGAGCGTTACACCTGTGCTCAGCAACCCTCAGGGCTGTACAAGACAATTCCTTCTTGACTTAAGCCTCTAAATTTGGGGGTAGTTTGTTATCTTACAATAGATCACTGATGAATACACACACACATATATACACATTTCCAAATATATATATTTTCACATATTTCAATCACATATATCTGTATATGAAACAGAAAGAATCAATATTCATAATATGTAGCTGACTGCCGCAAGTCCATTAAAAAACAAGAAGAAGAAGAAGAACTCAGGCCAGGTACAGAGGTTCACACCTGTAATCCCAGCACTTTGGGAGGTTGAGTTGGGTGGATCACCTGAGGTCAGGAGTTCAAGACCAGCCTGGCCAACATGGTGAAACCTATTTCTACTAAAAGTACAAAAATTAGCAGACATGGTGGCTCATGCCTGCAATCCAGCTACTCTGGAGGCTGGGCCAGGAGAATTGCTTTAACTTGGAAGGTGGAAGTTGCAGTGAGCCGAGATCGCACACTGCACTCCAGCCTGGGTGACAGAGTAGGACTTCATCTCAAAAAATAAAATAAAATAATACATAATACATACATAGAAAAAATAAAAAAGGAAAAAGAACTAAATACAAAAAAATGAACAAGGGATATGAAGAGACAACTCAAGGGAAAAAATAAAAATAAACAAACCTGTAAAAAGAAGCTCTCAGGCTACCGGGAAGTGCAAATTAAAACAAGACAACTGTTTTCTTCCATGTAATTGGCACAAATTAAGATAACTGATAAATCCCGTTTCAGAAGATGCTTGAAAAAAATCAATTCCATTATCAACTAATAGTGGCAGTATAGTTGGTATTTACCTTCATAGAGAGCAATTTGTGTGATTTTTAAATTTTAATTCCTATATTCTTTCATCTAGCAAATCTGCTTCTAAGACTCTTGCCAAAAGAAATTTTTGTGTATCCATAACACACATACACATATATATGTATACATTCAGATGAACCAAACTGTCCCTTATAGAATTTTTTTAATAGTTAAAATTGAAAACAACCTTGACTTAGTAATTAATGATGAAATGTCCATAGTATATAAAGATTTAGAGAACGAACTGGATAGACATTATTGACATGAGAAGATATCCATGACACATTTTTAAGTAAAAAAGACAGTTGTAGAACACGATGTATAAAGTGAGTCCATGTATTCTTCAAACTGTGTTTGCACTGATACACATCTATGTACATTTGCACATTTTATGAAAGAAAGTCTCGACTGATTTGCATCAAATAATGCCAGGACTGTGTATAGAGTAATGTTCAAAGATGAAGCGTACATGTACTTCCACTGCAACTTGGATGGCATCTTTTGTTTTCCTATTCATCACTTTCCTTGAGGGTTTGACTGTGTTGTATACTGAGTATAGTTGATTGGCTTCCTTTCTGGGTGCTTTCAGAGGGCTGAGGCTCTATATAGGATCTTTCTTTGTGTTATGTTCCTGCATTGGGCTTCACATCTTTTACAGTGAGCAGATAGTCTTGGATTATATCTGAGACTTCAAAATGCACCCACTTTCTCTCTCACACACACATTGACAACTGTCAGGGCACGAAGTGTCAACAGCACTCAAGCCTCGTGGTATTGAGCAGACTGGCAGCAGTTGAAAAGGAAAACAGAATTAAGGAGAGAATTTTGCAAGCAAGAGACAATTGAAGTTGTCTGAATGCTGAGCAGGAGGACTCACAGAGGGCAGGAAAGTGGTAAAGTTGCTGGAGACAATTCAAACGAGGAAGGAACAAAATCTGCAGCCCACGGAGCGATGCTGGCCATGGTGTAACAGTGGGACTGGCTTCAAAAGGAGGTGGGAAAAACCTTCCCAATGGAGTGGCCCAGCCAACAGAGGCCTGGCAGGTCCAGAAATCAGAAGCTCTGCTTTCTTCTGTTCATCTCATCCACCTTCTCCAGAACAAAACCAAGCACACTCAGTTAAACAATTATGTACTAGTTTGTATTTACAGGTAAAGTTTACCCCAAGTATAGCCATAACTAATTACAAAATACCTGATAACCTCCTCCCCTAGGTCCTCTACATCACCCCCAGATTGTAGATCGCTGAGATTTCCCTTTCCCCAGACTCCTTGCCTCCAACAGGCCCATGTGCTAAGCCATGACGCACACCCAAGAAGTAATTCCTGCATGTCAGAGCCACTGCAATACTCCACAAAGGAACTGCACATGGAAACTTTGATCTTCACAAGGTGTCCCCAGAAAGTGAGCTCTCATTCCTACTTCAGTTCTCCCACTTTCAGGTCTGAACACTGATGTCTGCCTTCACCCAGAGCATCCCATGGAAAATGGGGTCTGCTCTGTGAGCAAAGGCAGGCTGCATCCTCTCCTTCTGGATCAATCTTGTCACCAGTGACAGCTGAAAGCCTCTTGATTTCTTGATATTGGTAACCTATTTATTAAAACCATGGAGGCAGGACAATCTAATCCCATTTTGGGGAGAAAATGACATATTTATGCTATGATCAAATCTCTGACCTCAAGAAGTAATGAACTGCTCCTTGGTGTGAGGAACTCTGTCCTCTGCCCTATGCAGCCCGTAGCCTCGTGACAAAGCCACACCAGCTTTGACTGCTTGCTCGTTTGCTAGCCGGGACAATGGCACCGACTTCTATTACACTGTATTTAGCCTGGGTCTGTGTCCAATGTCTTCTGGGGGTGGTTTGCCAGTTCCTCTCATCATGTAATTACCACAAAGCCCTCATGCACTGTGACAAATGTGATTTCTCCCTGGCTACCACATGGCCTGTTCAGGCAATGGCTATTTTAAGGCAGAGGTTCTAGTCCCTAGTTTTATTCCCACAGCTGTCTTCTATTTTAATGCTCCATTTGGCTCTAAAAACCAAACCATGCCCATAGAATTCCCACAAGGTTTTAGTAGAAAGGCAAACTTACTCCCACTCCAGAATTAATGAACCCCTCTTGCTGTCAACTGTAGTTTAATGGCTTTCACCATTCTGTGTATTTTCACACCCAGAACAGAAAGTCATACAAAGGTAACTTAATTCAGGAGTGACCTTTGGGTTCCTTGCTTGGCAGTGTTGTAAATCTTGTATGTGGCAGCTTTATTCCTTTATCTGTGATTTCTGTAGGAGACTTTGCCTTACATGTGGCACAGACTTAAATTTGTTGCAAAATGCTATCTCTGTCTAAACTGGCTGATAATCACTGCAGTCTATCAACCCTGGTGATAATTTATCCCTATTTATTTCCCAAATGTAATATTTTACTAGACTATCTTTCAAAAATATTGTGTCATCATGGCAAATAATATTTCAAGCAACAGAAAAAAAATAACTTCTGTTCTCTTCATTGCAGCATCTTCTTTTGTTACTTTTCTGCTGAGACTCAAACATTACCAAATTTAGGGCTTTTCTGTACTTTTGAATTTTTCTTCCTATCATCTTAAGTAATTTATCATCACCTTTACTCCCCATCTTTAAATTAAATGCAAATGCACCATATGAGTTTGAGGTGAAGAAAAAGATCTCCAATGTAGACCTGGTTAATTTCTATAAGCTTTGCAATTAGACAAAAATTAATATTAAATAATGAGTTCTAGGTCTATCCCAATTTCATTCCCTCTCTCCACATGCCTTATTTATACTTACTGTTTGTTGAGCAGCAGGTAAACAGTGACGCATAAAAGTGAGCAAAGCATTTTCTCCATTGTTAAAGACGATCACATCTCACAGAAGAGAGAACCAAGTTTTAAACGAATTACAGTATGTTGATATAATAGTGATCAGAACAATGCATCAAGTGTTTTGAGAGCAAATCAGAGAGACAAGCAGACTATGCAGCAAGTTGTTGCTCTGCCTCCAGTCTCCATTCGCTCTTTCTGGAGAACACATCCCTTTCTGCTTGGAGAGCTGCTCCACCACCCCTGGGAGGTTCACCTCCACCTCCTGCTTTCCCTCCAGAAGAGGTGGGCATGTGACCCAGGAAAGACAAATCACAATGCTCTATCCTTCTGGCTGCAGCAATGGGTCCAAGCTAAGCACATGACCTAAGGTCTGCCAATCACAATGTCCCATCCTCCCAGCCACTGTGATTGGTCCAGGATGAGCACATGACCTGAGTTGGGCCAATCACAAGGTCTCATCTTTCTGACCAATATGATTGGTCCAGAATGAGCACATGATCCAAGCTGGTCAATAAATATTCCTTGAGAATTTTTTCCACAGATGCTGAGAGAGAAAAAGTCCTGTGTTGACAAACAAATGTAGATTTTGCTTAGGTTTATTACAACCAGGGTTTTGTTCACTCACAACTGAATTAGTTGCCTAGCGGAGAAGGTGCTCTAAAAAGGGAGCAACACTGATGGCAAGAAGGTAACAGTGATGGCACAGCAGCTATGAACAAGAGCCATTGGGGTCCCACCAGCAAGCGACCTTGCCACCCTGTTTCTTCCATGTTTTGAGGCTGCCCTTTAACACTGTCACTTGCTCTGTAGTCTGCCACAGCACAGACTGCAAGTATGTGGTAGCCAAAATGGTAATGTACAAAAAAAGTAGATTGTCAATGCAATGGATTATTCTGACCATTCTGGACAATACTGGAATACCAGATAGAATTGCTTTTCGTAAGCTTCTGAAATAAATAAAGATGCCTATGATTAGTTTTTTATCCAATTCATAAGAAATAATACTGTATTAAATTATAGTAGACAAAATGAAAATTTTAATAAGGGCTAAAACTAGACAAGGTAAAATTTTAATCTCCAAAATTTCACCCACAATGAAACAGGCTTGGTAGAAGTGACAGGTATAATATAAATCTTAAAATTGAATAAAAATGTTAATACTGTAAAATAATGCATTCAGTATTGATATGGTTTGGCTGTGTCCCCACCTAAATCTCATCTTGAATTGTAGCTCTCATAATTCCCATGTGCTGTGAGAGGGACCCAGTGGGAGATAATTGAATCATGGGGGCAGACTCCCCAATACTCTTCTCCTGGTAGTGAATGAGTCTCATGAGATCTGATGGTTTTAAAGGGGAAACCCCTTTTACTTGGTTCTCATTTTGTCTCTTGTCTGCCCCCATGTAAGACATGCTTTTTGCTTTCCACCATGACTGTGAGGCCTCCCCAGCCACATGGAATTGTGAGTCCATTAAACTTCTTTTTCTTTACAAATTACCCATTCTTGGGTGTGTCTGTTATCAGCAGTGTGAAAATGGACTAATACAAGTATTATGACAGAAAGATGATTAAATAATAAAATTAAAGTTTAAAATTAACACAAAAATATTTTTTCTGGTGACATTATTTCAATACAATTTCAAAATGCTAAATATACTGTATACAATTCAATTGTGCTACATAAACATTTAGACAAGCAATAATTCGGTTTACTGCGTTGGGCAGAGAAAACATTCCCTCAATAGAAATCATCCTGAGGTTAACTCAGTAGGATTAGAACATATTGATTCCACATGTACATCAATTTGGTTGAAGTGCATATTTCAAAGGAAGAAGTTTCAAAAAATGAAGATGTAGGAGGGTACAGATTATGAAGGATGAAGCATGCCATGCTAAAGGCTTTGTAGTTTATCCTGAGGACTATCGGGAATCTATGAATCACTTTAAGAATGGGAGGAACTGGATCAAGTCAGATCCCTTCCTAGCTCTGTGGAGGAATGAGGTCAGAGGCCAGAAGATTAAGGAGAATCTGACCCGATACTACAGGAGCAGCATGATGAGTGTCCCAATTTAAGAGAGGTCTAGGGAATGAAGGGAAGGCGAGAGGTACTAGAGATACTAAGTGACTGACAGTACTCTGTGACTAACTGGAGATGGGGAAGGGGGAAAATGAAAAGACACTCTCAGGATCCTAGTTTGTGCATTTGGACACCTTCAGGCAAGAAAGAAAATAGAAGAGTGAAGGCTCTGGTGAGGAAGGTGATGGGTTCTTTGGATGACTGAGTCTGAAGTGAGTGAAGATGTACATTAATCAGCTTGAATCCATTGTTAAGGAAAGGGATGTGAGCTGGAGAGAGGTGGCCTGGCACATCAGTGCGTGGTTGATAGAAGAAGTCATTCGAGAAAATTAGTTCACCTAGAAAGACTAGCAATGAAGGAAACAGAATTAAGTGAGGAAACCTGAGTTTTGTTTGTTTTCTTCTTAGGTTAATGGCATGGAGAGCTCTGTATGCTTTACCTATATTAATTTGCTTAACTTTCATAACAATCATTTGAGGTGAATACATCTTTATCACCTTTTTTTATAGTTAAAGAAATTGAGGGCCAAACAAGTGAAGTATTCTGTCCAAGGTGACACGTATAGTGAGTGCCATGGTTGGCAATCAAACTCACGTGATCTGGACTCAGAGGCTGAGTTCTAACCACAAGGCTGTACTACCCCCTATATGTGTTGAACACCACACATAAGTAAGGGAGGGGCAAAAGAGAATCCAAGAGAGAAAATCGGAATAAAACAGAGAAGAGAGAGGGAAGGCAGAGGGTGTGGTATCACAAAAGAAAAGAAAGGATGAATTTTAAGGAGGATGTGGCCAAGAATGCTACATGACAGAGGAGGCCATGAGTGTTAACGGCTAAAAAGTGGCCCCTGAGCCACAATAGGTGGGTTCTGCCTGCCTTTCCTGGCAAAGTTGAAGGCAAAAGCCACAAGAAAGTAGACAGAGTGGAAAAAGGGAAGTGAAGAAATGATGATGAGCATAGAAAACTGTCCTTTCCTACACAGCCAAGTTTCTTTAACAAGATGGCAATAGTCGAAGGCTCATTCACATGTAACAGGAGACAGGGATACAAAGAAACTTAAACAGGACAGCTCAGGGGATGGGGAAGCAGGTGAAAAGAGCCTCAATCAAGTAAATTTAGTTTCCGCTTGAAATTAGGGATGAGGCTATTTGCCAAAAACAAGGTGGATGAAGACCTAGGAGTTAAAAGAGCATGCCAAAGCATGGAAATCATCATTGTGGGGTGTAAGACAGAAAAACTGACTGGAGGTGTTTTATTTAAGGTGATGTCATTACTGATGCTGGAAGGGCAGCTGTAGGTCATGGTGTGCTCAGAGCAGTTCCAATTTATGGGTGTGTTGGTATCACTGTTTCTCTTTCAAAGGGCTCCTATTTGGAGAAATTGTTAACCCTTGTATTAGGAGACGTCTTATGAGAGGAACTTAGAGCGGGAGGAAACACAGGTTTTCAAGACTGAAGTTCATTGTGTACAGTGTGGGCTCAGTGAGAACCCATGGGGGATATCATACCAATCTCAGTATCAAACTATTAATTATTTAAATATAAAATGTACTGTGTATCTGTAACTAATAGGACAACCCTTTAGCCATCCATTTCTAATAAATTTAGAGCAAAATTTATGGCACATCCCAAGTCAATAATATAGGAGTCTATAACATATTTTGTGTTCTGACATTATTTTTGTGTCTAGAGGTATTTTACTTTTAAACTATTTCATTTTGTTGCCTGTCATTTTAATTTTTAACTTTATTGTATTAAATACTGATACAGTTTGGATATTTGTCTCCACCTAAATCTCATGTTGAAATGTAATCCCCAGTGTTGAAAGTGGGGCTTCATGGGAGGTATTTGGAACGTGGGGACGAATCTCTGGTGAATGGCTTGGGCCATCTCCTTGGCAATAAGTGAGCTCTCACTCTGAGTTCTCATGAGATCTGGTAATTTAAGTGTGTGGCACCTCCTCCCCTCCTTCCCAGTTCTGTCTCTCACCTGCTCCTGCTTTCATCATGTGCTATGCCTGCTCCCCCTTTGCCTTCCACCATGATTATAAGCTACCCGAGGCCTCCCTGGAAACTGAGCAGATGCCAACACCATGCTCCTGATAAAGGCTGCAGAACTGTGAGCCAATTAAACCACTTTTCTTGATAAGTTATCCAGTCTCAGGTATTTCTTTATAGCAATGCAAGAATAACCTGATACAAGTACACATAGATTTTTTAAATACCTTAAATCTTTTCTGAAATAAGAGGTCCCTTTCAGTTTTCCATCATTTACTCTTATTTTTTAAAATAAGTAGGACTGTTATAAAATGTAAAGCCATAAAGAATCAGATAATTGTTTTATACAAGTTTCAGAAGAGCTTTATAATTTATCAAGAAAAATCAACCAGGAAACTGAAATATGAACTTTATGATTAGGTAACATGATGGGGACAGAAATCCTAACATGATTTAAATACCCATTTGCTGAGCTGAAATGATGAGATGTAGTAGGTACTATCAGTTTTCTATAAGCCTCACTTTGCTCTTTTTTCTATAGTTTAATAAAATCCAACGTGTGGGGGAAGTGTGCTCCACTGTACCCTCAAAGCGTGAAGGAAAAGTGACATAAGCCAATTATGGCAATTCTTTTTTCCTACCCAGTTAAACGCTTTGGGGTCAGGCATGTGGTCCCATTTTGACCAATTCATCATTTGAGCATCTTCCTAAAAAAATATTATTTCCTAAAAACTGCTCAATATTATTAATAATCAAGGAAATACTAATCAAAACTACAATGAGATACCACCTTACTCCTGCAAGTATGGCCATAATCAAAAAATCAAAAATAATAGATGTTAGAGTGGATGTGGTGAACAAGGAAAACTCCTACACTGCTGGTTGGAGTGTAAAGCGGCACAAATCACTATGGAAAACTGTGGAGATTCCTTAAAGAACTAAAAGTAGATCTACCAATTGATCCAGCAATCCCACTACTGGGTATCTACCTAAAGGAAAAGGAGTCATTAAACGAAAAAGATATTTGCACATGCATGTTTATAGCAATACAATTCACAAGTCCAAAACAATGGAACCAGCCCAAATGCCCATCAGTCAATCAACAAGTGGATAAAGAAATTGTGGTAAATATACATCATGGAATACTACTCAGCAATAAAAAGGAATTAAATAATGACATCCACAGTAACCTGAAAACAGAGACCATTACTCTAAGTGAAGTAACTCAGGAATGGAAAAACAAACATCGTATGTTTTCACTGTTAACTGGGAGCTAAGCTATGAGGATGCAAAGACAAGAATGATACAATGGACTTTGAGGACTCAGGGGAAAAGGCAGGAGGAGGATGAGAGATAAAAGACTACATGTTAGGTACAGTGTACACTGCTCTGGTGACTGGTGCACCAAAATCCCAGAAATCACCACTAAAGAACTTATTCATTTAACCAAACACCATCTGTTTCCCCCCCAAAAAAACTATTGAAATAAATAATAATAATAATAATAATAATAAAAGAAAAATATTCTTTTGTAATAAAAAGAGACTCAAGGGGTGAGAAAATTACCATCCCATCCCAGAAACGTTCCTTCCTCTACATCCCAATGATTTTCAGACTTTCGGTATGGTTATCAGAGTTCATGATGTTTGCAGCCACTGCCATTTTAAAACCAGCAAGAGAAGACTGAAAGAGAAGTCAGAAACCTGAAGCCATCCAACTGAAGATGAGTAGCTGGCCTTCTCTTTACGTGAAGAAAAGTTAGCTGTCTTTGTCTACATTTCAGTAAATCAAGTATTACTACTTATAGTTAAAAGCATTTTAACAAATGTACAAACCTTCTAGATATAAAAATAATACTCCCCCCTCAGGAGTCAGCTCTGGTTTCTAGAGGATCTGTCACACAGCTGGTCACCTTAGTGAGAACAGTGAAGAAATGAGGTTCCATCTCCTATACTGAAGTTTCTTCACTTCCTCCACTACTGTTCTAAAGAGAAAAAATGCTTTTAGTAAACTCAACACAATACATTCTTAAAAGTATTATTTTATGTAAATTCATATGTAGATGAATTACAACAAGATGAAATCCTTGGTCATAGGTTAGTGGCTGCATTTAATTTTCTTTTTGCCATTGTACATTTATAATTTATCGAATATTCAGCACATGCTACTTTCATAATCAGAAAATGACACATATTACTTATAAAATGAAAGTATAGCTTCTGCATTATCATTTTAACACCAATCAAAAACCAAAAACAAGGTGGCACCAGTCAACCAGACTTAAATGAAAGGGTGTTTTCCTGGCTTCTGGTTAAGATAGGAATGCAAGATACAATAAAGGTGACAGGTATATATTTACACAGCACAGTCCCAACAACAATCATAGCTTTAAAGCAATACCTCTCACTCTTCTTCTCTGTTTTAATGTTTAATTTTTGTCTGCAGTTGTCTTCCTTTTTCCGTCTGTCTTATTCTCATTAGTCAAGGCACAAAAGGCAACACAACTCTTGGCTGGAGCCTATTATTATATATACACTGAAAGAAGGTTATTTTGTCATGGTATTAGAAAATTGCATATTCCTTAAACACCTAGCAAGTTGTTTCATGTGAAAATCTTATCTTGCTGCCAATATAAGTCATATTTCAATTTATTTATTCATGTTCAGTCTTCTAAAATATATAGAGTAAGAGGTAGTCTATTTTTAATCTACTAGGTTGATAATGAAATCACAATATGACTTTAATGACCATTTGAAGGCTCATTAGGTGGTATTGTCTGAGGAATTTGTTGTGACTATAATTTTAGAAGCAGAATATGTGGTTCAAACAAGACCTAAGGACCCTTCAGAATTCATTGCCCTTTCAGTAGCATTTTTTAAAAGCAGTAGCTTTCAGTATTTTTCATACAATGTTTTTGGAAATGGTCTTTCCATAAAATCTCTGTTTCAAAAATAGAATTCTTCAATGAATATATAGGTAATCAATAAAATATCACATTATTAATTCACCTTACAGGTACTTTGATGATTTTAACATTATAATATCCAACTAGTGAATAAAGGGAGGTAGCCTTTCATTTAAAGCTCGAGCTTTATAATTACTTCAGATGTTATTGCTGATGTTTAAAAAGCTTTTGAGTGGAATTTAAAAGAATGAGTTTTTTTCTTACAATGTGTACCCAGGCTTTCAATTAATAAGACAATTAGAATTAAAAAATTGCTCTAGGACAAATATCATGGTATCCAGGATTAAATTTTAGATTATGGGAAGCTATTTCTCGTTAAATTGGTTCATTTTTGCAAGATTCTTCTTTGGAAATATTTTAAGGCAAAGAAAAATATGCATCCATTGGGAAGCTATTTCTCGTTAAATTGGTTCATTTTTGCAAGATTCTTCTTTGGGAATATTTTAAGGCAAAGAAAAAGATCCAGTTTAAAATACTTAAAAAAAAGAAAAACATAATCAAAGTTTGTTGTTATATTCATTAATTAATGAATAACAAAATATAATGTACATAAAACACTCATCAGTAAATCCATTTAATTCTCTTGGTTAAAAGAGGCTTTGATCGTGCCACCATTGTCACAAACTACTGCAGCCCAGGCCACTGAGGCAATCACAGGTATTGCAGACAAAGGTTACAACTGAACGGTCTTCATGGAGACCATGCTACTGAGTCCACCCAGAACAAAAGCCAACATACCATTACCAATCAACACCCTATTCCCAATCAATATCCAACCAGCACACCATTTCCAATCAACACCCATTCCCATCTACATAAAAAAGCCTCTTCCTACAAAAGCTACTCCATAAAATAAGAAAAAGTGACTGTTCCACTAGATGTACAGATATCAATGCAGGGACATAAGAAACATGAAAAAACAAGAATAACTAGATTAACAAATGTCAACACTCCTTACTAGATATGTCTTAAAAAGACATGCAAATGATTAACAGGTATAGGAAAAATTCTCAATAGCACTAATCAAAAGGGAAATGCAAATTGAAATAGCAAAGAGATACCACCTCGCTAGTTACATGGCTGTTACCAAAAAGATAAAAGAAAACAAGTGTTGATGGGGATGTAAAGGAAAGGGAATACTTACATACTGTTGGTGGGAATGTAAATTAGTACAGTCACTAGGGAACACAGTATGAAGTCTACTGATCAAATGAAAAAGAAAGCTACCAAATAATTCTGTAATCTCACCACAAGGTGGATGTCTGAAGGAATGAAATCAGTATGTTGAAGACATATCTGCATTCCCATGTTTACTGCAGCACTATTTACAGTAGCCGAGATACGGAATCAATCCAATATTCCAAAAACTGATGAATGAATTTTAAAATGTGGCATATACACATAATGGAATACTATCCAGCCATAAAAAATAACGAAATCTTGCCATTCATGGCAATATGAATGAACCTAGAGGACATTATGTAATGTGAAATAAGTCAGGCGCAGAATGATAAATAGTACATATTGTCACTCTATGTGGGAGTTAAGGGGGAATAAAGCTCATAGAAGTCAAGAGAGAATTGTGGTTACTAGAGACTGGGAAGGATAGGAGCGAGGGAAGGAGAAAACGAAGACAACAGATACAAGATTACAGCTGGATAAGAGGAATAAGTTACGGTGTTCTAAAGCACTGTCAGATTAATACAGCTAATGATAATTTATTATACATGTTCAAAACCTAGGAGAGAGAATTTTAAATGTTCCCAACACAAAGAAATAGAAATGGTTGAAGTGATGGCTATTGTAATTACCCTAATTTAAACATTGCATTTGTATACGTGTATACAAATATCATCAAAGTATCACTCTGTATCACATAAACATGTACAATTATTACATATCAGTTAAAAAGAAAAAGATACAAATAATTAAAAATAAAGATGCTTTGGAATACATTTACTTAATATGTCTTAGTCCTCTTACATTTTAACATTCATCTTTGTTGGCAATTTCTCCCATTGTAGTTGTTCATTATGACTTTGCAGGGCTTGAAAAGACAATTTGAAACTCAGCTCTGATTTATCTTCAATGGCCCCAATAAAAACACATGCCCATATAATGTTTCTTTCCTGTATTTATTTGTTTGAGATGGAGTCTTGCTCCATCACCCAGGCTGGAGTGCAGCGGCACAATCTTGACCCATTGCAATCCACCTCCTGGGCTCGTGATCCCCGTACCTGAGACTACAGGGAGTGCCACCATGCTCAGCTGATTTTTGTACTTTTAGTATAGACGAGGTTTCACTATATTGGCCAGGCTGGTCTCTAACTCCTGACCTCAAGTGATCTGCCCACCTCGGCTTCCCAAAGCGCTGAGATAACAGGTGTGAGCCACCGTGCCCAGCCCCATATAATGTTAACAATTGATTTAAAAACAATAATACCCAAACTAGTCACTGAGTTTCAGTTATCTCTTATTAGAAAAGGTTTCTTTCAATTAGCCTAAAGCACAAGAAAGTTTATGTTTGGTTTACTATGTAATTCTGTCCACAGAACCCAAATTAAGAACAAGTGTTAGAAATCTGGGAATGAAACAGGACTGCCGAGAAAAGTGCGAAATGCAAGTTAAACTACCTTCTGGGCCATCGTATCCTTCCAAATAGCACAGCTACTGATGAATCCCAGATCTAACTGTAGGTATTAAATTCTCCTGTAATTATACAGTGTTGCTTCATATTCTGAGGATAGAAACAATCTTGTGAAACATGAAAATTACTGTAACAGAATGCAATAATACTTAATACCTATGTTTAGAAGGGTGCGTTTTAGAAATTTTGATAATAATGCAATCTGTTCAAAGCTGTTAAAGTATGGATAATTTCACTCAATCTTCCAGTAGGTTTCTACTTTGAATAAGTAAATAGTGGGTAATGGTTTGTGTCAAAGTCCTTGCAACACTCCATTAACCATAGAGCATGACAATCTGATCAGATGTCTCTTTTATAGTCAGAAGCTGACTTGTGACTTTGTGAGTTACTCGGTTACATCAGGTCACATCAAAAGCCTGGTCTTTTCATTTTCCCCAAATTCCTGATGGTTTTACATCTGACACATATTAAATCTTAGCCTTCTGACCTTACTCTTCAGCCTGTATTTGATATAGTCTAAATGCTATTGAACTAATACTAAGTAATTACTTAAGAAGCTAAATGAATAAGCAAATAAAACAAACATTAAAATTTCCAAATTTTATATTATTATTTATCAATGTCTAACCATAAGTCATTCTTAAGCCTAGACCTATAATCAAATCATGAAAACCTTGAACCAGTTGTTCAATTCTAGGAGGTGACTTAATTCAATGTTTGATGTGAGTATTTGACTATATAACCTGTTCTGAGTCTCATGCAATGTAACTGACACTAGATAGTCCAAATTAGTCAAACCAATTTAAATACTGCAGCGAACAATTCAATATCCACTTATTTTGGAAATTCATTGCTGATATAACATTTGGGTAACATTTTCAGCTTTTAATTACAATTATGATACAATGATTATACCACTGGCTTTTACCAGTTATTAGAATTATATGTTCAAATGCTTGGTAATTCCTGAATGTGTAATGATGACTATCAAGCTTTACTGAATTTCCTCAAATTTTAGACATTTATTTTATATTCACACTTTAGTACGTATTACTTTAACGACTACTATCCTCAAGACTTCAAGACAACTATAGCTGATTTTCTTCACAAGTCTAGGAGTCAGAGGTGTGTTAATACAGTGCTCTTTCACACGTCAAACTGTGATTCAAATGCCAAGTGTACCTTGAGGCTTTTCAAGAAAACAAAGCCCTCAATGGCATTTCTTACCATTCACACCAATCAGCAAAGAATCAGAGACTGCTAGAACTGGCAAGAATCTTAATGATTCTCTCCATCTAAAAGCATCATTGGAAACTTGCTACTCTTAGTTTCTGGCCTCTCTTTGAATACTTGATTACTACCATAACATGTTTATAATCCCAACACTGCTGATATCAAACGGGTGAGGATTTGCCACACAAATAACCAATTCCCTAACTCTCCAGACACCAACCGAGTATTCGAAAATTTAATTCAGTTCAAATACAAACTATCTGGAATTAGCACAGATCCCACAAGTTAAGGGGTCAGTCCCACCCAGTTTCAGATGTCAGGAGGAAGTCGGGGCTTCCTATACTTCTGAGGGACGGGTGGTGATGCCGGGGTTCCCACGACTCCCTCCTCAGGTTTAATAATTTGCTATTAACAGCTCACAGAACACAGGAAATCACTTTTATTTATATTTACCAGTTTATTGTGAAAAATCCAACTCAGGATCCGCCAAGAAAGAGGCGCATGGAAAGTATGTGGGGAAGTGGTGTGGAGCTTCCATGCTCTCTTTGGAACACTTCCCGCCCTGCACCTCCGTGTTCACCAAACCAGAAGCTCTCCACACCCTGTCATTTTGGGGGTTTTCTAGAGATTCCACTAAGTAGAAAAGATTGATTGAATCATTGGCCATTGGTGATTGGACTCAACTGCCAGCCCCTCTGTCCTCTCCAGAGGTCCAGGGATGGGGTGGAGAGTTTTAACCCTCTACTCGCCAGGCTGGTTCTTTTAACAACCAGTTCCCATCTCGCAGCTATCTAGGGGCCCCCAGCCACCAGTCATCTCTTCACAGAAAGACACTTAACTGGGAATTAAGACCAAACATTACGGTAAAAGATGCTCCTCTCACCCCTATCATGCAGAAATTGTTAGGGTTCTAGGAGCTCTATGACAGGAACCGAAGATGAGGACCAAATATATACTTCCAGTTATTTCATTATATCGTCGTTACTTTGATAGGAAGCCAACTTAGCATGAATTGTCTTCTTTACATTGTAATATGTTTTCCTAGGTCTTTAACATTAATATTTCCACCTGTTCTGCAAGGCAACCTTTCAAATATTTCGTAAACCATAGTTCTCCCTTTCTAATAAAATTTCTCTAGTTCTCCTTGTCCTTGTACATCTGGTGTCAATTCCCAGATCTCCTGCCATACCTGTTGCTCTCGTCTGAAGTTTTTCTCATCGAAGTTTGATTGTTCCTAACTTTTTTATTGATGTATAATGTACATACAATAAAGCACAAAAATCTGAAGTGTAGCACTCAGTAAATATATATACATCGTTAAGATTTTTTAAAACTTTTACCACATTCAGTATTCTATAGGTAGAAACGATTGTAATAGAGTTAGCCATTTCTCTATTGATGGAAAGAAAGGTTGTATCTTCTGTCTTGTCTTTTCCCTTCCTCCCTCCAGTCTTCCCTCCCTCCCTCTCTCCCTCCCTGTTTTCCTTCCTTCCTTCTTCCCTTCCTTCCTTCTTTCTTTTCTTTGTTAGAAACCAGTATTTTTAAACTTATTTTCTTCTTATAATACATGCTCGTTGTGAAAATTTCAATGTTTTACAAATGTATGTTCAGAAAGAGAAAGTTTCTCATAAGCACTCTCTCCTGAGATCCTCTGAAAACATCAGGGGAAATAGTATATATTATTATCTCTCTAGATATTAATGAATCTTCTGAATGCTTCTAATTAGTTATTATCAATCAAAACATCTCATGGTAATTTACAGAATCATATAAGCCCTAATGTAGTCTATATAATGGATGGAATTCAGGAAACCCATGAAATGTTATGGGAAAATATAAAATTATACCTTTCTTTTTACTTCTTTCAATGATGAATCTAAACAATGAGCTAAA
This sequence comes from Saguinus oedipus, assembly GCA_031835075.1. Taxonomy (NCBI): domain Eukaryota; kingdom Metazoa; phylum Chordata; class Mammalia; order Primates; family Cebidae; genus Saguinus; species Saguinus oedipus. The sequence continues at coordinate 8,320,149 of CM063169.1, read as the reverse complement.
GTTGTAGCAGCACTACCTGGTACTTGTAATCATTGAAATTATCTATATTTCCGTGTCAGACATCTCTAGATATTCACTGTGCTCATCAAATAGACCCACTATTCGATGTTGCTATTTAGTGTATGTACAATGAAGCATATAAACTGCATCAAAAATGTGCCTGTTAAAATTATTTTTATAATTATTTTAAAACAGGACCTTTTTTTGAAATGCTAAGTATTTTATTTTACAAATTTATTAACATTATTTTGAAAAGAGTCTGCCAAAAGGGATGCATGGAAGAAAAATCGGTCAGAAACTCCTGTCTTGGACTCTCTAGTGACATAATATCTCTTAAGTCTGTACATTCTCCATCAGCTTTTATGCTTTCATACATATGCCCTTAAATTGAACTGAAATCAGCCTTTTCGTAAATTCATTAGGGATGTTTTCAATTATTCCTTATTTCCTACAGAATCATCTATTATTCCTGCAGAATTATTTATATATTATCTCACTTACAGCAAATATGAGCTACCCCCTTGATCAAACCTCCTTGCTTCCCCAAATTACCATGCATCTTTGTGCCTCTTTGTTCAAAATGTATTTTCTCCAAGATGCCATTGTTCTGGCAAATATTCAGCTACAGAGATGGGAAGCCAGTTTTTGTTATCTTGTAATTATGCCATTGTTTTTGTAACTTGACTAAATTGTAGCCAGTAATTCCAGACTAACAATATAGTTTTGAATTTTCCTCCTGTCCTCTCGCACAAAAATTATCACTTCTGCTTAAACAATATAGGTGTTTTGTTTTTAGTTTTTTTTTTTTTTGGAGACGGACTCTTGCTCTGTTGCCAGGCAGCAGTGCAGTGGCATGATCTTGGCTCACTGCAACCTCCGTCTCCCAGGTTCAAGAGATTCTCCTGCCTCAGCCTTCCAAGTAGCTGAGACTGCAGGCACACAACCACACCCAGCTAATTTTTGTATTTTTAGTAGAGACAGGGTTTCACCACATTGGCCAGGATAGTCTCAAACTCTTGACCTTGTGATCCACCACCTCATTCTTCAAAGTGTACAGGCATGTTTTATACAGAAGAAGCACTCCTACCTAATATGATTGGCACCTGCACTTGATGAGTTAATTGAAAAAGTTAATTTAAAAAGAGTAGGATGAACTGGGCATGGTGGCGCCTGCCTGTAATCCCAGCTACTTGGGAGGCTGAGGCAGGAGAATTGCCTGAACCCAGGAGGCGGAGGTTGCGGTGAGCCGAGATCGCGCCATTGCACTCCAGCCTGGGTAACAAGAGCGAAACTCCGTCTCAAAAAAAAAAAAAAAAGAAAAAGAGTAAGATGAAAACAACATGTACTTATTCTAAACACTGTACTAAAAACATGCAAATGCATATTCATTTGCCTGTCAATATGTAGGGCTAAGACTCCTTCTCTGAATGTTAAACCCCTGGGTGGAATCCAATATCACCTTTCTCATTCAGAACTCCCTTTAACACACCACCTATGATTTAGAGGTTTCTATTTCTTTAAAGTTTAGTGAGATTGCCAAGATAGTTGTGAAGACATCTAAATGCAGAATCTTTCTAGGCTTTTATGAGTTTCCGTCTTCATTTAACTTTCCTACAATTAATTGGCAAGAATTGTTTTTAGTAACAAGTTTTTACTGAATTGTTGTGACACATTCAACTTTGCATAGCAACAATGCTCTTTCTTTCTGCACTTTTCATCATTTTCATGTCCTACTTAATTATGTTGTTTAATTACAAATCAAGTATAACTAGCTTTACCAAATGTAAAGGATACCAAAAAACTGATTCTTGGTAAGGAGGTACTAACTGAACTGGTAAGACTGAGTACAAGGAGCAACCAGGGCGAGACTCACTATTGTTAGGTAGAAACTGGTACACCAAAAATATCTGTCAGTGGGTTTTGCAGAGAAAAATGAATCTGGCAAGAAAATTATGTGGTGTTCTCTTAGGAGAGCCACCACCACAAAAATAGTATGTATCTAGTTAGTGTCACTTTTATTCACTTTTGCATTCCTAGATTGCCTCCAACCGAGTCTTCTATATAATTTCTATGAAAACATTCTTGGAAAAATCAGTGGTTTATTATTCAAAGGCTTCAGAGGTATTAAAAATTTAAAAGAAAAAACTGACAGTGGAATCAATGACTCAATGTCAGACACTGAAGTCTGAAGCCATTTCATTTCAATAGAGGAGGTGGTGAAGAATATCAAGACAGAGTTTAGACTTAATTGGCACCTCCTACTCTCTAAGGCCCTGCTCCAGTTTGGCAGACAAATTTATATATGACTGGCCAGCACATGAAATGAGCTGACATGTACAGAAGTATATATAGAAATGTCCTGCATGCTCAACCCAAACAACTATTGTAAAAAGTATTTAAAACATATATGCTCTAAGATTGATTACACATGAAAATTTTTCTTCTAAATTCTGATTTATTAGAGAATACCTAGATTAACCTAGCAAATTTGTTTTCAATTTTGTGTCAAATGGTACTTTTTTTTTTTTTTGAGATGGAGTTTCCCTCTTGTTACCCAGGCTGGAGTGCAATGGCGCAATCTCAGCTCACGGTAACCTCTGTCTCCTGAGTTCAGGCAATTCTCCTGCCTCAGCCTCCTGAGTAGCTGGGATTACAGACACGCGCCACTGTGCCCAGCTAATTTTTTTTTTTATTTTTAGTAGAGACAGGGTTTTACCACGTTGACCAGGATGGTCTCAATCTCTTGACCTCGTGATCTGCCTGCCTTGGCCTCCCAAAGTGCTGGGATTACAGGCGTGAGCCACCGCTCCCAGCCCAAATGTTACATTTTTAAAAACCTAAATGAAAAAGAAAATGTTCAGTACTTCAATCCACTTGATTCACTCCACAAAAAAACATGAAACTATCTTTTATCTTTTAACTTTGGGTAAAACAAGGCAACATAACAGAAGCAGGAGAATGCAGTAAGAGTTAGTCTCTAATAGAGCTTTACATTGACACTCTTTCATGGACATGTATTTTCCAAGTAAACAGTTCTACACCTCAGTAGCCCCTAAAAGCATGACCACATTCAAATGCAAAACTGGAGATTCTACAGCTTCTAAGGCTTTTGTTTTTATTTAATTTTTTAAAATTTTCATTTGATTTAATTTTAATTTGGGGTACAAGTGGGCTTTGGTTACATGGATGAATTGTATACTGGTGAAGTTTGAGATTTTAATGCACTCATCACCTGAGTAGGGTACATAGTGCCCAATATATAATTTTTATACTTCAACCACCTCCTCCCCTCCCCACTGAGTCTCTGACAGCTAGTAGTGGGATTTCTGGTTCAAGTAGTAGATCTACCTGTAGTTCTTTGAGAAATCTCCATGCTGGTTTCCATAGAAGTTGTACATTCATTTATCAAATCTAAGAGTTTTCTGAGGAGTCTTTAGGGTTTTCTAGGTATATAATCATATCATCAGCAAACAGAAATACTTTGACTTCTTCTTGTCTAATTAGGATGCACTTTATTTCTTTCACTTGTTTTCACATCTGTTTTATGAGGTTAAAGTTGCCTAAATTACAACCTCAAGATATGCACTTCCCATTTGCCCCAGCTGAAGATGTAGCATAGTGTCTCACATGGTTTTGGGGTATAGGTACAGAAAATCTTCTTCACCATAATTGCCCTGGAGTGCTGCAGGAAGGCCTCCAACCAAGATGCTGAAAGGTTTGGCCTACAAGGACTCAAAGGGTAATAAGAGCTCCGATCTCACCTGTACAATGCCTTGGCTATTGGAGGCCGTCAGGGTTATACCTGTTCACTTATCTGACAGCTGGCCATCACAAGCAATGCCTTCACTCTACTATGGATCATCCTTCTTCCACCCACCGTAACCCCTGCACATTTGCACCGTGTCTTGCACAGTGTTCCTATTGGCCCAGCCCTTCCTGTGCTGGAGAAAGGCCATAAGAGCATTCCTTCTCTGGGATTCCAAGCTTTACAATGCAGTTATTTTATGGGTTGAATTGTACTCTGCCCTGCAAGTCCATATGTGGAAGCCCTAACCTCCAAAGTAACTGTATTTGGAGATAGAGCTTCTTAGGGGGTAATTCCAGTTGAATGATGTTATATTTCTAATACATAGCCTTAGAAACACTGTCTTAGTCTTTTTGTGTTGCTACAGAGGAACACTTGAGACTGAGGAATTTATAAAGAAAAAGAGGCTTATTTGACTAAATATTCTCTTGGCTAGAAGGCTGGGCAGTTGGTAAAAGCCTCAGGCTGCTTCCACTCGTGGAGGAAGGTGAGGGGAGCTGGCCTGTGCGGAGATCACAAGGTGAGAGAGGAAGCTGCAGACAGAAGGAAGTGACCAGGCTCTTGTTAACACCCAGGTTTCAGGGAAACTTTCCCAGGAACTAATAGAGCTAGAACTCACTAAGTACCCTCCTCCATAGGAGGGCATTAATCTATTCAAGAAGGACCTGCCCCCACAACCTGAACGCCTTCCATTAGGCCCCACCTCCAACACTGGGAATCACATTTCAACAGGAGGCTTTTGAAAACAAACATGCAAATCCCAGCAAACACCCAAACCATAGCAAATCCCAGTTTCTCCTCCCCAGAGAAGAAAACAAACATTTTCATTCTTCCTCAAAATGGGCAGAAGCACTTTTGCTCAAACCACAAAGAAAACTTTAGAATGTGTTTCTGAGTTGCTTACTTTTTCCTTTGAAACAGGGTCTTGCTGTGTTGCCCAGACTGGAATGCAGAGGCATGATTTTAGCTCACTGTAACCTTGACCTCCTGGGCTCAAATGATCTGCCCACCTCCACCTCCCGCATAGCTGGAACCACAGGTACAGGCACATGCCACTATGCCCAGCTCGAGTTTCTATATTCTGTTTCACCAGACCAAAGAGATAGCTGAATAATTTCCACAGATGTTCCGTTTTCCCTGTATTTGTAACCGTGACCCTGGCAAGCTAAAAACCAAGCTGTGCTGCTTCTTCTAAAGATGCTATAGAAACATTAAATGCATTCAGAAAAAACATTTTCTAAAAACAATTAAAAGACAAAGTGTTGGTATTTTCAGTATCTGGAAAATTTCTTCTGTGGAGCACCTCAATTCCTCTTCTATGCCAAATTAACCACGTGTGATTATCCTTCCAGTGAGACATTCCGGTTGAAAACATACTCAGAATTCAGTGAATCACATTTGCCAGCTTGTTTAGAAATGTAAATGTCGCTTGCTCCTGGAACATGTTTTTCTGCCTCCTTGTGAGCAAATGTCAAGATTTTTGATTAAGAGGCTTTCCGGGGGCATAGTATGTTTTCAGGTATATTAGGGATTTACATCTGGAAAGAATTAAATAAAATATTTTTAATATTTATTTTTTATTTTAAATATTTTAAAAATAAATATTTAAAATTTAATATTATTTTAATATTTAATATTAAAAGAAAATAAAATACTTTTGTTTTCTAAAAATATAATCTAAAGCCTGGTAGACCAAGGAAGGATTTGCTACACAAAGACCTTGAGTAGGTTCCTTATCACAGCAAGAAATAAAATGTGAAATAGGTAACTAAGACATAGCAGGAATGTTCCTTTGTGGGAATCGGATGGACCACTGATGACCTATCTGAGTTGTGTCCCTCCATCCCCATCAGATGACTATGAAAAGAGGTAAGTTTCTATTTCTTCTCCTGAGTTTTTCCCTCTTCAAAAGCTGGAGGAACCACAAACTTCACAACCACTTTCTTTAAGAAGGACGAGGGAAAACAGCATCTTACAGCGGCATACACTCACTTTGTCCATGCCTCTGTTTCTGCACTGCTTGTTTACTGATTTAATAGCAAAATGAGTTGAAAACAACCGTCTTAAATCTGAAACATTATTCTCACCCATCTTTGAACCCAAACCCAGCCTCTGTAGTCAAGCATAGCTCATTCATTACATGACAGAACAGGAAACAGACCCAGTGAGCAAATTGCGTCTTTCATTTTGTCAGCTCCAAAATCCCTGGAAAACCAATGGCTCAACGTAGCAGGAAATATTTTACCACTGAAAAGATAGGGCACAACGTTGGTTAATCCAAAATTTTTGTGGCGATCACCAAGACCACTTGTGGCATGAAAAATAAATTTGCACCATGCTTTTCCCCTCAGACATAGAAATACTAACCAGACTTTCCTAATGAGGGTCTCTATAAGGGACGAGAAAACAAAACTCAAGAGAGGAGCCTCTCACACATCTGAGGCTCTTTTCTGAAGCCACATAGCTCAAGTTTGGGGTTCAGCAAAGCTCCACATTACCCTCTCACACACAGAACCATGTGTTTTCAGAGAAATTTGAACCCACCTGCTTCTGATTCACTTGAGCAGCACTGCCCGAAGGATTTTACAAGTTTTTCTCAGGAATTTTTTTGTATTTCAAACTTGATAGTTGTATTTAACCAAAAATAAACCAAATGTAAGCCCCTACCTATGGGGCATTAATTTGAACCAAAGACCACAAAACTACCTTTTAAAATGAGAACGGTTGGTTTCTGGGACATGCTGGGCCAAGAGCTATTTTCTCTCTGTACTTCCCTAGCTGAGCTTCACCTGCCACTGAAAGAAGCACTTTTTAATCAACTTGAGAAAATAAAACTCCACAGTAAATTCAAACTATCGCTTTTTGACATCCTCTCTCGAAATAGATGTCATCATTATTAAACTTTGTTTTTTAAAAAACTGTTTGAGAATGCACTTTGTTTTTCAAATGGTCGAGGACATTGTGTAATTCAGTTAATCTTTTAAGGTTAGCTCTGTGATATGAATTTAAAATTAAGGGGTTTTATCTGAATTAAATCCTTTTCAAACATTCACAGATATAATAGTAACCAATTGTACCCAGGGGATTTCAAATTCTTACTTCTAATATTCACTGGGTTTCAAAAGCAAATTCTAGACCAAATATTTGGAGTAACTTGAGTTTTGTCGATATGCTATCTTCTTACTAGTTTAAAGGAGGTTTACAGAAATTGGACCCTTGGGAGAAATTATTTCTTACCAACCACAAAACCAGGTGCACAGGAGTGTTCATTAACAATGAGCATTAAACTGGGGCTTTCCTGGTGAGTCTGAACGTTGTTTGGATTTTTTCCAGCTGTAAAATGAAATACCAATCGGTTGTGTTATCAAGTACTGGTAAAATTCCATGAAAAATAATAATGAAGGTCAAAATTTCATTGTGGAATATATGTATTCCAACATATATCAATCTACATGGATAGATACAGATATATAGAAATATATGTCCCCATAGACAATTAAGTAAAAATTGATTGGGGCAGTCAGTACCACAATAAAAAGAAATGTATGAACCCCAGGGACAATTCCTTGTGGTATGAAGCAGCACAGTGTACTTGGAAGCCACGTGCTGCTGTTTGACATCAAACTGTGAGGGTATCACTTTCAAAGAATTTATTTATGCCTTCTTTTACCAATAACTCCCTATCCTGTAATCGACTTGCATTTTAGGAGAAACTAAGAAGAAAGAAATAATGAAGAAATCCATTTTTCATTTTCACATAATTCTAACTTTAAGGTCTCCTAACTCACCCCCCTGAATGGGAAAAGATAATATTCCTCTAATTATAAATATATTTACTCTGCTATAAAATGTAAGGGTTGGGACTGTCAATCATTACATGCATTATTTTCCTTTAACTAAAAGGGATATCCCACGGTTTTTTAAAACAAAGATTATCTGTACGTCTCTATAGTCTTGTAATGCAAAGAAGACCGAATATGTTCTGCTGTTAGAACAGTCACTCCTTGCTATTGGAAAACTGTTGTAAATCGTCCTTCAAACTCATTTGTTTTATGAAGCTGTTCATTTATGTCTTATTAACGATTCTTCACTCTTTTGCACAATGTGGTTAGAAGAGAGGTCAGAAGAAATGCAAAAGTAAACTGCAGAGTCAATTGTCTGTTGCCTCTGAGATCCATTAATCCTCAGGTGTTTTGTCTTGTTTTGTTTTTACTTCATTTCTCTGTATGCTTCTATGTGTACCTGTATGTTTCAATTTGAATGAAAAAATGTAACAAGGATGTCGCAGAACTGGACACTTGTCCAATGGTCACATATGATCAAATCTATCAAAATTGTTATCCTAAAACAACACATCATTTTCCTCAAGTAATGAGCCAATGTCATATTTCACAGCATTAGAGATAATATATATTTAATTCAGGAAATGTGTTTCTCCCACTTTATAGGAAGGAATTTATATATTAATTCTTGGAAATTAAAAAAAAATATGTATCCACTTATTTTGTGATGTGTTTTTTACTGTTCATTTGGTTAAGTAAGCATGGTTAAGCAGATTCATCCTCTACAAATGTATGAGATAGATAGATAGATAGATAGATAGATAGATAGATAGATAGATAGATAGATAGATGATAGATAGAGATAGATAGATAGAAGATAGATAGATAGATAGATAGATAGATAGATAGATAGATAGATAGATAGATAGATAGCTGGAGAGAGAGAGAGAGAGAGAGAGAGAGAGAGAGAGAGAGAGAGAGAGAGAGAGAGACAGATGATAGATTCCATTTTCTCAGTACTGAAAAAAATACCAGTTTCAGTAGATCTTCACAGTGTTGACATTACGTTCTGCACAAGGATCACTGGAAGGAATCAGAGTCACAAGCGTGTTTTAGGGTCTTAAGCTTGAACCACTCTTCAACAGACTTTGATCCGTCAGAAATGATAATGTTGTTTACAGTGTCTCAGCTAAGTTGTTTAGGTTCACAGGACTGGGCTTACAGAGACATAATTGAACATATATAGAGAGAAGGGCCACCTTTATCCTTTTCATTATAATTTACAAAGAGGTGAGTCTTTGAATGGCCCCAAATGAAGAAAACAGACTGATCCTAAGTTTACGTTCTGATTGGATTTCACTTTCTTTTTTTTTTTTTTTAATTTTTATTGCATTATAGGTTTTGGGGTACATGTGCAGAACGTGCAAGATAGTTGCATAGGTACACACATGGCAGTGTGTTCTGCTGCCTTCCTCCCCCTCACCCACACTTGGTATTCATCCCCAGGCTATCCCCCCCAGCCCCCCCCGCTGTCCCTCCCCCATTTCCCCCAACAGTCCCCAGTGTATAGTAGACCGCCTCTCTGTGTCCATGTGTTCTCATTTTTCTCACCCGCCTATGAGTGAGTATATGCGGTATTTCTTTTTCTGTTCTTGTGTCAGTTTGCTGAGAATGATGTTCTCCAGATTCATCCATGTCCCTACAAAGGACACAAACTCATCATTTCTGATTGCTGCATAATATTCCATGGTGTATATGTGCCACATTTTCCCAGTCCAGTCTATCATCGATGGGCATTTGGGTTGGTTCCAGGTCTTTGCTATTGTAAACAGTGCTGCAATGAACATTCGTGTGCATGTGTCCTTATAGTAGAACGATTCACAGTCTTTTGGATAGATACCCAGTAATGGGATTGCTGGGTCAAATGGAATTTCTATTTCTAGGTCCCTGAGGAATCGCCACACTGTCTTCCACAATGGTTGAACTAATTTACACTCCCACCAACAGTGTAAGAGTGTTCCTATTTCTCCACATCCTCTCCAGCATCTGCTGTCTCCAGATTTTTTAATGATCGCCATTCTAACTGGTGTGAGATGATATCTCAATGTGGTTTTGATTTGCATCTCTCTAATGACCAATGATGATGAGCACTTTTTCATATGTTTGTTGGCCTCATGTATGTCTACTTTTGTAAAGTGTCTGTTCATATCCTTTGCCCATTTTTGAATGGGCTTGTTTGTTTTTTTTCTGTAAATCTGTTTGAGTTCTTTGTAAATTCTGGATATCAGCCCTTTGTCAGATGCGTAAACTGCAAAGATTTTTTCCCATTCTGATGGTTGTCGATTCACTCTAGTGACTGTTTCTTTTGCCGTGCAGAAGCTGTGGAGTTTGATTAGGTCCCATTTGTCTATTTTGGCTTTTGTTGCCAATGCTTTTGGTGTTTTGTTCATGAAGTCCTTGCCTACTCCTATGTCCTGAACGGTTTTGCCTAGATTTTCTTCTAGGGTTTTTATGGTGTCAGGTCTTACATTTAAGTCTTTAATCCATCTGGAGTTAATTTTAGTGTAAGGTGTCAGGAAGGGGTCCAGTTTCTGCTTTCTGCACATGGCTAGCCAGTTTTCCCCACACCATTTATTAAATAGGGAATCCTTTCCCCATTGCCTGTTTTTATCTGGTTTATCAAAGATGATATGGTTGTAGATATGTTGTGTTGCCTCCGATGTTTCTGTTCTGTTCCATTGGTCTATATCTCTGTTTTGGTACCAGTACCATGCTGTTTTGATTACTGTAGCCTTGTAGTATAGTTTGAAGTCTGGTAGCGTGATGCCTCCCACTGTGTTCTTTTTGCTTAGAATTGACTTGGCTATGCGGGCTCTTTTTTGGTTCCATATGAAATTCACGGTGGCTTTTTCCAGTTCTATGAAGAAATTCAATGGTAGTTTGATGGGGATAGCATTGAATGTGTAAATTACTTTGGGCAGTATAGCCATTTTCACAATATTGATTCTTCCTAACCACGAACATGGAACGTTTCTCCATCTGTTTGTGTCCTCTCTTATTTCGTTGAGCAGGTGTTTGTAGTTTTCCTTAAAGAGGTCCCTTACATTCCTAGTGAGTTGTATTCCTAGGTATTTTATTTTCTTTGTAGCGATTGTGAATGGCAGTTCGTTCTTAATTTGGTTCTCTTTAAGTCTGTTATTGGTGTATAGGAATGCTTGTGATTTTTGAACATTGATTTTATATCCTGAGACTTTGCTGAAGTTGCTTATCAGTTGCAGGAGCTTTTGGGCTGAGGTGATGGGGTCTTCTAGGTATACTATCCTGTCGTCTGCAAATAGAGACAATTTGGCTTCCACCTTTCCTATTTGAATACCCTTTATTTCTTTTTCTTGCCTTATTGCTCTGGCTAGAACTTCCAGTACTATGTTGAATAGAAGTGGTGATAGAGGGCATCCTTGTCTAGTGCCGGATTTCAAAGGGAATGCTTCCAGTTTTTGCCCATTAAGAATGATATTGGCTGTTGGTTTGTCGTAAATAGCTTTTATTACTTTGAGATATGTTCCATCAATACCAAGTTTATTGAGGGTTTTTAGCATAAAGGGCTGTTGAATTTTGTCAAATGCCTTCTCTGCGTCAATTGAGATAATTATGTGGTTTTTGTTTTTGCTTCTGTTTATGTGGTGAATTACATTTATAGACTTGCGTATGTTGAACCAGCCTTGCATGCCCGGGATGAATCCTACTTGATCATGATGGATAAGTTTTTTAATGTGCTGTTGCAATCGACTTACCAGTATTTTATTGAAGATTTTTGCATCTATGTTCATCATGGATATTGGCCTGAAGTTTTCTTTTCTTGTTGAGTCTCTGCCAGGTTTTGGTATCAGGATGATGTTGGTCTCATAAAATGATTTGGGAAGGGTTCCCTCTTTTTGGATTATTTGGAATAGTTTCAGAAGGAATGGTACCAGATCCTCTTTGTGTGTCTGGTAGAATTCAGCTGTGAACCCATCTGGACCTGGGCTTTTTTTGTGTGGTAGGCTCTTAATTGCTGCCTCAACTTCTGACCTTGTTATTGGTCTATTCATAGTTTCAGCTTCCTCCTGGTTTAGGCTTGGGAGGACACAGGCATCCAGGAATTTATCCATTTCTTCCTGATTTACTAGTTTGTGTGCATAGAGTTGTTTGTAGTATTCTCTGATGATTGTTTGAATTTCTGTGGAATCTGTGGTGATTTCCCCTTTATCGTTTTTTATTGCATCTATTTGGTTGTTCTCTCTTTTCTTTTTTATCAGTCTGGCTAGTGGTCTGTCTATTTTGTTGATCTTTTCAAAAAACCAGCTCTTAGATTTGTTGATTTTTTGAAGGGTTTTTCTTGTCTCTATCTCCTTCAGTTCTGCTCTGATCTTAGTTATTTCTTGTCTTCGGCTAGGTTTTGAGCTTTTTTGATCTTGCTCCTCTAGCTCTTTCAATTTTGACGATAGGGTGTCAATTTTGGATCTCTCCACTTTTCTCATGTGGGCACTTATTGCTATATATTTTCCTCTACAGACTGCTTTAAATGTGTCCCAGAGATTCTGGTACGTTGTGTCTTCATTCTCATTGGTTTCAAAGAACTTCTTTATTTCTGCCTTCATTTCATTGTTTATCCAATCAACATTCAAGAGCCAGTTGTTTAGTTTCCATGAAGCTGTGCGGTTCTGAGTTATTTTCTGAATTCTGAGTTCCAACTTGATTGCACTATGGTCTGAGAGACTGTTTGTTATGATTTCCGTTGTTTTGCATTTGCTGAGGAGTGCTTTACTTCCAATTATGTGGTCAATTTTGGAGTAGGTGTGATGTGGTGCTGAGAAGAATGTATATTCTGTGGATTTGGGGTGGAGAGTTCTGTAAATGTCTATCAGGTTTGCTTGTTCCAAGTCTGAGTTCAAGTCCTGGATATCCTTGTTAATTTTCTGTCTGGTTGATCTGTCTGCTATTGACAGTGGAGTGTTAAAGTCTCCCACTATTATTGTGTGGGAGTCTAAGTCTCTTTGTAAGTCATTAAGAACTTGCCTTATATATCTGGGTGCTCCTACATTGGGTCCATATATATTTAGAATCGTTAGCTCTTCTTGTTGTATCGATCCTTTTACCATTATGTAGTGACCTTCTTTGTCCCTTTTGATCTTTGTTGCTTTAAAGTCTATTTTATCAGAGATGAGAATTGCAACTCCTGCTTTTTTTTGCTCTCCATTTGCTTGGTAAATCTTCCTCCATCCTTTTATTTTGAGCCTTTGTGTATCTTTGTGTGTGAGGTGGGTTTCCTGAATACAGCACACTGATGGGTTTTGGTTTTTTATCCAATTTGCCAGTCTGTGTCTTTTGATTGGTGCATTTAGCCCGTTTACATTCAGGGTTAATATTGTTATGTGTGAATTTGATACTGCCATTTGGATGCTATCTGGCTGTTTTGCCCATTGGTTCACGTACATTCTTCATTTTGTTGATGGTCTTTAGCATTTGGTATGCTTTTAGGATGGCTGGAACTGGTTGTTTCTTTCTATGTGTAGTGCCTCTTTCAGGAGCTCTTGTAATGCAGGCCTAGTGGTGACAAAATCTCTGAGAACTTGCTTGTTCGTGAAGGATTTTATTTTTCCTTCACTTATGAAGCTCAGTTTGGCTGGATATGAAATTCTGGGTTGAAAGTTCTTTTCTTTAAGGATGTTGAATATTGGCCCCCACTCTCTTCTGGCTTGTAGAGTCTCTGCCGAGAGATCTGCTGTGAGTCTGATGGGCTTCCCTTTGTGGGTGACCTGACCTTTCTCTCTGGCTGCCCTAAGTATTTTCTCCTTCATTTCAACCCTGGTGAATCTGACGATTATGTGCCTTGGGGTTGCTCTTCTTGTGGAGTATCTTTGTGGTGTTCTCTGTATTTCCTGGAGTTCAGTATTGACCTGTCTTGCTAGGTTGGGGAAATTTTCCTGGATAATATCCTGAAGAGTGTTTTCCAGCTTAGATTCATTCTCTTGATCACATTCTGGTACACCTATCAAACGTAGGTTGGGTCTCTTCACATAGTCCCACATTTCTTGGAGATTTTGTTCATTCCTTTTTGTGCTTTTTTCTTTAATCTTGGTTTCACGTTTTATTTCATTGAGTTGATCTTCAATTTCTGATATTCTTTCTTCTGCTTGGTCAATTCGGCTGTTGAAACTTGTGCATGCTTCACGAAGTTCTCGTGTTGTGTTTTTCAGCTCCTTCAATTCATTCATATTCCTCTCTAAGTTTTCCATTCTTGTTATCAATTCCTCGAATTTTTTTTCAAATCTTTTTTCAAGGTTCTTAGTTTCTTTGCACTGATTTAGAACATGTTCTTTTAGCTCAATGAAGTTTCTCATTATCCACTTTCTGAAGTCTGATTCCGTCATTTCGTCACACTCATTCTCCGTCCAGCTTTGTTCCCTTGCTGGTGAGGAGTTTTGGTCCTCTGTAGAAGGTGAGGTGTTTTGGTTTCAGGTGTTTTCCTCCTTTTTGCGCTGGTTTCTTCCCATCTTTATGGATTTATCCACCTGTCGTCTTTGTAGTTGCTGATTTTTCAATTGGGTCTCTGTGTGGATGCTGAGATTGTTGATGATGAAGTATTTCTGTTACTTAGTTTTCCTTCTAGTGGTCTAGCCCCTCTGCTGTATGAGTTCTGAGGTCCACTCCAGGCCCTGTTTGTCTGGAGTATACCTGTAGCAGCTGTGGAAGAGTGAGGGATGATACCAGTTTCTTCTTCTGCTGTCTTTGTTCCAGAATGATGCCCGCCAAATGTCAGTCTGATTAGTCCTTTTTTTGCGGTGACTCTTTGGATATACAGGGGTCAGGGAGCTGCTTAAGGAGACGGTTTGTGCTTTATAGTAGCTCCAGTGCTGAGCTGTGAGCTCCGTTGTTCATTCAGTGTTGTTGGGAGGTTGTTTATGTCTGCTGTAATAGAACTCATAAAACACCACCCTTTTATTTCCCCCCCTTATATGCACTGTTTCAGGGAGTTGGGGCTTTCTTTATGAGTATCTGTTGCACTGTCCTGCCCCACTAGGCGGCAGTCTATTCACTATTTGCCTGCCGGGGCTCTGACCCACTAGCGCGGTTCTGCCCTGTTGCTGCTGGGCTCCCTTCTGCTGTGGAGAGCTCCCGTCTCCTGGGAGTCTCTCTGTTATGGCAGGTTGCCTCGGCAACGGCAGGGTGCTTCGGCCCTGGGCGGTACTTCAATAGGGGCGGATTGTGTCAGTGGTGGTGGACGCCCCTCCCTCACCGGGCTGCACCGTCCTAGATGCCGGCAGCAAAACTCTCAGCGCCAAGCGTCTCCAGTCATTGCCCTGCTTGTCCCTGTGAGGGTGGGACTCGCTGAGCCCGATTACCCAGCTCCCTGCCTCAGAGTCCGTCCTCTCTCTCTCTCCCTCCCTCTCCGCGAGCTTAAAGTTCGACTCTCTCACTGGCGCCCCAGGAGCCTGCCGATGGGGCACTGGGATCCGTGCGATCTCCCGTGCCGCTGCCCACTTCACCGGCTCATATCATGCTTCCCAGGAAACTCCCAGGAAACTCCTGGTCTGGCTCACTGTCCAAGTCCCGTTCAATCAGATGGACGCGCCAATCTGCCCTTCAAACTCTCAGATTGCTGGTTTAACAGGGCACCCAGACCAGTGAGTTCCGTGCCGGGTCCTGCTGCGGCGCCGGCCGAAGCGGCCTCGCCAGAGGGCTGCGTTAGCCGGTTTTACTTTACTAGCGTCCTGTGGGACTTTCAACGCTCTGTGGACTAGAAAAGTCCATCCGAGAATGCGGCTAGGACTCACCCTCTGCGCCGTCACTGAGAGCTGCAATCCTGAGTCGCTTCTACGACGCCATCTTGCCGGGTCTCGGATTTCACTTTCTTAAGTAGACTTAACCCCAAAGTTAAAAGGGGTCCCTTAGATTTCATCCAGGAAATTTTTTTACTTCCAGGGAAGTCGATGAGGCACAATCCTGTCGACTGTGGAGGTCATGAGGCAAGAAAATTCCACTCCTCTGCCCAGCAATACATTCAGTGTCTAACAACTCCTACCGCTATGATAAAGGAGATCAGGAAAGAGCTGAGACTACTGTATCTAAAAGTATTACAATATAGATTGCTGCTGACAGCTAAAAATAACATGCTCCGTCCTTGAAGGAAAGACTGAGCCATAAAATATTTTCAAATTGCAAGACAAGTACCACAGGTATGAGATACATTTTTTAGACTTAAGACATTATACACATTAAACAAGATAAAATGAGCACTCTCTATTTAACTAGAGAATGAAATTATCACAAAATTTCCCTTATTGAAAATAAGTACCCAATTGGCAACTTGTCAATGCTTTTGTTCCTACTGAAATTGATTGTGAAAATAGGCTGAGGGATGTGGAAGGAAGGGCTAGAGAGGGTATTCAGTGATGAGTTCTGTTCCACCTCATTTGTGGAATAAATCAGTGAAAGAGAAGGAAAGAGAAAGAGGGAAAAAGAAAGGGAAGAAGGAAGAGAAGGAAGGAACAAAAGAGGAAGAAAAGAAGGGAGGGAAGGAGAGAGGGAAAGAGAGAAAAAGGGAAGGTGAATGGAAAGGAGAGAGAAAGGGGAGAGAAGGAGAGAAGGAGGGACTTTGTAAAGTTTAAAGGCAAAAATTGAAATTACTTTTGCACCAACCTAATATTAAAAACAAAACACAGAAACGTGGTGTCCAAATAATTGGTTCACTGACACTATATACATTTCACTCCATTCTAGTGTGTTAAGATTCTCAGAGCAGAGAGTCTACAATAACGACAAATCATTCTTCTTTCTGGACTCCTAATAGTAACAAGAGAAACATACTGGTAGTTCTATCCAATTCCATGACTATAGACATTAAGCAAACTGGTAAATGACTCTTGTATTATTGGATCAGATAATTAACATGATCAATACTTTTATAGACTTTAAATGCTCTCACACTCTAGCAAAGAAGAGAATTAAAAATACTTCAGTCCCTTTGTCTTTTTTCCCCTCTGAATAACAATAATTTAGCTCAACTTCTAGGGAATGAAAATTCAATTTCACCCTAAGTAACTGCTCAGCTACCTTTCACCAACAGTCACTATAATTTGCAACTTAAAAAACTATATATATTTTAAACAAAACTTCTTCCATATTTGTGTATATGTGTTTGGCTTAAGTTACACTCTTTTGGATTCATAAATATGCAATGTTTTCATGTTATTGAGTTATTTGGTGTTTCAATAATTGTATTCTAAAAATATAAACTCCACCAGGTCAGGATTCCTCATTTTACAGATTTCTAATGTGCTAGGCATTTTATACAGGTTGAATAAGGAATTGGAATTTGCTAATGGATCGATCATGCAGAAATTCCAGAAAAAAATAATAAAATACATCAAAGAGATGGAAAAGAACAGACAGGAAGCCAAGAAAGAGATGAGGTAATTTGCTTGAACAAGATGAGGCGTCTAAGAATAACACGCAGAGGGGCTGGCATCCCCATACACATGTGTGCTGTCCCGCTCCCTCCCTCCAGCCTTCATGTCCAGATGAAATGAAAAATTGTGTCACTCATTCAGATTGTATACCTAATACCAGGTATCTAGTATTTGGCATCAAGTGGAGATTTTTTTTAAAAAGCAAAACAAAACTGAGTGACACTTTAAAAAAATCTTTTGTTTAGATCTTCCCATTTCATCTGGAAGGAACAAACAAAACATAACTTATTGGCGGGATATTGTGATAAAATAGTAGATACCTAAGTTATTTTGGAATCCATATTTTGAACAGAGAATGTGGAAGAGAAAGTAGTGAGGTGAGATTCAAGGACGTGCAAGAGAAATGATGTAGGCTTAGTTATTTTATAGGTCATCACATATTAAGATGACAAAGTGTTCACACTGAGGGTATAAAGTACTTCTTTTTTAAACAACAGCATATTTTAAAAAGAGAAAAGATAATTTTAGAAGCATACATATCCTAACAATTTTCTAATAAATAGCAGCCCACAGCAGCTGGCATGACACTACACCAGCTTTTCACCATCTCAACTCACATAGTAAACTGAGCACTCAGGTTTGCTTCAAAAAACTCTTGCCTGCTAAAAATGGAGAGTTTGACAGGTTTTTAGAAATGTTCCATGAATCCTAATTTATGAGCAACAGTTGGTAAGTGAGCATGCCAATTAAATCAAATAGTGAGCGTAATTCATTGACATGGTATTTCCACATGGAAAGGAAAAATGGTATGCAAAGAAATAATGGAAAAGTATTTACTGATTGAATATTGCATCATTTATTAGTTTTCATTTCTTGGTTATTCACCAGTAATTGTTGACTGAAAACGTTCCTGGCACAGTAATTTACACTTCAGTTAGAGTCCACTCATCATTTGCTTCGACACTTATTTCATTTAGAATAACAATCAATGAAACGGGGTCATTCCCCAAGGAAGACTTTCATGCAAGAAGCATGCAAAATTGTCAAATAAATGAAAATAGCCATCATGAATTGTTGGGCTCCACAGTGTCATTTCAAATTAATCTCTTTAAGCCATTTTGAACCTTTCAACAATAGCCGTAATACTCAGCTTTCTTCTTTTCTGCTCACAGTAGAAACTGAAAACTTTGGCATGGTAGGAACTTGAATGCCAGGGTAGAAAACAAAAGTGAGCTGCAGAGGGAGAGAGAACGTATCAGAGTTCCCCATTATTCATGTGAGAAGCAGAGTGGGAATTCTACCGAACGCCCATGCTCACAATTCTGTCTGATAAAAAGGCCCTGCCCAACAGATAAGAAGAGGGTGCCATTGTACAGTGCTCAGCATAACAATCCTTCACCATTTGCTTTGTTTGTACAGAACATTGTCTATCTCGAGCATTGTATAAGCAACAGCACTCTAGATATCTACTAAAACCTGATTCTCTTTTTCTTTTACCCTAATTAGCACAGAAAGCTAGAATAATTTTTTAATAGAAAATTTACAGTGAAAACCCTTCTTTAGGGCGATTTATATATAAAGTTATTAATAGAGTGAGAGCTGTCCTTGAAGAAAGGATGCATAAGTATGTTTAAAATGAAAAGGCAAAAATATATAATAATGAAAGGTAATCGTTTTTAGATTCATTGCTTTCTAAGTAAATTCAATAGTCGTAAATTGTGAACAAGTACACAGACACAGCAGCAGTAACACTTTTAAGACAGAGCTCTCTCAAAGTTAATAAATTGTACATCTGCTGATCAAGTCATTAAGTCATCACAAATGAAAAGAAACTGACTAGAGTTTCAAGATATATCAAAGATTCCAGGAGGGAGAAAAGTAGATGGCATTTTTGAAGGCTGTACAGTGATACATTTAGGAATAACATCTGTGGATATTGAAGTCAAAAAGTGGAAATATTCTTTTGATTCTCTGTCAAGTATGTAATAGTAAAATTAAAGGAAAAAGTCTTCAGACTATTTTAAAATTGTACTACTAAAAACACTTTCCAAAACTCCCAGTAAAGACTGTGCTATCATTTTCCATCCCAACTTCATCTCCCACCCTCCTGTTCCATTAA
This sequence comes from Saguinus oedipus, assembly GCA_031835075.1. Classification (NCBI taxonomy): domain Eukaryota; kingdom Metazoa; phylum Chordata; class Mammalia; order Primates; family Cebidae; genus Saguinus; species Saguinus oedipus. The sequence goes on along the minus strand of CM063169.1, from coordinate 8,300,994 downwards.
CCACTGATGTGTATAACAAGCTAGAAATATCTTGGCCCAGGAAGTAAACAGACATTCAATCATGTTTCTTTCAACCACTAAATAAGTTAAAGTGAAAACAATTCAGTATTGATTATGCAGGGATCAAAAGGCAACAGAAGTTTAGAAAAAGCAACATTCACTTATATGGACTACAAAGATTTTTACACAGCCTTGACTATAGGAGTTTCTACTGACTATAGATACGGTTTTGTGGCCCCCCAAAAAAATGTATCTGGATTAGAGTTGTTGAATGAGAAACATTTGTAAAGAAAACAGTAAAGGAAAGACAGCTTCTGGGAAATGGCATATAATATAACAAGTTGGGCCGGCCACAGTGGTTTACACCTGTAATCCCAGCACTTTCGGAGGCCAGGGCAGGTGGATCACCAGGTCAAGAGATTGAGACCATCCTGGCCAGCATGATGAAACCCCGTCTGTGCTAAAAATATAAAAATTAGCCTGGCGTGGTGGCACGCAACTCTGTTCCCAGCTACTCAGGAGGCTGAGGCGGAAGAATCGCTTGAATCCAAGTGGTGGAGTTGCAGTGAGCCAAGACTGTGCCACTGCACTCCAGCCTGGCGACAGACCAAGACTCCGTCTCAAAAAAAAAAAGTTGGGAAATAAATAGACCAATGGGGAGAATGTACGCAGACACATGCCAGGCATATGGAATTGCTATGCTGCAAATATCTGGATTTTCATATTTCCCTGTACCCCTAGCTAAATGATGATGTGATACTTTAAAGTGGCCTTGACCGAATTTTTCACCTTGTCCTCTCAAAATAAAAATTTGCAGACAAGATGAAAACTCATTTTAAGATGCCCTATATTTTCTTTTCAAATTATTATACAACCTGTATCTAAAAACCCTGCCGCCCCAATTCTGAATGCATTCAAATGAAACATAGAATTGTAATCACAAGTCCAAAACTCAGAACTGTAAAGTCTCTGCTATGTGACAAAGAAATGTTATGTCTTTGAAAGGAGAAATAGCACCCGACAATGAAAATTGAATCCCGGAAATAACCAGGTGATTTAAAGCTTTCTAGATAATCACCAGCAACTAGAATGATAATACTTTAATGGCATATTATATTTAAATAACACCTTTCAAACTCCATCATGTTAATCTACACAACATGTTCGCAAAGTAAGAAGGAATGGGTATTATTCCCATTTTAGATTAGAAAATTGAAGGGTAATAGAGGACGGCTTACCAAGGTCTCTTCTCTTCCTGGCAGTGGGTCCAGGATTGGATGGATACTCAGATGTGTTTTTTATTAGATTTCAGTGCCTCCAAACCGATTTAGCTGGTGGAGCAAGTTGCCCTCCTGTGCATCTTTTTTTCAGCAGCTCTTGGTAGATGCGAGAATTTCTCAGAGGTTTGAATAAATCTCAGGCTTTCTCCACTTCCTGTCACCACCTGGCAGGTATCCTAAGATGGCTTCCTGGGACCTACAGAAATAACATCAGAATCTCCATCAAACCCTTTCTTAGTCCTAAGGCTTTGCCACACACAGAATGCAGAAAACCAAGTATGCCACAGGTTATGGACTTGCCAGGGTACACATCATTCTCTGTTTCCTTAGCGCTAGATATATCCACCCAGTCATTAGGACCTAGCCTCTCCTTGGCCTTGCCCCTTTGAAAATATCTATTTTAATTTTTATTTCTGCCCTCAGTCTAAGCTGACCTCTCTTTGGGCCATAACCCACATTTACACAGACCTCAGACTATTTTCCCTAGTTCAGGAAGAAGGTAGGCTTATCTTTTCAACATTTGGGGCCGTGTGGCTAACTTGAATTCTAAGCTAGAAGTATTTCACATTTGAACAGCAATGCAGCAGAGACAAAAAAAAAAAAAAAAAAAAAAAAAAAAAAAAAAAAAAACAGGGAGACAAGTTTGCATTCACACTTTAAAATGTAGACTAGCACCCAGAGCAAGGCAGTCTTCTCACATCAGTGTTCCCCCAGCACCTCTGCCAGTCGGCACGATCACAGTGTTGAGTGCCAAGGCTCATTATGAGTGATGCTGCTGCAGCTGGGAGTGTCCCACAGGTGAACAGTGTGGAGGCAGGAAAAGGGAACAGAACCCACGGAGCCACACTGCATCCCCCTGCCGAATCTCCAGGCACCTCACTCCTAAGACATGCCTGTGCTTTCTTCTCCCGCACGCTATTCTCAGAACAACCAAGTCTCACCTTGTTTTTTCATTTATTGCACGGCAGGGTTCAAGTGCTCTTTAGACAAGTGATCCTTTCTTTCACTTACTACAAAGAACTCTAGATAAATACACTGTTGATATTGAACAGTCAACAGATGACATGCTGTTGACCACAAAGGACATTTTAATATGAATAATCAGAATGACTTTTCACAGTGGATTTCAGGAGATGCGCTAAACTAGGAGTACAGTGCTGTTAAGAACACCTATGCACAGCACTTTGTCATATTGGAAGTACCTTACATATAATATGGCATTTGTAGGTAAATTCTGAGCTTCATTCTCTCCACAGGTATAAATATCACAAGTGTTATGCATATGTAAACACATTTAGAAGTTTATAATTCAGTTATAGAACTGACCTGAAAATTTAAATGCCACTTAGATTACAAATTGTATTGGCAACGTGCTTTTAAAAATGAGAATGGGTGCATTTTTGATCATCTGCCACTCATCGTGAACAATATCAGCTCTTGAGTCACTGTGAACATTAGCCGTTTTCAGAATGTTAAGCAGTTAGCAAACTATTAAATACCCTATGGTCTTTTATTCAGTTGGGATGAAAATTACAAATTTTGAAGACAATGGCAGTGATATTTCCTTAAGGTAGACCTGTTTGAAGCCCACCCACTTAACACTGGAGGATTTGTTCAATCTTACTTATGAAGTGGGGTCACCTGGCGATGCTACAGAGCATTCTTTCTGAGTTACCTAATCCATTCACATGGCTCAAAATACCATTTACATACCAGGGGCAACTAACTTTATATTTCCAGCCCAGACTTCTCTGAATTTCCAGTTCATGCAGCCCATGACACACTGGACATATCTATTCACCATCAATTTTTAGAGTCATTTTAATAGCAACCTATATGAAATTGATCTCCTGATTCGACTTCCATGCAAAAAATCAATCTGGTAAAATTAGAATGATCTTTTGGGGTTTCGATGAATGGGATTTTATTATAGTCAAACTGGTTTTTTAAATATATATATAATAGGTTGCATTGGTTCCTAAGCTTCTTTCAGAGTCTTTCTGCAATTAATATGCACACACACACAAATACAAACATATCTTTCCATAAAGAATTCTTATCAAAAGAGAAATTTAACAATTCCGAAGTTGCATTTTTAAATATTTTAGAAAATGAGGCTTTTTATTATTGCAAGCCTATTTCAGTTATTGGGGGTAAAGGCATGAATTGTGTTGCTCTGGACCCCAAGATGGAGTTGTGACATTTGATAGGTCAAATGCAACAGTAGCAGGAACACATTATCAGCTAAGAGCAGATTTCCCACTTGTTCACTGAGAAATTGTTCTGTGTGTGTTGGCTGCCAACCTCTAAGCAGGTCACTATTTTATTAATGAAAAAATAGAGGAAATAAGATCGTCCAATATATGTCCTAACAGTGGCTCTTAGCTTTATCATCACCCTTGCATAAGACGCCATATCCTGTGCAGCAGCAATGGCCCTTCACAGACACCAGAAGTTCTCCTGTTCCTCTCAGTCCCTTCCACCTCCAAATTTCTCCAGTTACTTGTGTAAATATTTATGATGATTCATGTCCTATACCTCCATGAATTTTAGTGACTGATACATTTATATAATTTTCCTCATATTTTGCTCATTTTCTTGTATAACTATATACCCTCCAAAAAGTCTGCTAAATAAACATGATATTAAATAATAGTTTAAAAAAAAAATCAGGTACTCTGTACCCAGAGTGTCTGGGTTCAAATCTTTGTTCTTACACTTATTACATATATGAACTTGGGCAAGTTAGTTACTATCTTTATGTCTCAGTTTCCTCATCTGTAAAATGGTAAAAATAACAGTACATATTTCATAGGCTTATTCTGGGAGTGAAATGAGCCAATACCTGTAAAACAGTAGTAAGCAGTTTAGTTGTTTGAGAAGTAAATACTTGAATGAAGGGTTAGTTTAGCAGAATAACAGTTGGATGTTAGGTATGCACATTTTCACGAAGAGAGTGGCACTCAAATTTCCCGGAATTCAGCCTTCCAGCAAAGATAGTTGAAATTAAACCAGGCATTTGACATAAAGTTACGTAGGCTTTGAGCATCATAAGAAAGGGGAAGCACAATACATATGTGGTACATGCCTCATGCAAAATTTGCTGGACTTGTTAGTTATAGCATACTCATTATATAAAATAAGGTTTATGGGTTCAGATAACTCCTGAGTTCTAATTGAGTGATAAAGGATAGAAGTTCAGAAGGAAGTGAAGGAATCAGTCTGAAGCATGGTCAACTGAAAATGACAACTGATAGGGGAAATAAAACAGGACATTGGTGGCTGCTTCTGTCATGATGACCGCAGACCACCTTCAGCCTATGAAAAATATTTGCAGGTGGTTTGACAGATGCAGAGGAAAAGCCTATTTTATATGTATGTACTTCCCAAATCTAAATCGATGTAACAATGATTATCGTTTGCTCAAAAAACCTATTAAATCATTTAGATCAGCACATTTTTAAAGGCTACACACACGCACGCGCGCACACACACACAAATGTATATGGTATATATACTACAAAAATGGCCATATACTAAAAAGTGCCAGTTGTGGTGGCTTATGCCTGTAATCCCAGCACTTTGGGAGGCTGAAGCGGGTGGGTCACCTAAGGTCAGAGTTCAAGACCAGCCTGGCCAACATGGTGAAACCCTGCCTTTACTAAAAATACAAAATTTAGCCAGACGTGATGGCAGGTGCCTGTAATCCCAGCTACTCAGGAAGCTGAGATGGGAGAATCTCTTGAACCCGTTAGGCAGAGGTTGTAGTGAGCCGAGATCACGCCATTGCACTCCAGCCTGGGCAACTAAGAGAAACTCCATCTCAAAAAAAAGAAAGGCATTGCTTACATTATCTCAACTAATGTTGCATTATTATAATGCACATAATCTCAACTTAACATCTCATATCATTATTATATAAAATTTTATATTTTTCAGACTTCTATTTAATTGTTACTATGGAAATGTATTTATTGAGCAAATCAGTGACTTAAAGTCGATAAGTAGAAATATTAATTTGATAACATAAAAACAATGTCATAAGCATAAAAGGTGAATACATTCCAGTGGGTACATGAAGTACAAATTTCAATGTACTAGGTCAAGTAAATCTACAGGCAAGATTTTATAAAAGCAGCTGAAAGAAAAGAGAGATTAAGGAATGGGAATATCTGTGGAATTATATCTTTACCTCACTACTTAGTATGTTACCTACTAAGAGATATTTCAAATAAAAACATGAAATCACTGAAACTTTTCTTGTTATTTTCAAAGAGAAATAAATTCAGAGTGACATCTTGGGTAAGCCAACCAAGATTTTGCAGAACTAATATAAAATGATGCGTATCTGTATGAAAGTGACTCATTTGCTAAAAGCAGAAGAGACCCAAATTACAGACATCCTTCAAATGTGCAGTTTTATCCAAAAACGGAAAAAATTATGTAACTAAGGAGAAACACAAAGACTTAGTAACAAAGTTAATGACAAATATACTTAGAGAGAACGTAGAAAGAACTATTACATATTTCCTCATTTAGGTGATATTGTTGAAAGTTTCATGAGGCCAATAGCATTTAAGGCAAAAGAGTGACAACTTTCTCAGGACATGCTTGCATACCTTTTGCTTCATAATTGGGTGAATACACTGATGTGTAGATTATGAATTATGTCGTAGCCCATGTGGAGCAAACACATGAGAGAAAAGTGCTCAAGACTTCTGTTCACTTTTTCAGGGAATGTTCATAGTGCATGAGAAGAGATAGTTCATTTAGCTAATGCAGAGGAGAGCCACGGGATCTGATGGTGTTATAAATGGAAGTTCCCCTTATGGTCCAAGGAAAAAATTAGAAAAAAATATGCTGTGACTACTACAACTGAATTCCAAAAGTTTGAGTGTGTAAGGAAGATCACTGTTTCATGCATAGAAGTTTTTGACCAAATGGCAATCTGCATAGTATTTACCATTCACAAAGGATAGACAGTGATCCAAAAATAAATCTTAGTGCTGGAGAAAACAATAAAATTCAAAATACCATCTAGCCACTCAATGCACAGTTGTTCTTTGCTTTTTAATATATGAATAAATCAGCTACAAGAAACTCTGGTTTTAAGTGGATTTGCTATCTACAATCAAGGTGCTCACACCAATCTTTTAAGCCAATAATGAAACCAAAACATTTCTTCATGACCTTTTCTATGCTGTCAAGTATTTGCTCGAGCAACATACTGAAGTAATGTATTCAGTGTCTTTAGTAGTCTGAACCTATCTCTTTAAAGTTAACATATAACAAATATTGTCAATGCTGTAGTATCAAGATTCCTGAAGATGACTTAGCTGTGGTACAAATAGTCTAATAGCCAAGAGTTACGCTCTTTTGTGAGAGATTGAATTTCATGATTTATTAATGAAGTAAATTGATTCTATATTATTGAATTTTGTTACATTTCAAGAACAAAAAGAAGCACTTTTCAAGGCCAAATGCACAGAGTGGACTCCTACTCTATTCACGGCCATCATCACCAGGGACACTCTGAGCCTTCCTGTTTGTGAAACAACCTGCTCCCCTGCTAAACTTCTTCAAATGTTAAAAGCCACTTTAGAGAAAAATCTTTTCATGGTAATAGGGTTCACTTTCAGTCCAAATGTCTAGAACCTTTAGAAAGAATCAACAAACATTTGCCACCTTTTCTAAACATGCGAGTCAATATGATGCAGTTTAATAGACATAAAGCGTGAAGACAGAACATAACTAGATGAGGAAATGCTCTTAGGAATCATACTAGCTCTTAGCAAGACAGATGCAGTAACCAGGTGAAAGATTTTCTACAGTATACTCTATAACATATGGTAATGATATTGACTGAAATACTCTAATTTCAAAAAACATTATTACCTCAGTAGATTGGCTCCAAGATGATCACATTCTAGTAACTAGTTGTAGGATGTAGAAGGCTTGGAAAAGCACCAACTTAGGGTAAAAATAAAGAATTGCATATTTTTCATATTAATACATGATAGTAAGAATGACCATTTTTTAAAATGTGGAATCACTTTAAGGCAATAAAGCATGAATGCTTATTTCTAATAAATTATAGTTTCAATCATTTAAAAGGAATAAAAACCTGTTTTTTTAAAGGAATAAAAAAATTTAATACAAGACTACATAAAGTGAAAGGAAATGTCTATTCCCTATCTAAGCAATGAATCTTGTTTCCAAGAGTGTCCCCTGATTGGGTTGAATAAGGGTTGAACTTTCCCTAAACTCCATTTTGCACATAAAATTACCTTTCCTTACAATTTGTTTTTTAATTTCATTTAGCATGCTATGAGGAAATACATATTCAGTTCATACACATTCATCTCTTTTTGTTGTTGCATAATATTCTAATGCATAGATATTCTGGAATATATGTAACTAATGCCTTCCTTATAATAATAAAATAAAACTAAAACAATTTTGTAATTACAGTCAATCTGGCTGTTAGAATATTTTACACACACCTTGCATAGCTGTACAGGAACACTTCTGGAATAATTTTCTTAGAGATTAAATTGGGGGTCAAAGTGCTGTGTTTATAAATGCTGTCTATTATCCATCAATCATACTGTCCCAGCCAAGAGCTCATCTATTTTCACCATGTGGACTTTTTCTCTAGTGGGTGAAAAATTGCATATATTTTATTTGAATTTGAACTTATTTGATTATTTGTGATATTGAATAGATTTTTAAATGATTACCATTTTTTAGTTTCTGAATTACTTGCTTTTACTCTTTGCCTGGTTGGTTATTTATATTGTTGTTCTTGTCATTGTTGATTTATAAAAATAAAAATGTTAATAGAAGCAATGAGAGCTGGAGAGTAAGCATGTAAAAAGTGCCTGGTACTTTGCCAAGACTTTCCATGGAGGGGCACATTCTTCTTCAAATGAAGCATATGAAACAAGATGTATTACTGGGCTCAATGCTGTACCCTTCATCTGGGATGGAAGGAAGACACAATCAACCCTGTGAATCAAGTTTGACTCCAGCCAGTATTCTTAACCACTGTTATTTTGCCTTCCTATTTGTATGGATCAATTATTTCCTAGATTTTAAGCCATATTATGTCTTAGCACTCCACTCAACGTTACTAAAATGTTTAAAGGTTTCAGTATCTAAAATGATGAACTCCCATTACCCGGAAAATTTATTTATAGGAAACACTTCATTTTCCAATAGTGCCAGACAAATATCGCTACATATCTTTAACACCACATTGATCTGTCAACCTCTGCTAGCTGGAGTGATACAGAAAAACAGGAATTAAAGAAAAACTGTTGCTCATCCAACGAAAGAACTGCTACAAAGCCCAGGTACTAAAGTTTATTTATTTTTTCCTTAAGGAGAGGGCAGAAGCTCCCCCTCAGAGAGCTTTACACACACTTCTAATGCCCTCAGCCTTTGCTGCCCCAGAGGCTGAGGACATCATGTTAGATAGTGGGGATTGCCCCGAGGGATAGCTCGCTCACATCAACAAGTAGCTGACTGCTAGTAACAGAGGACGAAGAAAATTCCTGAAATAGAAGCAGGGCATTCCTTTGGAGTATAGGCAAATATGGAAGCCACCATGTTATGAGTAGTTTAATGTGCTCCACTGAGGTCCAGTGTAGTCTAATGACAGAACAGAAGATAATGACTGAGAATTTTTACTCACCAGCAGTCCGGTGGGGGGCAAGAAAGAAACTCCTTCTGGTTGGGTCTACTTTGAGAGGAAAACTGTCAGACAGAGGGAATCAATTACCCATTCAGGAACTACATGATATGGTTAAGGCACATGTTGGCACGTGAGCCCTAGAAGAAGCAGAACATGAGTGGAAAGGAAGAGGGTCATGACCTACACAGTGTGGTACAATCCCTCTTCTGTGAAGTTCCACATCTTCAGTAAAAGGACACTTTTATAAAAGGCTTGGCTCAATGTGAATGTGCAGAAGGTAAATTCAAGCTAAGCAAGATGGTGTCCATCAACAGAAGAGTAGAAACAGAAGCACCTTAACAAGGGAGTGTATGGTTGGGATAAAACAGAAATTATGAGAAAAACTTCAGGCTCCACCAGCTGCTGAATTAAATTTTCAAACTAAATCCCCAAGAGGCAGAGAAGTTCCAAGCGATATCAAAATTATAATAGTAGTAATGATAATAAAAACATCCAATAGCAATCCCACTTACAGCATGGCAGGCATCCTACTGAGGGTTTCGCATGCACGTTGTATCATTTAATTCTCACAAATTCCCAATGAGTTTGATACCAATCATTATTCCCTCCATTTTATAGGCAAGGACCTGGGGCTCAGAAAGGTTAGTATTGTGGCCCACATCACGAAACTGACAAGTGATACAACCACAATGTGAACCCAGCTCTATCTCCAGAGACAGTACCATTCACTATGACTTTCAGTTCACAGCAAAATATCCCTGAGATAGCAAAAATAAGCAAGTTTGTTACTTTGTGATCTAAGAAACAAGGAAGAGGTAATTCTCTTAAACGTATTTCCATACATTATTTCATAATTTCAAAATTCTAGCCTATTTGTTTAAATTCGGTAAGACTCACCTGTTGTCAAAAGCTAGGTTGTTCTGCCCAAATCCCTTTAGACTCCACGTTCCTCGTCTGCCAAATAATGAATGGATGATTATTTGCTAAGACCTCTTCTTGCTCTTGCTGTGATGAACTCAGGTAGAACATTTCATTCCCTGGCAGTGAGGTGAGAAAAGGCTTTGATGAAAATATCACACTGTCCTCATCATGGGCATGTGACACTTACAAGGCAGCCATGGGAACTCAGGCCAGGCTCCCAGGCTCTGCTAACCATCTTAGTTTCACAGGGTTGCATCTTCCTTTCACTTGTTTGAAAGAGAACAAGTACCTTTCAAGGAACCTAGGGATCCCTAAAGTTCTTTAAATTCATGTTGTACACAGAAGAACATTAAAACCTGCAAGGTAAGGGCTGTGGCTGTAAGGCTGCACAGCTCAAGTTCACATCTTGCGTAAGGCCTGGTTTTCTGAGAATCCAGCTGAGGGAGCCTCAGAAGTAGGAAGAATAGAACACCCACAACACCTCCCAGTGAGGCCAGTGTTCAGGATCAGGATCAGCGATTGTGCTGAAGAGGCAGCTAATTCACAAAACACAGGTTCTCATGGTTTATTTGGAGATGGAACCTGATTCCAGGATGGCTGTCCTGAGCTTGCTGGATGATGATTGTAACTGTGACCACATGTATGAAGTGGTCATCCTACAAGCAATAGGAAACGTCTGCTTCTGAAAAGCAGATTATGACCCTAAAAATGGTTCTACAATGAAATCAAACAACTCTTGCATAAAGTCCAGGAGGGCAAGAATGTATACGGCTCAACCTTTCTTCCCAGCACCTTGCCTGTGCCCACCATAAGCACTCAATAAACATAAGCACCCAATAAACTCTAAGAAACAGAAGTTGTCATGACTATGTTCAATAGGTAGGCATGCCAAATGCATGTAGTGTAGACAACCATCTCCCAGTATGTTTGTTTAAAGAATGACTCCTAATTTGGCATCTTCCTGCATTTACTCCAAAGTCCTCACATGCGTACACACAGATATTTTGTATAACCGTGCTAGCTTACATTTGCTTATAGATTGCTTTGGATTACTATCTACTTGTTTAATTTTTTAAACTTATTAAGTTTATTCTACTCAAAATAAAACCTTCTTAATAATAGAAAGGAATTGTGCAATATTTTGGTGTGTCCTCAACATGAAAGGTAGTAACAGGATTGACTATGGTGAAATCGTATAAATTTATTCATTTCCTTTTGTTACATCAAAGCTAGTGTGTTTTAAGTTCAATTGACAGATGTATTCCCAGGACAATAAACTGCCTGAAACTTAGTAAGCAGTTAACAAATATTATTTTACTCATGATTACACAGAACTATGCAAATCAGCACCACCAGTCATGAAAAACTTTCTATTAGTCTGTCTTCAATGACTTTCCTTTAGAGAAACTTCATAGTGAAAGTTGTGACCATGTTATGACAAACTTTCAGTAACTTACACATCAGATCACTCCCCTTCACACGCACACACAATGTTTACTTAAAAATACATATGAAAAACATGCTGGTGTCATTTCTGAGACAATAAAGATTACAGGAAGGTCAGGCTGTAGGGGAATCAAGTGTCCTATTTTAGACTTTTTAAGTTTGTAATGTAAGACTTCCTAAGAGACAGTTGGCTATAAGACTTTTTTTTGGTAGCAATTGGTTTAAAACTTTAAAAATATTTTACTGAAAACGTCTTTATACAGCATGATCCAGTTGAGAATCAAACACAGATTTTTAAAATTAGTTGTTAAGAATGCAAAGTGTTCATATAAAAGCTATTATTAAAGTTGTTCTTAGCATATGGTCGCAGAAAGAAACATCTTTTTTTCCACTCACACATTCATGTGCACACATGCATGCACACACATAAGCACACATACATGAATGCACAACAACTACTTAGGTGTCAAAGCAAAAAGCGTTCTGTACACATCCAAGTACACACAACTTAAAACATCTCACCTGTAATTCCAGTAACACATCTCAACTTAATAAACCTTCTTCTTTCAAATAAAGACAGCTTTAACATCAATATAGAAAGAGAAAATACTAATCCACTTATCTTAGAAAACTTTAGCAACATCTACTAAAAGTAGGTTAAATGAATGATGCTAGAAGCACTAAAAGCAGGGAAAATCTACAAAAACAAGCATCTGGTCACCTTTTGCAGAATTCTACATATGCAAGAACTTTTTGACATATTTTATAGCACTTTTTTCTGAACACTAACATGTAATATTAGAAACATATATTTTCTCTACATCATGTATACATAAAACACAGAGCTACACACATACCAAATACATCAAAGAACCCACAACACTTCAGGTTAAATTAGAACTCTCTTCAGTCCCTCTTTTATACATCTCTCTTTCTGCTTGTCTTTTTAAAAGAACAACTGTTATTTATTCTGTAATCATCAGAAGAAGTAAAAACCAAATATCTAACTAGGTCTGATAATACATGCTGTTTTATGAAGTTAAAATATTTTACAGGTCAATTACAATTAATTTTGTTCTAATTTCTGAATAGACTTTCCTACTTTGATAAAATTATTGATACAATAGCATACCTATGTATACTTTGTGATAACAGAGCAAATACACTCAGTTCTCTATTGATCTTCCATAAGATATATCTGTGGTTACATTTATAATGTTTCATTACTTATATTTGAATATCCTGAGTACAATTTCTGGATGTATTTGCTTTAATTCCAAAATAAACTGTACCCAATGGCAGCTCTCTTACTGAGTTTTCAGTATCAAGTTCCAGGCTCTTCACCTCCATGCCAACAGCGTACAAAGAAAACAATTCCTAGAGCATGGAGACAAGAATTGGCTTCTCTTCTTGGCAACAGATCCCATGTTGATGACTTTTTAAAGAATAAGTGTTCAGTTCAAGGGCCCTAGAGAGGCTGACAACTGCAGCTCTGGTCATTTGAGGAAAAAAGGAAAGAGATTTTTAAAAACCAGAGACAGGGGCATGGAATAATAGACATTTCCTTTAATTAAAAAAATAAAATAAAATAAGCAAAAGCAAGTTTTGAGTAATAACATATGGAGCTCCTTATAATTAGATTAAAAACACATAGATACATAGATTAATGTCTTTGATGTGTCTGGACTTCAGATCAATTATGCACATGCTAATGTTCAATTTTCATAAGAATAAGGCAAATGGCAATTACATGTTGGCTTAATTTTATTTGACAAAGACACTCTTCAGACCCCTTAGCAAGAAGCTTGGTTCTATTCCATGTGGGTTCACTCCTAGAATCCATGAAGAAGTTAACTACTTTGTATAATAAATAGACCCAATATCCTCTCATCAAACTTGCAGGTCTTAACTATCCTAGAATTAACAAAAGGATGAAGCATTATTGGGGTTTGTTAATCTCCCTTCTGAATGAAGGCCTCTAGGAAATAAATTAGGTGGTAGATTTCACTGCAAAAAGACACTTGGGTCCCTTGGGTGAAGAGTTTCAGGACCTAGAAATGTCCCTGTTGCTCACAGCTGCTCCTTCCCCTGACCACCATCTTGTCTCTCAGAAGTGAAGAAATGAAAGATAATTTTCTACAAGAGAAAAATTTTATCTCATATAACTCTACCATTTTAAAATAATTTCAGTTACCCTGTTGGAAAAGGCTAATTGAAACTTAAGAATAGAGTTCGAGAAAAAACAATTTTTTAATAAAAATCTTGATGTAATAATAAGAAAAATCTGGATTCTCATTCTTTTTTCTGCCTTTAGCTGTGTGGCTTTGAATAACTTGCTTAATTTCTCTTGGTTAAGTCTCCTTTATACTCTGACTAAATTATGTTTTAGGTTATTTCTAGCTCTAAAATTTTATGCTTTTATGCATGAGGTGGATTGTTTGCCAGGGAGGGTTTACCAGTCGCAAGAGAGGTGCACTCACTGGAAAATTACGGCAAGTCTGTGGCCTCCGTTGCCAGCACAGGTAAAAAGGGAAGCACAGTTCACCTCCATTTCTCAGCCCCTGATGAAAGTGTTGGTGGCTACCCAGTAGCCTCAGAAAGGATAAAATCGACAAGGAGAAAATTCACCAAGGGAAATCACGTCTTCTACAGATCCTCCCTTCTCGTCACTGTGTCTCAACAGATGAACTGACACTGAGTGGAGGGGACACACGGGCTTCAGGGACATGGATGTGTGTGTACTATGCTGCATTGCAGTAGCCATGCACAATCGGAATCAACCAAAACTTATTTCCAAATTAAAAAAAAAAAAAGTCTGATTCTGAAAAAAATTATTTGGAAATAATGAAAATTATAGCCAACAACATAAAATGATTGGTGAGAAGAGAACCGGTGAAGATCTCAAGAACACACATGTATCTCAGAAACCTACCCCACAACTGCCCTGTGAGCGTCTGTCCCAATGCTAAACAGTCTTTGCTAATTCAAAGACTGTATTACAGAATGCAAATGCACATGTTTATACTTAAAATGAAAGACAGCTTGATATAAAAGAATCTTTATTTCTTTCAAAATGCTATGTTAAGTGCCACAAATCTCCTGAAGATGGTATTAATTTCCTCTAATAATAATTTCTGGGTCATTAAGTTCATTGCGTTTTACTTTATATGCTCCTTATCAAGTACACAGAAGCCTGTGCAATATCTCCCAGGAGTCCAGCTGCCATATCAGAAAGGCTCACACTTTCAAAGGATTAATAACACCTCTCTGGTGCTTTTAAAAATCCCTCGCTAATCTCCAGACTCACTTACTCTGCCCTGCCTGGCCTTGCTTCTGGGTGATGGAGGCATTGGTGTGCTGGAGCGAAGGCAGCACTCCAGCTCACAGCAAATGGGAAGCAATCCACCAAGGCAGGATGGATAAGCCAACTCGTATTTCTTTTATTTCTTTCTTTCCTGGCAGGGGAGGGAAAATAAAGGTCACCCCAATATGAATAAAGCAGCCTTTTGATGAAAGGCATTTGAAGGGATTTCTCCACTTGTAATAGAAATCCTAATTCAATTGAATGATGTGACTTAATCTAACCAAGTAACTCAGGCTAGTTAGCCTGCAAACTGGCTTGATTCATAAAAGCAGAATTATTCATTTCTTTTAATTGTTTTTTTAATGGTGCAAAACTTACATTAAGTTGGTATTGACCAATTTTCCATTTGCAAACCATAAGTATTGATCCCAACGATGGTAGTATTTATTGATATTAATCAAAAATCTCTCCAATACATACTTCCTCCTCCCTCATACATATCAGATATTTATTGTCTCATCTAAGAAGTTAGTTTTAAGAAGACATTACAAATCAATAACATTTTCTATTATTTTGAAGGGAATTATGATTCTTTTAGCTGGTGTGTCTAAATTAACCTAATTAGAATTTGTTAATTTATTAATCATCCAGAGTGTAACGTGGTGAACAGAAGTAGAAAGAAGAAAATGGGGAAGGAAAAGTGGAAAGAACAACCGGATGTAGCATCCAGTTGCAGAGAGCACTCCGGAAACAGGGCCCGGGCGGAAAAGCTGTACCCTGCTGATAAAGGCCTCAGTTCTGCTCTAGGGCTATACCTTCTTATTCAACACTATTAACATGCAAACATAAATATAACCACTTATAGTAGACTGACCAGTCCCCAGACATTCCTCGCAGACAATCCGTGTGTGAAGCATGTTTTTTTCAGAAACCATAGAAAAGTAAGCAAACCTTCAAGCTCCGATGCTCTTTTAGTCATTCACACAATCTGTAAAGTGGGTCAATAGTCCTCTGAGAACTTACAGGGTTAAGGATAATATTTTCAAGGTTTAAAGCCGTTTCCTCATCTAATTATCTAATTTCAAAGGATGCACTTTTCATGATTCGAATGAATTTAATATACTCACACGTGCAAAGAAAGGGAGGTTTCTGTGCTTTTCCAGAGTTGATTCCATCTTCCTTGCATGCCCTCACTCCACTGAGGGCAGGGGAACAAATCTGCCAATTAGTCGTATCACTCTTGCTTCTGGTTCCATCTCCTCTTAATTTACAAACTTTCAGGTACAAGTTAAATTTCTGAAAGCATCACCCTCCAAAGCTCCCAGCAATGGCAGCTCCTGCTGTGGCCCCCACGGGGAGTCTCACTCATGTTCTTCTCTGGGTCCTCACTGGACTTTAAGGCAAAAATGTCCCTGGTGGCTCTGCCCACCTGCACGTGCTGGGGACACCTAGAGCTTGTGAGTTCCGGCCTGTTCTTTCTGGACTGGATCTAAATCAGGTAGGGTACCAATGGCTCAGCCCCCATGAAGGCTTGCATGATCTGTTGCCTGCACCCAAGTCGGCCTGAGTATCTCATGCCATCACCAGCCCACAGGCCCCCTGCCCTGTGACTATAGCAATGCCCTGAGCAAGCTCTTCAACCAGCATCATCAGCGACTTTACACAACTGTCCCCAAAGACCATGATCTCCTGGATCCCAGCCAACTACAAGAGAGCTGAGGGAGCTGAGTCCAGGCCCTGGCCTTCCACCTCGCTTTACCAAATGGCTGGTTTTATCCTGATGGGCACCAGCGTGGCCCAAACCCAGTGCAGGTTAGAACCCTGGTAAGTGTCTACCTCTAGGATCCGCAGGGATCCATCCTGCTCTCCCCACGAGCAGCTGCCCCTACCCTCCACGAGCAGCTGTCCCTACCCCCCACGTGAAGCTGCCCCTACCCCCGTGTGCACTGCCCCTACCCCCATGCGCAGCTGCCCCTGCCCCCCCCCCACGCTACTTCCCCTCTCCCCCCCACACAGCTGCCCCTGCCCCCCCCCCACGCGGCTGCCTCTGCCCCCCACGCTGCTGCCTCGTGGTCCCAGGGCTCAGTCTGGAACGTGAGGAAGCCCCAGCGCAGGATCTCACCATCGCCACAACGAGTGAGACCAAGTTGGAAGAAAGAGGGAATATCTTTCCGGTACTTCCTGTTCCAGTTCCCATAAACAGACTCAGCAGTTGATCTCTCTGGAAAAGAAATGAAAAAAACTCTCATTTGATATCCCAGGCTTAGCAACCGCGCCCCTGTGGGGTTTACTTCCCGGTATTCTCGGCGCGGCAGGTTCTTCTTTCTGCTCTTTTCCCTCCCAGAAAATAGGCTTCGTTTAACCCCAGCCCAGCCACATGTAGTCTCCACTCTGACCTACCGTATAGTGTAGACAGTGCATGTCAAAGGAGCTTATAAATATAAAATGTGGCTACAGCAAGAAGGTGACGGGGAGGGAGGGATAGAATACAGAGAGCTCAGGAAGGAGACAACGAATCCAAATTTCTACCAGATGCTTATTTTTTTCTCAAAGTTAAGCTGTTTCCCATCTCTCTATATAATTGTTGATTTATTTATTTTTTTCAGGCACGTTTTAAAGTGGCAAATGTTAACTGAAACTCAGGCTCGATTTTATATTTCAGTGACAGATGAGGTACTTTTTTTATTTCCTGGGCTTTAGAGTATAAAAGACTCTTCAACAGAATCACTTGATGATAAAATACCTGATGGAATAAAAATCTGTAATTTATTGGAGTTTTTTGATAAATTGAGTATTTCCCTGGAGAAAAGTACTTCCCTGATGATGATGTTTCTTCCTTCTCAACAATATTTAATTTTGTAGAATTAGAAAAAGATGATTATCTGAACATCACCAATCAATCAGTTAACATTTACACA
This sequence comes from Saguinus oedipus, assembly GCA_031835075.1. Lineage (NCBI taxonomy): Eukaryota > Metazoa > Chordata > Mammalia > Primates > Cebidae > Saguinus > Saguinus oedipus. The sequence goes on along the minus strand of CM063169.1, from coordinate 8,283,429 downwards.
GTGCATTCTGTGGGTTGGCAAAATGCTGTTTTGGAAATACAGCAAAAAAGAAACCAGACAGATGATCTTTGTCCTCATGAAGCTTGTCCTCATGGTTCATCAGTCTCTTACTAGAAAGAGCACTAGCTGTGAAGTCAGGATGATGGAATCTGGCCTGCTGTCAACTCATTAGTATCTGTAGTACCTTTGTTGATCCTTTTCTTTACCAAGAGTCAATTTCCTCATCTATAACATGGGGAAAATAGCACCTGCCCCATCTATCTTAACATATTATCACGAAACTCAGATAAAACCACAAATAGAAAACTGCTTAGTGAGCTCTGGAGTTCTCTGTGAAGACAAGGGAGTGGTAATAGAAATGAGGGAGGGACAGACCCCAAGTTTGTTTATCACAGTCCCGACAAAGTTATTCTTTGAGTCAGCTCTGAAAAGATACTTCTTGTTTGGACAATATATTTTGTTTTACTTTAGTAGATGTGAGCTTCTTCAGTGGCCCTTTATGCACGTTGAGAAAAATTTATTTTGCTTGTAGCCAAAGGATATCGCCTCTAAAGAGATATGATTTACCAAAACTGTAAATCAAATCATAATTAAATATTAAACTGCTGTGTAGCATTCAAAAGTTACAAAACACTTTTACTTATTTATCTCCTTTAGCCTTATTTAATTCTGATCTTAATGTGTTTGGATTGGCCATTGTGTTACTGTGCAATGTCTTTGGAATGAACGTTTAAAAATGCAAAATGCAAAAAACTTGCACTATGACCCTCTGATAGTGTCTTGAAAGTCAAACTCGGATCAGCTTTTAGGAATCTGCACGGTGCCGTTTTAAAACGCTGCCTGTCTGAGGCACTGCTCTTTCCTGGTACATTTCCCCAGGACGCGAGGTGCTGCCACGAGGCTATATATCATGGCTGATGAAACAGCAGTGCCCTGCCTCTAGTATAAAAGGCCTCAGTGATGCATCAGGACCCTCTGACAGGCCACCATGAGGCTCTCAGTCACTTGACCCCTTGCCAAGTGATGAGGGCTGAGGTCTCTTCTATGGACACTTTAGTACAGGGAAATGGACCATCAGAAGAGACTCTCATCATTATTTCTTCCGAGTGAAAGTGGAAGAAACCGACTGCCAGGCTGTATGGTACTGACTCAATAGAGATGTTTGCTGTAAAGGAGTGTGGAAAGAAAAACATAATTCCGTATTACAGTCTTCTTAGATTTTGTCTTCAAGGTAATCCAAATGCATAATCATTTCTGCTCTGATGTTTTATCTCTAGTCTATTTTGCCTCTATATCTGCTTAAACTATGCCTTAAAAATGTTTTTGGTGAAAACTCTGTGTGTGTGTGTGTGTGTGTGTGTGTGTGTGTGTGTGTATTTCAAAATTGCTTTTATTCCATATTAAATCTACAATATTTCACTCAAACGGTAATGAAATGAAGCAACAGACACTGGGGCCTACCTGCGGGCTGAGGGTGGGAAGAGTGAGAGGTACAGAAGAAAATAACTATGGGCTACAGGGAAAGAGGAACTGGAAGTCCATTCAGCAAGTTAGAATGTCTTCATTGTCCATTTTGTAAGTCTATAGGCGTAAACTCCCAGGGATGAAGATACCTTCCTCATTATTGAATTTTATAACCTTTATTTCTCAGGAATCTCTATCACCTGGGTGATGAAATCATCTGTACAACACACCCCTATGACATGAGTTTACCTATGTAACAAATCTGCACATACACTGCTATACCCAAAATAACCTTATTTTTTAAAAACATAAAAATAATGTGTACAATGTGGCCTAGTCACTGCTTTGCCTCAATAGGCACTCAACCCAATAGTGTCAACTAGTTTGGTGGTCAGTGAAAAAAATCTTTTTATTTTTAAATAGGAAGTTATAAATTTTTTGAAACAGAGAGGATGCTTAAAACTTAAAAATGTGAAAACAAATGGAGACAACTCTCATAAGTAATACACCTGGCTAAGCAGAATCCTGTGTTTTATATTCAAATTGCTCCTAGAAGTGACAAAACAGGTTTTTTCATGTTTGATTTCCATCAGATGTGGTGGATCAGTTAAATAGTTCCTACAAGTAATAGCACTCATTGTTCATAGCTGAATTGTACACAAGAAGGAATTGCAGATTTTGTACCGATAACACATCCTCCCCACTACACATGTGCACATTCTACAAAAATAGCAATAATGTAAGTGTCTAGGACTCTGTCCTGCCCAAGAGTTTTAAAGCCTATTACTTCACTTGATCAAAAATAATTGTGAAACATAAAATTCTTTAGCAAAATGCTTTTAACCTATTGTGGAGCAACTGCCCCCACTTAAGAAGCTCAAGAAAACTAGGGATCCCCTCTCCAAAAAAATCACTTAAAAATCCCAAATACACATTTTGTACATAGTCGCAGGAAACTTACTGACTCACTGTGGCCCTTAATAGATCCTCAGTCAAGAATAGTAGCATTAATATTTTAGGACATTTTCACTTTTACTGAGGGTCTACAGCATAATGAGAGATTTCATAGGCCACTGACCAATATTTATTAAACAATTCATTGATCCAAAGCATTTGAATAAGTAAAGAAAATTTTCATGGAATCGTCAAATACATATTCCTTTTTTATTTTATTTATTTTTTTTTAGATGGAGTGTCACTCTCGCTCTGGCCTCCAGGCTGGAGTGCAATGGCGAGATCTCGGCTCACTCCAACCTCTGCCTACCAGGTTTAAGCAATTCTCCTGTAGCCTCCCAAGTAGCTGGGATTACAGGCAACCACCACCACGCCCAACTAATTTTTTGTACTTTTAGTAAAGACAAGGTTTCACCATGTTGGCCAGGCTAGTTTCAAATTTCTGATCTCAAGTGATCTGCCTGCCTCAGCTTCCCAAAGTGCTGGGATTACAGGCATGAGCCACCACACACGGTCTCCTTCTTACCTAATGTGTGTGGGAGAAGCTCTGACAACCCTGCTCTTTTATCCATAGCTCTCAAAAGGAATGAGAATTGCTGCCCATTCCCCAGTATCTGAAATTCTGTACAAACAGTAACTTTAGAATTGTCATAGGCAAAAGAATTGTAACAATTAGGGAAAGGAGGAAGAGACAAAAAGTAGGGCAAAGTAGTCACCAGGGGAGTGAAGACTGTCTTATTAAAATTTGAGTCTCCACAGAACTGTTATATCATTCAGTGTCAGAAGTTGCATAGAATAGTTGACATACTTTGAGGGGTTTTTTTTGTTTTGTTTTCTCAGCCTAAAACTAAGTATTAACTGGCTTTGCAGTGGCACAGCAAGTACAGTGCTTCAGTGATTAAGGACCAGAATGAATTGCCCATCTTTAGTCTTTGATCTCAAACAACTGACCTTGCAAAGATACTGCCTAATTCTCTGGAACCAGCAATGGGGAGGGAAAGAGGAACTACAAGTTCATTTAGCAGTTAGATTGTCTTCATTGTCCATCTTGTAAGTCTGTAGATGTAGACTTACATTTTGTAGGTGTGTAGACGTAGACTCCCAGGGATGAAGATACCTTCCTCATTACTGAAATTTATAACCTGGATTTCTCAGGAATCTGTATTGACTTGAATTCACTTCTCAAACCAGAAACAGATAGTAGAATTAACTTTAAGACAGAAGCCTAAATTTCCAGGATTACACATTAAAGACATCATTTTTGTAGAAAGGGCCTAAGTGTATCTGTGTATTTTATCTCCCTGTTGTAAACGAGCTGTGGCTCTGAGTCAGACTGATTCTGTGTGCTATGAGCCTTCATGGTACACATACAACACACCATCAGAATAAAAGGATTCATTGATCTTTTGCAGCACACCAGTTTGAAACCACAGCAAGAGTTTTGATGAAGATAGTAAAAATCCACATGGAGAAGACTTAAGCCAACACTCACATATTTGTGATAGTTTCAATGGAGAACACATTGCTCTTTCTTCTATTTACCCACATGACTTTGCTTACAGCCATTGCTTTTCAGTGAGTGTGTGTTACAGTATGTTACAACGTTTTCACATTTACACACACACACACATACATATACACAATGAGGCGTCAGGATCCAAATCTTTATAAATAAAAAAAAAATCCGTATATGCTGTAAGTGCATTATATACTGTATTTTCCTACGTTTCAAATTTATAGTACGTTTTGGAGAGCTTTCATAACATATAGACTACACCGTCTTTTTAGATAAAAGATAGCAAATGCTAGTGAGAATGTGAAGGAAAAAGAACTCTTACACACTGTTGGTGGGAATGCAAACTAGTACAGCCACAATGGAGAACAGTATGCAGACACCTCAAAAAACTATAAATAGCACCACGGTATGATCCAGCCATCCCACTGCTGGGCAATCATCCGAAGGAAGTGAAATCAGCATATCAAAGAAATCTCTGCACCCCCATGTGTATTGCAGCACTACTCACAATAGTCAACATATGGAACCAAACTAGTTGTCTAACAACAGAGGAATGGATAAAGAAACTGTGTACGTATACACAATGGAATGCTATTCACCCATAAAAAAAGAATGAAATCTTGTCATTTGCAGCCACGTTGATGGAACTGGAGGACCCTAAGTTCAATAGGTCAGAAAGTTAAACACGGCATGCTCTCACTCATAAGAGGAACCAAAGAAAGTTGATCTCATAGAAGTGAAAGGTAGAACAGAGGATACTAGAGGCTGGGAAGGATGGAGGAAAGGAGGGATAGAGAGAGATTTGTCAAAAAAGACAAAACTATAGCTAGATAGGAGGAATAAGTGCCAGTGTTACCTAGCACTGTAGGATGAATACAGTTAATGCTAATACCTAGTTTCACACAGCTAGACGGAGGATAGCTAATGTTCCCAACACAAAAAAACAATAAATGTTTGCGGTGATGGAGATGCTAATTACCCTGATCTGATCACTAGACGTTATATGTATCAAAACATCACTAGGTACCACATAAACATGTACAATTATTGTATGTCAATTTAAGAAATAAAGTAATAAAGAAGACAATAAACTGTCCTTAAAAATTAATCATATAAATCATGAACATTGTAATTTTTTAATCAAACAGTATAAAAGGGAATAAAATGAAAACTGTGTTCCTCTAATCCCAACTCTCTAGTCTCTCAGTCTCTTTGCCCAGAAGCAGGCATTTTTGAAGTTGTTAAATAGAAAAAATAGAAATAAATATAATAGAAAAGGAAATGTTAGAAAGAGAGAACACTAAAGAAGGCTGCAGATGGTTTGCCAGCCCGCCACACACAAGTGGAGTCTATTTCTTCATTCCTTGAATCTGGGCTGGCCCTGAAACTGCTTTAACCCACAGAATATGGCAGGAGCACAACTTCTGGGCTGTTCTGGGCTGAGGACTTTCAGGGGACAAGCTGCTTCCTCTTCTTGGAAATCAGATGCCATGTAAGACAGACTGACATGCCATGGGAATGCTACCCATCAGGCTACACACGAAATAAGTGTTTAAGAATGACTGGGTTCTCCACTCCCTTGTCAATAAAGTGTTTTATGTACTCTGATTTGGTTTATATATTTTTAACTCTGACTAGCTTTAAAGAATCCTTGTGCTGCTTTGACAATTTTGTATATGAAAATGCGTGTTTTTCTCTCTGACTGTAAACTTATTTTACCCTTCATATTGTTAATATTTTTATTGAATTATGATACTTTTACTTTTACACCATTAAAAAATTAATTTTATGTTATGAATATTTATATAATCAAACTTCTCTAACTTTCTGTTATGGTCATAGTTAACATGACTCTTTCACTATAATATTAGCTCTTTTATATATTTTGCTTTAGTTATTTTATATTTTCATTTCTTGCATTCAATATTTGAGAGAGCTCTAATTTGTGTTGCTCTAACAAGTAATATAACAAGTTTTATTCTTTTCCAGGTTGCGATCTTCCCCTAATTATTTAAATGCAAATCTTACATACTAACTTCTCATTTCTATTTGGATTTTTTCTTCTATTTTTTATTAATGCACAAATCCATGGCTGTTATTTATTTTCTATTTGTTAATTTGCAAATATGAAACAACAAAGTTATTTAACACCTGGAGATGTCACTAATACATTTGAGTTTAACAAAAGATTCTAGCTGGATTCACACAAATGGAGATTAAATCATTATATTATAACATTAGCTTCAAAAACTATAAAAAACTTTTTTTTAAAGAAGTTCACATTTCTTGAAGCACAAAAAAAGAAATGGCTATTATCAATGCTTGTTAACACAGAAACGCAATGGCATATTTTGGAAACTTTTTGTAGAAAATCATGTGAATTAGCAAGATTAATTATAAATCCTCCATATATGGGTTAAGCAAAATGAAAGCTTAATTTATTTGAATAGGTATGGGTCAATTTGCCCTGGAAAGATAAAATTAGCCAGTAAAATTAAGCATTCCTTAAAATTACAGGGAAAGCCCTAATCACAGTTCTGATGCTTTGGATTAGAGTTCCAGTTTCTTCTGTGTTGTGTCATCATTCATTTTAAGATGGATGTTCCTCTTTTCTCCCACGAATAGTGAGTTTAGTTAATAAAGATAGGAAAGTAGCTTACTTATCTTTGAATCTCCTCTGTGCCAATCACAGAGAACTGAATACAATGTAGGTATGTGCTACATAAATGCCAAATTAATTATATGAATGCATGAATTCAATGCCATATATGGCATTCATATTATATATACATATATATTTTTTTCTTTTTTTCTTTTTTTCTTTTTTTTTTGAGACAGGGTCTCATTCTGTTGCCCAGGCTGGAGTTCAGTGATGCAATCTCAGCTCACTGCAACCTCTGCTTCCCAGGTTCAAGCAATTCTCTTGCCTCAGCCTCCAAGCAGCTGGGATTGCAGGGCTGCACCACCACACCTGGCTAATTTTTGTACTTTTAGTAGAGATAGGGTTTCACCATGTTGACCAGGCTGGTCTAAAACTCCTGATCTCAAGTGATTTGCCTGCCTTGACCTCCCAAAGCGTTGGGATTACAGGTGTGAGCCACCGTGCCTGGCCCAAAGTCATATATTTTTATGTGAAACTTCATTAAACTTCCAAAGTCGAAGACAAAAGCTGTCTTGAAAAAGTAAACTTTTATTATAAATGTTCCAAAATATTTTAAAATGTAACAGTGATTTGGGAATTCATTCATCAGTCATGTAACTAATGTGTTAAACATGGCTTTGAATTCATTTATTCATGAAAGATGTGTTCAAACTGTTTACACCTATGCCCTCTACTAGACTGTGGAAAACACAAGATAGGAGGTCAGTCACAGAGGGTGGTAGGGAAGACATTGAGCAAAGCCATTACAACAAAACACAAGCAGAGCCACAGGTACAGAGGGACAGAGGAAGGAGCAGGGATACACACAAAGGGTGCCCAGCAGAGCTGATTCCTGAGACAAAGAAAGATGCATGCTCCACACAGAGGGAACCACGGCTAAATAGTACTGTGGATAAGCTAAACAAAACAAATAAAACTCATTGTTGGCTAGGGAATCTATTTCCTGGATTTAGGATTAATAACTATGTGTTTTATGTTCCACTGAGAAAACTTGACATACATATATATATATTTCTCCTTTTATTTTTATCCTGGCAAGGAATAAGTTCAGAGACTTTTCCAGTTCAAGTTCAGTGCCACCCTGTGTACAGAAGAGAAGCTCAGCTTTGCTATTCAGTCGTGTGAAAGATGAAATTCCTACTGAAAAGAGCAGGAAAAGACTTCTTCAAAAGGCAGTACCACTTTATTTCACAAGGTAAAAAATAACCATGTAATAGCACTATGAAAGCATGGCTGTTGACAATGTAAGTGCCATGTAACCATAGAGTAATTACCCAGTTCTCTCCTTCTTTAAAACAAAGACCAAGCTGAAAATCTAAGAGCTGCAAAGTGCATGATGATTATTCCGTTCATTACTTGGTAACTGGAAGTATAATTATCAAGTAATCTGCATGAACATAATTACGTATTTACATAGTCTTTGCCATGTAATTACAGAGGAGTTCAGTGATTATACAGTACACTCCTTGAAAAAGAAAGTGATACCAAAAAACAAAAAAAAAAATCTGTGTGAAGTAGTCATCTCAAACAGAAAGAATTAAGCATGAGGATGATTTATCTTAGAAAAGTCCTAAATCATAATGTTAAGTTCAAACAATAAAAATTAGACCAATATCCAATCATAAAAACCAATCACAGTCCTTTTTCTTTTTTTGAATTATGGAAGCCTGCTGGGCCAGTGAAACAATTTCATTCTTTAAATGCTTAAGGAAAAAAATGGAGAGTTGACTTTCTCGTTTCAAAAGGAAGGGGTTTTTAAAATATATTTATTAGCCTAATCATCTCTGGCTCAGTCTTCTTTCACCCACTATTAAAATCACAAGTGCCTCTTTTATATTCTAATATGTTTAATAAGTAGGTAAAGAAAAATGAGAGGGAATAAAAAGCAGTTGTTGATCACTTAACGAAGTTCTGAAGCTTTCTTTCTATACCAAAAAGATTATTAAGTACTTAATTTTTTTGTTCTTTAATATGAATGGCTTATGAAATGATGTTCTGAAATCTTTAAGTATTTTTGTTAACTACATCATTATTACTAAAATCTCTCTATTGACTGACATCAACTCTTGCTTTCTGTTTGCAATAATTTGGGTCACAATCATTGGGTGGCATATTCTGCACAGTGGAAATTATTATTTAAGAAAGCCATTATCTAAAAATATTTGCATAAAACAATTCAGACAAAAATGAATTAAAAGTGACTCTTGCATATATACCATAAATAGAGAATAACCTATAAACTGCAAAATATATGCATAAAACAAACAATTGAGAAGTGTTTACTTCACATTAGTCACTATCCTCTAAGTAGAGATATTCTTCCAGTACATAAGCCAGCTCCTGTTTTTGCCTAACAAGCTTGGCAAGTTGACTCAGTTCTCTAAATGCTATTTAACTGGTTCACATAGTAATTTGCTGCAATTTTTCATCGCTAAAGCAACATCTGAAGGTAGGTGACTAGCAATAAAAAAGTGATCAAATAAGAAAGAATCAGAATGTAAGGCTTTTGAGACTCTTCATTGTAGATTAGCATATAAAACATAGCTGTAGCCATTCTTAAAAAAGACATTACTAATCAGTTTTAATGTTTCTTGTGAACAAATATCACAATGTCTTTAAAGAATCCCTACTCCTAAATTTAAAAAAGTAACAAATATTCAATGTCTTATCCCCATCTTTCTTTAAAAAGTCTGAGCCAGGCATGGTGGTTCATGCCGATAATCCCAGCACTTTGGGAGGCGGAGGTGGGAGGATCACTTTAGCCCAGGAGTTCAAGACCAGCCTGGGCAACATGGTGAGATCTTATCTCTACTAAAATTACAAATAAGTAAATAAAATAAAATAGTAATATGTTTGATTCTTCTATGGGGATGTCATCATCTTCCTTCATCACAGGTCACAGTAAGAGTAACTATAGCAAAGAAAACCTCCAAGGAAAAGTAGCAAGATGCTTCCTGGTAAAGTGAACTAAATATGACCTGAGAAGGACTCCATACTTTTATATGTGAGTCCTTGTGGAGGAACAGTGACCTAGCTTAATAGGCAGACAAGACTGAAAACCTGACTTAGGAGTATGCACCTGTAACAATAGCTGGGTGTTGGCCAATCCCAGAGGCCATACTTCAACCCCTCATAGATAGCTGAGTGTTCAAACTGTGATCAAATAAGGCAAATGTCTAGCTATAACCAATCCCACTGTTTCTCTACCTCACTTCCAATTTCTGTATGTCACATCTTTTTTTTTTTTTTTTTTTTTTGTCTTTAAAGGTATGAGCCACCGCATAAATTTGTTCTGACCACGAGGCACCTCTGGAATCGCTCTGGATCTGCTGTGATTCTGGAGGATACCAGATTCACAAATCATATCTTTTCTTTTTTTCTCAGTTAAGCTCCATTAATTTAATTGTCTGAAGTTATCTTTAACCCCTCTATTGTCTGCTCCCTGATTCAGAGACCTGGCTATTCTACCAGCAAAGGAAAGCAAGAGCAGTGCCACCCTCAAACCCTGGCAAAGATGGACTCCAGCCCTGGGCTTTGCATTTCACCAACTACACCAAAACTAGTTCTACACGGACACAGGTGGGCTGCTCCTTACCAGGAATTTGCCCCATGAATGGCAGCATTCCAGCTTCCTAGAGACTCTTGTCCACACCTTTTGCCTGTGTTTTTGAAGCAGATGTGCATTTTCTTTGAATGTCATGGTGGCTTGTGGGATATGCCTCTGCTCACATCGGGAAGGACAAAGCTTGGAAATGCAGGGAGAAATTAGCCAGCAGAAAACGTTAGGAAAACGAAGAACAAGTTAATAACACATGAATTTCTTCCTCTGCAATGGCGTATGAACGCAATGGATTGTTGTATGATGAAGTGGTGCATTCTGATGGGGACAGGCATCCATTTTCTTGTTCATCCTTTATTTGATACACCTGAACATGGTAGCTGAGGAAACTCTCATGTTATGGAACAATTTAAGTTACACTTCAATGTGTGTGTATTTATTTCGGCGTAGATTTTTGAGAAAAAGAAAATATAAGTTTTTCAAAACTCAAAATTTTAAAGTTCAGTTTTATCAAAATGTATTTTAAATGTTCATAATTATCACTTATAATTTATACTTCATATTTGGTTTAATGGGCAATTTTGAATTTTTAGAAAAAAGTTTTAAAAGTCAAAATAACTGAAACTTTCATTTTGTAACACTTCATATTTTAAACAAAATCTATTCAGATTTTGAACATCGGCATACAATCACACCTTTTTTATCCTCCAACTACTACTCTCAAAAGAACAAAAGTCTTATGAAGATCTGTATTATAAAAACAAAGTGACTTTGCTTAGTTTAAGACACAAAAAAAAATTGTGGGTACATAATAAATTTATAAATGCGTGTGTCACCATTTTATGCTTCACACATCACTGGCCTCTCGGTGGAATGCCCAGGCGTGCAACAATCATAAAGTGCAGTCACATTTTGCCAGCATTCCGTTGTATAAAAACCACAATTTCGACATATTTTTCCATTTTGACATTCTAAAGATATATTTGTCAAGAAAAAAGAATAAAACATCTTTTATTTAGCAATTTTTAAGTCTGCTTCCTCACTTTTAAAAATTTAAGCATATGGCTTCCAGACTTACACTTTTTTTTTTGTCTCTCTCTGAGACCCCAAAATATTAAGAGCTCTTCAAATCTCTTTCTCTGCAACGCAAGACGTGTCTGACCCAGGTCCTGTCCCCTCAATGCCATCACCACCACAGTTTCCGCCCACTTATCCCAACTCACCAGTGCTGCCCATGTTCTTTTTACATTCCTCCTAAAAGCGTCTTGAAAAAACAGTATGCTCTAATTTTAAGTGAATATCTAAAATTACTTTTACTATAATATAATTGTTACAAAGTATGATTGCTGGTGTTTTGTATGGGCGTTTTAAACATATTTTCATTGAAAACATACCCCTTTGTATGTATATCATCCAATTAGTTTCAAATATTCACAGTAATTTTTAATTGGAGAAATTAGTCTTCATAGTAATACCAATCACCTAAATTAGACCTACCCTCTGTCTGATGAAAATATGATTTGTGGCCAGGTGCGGTGGCTCATACCTGTAATCCCTGCACTCTGGGAGGCCAAGGTGGGTGGTTCGCTGGAGCCCAGGAGTTCAAGACACTCCTGAGCAAAGTGGTGAAACCCTGCCTCTACAAAATATTACAAAAAAAATAGTTGGGCATGGTGGTGCACACCTTTAATCCTAGCTACTCAGGAGGCTGAATGGGAAGATCACTTAAGCCTGGGGAGGCTGAGGCTGCAGTGAGTCATGATCGTGCCATTGCACTCCAGCCTGGGTGACAGAGGGAGAGCCTATCTCAAAATAAATAAATAAATCTGGCTTTACTTCTCAATTAAAATAAATTAATACCTCCATAATAACCATCTATGTTTTCAATTTTAATTTTGAGATAGATAGATAGATAGATAGATAGATAGATAGATAGATAGATAATAGGCTTATCAAGAGGTTTTGACATGGATAAATCAATATTCTGCCCTCTTCACCATCTCTTCCCAAAGTTGTCTTTGCTTTGCTATCAGGCAACTCCTCCTTAAGAGTTACATATTCTCCAGTCATCCCCATCTTCGGCACTCCCAGATTGATTTGAGTTTGGGGTGTTTCTTTGTTGACATTGTTAACACATGCAGACAGCACACTAACATCTTGGTGTCCTGGTTTTGTGGAACAGGGGTGAGTGTGGAGAGCTAAGGGAGAAGAGAGAGTGGCAGATGACAGGAGCTGTTTCTAGATAATTCCATGTTTAGAAAAGATTATTAGGAAAGTTAAAGATCAGGAAGGTGCTTTCCATAAACTTTCCATGTGTCCTTAAAATCATCTAGGCTATGATGGGAACTATCTATGCTCTTTTGTCTGAAAGATATACACTCCCAATTTGATTTAGAATCATGCCCCTTCCAGAAAAGCCTGAGCAGCAAATTAGAAGTGAATTAGAGGTGGTTCACTGCATCATACAAACTGTACCAAGTAATATTCTATAGAAGTGAGAGAAGATAGGAAGAATGTTGGTATCAGTGCATGTTAGAGGTACTTCAATGGTTAAAAATATCCGGAAACCATCTATGGGGAAAGAAACTATTATATTAATGGAGTATAGGACTGTAGATAAAGACCTGTGTGTCAGAAAGCCACGTCACAAATATCTAAGGATGAATGGGATACATCACATAAACAGCTTCAATTCTTCATCCTCTCACCATGACTGTGCCTTTTGCCCAGTAATTCTTCAATATCTTTCTATTCTGACTTTAGGCTTGCCTATATCACTTACTTTGGCCAAATGCGTGAGGGATAAGCTCAGGCCAACCCACTGGTTCCAGGAGGAGGAAGAGAGATGAGGGTAGCAGGCACACACCACCCAGTCAAGACCAGTTTACCTCGATCAATAATCAGTCAACTCCTAAACACATGAACAAGCCAAGCCAAGAATAGCAGGATCACTTGAATATCCCCCAAAATAAATATTTACAGGTGTATGTCAGGAAGCAATAAATATACATCCATACACGCCATGGATATATTGCAGTTATTTGTTACACAGCATTATTGTGGCAATAGATAACTGATACAATGAATAAAGAGTTAAAAAAAAACAACAAATATAAGACCTGCAGAAAATAAAGCAAAAGAAATATCATGCTTACAACTCAAATAGAGAGTATTCAGGCAAAGATGACCTACATGGTAAAATAGAAGAAAAATTTTAGGAAACTCTTTACCATTCTGGGTAGTATGCCTGAAGCCTGGGCCTGAAACATACATGGCGGAAAATGTTATGGAGAGAACAAACAAAAATCAATGAGATGAAGAGAAAAGAAAGGTAAATGAGAAAATAGAAAATTGCAAGCCAATTAAGAATGGCATCTGATTAAAAATCGATATAGGAGACAGTGAAGAGCAGTGAGGAAAATTCAAACTGTGGCGTGAAAGACAAGCTTGAAAAGCTGCCCCAGAATGAACCGGAAAATGTCAAAGAGATGGCAGTTACCAGAAGACGAAAAATAACCAAACAGAAACAAAAACAGACATATAACAGAGATAAGTAGTGTTCCACTTTGTCACCCGGACTGGAATGCAGTGGCAGGATCTTGGCTCACTGCAACCTCCACCTCCTGGATTCAAGTGATTCTCTTGCCTCAGCCTCCTGAGTAGCTGGGATTATAGGCACCAACCACCACGCCCAGCTAATTTTGGCATTTTTAGTAGAGACGGGGTTTTACCATGTTGGCCTGGCTACTCTCAAACTTCCAACCTCAGTTGATCCACCCGCCTTGACCTCCCAAAATGCTGGGATTGCAAGGCTGAGCCACCAAGCCCCACCCAGAATTTTTTCTTAATAAAAAAGAAAGGAAAATCAAAGCTATATAAGAAGAAAAATTCCTTGAGCTAAAAAAGAATTTGCAACCACAGGTTCAAAAATTTACTACATTTTAAGTAGAAACAAGGAAAAATTTTATTATACCTAAATACATTCTGGCCACAAAAAAAAAAAAAGTGATGACAAGAATTTCTACAAGCATGTAGGCAGAGCTAGGGGTCAAAAGAATGCAATTGCAAATAAATAACTATTAAAGTCCTTTTGGACTTCCCAACAAATGCCTAAGACAACAGCCGAGTTCTCTGGGAAAGAAGTTGTGATCACCCAACTTTTCACATGGCCAAGTTGTCTTTCACTTATGAAATCAACAGAGACTTTGGAGAGGCATCACGATGTGCCCCTTTACAATAATAAAATTATCTGTGAGATGCATAACACCAAAAACTCCCCAATGAAGTAACTGAGGCATAAAAGGGTCTAAGAGTCTACCCAGGATGGTGGTGAAAAGCACTGAGTTGAACTCTAGCAGCCTCCTTTCAATTTCTGACATGACAATAGCTGTGACTTTTAACAACTACAAACTTACTCTCCCATGTATACAATGAGAATAGCAGTCTCTACATCTAATTGTCGTAAAGTTCTAGCATATGGAAAACATTCATTGTGGAGCCTATTGTATAGGACATACTTAGTAAATATTTAATGACAGTATTACTGGTGCCATATATATAATACTTAAGGCCAAAATGAAGTAGACTGCCTTTCAAAGGAGCTGCTAAAATTGAAGCCAATCTTATCTATGGCCTATGTGTTAGGTTGGAGCAAAAGTAATTATTTTAATGGCAAAACCTGCAATTACTTTTGCACCAACCTAATATATATATATACATTGTCACCTTGAAAAATATCTTCTTTTTACTTTGGAAAAGAGCACTTGAAAGGTCCTCTCTCGTATGAATATTAGGTACATGTATTTGTATGATGTGTATATTTTGTGACTTATGTAAATATAGGTATAGGATAAGGAATAGAGTGTAACGGACCTGTTACTAACTAGTCAAGGTATACATTAATTGGTGGCAAAACTAACTAATGAGAAAGAGGCGCATCCCCCTTGGAATAAACACTGCTCTAATAAGTGAGGTTTGCATGAGCTGTTCAGATAGGCAACCGTGGCCCCAGTCACGATTCATGGGCAGAGAAAGGCAGTAAGAGTGCTGGAATAAATTTCCCAAGTGTATCTGTATTGGTGGCTCAGATTCCACAGAAGAGCTAAGTCATGAGTGGTTATCTTTGAGGCCACCTTGAGAAGTAGCACCTGGCCAGTGCCTGGACCAGCCACGGCTTCTCTGCAGTAATAAACAGGAGTACTTTGGGGATGACCAGTGCCTCCAAAGAACACTGTATAAGACATAAGCCATCCCTTACAACTGGAAAGAAGAGTGATTGGTTTCTTTGGAAACCTCAGCCTGCGGAAGACATTTGGAGCTCAAGAGAATAACCAGGAAAAAGAGCCACGCAATCACTTGTGTCCATAGTTGATGAATCAAGTCAGACCAGTTAGAACTCTTTGCCAAATTAATGAATAAATGATCAGTGTCAGGAGAGTTTATGTCTCTCCATCATCCCCAGCTATCCCAGAGGAGGACCATGGCTGGTTTTCTTAATCTGATAAAATCATACTTTAAAATGATATAGTCCCCACAGTTTAATTACACCTGACTTCTTGCCAAGACTTTCTTAACATTTTCCAGGATATCACTCCTTTCGGGCTTTAAAAAATGTTATGAGCATAACATTCATTTCATAAACAGTAATAATGCACTTCTCTAACATATTAGGTTGGTGCAAAAGTAATTGCAGTTTTTTCAATATATCCAAAACACAATATATTAATACAGCAACACTACTAATTCATATACATGTTACTTGGAGTTCATGGGGAAAGTTATTCTTGCCTGCAATGAATCACCCACATATTAAGTCCTTTCTGATCTCGTGTCACAGTTCAATTACATGCATTCCCATCCTGGAAAACCTGACTCCAGAGTCTTCTTAACCCATTAAACATCTAGTCAGATGAACTCCCAAATCCATTATGAATAACATTAGATTTATAGAAACTGATATGTATCTTTCTTCAGATGCAGCAAGAACATTTCTGAGAAAATCAATGACCAGAATTCCCCTGTTCCTCTTTTGATGGAAAACATAAATATAAGGCCAATCCTAAGCGAAATTGTTAAAGAGGCAAAGTGTCTCCAAGACTTCTTTATTTCCAGGCATTCAATGGTGTCACATTGTCAAATCTTGCCCTGTCATAAACAGAAGGAGCTGAAAAACTTATCCACACCCAAGGTGCTGTGAATTGTTATGTGACCTCAATTCTAAATATATATCAAGATCATCCAGCCCAACCTTCTACTTAATTAGCCGCCTTTACTTCACTACCTTAAGAAGCAATGATTTCTGTCACCCCCAGTCATCAACTCCCTCCCCATTCCATTGCTGGAAACGCTCTCTAAGAAAGCTTGGGCTTTTGGGGGGTCGAAGTTGCCTTCTTCAGCTTTCACCTATGACCCTTTGGCTCCACAGACATTGTCCATCCTTAGGCATGAAAGCTCTCCAAGTAACTCAAAAAAATGATTTCATTCTTCTCATGTGGCTCTTTCACTGATTTAATTAACTTGTGTAATTTCAACTTTTCCTCTTATGTCATGGTTTTTAAATGGCCACCATCTTGTTCACTCATGTTTCTATGCACTATCATTTGTAAATGTCCTTCTCCAAGTATGTCACCCAAGAAAAGCTTCATTTTGATAGCAATATCTGGGGGAGATGTCATAGTATTTTAGGAACAGCACAGACTCTGAAACTGTCTAGACTCCTGAATCTGAATCCCAGCCCTTGAACTGCAAGCTAAGTGACCTTGAGTGAGTCATTTAACTTCCCTGTTTTCTCACCTGTAAGAGAGGAATTGTACCACCTGATAAAATGATAATGAAGACTTGAAAAAAAATCAATGTAGCATAAAACAAAGCATAGCCCTTAGAGTGGCAAACCCTCAAATAATGGCAGCTATTATCATTAGAAAATGATGACATCAAAAGATGTCTAAGTTGTTTGTATATCTGGGTGTGTGTGTGAATATTCTAGGAGCAAGAAACCGTAATTTTCATAGTCCCCAAAAGTGACTTCTCTGTTTACAGTATTCCTTCCCCTGGCTCTAATCCAAGGGTACAGATTAATCCATTGTTCCTTGGTGAAGTGACACTTTCTGTATTTCAAATATTTCCTCTTTGGGAATAGAACAGTAAAGATTTTCAAAATCCCAAAGTAGTGCCTGGTTTTTCTAATTTTATTTGAAATAAATGGTCTCCCAAGTCATAAATTCTCTATATCATCAACTAGTTCTACTCACTAGTGCAATGGGAGAGATTTGTGTTATTGCTGACACTAAATCTACACCAAACACCTCTTACTCTTGCTATAGAAATTACCATGAATATGGTACAATTTAGAATTTCCACTTCTAAGTGTTCCTGCTCTAAACCAAAGATCTAGAAGGATCCTCCAGGGATTACCACCCAACTCTTTGCCTGGAGATCAGTGTGCAGTTGCCAATAGCTCTGTCCAGAACATCTGCTCTGTGGCTCACTTTTCGTGGTCCCACCTGAGGCCACGTCTGCGAAGGCTGCCTGACCATTTGCTCCCCAAATTCCCAGCAGCCAGAGCATACCATGGTTTTCCCTTGTCTTCTCTGTACTTGAATTTGCCCTCTAACCTGCTGTTACCTCCTCTAGAGTAAGGATGAGGAAAAACAGAGACTGAGTTTCGTTTGCTATTAGATTCCCAGAGATAACTCTCTACCCGAGACAGGTAGGGACTCCAGGAAAGTTGATCGAACTCCTTGTGTGCTGTTCTTTGTACATGGAGGTAATGCTTATGCCATATTCTTGACAAGACACATGCTCAGAAGTGATGCATTTAGGAGATTATTATTATTTTGTTCAGGTTTAAAGTCTGTAGCCATGGAAGAGAACAGACACATTCGTATCTTACAGTGACAGGAGCTAATATCTGGATCCTATTGATGTATGAAAAACAATAGTAACATGCAGTATTTGTATACTGGCTTACAGTGTACACACTTCCAATCTAATTAATCTTACTAGTATCATGCTGCTCTAATGATTTCTCATCCTTCATTCCAAGCCAATGTTCCTTTTCTCAGAAGTCCTCTGGTCTCCTGTGAGAAACTTGATGAGTGATGTGGCCAAGCCAGACAGGCCAATGCAAATGGTGCTAATAATTCAACACACACTTTTCGACTCGGTTTCACTCAAAGATGTCAACTCCAGATGGGGAAAGAGCTGCTTTTCTGCCTTCCAAAAGCTCTCAAACATTTCAGGCTCACCACCTCCCATGAGCTATGGTTCCTTCCACCTTCCACTTCAAGCGTAATTATTCTGTGCTGCCAGAGCAGCAAGTTGTAAAGGTGGCTGTGTTGCATCCCCATCTTCCTCTTGGGTCCTTTCATTTTCCTCCCAACTCACCTCCCTGCCTCTGGCCTGAGCCCCTCTCATTTACTATCCTCTTCTGCTCCATTGACTTTTCAAAAACATAACATTACTGTGTCACAGTATGTTTTCACGTCCTGCAGAGGCTCTGAAACTTCCATCAGTTTACCTAGTGTTCAGCGCTGTAACAACCCGGCCTCTCTACTTCTTCTGTGTCCACCTCCCACTGTCCACCTCACATGGCCCCTGACCCTGGAGCTCCATACTTCAGCCACATCAAGCCCTTCATCATCAGTGAGTACATCAGGCTGTTTTCTGCTTTTATGCATTTTCAAACACTTCTCTCAATTGGGAATATTCTTTCATGCTCTGTCAACATAGGAAATTCCTATTGAGCCTTCAGAAACCTCCCACTCTGTGAAGACATCTCTACTTTCCAACAAATACTGACCATATCCGTTTGATTCACCACCATGTTTTGTCTTCACTTGTTACACTGTGGCATGGCCATGGGTCTACACTCCTGTCACTCCTTATAGCTATAAGGTGCCAAAGGACAATTATGGATATTATGTTTCATTGCATCCTCTTGGCTGGAACCTCACAGGAGTGTTTATTCAGTGAATGAATGAACAAACTAATTGATCACAGTAAGAAGTGGAGCCTCAAATCGGAGTTAGAATTCTTTGACCACAAGAAAAAGGCACCGACAATAATTCTAGACTTTGAAGTTTTCACTTGGTTTTCATTAAGGCTGGAGGCACCATCTGGGACAATCCAGGGAAAAATTGCAATGGTCACTAATGTCCCTGAAAAATTATAATTTTTCCTACCCAAAGTCTTACTAAGTCTTATGACTATTCACCACTCTACTAACTAAGAGCCAGTTAAAAGTCTACCATTAAACAAAGTAATACACGAATATAAGAAAAATCACAAAGTAAGGCCGCGAATTAATCTGGACAAAAACATATATTTGTCTCAGAACCCAAGAAGCTTCTTAAAAGGAAGAAAAATAATCACCCACAGGATTCCATCAGCTCACTTTGCTGATGCATTTGTTTTCACCACTGCTGGCACCATGTGCAGTTAATACATATCTAGGAATTAGCATGGTAGGGGGAGAGCGGGGAAAGCATAAATTCCTAGCCGTAGGCTTCAACTGATGCAGTCTTATAGAAATTACACTTGATGGGAAGGAAAAGTATTTGATCACTCCCCCCATGACAGACAGTTCATTATTCCGATGTGACACGTCCACAGGAGAAAGAAAAGCGCATACCTTGAGACTCACTACCTGTCCACAATCTATGAGCCTGACATTCTATAGTTGGTTTAATAAACTACAGAAACATATTCAAACTTCTAAGAACGTGCCAAGTAAAATGAGATGATTTGACTGGAATAACATGTTCTAACTGCACTGCAATGTAGAGCGGTGTTATTCTACCTTCCATTGTGCGCAGTGCATTCCACAGAGTATGGCCCCAGTTGCATTTAAGGCTGTGATGCAGCCTTTACAGAATTTAGCTCTTTTAAAGTCCCGTTTCTTCAAAGAGACAATAAGCAGTTAAACATGAGTTTTATCTGATTAGTATTTGGGAAGGCTGGGGCTAGGATATAAACGTTTATCAAAGATTTCTGTACTTTGAATTAGGTTTTCATTCTAGCGGGATACAGTTCTAGAAAACTGGGTGTGTGCATTGCGTTGCTCTTTTCTACCTTGTATGTTGCTTGTTTTTCAGGATGTACTCTAAGAGACAGCGTGTTTGATTAAAATTGAGGAATAAAAACAATGATAATTTTAAAAATTAATCCCTAAGCATGATCTAGAAGCACATCAGTACCTTGGCCACGGCAGTGACCCAACCAATGTGCCCCATTCCATGGCTTGAGATCTGCAGGAACCCACAGCACATGGAAAAGACGTGGAAAAAAAAAGTCTTCTGTCACAAGACAAGTGTCATGAAATGTATTCACTGAGGGGGAAAAGTATTCCCTTCCTTAATTTACTTTTGGACAAGTAGACACAATTAATGAGAATTGTTTAGTGGAAGATACCTACTAGTCTTTTTTAAGCATATAAATTATATTATTAAAATAAGTGAAAAGCTGAAGTACTTCCCTTTTTGTCTTCATTATTCTTCTGTGCATTTAATATTAAAAAAACAAAGTTTGGCCAGGTGCGGTGGCTCACGCCTATAATCCCAGCACTTTGGGAGGCTGAGGCAGGTGGATCACGAGGTCAAGAGATCGAGACCATCCTGGTCAACATGGTGAAACCCCATCTCTACTAAAGATACAAAAAATTAGCTGGGCATGGTGGCACGTGCCTGTAATCCCAGCTACTCAGGAGACTGAGGCAGGAGAATTGCTTGAACCCAGAAGGCAGAGGTTGTGGTGAGCCGAGATCGTGCCTTTGCACTCCAGTCTGGGTAACAACAGCGAAACTCCATCTCAAAAAAACAATAATAATAAAAAAAAAGGTCTTTTGAAATTATAATTAGCTGCTGACAAATATAAGTAAAACTTGCCATAGTGAAGGATTCCAAAGTCACAAAGATTTAAAGTTAGAGCCTGTAATCTCAGCACTTGGAGGCTGAGGAAACAGGGACACTTGAGCCCGAGAGTTTGAGATCAGCCTGGGCAACATAATGAAACCCAGTCTGTACAAAAAATAGAAAAGTTAGCTGGGCATGGTGGTGCATGCTTGTAGTCCCAACTACTCTAGAGGCTGAAATGGGAAGATCATTTGAGCCCTGGGAGCTCAAGGCTTCAGTGAGCCATGATTGCACCATTGCACTTCAGCCTGAGTGACAGAGCGAGACCCTGCCTCAAAATAATAAGAATACAATAGAATAAAACAAAGTTTGAAAAGTATAATTTCTTTACTATCGAGAAGATAATAAAATAATCTATAACCTAACGGTGCACCATCTCAGGGAGGTTTACTCCTGGTTTTTCCATGTGCTTTTGATCAATAATATAAAGGAGTCAAAGCAATCTTTGATATTCAGAAGAGAAATATCTTTTAACTAAATGCTTGTCATAGAACCAAAATGTGAAATAAATGAACTCAAATCTATTTCTTTCTTGCCAGATTTATAATATGAAAATGTAAGTAAGTTGCAAACTAAGATTTCTTTATGCCCATTCAAAGCCTCACACGAAATGAATAAAGGATTTTTAATGCATAAAACACAAAATAGACAAACCTCAAGATTTCCCATCCAGGCAACACTTAGCTTATCATAAGGGATTTTAAACCTGTTAAAAAGGAATTTTTATTTACCTTAATTCGTTCATAAGAAACATGCACCAAAGAAAAGCTCTATTGATTGGAGAGTTGCTAATGTTATTCCCTGTATCAGATAAGTTTATGTAGAAATAAAACAAAGGAGCAAAATCAATATGCTATCATTGTGGAATTTTAGGTATGAGATAGTAACTGAAATTAGAATTCAATCAGGATAAGGTTTTCAAGGGAAATTTAGCACAAGATCTTTAAATGGCCCAAGTAATAAGACACTCAGTCAATTTGCTTTTCTTTGTTGCCTTTCTTTCTGTCTACTTATTTCTTAACCAAGATAAGGGAAAGAACAACTGCCCAAAGTAAGAGAAAAGGAAACTTTAACAGTGCTGAGAAAGAAAATGAAAAAAAGCAATTGCAAGTTTTGCTAAAAATCGAGTTTAACTTATAGATTTCTGACCAGTATAACTTGCAAATCAAAATTTGATTCTTCACCCAATGTGAACATAAAACAGGAGATACCTAAATGTAGATGGAACGTAAGAAAAGATTAGTTCTGGCCAAAGGAGAATTTGGCAACTCCTTTAAGCAGTAGGAATCTGAGACACTACGTGAAAAAAAAAAAAAAAAAAAAAAAAAAAGGAGACTGTTTTTGTCCAATACAAAAATAGGAAATGTATCTGTCTGTTAACATGTTGTCTATACCGGAAGGAAAGCTGCCTAAGGATATGATAATAACTGAGAAAATGGCCTAGATCGTATTAATCAACCAATTAGGAAACAAAGCATGAAGTTCACTGATTTGTTCACATTATGAAAAATGAACCTCAGAAGGAAGGCTGGCCCTCCAATTGGCCAAAAGGCCTAGGGCCATAGGTGCACAAAGACATTAGCCATGGACCAGGTGGGACAATAGGATTAAATCCATCCCACAAGTACTTGTAAAGCAAGGACCCAAAACAATTTTTGCTGCAACCATAGAGCAGAAATGCAATCCCCAGTTTCACACCCTGAGTGAGCAGCTTCCATCTGTGGCAACAGAGGAGGAATGAGAATGAAAATGTGGCCTCACACATGAGCATGGGACATCTGGGAGAGTTGTCCCCTTCATATGATTTATATTTGCCTCTGTAACATGCTTGTTTCTTTCAGTGAACCCATTGCAGGACCCATCACTTGGGATGGAAGACTCTTCCAGGATTTCAAGGCATCGAGGCTCAGAATTTGCCATGGTGTGTGCATCTAACTTCAACCATGCACAGAAGATGGCAAAGCCAGAGCCTCTACATGAAATACTAAGTGTAAGAATTTAGTAGAATATTTAGTAGAACAATTAGGTAAGCAGATAAATATGATCTTTTAGTAAATTATGCACTTATTCTTACCTTCTTTGATAAAACCATGAAACATACTAGAAAAGAGTCCCGGCCCCTCCTTCAGCATAGGGGTATAATGTAGGTATCATTTGGGCCCCTTTTTCTTTCTTATTTTTTTAATGCTTCTTTTGCATAAGATGGATCTATTATCAAACATAAATAAAACTTGCTATTTCCTTTATGGTTATGCCAGTTACTCATATTAACTATAAATCTCTTAGAATAGAAAATATGCAATCTGAATAGCATTCTTGTCACCTATAAATTAATTGCACATTTAAAACTGTGTGCTATTGTGGTATGACACTATTTAGTATGCTTCCCAAGTATTTTTTTTTTTGAGTCCTTAGAGTAAAAATCATTTTACTTAGCACAAAACATTTGCAGTGGAGACTACATAATCAAAATTATTCATGCAAAATACTTTACACAGCTTCTTAGGAAAACAAAGTGATTAAAAGACTACCATTGTGGTGAAAGAAGAAAAATATGTTATAAATTTAGTAGTTTGGTGAGGATCATAACACATGTAAATCCAAGACTTCAGAATGAAAACATAGCTATGATTTAGTGAAGCCAAGGCTTTGAATTGTGTCAAATTGATGCTCCTGAAAATGCAAACTCATTTTTCCCAAAGAGCAATCTAAGAGGAATTGTGACCACCACCATCTCCCATCAACACCTACTCACTGAAGACAGTGGAGCTTTTGCAGATGCCTCATAATTCACATTCTTTTCAAGCTGCTCTTGAGTATAACATTGATTGGCATTA
This sequence comes from Saguinus oedipus, assembly GCA_031835075.1. Classification (NCBI taxonomy): domain Eukaryota; kingdom Metazoa; phylum Chordata; class Mammalia; order Primates; family Cebidae; genus Saguinus; species Saguinus oedipus. The sequence goes on along the minus strand of CM063169.1, from coordinate 8,259,527 downwards.
CTAAATCTATCAGAAGCTGACTTTAGGATAGCTAGTTACTAGCAAGTGCTACATCAGTAGGCATTCTTCTATCCAGATCAGACTCCAGGTGATGCTCACATGAGAACCACTGACTACATCAGTGGTCTCAAAGTGTGGCCAAGTCAGCAGCCACAGCCCCTGGAAACTTGTTAGGGATGCAAATTCTCAGCCCCAAACCTATTGGGTGAAAAATTATCCAGATGGGGCCTAGGAGTCTGTGTTTTAACATGTCATCCACAAGATTTTGATGTGATAGAGCTGAGAGTCACCTCTCTACATCATTGAACAACCTCCGCAGGTACTGACGAGGAAAGCAGGGTGAAGAAGATTAGGCTAGAGAAGGCACTTTGAGTTCAGTTAAAAATACAACAGCCATGGTATAAAACTGTATGGAGTTTTTTTTTTCCACAAAAAAGCTAAAAATAGAATCATGACGTGGTCTAGAAATCCACTTCTGGGTATATCCAAAGGATTTGAAACCAGCATGTTGAAGAGATATCAGCACTCTCGCATTCACTGCAGCACTGCTTACAATAGCCAAGTTGGAGATCCACCTAAGTGTTCATCACTGGATTGATGGATAAAGAAAATGTGGAATATTGACACAATGGAATACAATCCAACTTTTAAACCGAAGGAAATTCTGTCATCTGCAACAAAATGCATGACCTTAGAGGACAGTGTACTATGTGAGCTAAGCCAGGCACAGAAAGATACATCCCACGTGTTCTCACCTTTATGTGGAATCTAACAGCATCAAGCTCACAGAAGCAAAGGAGAATGGTTACCTATCATGGGGAATAGGAGGAATGAGGAGATGCTGGACTAAGGGTACATACAGAATTTCTGTAGACTTGAGAATAAATTTTCTGAGACCTTTTGCACAGCCTGGGGATTGCAGTTAATGATAGCATACTGTGTATTTCAAAATTGCCAAGAGAATACATTTCAAATGTTCTTGGCCTAAAACATGATAAACATTTGAGGTGAGGAGCATGTTAATTAGCTTGATTTAATCGTTCCACTTTGTACACATACATCACAACATCTCTTCATACCCCATAAATATATACCGTTATAATTTGACCATTTACAATCAAATGTTTAAAAAATAACATGGTTTCAAGGTGGTGGCAGCTCTTTAAAAATCTAATTCTCTCTTTATAGAAGAGAACTAGTATAATGTCCTGGTTGACCCAAAGCACACCCTACTTGGTATCCGCACAGCCATGTAGCCCTACTGACCTTCATTTTTCCTTGTCATTCAGAAAAAAAATAGTATTTAGGGGTTCACATGCCACTTACCTTTTTCTCTTCCTTCTCCAATCACATAAGTTGAGAAAGCTTCCAATATTTTTATTTGTTTGCCTGTTTTGTTTTGTTTTGTTTTCATTTAGCCTTTCTCTCCGGGAAAAATCTGGTTTTCTCAGCCTCCGTTTCTTTGCTGACATCAGTCAGTCTCTGCAACTCCTTATCCAATTTCCATTTTGACCATGGAAACAAATTCCCTTCAGATCCTTTGCCCTCACTGTTGTTTTAATGTGGAACATTTCAGAAGCCAGAACTTGTGTAGACTTCTGATCATGAAGACGTCAACCTCAATAAACTCTCCTCTAAAAAAACACCCCAAGACCACACAGACTTTCACTTTATCCATTCACACTTAGGCATCTCACTCTTGCTAGTTTATTATCCCTCTGCAACATTCTCCTTTTACTTACTTCTTTCCTTCTTTGGGCTCTCTTCAGATGTGACTTTCATCAGAGCAGGGACCTTGCCAGTCTTGTTCCTACAGTATCCTCAACACCAATGCCTGGCACCAAAGAATAGACACTCTTCAAATACGTATTCAATAAATGAATGAATACAGTGTGAGTATTTCATGTTTTTCCATTCACTAGAATTCTTTTGATTGAAAGCAACAAATTGTATCACCCTACGTCATTCAAACAATGTTTGTGAAAGGATACAAATATTTCTCTCAGAAATCCAGGAGAAAGGCACATTGAGACCTTCAGAGCCACTGGGATAGGAGTCTGGGATGCAAGCACCAGCTCTGATCTTCTCCACCTTTGCCGTGATTTCGCTTTTCTCTCTTGTCATGCTGCCCTACCTCACTTCCCTGGTCCAGGTGGCAGAAGAAGTGGCGCTGATACTGTTGAAGTTGTGCCTGTTCCCACTCGAGCCTGGTGGAGAAAGGATGGATTCTCACTCTCCCTCCTCCCAGCTCCACAATTTCCAAGGAAGCATTCCACTTGATCCAACTATGTTAGGCTCCCAATCACAGTGGAAGTGTGGCAAGTGAGGGTAGAGGCTTTAATGTCGCACTATCATGAAAGTTTATTAGTAACCATTCAGGTTTAGTAGGATGAAAAACGCAGTTCTTAAAAAAAAAAAAAGGAGGACCATTTTCAAGAAAAGAGAGGTGCTGAGCAGAGCGTTGCTCTTACTCCAGGTGATTAGTATTAATTATGGCTGGCTGTTGGGATGCTTGTTGACAAACAGAGGGGCAACATAGTATTTGGTAAGGGCTGTCAACTTTACAGCCAATCTTCTGGGGTTCAAATCCCAACCCTGCATCTAAAAACTTGTGGCCTGAATCAAGAATCATTTCCTAGCGGTGCCTCAGTTGGTCCTCTCTGACGTGGAGACAACACAAGTCCACTGTGATGACTCATACATGAAGAGGAGTTCCAACGGTGCCTGACATGTAGTCAGCGTTCAACTTGTGTCAATTGTATTCTTTTTACTGATTCTGTGCTTGACTGAGTTAACGCAGCATTCAGAAGAGCATATGAAAGGAAGTATTGATGCCACAGAGTGCAACAAAACAGCAGTTACAGGCAGAACCTAACAAACCATCTGAAAATGTATACTGTCAGAAGAAATGCTAGACACACTTCAGTTTTTTCAGACACATTTCCACACATTAGTAGAAATATTGTCATCTTGATATAAAAATGGCAGTCATTTGAATATGTGAGGATGGGTTTGTAACACAAGAAAGAAAAAGAATTTTTTTCTATAAATGGACATGTGAAGGGATCACCTGTCACCAGCTTCACTGTTCATTCTCCCTCCTTACTCCACAAACAGTGTTCTAGGTGTATCTGCTCCCTCACGTCACCAGTTCTCACCAACAGTCTTGGTCATCCTCTGGGAAACACTGAATCTGAAAGCTGCTCCAGGCAGAAGGACTCAGAAATATACTTCAAGAACCTGTTTCTCAGGCAGTGCACAGTGGCTCACGCCTATAATCCCAGTACTTTGGGAGGCCGAGGCGAGCAGATTACTTCAAGTCAGGAGTTCGAGACCAGCCTGGCCACCATGGCAAAACCCCATCTCTACTAAAAGTACAAAACTTAGCCAGGTGTGGTGGTGAGGTGCCTATAATCCCAGCTACTCGGGAGGGTGAGGCACAAGATTCACTTGAGCCCCAGAGGCAGAGGCTACAGTGAGCAAAGATGGCACCACTGCACTCCAGCCTGAGCAACTGAGACCCCATCTCAAAAAAAAAAAAAAAAAACAACAAAACCATTTCTAAGCCTGCCTCTCCATGGCTAGGTCTAAACAACAGTGAAATGGAGAAACAGGAAAAAAAGAGCAAGCATGTTGCCAGAGAGGAGACAGCAGGATCACCTTGAAGCTGAGCTGAAGCAGTTCTTCAGAAAGGTCCAGTGGAAACAGAACTACAGAGCTGGCTGTCCTCCTCGGGCCCAACTGCCCAGAGACACAGAAGCAGTGCCATTTGTAGTAGCATGGTCAGCCCACGGGAACGGCCCCAGCAACTCCTCTGTCCACACTCACTTCCTGGATGAGTAACCGGGTTGACCATCTGTCCACTGGACACTTGCAAGCCTAAGAGCTTGGGCACCTCGGAGAGCAAGGACAGCCTTTCCCCTGAACAAAGTGTCTTTACAAAAGCAATTCACAGGCCAGGTGCTGTGGCTCACACCTGTAATATCAGCACTTTGGGAGGCTGAGATGAATAGATCACCTGAGGTCAAGAGTTCAAGACCAACCTGGCCAACATGATGAAACCTCATCTCTAATAAAAATACAAAAATTAGCACTGCATGGTGGAGCATGCCTGTAATCCCAGCTGCTGTGGAGGCTGAGGCAGGAAAATCACATAAACCCAGAAGTTAGAGGTTGCAGTGAGCAGAGATCACACTATTGCACTCCAGCCTGGGCAGCAAAGCAAGACTCTATCTCAAAAAAAAAAAAAATTCAATTCATCACTTTCAAATGTGCACTAGCGAGCCGGGTGCGGTGGCTCACGCCTGTAATCCCAGAACTTTGGGGGGCCGAGGTGGGTGGATCACAAGGTCAAGAGATCGAGACCATCCTGGTCAACATGGTGAAACCCCGTCTCTACTAAAAATACAAAAAATTAGCTGGACATGGTGGCGTGTGCCTGTAATCTCAGCTACTCAGGAGGCTGAGGCAGGAGAATTGCCTGAACCCAGGAGGCGGAGGCTGCAGTGAGCTGAGATCACACCATTGCACTCTAGCCTGGGTAACAAGCGAAACTTCGTCTCAGAAAAAAAAAAAAAAAATGTGCACCAGCTACATATAGATTAAACGACATCTACCGCAACCACATTAGCTTGCATTTTCAGAGATAAAAGATTTGGTGGAAATGGCAGTCTGTGAATGAGGGTTTGGCTGGAGAGACGGTCTGACAAACGCTATCAGACAGCCTGTAGCCACACCAGTCATCTGTGCGATCCAGTGCAACTGCAGCTTTACCATCACAGGAGAAAATCACCCAGAGCTGGCTAAACAGAAATAACAAAGCGCTGCTGGTTTTCTCTTGTCATTTCGCCCCTTCCATTGCCCAATTTATTAATTTTTCCATTTCTTGTAACTTTCTATTAATGTTTGTTGACTGTTTTCCTACTGACAGATCTTTCACCTGTTTCTTACAATCAAAACACAGTAGTTGTCCGACACATGTTGAATAGTTAAACACACAATTTTCTCCACATCCACATGAAGTTTCTATTTAAAATGTCAGAATTCCTTTTTTCTCAGGTACTTGGGCTGCCCCTTTTTCTTCCAGATCTCAGAATCTTTCAGAACAATCTCAGATAGCAAACATTTTCTGATCAAAGAGAAAAGATGTAATTTTAAAACATCAATCTTTCTTAATTTTATTGTAAATGTAAACATGCCCTTATACATAAACCACATGTGTGGATATAACATTATTTGGTAAGTTGCTACTTTCTGAAGGAACAGGACTTTCTCATTAACCCATAGTAATTTGACAAAATCATGTGTGAGTCAAAATGAGTACCATTACAAGATATTACTGTCATCGCATTTTTTTAATAATCAAAATATCTGTCTTTAAGATAGTAAGTTTACCTAAAATGAAAGTAAGATCTAGCATTTCACATCAGTCACAAGACATCATTTTTTAAATATTCCATGTATGACCAGGAGGACATTCATCTCACTCTTTCAAAGCCATCCAGGACCAAAGTTGCTAGAGCGAAGGCAAATCAATCTTAATTCCATCTGCTGGTCCCTCCTCCTGAAATCGAGGCTGCTGCTGTTGGCTCTTAACTTGAGCTCCCATTTGCCGTCTCTATGACCGTTGAGTGTTGCTCAGCCCTCAACCACTTGCAGTTTGATACCTTTTACTTGATCTTGGTATTCTGCTAACATTCACCCACTGCTTCTCTGAGGCATGGGGCTGCCTTCAGCCTTGCTACACTTCAACCTCAGCCGATGCACAATATTTATTAGAAGTGTGCAAAGGACTGCTAAGGGAGGGGATTGATCGAAAATTACCTTCAAAGACTCTTCGAAAGCCAAGTTTTTATGACCCTATGACTACACAAGTAGTTAAGATTAAACCCACCCAAAGGTTGGGAATAAGAATTAGACTGTGCACAGCTCCCACTCCACATGAAGATGCAGCACCAAACAGAAATGTGCCCTGAAACGCGTGACCAAAGTTATTCCCCAACGTTTCAGTGGCACATGTAACCCATAAGGAAAACCCAGGCATCGGGGTCACATTTGTGGTAACGCTGGAGGGTAATTCTGTAATCATTTCTTCTCAAATATAAATAAAAATAGGAAGCAGGGTCAACATTTGATCATTGTCAGATTTGCATGCAGAGTCCTACATCTATTTTGTCTCATTCCAAGTCAGTGTTTCCAGATGGTTAAAGATACAGGATTACCTCAGTCTTGAAAACATACAAATGACAAGGAATGACTAAATCATTTTCCAATTTAAACATTGAACAAACATGTGTGAATAACCTCAAAAATAATAATTTAAAAATTGAAGGTGCCTGCTGGTTGGACACATGGAAATAAAATGTTGACATTAACAACACTGCCAAGGACCTGATGCCCAATAGAAAATTTGAATTCACAATAGCAAGGCAGTTAAGGAAGATGGAGCTGTGCCATTATGAACACTTTTTTCCATGTAGTTGTATTTTAAGAATCTCCCGAGTGTTTGTGCCCACAACTCATGCTTTAAAAAATAGCAAGGTTGTCGTGCTGCATTCCGAAATAGTGAAGCGTCTTCCTCCAGGGCTTTGGGGTAGGTTTCACTGCATGGTACCATGTCTCTTCAATGGCCAGAAAATCATTTACTTTCTCATCAAATTCCGGAATGTCTACAAAAGCAGCACGAAGGTTATAACACCTCTCCACATCCTGCTCATTCTATTCATCAGTTTTAGGCCCGTGATACATACCCTTTTAAATGCCTACCATTGCACTCAGTGAATTCCCAGAAAGAATTTTAGACAGCAGAGAATCTAGGCTGTTACGGGAATCACTGTATCACCTCAAAGTTTCCTCTCCTAAATAACAACTTCAGTTTCTCTATATGTTCTACAAAACACCGTGAAGGATTGCTCTTAGGATGGCAACCCATAGCTATCAACAGCAAATGTGCAGAAGCAGGGGTAAGGGGGAGCCTTTGTGTTTTCCATCCCAGGTGGGAAAAGGATATTCCATGCAAATGGAAACCCCAAAAACAAGCAGGACTAGCTATTCTTATATCAGACAAAACAGACTTTAAAACAACAATGATTAAAAAAGACAAAGAGAAACATTACACACTGATGAAAGGATTAGTGCAACAGGAAAATATCACAGTCCTAAATATATATGCACCTAACACTGGAGCTCCCAAATTTATAAATGTTTTCCTATCCTACAAACCAAAGCACAAATTTCATCTTGAGCAAAATTCCACTCTGCCTCACCCCATAGGTTCAAACAAATGTATGAGGTTTATTCACGAATCTCCAACTGAAATCATAAGACACAATGATCATTTCCAGGCAGCCAACAGACAAAACCAGTCTACAGTTTATTTCTATTGCTCTTATCCTGCTCAAATAGGATTGAGGATATCAGCCAGCCCCTTCTTGCCTCCTAACCTGGAATGCTGAATAGCAGTTTCAGCCACAGTCACATCAGGTTAGTGTAAAACTACCCAGAGCCTAAGAATTGCACACAATCCAGCTACCTCAGATGTTAACCAAAATTGTGTGTCAGATATGCAGAAACGTTGACCAAGATAACATATTTTACTGTTTACCAGAGTAAGAGCTGCCGTAATGAAGACATAGGCTCGTTTGTGACACATGCTTTCTGTAAGGACACAGCCTCAGTCAGGGTGGAGCAGAGCTGGGGGGTGCAATTACCCCACCCACGCAGCCCTGACTTCCTTACCAAATCACACATTATGGTTAAAGGGCAGATTCTTCTTGTGAAACTACATACATTTCACATTTGCTGTGATTAGCCAGGATATCATATGATTTTTAAGTGATTACGGCTATTGGCAAGCAAAGGATTTTATTTTCTGAATGTTTTCATCCGTTTTGGGCCACAAAGATAAAATTTTCGAGAAATTATTGTCTTTGAATACATTCTTAAAGAAGCACCTATCTGAAGGAGCTATTTCTACCCAACCGATTTGATTACTGGATTGCGTTTTTACATGTAACAACATTAAAACGATTTTATCATGCCTTGGAAAATATAATAGAAAGTAATACATTCATAAACACAGAAATATTTTCTAATATTCTTTTTTAAATGTAGCAGCCACTCTTGTGTTTTCTCCAAACCAATTTTGCTTCACATATTTCAAAGAAAAAAAAATGCCTTCAAATCTTCAGAAAATAACTCAGATGCTTTTATTTAAAATGAGCTTTGCCAGCAAGGAACTATTAGTCTATAGGAAGCTGTTGTCAAGTAGAAATTCTAATCACCTTGCTACCCCCTTCACTGGAGTTCATAATAGTCAGATACATGTGACCTTCCACAATTAGTTTATTTGGGATTGCAACTTGATTCCCCAAAGATTTGGATATTTAACAAGGAATTACTACTGACTTAAATAAGTTCACAGGAGATACTGAGTGTGCTGTGTCTGCTATGCACACAAATATAAAAAGACCAACATCCCTATAAATGTGTGATTCATTTTAGCCTGATTAGCAACGGTTTTCAAAATGGCTCCATTAATCCTCACACAGCCACCCCCTACCTCAACCCAGAATCAACAAAATCTTCAGCTTATTTAAGCTTGAAACTTGAGAAAATAATCTTACACTTTATTGGAACCCCAAATGCAGCTGTAGGTATCCCTCTGAGACCTTCACGGGGTTAGTAGACACCTCAGTAAAAGAGTTTTATTAGCATTTAATTTATTTAATTTTGAAGGGATTAGATGAAATGTTGGCATAACTACTACAATCCACATTCCACAATCAACAACCCAATACCATTACTTCTTCCAAGAAAATGACCGTGTATTTTGAGAATGGCTTTATATAGTCAGCATGTTTTACAGGTTTTTCTGGAAGAGAGGAAAAAAGATGATGAATAATACAAGGTTTTTCAGCTAACTAACTACTTAAGAAGGAAGCAGTCATACACCAAACCATAGTGAGTCATGTCAACCTGTTTAAAGACAAATCTATGCCTTCGATTTTCATTCCTATCTGAAAAATAAATTACTATTCTCTGTTTAGTACACAAGCCTCTGTTCATTGATGGACATGATGGGGGCTGAATTGGAATGCATTGCAGAAAAGCTTTCAGATCATAGCTGAATATTGAAGGAGCTTTCCTTATTTCACTGACACTAAGAAAAGCACTAACTTTTGCCTTTACGCCCTTTAGGCTCAGTTTTTACCTAAGCAAAATCAGCCAAACCTACATAGATGGTATCTCATACTCACAAAAATAATGTCAATGAGATACATTTTTCACTGATTTTCTCCTACTGAGCCTATTTTATGCACTGATGTATAAGGGACACAGTATTTCCAGAGATTATTTTCCAGCCAGAAAATTAATTGTGAATCAGAAAAGGGGGAAAAAATCACGCTCCAAACAAAGAAAATTACCTGCTGGTTTCATACAAATCAGGGCTGGCATTGGAAGCAGAGGATGCTGGCTTTTCAGTGCAGCATCCATTTAAGCTGGCATCTGATGACAGTGAGCATGTTGCCAATACCAGCTGCATGCCAACCCTATCACTAGTCCGACTGGCAGCCCCAAAATAAAACAAAGACCAGATTACCGGCCTTGAAAATATCAAGAGGGAGGAACTGCTGCTTAAGAGGCATTTAAATAATCTTCCTACGTTTCTTAACAAGATTACCCCTAAAAGCCCCCTGAGAAACCAACTCCTTCCTCCCTGCTGTTTTGCACTCCCCTGGTTAGGAGGCTTTGTATGGAACTCTTCTTAGCGTACCTCTCCACCAAGTGTGGATGTTAAGCCTCACACAAGTGGCTTGCCACTGTTAATGAGGTTGTTGTCAGACAGCCGAAACCCACACCGAGAGACTGCAGTTCAGGGTTCCTCTCTCCAGGGCCAACAGGAGACACTGAGCTGCCTCTGCACATTCAAGGACCGAGTGTGGGTGCATTTTATGGACCTAACATTTTACTTTCATGACTATGTACATATACCCAGCAAACCTACGAAGCAAGCTGAGGGCTTTCTCCCACTCACATATGGGGGAAAAATGTGACTGCAAGAAGACAGGTTTGCTGGTGAGTTATCTCCCATGTAGCCCCCCTTCACCACCTCAAAAGCACACACTAGGCGCTCTGAAAGGCTTCTTTCCTTAAAGCTGTGAATGGGATCCATTTACACAATGTCTCAATGGCTAGGATGTAAGACACCCATACATTCAAATCCCATTCACCACTTGCATGGATGGCACTTACTAGTTCAGGTTGCAAATATCAACTAGACAAGCTGCCGGTGGATCGCCCCCGACCCATGGCAGCAGAGAACTCTTTCCCCTTCACCACCTTCATCCAAGGAGCCGAAGCATGCAGGCCAGACCACTTCTCCACGTCCTGCTAATTCTATTCATCAGCCTCAGTCCCGTAATACTTCTCTTTCCACTCCCTCTGTTTTAAATCCCTGCCATTCTACTCAATGACTTCCCAGAAAGAATTTTAGACCCCAGAGAATATAGGTCATTATGGGAATAGCTGTATCACCTTAAAGTTTCCTCTCCTAAATAACAACTTCAGTTTCTCAACATGCTTTACAGAACACCGTAAAGGACTGCTTCTAGGATGACAAGGCATAGCTATCAACAGCTAGTATGGAGAAGCTCAGGCTTTTTCTATGGATGTAACCCATAAAACTTAATTTATTAGATTGAAAACCCCATCAAAAAATATAGAACATAGATTTTTAAAATGTGGAAATAAAGATCAATTCCACTGTAGAATATTGAATTTCTAAGTTTAATGTTAATCCTAAATTGCTTAGAAACATTGTTTGTCTTCAATTACTGTAATATTCTCATTCAATTAAAAAAATTAGGTGCTGTAATTCAGACTTTTAATTAAGCGAATTAGCTTTTGACGTTTTCTTGGAAAAAGATGTTCCCAAATGTGGCTTTTCCCCTTTACTTGCAATTAAACACTCCTTAGTACTTTTAAAATACTTTGGTAAGAAATACACAGTGTATAGCGAGGTGCCAGCTTTGTTCAGGCTCCGGGGGAGAGTGGCAGCTAACCTCAGGCATTGCAGTAAGAGGTGGAAATCTGCACTGAATCGGAATGACCTTTTCATAGTAAAAGATGCAAATACTAGAAAATACCTGTAGTGATTCTTGAGACAAACTCTACTGGTATTGCTACAACGCTGCTGTTCTGTTTACTGAAGCAGAACAGACCCTGGCCACATCTAAGTATGTCTTAACTCTGCTTTCACATCCCACCTGTAGGTTTTCTGTTGCCACATTCCTGTTGCTTCTGTTGCTCAAAGTTGTCAGAGGAAAAGTTAACTGTGCCACTGAACAAAGACATCTTCACATTTGTCTCAAGTTAGACAAAGAAGCCCTGTGAGCTGAGGATTATCTATAGGAGTAGGACCATCCTTGCCATATGTGTTATATGTCTTGTATCATACTATTTCTAAAAATTGTAAGAAAACAATCAATTGTGCAGAGATCACTAACGATCTTCTCTTCCCACTCCTTCTGTTATTCAAGTGTTTGTTTATGTGGTGGAGCTAATTAGCTGCATCCTTGCAGCTAATCAAATGTAAGTCTTTGCATTTTAGCAAAAAATAATAATATAGCTATTTTTCTTTTGTAGTAAGTATCCACTCTGGTATTACCCTAATTAAGAAGTCAGACTTCTAGAACATTCTCTATTTGTTGCCTTGGTACAAAAGCATCAACAGAATACAGATGATTGGCAAAGTGAGGCCTTGAAATCGACATCTCCACCTCCTCACATAAGCCCTTCGTTGAGACTCTTCTTCCATCTGGGCAACTTGATGCAGTTCAAAACCACGGAGAATTGATCATTTAAGAATCATAAAATATTTGCTTCTTCAAAAAGAATGAAAGAAATAAAATAAGTGATTGTGATATATGTGTATTTGTGCATATTTGAAATCGAGTTATTTGATATGCAATAGTGATCCTATCGTCAGGGAAAAGAAAAAAAAAAAACATTTTAAAGACCTCTTTAAAAAAGGTTTAACTTCATTTCATAAAACCTGAAAACTGTAGACTTATATCTAGTTATTCATCTTTGAAGTCACCTGCTCTGTCAAACATTCTTAGCTGTATATCTGTGGTTTCAAATGTTTGCTTTTGTAATAAAACAATTCTAACCTTATGAGACTGTCAACTCCACAGAATAAGATCAGCTAACTAAAAGCTTTTGCTTTGGTTTTTCAACAAAGCAATAGAAAAAAAATGAAAAGGAAGATGAGGACAAGAATAACACGGTATTCAAACAATGTGAATGAATATGGGGAGAGAAAATTGCACTACCGAAGCCGCTGAATAATGGTCTATGATCTTATCAATTTTCATAAATTAAACAGGTTGAAACTGGTCAGTGTTTAGCTAGCAAATTTTAGTAACTAAAAAGAGACTGATGAAAAGCAAATACAGTCAACATGATTTTATCTGTGGGCAGACTTACCAACTTGTGGGTTAGCAGTGCCATCTGATCTTCTGCCCACCAGCAGCTTTTGTATGGTTCTGAAATCCCAGGCCACCTGGGGCTAATAGAAAACCCTGCCTCTATACCCTCACTGGGCAAAACTGGCTATTCTTATCAACTGAAAACCACAGGACCAGTCATCACTGTGAAAAGAATGAACTAATTTCCCCCAATTCATCATCAAGGACATAATTCCCTGCATCTTAACGTATGACTATCCTCTTTTTAAAAATGCCATCCCTCACACTTTGTGTTAGGCACTTTGCTGAGGACACATGCAAGTGGGGACCTCATTCTGCTGAGCTTCGCTTCATTGAACTTCATAGATGCTGCATTTTTACAAATGAAAAGTTTGTGGCAGTCCTGCCTCGGTCAAGTCTATTGGTGCCATTCTTCCAAAGGGATCTGCTCATTTTGTTTTTTTGTATCACATTTTGATAATTTTCACAATATTTCAGACTTTTTCGTATTATATCTGCTACAGTGATCTCTGATCAGTTATCTTGGATGTTGCTGTTGTAATTGTTTTGGGGTACCATGAACCACACCCATATAAGACAGTAAAGTTTATTAATAAATGTGTGTTTTCTGACTGCTGCAACCACTGGCCATTCCTGTCTCCTCTTCCCACCTCCTCAAGCCCTCCTGTTCCCTGAGACACAACAATGTTGAAACTAGGTGAATTAACAGCTCTACAATGACCTCAAAGTATTCAAGTGAAAGAAAGAGTTGTATATCTCTCACTTTAAATCAAAAGCTAGAAATGATTAAGCTTGGTGAGGAAAATATATCGGAAGCCAGGAAGAATGAAAGCTAGTCCTCTTGCACCAGTTAGCCAGGTTGTGAATGCAAAGAAAAAGTTCTTGATGGAAATTAAAAGCGCTATACCAGGGAGCACATGAATGATAAGAAAGTGAACCACCCAGCACTTTGGGAGGCCGAGGCGGGTGGATCACGAGGTCAAGAGATCAAGACCATCCTGGTCAACATGATGAAACCCCATCTCTACTAAAAATACAAAAAATTAGCTGGGCGCAGTGGCGCGTGCCTGTAATCCCAGCTACTCAGGAGGCTGAGGCAGGAGAATTGCCTGAACCCAGGAGGCGGAGGTTGTGGTGAGCCGAGATCGCACCATTGCACCCCAGCCTGGGTAACAAGAGAGAAACTCCGTCTCAAAAAGAAAAAGAAAAGAAAAGAAAGTGAACCAGCGTGATTGCTGATAATGAGAAAGTTTGAGTAATCTGGATAAAAGATTGTATCAGCCACACATTCCCTTAACCCGAAGCCTAGTCCAGAGCAAGGCTCTAACTTTCTTCACTTCTAAGTAGGCTAAGCGATGTGAGGAAGCTGCAGAAAAAAAAAAAAAAAAAAAAAGGTTTGAAGCTAGCAGAAGTAGGTTCACAGGCTTTAAGAAAAGAAGCCGTCTCCGTGACATATAAGTGCAGGATAAAGCAGCCAATGCTGATATAGAAGTTGCAGCAAGTCATTCAGATCCTGCTAGGTTCCCTGATGAAGAGGGCCACACTAAACAACAGATAAAATAGCCTGATATTGGAAGAAGATGCCATGTAAGACTGTCATCGCTGGAGAGGAGAAATCAGTGCCTGGCCTCAAAGCTTCAAAGGACAGGTTGGCTCCCTTTTTAGGGGCTAAAACAGCTGGTGACTTGAAGTTAAAGCCAACACTCACTGAACATTTCAAAAATCTTAGGACCCTTTAAAGTGATGCTAAATCTACTCTCTCTGTGCTCTAGAAATGAAACAGCAAAGCCTGGATGACAGCATCTCTGTTTACAGCATGATTTACTGAATATTTTAAGCCCATTGTTGAGACATACTGCTCGGAAACAGATTGCTTTAAGATATTACTGCTCATAATAGTCACCTAATTACCCAAGAGCTCTGATGGAGATACGCAAGGAGAGTAATGTTGTTTTCGTATGTGCTAAGAAAACATCCATTCTGCAGCCCATGGATCAAGGAATAATTTCAGCTTTCAAGTCTTCCTATTTAAGAAATACATTTCATGAGGCTGTAGCTGCCATGGATAACGATTCATCTGATGGATCTGGGCAAAGTACATTGAAAACCTTCTAGAAAGGATTCACCATTCTAGAAGTTCTTAAGAAGAGCCATGATTTATGGGAGAAGGTAAAAATGTCAACACTAACAGGATTTTAGAGTTTATTCCAACTCATGGATGCCTTTGAGGAGTTCAAGACTGCAGTAAGGAAGTCACTGCAGATGTGGTAGAAACTGCAGGAGACCTAGAGTCAGAAGTGAAGCCTGAAGATGGGATTAAACTGCTGCAATCTCAGGATCAAATATAAAGGATGAGACGTTGCTCCATATGGAGGAACAAAGAATGGAGTTTCTTGAGATAGAATTTACTCCTGGTTAAAATGCTGTAGATATTCTTGAAATGACAACCAAGAATTTCTATTACATAAGTGTGTAATAGTCGATAAAGCAACGGCAGGGTGTGAGGACTGACTCCAATTTTGAAAGTTCTACCCACCTAAAACACTATCAACCAGGATCGCATGCCACAGATGAATTTTTTGTGAAAGGAAGAGTCGATGGTTGCAACAAACTTCCTTATTTTCTGACTTTATGAAACTGCCACAGCCACCCCAACCTTCAGCAAACAGCACACCAATCAGCCAGCAGCCATCACACTGAGGCAAGACCCTCCACCAGCCAAAAGATTATGACTTGTTGAAGACTCAGATGATGATTAGCATTGTTTAGCAATAAAGTATTGTTTGGTTAAGGTATACATTGGGGATTTTTCAAGACATGATGCTATTGTACACTTAATGGATTCCCATAGAGGATAAACAAACTTCCATGCACTAGGAAAGCAAAACAAGTTGTGACTCACTTTATTACAACATTTACTTTATTGCAATGGTCTTGAACTGAACCCACAATGTCTCCAAGATTTGCCTCTATTATCTCATTTAATTCTCACAACAACACTGTAAGTAAGAAACTAATATCATTTTCTTTTTAGTATAGAAGAAAGTAATGGCAAGCAAATTAAAGTAGCACAAATAATGAGTAGAAGAGGTATAATTTGAACCCGTGTCTTCCATACTCCAATGGACATTTGTAATTTTGGTCTATCCAAGATGTAGTTGCCTTTTTTTTCTGGTATCCCCACTTTCCTTGGAAAACTATGCCTTTCACCTTCCACATAGTAGAGCCAATGGTCCCAGAGGTGGCTTGTAATCCAAGCTGCATGGGTCATGTTCTCCTGTGTATTTGAATGCTGAGTGAAGGGCAAGGAGGAAGCTGAAACTTTCTCATCTGGTGGCAGCATCAACAGAGCCAAAGAGCCCTTGCAGTGAGATCTCCAAGCTGCTCTAGCTGTCGTCCTGTGACCTGGTTGGTCAGCCCTTCCTTTGACTCCATGAGCCACACATCTTTCCCCTAGATGCTCTTTCTGGTGTTATTCAGAGCAGAGGATCCCTCCTGAAGGTTCTGCTATAATGGTGCCTCATAATATGCATACTAGGTACTTGGTACCCAGGAATAAGGAAAATGTAGTCCAGTTCCTCAAGAAATTCAATATCTAGGAGAGACACACACGTATGTGTTTAGCCAAAGCTCCCTTAGGAGCATTAAAATATAGTAGCATAACGTGCCTGAATGAACAACTCAGGAAATTTCTGAAATCTCATAACATACATGAGTGAGCAACTCAGGAAGTCTCAGAAAGTTGGTGATTCACAGATCCAATCATTTCGTTCTCTATGGTTCTTGAGAACCCCCTGGCTATAGAATCTTATCTCTTTGTTTGGAGAAGCAACTGAATGTACTCACTGACTTGTTTATATTTTCATTCTTTCGAGATTCACATGTTGAGCAACTATTTTAAGGACCATATAAACTGGCATTGGAAAACAAATTAATAAACAACTCAGCAAACCTGTTAGCTGATCTCAAAGTAAGACATGTGTGTATCCACTACTTCCAGTGGTGTCTTCTGTGCCCAGCTTCTTCATCTAAGAAAGCTTGCCATGCAGAGGAATGAGGGCAGATATCATGAGTCAGGCATTATACCTGAGTTTAAGTGTGGCACCAACACCAGATCTGAGTATTTGGACAAGTAACTTACAGTCTCTGTGTCTCACATTCCACATTTGTAAAGTGGATATCATAATTCTTGCCTCATGTACATGTGGAAAGAATCACTAAGAAAACCATGTAGGTTAACACAGCTCTCTCTGAGCTAGAAGCAAGGATTTGGCAGGGCTTCATTCCTTTCTGGAGGACCTAGGGAAGAATTCGTTTTCCCACCTGTCCTGTTGGCAGAGGCTGCCACATTCCTTGGTTCAAGGCCCCTTCCATCCTGAGGGCAGCGTGGCCAGTTAAAGCTCCTCATCACCTTATTGGGATTCTTGGCTCTATCAGTGCTACCACTGGATGACTAAGCTACAGCTTCCTTCTGATTCTTTCTTCCAACTCCCTCTTGCACTGATAAGAACCTTGCTGTTACATTGGGCTGACCAGAGTAATCCAAGATATGCTAGGATGAGATTCTCCTCCTGAGAGAAGGGAAGTAGCTGAGGAGGAGGAGGAGGAGGTAGCCTAGAAGCTTCCTTTAACATGTTTGATTGCATCTACAATCTACATGGCCCCTGACCTTGTAACCTGACCTATTTACACATTCCAGTGAGTACAGCCTGAGCATCTCTCAGGAGCAATTCTTCTACCAGCCCCAGTTACGAGAAGTACAAGCTATCAATAAGCTGGAGCATATTGCAAGAATGATATTCCCCACCACAAGATCACCTGTTTATGGGTTATCAATACTTGAGAAGTCTTCCTGAGCTTTTGATTACACTCATGCCTACACACACACACACACACAGACATTTGGACACTACACTCTACATAAATTATAGATTCCAGAAAGCTGCTAGCACCTATTTTCTATGACATTGCTTAATTTGCATTACATTTCTATTTTGAACGCCAATTCTTTCTCTGTGCACATATGAAATTAGAATCATACAACTTGTCTTTTTCTCTTCATCACTTTTTCCCAGTCCACTTTCTTGCCTCTTTGATATCTACCAGAACCAGAGTTATCATATTCCACCATTCCCTAAGATACACTTGGAAATCAATGAAGTGACTAATAGCTGAAACAAAAATATTTCTTTAAAATGAGCTAGACAATTTGCCTGTGCACTGATAAGAGGCGCTTAGGAAATTAATTAACAAGATGTTTTCTTAACTCTCAAATTGCAGTTTGAAGTGAAAAAACAGTGAGTGATCTTCAGAATATTGTGTATAATAGGAATGTAATACATGAGAGAGATACATATGAGAAAGGGAAGCCATGAGAACACTCCTTTTTCATCCTTTTCAGATACACTCTAAAATCATGTATTGCTATGTATAATTCATGCCAGGGCTTTACTAGAAAAATAAAGCTCCTCCCTGAAAATTATAGCAGGTCTATAATTAAATTGTCCTTGAAAGAAAAATTACTTCTCCACATTTAAAGAAAATATAAAGTTCCAAACTTTGGTAAAAATTGCAATCAAGGTCTTACTTCTACAATAATGCTGTATGTGGTATGTATACACCTGTAGATTAACAAGAACATCATTAGAATACATTCATCTCAATTTCCATTTCAATGTTTTTCTCAACCATTTTTTCATTATTGCCCTCCCTCACCACCTAAGGAACCATTTCAGGACTTTTTTCCTAATCATTTTCCACCATGAAATGTTAATCCCACTGATATGCTGCGTATCTGTTTATTTGCTGTGTGTATATCTGTACTTTCTATGTCAACAGAGGATTTTCGCCTCCCAAGAACTGATACTGCCTCATTGAGAATGTGTGCTGATTTGATGCCTATCTATATTCATTTGCTAATTCCGGCCACCACCACCACACACACACACACACACACACACACACACACGCGTGTTTATTGAGCACTTACTATGTGCCAGGCACACAATAGTGAACAAAGACCTCATTCTCATTTTAGTAAGACACACACAGAGCAAGCAAACCAATTAATACACAACACATCCTAATATTGATTTTAAGAAAAAAATATAAAGGGCATGAAAATGTTTCTGTGGACAGACTCTTTTATATTTAAAAAATGCACAGTATGTTGCCTGCAGCACTCTTTTGCTGTAAAGTCTAAGGAAACTGTGGATCCTTGAAAGCAGCAGGAGAAGCTGAAACCACAGTGGAGCTCTTCAAGAGTCGCCTCATTTCACCACAGCGCTGTGGCTGCAACGTTGCTATCCGCACAAAGCACTGCTGAGATGGGTTTTGTCTCAGGGTCAGCCAGCCCCTCCTCCATGCTCTCTCCAAAGAAACCTGGAAACCTGGAAGAAAATACAGTTAACGCTCAGGACAGGGCAGATAAACAAGGTTCAACATAGTGAGGCTGGTCAGATTCCACTTCTTTCAGTTTCAAGTATTAGCAATGAAATGTAATTCATTCTGAAAATATTTGGGAACAGTCATGTACACAGCCTGGTGTAAAGAAAAAGCCTATAGCTTACTGAACCACACATGGCGTATTCCAGTGGCTCGGTAGTTATAAAACAGAATTTATATTCCCCTAATAAGATGTAGAATGTTGAGAGAACTAGAAAAAATGAGTGACTCAGAGTCTCATTCCCCTGACAGAAGCCAATTTAACATTTCGTTTGAAGCCTGGGAGAGAGGAAGACATCAGGAAACAGACAGCAGGAGGTAGTGAGGGTGGGAAGGATCCAGGAGTCATGGAGGCCGAGCAGCCGCGGATTTGCTGGCAGCACACGGGGAAGGAACCTGGTCAGGGTCCCGTAGTGAGTCTGAGTCATGAGCCTGGCAGGACACTGATGGTCATTGGGTCACTACAGCAGCTGAGACTTTTTTTTCTGTCTTTGTGACATTAAACACCCATTAACAGAAATATCCTGGCTCTCTCTTTCTTAGACCTGAAAGTGATTATTCAGCCTGAGTTGTCAAATGCTTCAACTTCCAAATGAACCCCATTTCATTCAATGATTCAACTCAAGTTATTCAATGTAAGTTATGGTGATTTTCCTTCATCACATGTCCCTCTATCGTTTTTGAGAATAACTTACTTTCTTTGGCATAGCCAAGTACTACCTGCAGGACCATCCTCCCTACCTCAGAGTGTGGCCACCTGGCTGGGTTGGCCAGTGAGCCATGTAGGAGAGTCAGGACTAGGTCTAAATGGAAAGGCCTAAAAATGATGACTTGACCAGGCGCAGTGGCTCACCCCTGTAATCCCAGCACTTTGGGAGGCTAAGGCAAGCAGATCACCTGTTCAAGACCTGCCTGACCAACATGGAGAAACCCCGTCTCTACTAAAAATACAAAAAATTAGCCAGGCATGGTGGTCCATGCCTATAATCCCAGCTACTCAGGAGGTTGAGGCAGGAGAATTGCTTGAATCTGGAAGGTGAAAGTTGGAGTGAGCCGAGATCACGCCATTGCACTCCAACCTGGGCAACAAGAGTAAAACTCTGTCTCAAAAAAAAAAAAAAGAAAGAAATAAGATGATTTGGCCGAAGCCTACTGGGCAAGAAAGGGCCATAGAGTCTAACCCAGGCAAAGCTAGAAGGATGAGCTGCTGCAGTGTAGCTGGAAGGAGGCAAAGAGCTGAAGCCAAATGATGAAGAGGCAGCCTAGGGGAGTTCCTTAGAGCCTGGACTCTGGCTCCCAGCGTCGGATGAATGCAGCTTCTCCTGCTGCATGAATCTGCATCACTTACCTAACTTTTATGCGCCTCACTTTTTTCTTTTATATGTGAATGATCATGGTGTTTATCTCGTGGTGTTGCTAAGTAATAAATACTATTGATTAATCATTAGTAAAATACTTGGAACGATACCTGGTACATAAGAAATACCATACGTAAGTGTTTATTAAATGAAGTCAGGGATTAAATCACATGAGCAAGAGTCTGAAGGAATGATCTCTAGGGCAATGGAGCCCCAGAGAATGTGCCTCTTATGGCAAATCCCCTGGTTAAATTCTTGGGTGAAAAACAGCTCTGAAGAGGACCTTGATAGGTCAGATTTGAGCAGATGTGGAAAAACAAATAAACAGAAAAATGTGTATAAATTGGGAGCTTTTTTAGAGACCACAAGCTCATTGTAATTTCCATCATGGAGTGGAAGGCACACTCTGTTAGCAGGGACACTGTGAATATGTCACGTTTAACATAGTGTTCCTATTCACATATGTCCCTTGCACATGATGGAAATTACCATTACCATTACGATGGCATGGTGCGAATTTAACATAGTGTCAGTGTATTTCATCCAGTTCGCCAGGTGATCAGCTCCATGGAATACAGCCACTGTTGGTGGGGCCCTTCACTAACACTTCCAAGAGTAGTTGACCTGCCAAGCACATGTTCCTACCATGGTGTCAGAGAAATCATGTTTACTAATACAATAACTGCAACAATAAAACACTCTGTCACGTCTGGGTCTGATGGCTCACACCAGTAATCCCAGCACTTTGGAAGGCTGAGGCAGGAGGATTGCTTGTGGCCAGGAGTTTATGATTGCTTGAGTCCTGGGCAGCATGGCAAGACCCCATCTGTATTTTTTTTTAAAAAAACCCTCCACCTCACTGGTCGCAGTGAGCAAAACCCACATCTTACAGGTCTATTTCTCTCATTCATGATATTTTGAGAGGTAGAAAGATCTTCACTCATAATTCCTCACTGCCATGGCCCCAACACTCACACTGTGTCCTGAGAAATGGCTTTGGTGGAGCTCTTCTCTCACCAGGGGTCTATCTGTAAGCCACTCAGGGGCTTCAGTTCACCTCCACAAAGAACAGCCTTGAGTGCCCTGAGATTTCATATAGATCCATTTTCTTCTCATTTTATCCATTTTTCTTCTCTCCCCTGTTTCCTGTTAATACGTTCCTATAGTAAATGGATTTACTGTATTGCAGGCACCATGGCAGCTTTGCATGCATTACTAATGCAAAGCAAGACAGATATGCCCTTGCCTGCATGAAATACACACTCTATACGCTTAGAGGTGGGTTAGTCAGGGTTTTCCAGAGAAACAGAAGCAATAGGATGGAGAGAGTGAGTGAGAGAAATAGATATTAAGAAATTGACGAATATGATTCTGGAGATGGGTAAGTCTACAATCTGCAGGATAAGCTGGCAGGCTGAAGACCCAGGGAAGAGTTGATGTTGCCATTGGAGTCCCAGAAAAATCTAGAGGCAGCATTCCCTCTTCCTCAGGGGAGGCCAGCGTGTTCTCTCAGAAGGCATTCAGTTGATTGGATGAGGCTCACACACATACACATTAGGGAGGGTAATCTGCTTTACTCTAAAGTTTACTGATTTAAATGTAAATCTCATCTGAAAAATACCTTCACAGCAACATCTAGACGGATGTTTACCAAATATCTGGGTATCCTGCCTAACCAAGTTTACACATTAAATAAACCATCACAAGCAGCAAGCAGGCATTTTCCATCCAGAGTGAAGGGGCCTACAGAAGGAACCGCACAGAGCTGTTCAAGCACAGAAGAGAAGCCTGTATGTCAGATTCTGGTGGTCATGGGTGGTTTCTAGAGGCATGACATCTGATCCAGGGCCTATGCTGGGACAAAGAAATGCGTTCTGCCGTCCAGAGGTAAGTGGTCTGATGCTGCTGCAACAGTGAGATTTGCAAGAAGCAAGATGCAAGGCAAGGACTAGCTCCTGCAGGGTCTGTGGACCATGTTGGGAAGTCTGGATATTTATCCCAAAGGCAAGGGGGAGTCATTGAAGGGCTAATGAGTGACATGATAAGAATTATATGTAATTCTCAAGCCTGTAATCCCAGCACTTTGGGAGGCCGAGGTGGGTGGATCATGAGGTCAAGAGATCGAGACCATCCTGGTCAACATGGTGAAACCCCGTCTCTACTAAAAATACAAAAAAATTAGCTGGGCATAGTGGCGCATGCCTGTAATCCCAGCTACTCAGGAGGCTGAGGCAGGAGAATTGCCTGAACCCAGGAGGCAGAGGTTGCGGTCAGCCAATACCGCGCCACCATTGCACTCCAGCCTGGGTAACAAGAGGGAAACTCTGTCTCAAACAAACAAACAAAAAAAAGAATTATATGTAATTACTCTCTTTGTCTTGTGGAGAACTGAATTTGGGAAAGTAATCAGCGAGCCTCTCTAGGATTGCATTGAAATCACTGGGGTGAGTCCTTATAGCAACCCTATGTGTGAGCATTCTCCATATCAGAATGCAGCAAGCTTGATTTTCCACAGAGGCAAGACAATAAGTATTTTAGGCTCTGTGAGCTGCCTGTTTTCTGTCACCAAAATTCAACTCAGTGGTTGTAGCAGTAAAACAGTAATAGGGCCAGGAGCAGTGGCTCATGCCTGTAATCCCAGCACTTCGAGAGGTCAAAGTGGGTGGATCACTTGAGGTCAGGAGTTCAAGACCATCCTGGCCAACATGGGGAAACCCTGTTGCTACTAAAAATACAAAAATTATCCTGGCGTGGTGGTGGGCACCTGTAATCTCAAGTACTAGGGAGGCTGAGGCAGGAGAATTGCTTGAACCCAGGAGGCAGAGGTTGCAATAAGCAGAGGTCATGCCACTGCACTCCAGCCTGGGCAACAGAGCAAGATTCTGAGAAAGAAGGCAGGAAGCAAGAAAGGAAGGAAGGAAGGAAGAGAGGGAGGGAGGGAGGGAAACAGCAATAAGCAATACATACATAAATGGATGTGGCCATGTTACAGTGAGGCTTTATTCACAAAAACAGGTGCCAGGCAGGTCAATTCTGATCTTCAGGTCAGAGTTTGCTGATAGCTAATGTAGGGAAATAAAAACTCAGGAACTGATTCAACAACTGTTTAGGAGAGAAACCCAACAGGAAGTGGAGACCAGTACCACGTGAGAGAAGGCGAGGTGAGAAGGGATGGAGAATGACACATTCGGGAGCACACTCGGGAACACATCCAAGTGAAGACGTTCAGCTCACCCTCAAACACAAGAGCCTGGAACTCAGACAAAAAGCCTAGACTGAAGGTTTAGAGTTTGCATACGGACGTTCATGGAAGCAAATGAATTGTCCATGGAGAAAGGATCGCTGGGTAACGGAAGAACCCTCAGAAGAATACCTAATAACTCCCAGCATTCCAGAGGTGAACAATGGAAGTGGAATTAATTTAAAAAAAAAAAAAAAGACTGAAACAGAGCGTGCAGAGAGGGAAGAAGAAAAACAAAACATTGGTATCCAGAAGACAGGAAAAGGGGGATATTTTAGGTGAGAGGGGAGAGAAAAAGAATCAGTACGATGGTATTGGTGGTACGCAGGGGAGCAACGATGAGAAGAAGTCACCTCTGATGCCTTCAAGACTTTCCCCACCATCTTCGGCAGCGCCACCAAGGCCCTCTTTCTTTCTGTTGATCATTAGGCTACACACCATGGCATTCCGTTCTTTTGCTTCCAGTACATGCAAATTCTTAGTTGTAGTGCCAACATGAAAAGATAGTGTGGAAAAACCTTAGCCAGATGTTATTTTTACTCCAAGCATTATTTTCAGAATCTCCCATTAAGGTTCTACTCATACAATTGCCAAATTGCCAAATGAAAACTGGAAGAAAAAAATCTTACTGGGTTTTTCAGCCATTTTAATTCTCAGCATTGTCTATGTTAATTATATATATAACATACATGTTATATATATTATATGTTATATATATAAAACATTGTATATGTTGAGTATGTATAAGCCCTTAGGAAACAGCAGTTTTGTTGAAAAACAATATATTGTCATTACTACAATTATTAAACTAGATTACATATTTTATATCTTTTGATTATTCTATATTTTAGATGTGGAATGTGTGTGTGTGCGTGCAAGTTCACACTGTGATTTGTTAGCATTAAATAAACACAAAGGATAATTTTCTGCCTTAATGAATGGGGGAGAATCAAAATCTGATGAGGAAATTTTATTTTTAAATATCTTTCATAAGGGAAACCTGTCACAATTTTTTAAGCTGCTAGTTTCAGCTTCCCTTGCCTGCTCTGAAGTATCTGGTGTAAACAATATCCTCTTTCTTCACACCTTCCTTGACGCTTGAGGGGGTGGAGGCAGAAACAAATCCATGAGGAGAGAGCAAATATGTTCAAACCTCTTTTCTTCCATAGTCTTGACTTAAAGTAGCCTTCACTTCACATTGGCTCCAAGAAGACAGTAGTCTATGTTGCAGATAAAGCCAATGCTGCTGACATTAATTGGCTCTTCATTAAGCCAGAGAAGAAAAACAGCTTGTGAGTATCTTTAACTTCTCAAAAATTCAAAACAACTTTTGAGGTTTCCAAACTTTCAAGTCATTTTAAAAGCATTCACTTTATTTTTTCTTCAGTTACTTTCAGGAAGAAATATATATTACCTACTAAACTAAAAGCAGTTCATTGATTATAATTTAAAATGGCATATTAAAAAATAATATTTAATAAACAAAAAAGTTCAGAAAATATCTTCCCATTGATTCAACAGTATTTAGAATTAGACATACATAAATCATCTAATCTCTTTAGAAAACAAAATGGAGCTCAGCACCACACTGCATATATCTTTGAAGAGTGTGTAATTTCCTAACTGTAGTTTGCCTATAAATTCACTTTAAAATAAATTACAATAATGAAATTTTTTTCAATATTATACGTAAGTTAGAAACTTTTTCCACTGGTCTCAAAATAAGAGTTTACAACTATTATAATAATAAAGATTAGATAAGAAATGAAATGAAGAGCTTGAATTTTATTATGTATAAATCAATTTCTTTCTTTATTAGAGTTCCTTTACAAAAGGTATTCGGTAATTACCCTGTTATATTATAATACATGCACATAAAATATCTCAGCAACGAAAGTTAATTTAAGCTCCCTCCTCATCACTGTAACTGTCTCTAAACTGCTTTGAATGGGCCAAATTAAAACAAAAGATATTCTTCAATAAATGCTCAGAGAAAATTGGTAACAGTGCACGACTAACCTCATAAAGGATGTTCCCAGATATATTTAAAGTTTTATATTAAATATTCCTCGTTTATTTTTTAGACTTGTTTTATATAAAGCATAATGCATACAGAGAGAATAAATAAATTTATAAGCCACATTATATTTTCTTAATATAAAATCCAAGACAGAAATAAAAATTACTAAGTACATTTTGTACAGTTTGATTTTACCATGCATTATTTTTTCTTTTTTATGATTTTATTCTAAAATGATGCAACTGATCAGCTATATACAAATGTCTTTTTCTAATCCATTGATAGTTTGCCATACTTTCCTTTTTGTTATTTAATTAATAATAGAAACTTCTATTTAATTTGTTAGCTATTTGCCTGCATTGAATTAACCTTTCAAAAGTAACTCAGTTTAGTGATATGTCTTTTATTTAAGGAAAAAACAAAATATTAATTGCCTGTACACTGTTTGTTAATGTATGATATGGAGATCTATATACTGCTTGGAAAAAATCTGATGTTGTATGTCTCTTGGGAGCAAGAAAGGGAATTCAGCTAATACTACGTCTTTGGAATTTTTTTTAAGAGATGAGGTCACAATGTGTTGGCCAGACTGGGGTGCAGCAGGTATTTCCAGGTGCCATCATATCTCACTGCGCCTTCCAACTCCTCGGCTCAAGGGATCCTCCTACCTTAGACTCCCTAGTAGCTGGGATTACAGCTAATGTCACCTCACTCAGCCTTGGAATTTTTCTTCTTTTACTAACACATATCTTCTTTGCTGGTTATAAGGTCAATAGGTATGATTCCATGAAAATAAAAGAAAATCACAAAGAAATAATCATAAGTTTTACATTTAGCATAAGAATCCGAGAAAATAGACCATATATTTAAAGGTTCCATTCCAAACCTCAAAGAACTGACAGAAATAAACAATAAAATTAAGTCCCTGGAGGAGGTGGGGGATGAACCTTGACTAGATTGCCATATGAATGGTTAAAATAAAATAAAAAGTTCTGGAAAATATTTTTAGAATCACATTATTAATAAAGCCACTCACCACCCACCTTTCTTTGATCTGAAACCCAGTCTTATTTCAAATCCTGATAAGACAAGAAATATGAAATGTAACAAGAAAATAAAACAGAATAAGTTCTTATCAACAGAAAGAAGCCGGCACTCAGCCAGGACACCGCAGTTCACAGAGAGACATTGCTGTCCTGATTTACATTCATTAAATTTGAAGAGCATATATTTTGAGCACCTTTGTTGTCAAGATTTATTTATGAAGATGTGACTTGCTCCTCAATGGAACTTCAAGCACTTTTTAAAAAACGTAATCCACCAGGGCTAGGAAGTAGAATCTTGATTGGAAGGTTCTGTCAAAGCTGGTTTGAGTGATGGTTGCACTTTTCATCAGCATAATCCATAATCCTCCCTCCCATTGGCTGCTGTAATTCATTGTTACAACCACACACACATCCTCGCAAAGAAAAGATGCTCCTGCATCCAATACTGGGGCCATTTGCAAGCTCCCGCAGTTGATATATAGACTGATGTTCACAAATTATCTAGTCAGAGCCTTCCTAAGGAGCACCTGTATACTGTAACTCACTCCCAAATTTACAGCTTGTCAGGAAAGCGCATGCCCTCACTGCACTGTGTCAATCATGGCCCGAAATCTTTTACTAAAACCTTCTAGCTATTTCTCACACCACTTGAGGAAGGTTGACATCTCATAAAATTCAAAAATGAATTTGTGTCATAAAGGAAAAGATACTAAAGGATTCCTGATTAAACAAAGCTAAGATTCGTCATGTTTTGAAATAAGTCCGTTTGCTTATTTAAAATGCCAATATTAGTCAGCACTTTTTGATCAGGGGTCTTTTGTGTTCCTTATCTAATTTATTTTATTTTTTTTATCATTAAGACATAAGGAACTATATTGGATAGCAAGTTAAAATTCTATTGGATGTGATGAGTTACAATTACCCATAATGATAGAACAAGTGATATAAGTGTGAGTGTGTGTGCCAATGTGTGTGTATGTGTGTATCTAAAGGGAGGACAGACACATCCTGCTACATGCTTATCGCAGAAGAACTGAAAAGGGTAAAAGTGTTTTCTGTCCCTACCAAAATCAGCATCACCGACATTAGAATCACTAGCATTATACCCTCAGGCTTTCTAACAGAAAATGCTGCCATATTTTATTTTGCTAAGTGTCACACTGGTGGGTGGTTAGCAGCGAGAGGGGATAGTCAAGGAAAAGAATGAGACAGGAGAAAAGTTATGTACACATCAGCACCATAATCCGTATTGACAGAGAAGGTGACGCAGCCAGGCGTCAAGGAGATGATGGCTGTTCCGGGCACTATCGAGGTGAAAACCCAGCATCCAGACCTCGTGGGTCACTGGCGTCAGGGCCATGCACCGGCACAGGAGTCGTCTGGCTGGAGAGTACCACGGCGGTGAAGAGTGTCCAGGAGACAGCCAGGCAGAAAACGGGGCCGCACCACCCATCTGCTTCCAAGCTGCCTCCGCAAAGGTAGTGTTTCAGCTGAAACTCCTCTGCAGATGTGGGCAAAGGAGATCCAAGGAATGTCTCCACTGTAAGTTGAGAAACTCAGAGCACCAGGCAGCAGAATTTAGTAACTGACTGAAAGGGATAAACTGAGTCCTTAAAATGAGGGTGTCTCTCAGCACGCGACTCCTGCATGGCAGCGAAGATGCCATGAGTTTTTTAAAGGAAGTCTGAAAGCTGAGTCTGACTTGCAGCTATTATTCCCAGAGTCCAGGCAGCCTGGAAAACCCATCGCTCAATCCTCCTAAGCTGCCCCAACAGCCACAATAGCACGTTGCTGAAGCATCGGGCTGCAGGGCTGGAGGATTCGTGGGCACCCTTGTTGAGGCTCCTTAGAGGAAGGAAGCAATGGAAACCTCCCAAAGCCCCATCTTCCTTCCCCAGAGTCACTGGTTTAAGGAGGAAGAACCTCTAATACTCATGAACTTGGGTTGAGCACTTCGATTCCAGGAATTGTCCACTGCTGAGAGGAAAAAAATAAAATAAAATCTTTAAGCCTTAAAAACACAGAAATGTGCAATTAAAAGACTGTGTCAGGTGGTCACCTTTGCTGCTGAGATGTGCATTTTACTCTCTGCTGAGGTCGTGCTACAACCCAGGCACTCGCGCCGGTGTCCTTGTTCCCTTTATTTTGATTTCTCATCCAAGTGAAACGCTCTCATTCCACGTGGAATGAAGAATCCCAAGTTTTCTCTTCATGGGTTTGTGTGATCTGTTTACAAATACATTTAAATGTAGTTTGCCATTTAGCAAATGGTTCAACACATGTTCTCTCTAAATAGATTAATACAAAGAGCACAGTTAACTAGGTATTCAAAAAGAGCTAAACTTATTCATTGTGGTTGGAAAACCTCAACACAATTTAAAAGCTACACTGTGAATATAGCATTCTCATTTCTTTGAAAAGAGGTGTCATTTTAAATAATGTTTGAGAGAAAGAATGTGTCATCATAAGTAAACATAAGCTGATATTAGGTGATGGGACATAAGCAACAGATAAGGACAGTGCAGAAGCTAAACTACATGCACTGAAACCAGAGGGCTGGCTCCAAACCCAGGGGCACATGTTACGCTTACCAGCCATGCAACCTTGAATAAGTGGCTCCACCTCTCCATGTCTGAGATTTGTCATCTGAGCAGAAGACTCCTAGCTTTGTCTTAAATGTTCAGTAATCTGATCTATGCACAACACTTACCCTGCACATATCAAGCCCGATGTAAACAAGTATTACAGAAATCAGTGTATCTGGATGTCTTTCAGAGAGTGTTTTTAGGGGAGCCAGGAGATAAAACCGTTTTCATAATAATACTAAGATATCGGCCGGGCACGGTGGCTCAAGCCTGTAATCCCAGCACTTTGGGAGGCCGAGGCCGGTGGATCACGAGGTCAAGAGATCGAGACCATCCACGTCAACATGGTGAAACCCCGCCTCTACTAAAGATACAAAAAATTAGCTGGGCATGGTGGCGCGTGCCTGTAATCCCAGCTACTCAGGAGGCTGAGGCAGGAGAATTGCCTGAACCCAGGAGGCAGAGGTTGCGGTGAGCCGAGATCACGCCATTGCACTCCAGCCTGGGTAACAAGAGCGAAACTCTGTCTCAAAAGAAAAAAAAAAAATACTAAGATATCATTTCCCTTTTCCATTGTGATATGGTTTGGCTCTGTGTTCCCACCCAAATCTCATGTTCGATTGTAATCCCCATTGTTGGAGGTAGGACCTGGTGGGTGGTGACTGGATCATGGGGACAGTTTCTAATGGTTTACCACCATCCTCCTAGTGCTTTTCTCATGATAGACTTCTCACAAGATGTGGTTGTTTAAAAGTGTATAGCACTTCCCTTCTCTCTCCCTTCCCCCTGCTCCCGCCTATGTAAGGGGTGCCAGCTTGCCCTTTGCCTTCTGCCATGATTAAAACTGAGCAGATGCCGCCATGCTTCCTTTACAGCCGACAGAACTGTGAGCCAATTAAACCTCTTTTCTTTGTACATGTTTTATAGCAATGTGAGCGCAGACTAACACACATTGTGTTGGTATTTGCTTAGATGAACCAAAAACAATGGTGGGTAAAACTGCTAGCATCTTGGCCTGAATTAAGCCAGTGGGACCCACCTGTAGATAGAGTGCTAGTGGGCATGTGCTAGTGAACATGGCATTCCTCGGCAGCATGCATTCACAATACAAGACCAGTTTCATTTTAAGACAGCCTTGATTGAATAACACAAACTATTAATTCTCTAACTCTCAGCCCTTGTTATGTCCTTTTTAATATTCTATATGGTAAAATGGGAAGTGTGCACGCAGC
Organism: Saguinus oedipus; assembly: GCA_031835075.1. Lineage (NCBI taxonomy): Eukaryota > Metazoa > Chordata > Mammalia > Primates > Cebidae > Saguinus > Saguinus oedipus. The sequence continues at coordinate 8,229,110 of CM063169.1, read as the reverse complement.
ACTTTTGCTGCATAGTTTAATAAAGTGGTTGTCTCAAGAAAAAGCAGTGTGCTAACTTAGTGTTCTTTGTGGAAAACAACTTTTACTTTAAAATTGGGTCAAAGATTCAAAGCACAAGATAGACCAGTGGATTTTGATGTAACTCCCCCAAAAGTCCATTTGTATAGTTTCAGATTCCACATTAACTGCAACTGACCTTCGTAGCAAGCACTTGTTGAGTTTTGGTGTAGCATCAAAGTGGACAGTCCCTACTCCCCAGGAAACGCATTGTATTGCTCCTTCTTCCCACCACACATTTGTGAGACTGGATTCTCTCCATCCACTTCAACCAAAGCAATGTATTGCAACAACCTGAAGAAGCATGTGGGAATTCAGCAGCCTTTGAATGAAACCTGATGTCACAAAGTTGGGCAGAAATGTAAAAATGCCATTCTTCTTACTAACTTCTTGTTTTAGGAAATAGTTCTTTAATTAAAACTATGTAATTATACCCTTTAAAAAGATCATATTACTTGAATCGTGGGGAAAGTATAAACAGTGACAAGGTATGTGTGGCTAATGTTGAAGGAGGAATTATGTATTTGATGCCAAACTGCCAAAAAACCACACATTTTTCACCAATTGTGAATTGTTGCTGTTGGCATTCATAAAAGGTCATCAGTCCCTTAGTTTCACTTATTACTGAATTTTCTTTTTATGCTTTCTAATCTTTAAACACAAAAGAGACCCCTCAAAAATGAACTGAAGTGCCCTGACTTGCTGATTTCAGAATCAGTGTAGGAAGGCATGAGATGGGCGGGGGACATGCCCTGGCAGTCCTAAGGTCATGTGCTCCTCTTTGGAACTGTGGGCTTTCATTTCAGAGGGCTCTTTTTCACTGAAGGCGAAAGCTTTCAGCTTATCCCCGCCGTGTTATGTTCCCTCAAAATGTGCATGTTGAAGTTCTAACCCCACAGAATCGGCGAATGTGACTCTATTTGGAGACAAAATATTTACAGAGATAATTAAGTTAAAATTAGGACATATGCATGGACCCTAATCCAATGTGACTTGTTCTCTTATAAGAAGATGAAGTAAAGACAGAGACACATGCAGGAGACCCAGTGAAAACTCTAGAAGAGCCATCCACAAGCCAAGGAGAGAGGCTTCAGGAGAAACAACCCCACTGACACCTTGATGGAGGCCTTCTATGCCCCAGGTTGATGAAGAAGTAAATTTCTGTTATCAAAGCCACCAAGTCTGCAGTATTCATTATTCTAGACCCTGGAAGATGAATCTACGTCCTTTTTCTTGCTCCCCACACCCGAGTCCCTTGGCCCATCCAGCACCACACCCCAAGGAGCCCTGGGAATGTGGTATTTCCACAATTAGAGATTTATCAAAATGTACAGTTTGGCCCCTGATTTGAAAATAGAATTTAGTCATACCAAAATAACGATAATAAGCGTACAAAAACCCCAAATAGCCTGTTATTCATAATATATGCTGGATACACTGTCAAATTCTCTATTCAATTTAACCTGACTTTTTCAAAGGATTGGAAATGACCGAAAATTGAATATGCATATATAATCTTCTGAAGGGTAAGCATGGAAATTAGAGGCCACGGAGCTGATGATGGAAGATGATAGCAGATGATGACTATAAAGAGAATTACAGGAACTGGGCACAAAATTAGGGCTCTGAGGTATTTCTCAAACAGAAATAAATGTAGACTTAAAAAAATCTATCAGAACTCAACAGATTCCTGTGACCTCATAGAGATTATAAAGTGTTGAAATACTGAAATTTAAAATTTCAGTTCCTGTATTATTACCACTAAATGGATAATCTTCGGATTCAATATGTTTCTGTGTTTTCTTAGGGTAAATAAATCCAACAAGTGCAAACATTTCAAACTGACCACACAGACCTTCACGTCACTCTGAGGTTTTAGGCAGAAAATACCACATTGAAAAGATCTTGTACCATGGATCAAGCTACATCAAAAGAAAGCTTGCTATATCCCAAACAGAGATGTGTTTGCTTGTCCAAACAGGGCCAGATTTTCTTTAATTTTAATTCTTTTGAGGTTGTTTCCAAATCACTTCTTCCATGAATCTTAAAAACAAAATTAATGTGACATCAATTTTGGCCTCCAGTCTGCTTCTCCAAACATCTCTTCTCCATTTACCGTAATTCCACCTCATCAGCTTCCTTGGAATCACCCCTGACTACACAATTCCTCTCCTACTTAACAGCCAACACCAAATGAAATTCTGTTGAGTCTACCTTGAAAATATATCCAAATGCGACCACTTCTCTTTTCTTTCACTGCTACAATCCTTGGGTGCCACAGTCTCTGACTGGAATTAGTGCAACAGCCTTCAACAAATGTCTCCCCGTTTCCAGCCATTGTCTCCTCACCCTCTGTTCTCCATGAGGCAGCCAGAGAGAGCCTCATAAAACATGTCAGATCCTGTAATTCAGGGGTCCCTAAACCCCAGGCCACAGTCCACTGCCAGTTAGGAACCAGGCCACACAGCAGGAGGTAAGCAGCCAGCCAACCTACTAAGCTTTATCTGTATTTACGGCTACTCCCCATGGCTCGAATTACCACCTGAGCTCTACCTCCTGTCAGATCAGCAGTGGCATTAGATTCTCATCAGAGCACAAACCCTATTGTGAACTGTGGATCTAGGTTGGGATCTAGGATCTAGACTGCATGCTCCTTATGAGAATCTCATGCCTGATGATCTGTCAATGTCTCCTATCACCCCCAAATGGGACCATGTAGCTGCAGGAAAACAAGCTCAGGGCTCCCACTGATTCTACATTATGGTGAGTTACATAATTATTTCATTTCATATTACAGTGTAACAATAATAGAAATAAAGTGCACAATAAACATAGTGCACTTGAATCCTTTCAAAACTGTCCCCCCACAACTGGGTCAGTGGAAAAACTGTCTTCCATGAAAATTGGCACCTGGTGCCAAAAAGGCATTGGTGTCTGCTGCTGTAATTCCTCTGCTTAAGACCAGCCAGTGGGTTCTCATCTGATTCAGAAAATACTCCAAATTCCTTTCAATGACCTACAAAGCCCTACTCAGTCTGTCTTCATTACCTGGCCACCACCTCTTCTTAATTACCCCCCTCTTTGCCCACTCCACTGCATCAGCCAACTTGCTTGTCCTACAGTGGCTGGGCACACTTCTACCTTTGATCTTTCTTGCATGTTCCCTTTTTCTGGAATGTTCTTTACATGCACTCCAAATCGATACCACTCGTTCCCCCACCTCCTTCAGGCCTTACCTTCAGTGGCACTTCCTCAGTGAGCCCCTTCCATCTCTCCTGTTTAATAACACAATCTCACCTTCATCACATATTCCTGTTATTCTTACGCTGTTGATAGCACTTAATAACACCTACCATAATACATCATTTTTAACATGCTATATAGATAGAAATAACAATTTCCAACATGCTGTATGTTCTGGTTATTTATTGTTTATAATCTGTCTCACCCACTAGAATAGGAGTCACAAAGGTAGGATTGCTTGTATACTTGTCAATTCATCTCTAGAGTATGAGATAGTGACCACATATAAAAGGAGCTAGATCAAAATTCATTGAATTTGGCCTGGTGCAGTGGCTGGCACCTGTAGTCCCAGCACTTTGAGAGGCTGAGGCAGGAGGATCTCTTAAGCCCAGGAATTTGAGATCAGCAGCACTTTGAGAGGCTGAAGCCGGAGGATCTCTTAAGCCCAGGAATTTGAGATCAGCATGAGCAACATGGCAAAGCCCATGTCAAAAAAAAATTAGCTGGGCATGGTGGTGCACACACCTGTGGTCCCAGCTACTCAGGAGGCTGAGATGGGAGGATCACCTGACCTAGGAAGGTCAAGGCTGCAGTGAGCTGTGATTGTGCCACTACACTCCAGCCTGGGTGACAGAGTGAGATGCCATCTCATAAAAAAAGGAAGTTCAATGTGTTAAACATTTCTACAAACTTCCCAGATCTATTTTTTAGCATAGAAGTTCCTACACAGTAAAAATCAAATATTTTATTTATTTATTTCCATAGCGCTTTTTCCATAGTGCTTTCTGATCAATAGGAAACCCCAAATAGCTGAACTTATCAATGGAAACTTCAGTGCTCATTCAATTATTCAGATGTTTGATGTGTCTCAAATAAAAATGGCACAAAATATGATTTTCAGATACAACGCGATTCTGGGCAAAAATATTTCCTGAATCATTTCTTTGCTGCTTCTCCAAATACTCAGAACCATCATATTTTCATCTGGATACACAAAGGTCAGTACATTGTAGCTCACACACCTACCTTCTTCCAAGAACGGGCAAGTGACTCAGTTCTTGGAAATACCTTTTCCTCAACCTTTGTGCTAGGGCAATTGTGCTCAGTAAGGTATATTGGAGGAAAGCAGTCTTTTTAGAATAGATGCTTTAAGATGTAAATTACTAGTGAGATTAACCTTCCTAGGACCATTGCATTTCAAAAAGAGAATTTACAAACCCAATTAAATGTCTGCTACTGTGGCATACTGAAAACAAATTTTGGACTTCCACCCCCCCACCCACCCCCACCCGCAATTTCTGACCTATTCAGTATGCAGAACAAGACTTTCTAACAGAGCACCCATTCCTATAAGATTATAGTCTCATGGAATACACACAGTCAAGCTTCCAGATACTTAGAAACTTACTCACTCATTGATACCGTCACTGAACACAATCACAATCAGAAGTATCTTGTGTTAATATTTGAGCCTGTTTTAGTGATGTGCATATTCAATGTCAAAACATCTCAAGGAAAAAAAAGCAAAAATATATTCTGTCAGTTTGATATTTGGTCTTCAGATAAGTACGAAAGAGGAGAAAGAAAGGGAAGGAAAAAGAAATCTGAAAAAAAATGACGTTTGGTGTTATGTTAGTGAAACAGATTGGGGTGAACTATTAAATTATTCATTCTTCAATCCTTTATGATGACATTGCATAAACAAAAGTACATTTTTTTTGGTGACTCTTCTAAAAGTTTTATAAGCGTTTCTTATTGGCATGAGTTTTCTGCATTCTTCATAGTGACAACAGGGAAACAACAGAAAGACTTGTGTCTAAATACGCCTAGGTGGGTGTTATGAGCTAAAGTGTATCTGCTCTCTTCTAATATTTATATATTGAAGTACTACTTTTCAGTACTCCAGAATGTGACTGTACTTGGAGACAGAACATTTTAAGAGGTAGTTAAAGTATAATGAGGTCTGAAGGGCAGCCCTAATCTACTATGACTGGTGCCCCTAAAAGAAGAAGCAATTTGGACACAAAAAAGATACAGGATATGTGCACACTCAGAGGGAAGATGACATAAGAACACAACAAGATGGCCATCTTCCAGCGGGGAGAGTGGCCTCAGAGCAAATACACCCTAAGGATACAGAATATGAAGCGTTGGAAGACTGGGAAGATGGAGGAGATGGATGATGAGAAATTACTTAATGGGTACAATTTACGTTATTTGAGTAATGGATACCCTAAAAGCTCCGACTTGACCACCATGCAATCTATGTATATAACAAAATTGCATTTGTACCCCATATATTTATACAAATTTTTAGAAAAAAAGAAGAAACCCACCCTGCTGACACCTTTATTTTGACTTCTAGCCTCGAAAACTGTGAGAAAATCTCTACTGTTAAAGGCACCTAGTCTCTGGTATTTTGTTACAGCAGCCACAGCAAACTAACAGTGTGGTTTTCTTTGAAGGCGCTCAGACAAAAACTACACATAACTAATGCAAGAACAATAATACAAATGGCATCTAAATTCCATTAGATGCCACAAAAAAAAATGCCAGAAGATAATGGAATAGCATCTTTAAGGTATTGGGGAAAATTTATCAATTCAGAATTCCACATCCAGAAAAAAAAATCCTTAAAAATGAGAATAAAATAAACACATTTTCATACAAACATAATTACATAATCTGACAAAATGTATCACTAAGAAACCTGAATTGCTAAAGAAGTCTTGCAGGCTCAGAGGAAACTTGAGTCTGCACTAAAAGATGAAGAGCACCAAAAGATGTAAAGGATATGGGTTAATATAAAAGACTACGTTTTTCCCTTAGTTGTTTCCAGTGACAATTGATTTTTTAAGGCCTCACTCTTTGCTGAACAACTGATTGTTAAAAGCAAGAATATTAACATTACACTGTGCACTTTTAATGTATTTCAGTGCAAGACAGAGAATAAACAAAGAAAACTATGGAATAAACAAATGAAACTCTATAGCTACAAAAACTTTACACTTCTAAAAAAAACATTACAACGTTAACTCTAGGCAGAGTGTATTAATTTTAAATATTATAATCCCCAGAGCAACCACTAAAAAAAATTAAAAGACATAGCTTAAATATTAATAGAGGAATTAACAATTGGTGCTAAAAATATATATATACATATGTTCAATTAACCCAAAAGAAGGCAGGAAGAAGAAACAGGAAAACCAAATACAGATACAAAATTAGAAAGTAAATCACAACATAGCATTAATTCAACGACATGAATAGCTACATTAAATGTAAAGAAACTAAACACTCAGCTGAAAGGAAAAATTTCAGACTGTGGAGGGGGAGGGGGAATGCACAAAAACCAATCATTTTCTGTTTGTAAGAGGCATACTTTAACATGAAGACACAGGTTAAAAGTGGAACTGTGAGACTAACACACCATGCAGATATTAATCTTAGTAAGTTTGTGTGAAGTAGGAGTTGAGGCACGGTTTTTCTATATATTTACGGACATTTTTCCCATCTCATTTTCTTGGAAAGATTTTTATTTTTCCATTTTTCTGCAGTAGTTGCCTATGAAGGCAAGAGACAGATACGAATGATGGAACCATCTCGGGTGAAGAAAAGATTCTATAGCTTAATCAGGTATAGGTTAAGAGGGTGAATATATTTATAAAACTAACCAAATCAGACATTCAAGATTTCTCAGTTTAAAAAAGGGGAAGGCTCTTAAAGACATATTGACTAAAAGCAATGGATAGAGTTTATTTAGATCATGATTTTATTTTTTTAAACCCTATATATATACATAAAAAATAGAAATAGCCTTAAATATTTGATGACATTAAGAAATTGTTGTTATTTGCTTTAGCTGAGTAATAGTGCTTTGTTTTTAATTGTATTATCTTTTAGAGAAACATTTTAAATATTGAAAGATGAAAGGGGCTAATGTTTGTAATTGGCTTCTAAATAACATGAGAGTTAGTAGTGGATGGGAGCATATATGAAACCAGATTGAGCAAGAGTTGATGATTGTCGAAGTTGAGAGATGTATACACTGGAGCGAGATACACTGTTTTCTTTTTAGAATTCTTTCTAATAAAAACATTTTAAAAAGAACAAATAAAAAAACTTTCTGCCTTTTTACATAGTTTTCTTCTGACTAAAAGACCCTTTCAGCCAGTCTCTTTAAAGTTTAGCACAGTATTTCTCCTGCCTTATACTCTACCTCAAACATCATTTCTTTGTGCTTCTTTTATTCTGTCTTCATTTTCCCTGAGCATAATTAGCATCTGCTTTCCAGTGGTTCTTATGACTCTGCGTTAATGGGACCATCTTTCCCTTCAGTCCCGTGCTCTTTATGAAGTGATGGAGCAACAACCCCAGAGGGATTTTTGAGTCCAGAAAACAAGCTGAGTGATTTTTAATATTAATGTATCCTCAAGAAAAAAACTTCTTTTAGTAAACATCAAGTATTATTTCTAAGTTTGATTTCAACAATGTTTAAGAACTAATCCGTGAGATTCAAAGTCATAGTTAGCTGGTAGTTCAAAAATTTTAATAATTTAACCACACACTTTGTGTGAAAGATACACACACACACACACACACACACACACACACAGTGGTTAATAAACACTAACAGTGTGATGGTGGAATTACATGTAACTTCCAGTGGCTTCTTCGCATCCTGTCTGCCTCTGAGAGTTTGCGACTATTATCAATTACTTTTACAATCAAAATAACTTATTTTTAAAAGTCAACTGAGTAATTTTCTTTTAGTCAGATGATGCCAAGGATAATATTCTATTCACTAGACTTAGATAGGAAAGAGACTGAAATACAGTTAAAACAAATCCATTGATGGAATAACATATCTTTGCATCATTAATGCTGGGCCACTATCACCATATGCCCCTACATGACGAAGTATGGGATACACACCATCGTCTCTGAAACACTCTTGCTAAAGTGATCAGCGTTAAACTTGTTAGACCTACATTCCAATTGACATAATATATGGTGAACAGAAAAGCAAGTTAAACATTACCATGAGGAATTGGTCACCCAAATCCAGAAGGAGGATACAGGAAATCATTCAGATCTTGTCATCATATCAACGTCAAAGGGGAAAAAAGAGGCACAGAGGAACCCACTTGCAGTGTGACATAAAACCACCGATTGTAAAAGCGCAAAAGACATTTCAAGAGCAAATTAGGGAAAGGTGGCTATGGATGGAATATTAGATGTATAAGAAATTAGTGTTAAGTCCACATTATGAATTATAACTATGAGGTACATATTCTTGTCTCTCTGCAACACACCTGAAATATTCATGGGTAAGTGCCAAGCTGTCAATATCTTAACTTACAAGGCAAAACAATTGGTCAAAAATTATGTTACCTGTGGAGGATCTTGATTACAAGTTGTTCAAGTTCTTGGCATTTTGAACAAAGAATTGGACAAAATGCACAAACAAAACAATGAAAGAATGAATTGACGAATGCAGAGCTTTATCGAAACAAAAGTATACTCCACAAAATGGGAGCAAGCTCAAGCAGGTGGCTCAGGAATGCTGGTTACACAATTTTATGGGGGTTTAAATACCCTCTAGAGGTTTCCCATTAGTTACCTGGTTATACCCTACACAAATGAAGGAGTGGCCTGAGACAAGTGTGATTGGTTGCAGGAGGGGACCAATAAGAGGTACTTTCCATTTTTCCTCTGCCACAAAGTGGAAAGTAGGGAGATTGCAAAGGGAGTGGTCTCTGATCCTCTGATCCATACTTGGGCATGGGGGCGGGCAGTTTCTTTTGATTCACTTCTAGGAAGTCAGTATGAATCCGCCTTAGGTTCTCTGCTCTCAGACCCTATGTTCCTGCCTCAATTAGATCTAGGTAATAGTATTATGATAGGCTGAAAAACAGTTGGTGCCCTAAAATATATCCACATGCTTTTTCTGTGAATTTTATCTAATGTGCCTAAAAAAGGGGTTTTTGAAGATGTGATTAGCTTAAGGATCTTGACATGAGAGATGATCCTGGATTATCTGGTCAGCCCTAAATGCAATCACATGTATCCTTATGGGACAGGCAGAGGGGTGTTAAACACACACAGCGGAGAAAGTGATTGGAAAATAGAGAAGAGAGAGCTGAAGACACAGGCCTTGAAAATTGGAGTAGTACCACCACAAGCCTGCAAGTACCACCAACCACCCGAAAATGGAAGAAGCTAAGAACAAAATCCCTTCAAGAGTCTTAGCAGCAAGTGCAGCCGTGGTAACACACTGATTTCAGCCAGAGCCAGAGCTATAAGAGAATAAACCTTTGCTGCTTTAGGCCACCATGTTTTTGGTGATTTGTTACATCTAGAAGAAACAAACACATGTTTTTATGGAAATTTACTACAATTTTCTCTCCTTCTAAATGCAACAAAACTTTTATAATAAACGATTTTAGTCTGTAAATTTTTTAAAGATCCAAATGCAACTGTTTTAAGGAGAAACAGTATTTTAAAAAATTATTTCAAAGAGAAGATGATAGACAAACACACAGGCACTAATATCAGATCATTGCCTGTATTATTCTGTATTAATGATACACCAAAATTTTTAAATCATTCTTTTTTCCTACTTTTAAAGCATCCTTCTTATTTGACAATTGTTAAGTGACTCTACAGGCAGTGTGTAAGCTGGTAAACCACATAATATATCGTGAAGATAAAATTGTAGGAACTAACCTTTCAAAAACCAATTGCAAGTGATATAAAATACAGCACTTGCCGGCTTTCTGATATTTTTTCGTATTGTGGCTTCCAAGTCATTCTTAATTTTGTAAACTATTTTTTGTGAATTTTCTCTCCTCCAGAAAAAATAACATAAGTTATCCCAATTTACTTCCATAATCAGAGTCTATTTTGGCAAAGAAAGCTATTGGCAAGAAAAAAGAATGGTGGTTCAGGGTAGTGCGGAACCCCCTTCAAGTGATCTCTCATGTTTTGTATGAGCTTGTTTTTCCTTCTAATCACAAGACATTTTGGCTTGGAAATAACAACCTAGCAAGAGCAGATGAACTGTTACATCATCACACACTAAAAGAAGACAGAACAAAATATGTCTGATTTATAATGAATTTTCAAATTAATTTGCTTTTCACTGATACTGGATTTTGTAATATGGATAGACTGGTAAATGGTTGGCACAGATATGCAGGGGTAATCCAATAGAAATGTAGGAGAAGCTTGAAAAGAAAAATTATTCACTCACCCTTTTTAAGCCAACTTTTTTTCTGAGAAAGAGCACATATTTTAATGTTTGTGTATGAAAGAGAATTATAGGTAGGGAATTGGGAATGAAGGAGCTGGAAGTGGAGTGAAGTTGTGGAAATATTTAAAGACAGTGGATAATCCAAAATATAACTGAATTTGTAATGGAAATTCACTCGTACATTTTAATGTACATGTGTCTGAGGTTCTTGTGATTCACAACGTTTGAACAAAATTACAAATCGCTATTTCAAGGACCTCTAAGTCTTGAGTAGCTAGAAGGGTGTCCTGTCTCCATTTTCCTATGTATGCAACTTCTCTCTGCTTTCCATTCTACGTTAGGAATAGTTAGCACATCTCTCAGAATGCCACCGAGTAAACCCCTTATCCCTGAAGGATGGCTATCCTTACCCTTCCCTTCGTGCCTGGGCGTGATGTATGGGGAGAAGTTGTGTGGCTGGATGTGGCTAACACATTGACGAGTCCATGGCAACAGTTCTGCTTGATTTGGTAAGCAGTACACCTAGGAACCACTCCTATGCAAGATAAAATCTATGTCAAATCATACGGTGGATCCGTGTACAAAATTCATCAATTCGAAATCATCCTGGAACCGCCTCATACAAAGAAAATGTTGCAAACTGCTGGAAGCGAAATCTTCAAGTCCTTTTCAGTTCTGCTGCCATGTCTGAATGCTTTCTATAAATAGCCACATTCTCAGGCTATCAGGAAGGTAAAGAAACTGTAAGAAACACATGATACAACGTTACTGCGTGGCATACAGGGTTTTAACTGTTTCGAATGGGAGCACTCAGTGTTACAAAAGACAAATTCTCCATGAATGAATATTTGGGTTAAGTGTGAATATAATCAAATTTCTTAAATGATACTTTTAGAATTTAGTAAAATTGCTTCAAAGTTTATTTAGAAAGGCATATTTTCAAATACTCAGAAAATATCTAAGGAACAAAGAGAATAGCAACATTTAAAATAATAATTAAAGTGGTACAGTGATGATGCAGAGAAGTAGTGCTGGGAGAAAATAGCGCTCACATTAGAAACAACTACACAGGTAAACAGAGTATAATAAAGTGCTGCAAATGAGTGGGAGGAAAGACATTTATTATTCACAATGTTGGCAGAGCTCACTAGCCATTTGAAAAATAAATAAATAAATCTGCATTTTTACCATGTTCTAACACTAACAAAGTCTAAATGGAACAAACACTTAAAGGTAAAACATTAAGTCTGGGTGCGGTGTCTCACGCCCGTAATCCCAGCAGTTTGGAAGGCTGAGGTGGGCAAATAACAAGGTCAGGAGTTCAAGGCCAGCCTGGCCAACATGGTGAAACTCCGTCTCTACTAAAAATACGAAAATTAGCTGGGTGTTGTGACGCATGCCTATAGTCCCAGCTAATCGGGAGGCTGAGGCAGAAAAATCACTTAAACCCAGGAGGTGGAGGGTTGCAGTGAGTAGAGATCATGCCACTGCACTCCAGCCTGGGCGACAGAGCAAATCTCTGTCTCAAAGAAAAAGGTCAAATATGAAGATAATTTTACAAAAAACTTTAAATATTTGTATAATTTTAGCACAGTAAGTGTTTTCTGGCTGGGCACGATGGTTCATGCCTATAATTCCAGCATTTCGCAAGGCTGAAGTGGGAATTTTGCTTGAAACCCAAAAGTTCAAGACCAGCAACATAGTAAGACCTCATCTCTATGAAAAAAAATAAATTTTTTAACTAGCTGAGTGTGGTGGTGTGTACCTGTAGTTCCAGCTACTTGGGAGGCTGAGGTGGGAGAATCATTTGAGCTCAGGTGGTTGAGGCTGCACTGATTGTGCCACTGCCCTTTAACCTGGGTGACGGTGTTTCAAAACAAAAAAATACCTACAACTTTTCTCAGCTCAAAGCAAAAGCTATGAAGTAAAAGATAAACATACACATAGATAGAGAAAAACATAATGATTGTATTTAAAGATATGTAATATGTAGATATATATTTTAAATATAAAATTACCTGAATCAGAAAATAAGTAAACTTTAAAAAGCAAAAGAGAAAACTAAATAAATATTACAGCCTATATGACAATAGGCAAATTTCCTTGATACTATGAAATTTTCTTTTAAGTCAACAAGGAAAGGTGTCAGATCCATTTTATTGGATGAGGGGTGTTAAGATTTATTTCTCAGAGGACACAAGAGCGGTGGCCATTAATCATTGGAAACACTGATCAAACTCACAAATGATTAAATTCAAACAACAATAAGACATCACTTTTCAACTATCAAATTGGCAGTGGTTAAGAGGTTAATAATACCCAGTATTGGCAAGAACATGGGAAATAAGCTCTGTGGTTTTCCTGCTAGTGGGAATGTAAAATTGAGCTAAATTTTTGGAAGGAAAAATTGAGACATCTATTAAAATGTTTAATATGCATATTCTTTGACAATTTCACATCTAAGAACTTTTCCAACTGAAAAACTCACACAAATGTGCAAAGAAATGTGGATAACCATTTTTTGCCTCATGGTTTCTAATGGTGAAAAAATTAGGAACTAATGGCCAGGCACAGTAGCTCATGCCTGTAATCCCAGCGCTTTGGGGGGCTGATGTGGGCTGACAGCTGAAATCAGGAGTTTGAGACCAGCCTGGACAACATGGTGAAACTCTGTCTCTACTAAAAACACAAAAATTAGCTGGGTGTGGTGACCCATGCCTGTAACCCCAGCTACTCAGGAGGCTGAGACAGGAGAATCGCTTGAACATGGGACGTGGAGGTTGCAGTGAGTTGAGATTGCACCACTGCACTGCAGCCTGGGCAAAAGAGTGAGACTTTGTCTCAAAAAAAAAAAAAAAAAAAAAAAAATTAGGAACTAAAGTCTTATCAATAAAGACAAATTAAATATTTTGACATGGAAAGACATTCAAGACATTATTGTTAAGTCTACAAAAGATAGCTGCCAAACTAGATATATGATACTATTTTTGTTAAGAAACTATTTATATGCCTGGGTATATATGTCTGTGCGACATACATATATACAAATCTGAAGGAAAATTTATCACTCTTAACAGTGATGGCTTCTGAATATGAAAAGTATGGAAGACATTTCAGGAAGAGCTGAGTCATACAGGTGGACAGTGTGAAGGAAGAGCCAATCCAGGATGGTAAAAACAGAGGCATCACCCTAGTACAAGTAAATAAAAATAAAATATAAAATCAATCTAAGTAGCAGCCTGCCATCTCTTCTCCCTGTGCTGCCCCAGCATCACCACATGCCACCTCTTCTCTGTGCAGCTCCACCCTGTCCTTCCCCGAAACGCTTCCCTGTGGACCTCTGTTGGCTTCACTCAATGGGGGCATTGGCAGGAACTGGATATCAAGAAGAGAGGGGTCAGGGTCTTTCCTCCCTTCTTCCTTACTGTCTTGGCCCTGTGTCTTGTCAAAATCAGGTTTAGTTCGGCAAGATTTTATTATAAAGAATCACTGCAGGATAGAGAGCCTATCACACTGAGAGAAAGCTCTGATCATAAAATCTGCAAGTGTCGCCAGGGTTGGGCAAAAGGAGATTCTCTTGTATAGGGAGGAGGAAACAAGGCTAGAACAAAACAGGCTTGGGAGAGTGGGATGAAGGAATTGCGTGACAGGGCAGTGGGTCAGGGATGTTCCCCTAAAGCCAGCCTGTTCCCAGAGGGGCTGAAGACTGGCTCACACAGAAGGTGGGCCAATGTTCAGGGACCTGGGGGAAGGGAAAAGCTTAACCAAAGTTTGATTAACAAACGTTTTATTCTCATTGATCAGTGAGGACAAGCAGTAAAGCTAATCATTGATGAGACCAACAATGGGAATTTGGGGGGTCTGTGTCTGGCCTTGTCACAGGCAAACAAGGTGGTGGTTGGGGGAGGAGGACTCTCTTGAGTCTTCTCTAGGTCATGTGGGGAAGGAAGGGTCGTTCCTTGCAGTAAGCAGTTTCCCAGAATGTGAAGCGTAAAAGATTTCTTAACGTTTTCTGTTTTGCAGAATCCCAGGGCATGGGTAAAGTTCAGAATTGTCAGTCTCTAGCAATGCGGGCCTTTCTCTGCAATGATAGCAAGCTTAGGGCTATCCCCAGGCTTCCTGCCATGAACTGTGTGTGTCCTCACCTGCCTCCTCAGCCCTAGAGCTCAGGATGCTACCCACTATTAATGGTCTCTGGGTGCCTCAATAACCTCTGCTGGTTCCTTAACTCACACTTCTCCACCTGCTCTCAGTTTAAATGATTAAAGCCTCATTGTTAGTTCTGACTTAAACTCTATGTCCTGCTGTGGCCCCGGTGACTTGTAACAACCAGTTAAAAAATTAATGCTGATCTTCAACTTATGACATCAAATTCCTTTTTTGACACAGCCACAGGTTACCAGCTAAATAAGGTAGATATTGAGGTGCCAATACAGCGAAGAGATTGAACCTGAAGTCAGCTTGTTTCCTTTATTCTGGAAAAATCACCAAAATGCACATCATGGTTCAACCATTGTCAAAAGGTCCTAATCATTTTCTGTTTGAACACAATACGTAAGCTTGATTTTATCATTATCCAAAAGCATTTATGAGGCACCCATAGGAGACACTAAGTTGGAAACACAGGGCCAGGAAGGCCCTGAGTCTCTTAGTCCAGGGATCCCGGGGTTTTGCTGTGTTATGGGGTTTGATGTGGCACCTGCTGCCCACCACAGGTCCAAGCTGAGCTGAGAGAAGGAAGTAACTTCGGCCACGTCGCATTGCTTACTGTGCCTCCATCTGCCCCCTTTCTCTCCTGCTGCAAACAGGAAGAGGCCTTTCTTTTATTTCTCTCATATCCTGCCTTCTTCTTGTCTCCAGATAAGCCTTCATGGTTTTTCTAAACAGCAAAGCAGCGTTCTATCAACCAAGGTCTCCAAGCCCAACTGTTAATATGGCAAATGTGGAAATAAATGAATTTGAAAAATTCATTCTTAACATAATAGCTGACTACACTAGGCTGTTGTTTTGCCAAACAGTTCAATTTTAGACTCAAGAGCTGAGTGTCTCCTGAGCCTTTCCCTCTGCAGCCCTTTGGTACCTGCCATCAGCTGCTATCTGAGCAGAAGGTATTTTGGATGAGGTGAACTCAGGTCCTGTATTCACTAGGGCAATAGTGAGAGGAGAGCTCTGAAATGATTTGTTATATAGCCCACATCACAGCACAGCATCTTAATGTAAAACACCCGGGCAGTGATTACAACGCTCATGAAGGCTTGTGAGATGCACAATGCCAGAAGCCCATCCTCCTGTGGAAGAAGATATACCTTTTGCTCTGACCCTTCAAGGTATGAGAGGTGAAGGACTCACACACAATGGAATTACAATTCTATTTACCTAGCCATTAATTACATTTACACAACTATTCCAGATAAGCTTTGTGTGGTACTTTTGTGTTGACACAGCAGCCATAAACCAACAAGAATTATCAATACATAGAAGATACAAAAACAGTCAGACAACAAAGCCCCCAGAAACCTAAGATGATATCGCAAGATACTTCAGGAAGCTTGACTGTGAGATAGATTTATGGCCTCTGACCACAGCCTCAGACGCACGGTGCAGAGTATATTCAAAATCCCCCTTGGAAAGCTTTTGCACTCAAAGGGAGCCCAAGAGTCATATCTCTCCACTGATCTATGTAGAATTTATGCAACAGAGAAAAGAAACATAAATAATAGCAATGGAAATAAGCTTATTAAGTTTTACATTTGTGGCAAAGAGTTTCTGAGTCTCAGACTGGAGTTTCACAACTGAAAACAGAGCAGAAAATATTTTCTGCATTGACACAAAGAAGAAAGCAGTCTGCAGCCAGAAAACAGAGAGGCACGTGCCAGGGGTACTGTTCGTCCACGCACTTGCTTGAAACTCATTTGATGCCAACAGTGGTCAAATGGCAGCACCCAATTCCAAAATTTACTGCTGCCCAAAGTACCCTCAATACATGATCTTCCCAAACCCCTCTTACTTGTTAGAAACCAAGAACTATTTTATCAATTTTTTTAAATCAAAAAAATTGTATCCGGGTTCAATTTGAGTGACACCCTTTCAGTTTTGCAAATATAATAAAGCAGAATCAAAAAATAGTATTGTGTGAATTGTTGAGGTCAGGAACTGTGGATCTATAAGCAACCTTACTATAAGAACAGCAGCTTCTCAATGATTCTCCTTGGCAGAGGTCAGATGTGGAAACATAACACACAGGACCCTTCATCTTACTTAAGCTGCAAGGCATTCTGGTTGTCTGGTTCGGTAAACAAACCACTCGAAAATAGTTGATCAGGGTTCAAGACCAGCCTGGGCAGTACAAGACCCTATCTCTACAAAATAATAAAATTATCTGGGCATGGTGGTGTGCACTTGAAATCTCAACTACCCAGGAGGCTGAGGAGGGTGGATTGCTTGAGCCCAAGGGTGCAAGGTAACAGTGAACTATGATCATACCACTGCACTCCCAGGAAACAGAGTAAGACCTTGTCTCAAAAATAAAAAAGAAGAAGTAAAACAGTTACTAAAGCAATAGTTTTAGTTTGCTTTCCAATCTAAGGATTGACTGGGCTCAGCCAGGGAGTTCCTGCTGGGTTCTTGGCCCAGGTCTACAGCCAAAACAGTCAGAAGATGCCTAGGGCTTCTTCACTCACACTGTTGATAGGAAACTCAATCAGGCAGGGGTTGGGGAAGCTGGGGCTCCTCGGGTGTTGCTCCCTCTCCAGTGTGTGCTCTGCTTACCTGAAGCCCTCAGGGGTATAAGCCTTCCTCTTACCTGAGTGTTCCCAGACCAACTAGCAGATGCTCAATGTTTTCTTCTAACCTACCCTCTGGAAGTCATGGGCATCACTTCCACCAAACTTTATCATGAGAGATGTTACAAAGGCCCACTCAGTTTCAAGGAGGGAGTTTTAGCTGCCACCCCGTGGTGGTAGGTGTTTCAGAAAATGTACAGACCTGATTTTAAACCATCACACAAGGGTTTAGACTGCTACTGTCTTTGGGAAAACCCACGAGAAACAAAGCAACACTGCATAGTCTAGAAGGAAAGATATTTTTCCAATACCAAGATGGGGTTCATGAAAGCCAGGCACCAATAAAAGTGCCTCAAAACCAAAAAGAGAGCAGAGAATCCATCATCCCAGCCCATCATCTCTGACAGCTGCCTCAGTAACCATGTGATGAGAAGCCTCTAGTTTAAAACGAGATTCACAGGCCAATTATGCTGTAAATTATGTATAATTTTCTTCAAGTATTCACACATGATTTAGCTCTTAAAAACCTCTATGTGTTTCTGTATAATTCAACCCAGAGCACGAATTAAATTCTTCTCACCTAATCCTTTTATTTTTCTTATAAACTTCAACTTAAAAAAACTGATTTGATATTACGGTAAAAAGTTAGCTCAACTTCCATAGCCATTCAAGGGTTCAGATTAAAAATACAAAGTAGAACCCAACCATAGAAAATGGGACTGTCTCTGTCAGTAAATGTCACCTCCTTTACCAGCACATAGAATTTCAAAGAGGAAGAAACTCAATCAAACTTATGTATACATATTTTTAAAAGGTTATAATGAGTATCCAAGGCATCAACATTACCATGATGTCATTAATTTCTTTCAGCTATTTAATGTCAGTGATTACCTTCAAAAGATTCAGATCTACAAATAACTCCAAAATGGGGAAAACTGAATTATAATTTACAACTATACTATTACTGGTGTATAATTAGAAATTGGGCAAAACAATTGCCCTTATTCAACTATTGAATAAATCAATCTGAGGGATTTGATAATTGGATATACTTATTTCATGTAAAACTAGGATTAATAATTAAAGATTGAGAAAAACTTATGTAAAAGGTTGAGGCCAAGTGAATGATGGTTTTCATTACAAGAAATTTTTTGCTGTATTAAACAATTAACTTGTCCAATACACCCATTAATCGTTACTATTTTTATAAATGGAAGAAGTAAACTATTTACATGTCTTGACATTTACCAGGCCAGAGAATTGTCATTCTTTCAGCAAAGATTAAAATGTATTTGATTTCTGGTCTCATATTAGACCATATCTTAATACAAATGCATGAAGAGCATATCATTTGAAAATTGTTCTGATGCGTTGAACTTAATGATCTAATCACACCTTCGTCATTATTATGAAGAACTAACACTTGTCAGGTAATAGAATTAAATTCAAATAGAAATGCTCTCATACTTAATGGTTAATTTGAAAGAATAAGCTTTTTAAATTCAAAATTCACTTAACAAAAAACTATTCAGTAATTAATTTCATGATTACACTTTAATCTGAGAAACACGTGAGAATTTTAAACACTGAAAATTTTAGGAGTACGTACTCAAAACAGCCATCTGTTTTAATACAACTGCCCACTATTTGGTTGGTTTCAATCCTAATTTTTCTCCTAGTTCATAGCATTTTGCAATCCCCTTTTTTCTTAGGAACACATGTGTGCAGCTCCTGGTTTCACTGTAGGACCTTTGTCTCATCCACCTCATGCAATTTCTCACACATTAAGTCAGCCCACAGTCACTTCCTTCCTCAACCAATGTGAGAGGCAGAGGTCATTCAAATGCTGGGTCTATCTGTTTCATAGTATGGGATAGGGGTCCATGAAAAGTGATGCTCCTTTATGCCTCTGTATCACAAAGGGTCACAGGTAAGGTAAAATGGGAACTACGGGAAGCAGTTGTGTGATATAGCTGACTCACACCAGTGGCTCACAAGAGCTGGCTGCTAGACTCTCAGGAATCCTGTAAGCTGGCTGTTAAGGCATTGCTAGCTTGAAATGGGTCACGATGGGAATATTTACACCACGAAAATCAGAAAACACTACAAACCAGGGCTTTTATTGGGGGAAGGCAGGGAAATTCATTGTTGGACATTGACCAGCACACCATTCTGTTGAAGAAAAGAGTGTTTACTATATGATATGCTACTTTCATAAAAAGATAATTGCACTTAATTCTCACAGCAATGCTGTAAAATAGGCATTGTCATTACCATTGCTTTTTCGGACACAGAAACTGAGGCTCAGAAAAGTAACTTGCCGGAATTTCAACTACATCCAAAGGGTTTTAAAATCTAAGTAGTCATCTTTTTTACCTCACTAACCTCCCATCTGCTTCTTCCTTTCCCATAGGATTTCAGGATTGGGTGAAATCTTAAATGTTCTCTAGTCCCATCAACTTGTCACTCAGATCTGCAGAATAACAGACCCCAAAAATGACTGTCCTGCCAACGTCTGAAGACTTTCAGTGGCAGGAAACTCATGACCTCAGAACATTCCATTTGAAAGCTCTTACTCTTAGAAAATGCTTCCTTATTTCGAATGGAAAACTCCCTTTTGGCCTTCACCTGTTGGTTCTTGTTCAACCCATAGGAAATATGAGAATGGTCGAAGGTCTTTGGGACTCAATGAGCCTAGCATCCCAGGAGACCTAGAAAATAGAGTGGAAATCAATGCATTTGTCTCAGTTTTATATTTTTTCTTTACATGCATCCATCTACCCATCCTGCAAGCATTTGTTGATTAGCTTATCAGTGATCTCTGCTGGACCACACGCTGGATATATAAAGATGAGTGTAATAGTTCCAGCTTGAGAAGCTCAGCTACTAGACCCTTGCCACTCAAAGTGTGGTTCTCAGGCCAGCAGCACATCACCAAGGTGCTCCTTAGAAATGCAGAAGCCTGAGCTCCTCTAAGAACCTAGAGCTACCAAATCAAAGTCTGTACTTTAGCAAGACCCCACATGGGATTCCTTTGAGCCTTAAGTATTGAAAAGTCCTGGCCTCAAGTGAAATGAATATTTTCTTTCTCTACAGCAATGTGCTTCCATTACTCATCATAATTTATATTTTAATGACATATTTTCCTTGGTATCTATGAAGCACCCACATAGCTCTTAGGAGCTATTTGTCTTTATCTGTATAATTTTTTCTGTTTTAAAGGATTTTCTTAAAGGTAACAAGGTTGTGTCAAAAATGTTTTACTAGCCAGGCACAGTGGCTCATACCTGTGATCCCAGTACTTTGGGAGGCTGAGGCAGGCAGATTACTTGAGGTCAGGAGTTCAAGACCAGCTTGGCCAACATGGTGAAACCCTGTCTCTACTAAAAATACAAAACATCTAGCTGGGCACAGTGGTAGGCACCTGGAATCCCAGCTACTCAGGAGGCTGAAGTGGGAGAAGTGCTTGAACCCTGGAGGTGGAAGTTGCAGTGAGCCAAGATCATTCTACTGCACTACAGCCTGGGAGACAGAGCAAGACTTCATCTCCAAAACAAAAGTGTTATTTTAAGTTGATTTTTAGAGTTCACAAACACTTTTTAATGACTATAATAAAAAGCCTCCAAAGTCCTGTGATTTCAAGATATTACACATGAATCATGCCATAGTTTTATAGCTGCATTTGGTTGCATGTTTCTGTTTCTCTGCCATCTGTATTCAGAGTTCACACGTTCAGTTTTTCTTTGAGAAAGTCCTGCAGGGAAAGACACTGCAGATGGAGAAAATCTATTCTTCATCGCAGACAATATCATCACTTGCTTAAGGGCACCACAGCAAGATCTGTCCAGATTCAAGAGATATCTATTTTCTTTGTTTCTCCTCCTGAGTTACTAGACATACTTATCTCCTCTTTGAAGAAATGGCCTTTGACCTAGGAGCTCATCCCTTAAAGGTCAGATGTCTTTTCAGTCTATGATACTTTACTTAATCCTAAACCAAGAAAAGAGAAACAAAAAACCAACCACAATACATATGCATCACATAGCAAGACAGGGTTTGAGGTGATATTTTAATCACGAAGCCTATGGAGATATTTTAAATTTATAGGTTACATTGAAAACTTGAAACCTCACAAGTTCTCACCCTTTGGTGTATACACACTGCTGTTATAAAAAGTAAATCTGCTTCCAAACCTCTACAACATACATATGCGATATGTAACAATAATAGCAATAATATACCACTGCACTGTCTTTTAAGATGTTTTTGTTGCCAGGGTACACTATGTTTTTCTCTGATACACAGTTTAATTGTTCACAAAAAGTAAGAACAATATTTACAACACTTTTACCACGTTTATCAAAAAGAATCCTCAGAAAACAAGTCACTCTAGATGGCTAGATTTTTAGCCCTATTTATATCCCAAACAACTTTTTGTTTTTTCTCTGTCCCCTCCCAAATCTCAGGCCTAATTATAATCCCTGGTGTTGGACATGCGGCCTGATGGGAGGTGACTGGATAATGGAGGTGGTTTCTCCTGAATGGCTTAGCACCAACCCCCTTGGTACTGACCTTGTGACAGTGAGTGAGTTCTCATGAGATCTCATTCCTCTCTGACTTCTGGTCTCACCATGTGATGTGCCTGCTCCCCCTTCACCTTCCGCCATGATTGTAAGCTTCCTCAGGCCTCCCTAGAAGCCAAGTGGAGACCAGCACCATGCTTTCTATAAAACCTGAAGAACTATGAGCCAAGTAAAGCTGTTGTTTTTGGTTTTTGGTTTTGTAAATTACCCAGTCTCAGGTATTTCTTATAGCAATGTAAGAACAGACTAACATAGAAAATTGCTACTGAGGAGTGGGGCTTTGCTGTAAAGATACACGAAAGTGTGGAAGCTGGGCAATGGACAGAGAAGCATTTGGAGGGCTCAGAAGAAGAAAGAAAGATGAAGAAACATCCAGAACTTCCTGGAGACTGGTTAAATGGTTTTGACCAAAATAATGATAGCGATATGAACAATGAAGTCCAGGCTAGTGAGATTTCAGATGGAAATGAGAAACTTACTGGGAACTAGAGCAAAATCACACATATTACACCTTAGCAAAGAGCTTGGTTGGATTGTGCCCCTTCCCTAGGGATATATGAAGGGTTAAACTTGAGAGTGATGACCTGGTGTATCTGGCAGAAGAAATTTCTAAACAGCAAAGTGTTCAAGATGTGGCATGGCTGCTTCTAACAACATCTACTCAGATGTGGTAGCAAAGAAATGTTAGAACATATATTTAAAAGGGAAGCAGAGTATAAAGGTTTGGAAAATTTACAAGCTGGTATGTGGTAGAAAAGAAAAGCCTGTTTTCAGGAGACAAATTCAACCTCTTGCTAGAGAAATTTGCATAAGCAAAAAGAAGGCAAGTGCTATTAGCTAAGACAATGGGTAAAAGGCCTGGAAGCTGTTTTGGAGATTTCTCAGGCAGCCCCTCCCATCACAGGCCTGGAGGCCTAGGAGGACGGAATGGTTTCATGGCCCAGGTCCAGGGCCCTGCTGCCCTGTGCAGCCTTGTGACCTTACTCCCTGCATTCCCGGTTGCTCTAGCTCCAGATGTAGCTCAAAGGGGCCCAGATATAACTTGGACTGCTGCTTCAGAGGGTGTAAGCTGTAAACTTGGTGGCTTCCCTGTGGTTTTAAGCCTACAGGTACACTAGAGCAAGAGTGAATAAGACTTGGGAGCCTCTGCTTATATTTCAGAGGATGTATAAAAGGTCTGGGTGCCCAAGCAGAAGCCTGCTCCACTAATGGAGCCCTCATGAAGAACCTCTACTACTGTAGTGCAGAGGAGAAATGTGGTCCCACAGAGAATCCCCACCGGGACACTGTCTAGTGGGGCTGTGAGAAGAGGGCCACCATCCTCCAGACTCCAGAATGGCAGATCCACCACCAGCTTTCACCTGCACATGGAAAAGCTGGAGGTATTCAACTACAGCCTGTGAGAGTGGCTGCAGGGGCTGAACATTGCAAAACCACAGGGACAGAGCTGCTCAAGGCCTTAGGAATCCACCAACACTATCAAGACCCAGGGCAGCAGTGTACCCTGGATGTGGGACATGGAGTCAAAGGAGACTATTTGAGCTTAAGATTTAATAACTGCCCTGCTGGGTTTGGGACTGGCATGGGGCCTGTAGCCCCTTTATTTTGGCCAATTCCTCCCTTTTAGAATAGTAATGTCTACCCAATGCTTGTACCTCCATTGGCTCTGGAAAGTAACTAAGTTTTCTTTTCTTTTACAGGCTCATAGGTTGAGGAGACCTGCCTTGTCTCAGATGAGACTTTAGACTTTGAACTTTTTAGTTAATGCTAGAATGAGTTAAAACTTTGGAGCATTATTAGGAAGGCATGACTGTATTTTGAAATGTGAGAAGGACATGACATTTGGGAGAGGCCGGGAAAGGAATGATATAGTTTGGATATGTGTCTCTACCCAAATTTCATATTGAAATTTAATCCCCAATGTTAGAGGTGGGACCTGATGGGAGGTGACTGGATCTTGGAAGCCATTTCTTATTAATGGTTTGGCACCATCCCCCTTGGTACAGTCCTAGCAATAGTGAGTGAGTTCTCTTGAGATCTGGTTTTTCGAAAGTGTGTGGCACCTTCCCTCTTGCTCTCTCACTCACCCTTGCCATGATTGCAAGCTTTCTGAGCCCTCCCCAGAAGCCAAGCAGATGGGCAGCACCATGTTTCCCATACAGCCTGCAGAACTCTGAGTCAATGAAACCTCTTTTCTTTATAAATTACCCAGTATTCAATATTTATTTATAGGAATGCAAGAGTGGCCTGATACACCTGGTGTCTCTTCCTCTCCTCATAAGGAGACCAGTCATAATGGCTTAATTTTAATTTAATCACATTTGTGAAAACCTTATCCCCAAATAGGGTTACAACCTGGGATGCTGGGGTTAGGACTTCAACATATGGATTTGGAGGAACATAGTTCAGTGTGTCAGGCACCTCCCAGATGCATCACCCACAGTAACTAGTTTACTTCCCACTGACCATTTGAGTCAGATGCAGTCAGCTTCATATCTTACAGAAAAAGAAGCTGAGAGGCCTAGAGAGGCTCAGAAACCAGCACCAAGGCACACAACTAAATAGCCATTGGCAAGGCCGGACGTCAGCCATGATGTTGCAGCTCTCAGTCTCAGTGTTATGCTGACCTTGCCTTTTATTCAGAACCTCAGCACGTTGATAAATGGTCATGCTGGGTTTGTGCTGAGAACAACTGTATTTGTTCCCATATCAGACGACTCCAGAATGCTAAGCATTTTGTGACACCTCGCCAGTTTTCATTGTTTTCCTAGCTCCTCCTTCAAAGTAGCCCACTCTTGCATTGTCCATACTGCAGCCTGTCCAGAGCTGTGCTGGAGCCGCCCTCTTGGACTCCTGAATGCCCATTGCATGCCTCTCTTCCATGCTCCACATTCACTGCTTACCTGAATCGCATCATGGTGGATGATGGGAGGAGTTACACAATGGAAACTGGCAAAAACTAAGAATAAGACTTTTGTTATTTTTTGAGGAGTCAATTTTTCAGCATGCTATTGCCTATGCCCTGCACCTTTTCACCTTCCTCTTGAAATTTACCCACAAGAAATGTGATGATCTCTAAGACCTGTGTGATGAATTCTTATCTTAAAAGTGGGTTTACTTTAAGGCACAAACTTTCTTTTCTCTTAGAGATTCTTTTCTTACGTCATCTGTTATCAAAATATACATATATTCATGGTGCCAGTGATTAAATTTTATACTATGTGTTTATTCAATCCTGTGCCTAATAGTATTATATACAGGAAAACCAAAATGCCATTCATGTTCCAGTTTTTCATATGAAAATTTACATATTACAAAGATATATTTCCATTAGTGCAAAAACATGGGAAATGTCAAATTAAATTAATAATTTTTACTTACTGTAAAATTACATCACAGAATATCTACATCTATAGTACTAGGTCAATGATCATAGTAAGAATTTTATTTTATTTATTTATACATTTTTTTGAGACAGAGTGTTTGTCTGTCATCCAGGCTGGAGTCCAGTGGCGTGATCTCAGCTCACTGCAACCTCTATCTCCCAGGCTCAAGCAATTCTCCTCAGCCTCCCTAGTAGCTGGGATTACAGATGCCTGCCACAATGTCCAGCTAAATTTTTGTATTTTTAGTAGAGATAGTGTTTCACCATGTTGGCCAGGCTGGTCTCAAACTCCTGATCTCAAGTGATCTGCTTGCCGTGGCCTCCCAAAGTGCTGGGATTATAGGTGTAAGCCACCATGCCCAGCCCATAGTAAGAATTGATATAAATTTTATATCACAAATCATAAGCACA
The DNA here is from genome assembly GCA_031835075.1 of Saguinus oedipus. Lineage (NCBI taxonomy): Eukaryota > Metazoa > Chordata > Mammalia > Primates > Cebidae > Saguinus > Saguinus oedipus. The sequence continues at coordinate 8,203,394 of CM063169.1, read as the reverse complement.
GTGATCATCTTCCTTCAGTCTTTTATTATATATATTGGCTCCTCTATTAATAAGTTATGATTGGCATTCTTTTGAGTAAATATGCATTACTAGTAAAAGAAATAATACCTGCCATCTAGGGACCTCAATGGTCTCTCTTAGCATTTGTGGGCTATAGGTTTTATCTCTTTTTTTTTAGATCGAGAGTTCCTCTTTATCTTCACATCACAGGAAGCCCTTGCTCCTCTCATTTCCTTGGGTCTCTTCAGCTGGTACATCCCTCTGGGGAGATGAAGGAGCAGAGAATTGTCTAGCCTAGAATGATTCCTCACTCCAGCCACTGATTCCATCCATACTGTGGTCAAATTTGCCACTTCCACCACTTCCACATCATCCATCCACATACTTTATCAACATGTGCTGGCTTCAAAGTTATAGTATTTAATTCAGGCATCCCTGCAGTAGCAACACCTAGAGAAGAAAGATGATCTCAAACATCTGATTTGTAACAAAAATGGACAGAATTTCCAACTCTTTAGCTTGAACTGGAGCACATTCATTTAGAACCCTACACGTGGTTAAGTCATTCCATTTTGGTGAGGGAGGGTAGGCAGGAAACAAAAAACTGCTTTTTATCTCTGCCACCTTCAGATGGTAATACTAATGCACACGGTGTATGGAAGACCTACTGTGTGCCAGATCCTGCAACAAGGGCTTTGTCACACCATCTAACCTGGCGCTCAATACCACCTCGTGAGGCCGATATTAAATGTTCTTCTCATGGATGAAGAAACCAAAACTCAAACGAATTTCTTATTGGTTCAAATTCATCCCCCTAGTGAGTGGCAAGGCCAGGATTCAAACCCAAGATTATCCCATTCCAGAGTCTGACCTCTCTCCTTCCACCATGCAAACTGCTATTATGAATTCAGCAGTGGAATTTTAGAAGTGGAGGGGGCTGTAAGGGTCATGAAGCACAAGATATTGGGTGTCCAGGGCAATCAGAAGTATAGAGGTTAAAAATCCCTGTGGACACTAGGAAACTAATCTCTCTCCTTGCACCTTGGAACCCTTTGAACAGACAGGGAGTTCCTGCTCTGCCATTTCCCCCTCTGTGAATCTCTGCTCAGTATGGCTTTTACTCATTTGTAAACAAGATTCATTCTTACCCCCAACCTGCTTCACGGGTGGTGCTGATGAAGTACAGAATGTCTGTAAAACTGTCTGAGCACATCAAAGACAGCACCGTATAAATACTATATTATTATATGCATTCCCATAGGAAGCATCTCCAGGATCCTTTGATCCATAAATATTTCATTGACTCAGCCCAGCCAAAGCCGTTTCAGACTCTGCGGCATCATAAGGTAATTGACCATAGAAAGAGTTCAGAAAGTGATGCACTCGGCGTCTGCGTCACAGCTCCCATCTCAACACCTTAATTTTGACTTGGTCATTTTAAGAACAATTTTATATCACTCTGTACACTTTAAATTTTAGAGAAAACATGCACCTGCACATAATTTCTGGTTCCATGTTATAATAAGAGAATACATTGAGCATAAATACTGACACATAAGAAAGAAAAAAAAAACACTGCTCACTTTTTAAAGAGTAAGAAACCCTAGAACATTCAGGACTCTTTCCTCAAAGATAATTCATAATACTCTCAGATGTATGTTTTTCTTCTTTTATGACTTTTCAATTTAACTTCATTGCATTTCTAAGAGGGGAAACGTGCGTATTTTTCACATCATTTGCAGAAAGAATAAATTTAAATATACAATTTTCCAATGAGTCAAATTTATTGTTATCATCTCTGTATCATTGTTAGGATGCCTGATTCATTAGCAGACATGTAAAATATGTTGTATTTAAGCCAAATTAACTTTATTTATTATGATTCCAGAAAAACTCCCTATCTTCAAACCCAAACAATCTTTGGAAAAACAGTTTATAATATTTTTTAAAGATAAATATTCTTAAGAAACAACTAAATTTTAATGAACATATTTTAATGTAAATTATTTGTGAAAATTACTAAATATTAAAGAAAAATTTTAGAATTTTCAAGTAATAATATAATTATGGGTCAGAAATATTTTAATAAAACCTTCTGCAATCCTAGGAAAAAAGAAAAAGAGTATAACTAAAAGCTATAATTAGTTGGTTTAATTGTTTAATCGCTACCATTTTTCTGGCTGCTTCTCTACTGACTCAAAAGAACAAAAAAGCAAAACAAAGCAAAAAGAAATGAGGAGGATGAGTTCTCATTCATCACCCTTTACCTAAAGGTTACATCAGTGGGAGTAAGAATTCCCACTCAGCTTTGTAACAGATGTGGACTGACGCTTATAAAGAAATATTAATCATCATGATCATTAAAAAAAGAAAAGAAAAAAGCCTCATATAATAAGCAGATGTTTGCATGTGGCGTTGTATTAGACCAACGTGACCACTGAAAATACAAATTACTTTTATCTTCCTATCTTGAAACGTGTGGGAAATTCTAGAAGAATATCTTATTCTTGGCATACTTGCCCCCAGTCCTGATGTATCCCACTGTATTCCAGCAATACCTGCTCTCTTTGTTTCCCAGCCAGGATCCCCTATTCACAAGAACTTAATTGTACTTCTGCTCATGCACGTACCCGCAAATTTGTTGCTACCAAAAGGATCGTGATCAAATCCGTGATAACATTTGAGGACATAGATGAAATTTTATCTTTAACTCACAAGACACTCAGAAGCGAATGTATGTGTTTCATGGTATCCTGTGGTCATGTGAAATATTGTTTCATCTGAGATGTGGAGACACTGTCTTGTGTTCTCACAGCTCCCTCCTTGGATCATGGCCAGTATAAAGAACAGTCGTGCGATCACCAAAACTTGCTCAGGATACACCAGACACATCAGATTTGCCATTTGATTTACCCCTAAAGCACATCCACTTACTCATTGGGCAAATAATTATTGAGCATCTACCAAGTGCTGACAATGTTCATGATGCTTGAGCTGTAATACAGAACACAACGCTACCTTCCTGGAGGAGGACAGAGTGTCAGCAAGTAAACAAATCATCAGTAATATAAATTCAGAGAGTTGCATCATGTATGAAGAAATTAAAACATGGTCAGAGTATCAGGTGGGCTGAGGAAGTTATTAAGAAAGGTCTCTCTAAGGAGGTGACATCTAAGCAGTGACTTGAATGAGGAGAAGGAGCAGACCTTTCAAATATCTGTAGAAGGAGCATTTCATAATCAGAAATAATGAGAGTCCCACTAAGACTCTAAGAGCATGAGGATAAAGGGAAAAGATGAGGGGAGGAGAGGAAGACAAGGATTAGATCATATGGGGCTTCATGGTATGGGTTTTAACTTGAAGGGAAACCCTTAAGTTGTATGCAGGAGCTGATGTGACATATTTTACATTTTTGGAAGATCATTATCTGTGCGACAAATAGATTACCCAAGAACAGGGATTGGTGCAAGACCAGGAGCCCCAGAGACAGAGTTTATGGAAGCTGGAGTACAGGGGTTGCAGTGGAAATTAGAAACAGCATTAATCTGAGTTCTTTGAAAAACAGATTCCAAACTGGGATTAACTGGGCGAGAATTTAATTATGGGAGATGACTGCATGGAAGCCAATAGGGTGGGAGCTGGAAAAGCCTGGGGCATGTTAGTCTGACTCAACAAAGGGCTGGGAAGAAGCATCCTAGATTGCCCTGCTGTCTAAGGCAGCTCAAAAGCCTGCAAGGAATCCTTGAGTCAAATATGCCAACAAGGAAACTCATGTCTCCCAGGAATGGGCAGCTCACATGGCTCTGCAGCACTCAACCGTCAGCATGGAGCAGACCTTGAGGGGCAAGGCCTTGGTCTTGGGGTAAACACAGCAATGGCTTGAGAAGTCCAGCTTGGGCTCTTGTGCAATGACATCCTCTGAAGTAGGTCTCTGAGACACAGGCCTAAGGCCACTGGGGGAGCACTGATCAGAGCCAGGACATGTGAAGAGAAGAAGGCAGGGCTTCGGATCATGGTGTGTGGTGGAGAAGTGAGAGTATGGGTGACAGCCATGACTCTTGGAGACTAACGCACAATGCATTCCTGTGTAGATAATGTCACAGTGGTGACAAGGAGAAAACTTCCCCTAAATTGGCAAGGGAAGATGTATTAAATAAGAAAAACAAAGTCTAACCTCTAAATAGAATACTATTTAAAAACGAAAAGGAACAAACTGCTGATGCATGCAATGACCTGGATGAGTAGCTAATGCCATATGCTAAGTGAAAGAAGCCAGACCCGGAAGGCTGCACACTGCATGCCTGCACACTGCATGCCTGCATCTATGTCACCTCCTGAGCAAGGCAAAGCCATCGAGACTGAAACCAGATGAGGGCTTGCCAGGCGCTGGGGCAGAGGGAACAGTACTGACTTGTAAGAGGCACAAAGAAACATTCTGAAAGGGTGGTAGGCCCACTCTATATCTTGATGTTGGTGGTGCTTACACAATTGTATGTATTTGTTGAAACTCATAGAACCATACACATTTTCAGGATCAGGTTAGGGTTCAGTAAAATGACTGAATATAAATTTCACCTCAAAAAACCCAATTTCAAAAAAAAAAGTACAAAAGAGCATTGTTAGAATGCTACCCTTGCGATAAAAAAAAAGAGAGAATTTTAAAAGAATTCATATTTTCATGTTTTTATAATTGTAAAAAAAAGACTATAGAAGCATAGGTAAATAAATCACAGTGGTTTTCTCTTAGGAGACAAAGATTTGTGCAAGAAATAAAGGTGAGGGGAAATTCTACTATTTATGAAATAAACTTTTAATAAATAAAATTATTTTGTAAGAAAAGAGAGAGAGGACTCAAAAGGATGCAAACATTTTGCCTAAGAATTGAGTGATCATGGCAATTAAATGAGTGAAGATGGGGAAGTCCAGGAAGGAGCAAGCTGTGGCTTAGGAGGGTGGGAAGGCGTAAGAACGAGGGTCCTGTGTTGCATGCCAGCAGGTAGAGCTGCCTATGGGCCTCCAGACTGAGCTGATGAACAGGCTGGGTTCTGTACCAGTCTCCAGGTTGGGAACAGCTCCCAGACTGGAAACCGATGTCATTAGCATGTGGTTGGTGTTTTCAGCCATGGTTCAGGATGAACACTTACAGGCAGACAGTGGAGAGAAGGAAGAGCCCCGAGGCCACACCACACCACACACTGGTGGAAAGAAACAGGAGTCCCTGAAGGGGATGGAAAAATTCCCATAGATGTCAGGGATGATGTGGGCAGAGGGATGTCCCAGAAGTCAAGTGCAGACCATGTATGAAGGAGGAAAATCTCTGCCAGACATAGTGGTTCATGCCTGTAATCTCAGCACTTCAGGAGGCCAAGGCTGGTGGATCACCTGAAGTCAGGAGTTCGGGACCAGCTTGGCCAACATGGTGAGACTCTGTCTCTACTAAAAACACAAAAATTAGCCAGGCGTGGTGGCACATGCCTATTATCCCAGCTATTTGGGAGGTTGAGGCAGGAGAATCCCTTGAACTCAGGAGGCAGAGGTTGCAGTAAGCAGAGATCATGTCAGAGGGAGACCCTGCCTCAAAAAAAAAAAATAAATAAATATATATATATATATATATATATATATATATATATATATATATGAAGGAGGAAAATCTAGTCTGTGATTTCAGATACTTCCAAAATATCAAATCAGAGGACAGAATTGATGGCCAGATTTGCATGATGCTCATGGATGACTTTGACAAGAGCTGTCTTACAGAAGGGGCAGGGACAAATCTTGATTGGAATTAATTTATTGAAAGAAAAAAGGGAGGTAGGGACTGGCCACAGGGAGCAGACCCCAAGTGGCAATCTCTGTAGCGGAACATTAGGTGAAGAAAGAGCCGTTTGATTGAGGTCACCACATTCATGTACCGACAGGAATAAGACAGTAGAGAGGGATGACAGTTTGCAAACGACCTGAAATTACCAATTTGAATTGAGTTGTTTTCAAGATACTGCTTCACAAAATTGCATCTTAAATGCATGTGTACCCTACATATTGCATGAAAGAAATACTCTGCTACAGGTTTAATTAGAGATCTGTTATGGCCTAAAACAGCATCACCTCAAGCTCTTTCAAAACTAATGATTCTGCACAGAAACAGGTATTAATTTTCAAATTCTCTATGTAGTGAAGGTCATCATTGCAATTTCAATAATGTAATTTTCATTTGCTTTTAATATACTTCAACATTTTTCATTCTTTGAAAGGATAACCTTTTAAAATACACCCTCCAATGTACACCATGGTCACATTGGATCTAAAATGGCTGTCAAAATCCTTTACCTAAAACTAAAGGTATTCGTTTTAGTGTGGTTTTTATAACAGTCATAAAAAAATATTCTTTCAAGGAAGGCACACAAGAAATGTAAAAATAAGTAAAACACAATATCCTTTCATAGGAAATTGATAATCTAAAAATGGGAGTTAAGGCCCGGCACGGTGGCTCAAGCCTATAATCCCAGCACTTCGGGAGGCCTAAACAGGCAGATCACAAGGTCAGTTCAAGACCAGACTCATCAATATGTTGAAACCTCGTCTCAATTAAAAATACAAAAATTAGCCTGGCATTGTGGTGGCACCTGTAATCCTAGCTACTTGAGAGGCTGAGGCAGGAGAATTGCTTGAATCCCGGAGGCAGAGGTTGCAGTGAGCTGAGATCACACCACTGCACTCCAGCCTGGGTGACAGAGTGAGACTCTGTCTGGGGGTAAAAAAAAAGGGAGTTAAAATGTACACATAAGTCATTACAATATGTTATCTGCTAAGTGCCATAAAAGAAGTACAAACCACTATAAGGACTTGGAGGAAGGAGAGATCAGTTTCTGCCCAGTGTGACTGAGGAAGATTTGGCTCTGACCGTCCCCGAGGAAGCAGAGGGCACTCTCAAGCCAGGGAACTTGAGGAAGGGTTATTTCCGGAGGGATGTCTGTAAACAGAGGTTCGGGTGTTGGGCAACCAACTGCAACTCAGCAGCCTGGAGCTCCTCACAGCAGGAGCTGATAGCACCCGAAGCTCAAAGGGACAAGTGTCACCAGTCGCACTTCCCAGTCACAGGGAGGTGAACAGGGATAGGCGAAAGAAGCCTGTAGAGAAGCAGCAAGCTTTTGTCAAAGGAAGCAGCCAATAGGAAGTGACCTCACGGCAGGAGCTGAGTGCTAAATCCCGAAGTTCTCTCTCCCCGCTTCCTCCGAGCCTCTGCCAGGGCTTTCCATTGACCTCCCCACTGGAAAGCTGCAGGCCCGGGGGCCTGTCCACGCTGCTCAGCAGGCACACACCTGAGATCTGAGAAATGAATACTCGGCGGCTGCTGTGGCTCACGCCTGTAATCCCAGCACTTTGGGAGGCCTAAGCAGGTGGATTATGAGGTCAAGAGATCGAGACCATCCTGGTCAACATGGTGAAACCACACCTCTACTAAAAATACATTAATTAGCTGGGCATGGTGGTGCGCGCCTGTAATCCCAGCTACTCGGGAGGCTGAGGCAGGAGAATTGAACCCAGGAGGCGGAGGTTTCAAGATCGTGCCATTGCACTCCAGCCTGGGTAACAAGAGCAAAACTCCGTCTCGAAAGAGAGAGAGAGAGAGAGAGAGAGAGAGAGAGAGAGAGAGAGAGAGAGAGAGAGAGAAGAAAGAGAGAAAGAAAGAGAAAGAAAGAAGGAAAGAAAGAAAGAAAGAAAGAAAGAAAGAAAGAAAGAAAGAAAGAAAGAAAGAAAGAAAGAAAGAAAGAAAGAAAGAAAGAAAGAGAAAAAAAGAAAACTGAATACTTAGCGGTTAGGTGTGCCCCTCCAAGTAGAAGTCATAGCAAGGCCAATGTTGAAAAGCATGAACAAGAATTAATGGTTTGCCTTCCACTTTGAATACACATACTGTTAAAGTCAAGAATAGGATGTGAGATTGAGATTAGAGGACCTGGCAGGGCGATGGACACCGTGCTCAGGGTTTGCGTTTGACTTTGTAGAAAGCAAAGACTCACTGAAAGTAACCAGTATTCCAGTTACAGCACAGAGAAAAGCAAGGAAGCAGGAAATTCAAGGCAGGAAAAATAGGGAGAATCTGCAGGATTGGAGACTCAGCCAATCATGTTTCTGTGTCTAATGTTCTCCATAGGATAATCGAATAAAAAATCATTTTTATCTGGGTAAGAATCTAAATGAATTCCCCAGACAATGAGAGATTCAGCTACCATCAGAACATTTCCGTTATCATGAGCATGAGGCACAGGAAGTATTTTGAGGAAAGAAAACTATTTCACTCTTGGAAATGGGAAAACTCAGTTCAGAACTTAACAAGACTTTGAAGCTACATTTTCACTGTGAAAATGGTATGACCACAGTGGAAAACAGTTTGGTAGTTACCTAAAAACGTGAGCATTTTTAGATAACTGTCAGACTTTCATATAACCCAGCAATTCCACTCCTAGTATATCCAAAAGAATTGAAAGCAGGAACTCCAACAGACATTCGCACACCCAGGTTCACTGCAGCATTGCTTACAATCGTGGAAAGGCAGAAGCAGCCCAAGTGTTCATCAACAGACAAATGGACACACCGTGCAGCCTCTACACACAATGGAATATTATTTAGCCATACAAAGAGACAAAAATTTTGAAACAAGAGAGTTCCCTGATTCCCCCCACAGGACATGTGACAGGGGTGTCGCTTGCCTGTTCTGTCATTGCTGCTGCTCAAATCTCTGACAGGAGGGGGAGCACACAGACGGGCAGGTGCAGGAGCTGGGGCAAGTGCTTTGGGCTCTGGCCCTACAGGGGTGGGGGCCTGCAACCCCTGTATTACAGTGCTTTTAGCTTTGCCATCCACAGACAGCTTAAATGTTAACCAGATCAATGGACCTTCTGCCTTTTCACAAAGGCAGGAGGCCAGTGTGACCTCTTTCTGTTTCCTGAGCTCTTGTCCAGCATCCCAGAATTGGGTCACACATGAGCTTGAAGGATGAACATAGGGTTTTATTGAGTGGTGGAGGTGGCTCTCAGCAGAATGGATGGGGAGCCGGAAGGGAGGATGGAGTGGGAAGATGATCTTCCCCTGGAGTCTGGTTGTCAAGCTGCTGATTTCCTCTCTGACTGCCCCCGAAGAAGTCCTCTCGGGGTTCAGGTGTTCCTCTTTTTCTCTCTTTCTCTGCCATGTTGTTCCTCCATTCCTCTGCTTGTGTCATCTCCTCCTCTGCTCGTTTGCTTCTGGAGCCTGGGGTTCAGGATTTGTATGGGTACAGGATAGGGAGGCATGGCAGGGCAAAAGGCAACTTTTTGGGCACAAAAACCAAAATGCTGTTCCCACTTAGGGCCATAGGTCTCCAGGCTTGAGGGAGGGGCCTTTGCCAGCGAGCCACCCTCTTCTACCCAGTATCTCCCTGTCTCCTGTCTGTATCATTTCGACATATGCTACAACGTGAATAGATCTTAACAACATTATGCTGAGTGAAAGAAGCCAAATACTGAAGAAAAACTGCTGCGTGATTCCACTTATACAAGGTACCTTGACTAGACAAATTTTAAAGACGGCAAGTAGATAAGAAGTTAGCAGTAGCTGGGTTGTGGGGGAAGTTACTGATTAAGAGGTACAGAGCTTGCATCTGGCATGATGAAAAGTTTTAGATAAAGATAGCGGTGAGGTTTCCGAAACACTGTGAATGTATTTAATGCCAATGAATTGCACAGATCCAGACAATTAAAATAATAACTATGATGTTATTTATAGTTTACTACAATGTTTTTTAAAAATCAACTACTAATACACACAATAGAAAGAATGTGATTTGCATCCAAAAAACTATTTCCTGTGATAAATAATTTGTATCCAATTTTATAACAGTTTTCAAATTACCATTCCCTACCAGTGAAGTGTGTAGCAAGTCCAGGCATCCAGTGTTCACATCATAAATTCTAGAACTCTATTAATAATCCTACTGTGCAGCAAGCATGTATGCACACACACGCCACACAGCACACACACCACACACATACACACACACATGCACACGGTGGGGGGCAGACAGCTTTCTTTGCCTATTCTTAAGCTATTCTAAGAGACCAATTCACATAGAAGTAAAGACCTAGTTGTACACACTGTGGTAATTTTACAAACCATACACTGTCTGGGCTTCCGTTAAGGAAATGCTGTGATTTTCATGTTATACAAGAAAACCAAAGTGACATCATTCTAATGCAAATTGGTCATTTCAAGCCATTCACCAATAGAAGGCTTCTTGAATAGTGCAAAAGTTGAGTTGTCAATATGGTTTGTTTAGTTGCTTTTAGTTGCTTTTTTTTTTCTTTCGGTTTGTTTTACTTTAATCAGAGTAAAAAATAACAGAGAAAAAAGAAGGAAAAAACTAATGGTGTGTAGTTCAGAAGTTTTAAAAGTCTCTATTTTACATTACAAGACACTGAAAGGCACATTTCCAAGACGAGGAATGGAACTGAGAGGAAGAATTTAATATTGGGAGAAATCACTCTTCCTTGAATCAGAAGACTGAGAATTTAACTCCCAATAAACACAGTCCTAATTTAATCAAATAGTCATGACTTAGTCTGCATATTTTAAATACTTTCTTAGTCTTACACAAGATTTATTTTCAAATACGTGAAGAAGAAATTTAGAGCTTGCACAGTAAATACAAAAAATAAAGTATTGATGACATCTTTACATCTAATAAAGACTATTTCTTCTATTAATAAATATTTTTCTTAAAAAGTGATTTCAAAGCATTTATTTTATTATCTGATGAAAAGCAAAAATAACTTTCATGTTTCACAGCTGCCTGAACAATGGCAAAGTTTGTTTACACCAAATAAGCCATGAGTGTTCATGAGAAATGAGTGACATTTGCAAAAAGGGATAAACTAATACATTTCTAATTTTCTTTTTAAATAACAGTGTTTTGAAAGGTAAACTTTCCTGATATTTGCAAACATAAAATATTTTTCTAAACCTATTATATTTCACATTTATTCACCATAAAACAAATATAAAAATATTAATATTGATCCTGTAAACTGGAATTTACAATAAAATTTTCTGTCTCATTGTATAGAAAAATATTAAGATTAAATTATTTTTTATAAAAGCATCATCTTGTTATCCAAACCCATATTTTTTCCATGATAAACTTTTGTAACTGCTTGGGTTTTTTAAATATCATTGACAAGGAAGAGTCTCAGGTTCATGTGTGAATTTCCTTCATTCAAATGGAGTTCGTCCTCCTTTTACTCATTGATGAGCAGTCTCCTGTCTTTAGAAGAAACAATAAGCACCTTTTTGTGTGTGTGTGATGTCAGAGCAAGTTTATTAGGTAAATAAAGAAATAAAATAATCCATTGAGCACTTTTAAAACTTAGCTGAATTCAAGGACCTTGAAGTGGAAAGAACCACTTAGATCTCTAGCTGTGATATGAATTCTACCTTCTCTCCAGGAGATCTGTGAGCACACTCCAATTCTCCCAGACTGTCACACTGGACCAGACAAGAGTAGCAGGTGAATTCTTATTCTTGAATGCCTCAACTCCTGTATTTTGACGTAAGTCTGAAGATAGGACATCCTGAGTGATGTCAAATGTGGTATTCTAAATAGCAATTATCTTAATGTTGAACTTCAGAATTCCACTCTGCATTCTTTCCCTATCTCCTTTTTTGAATCATTCTTTCTTTTCTTATTAGTATTATTTTGAGATAGGGTCTCACTCTGTCACTCAGGCTGGAGTGCAGTGATGCCACCATAGCTCACTGCAGTCTCAGCCTCCCACACTCAAGTGATCCTCCCACCTCAGCCTCCTGAGTAGCTGGGACTACAGGCACGTCCCACCTCACCTGGCTAATTGTTTTATCTTTTGTAGAGATGAGGTCACATGTTGTTGCCCAGGCTGGACTAAAACTCTTGGGCTCAAGTGAGCCTCCCACTTCAGCCTCCCAAAGTGCTGGGATTATAGATGTGAGCCACCATGCCTGGCCAACACTGTTTGATTCTTAATCAATGAAATAAACTTCCTACAAGGCATATTATCATTCTAGAAAAGACTACCTTTGCCATCAAATGAGACTAATGTGATCTATGAGCCACAATGACAGGAAAGATGACTCTAGAATATGTCCTGGAGAAACCTAAAATGCCATCCCTTTGAGATGTGGTTCTTTAGCCTTTTGAATACAATGAAATCCAAAAATTTGCAACAAAAATATAAGAAAATTATACATACCTGTCTTTCTGCATGAGCACTGTGCTTCTTACATTTTCCTAATTTGTCAAATAAAATTAAACTTCAAGAACAATTATTAAAATACACAAGCAAGATCATCTCTTTCCCTAACAAAACATTTTAAAGTTTGTCTTCTCATCACAATGACCTGTGTAATGAAATAACCACCATCTTCCAGAAAAAGCATGATTTTTACACTGAAAACTATCAATGCCTATAACTTAAGATTAGATAACCTGTATCCTTCTGTAATAACTACTAGCAGATTAAAATCTAACATATTTTTATTATGTTTCTTATCAACTAGTTATTTTGTAGGTATTTATTTTACTTTTTTGAGCTCTGGGTGAAATGTGGTAAGGCACCTCCATATTCCCATTTTTTATATTTACACTTTATTTCTATTCAGAAGTCTGTGACTTTTAATACAGTAATTGCATATATTTAGGAAGAATAATAATCATTTGTTATTTATTTAGGAAAATAATCATTTATTTCTTAATGTTTTGTGTCAACTTTGATGATTGATACATAAATTTTGGAGCTATAGACTTTTTAATAATGTATGCTTACCTCCCATGTTTAACATAGGTTAGATGGAGTTACAAATTTGCATTAGTGTTTTCTTAGTATAACTAGAAATGTTACCTCTCAACCTGCCTACTAGCTGTGCACTCAAAATTATCTATAAGGGCTGCTGCAAAAGTAATTGTGGTTTTTGCCATTTAAAATAATGACAATTACTTTTGCAGTAACTAATAAAATCATTTTATAATTCAAAAACAGTCTATAATCCTTATGCATTTATTACATATACAAAATATAGTGTAATATGTCATGTTCATATCTTACTGAAAGCTAGGATCTTTTGAATATCCTTCTAAAGTACTATCTAACACCTATTTCAGTCTTTTCTACTAATGATTAATACCAATAAACATCACCGTAAAAAGTTATCAAAGGACTTATACCCATTTTCTATTACTTCCTGACTTACTTTATAGAGCTAATTTTAGTAAAAATATCAAAGTCAAAACGAATACAAAGACACCATAGAACAATTTCTTTCACTTTTCTGTGCTATGAAGAGTCACTCCATTTTTTATGTATCTCTTCAATTCCACTGAAATAACATCCTCTACTTACCTGCAACTTGACTATTCCCTAAAGGGCATTTTCAGATTCCGAAACATAAATTAACCTAACTTAATTTTTTATGAAAAAAGCTCATATCTGTAGCCACAGTGTCTATCAATAAACTAACAGTCTTTAATACAATCCAAAAGAAGAAACCATCAAAAGCAAGCTGATGGTTTTTTTCATATTTGGTTACTCTCATCTCTGACCCTCTCCCCCTTTTGTCTCACTGAAACATCCAGTCGCTGTTATTTTAAAGCATATTCTTCAGCCTTAATCTGTATCCCAACACATTTCAAGCAGGAATTCTGTAGCTCTGTCCCAGGGCTTGGCACGCACAGTGGATTTAGTCCAGTCTCAGTGGGATAGTCTTTAACTGAGCTGGTAGCATTCTGAGCTTTTGCATAAGACCTGAAATTCAAGTTGGCAAGAAATGTTCACTCCAAACTGATATTTGAATTGAACTTTCCAAAATTATTATTCTCTTAAAAATAACTTTACAAAACAAGAAATGCACACAAAACATAGAATCTGCACTCTTTATCGTCAATATCTACAACAACCTTTTGCCAAAAACTATGTCAAAACAGAAAAACTTATTAGTGAAAGTGATACTTACCCTTAGACGATATTCGAAACTTGAATACCTACAATGTTGACCGAAGGGCTATTTAAAATGCAGAGGGTGAGAAAGATAAATAGAACATGGCAGAACTGAGGAAATTCAGCAGCATGTGCTTGTCTTCATTCATTAAAATTTTGGTGCTGTAAAGTTATATTTTTTAAATTTATTAAGTGTTGTCTTGACCTGTCTGTATGGCCTAACATCCACCAAAAAAAAAAAAAAAAAAAAAAAAAAATTAGGGATGCATAGAGTTCATACTTTCAGCAGAGAATTAATGGGGACAAGATTTTATCATTTTTTTGTTCAATAAGTTTGGTTATCAAGAAAAAGTATAAGACTAATAATAAAGAAGAAACACACAAGCAATTGATTATGGTACCCATGTACAAATTCAAGATTTCTGCTCCTGAAGCTGATGTATATGGGAGGCCAGTATCTGAAGATGACTAAGTTCTTCTAGATCTATTTATTCCATTGCTATTTGCATTTTGAAATCTGAGAGGCCTACAGAGGAGAGGCTTTGCTTAATGTTTCTAGTAACAATAATCAAATCAGTAAATTCAATCCTCTGTGGATTTTCTTCTCTCTCACATATATGGTTCATTCTCTCCTTCAACTATGGCCTCTACTCTCTAATTATACTTAAGCTCATGTCACCCCATTCATTGAAAACAAGAACAAGAAAAAGCCAAAACGTTTTTTAAATTCTTGTAGGTTATAACAGATACTGATGCAATTGAAGACTTGGATTAGGGAGATGGAGCCGCTGAGGAACCCATGTAGGAAGGCGGTTTTCCACCCTTTGTCCTTTTGTACCTTCTGAACCATGTGAATGTACAGCTTATTCAAGAACTGAGTAAGAATCTTTATGTGCAGATCCTTGGACCTCACCCTAGATCTATTAAAACAGAATCTCCAAGGTGGGGCCCTGGAGTCTGCACTTTAACAAGCTCTCAGGGTGAATCCGACGCATACGTAGGGAAGCAAAAAGATGCTGCAGAATATAAACACAGATGGTCCACGACTGACAGGGTCCTGTGTGTCAGCGAACACGAAGAATGCTGAAAAACCACCTGCTGCACAAGGGGCCTCCCTCACCAGCCTGCGCTGCTGCCTGAAAACTCTTTAGTTAGACATTCTGTCTTCAATGTGTCCTTGTGCACGTGTGATGCTGAATGGCTGAAGAGAAAAATCTTGCCTTCATCAAGCTCGCCCTTCACTCCACTTTTCCAGAGCTGTCTAATCAGCACAAAATATTGAAAATACAGGCTTTTCACGCTTCTATGACTTCACCATCCTCACGCGATGGCATGGTTTGGATCTGTGTCCCCGCCCCAATCTCTTGTCAAATTGTGATCCCCAGTGTTGAAGGCGGGGCTTGATAGGTGATTGGATCATGGGGCGGTTTCTCATGAATGCTTTAGCACCACCCCCTTGTGCTGTTCTCATGATAGAGTTCTCACAAGATCTATTTGTTTAAAAAGTGTGTGTCTCCTCCCACGCTCTCTTGCTCCCACACCAGCTACCTGAAGTGCCTCCTTCCCCTTTGCCTTCTGGCATGACTGGAAGCTTCCTGAGGCCAAGCTTCTGGCATGATTGGAAGCTTCCTGAGGCCTCTCCAGAAACAGCTGTTGCTATGCTTCCTTGTACAGCCTGTGAAACCAGAGCCAATTAAACCTCTTTTCTTTATAAATTATTCAGTCTCAGATATTTCTTTATAACAGCGTCAGATCAGACTAATACACAGAACCACTGCAATCTGTTCTGATGCTAATACCTATCTGAAGTGATTTTCGTGAAAGTCACCTGTCATTCTTCAGGAGACATGTGCAGTAGCCTTTTCTCATTCCTGGGTCTACTGGCTTCATCCTTCTTCAAACTCTCTTTTCCCAGGAAGTGTGTTGTACTCTGCTGTCCTGATTCTCCTCTTTCTTTAATGTGTGTTTCTGCATGTTCCCAGAGCTCTTCTGTCTCATTCTCTACATGTTATTCTTGGGCCCTCCTGTCTCTACCCCATGCAGTCATCTCCTAGATAAGTGTTTCTCACTCTCTGGTCTCTCTCCTGAGATACAGAGCTGCTTCCCCTGCTCCCCTGAGAATTTCCGCTGAAAGTCTTTTGTATCTGCAGCTGAAAAACTGAATGATCTCCAACCCACAATTTCAGTTCATGAACCTTGCCTTTTCCCAGGCAGTGGATTCCATCTTTTCATTTGGTGTTTGGTCCCTCCTGTCTCCCTCTCATCCTGACTCCAGATATTTATCATTCTGTATGTTTATCCTTGGCAAAGTCTTTCCAAGAATGTTCTTTCTAGTCCTGCTTTCTGTGGCAAGTTCAGCCATGTTACCTCTAGACCGGATTGCTATAATAATTGCCTTTTAACTCATCTGGTCTCCAATGTTTCCTAATACTAATTTTGCTGAAACATCAAAACATTAACCATTATCTTTATTTGGGTGTTCTTTGCCTTTTGTTTGCTGTGGTTAAATATTTTAGGGCACCAACCAGATGCCAGGCACTTGTCTAAATATTTTACAAACATGAACTCATTTTATATCTGAGACGACCTTACTTTAGGGATGAAGAAATGGAAATATCTAAGAGTTAAATGACTTTATTCAGGTCACACTACTATTCTGAGGTGAATCAAAGACTCAAAACTAGGCAGGCTGAGTCCAGAGCCATGCTCTCCACAGCCATGTTATTAGTTTAATATTCATTAGTACAGGTTTATCCAACCACTTTATGATCAGAAACATTTTAATGTATCTTCACTGACTATTGACATTTTTACAAATCTGTAATGAGAAGCTTAAAGCTAGAATGTGATTTTCTCTCTACTCAATTCTATAGCCATTATTCTCTTCCATACATACTAAACAGTCTTAACATTAAGCAATATAGATTATATCATTCCAAGATGATAATTTAGACACTTTCTTCTCTGGTTTGAGCTTTTCTCATTACCTATCAAAATGTTATCAGGAGTTGGTCTAACGGCCTAAAATTAACAAGTGTTGGAAAAAGCAAAATTTAAATCAAAGGCAGGAGAGACTACATTTGTCATCTTACTTGAAACAACTAGTAAACCAGAAACATACCTGGGAAACAGTGATATTTAAGACATTAAACAACAAAGGAGAGTGATGCCAGAGTATACAAATGAAGAGAGGGAGCTTATCTCCTGGACAACATTTCTAGGCTGAGTATGAGGAGGTGCCAGCCCAGGACAAGCCTGAAAGTCTCTATGGGTTGAAGGGACAAAACTGGAGCCTACAGATACCATGGGAGCTAGAATTTGCAGGGTAGAGCATTGCGGGTCTACAGGACAACTTTGAGACTCATAATAAAGTAAGACTGGAATGAGTTCTCATGAAAAGAAGAGAGAAGAAAATGAAAATAATAATAATAAGGAAATAATGGCCCCAAACCTTTTAAATTTGATAAAATCTATATACTCACACATCCAAGAAGTTCAGCAGGCCCCAAGGCCAAAAAAAAAAAAAAAAGAAGAAGAAAACTATACAAAGGTGTGTCAAAGTCAAATTACCCAATATCAGTGAAAAAGAAAAATTCTTAAAAGCTACCAGAGGAAAGGGACACGTTGCGACACTGCGTGTGGTGGAACAAAGATGAGAAAGACAGTAGATTTCTCATTGGAAATAATGTCAGCCAGAAGACAATGGAACAGTGTCTTTAAATGAATGAAAGAAAAAACTACTTAAATTTCGAAGATAATAAACTAGAGCAAAACAAATAATGTGTTGAGGGGATTGTAATATATGTAGAAATAAAATGTGCTAAATAATAGCGCAAGTATCAGGATGAGATAAATGAAAGCAGGTGGTTACAACGTTCTTATACGATACCTGAAGATTGTGATAAGTTAAAGATACTCACAAGCAATAAACTAACCACAAAAAAATCACAACAGAGAGTTATAGCTTATAAGCCAAAAAGGAGATAAAAAGGCCTCATCGAAAACACAAAATTGATGCAAACTAAGGCAGGAAATGAGAAGAAACAAAAATAGATAAGACAAATACAAAGCAAAACTAAGATAATAGATTTAAACCCAATCATAACAATAACTACATTAAATATAAATGGTCTGGCTGGGCACAGCGGCTCACACCTATAATCCCAGCATTTGGGGATGCTGAAGTAGGCAGATCATTTGAAGTCAGGAGTTCAAGACCAGCCTGGCTAATACGGTGAAACCCTGTCTCTACTAAAAATATAAAGGTTAGCCAAGTGGAATGGTGCATATTTGTAGTCCCAGCTATTTGGGAGGCTGAGTCATGAGAATTGCTTGAACCTGGGAGGCTGAGGTTGCAGTGAGCTGAGATCACACCACTGCACTCCAGCCTGGGTGACAGAGCAAAACTCTGTCTCAAAAATAAAAATAAAAATAACACACGCACACACACACACACACACACACACACACACACACACAGTATATATTAAGATATATATATACACATAGTATATATATATATATATATATATATATATATATATATATATACACATATACACACACACACATAGCCTCAACAGGTCAATTAAAAGAGTAATTGGATTTAAAAAGTCAAGATCCAACTATAAGCTGCCTTCAGAAAGCCCACTTTAAATATAAAACACAAATAGGTTAAAATAAAATGATTTTTAAAATGCTATACTAACACTGTCAAAAGAAAGCTAAATTGACTAAGCTAATATTGGACAAAGAAAAGAAAATTATTAGACATTTAAGTCATTTTATATTTGATGAAAACTATACACTCACACATTCAAGAAGATTAACAAACAAAAGGAACATGAAGAATACCACAATAAGATACATCACATTAAAATTGTCCAAAACCCATGAAAAAGAGCAGTTCTTAATTCCACATCAAAATCAGCAAACACATGCACCATTAAAAACACATTTTTAAGCAGAACTATGGAAGTACAGAGACTTACGAAGGACACAAAGGGCTACCAATGGTCCAGTGTCAAAACAAATAGGAGGAGTAAGGCCTGAGACAGGATGAGCAGCCATGCGCCAAACAACAGAGCTACATCTTCAACCCTGAATCCAGTGTGTGGGTATTTAAAAAAAATCTGTGTAAACACGTATGTTTATTGCAGCACTGTTCACAATAGGAAAGACTTGGAGTCAACCCAAATGCCCATCAAGGATAGATTGGGTAAAGGAAATGTGGCACATATATACCATGGAATACTATGCAGCCATAAAAAAAGAATGAGTTCATGTCCTTTGCAGGGACATGGATGAAGCTGGAAACCATCATTCTCAGCAGACGAACACAGGAACAGAAAACCAAATACCGCATGTTCTCATTCATAAGTGGGAGGTGAAGAATGAGCTCACATGGGCACAGGGAGGGGAACATCACACACCAGGGACTGTCAGTGGGCAGGGGGATAGGGAAGGAATAGCATTAGGAGAAATACCTAATGTAGTAACAGGTTGATGGGTGCAGCAAATCACCATTGCACATGTATAACTATGTAATAAACCTGCATGTTTTGCACATGTACCCCACAAGTTAAAGTGCAATTTAAAAAAATTCTGTGCAAAGAAATGGCATGAACAGATGTTAAAGGAAAAACATATTTCTGGAAGTAGGTGTATTCTGAATGGTAGGAGGTGATACAGGAATAAGATAATAAAACAAGAGGTAGCAGTAACCAGGGGTGAGGAGAAGAGGTTCAAAAGCCAGAGAGGAATGTGTTCCAGAAAAACTCTATTATGTCTTTTGAAAATAGTCTCATAATTGTATTGTTTCCCTGAGAAATAGTCATACTTCCCTAGTAAACAAGAAAATACACACACGTTAGAGACAGCAAAGA
This sequence comes from Saguinus oedipus, assembly GCA_031835075.1. Taxonomy (NCBI): domain Eukaryota; kingdom Metazoa; phylum Chordata; class Mammalia; order Primates; family Cebidae; genus Saguinus; species Saguinus oedipus. The sequence goes on along the minus strand of CM063169.1, from coordinate 8,183,512 downwards.
GCAGGGGAAGACAAAAAGAGAAAAACTTTTTAGTAATTATAATTTCAAACTAAAAACTAACCAATGCTAGCATTCCCATCCTTTTGTTGAATTTACTTTCATCTCTACTTATACTGAATATCATTTTTTAGAAAGTGAAGCTTAAGTAGAAATTAAAATGTGTTAACTAAATTTTTTAAATGTTCATGTTGTGCTAAAACTTTTGCAATTTGAATTAATTTCCAATATACTTTTTTCTTTTTAACTTCAATGCTTTTTTTCAATTTTTTAACTACTTTTCATCCAATTATCTAAAAAGTTAGCTAAAAATCTTTTTTTTTTTTTTTTTTTTGAGATGGAGTCTCGCTCTGTCACCCAGGCTGGAGTGCAATGGCGCGATCTCGGCTCACTGCAACCTCCGCCTCCCGGATTTAAGTGATTCGCCTGTCTCGGCTTCCCAAGTAGCTGGGATTACAGGTGTGCACCACCACGCCTGGCTAATTTTTTTTTGTTTTTTTGGTTTTTTCTTTTTGTATTTTTAGTAGAGACGGGTTTTCATCATGTTGGTCAGGCTGGTCTCGAACTCCTGACCTCGTCTGCCCACCTTGTCCTCCCAAAGTGCTGGGATTACAGGCCTGAGCCACTGCACCTGGCCTTAAAAATCCTATTTTTAAGGACAAATAAATCAACCTTTAAGTGATGATAGAGATATGCCATTATTAGAGCTCGTGTGGCAGACGGGAAAAGGGGAGATCTGGAATCACAGGGTCTGGATTTAAGACCCAGGTTGGGTGGCCTTGGTCACTCTCTTAGGCTCAGTTCCCATGACTGTAAAATGGGAATGTAGTGGACATAAGTTATATTTGACTCCAAATATTCTCAGCCCCACGTCTCACTCCAGCCATGGCTAAAGAGAAAGTTCGGCCCAGCTCTCATGAGCTCTGAGGAGGTTCAGGGGACAGTAGGACAGCATCTCATTCCAGGCCTGTCCCAAGGGGTTTCCAGCTCCTCTGTGTGGTACCCATGGGTACACAGACACATTCAAAGGAGGTGAGCAGGGCTGGTAGCATCCCTTCACCTTGCCTGTGGATACACATTTCATGCATGTCCAGCCTAGGAGCAGTTCCTGGATCCATTTCTGAAGCCTTTTCAAAAGGCCTCTTGTACGGAGGAGACAGCTTCAAAATGCATCCTTGCACTGGCTTTCTCTCTGTCCCTGTTCACTCCCAATCCTTTTCACCTGCTCTTTGTTATGATTTGTTCCCCAAGGGCTTTGCTTTTCAAAGAACCTGAGCTCAGGATGGCAATAAGAATGCTGGTAACCCCACAGAGAAGGAAAGGGAGAAAATGAGATGATTCCTGTAAATAGAGTGCTTAGGATTTCAGAGACATTACACTAAGTGCTTTGCATAACCAAACGCTTAAGAGATGGCAGGGACTACTACCATTTCTTTGTTATAGAGAAGAAAACTGAGGCACAGAGAGGGAAGGCACATTGGCCAAGATCACACAACTAGCAAGTGGCCTCTTAGCCACCGTGCCTCCTATACTCTCAACCACTAAAACACACAGTAGGTGCCTTAACATTCTTAAGGCTCTATTTCAAACTCACCACTGGCTTTGAAGGTTGGAAAACTCTAAGGGACAACGAGGAATAAAGTGCAGTCTGGATCATAAATCTGCCTCTTGATCAGCTGTTATTCACGTTGGCTTTGATCTCCAAGAGATGCGTGGTAAAGATGGGCTGTGTTCTGTACACATGGGAAGGACCCCACTGGCATATAAAAATCGTAGAAGGTGAAATTGATTTAGATGCAAAGTTTTCCTGCTTAAATTCCACTTATCCTATTGACTTTAAACATAGCCTTTTACTTTAAATGTAGATTTTTCCCATCATCTATTCCCTCAAGGGAACTCCGTTAACAGATTATCTATCTAACTCCTGCATCCTGAAGCTTGATGTCCAAAATCCCCTTATCAAAAGAGATTACAGTCTTTTTTCCCTGTTTAAAGGCAACCGATATCCAGGTACAAGAAGTAAAGACAGAACCAGACAACCGAACTCGTGGCGGCAGATCCTAGCTGTGTAAGCAAGATACTGCTCTGTCGGGAATGAAGGTAAGAAAAACTTCTGAGGGTGGAGGACTGCAGTCACACGGGGATTTTCTTCAGAACTCTTGCCCAGTGGTCACTCAGAAGCCCCAAGGGCCTACAGCTGACTATTAACAACCCCCAGGACAAAGAAAAAGAGGGGTTGTGAGTGAATCCCTTTTCCTATCAGTCTTTTTTCAGAATCAAAACATCAAGCTGTCACTTTAGAATGAACAGGACTCGTAAAGCAGAGCTCAGGAGTTTTCCAGATCTGAGGCCACGCCCAGGTCTAACCAAGGCTGGCACACACACATTTTCTTTCTGGGATCTATAGGAGCTCTAATTTAAGAAAGAAAAAATTGTTACATTAAAAAAGAAATACATTGCATTTCCCCTTAAGAGAAGCCAATCAGAATGACAAAAATTTGATTTCATCATAGGCCTTTAAAGTTATCACCCAAGACCGTAAAAATTTAACACTGGGTAAAGAAAAACAGAGACTCACAGAGGATGTGTAGTCAGCTGTGAGTTTATAGGATTTCTCAAGTAAAATTGCTGCTTTTGATTTGTAAAAGGAGACATCCTATAAAATAGTTGGCATTCACAGACAAGGAAATAGCAAGGGTTTTTGTGACTATAAATAAGGCTTATTTTATTTTTTAGAAGGCTGGTGGGTCTCATGCGTCTTGTGGATGTAACAGACTCTTTCGGCCTTTCCTGGCCATCTCCCAGCCCTGACTTCAGAAGAAGCTTGAAGACACTGGGAAATTTCCGAGCAACTCACTGAGCCGTACAAATCCAACTGCCAATCCCAATCCCAATACAAAGGCTGTTTTTGTTGTTGTTGTTTTGTTTTGTTTTTTAAGACGGATTTTCGCTCTTGTTACCCAGGCTGGAGTGTAATGGCGTGATCTCGGCTTGCCGCAACCTCCGCCTCCTGGGTTCAGGCAATTCTCCTGCCTCAGCCTCCTGAGTAGCTGGGACTACAGGCGCATGCCACCATGCCCAGCTAATTTTTGTATTTTTAGTAGAGACGGGGTTTCACCATGTTGACCAGGATGGTCTCGATCTCTTGACCTCGTGATCCACCCGCCTCAGCCTCCCAAAGTGCTGGGATTACAGGCTTGAGCCACTGCGCCCGGCCCCTCCCAGGCTGTTTCTTAAAGAAAATGCCATTCCTTTAAAACTGAACCAATTTTATTGAGGAAAAAAATTCTCTAAATATTATATAGGAATAGCTGAGAATGTAGATTAATCCACCTGACTGAAGAACTACTGCCTGGTCAGCAGGAAAAGCAATTTTCCAAATAAAGTCTAATGCATCTGATCATGACCTGAACATTACTTTTCAGTTCATTTTCATAGAAAGATGATCAAAATTTCAACTTAAATGTTATTTGCAGCTGCTATTGCTTGCCATTTCCTGAAATCTGGAATTCTACTTTTTTGGATAAGATAACTTTTTGAAGGATCATTTTTCAGAAGTTTACAGTATAGCCCCCTTAGAAATTTCTTTGCGAAACCAATAAAGTATTACCAGATATCTCAGGAGTGTCACCATCAATGAAAATTTATCTCTGGAGGAAATACATACCTTAAAGCTTAAAAATATAACTAAAAAGTATCAAACATTAAAAATAAATTTGATTGTAAACATAGTTCAATTTACCCCAAGCTTGAGAAACATTTTGTACAGTCTATTTATGCAACAAATATATTCATACTTACCATGACTACCATCAAAAATCTGAGAAAACCTTTGCTATGATACTTACAAACTCTATTTATTTTTTACAAAATAGATCAAACAAACCAAAATTTCTCATAATTTACTTAATTCTTTACTGACAGGTGGAAGAAAAAAGTGTGTTAACTAAAACACTTTTAGTGGACCAACCTAATCACTTTCACCACATTTTATATAATTCATTGGGAAAATCAACTTAGAGTGAAAGTTTAGTCACTTCTGAGGTCTGAACTGTTCCAGTATTATTAACATGTCATTACTGTCAGGTAAAACAATTACCTTGAACACATGCTGTAAACCTTATTTACACTATGTGAAGGCAATGAAATTTGCATTCAGCTTGCTTTCAGGTACTTGTATGAACAGGTAAAATACAATAGAAATGCAATTATCTTATTTTATAAAATAAGCCAATTGATAACCAGAGACTCTGTCCTAACCTCAACTTAAGAAGTTACTTTGTAAAATTAGCACATATACAATGATATGTTTTAAAATAATGAATTAAGTTTCACATACAAAAAAAGCATTGCAGTCTGTATTACTTCTTTTGAGAAAAATGGATAATTACGATCATTCTATAGAAATATACATATCTACTCTAGTCAAACCACTTAAATCCAGGCAAGCTTTGCAGTGGCATATAAAAATGAAGCCTAGGCTGGACGCCGTGGCTCACACCTGTAATCCCAGCACTTTGGGAGGCCTAGGTGGGCAGATCATAAAGTCGAGAGATTGAGATCATCCTGGTCAACATAGTGAAACCCCATCTCTACTGAAAGTACAAAAATTAGCTGGGCATGGTGACGCGCACCTGTAGTTCCAGCTACGCCGGAGGCTGAGGCAGCAGAATTGCTTGAACCCAGGAGGCAGAAGTTGCAGTGAGCTGAGATCACACCACTGCACTCCAGCCTGGGAGACAGAGCAGGACACCATCTCCAAACAAACAAACAAACAAACAAAAAGTTCAGGTCCAAATTCTGAGTTCATTTGAAAGCATAAGCTAATTATCGACTTAGGAAAGTTCATACCCAGATTTTACAAGATGTTGCTTTATATCTTCTGTTGAAAGACCATTACATCTCACATACAAGTAGTGAAAGGGTGAGCTGAAGCAAAATCAAAATCATAAAAAATAGCATAGAGTTCGATAAAAGTGATGAATGGGTCAGTTTCATTGAAACAATATTGACAGCAGCATTTGGTTCGAATTTATTTTCCTTACATAATTTTTTCAAAATTTTAATCTTCATCTTAGCAAATCTAACATCAATGTCTTTTAATAAAGTGCCGTGATGTTGAAATGTCAATTGTAATCATTTGCACAATTCCTTGAAAAAATAGGAAATGGAGAATATTAACTTTATATTTAAAATGCTTAAATTTAAAAGTTGGCCAATAAATAAACAGCATAATATAAAACAAGAAATAAAAGTCTCATATTTTACTTGAATTTCAAAGTCCTTGTAGTTTCCTAGGACATGAAAACATTTTAGCCTCAGCCTCGAGTATTCTCTTTAAAATTATTTAAGGCTTTCCAATAATTTACGGTTAGTAAAGAGTCAGAGGAATATGGTTTTTAGACTTTAAGAACTCTTACTCTAGAAAAAAAAAATCCACCTCACTTCCCACAAATGCCAGCATTACAGTTGTAACAGAACCTGTCAGGTAAAATTAATAGTGTCATTGTATTATTTTCTCATTGGAATGGGCACAAACAAGCAAAGTAAGAGCCTAAAAAACAATAATAAGAGAAATCTGGCACTACTGATTGATTCTGGCTTCAGTTAATTTTTATGTCTCAGGGTAAGAAACAAGCTCACGTTTAGTTTCTGACAAAAATATATTTTTTACTCCTTTCTCCATTAGTCATCAAATCAAGGAACCAGACCTTATATCTGTGAACAGTTAAGCCAATCAATTTCTTGGAAATAGGCGGGAGATGTTTATTTTTAAGAACTCAAGCTAAGAATTTTAAGAACCGATGATAACTTTCTTTTTGGATTATCTATTTTTGAATCATGTGAAGGGTTTTAACATGTAATACTGTTGATGTCAGTTAATTAAATTATCTCAAGTAAGTCGCTCTTATTTTTGAAGTTCCCTAAAGGAGTAACATTTCCCCCTAGCAACTATGAAATGTTTGGATAAACAGTTGCTGTGTGAATTTGAGTGTCTTTTTCTTTTACTGCTTTAGCACTATTTCAAGTAATTAGTCCACATGATTAATTGCAAGCACATAGATATTACTGTTATTAAACTCGTTCACACAGATTAAAATGAGAGTGAATCTCAGCGTTGTGCAGTGCACAGCTTACCCGAGGGTATATGGCAGACACGTTTAGTGGTATAGGTAGTCGTTTTACGATTATTATTTTAAGCAAAATCATTATGCTATGACTAAGTCCCGTTTTGCCAGGTCTATACTTTAGATAGGTTACCTATATTGTTACATGCTTCAAAAGAGGCCATAGGGCTCATAGCAACAAAGGCAGAATAAATGCCTCAGTGAGATTCCAAGAGCATTAGTCATTTGACAGCTTCTTCTTGCTCACAACAACAACGCAAGGGCAAGCTCAATCCTTTCTGATGCACTGAAGGACAGTCGCAGACAAAAGACTCATACTAGAGTCTGATATTTAAGAACAAATGACAACTCTTAAAATGTGCTCTAGCTCTGAAATGCTCAAGAAAATATGAAAGTAATTTTCAAAGCCCATTCCTTGATGTTTCTTTTTTAAAAGAAACATCATCTCTGGAGCCTTTGATTAAAGAAGGGTGTAATCACTCTTTTTAATTCATTCTGATTTCACCTCAAAAGGGACACCCAAATTCTCTTTATCCCAGATTGGCTCTTACTTCAAACCAAAGAAAGATTCAAAAAAAATAAAAGTTATCTCAGTTTGAAGGCTCTTCCCAAATGCTTGGAACTTCAGGGATATTTACACATACTAAACAATACTTTTTAAAAGAGAGTTGATGGTCCTTATCTGCCACAGACTAAGTCAGAAGAATTTTAGTTTAAATAGTGTAGCATAGATCATGCGCAACTCTGCTTGGCACGTGAAATAACCCAGGCACAAAATATGTATACTTCAAAACTATCCCTGTTGTTTATCTGCATTGGCTCATATCTCTATGGTAAGCATGCCCTGCTTTCTAAAATAATAAGGAAAATTGCCTTTAAAAAAAAAGAATGTATTATATACTGTGTTTTGAGATTAAAAACTGAGAATCAGCATTCATTTCAGGTCCAAAGATGAGAGGTCCTGCTTCATACAGTATAGCTACAAGAAGAAGAAGAAAAATACCTTAGAACCCATTGTGTTAATTGATAAGTGCATGGCTCAATAAAAGAATGGGAAAGGGTTGAGAAGGAAGGGCAGCCAGGGCAGTTAACACTCAAAAGCTGGTGAGCCTGTCCAACTAATCTGCCTCGTTTGTTTTCACAGCTTTGCCCGGAACATTTGCAGGGATGGCCCGACACTCCCCGCAGAGCCTGAGAGCGAGTGGTGAGCCAAGATACCAGCAGCGCAATGTTTCACCTGCGCTGCCAGATACTCAGACAGAAAAAACACACAACCGTTTGTCAAAACAGCCATCAGCGCGGCGCGCTCGTTTCTCCCGCAGCCCCCGGTCCTGGCTGCCAATGTACACGGCCAGGTTTATCTAAGGGCTGGAGAGATCCTCTTTTAAATTCCCAGCGAGGTGAGGGTGATGTGGCACAGGAAGGGACCGGGAGCGCTCCCCGGGGAGCCCAGGCACTACCTGGAAAAGGCTTGCTAGACCATTAACCCAGGTTCCCACAGCCTTCAGCCTTAGTCAGCACCTGCACAGTGAAATGACTCAGACACAAGGAAACCATCAGGATCAAGAGGGACTCTGAGCTTCACGGGGAAGCTGGGCTTTTTAACCCCCTTTCCCCCACAATTGCCTGACTCATATGATTAAAAAAAAAAAAAAAATACAGCATGCAATAAACCTAAGGCAGAATCGGTCCGCCTTTGTCTTCCCTTTGTTATCTTGCAAAGCAAGCATCCGGGTTGCCTTTGCTGGCTTTCCAATTCATTGCCAGCAGAAACCCATGTGATAAGAACTTTCTGATTAAGCTCTAAATCTTTGGCACATATCAGCAATGCCGAATTATGAAAGATCTAATAATGTGTTCCTTGTGTTTCTCTAATAACCACATGCATCTCCATTCAGCATCTTTGACGCTATTGGAAGTAGAGAAAGATACTGACACTACAAATGATTGCACAGAGAGAGGAGGGGGCATTCCTTAAACCTACTCAGAACGGAAGCTGATGTCTTCATTAGACACATACCTAGCAGAAGACAAAACAGGTTACACACAAGAACGGTTCGCTTAAAGTCAATTTTTGTCAGGAAAAAAAAAATTGTGTTGCTTGGCAATTAAAACAAGCAGAATAAGATATTTTTTAATTAACATATTCAAGTGGTAGAGGATGCTCAAATGTTGCTACTGTAGAACTTACTGCCTCATCTTCTGTCTTTTTTAGATTACATATTTCTAAAAATACATTAGGTGACAGTTTAACAGGCAGGAGAAAGTATATTGGTTTTCTATACATATGGAAATAAGCTCTCTCAGGCAATAACTGGAACAATGGTAGCAAAGTCTATATCAAAGGAAGTGAAACCTGCATAACGCTCCCTTCCTATGATCGGTGTGTGAGCCCTGACTTAATGAGCTCCTACTAGAAGGGCTACCTTGAACAAATAGTGCTTGGTCACCTCCATGCCCCACCCCACAGGCTGCCTGAAAAGTACACAAGAGGGGGCTCCTTAGAAGTGAGATTTACCAACTACATTTGACACTTGATCAAAGCACATGCATTTGCCTCTGTGAAACAGAAGTGAAAAATACCAAAAAGCTGTCAGCGTACCTGGGGGTGTCAGTCTCAGGCTTCTGGGAAAACAATCAGGCAATTCTGTTCCCTGACATGCTTTAAAACATACTTTTTAGAAAATAATCATGGATTCTTACACAGAATCAATAGGGTGCCCATGAAACCATTTTAGTCACACTCTGATTCGCAACACTGACAAACAGGATCAATTATGGCAAGTAAATGGGTGAAGAGGGGGTTCTCTCTCCATTGAGCTGAGACCTCACTGCCAGCTTCTCACCTGGGAAACTCACAGCTACCTTCACTTACACACCAAAAGTATGCATACAGATTATTTCTGAATTTTTAGGACAAAAAAATCAAACGATAGATAAAGGGAGTCATCAGGCTCCATTTTCCAGATGTCAAAGTCATTCTGCAACTGCTTTTCCCAGCTCACCACAAATCTCATGGTTTGTATCTCTTTGCCTTTTGGACTCGGATTCTTCAAAGGTCCGAATCCAACATTTCTGTAGTTGCCCCTTTTCTGGCCTTTCACTAATTTAGCTCATTGAAGCCTGATGTTATCACATGGGTAGATTTCTTATTATTTTTCCTGGATTGAACACATAGTTGTATGTTATTTATATGTTGTCACCAGGCCTGAACTTTCCTTGAAAAAATTAGACTTGTCATTTTTCTCGCCTATGTTATAACTGTTTCTAGCAAAAAGCAACCTTTAAATCCCAAAAACTTTTCCAAAGTTAATGCATCACCAGGAAGTAAAAAGGTTTCCCTTTTCCCTGGTGATCGCAGTCTGTTAATTGCAGACTCCTGGAGTCCACCGGCCCACCCAGTGTTGGTATGGTCCCAGGCAAGCAGAGCAGAAATGACATTCGCTGATCAAGGAGAGATGAACCCTATCACTAAACAGTTTTCAGAGATTTAACAAATCATTAGCAATCTCCTAGTGCAGCTAATCTCATCATTCAATTTCTTGGTTGTTCTGTTTTTCTCCACCAGATAACACTTTATCAGACTGAAATGGAACTTCCCTCTGATCAGGAAAAGGGCATTCAACAAACTATATACATACCTTTGATAGCTTCCTTTTTGGAAAGTGAAGGAGTTTAATTGATAAAGTACCAAAAAATGAAACTGGAGTCCTAAAGTCTAGACACAGTTTTAGCAGCCAAATTGTAAACCAATGGGCTTAGTTTTGACAATCATGCTAAACACAAAGAACTAGAAAAATTTGCGCTCATGATCTTTCCTTAACCAGGCATGTAAAGAAAGAAAAAGATACAAACAGAAGGTGCTTACCAGCAATCTGGAAAGCACCTTTGAAACAATGTCTGAAAATTCAAAATGTTTAATTAAATTTACATTTATTTTAAAAATAAAAAATTACTTGATGCATAACATTTTAGTTATTGTGTTTGGGTTTTCTCATCTTAAATTATTTATTTTTAGCATATCGTATATTATAGTAATTACATATAGATACAGTATATTATATATATAAATTCTTTAAGATCTCATATCTCTCTCTTCTTTTTTATCTAATCTCTGTTTTTAACAAAGCAAGATACTGAGCATCCCTAATTCAAAAATTGAAATCCAAAATGCTTCAAAATTCAAAATATTCTGAGAACCAAAACTCAAAGAAAAAGCTCACTGGAAAATTTCAGATTGGGGTTGATCGGCTAAGTATAATGCAAATATTCTTAAAGTTCAAAAAATCCAAATTCTGAAACACTTCTGACACCTTTTGGATAAGGGATACACAACCTGTATAGAAGACAAAACTATCGGAACACTCATAAATGTTACAAGCACCTGACTACCAAAAAGACTGAGACTAGGGCTTACAACTATAGCAACAAAAGAAGTCACAAAAAAAGTAATAACCACTTTGGAAGACAGTTTGATGGTTTCTTACAAAACAAGGCACACTCTTACCATAAGAACCAGCGATCGTGCTCCTTAGTATTGACCCAAATGAGTTGAACTTATGTCCACACAAAACCTGAACATGAATTTTTTGACAGCTCTATTTATTATTGCCGAAAGTGGGAGCAACCAAGATGCCTTGCAGTAGAGGACAGGATAAGCAAGCTGTAGTGCATCCATATGATGGAATAATATTCAGCAAGAAAAATAATGAGCTGTCAATCCATGCAAAGACATGGAGATACTTTAAATGCATATTGCTGAGCAAAAGAAGCCAATCTGAAACATCTACATATTGTATACAATCCCAACTACATGACATTCTGGAAAAAGCAAAAATAAAACTACTGAGACAGTGAAAAATAAAATCATTTTCCCAGGGTTCAGAGAGATAGGATGAAGGATGAATGGGTAAAGTAGAGGGGATTTTTAGGGAAGTGAAACTATTCTCTATGATACTGTACTGGTAGACACATGACATTATGTATTTATCAGAACCGTGGAATGTCCACCACAAAGCCGCAAAGCAAGACCACTAATGTAAACTACATATTTTTGCTAATAGTAACAAATCACTATTGGCTTATCGATTGTAACAAACAACACACATTAATACAAGATGTTAATAATAGGGGAAACTAGGGTCGGGGGAGTTAGGGTGAATGTGGGGACTCTGTGCTTTCCACTCAATTTTTTTATAAACCCGAAACTGCTCTACAAATAAACTCTATTAATTTTTTAAGTCTTAAAAATGCATACTAATAATAGCTTAAAATGTCACTGAAAGTGTCGTTGAGTGTCATTCACAAATACGCCTTCAACAGCTTAGCATATTTTAGTATTTTTGTTCTGATTGACGACTAGAGTAACCACTAATCATTTTCCTTCAATAAATTATGTAATCATTAGTATTAGGGAGATAAGTGATTCAGATCCTAAAACTTCTTTAGTTTTATAGTCTATAGAAGGAAAAACATATTTCCATATCCCACTTGCCTTTACCAGTCTAACCCCAGCAGAATGAGATTTCTTCCAACTTGCCCCTACTAAATCAGTTCATCTTTGACAGCTTATTACTTTGTAGACACAAGCTTACCAAGAATGCTCTTAACCCCATCATTCTATTCAATGATGAATTATCCATCTCTCCAAGGCTGACCCCTCATTACCCTTCCTCAGTCCTGCACTGTCCAAGCTGCGGCTAGAACACTGAAAAACAATAGGGCAGGAACTTCCAGTGGCTTTTACGTGGAGCCCTGGGTCCAGCAGAAGGGCCCCAAGGGTTGCCATTTTGTATGTGTTTCCCACTCCCCGTGGCTTTTACGTGGAGCCCTGGGTCTAGCAGAGGGGCCCCAAGGGTTGCCATTTTGTATGTGTTTCCCGCTCCCAGCCACCATCCCGAGTTGGAAAGGTGCTCAGAACAGCTCCTACTTTTTGTATTTTTCCATATTGAAGTCCCAAATAAAATTTCTTTTGTTAAAATAAAAAAGACTTTGCCACCAAAATGTTTGTTTGAAAAACCACTGATAGAGACCATATTATCTGCTTTATTATAAATAAAATAAACTTAATTTCTTTTTAATTTGCTGTTGAAACTGTTCATTCTGCTAGTAAGGGAAATTGCCTCTTTAAAACAAATACACTGATAGCTAAGATTATAGCAAGTAGTTACCACCCAGCAAAAACGTGATGAGCAGCTCAAAGCAGCAGATGCTGACCTAGAAGAAGACTGAAGAGATGGGAACCTCAAGCTTGGGAAGACAGGAGGATTTCCATGTCATTTAAGATTAGCTGGTGGCAGGGAAAGAGGCGTGCTATGGTTAAATATGTCTTCCAAAAAGCTTATGCTGGAAACTTACTCCCCAGTGCAACAGTGTTGGGAGGTAGGGCCTGATGAGAGATGCTTAGGCTGTGAGGGCAGAGTGAGTAGTTAAATGCTCTTGTCTCAAAGGGGGCTTGTTATTGAGGGAGTAGGATTTTTTTTTTTTTTTTTTTTTTGAGACAGAGTCTCACTCTGTCACCAGGCTCCAGGCTGGAGTGCAGTGGCGTGATCTCAGCTCACTGCAACCTCTGCCCCCTGGGTTCAAGCAGTTCTCCTGCCTCAGCCTCCCGAGTAGCTGGGACTACAGGAATGAGCCACCATGCCAAGCTAATTTTTTTATTTTTAGTAGAGATGGGATTTCACCATGTTGGCCAGGATAGTCTCGATCTCTTGACATCCCGATCCACCTGCCTTGGCCTCCCAAAGTGCTGGGATTACAGGCATGAGCCACTGCTCCCGGCCCAGGATTTTTTTTTAAAGAAGGACATTCAGCCCCTTCCTCTCTCTCTCTCTCTCTCTCTCTCTCTCTCTCTCTCTCTCTCTCTCTCTCTCTCTCTCTCTTTCTCTCTCTCTCTCCCTCCCCAACCTTTCCTTTCCACCATAGATAACTCAGCCAGAAGGCCCTCAGCAGATGCCAGCACCTCCACCTTGGACTTCCCAGGCTCCCGAACCATGAGAAATAAATTTCTGTTCATTACAAATTACCCAGTTTCAGGCATGCTGTTATAGCAGCAAAAACAAACTAAGACACTGTGAATAAAGGAAACCTGTTAATATACTTATCCAACTCAATGAAAATATTTTGCTGGACAGAATGACAATCTTCATCCTCTGGGAACATTTACATCAGTTACTTTTATTGATACAAACTGGGTATGCTGATCAAAGACATGAAGCCCCTTCAGTCTTCTGGTAGCAGATAACAGTGGCTCAAGCCTGCATCTCACATAGCAGGAATGAAACACATGACTGTGGGCGTGGGCACACTCATCCCTAACAGAGATCACTTTTCTAGTTTATTTGGAAATAAATGTATTGTGTTTGCTTTCCCTTCATTTCTTTGTTTTTCATCAGTTGTGAGTCAGTCCAATGAGGTGCTCCTTGGTGTGGCTCCTCTGTGAAACTGCTGGTCACGCCTTCCTTCTTTCCATAAAAGTAATACAAAGCTCTTCTGTGCACTAGAAAGGACTTTTGTTGAAGACCTGGGATAACAGCATGTAATTACCACACAGGCAAGGAAAGACACATGACTGAAGGCACACTAAAAATTTATGTACCATCTCCCATCCCAGGGACTGCTTCACTGACCAGCTGCTTGGCTGCCACCAGCTCCCTGTAGGTCCAGGTCTTCTTTGCCATCCCTTGCTCTTTCATCTCCTTGTTAAGCCTGAGCTTCCTTCTCTGAGTGACTGAAGCAGGCTCAAAAATTCTAGGCACTTGATTTCATGTGCATATAAGCTCTGGTATCCTTACTATTCCTACTGGGGCAATTTGTTCCTCCAAATTTTAGGGCTAATAGTTCCTCATCTTAGGGTTGTTGTAAGAAGTAGGTAATTTTAGCCAGGCAGGGTGGCTCACACCTGTAATCACAACACTTTCAGAGACTGAGGCAAGCAGATCACAAGGTCAAGAGATCGAGACCATCTTGGCCAACAGAGTGAAACCCCATCTCTACTAACAATATAAAAAAAAATTAGCTGGGTGTGGTGGTGCACTCCTGTAGTCCCAGTTACTCAGGATGCTGAGGCAGGAGAATTGCTTGAACCCAGGACGCAGAGGTTACAGTGAACCAATATTGTGCCACTGCACTCCACCCTGGTGGCAGAACGGGACTCTGTCTCAAAAACAAACAAACAAACAAAAAAGTAATTTTGAAAAATTTTGCTAACACTGAATATTTTATATACTTTTTTTTTTTTTTGAGACAGAGTTTCACTCTTGTTACCCAGGCTGGAGTGCTATGGCGCGATCTCCACTCACCGCAACCTCCGCCTCCTGGGTTCAGGCAATTCTCCTGCCTCAGCCTCCTGAGTAGCTGGGATTACAGGCACACATCACCGTGCCCAGCTAATTTTTTGTATTTTTAGTAGAGACGGGGTTTCACCATGTTGAGCAGGATGGTCTCGATCTCTTGACCTCGTGATCCACCCGCCTTGGCCTCCCAAAATGCTGGGATTACAGGCGTGAGCTACTGCGCCCGGCCCATTTTATATATTTTTTGAGCACAGTGCTGGCCACTAAATACCCAAGAGCAAGTGACATTACAATCATCTTTCTCGTCCAGGAGGTTGTGAAAGACATGACTGTACACACCAACATTCAGTTCTTTCTAGATGTTCTACGCCCGCAGTCATGTGTGTCACTCCTCTGCTCTGGGATACAGGCTTGGGCCACTATATTTGCTACCAGAAGACTGACAGGGCTTCACGTCTTCAAGCAGAATACCCAGTTGGTATCAATAAAAGTAACTGAGGTAAGTTTTCCCAGGGCATGAAGATTGTCATACTGTTCAGTAAATTCTTCGCACTGAGTTGGATAAATATATTAACAGGTTCCCTTTGCTCAGTGTCCTAGTTTATTTTTGCTGCTGTCACAGTCACACATGATCTCATTTTTCCATTCTTTGCAGCTAGGCAGGGCCACAAGTCTAGGGATGGCAAATGGACAGAGAGAGCAAGTGATACACAGCACATCCAGCCAAAGCCCAGAAGAGCCGGGTGCCTCCTTCACGCTCTTTCCTCCCTGCCATGACTGAAGGGCCTTGTGCACTCTTGCTGTCCCCTAAAACTGAGTCATCCTGACTGCTGAGTCACCCTGGGGAGGACAGCTGCCCTCATGCATCTTCTAGAACTGCACCAAGTGGAGAGTGAGGGAAGAACGCAGTGTTGTGTACACATCTGAGATGTTGGTGATTCTTGATACTGAAGCATAACCTAACCTAGCCTGACTACAGGGACATCAGGGATGAGTTTCTGTGATGGACTGAATTGTGTCCCTTCCAAAATTCACACATTGAAATCCCAATTCCCAAAGTGACTATTAGGATATTGAGGGTTTTTGTTTTTGTTTTTTAGATGGAGTTTTGCTCTTGTTGCCCAGGCTAGAGTGCAGTGGTACAATATCGGATCACTGCAACCTCTACCTCTCAGGTTCAAGGGATTCTCCTGCCTCAGCATCCCAAGTAACTGGGATTACAGGCACCTGCCACCACACCCAGCTAAATTTTTATATTTTTAGTGGAGATGGGGTTTCACCATATTGGCCAGGCTGGTCTTGAACTCCTGACCTTAGGTGATCCACCTGCCTCAGCCTCCCAAAGTGCTGGGTTTACAGGTGTGAGCCACTGCACCCAGTCAATATTGGGCTTTTAAGGAGGTAATTAAGTTAACAAGAGGCCTTTAGGGTGGGGGCCTAATCCAGTAGGACTGGTGCTCTTATACAAAGAGAAGGAGACACCAGGGATTCTCATGGACAGAGAAAAGGCCCTGTGAGGACCCAGGGTCAAGGTGGCCACCTGCAAGCTGAAGAGGGGCCTCGGGAGAAACCGACCCTGGCAGCATCTTGAGCTCAGACTTCCAGTCTCCAGAACTGTGGGAAACAAATTTCTGATATTGAAGTCACGTAGTCTGTGGCATTTTGTTCTGGCAGCAAGGGCAGACCGATACAGCTTTCCAAAGGCTGATACTACCAGGCATCAGTCTGAGATGGACTAACGCCCAGGAAAGGAAAATTTAGAGACCAAAAAGAAAAGCACTTTTCACATTGATGATAAGAGGGGTTTAGTAAAATGCGGGACCCGCACCTGCCCCAGTCACCTTTGGTGACCGCCTCTGCAGCTGGATTCAGCCTCTGACCGGACCACACTGGGTAAACCTCCCTCCAGTCAAGACTCATCCTCCCATGGGAAAGCCTATAAAGAGAGTCAGGAAAAGCAGCTACAAACAAAGATATTTTTATTTGGGAGAAGACAAAAGAGCTATGACTAATACTTTCTAGGATGCCTTGCCTCTTTAACCCTCTCCCTGTTTATTATTTGTGCTAATCCCGTCTGCTCCCCTGCAGTTATCCCCAGCCAGGAGAGACCTTTGTGTTTTACATTAGAGAGCTTTGAGCAAAGAAGGAGAGAGTGTGTCTCCTACTCTACTGCAGACTTGGAGAGACAGGAATGCAGAGAAGGCAGTTAAGGAGAGAAGGATCATCACATCCCTGAGGTCTTTGGAGAAACAGATGAACAAAATTGGCCTCAGAGTTTTAGGAATGAGGACAGCCAGCCTGCATTGGGTTATAGGCCTGAAGTCTGACGGGAAATTACCTCAGAAGCAGAGAGCAAAAGAGGACAATTTCAGAAGTGATTATCTAAGTATTAGACCTCTAGCAGATCTTGATAATAAACTGTCAGAGGGAATTTAGTATGAAGTCAGGGAAAAGCTAAAATTCTCAAGGAATTGGACATCAAGTTAAAATTTCCAAAGACCTGGAAAAATACTGATTTTTCTGATTGGGTTCTTCGAATATGATAGGATTTGTTGAAAAGGAGATATCCGAATCAACTGAAAAATAATTTATCTATCCTATCAGGCAGGCTTGCAGCAAGAACAGACCTAATGACACAAGCTCCATCTGTAGCACATGCAATGGAGAGGTCACTGGGAAGGTAGAGGCAGGGTTTGGGGCAATACGTAGGGATGCTCAAACACCCAGGGGTTAGCAAAGTCAGGGAAGGAGGTAACTACCCCATCCCTGAAGGAACGAAGAGTGCTTTGGTTGCGCTCTGTGTCCCCACCCAAATCTCATCTTGTAGCTCCCATAATTCCCATGTGCTACAAGAGGGACTCGGTGGGAGATAACTAAATCATGTGGGCAAGTCTCTCCCATTCTGTTCTCATGATAGTAAATAAGTCTCACAAGAGCTGATGGGTTTAAAAATGGGAGTCTCCCTGCACAAACACGCTCTCTCTTTGCCTGCAGCCATTCGTGTAAGACGTGACTTGCTCCTCCTTGACTTTCACCTTCTGCCATGATTGTGCGGCCTCCCCAGCCACACAGAACTATAAGTCCAATAAGCCTCTTCTTTTGTAGATGGCCCAGTCTTGAGTATGTCTTTATCAGCAGCATGAAAACGGACTAACACAAGGGGAGAGTGTGGTCTTAGCAGAGTTTGGCAAGACTTGAACCAGGAAGATGGCTGGGGTTGGAGCTGGATCAGGGCAAAAGGAAACATCCGCCGCAATACTGGAGGCAGTGAGGAAGCAAACGGAGTGAGACCCCCACCTCCCTGCCCCTCCTATCCTCCAAAACCACCCAGTGTTCCTCATTGGTCAAAATCACTGGAATCCAGAGGACTGGTGCTTCAGTCCACAGAGTTTCAGCCTCACAGAGCACAGGGCAGGGCAGAAAACCCAAAGAAGAGCAAGCACATCTCATCTTAAAACTTCAAATGGCTTGGACTAGACAGACCCACATATGCTGACTTAACTGAGAAGGAAAACATGTTATCTCATGGTTAAGGTCCCAAAATAGGACTGATTTTTCCAGGATCTCAGCAAAATCCACAGGAAATTAGGCTCCTTCTCTCTCTCCCTGCACCCAGTGGCCTTTCCTCAGGCCAGCTGTGCTCCCCAGGACCTTGAGGAGGCCCTGCAGGTGGGGGATCCACACCCAGTGCAGGGAATAAATACAGGGTGTACTGTCTCTAGTGAATGTGGGAACAATAATAGAACCAGCTGAAACTCTGCTTTTGGTTATCCCCATGTGTCTACAGAGCTGTACAATATCAGTGATAATAATACTCCTCCCGGACAGAAACTTCCGTTCTACAAGTTCTAAGCAATGATTTGGTAGTGTCAACTTTTTGTAATATACATAAGCTTTAAATTAACACATTTTATTACTTATCCTTTAATAAAAGTATCAGAAAAATCCTGGTTATGCTTGGCCCCTGGTATACCTGGAATCAGTACCACATGGCAGTTTCAACAGTAACTTCCTAAAAATTTGGAATTGTTTGAGTTCACTTCAGCCACAGCTCATGTCCCCAGCTCCTGAGAAAGGAACTATTCCAGTATTTAAACAGTGGCTTTTAAATAAACAGTAAAAGCATAGCAACTGTAGATGACACAGTTAGAGATGCTTCAATTCTGTCCGTCTATATGAAGATTTAGAGAAAGTTTAAAATCTTTGACAGTGGAATAGCACAAACTCAAAATGTGATATTTTTCTTTGGTAAGTGCAAACTTTTGTTCATTCATGAACTATGTTACTGATCTTGAATAAGTTCTTTAAAATGGAAACTTCTTTTTTTAAATTGTTAGTTGCTTCAAAACTAAAGAACAAATCAAGAAAATATGATTGTAAGTGATTATTATATTATAGCAGAAAAATATGTGTCCAATGTATGTACATGGGGGGCAGAGAGGGGATGTTAAGATGGCTTTGTCCCTCATGTCAAATACACTGCTGTGCAGGGCTCAGTAAGTCACGGTGGACCCTCCAGGCCCCACAAAATTCTGTAGGGTAGGCCACATCTCTTATAAGGTCCTTCTCATCAGCAAAGTCCCCCAGAACTCCTGACTGACCTCCCTCGGGTCTCCTCACTGAATTTGGCCTCAGAGGTAAGGTGAGCAGCCCACCTGATTACCCCCAGGTAGGGACAAGCCCCACCTCCCACACCCCGACAGAGCACAGCGCAATTGCTGGTGAGGAGCTACTGGGGTGCAAGGTTGTTTGCCACGGTCATTTTATATCATTCTTTAAACACGTATTCTAAATTTTATCTGATTTGCTGTTTATTATTTGCATATATTATATTAAGTGGCACACTGGTCACAACCTGGATCTAGACTCAGAGAGGGAGTGTAAGTGACAAAGGATCCGTCCACTGGTGTCCAGAATTCAGCCTGGCTCTGAAGCTGCAGGGCCCAGGAGCACATGCTGGTGGTGTACAGGAGGCAGCCGCCCCTGCTTGCCACCTTCTGCTCTTTGGTGTGGGGGGCACAGCTCTATTCATTCACAGGCATTTGCTTTATTACAGGTAAGAAAAGATGAAACTTAAGAGGGCAAAAGGACTGCTCCAGGTCCCTTGCAAAACACCCCAAGTAACTCCTAGAAACAAGACCTTGGGATTTGGGAAGGGAGAGCTGTGAGGTACCAGTGCCCCTGCTGTGGGTATACAACTTTGCCAAGTCAAATCTTTACTATTCATGAGACCTCCTTCATATCCCCAGGCTCATGAGGGGAACTCAGGGTACAGAATAAAAGTACATCATATTTTTCACATTCGTTAAGAATGGAAAATCCTCCATCAGAAGTAAGGTGAGTGGCCCCCGATTGTCGTCAGGTGGGACGATTAATCTGAGGGACTGTATTAGCCCATTCTCACACTGCTGATAATGACATACCCGAGACTGGGAAGAAAAAGAGGTTTAATTGGACTTACAGTTCCACATGGCTGGGGAGGCCTCAGAATCATGGTGGGAGGCGAAAAGCACTTCTTATATGGTGGCAGCAAGAGAAAATAGGTAATATACAAAAGTGGAAACCCCTGATAAAAGCATCAGATCTTGTGAGCCTTATTCACCACCACAAGAACACTATAGGGGAAACTGCCCCCATGATTTAAATTATCCCCCACGAGGTCCCTCCCACAACATATGGGAATTATGGGAGTACAATTAAACATGAGATTTGGGTGGGGACACAGCCAAACCATATCAGTGGCCTTTTTTTTTTTTCTTTTGAGATAGGGTATCACTCTGCTGCCCAGTCTGGAGTGCATGGGCACAATCTTGGATCACTGCAACCTCTGCCTCCCAGGCTCAAGAGATTCTCCTGCCTCAGCTTCCCGAGTAGCTGGGATTACAGACACCTGTCACTACTGCTCAGCTAATTTTTGTATTTTTAGTAGAGACAGGATTTCACCATGTTGGCCAGGCTGGTCTCAAACTCCTGACCTCAAATAATCCACCCACCTTGGCCTCCCAAAGTGCTGGGATTACAGGCATGAGCCATAGTGCCTGGCCAGATGTGCCTTTTGATTCAACTACTGAATGAGGCACATCACTACTGATTGACAGTAGTGCATTCACAGGGTAACTACCACTAAGGAAATAAGCACATCTGTTTGAATTTAAAATAGAAGGAAAATGTAACTGAATTTTGAACAATTTTAGAGTTAAAAAAGTACTTGAACTATGTGACTTTTTGAAAAGTACACAATTTAATGCAATTTATTCTATCTTATATAGTGTATCTATTTATCATCAAAAAGATAGATGCTTAGGAATAACTTTGGACACATGTATCAGTTAGGAACAAATTACATGACTAATGAGAACCTCCATAATCAGGTTCCAATATACAGAGGTGATTGACCACTGGCCTTGGTTCAGCAGCTGGGCTAGTATCTCCCTAACTCTCTAGAACTTTTCCTAATGACTGTTGCACCAGAATCACGAGACAGCTGCTCCACCTTCAGCCATCAAGTTCAAATACTAACTAAGAAGGAAGGTGAAGGATGAAGGGCTTTCTTTTCTTGGGGGAAAAAAAAAAAAATGTTCTCCCAGGAGAATTACTCCTGCATTGCATTGGACCAGAACTGTATCTCAAAACTTTGCCTCACTGAGGGAGACTAGAATTGCAAATATCTAGCTTTCCAGATTCTACAGGCCTTATTTCCTGAATTGTGAAAAACAAAAACCAAACAAAATAAACAGCAGCAACAGAAAAACCAAGTCACATTTTTCTTCTTCCACTACAACTCTTTCACACCTGGATGATTGACTTCATAGGTTCACTAGCAGGAACAAGGATAATTTGGAACCGTGAGCTGGCCCAGTAACTTTTACATGTGAACCTCTTAGGCTTTGAGACATGAGTAGCCCAGGACTCTGGATGGGAGTCGATCCCTCCAGTCCATGGATGTTTCAGACATGGTCCTGTTATTCGATGGCAGAGCCTGGATTTTGGAAGTCTAGTTTGGGGTTCTGGGTTCTGGTTTCACTTTGCACTCACTGGATTATACACTAAGCCTCTGTTTGCACTGCGTAACTGAGAAACCAGTCTGTCATTATCCTACTGCAATACAGGGAGGTTTGAATAAAATATTTCAAAATGGTTGTGAAAACCTAAAATCATTATAGTGATATAAGTCACTATTATATCCAGCATGCTAAATTAGTCCCAAAGCAAGTATAAAAAATACAGATGTAGGTAGGAGTATGTAGCTAGCTCATTGCTTCTCCTGGGGCGGCGGCGGGGAGGGGGAGCTGTCTCAGTCAATCCCAATTTCCTTAAAAACACCACCACCACCAACAACAACAACAACAAAAACCAGTGCACAAAGAACTGCTCCTCCCCTTTCTCTTCAAGTGTGTTTGTCACTTCCTGGACATACCCACTTCTGCTCATCCCTCTGAGTTACCTCTCCTTCTCTGCCTGGGTCTGCACCCAGGAAAATTTACCCTGCAGATGTAAAGCTTTGTTTTCATAAACAAAACCACCCACTCCACCTGGCTAGAAACAGCCTATACTTTGGGCACTGAGTTATGCCATCTTTCATGTCTGAACAGGTTTAGTGACACAATCTGTATTTGGTGCTTTCAAAAATTCACTCCCATAGAGTAAGATAACTGCATTTCCATCAGAATATCATGACTATTAGGTGAGATAAATATACTGTCAAATGTAATGACATCCTCCTCCCAGCTCTCTCATAAAGAAGTATTGAGAACACATAATTGCCCTCAAAAGATGTCTATTTTATGATAATCATTACCTAAATATTACACACCAGAGACTTGTACTATTAAAGAGGGCTGGAATTACTTATGAAATATTAGCTGTTTTACTTAAGCTCTTTGGACCTAATTCATAAAAATTAATTCATGGTTTATAAGAATGATCTCTTTTCTTTAATAGAATACTTCTGTAGTTTATTAAATTCTTTAATCCTGTCACCCTGATCATGTACATTTCGATTTTAGTCCTTCAGAAGGAAAAATAGACTAACTGTTAGGAGAAGAAACGTTGCTGTCAGCAGTCAGGACCTACGTCTCAAAAAACCATGAAGAAATTTACAGACTATGGAGAAAACAAGGGTAAAACGAAGTCAACCCAGATATTGTTGCTTTTCAAATGTATTTGTGACTATTTAGGGGTAAACCTACACCAAGAAAATGTTTATTTTTTATTAATTTATCCTTTCTGAGTTTGGAAGAGTGATTTCTAATTTTCCTAGTGCATTCCAGGTTTTCCTAGAAGGACTTCTCCATGAAGTTTTCAGTGTCTTTAAAATGCTATCCAGAAGTAGCTTCAGTCCTTGGGGCCCACAGCAGACCGTGGGTCTGTGTATGCCAGGAACTTTGCTCAAGATCCTCAGAGAAATGATACTATAAATTTTCATTTATTGTTTCTCATAATCGTGATGGAAAAGTTGTTTGCTCCATGTATTGACTCACATCTGTGTCTGCCTCTGGACTGTGGTACCCATGAGGGCAGGCAGGCTTCGTCTGTCTGGCTGACCTCTACATCCCCTGAGCTACATGATGCTATTCCAGTCAATATTTTAAAACTGAAAGCCAACATATTTTACTAACTTTACAGTTGTCCAATGAGGATAATTAACATTAATTCAAGTCACAATATGTCTATAGATTTTTCTACTAAAAATAAAGGCTTTTAAAAATGAGGAAAATAATCTCTTATATATACTCACATTAACCCTATGAGGAATTAGGATAGATTTTATTTTCTATGTGCTATAAATAAGGCACTGAGAGGCTGGGAAATGAATACAAACAGCTACATCGCAGGGTGGAAAAGTAACTTAGTATCAGCAAATCAGCACGTGTGGATTCTCTTTCCAACTTTCAGCATTTACTTTGAGCAAGTCACTTAACGTTGGTGTCTTTGTTAGAGACATTATCAAGAACAAGATGACTTCCAAGTTTTTTTCTAATTACACTACCCTCAGCCTCAGCCATAGAGCACTGTCCTAAGAGATATTCAGAGAAACAAAAAAGTCAAAGCATGCCTGGTGTCTGCAGGACGTTGCATTTGGCCTCATGGAGTAGAACCTGAGTACAGGAACATAAGCACATGGAGTTATTTTCTCACATAACCCGAGTCCTGGGACAGAAACCCAGCTGGCCCAACTGCTCACCCATGAGCCAGGCATTTCCTGCCACGTCCTTAGAGAGAGACCTTTAATCTTTTGGTTAAAAGTGGCCATTCCACTTCCAAGCTTCAGGAATAAGTTATGGGTAGAAAGGGAAACCACAAAAGGCTCTTCCTAGTTGAAATGAAGGAGAAAATACTAAGGGCAGCCAGAGAGAAAGGTTGGGTTACCCATAAAGGAAAGCCTATCAGACTTACAGCAGATCCCTCAGCAGAAACTCTACAAGCCAGAAGAGAGTGGGGCCAATATTCAGCATCCTTAAAGAAAAGACCTTTCAACCCAGAATTTCATATCCAGCCAAACTAAGCTTCACAAGCGAAGGAAAAATAAAATCTTTTATGAACAAGCAAGTACTCAGAGATTTCATTACCATCAGGCCTGCTTTACAAGAGCTTCTGAAAGAAGCATTACACATAGAAAGGAACAACCAGTATTAGCCTTTCTAAAAATATACCAAAAAGTAAAGAGCATCAACATAATGAAGAATTTACATCAATTAGTGGGCAAAACAGCCAGCTAACATCAAATGGCAGTAATCCTAAACCTAAATCAACTAAACCCCCAATCAAAAGATAGAGCCAAAACCCATCGTTATGCTGCATCCAGACCCATCTCACATGCAAGGATACACAAAGACTCAAAACAAAAGGATGGAGAAAGATTTACCAACCAAATGGAGAGCAAAAATAAATAAATAAATAAATAAATAAATAAAAAGCAGGAGTTGCAATTCTCGCCTCTGATAAAATAGATTTTAAAGCAACAAAGATATAATGGTAAAAGGATCAATGCAACAAGAAGAGCTAACGATCCTAAATATATACGCACCCAATACAGGAACACCCAGATACACAAGACCTATAAAGAGACTTAGACTCGCTCACAATAACAGTGGGAGACTTCAACATCAATATTAGATAGATCAACAAGACAGAAAACTAACAAGGATATCCAGGACTTGAACTCAAATCTGGAACAAGTAAACTTAATAAACATTTATACAACTCTCCACTTTAAACACACAAGATATGCACTCTTATCAGTACCACATCACACCTACCCACAGGTTTAAATGAAATATTGGTTGGCCATTACTAAGCACAATTATTGGCATAAAAGAGGTTTTCAATACCCATTTTGAGAATAAAGCAACACTCCCGTTCTCTCTCCCTTTCTCTTCCTTTCTTCCTCTCCTTTATTCCTATTTTCTTTCTTTCTCTCTCTCTTAAAAAAAAAGGCTCTTCCTAGTTCAGTTTTCCACTTCAGTCAATATTTCAAAAGCTTTTCTGAAAATCATACTCCAAAAACTTCTGCTTGAATCTCATTGGTCAAAACTGATTGTATGGTCACCTCTGGCTAAAGGGAGTATGGATTTGTAAGTGTGTCTTAGTGGGCATAGTGCCTCTTGAACGGAAGTGTGGTTTTCTACCAAAGGAGAAAAGGTAGAATAGATGTTGGCTGGGCAGCCAACAGTTTACCACAAACAGTAGAGTGATAGAGTTCCTTTAGTGAATAATTTTTCAAATTTACTTTGAGAGTCCACACCTGTGTGCCCCAAGGACCCATACAAAAACGATTTATAGATGGAATACCGGTAAGAAGGAAATCTGGAAACAATTTAATGGCCAGAATTACCCTGACTATTTTTTTTACAAGAATAAAACTGCAGTATACCTCATGAAAAGAAGATGCAAAATATCCAATCAAATACAATAATATATAAAAAGAATATTACCACAAACAAGTGAGTTTATTGTAGGAATGCAAAGTTGGTTTAAAATTTAAAAAATTAATCAAACTGAAAGGAACCAAAAAAGAAAAAGAAAGAAAATCAATCAATGTAATTTACTGTATTAACCATCTAAAGAAGACAACCATATGATCATATCAATTGAGAGAGGAAAATACAGAGCTCTCCATGGAAAATACACGGTTTGTGGGATGCAGAACCCAGGACCTGGAGAGCCAACTTTCTGACTTTTTGTGTTTGAGATTCTGCAGGGCTGACTGTGAGATTTGAGCATCGTCAGATTTTGATATTCCAGGGGGCCCTGGAAGAATACATGAAAATACTGACAGAGTACAGTCCTTGATTAAACTCCACATTCATTTACAACTTAAAAAGAAGAAAAAAAAAAAAGCTGATAGCAGACAGGCAATAGAAATGAATGTCTGATAAAGGACACCTACCCAAAACAAAAGAAAATAAAACCCACCAAAAATATCAGAAAGCATGAAACTTTAGCTAATATTGTACTTCATGAGAAAAGACTAAATATTTTCCCCTAAAGAGCAGAAACAGGGCAAGAATATTCCCTCACCATGCTCTTCAACATCATACTGAAACTCTTATACAGCTCAATGAGGTAAGGAAAAGAAATATAAGGCAGAAGAGTGAAAAGGAGGAAATAATAGTATACCTATTTGCAGATGACATGATTTGAAGCTGGGGATATTTTCTCCAAAATGAACAGGTACAATGTATAAAAATATATTCTTAAGGAAAAATGGAATCTTTACTGCTCAGAAAGTCGTCTTTTAGAATTTATTTCTGGTCCTTCTCATGTTATTATATAAAGGTCTATATCTTATGATTATATATGAATATATATATATCTTATGATTATAATATATAATATATATTATATATATGATTATATATGTTGTTATATGAAGGTCTATATCTCTGCAACCTGGAGCACAAAATCAGCAAATCGAGTTGGTTAGATATATTTTTTGTTTTAGTTTAGAGTACTGGCTTGCATGTTATTTTTACCACAAGGGCTTACAGCTCCTCCCAGGGAGTCTCGACAATACAGTATTGACAATACAGTAAATGACAATACAGTATCCTAATATACATTTTTTTATATTGCACAATAATGGATATTTGGATTGATTCTAATTTTTGTACCACTAGAAACAACTGTTGCAAGTTATATATTCTCTTTTATGCAGTTATGCAAAGAGTTTCTATAGAATCATTCCTAGAATTGGATTAGCCAAAATAGCTCAGTTATGAACATTTTAAATTATATTGGATTATTCCTCAAATTACTATTTTAACCTCGTGTACTAATTTACATACCTGTCAAGAGTATATAAGAGGGTCTGTTTCCCCAAACCCACAGTAAAGAATGATCAAACTTACAGATTAATATTTACCTTTTCAACTAAAAATATGTCATTTGTATTGACTTGTATTTTGTGAGGTTTGGTATATTTATGTTGTGTATTTTTTATTTCTTCTTTTCTCTGCCTGCTCAAATCACTTGCCCCTTCTTCTGTTGGAGGTTTTATCACAGAGTTTTAAAACCTCTTTGCATATCATAAATAGTAATTGGTCCCTATCCTGTTTCAATGTTTGTTTCCAGTTTGCCTTTTGTATTTTGACATTATGGTGGTTTTGTAACGGAATTTAAATTTTTGGTTGAGTCTAATCGATCGCTTCTTTTACGACTTGAAATTTTGATGTCTTGTTTAAATTGTCTTTTCCTTATTCAATTAGGTGTTCCAAAAGCAGCTATGAGAGCCCATGTTAAGGATCTGCACCATCTTTGCATGAGTGAGTATACCTAGAAAACCCTTAGTTTCCCTGACATTAGGACAATTATCTCTGCAACCTGGAACACAAAATCAGCAAATTGAGTTGGTTAGATATATTTTTTGTTTTTAGTTTAGAGTACTGGCTTGCATGTCATTTTTACCACAAGGGCTTACAGCTCCTCCCAGGGAGTCTCGACTTGACCCTGGCTCAGTTTAAGGCCCCTCGAGTAGATGAGAAAGTGGGTATTTCCACAATTTAAGCTGACATAACTATTAGACCATAATATCAACAGACCAAGTAAGCAGAAGGCGTTCTTATTATACTCGTACGCTATCTCACATATGATCTTTGCGTCTGCTCTACAAAGCCCATTAAATAGACTTTTTACTAGTTGGAGACCATTTCATCTCTTGGTATAGAATTCCACAGCCTCTGATAGCAAGTGCAAAAGCACAACTTTGTTTACAAATGGCTATAGGTTGTATAAGTGTCTTGTGTGTGTGTGTCTATGTATGTATAGTCTATATATGTGTGTTTATTTATTAAAAGCCCTTCTCTTATTTTCAGTGAGCTTTTAATTGTGAAGAGATCCTTGATAAGGTCTTCGTTCATCAGAGAAACAGAATAATTCGGACAGGAGTAATTGAATCATTGAGCTCCATCAAACAAAACTTCCTTTATGTACCATAGGGAAATTTTGGTTTTGGTTTCTTCGTAGTAGCATAATCATAGTCCAGCTTCTCAAAGTCAACCTGCAGCTGCTTGTGCTCACGCATAGCACTGGGAGTCTATCTCAACCACCAGAGCTTTAAAGAACCCTACAGGAAAGGAACTTAAAAGTTCACGGGTCAAAGGGTCCAGATTCTAAACAGAATTAAGGTTTTCTTTCTGCTTCAGCCTAGCAGGGATGTATTTCCCATGAGAGGTTTGTTTTGTCAACGAAGGTCATCGTAACTGAGTCACCTAATAGAAAATTAGTAAAATCTCCCCAGGAAGTGTTAATTTAGTGCAAATGATTGTGTCCTATATGGGTGGACCACAGTACAAACTTCTCCCCCTTATCTCGTTCTTCAAGAAGAGACACTGTAGGACTCGGGGAAAAAATAATAATTTGTGATGAAGATTTACCACATGAAAACACTTTGTAGTTGTTATTTTTAAAGTCCCAAGCTTTCAAGAGGAAAGGCTTATTTTTCTTAGGAAAGATTAGCAGTAAGATGCTAGGCCTATGATGGCCAAAGAGAACATTTTCTGGGATTACATCGTTGCTTCTCAACGTTTAGGGAAGCAGGGAACTTCCGGGCATTTATTTGGAAAAGAGTGTAAAAGCTAAGAAATTAAAGTTGTTTAAGGTAATATTAGAAAATCGTTTATTTAAAGGAGGGAAACCATTGTAAATGAATGATGTTATTATTTCAATCCTTAGAAAGAAAATTAGTTATCAGCAGTAAAGACATATGAATTTAAAAAAAGGCTGTATGCTAATTAGTTTTAACTTAATTTAATTTGTAGCTTAAAACTAAAGTTATTAGTGAATTTAATGGTGGTTCTACCCACTGATGAATTACTGGGAATATGGGAATACCATACACATTCCGTTAGCTGTGGTAACTCTGCGTTAGAACCTTGGATTAATGTGAATAATTTTAGTTTATCCTTTATCTATTCAGAATCTGGATATTAATCCTGTATACATTCGCATGGTTTAACATGTAATTAAAACAAGCATGTATTAATCCTCTTGTACTAAATGTTTTTCCATAAATAGGCAATGATAGCAGATTGAAGTGTACACAAGCAAGATCTGAGTATCTTTCTAAGAGTTAAGCAAATGGCAGATGACAACCTTGAAACATGGTGGGGAAAAGTTCTTTCCACTTTCTGTAAGTATCAGTGCATGTCTCATCAGATTACTTTATTTAAGAAGTTTTCTTTCATGTTACCAGGATTGTCTAAATTCTAAGGCATCCATCTCACTAAATGCTGCGGCTGTCTTTGGCCAGAGCAGCAAACGGACTGGTCAGTAGAAAATAATGCAGATACAGTAAGGGTCCCTGGCTGTCTCTTCCGGTTGACATCCAAATCCGAAGTTATTTTCCTTCAAAGGCACAGGACTCTGAAGCTCAAAGGTGGGTGTGTATGACAGTCACGGATCAGAGACCTCTTTTCTACTCTGTGCCAAACCATGTGTCCTGTCATCTCCCAGCCATCTCTCAAGGGGTCACCAGGAGTCCTAGGTTCTTCAGGCTCCTCCAGACAGGTGAAGGGCAACAAAAAGAACCATTTCTGAAAAAGGAGGGACTGCTCCCTCAGATTTTCCCCATGTACACATTTCTGCTATGTTCAGCAGCGACTCGCCCTGCAAAGCCTGCCCCACAAACTCATGCACACTCAGCCACGTTTTATGTGGAAAGTCAGTGTTCGTGATCCAGTTGCTGCAAAAGCAAAAAAAGAACTTTGATATTTTCTCAAGCCACCGATTCAGAGTCAACTCAATATAGAGAAAAGGAAAAAGAAAACCTGAAAAGAGAGCATGTTGGCTTTTAGAGGAGTAATTCCGGATGACAGAAGCTCTGCTAAGAATGGGCTTTGAAGGGAAATAGCTGTGGGAAGAATATCTCTCTAAGTCAGGCTGAAGATTTGCCAATCCTCAAGCTTAAAGGAAAGGAAACCCAGCACCATTGAGAACTGAGGACTCAAAGCAACTTTTGTTTCTTATCCAGTGATACCCGTAATGTGGTCTCAACGTTGTCATTTACGGCTTGTTGCAGGTACAATTTCAGAATGTTACTATCGTGTATAAATGAAATAACAGAACTGGTTAATAACAAAACCACATGCTTTTTGGGAACTGATAAAATCATAAAAAAATACTTTAAAGATTGAAACATATTCCTTGCCTACTTCTACTTACAATGCCAGAAACACTGTCTTTATTAATACCGAAAGATAAGAAATCAACTTGAGTGTTAATGGCCTTAAGTATGATGAATGATTTTAAAGTATAATTCTTAAAGGGCAAATAGATGTTCAGGAGAAGATGATAACAGCAATAAATATATTAGTTCTTCTTACTGTAAAAAAATATTAGTTCCGATTGTGATCATACCTGTTCTCATTTGTGATTTTTGAAAGATATTTTAAATCTATACTGCATTGTTAAATATGTCAAATTTGTATCTGTTTCATAGTATAGGTTAATTTAATTGATGAAAAATATTTCACAACATTAACTCAGCTACGTAAATGATGGAAAAATGGAAGCAAGCTGCCACAAGCAACATAAATGTACTAAAAAAAGTTTCTCACCAGATTCTCAAATACCTCCTGCCATGAAAAGACAGCTGTGTTAGTCTGAAGACTCTATGAGGCCAGGAGCAATAAGTCACAAGCACTGCAGGAAGCCAGTAGATTTCCAGATCTCTCTTCTCCCTGGAGCTGCCCTTTGGTTTCTCACCCTCAAATCACAGCCTCTTGTTATTGTCCTCTTTTTTCCTTGAAAAAGTAAATCAAGATCTTATTACACATGTGTAAAATCCCTTTGACAAAAAAAAAAAAAAAAAAAAAATGGAAAGGGTCATCTCTTCTCCCACATGCCTTGAAGAACCAGCACATGCATTGTAAATGTCCAGGGTCAGGGTGGGGACAGCAAGTGGACATAGAGTTTCCATCCAATGGGTTTGGAAAAAAGAACAGGTTGCTTTCCGTATCATCTGCACCAGCAACAACACGGCTAGCACATCATGTGTTTTGGTGGTAGAAAATCATACAGTGGCACCCACACCTGCCAGTGGGGTATCCTTTTCCCTCGTCTGCCTATTTTTGAGGTGTTATATTTCTTGACAATGCCAAATCAATAAACCTAATTTGCAGCAACATACCGTATTACAGCATTTTATATCACACTTCCAAGAAGCAGCAATCTAAAATCTTGACAATTTAAACCACATACCAACTCCTGACATTTAGATCTTTTCCAGTAAAAAAAAATATAATGCTTTTTTTTAATATAGAATACAGTTTCTGTCTTCCCTACTTCTGGCAATAGCAATGTCACCTCAAACGGTCCTTTAGACTTAACATGCTGTAGCTAACACCTTAGATTCTTTCTTCTTCTGTGTACCTCTTTCTTATCTGGCACCCAGTTTGATGACGTCTTCAGAATGCCTTTTGTTCCATTTCCAGTGGCTTTATCTTCCTCCAGTGATCAGTCATTTCAGACCCAGATAAGCCATTCTTTTCTTATTTTCCTTGCTACCGCTCATCTCCACAACTGTAATTCATTCTACATAAACAGCACCTGATTGGTGTTCAGAAAATCGTAATTTTTCACTTCACTCACCCAAAGCTTTCAAAGGTTGATTCCCACTGTTTCAATTTCCTCCAGCCTCTCTAACCCAGCTTTTCAAGAGGCTCTCTCACCTTTCTACAGTGCAGTGAGAGACAGGACCACTCATACACCCTCAAACACACCACAGAGATGCCTCACACCACACTTTCTTCATACACCACCCCAGTGGGAAGAAGCTTCCTATCCCTCTGTACTTAGCAAGTCACACTTGTCCTCCCAGGCTCATCTCAAATGCAGCCTCCTCCATAAAGCTCCCACATATTCCTGCCTGCAAGAATTCCTCTCTCCTCTGAATGTCTTCATCTACTTTCTCTCTAGATTTAATCTGTGCATTCAGATGTATCCTTTCTATATTTTTATTTTCCATTCATATATACATACACACACATATACAGATACCTCAGCATCCATATACATATGTACACGTTTTTCTTTATATAATTGTTATCATAATAAATATTGTTATGTGACTTGCCTCTTTCTACCCTACCATATATGTTGGAGGTCTGACCCTATGACACCTGGAGGGTAATGGGTGGTTATTTCTTTTCTGTACATGTGAATTTTTCAATTTTTCTTGTTACTTAAATTTTAGTCAATTTATTTATTTACTTTGAGATTAGGTTATGAAACTGGCTAATTTTTGTGGTTTTGGTAGAGGCAAGATTTCACCATGTTGTCAAGACTGGACTCAAACTCCTGGGCTCAAGGGATTCATCCACCCTTAGCCTCCCAAAGTGCTGGGATTATAGGCATGAGCCACTGCACCTGGTCCAAATTTCCAACAATAATCACATATAGACTTTCTAATGGTGCATGCAAAAAATGTGATTCACAGACCATAAAAAAAGCAGATAGAGATGATCTCAACATAAAGGATCATGTTCTCAACTTTCTATCTAGTAGAAAAAAAGATAATTTTAATGATTATAAATATAGATCATGGAGAGCACAAATAGCTTATCCATAACAATAATAGTATTTTTGTTCAAAATATATTTAAGGGCCTACTAACCTCAAAGGACTCTGATTCTCAAGTGTAAAAATGAATTAGCCCCAATCCCCCCATCAGAGTGGCAACTTATACAAGTTCGCAGTAGGGCACTTAGACATTTTGTGTTTCTTTCCTTGAAGCTCCCCTTACAAAGAAAAGACATCTTTTCAAAGAATTTCATTTGACAGCAAGGCCGACCTATTAACCATGACGTTATAGACAAGAGTCTATTGTTATGCAACGTATTTAGTTAATTGCTTGATTTTAATATTTATAAAATGCTATTTTAGGTGCTTTTGAACTTTCAAAGCACTTTCATAGCTATTACCCCATGTTGCATTTTCAATAGTCCTTGTGGTAAGTTAAGCATCCTCATTCTGTTAATGGGAAAACAGCCCTAAGTAGTCATATGGCCTTGCCTTAACTCACCCAGTTAGCAAGGCGGCAAAGGAGACGTGCTGGCTTCTAACCCTATCCCTTCCCCTGAACCAAGCCAAGGAATTCAGCTTTTTTTTTTTTTTTTTTTTTTTTTTTTTGACAAGAAAGATTTAGTCCTGGTCTCAGAACAAATTTTAACATTAGAACTATGTTATAAATAAGTGGCGTGGCGAGAGCCTGGTGTACAGTGAACTCTATTTTATGGCCAAAACCATGTGGCACACACTGAGCCTTTCGGTCCATCTTTTCCATGGCTATCCTGGGTAACTAGGAACCAGGAAAGAGTTTTGTTCAAGCACATTCCACTTGACAAGCACAAATAAATTTATTCAATTGCCTATATTCTAAAACTATCCAGGCAACCACACCATCACATAAATAAAAGACCTCAAGTTGGTAACAAACCTGTAAGTTCAGGCACATGTAATGCTCAGAAAATACTGATTTTCCTATCTGATCAAATGCTGAGAATGAGTGGGGGTAGGGGACACTCACACAAAAGGACCATCTGTTACTTATTTAAGCCATCCTTAGACAAGAATATATTACTTTTCAGAGAGAAAAATATTGTTCTTTCCAGAGGAATAGGAATGTGATATAAACAATGAGATGAGATAAAGCTGTTTATATCAAAGGGTGAATCAGATTATAACACTGAAAAATAGTACACATTTCCTGTTATTGCTGCTATAAGTAAAACAGTATTTGAAAGACAAATTACCATGTTACTATTCTTGAAAATCCCAGGCTCTCGTATAAGTAATGACATCTTGGGTACACAGGAGACTAACCAACTGCAGACATATCTCTATCTACATAATTTAAGGAGGAAAAAAATCAATCGTTTCTCCTTCAAGAAAGAGAATACTTTTTCCTGTAAAAATTAAAGAACCGAGAAAAGTTTATATTTAAGACAAAAAAAACCTGCAAATAGCGCAGGGAAGACATGAGTGGCGCGCACGCTCCCAGCGGGGCTGAAGTCCAGCCTAGTTCTAGAGACCACACTCCGGGTCATAAACAGCAGGCAGGAAACTGACGGTCCCCAGACTTGAAGTGCCTGCAACAGTTCGCCAGCCCCGAGGGACCTCTGCGACACAGGGCAACGGGGAGTTGCAGCCTCACCTGGGGCAGGTGACAAAGCAGCTTTCTAGTGTAGATCTCACACACACACACACACAAACACACACACGCACACACACACAGTTGGCCTTCCTCATCCATCCTGCCACCAGTTCTTGCATGTGGACCTGTGGACCTGTGGAAACCACCCTGGGTTCCAGTATGAACAGACACTGGGCACTGTCTCAGCAAAAGCTCAAGAGCAGACCCCTGCTCACCTGATCTCACCTCTTAGCAACTCTCTCATTTTCCAAAGGAGAGAGGCAATGGCAGGTATAAGCCTAAGGCATCTGCCCTTCTCTAAATCCAGTGAGAAGCTGATCAGAGCCACCTTCTCACCTGCTGGCAACCAGGGTAGCATCTATGTCTCCAAACTCAGAATGACAAGCAAGCAGCCAAAGCCACCTTGAATGACAGCCAAGCACAGAGCCCGCCCACTAAGCCCTGTTCCCATGTGCCCCAGACAGAGGGGCTTCCCAGGACAGGGGCTTCCAGGACTAACACAGGAAAGTCCCAGGCAAACCAGAGCTGTCAGTCACCCTTTTGGTGTTTTCTCTGGGCCTCGGCTCCTTCTGTCTGTTCACCTGCAGGCCCCACTCCAAGAGGCTGCTTTAGGAAGCCCCAGGCCGTCTGGGTCTAATCAGCTTTTCTTTGAAAGTCCTTAACCTCTTCTTGTGTAATTGAAGTGTGGTTTGAACAGTTAGAGTTGCTTTGGGTACATCTTAAATAAGAAAAGTCCGTTCATAGGTCTAGAAAGGAAGCCATAATTCTCTTTTCTGGCTGGATTTTGGTTTCTGTTTTTTTTGGGTTTTTTTTTGTTTTTTTTTCTGTTTTGGCTGAATTTTGGCTTCCGGTTTTTTGTTTTTTCTTTGGAGACAGGTTCTCACTGTGTCACCCAGGCTGAAGTGCAGTGGTACGATCACAGCTTCCTGCAGCATCTACCTCTCAAGCTCAAGCAAACCTCGAGCCTCAGCTGACCAAGCTGGGATCACAGGCATGCATCACCACACCAAGCTAATTTTTAAATATTTGTAAAGACAGAGTCTCACTATGCTGCCCGAGCTGGCCTCGAATTCGTGGGCTCAAGTGATTCTCCCATGTCGGCCTCCCAAGTGCTGGGATTACAGGCATGAGCCACTGTGATTGGACTGGGAATAGGTCTTGATCAGTGGTTCTCATTTGGCCCTGTCTGGAGACCCCTCCGGTTGTCACCATGGGAGAAGCCATGCTCATGACATCTCCCAGGTAGAGCCAGGGTGCCTCTGCCTCACACAATACCCGGGGCAGCCCCCACAGCAGAGCGTTACCTGGCACAAGATGTCCATTGCACTGAGGTTGAGAGACCTTGGTCTATGTTAATGCTGGGACAAGATCACCAAAAAAGCTAAGGAGGAGCCGGCTGAGAGGCTCATTCACGTGACCAGAGGCCTCTCCAAGGGCACTGCAGCTGGCATACATCGCCAGCACCTCTGTGTGCAGAGCATGCTGGCCTTCCCAAAACGAGCCATGCGGGCGATGCTTCTCCTGGACTTTCCTCCTTCTTCTCCATTCTTCCTCCTCCCCAGCAGTCCGGACGCCACTGCTTGCCTCCCGCTGCCAGGACTCCATCTCCCTCGGTTAATCGCTGTGCATGGATAGCAAAGGCACTCTCTCTTTCCAGGGAGATGTGGAGAGGAGGGCCTGAATTCCAGCAGGGAGGGGAGTCAGAACACAGCCATTCACCGAGTCCTCTCCAGCCCCAGCCCTGGGAGTCAGTCCTGGGGGTGCTGCCTTTCACTAGGGGATTTCCGGCCCCGATCCCTCCAGACACAGGGAGGTTGAGCAAGGAACATGGTCTTCGCCTTTCCTCTGTGTCACCTCTGTCCCTTCCCTCAGCAACCAACAAAAGGCAAATGAATTCATTAAGGAGACCAACACCTGGCATTTGCCTTTCTTTCTTTTTTTTTTAGATGGAGTCTCACTCTGTCCCCCAGGTGGGAGTGCAGTGGCCCAATCTTGGCTCACTGCAACCTCCACCTCCCAGGTTCAAGCGATTCTCCTGTCTCAGCCTCCTGAGTAGCTGGGGTCACAGGCGCCCACCACCATGTCGGGCTAATTTTTGTAGAAACAGGATTTCACCACGTTGACCAGGCTGGTCTCGAACTCCGGGCCTCAAGTGATCCACCCACCTCAGCCTCCCAAAGTGCTGGAACTTGAGGTTTGAGCCCCTACGTCTGGCCGCATTTGCCTTTCTTTTGTTTTGGAGATGAGGTCTCTGTCGCCCAGGCTGGAGTGCAGTGGCACTATCTTGGATCAATGCAACCTCCTCCTCCTGGATTCAAGTGATTCTCCTGCCTCAGCCTCCTGAGTAGCTAGGATTACAAGTGTGTGCACCACCAGGCCCCGCTAACTTTTGTATATTTAGTAGAGATGGGGTTTCACCATATTGGTCAGGCTGGTCTCGAACTCCTGACCTAGTGATCCTCCTGCCTTGGCCTCCCAAAGTGCTGGGATTACAGGCATGAGCCACCATGCCCAACCTCGCATTTGCCTTTTTTTAAGGCCATTATTTAGGACTCAAGTGAGAGATGTCAGGAGAAAAGGTGAGGGAATTGCGGGCGAGGGTGAAGAGGGTCGGCGAGGTTTGGCGATCTTGATTTCTTCATTAGTCACAGGACTGAGCAGCACATCAGTGCTTTCAAGTTAAAGGTAGGAAAGGGAAGATAATGTATCCTGTAAAATCTATTGGGATAATTAAGAGATAATTAAAAATATAATGATCCAAATTGGGACTGAGGAAACACACTGGCATTAACCTCCTTGCCCTGAGAGAAGGTGCCGTGAGAGTTCGTGGTCGGGTTTACCACTTATTCAACACTCCACCTCCACTTGTTCCTAACCCCTGAGGAATCGGCTCATTACTGACTCAGAGGGATGCGTGCCAAG
Organism: Saguinus oedipus; assembly: GCA_031835075.1. NCBI lineage: Eukaryota > Metazoa > Chordata > Mammalia > Primates > Cebidae > Saguinus > Saguinus oedipus. Next base: position 8,146,520 of record CM063169.1, on the reverse strand, counting down.
TCCTGACTCACCGGCAACCACTTCCTGCAGAAATCCTCCAGTCCTGTTAGAAATGGCTCAGCCGAGGGGACTCATCTCCCCAAACCAGGGAACCAAGACCTACGAAAGACCACAGCCTGAAGTGATGGATGTGCCACGTGCACAGGATTAATGTGGTGGGACTCATCTCCCCAAACCCAGGGAACCGAGACCTACGGAAGACCACAGCGTGAAGTGATGGATGCACCACATGCACAGGATTAATGTGGTGGCTCTAATCCTCCAACATCTCCAAACCTTACCTACCCCCTTCTCCAGCCTCGCCCTCAATTCTCTCACCTTTTCTCCTGACATCTCTCACTCGAGTCCTAAATAATGGCCTTAAAGAAAGGCAAATGCAAGGCTGGGCAGGGTGGCTTATGCCTGGAATCCCAGCACTTTGGGAGGCCAAGGTGGGTGGCTCACATGGCCAGGAGTTTGAGACCAACCTGACCAACATGGTGAAACCCTGTGTCTACTAAAAATATAAAAACTAACCAGGCATGATGGTGCGTGTGCCTGCAATCCTTATGCTCCTTAGAATAGTTCTTGCAGTGTTAGTTTTAGAGACATGTAATGGAGAGCAGTAGGGAAATAAACACTCGCCTGGTCCTTCTCCACTTCCCTAATCCAGCTGTCTCCCTTGCTATGTCTTCAAACTTTCTCCAGCTAGGACAGCAGAGGTTCCCAGACATGGTTATGAACTCCACGTGTGTCCCTGGTGGACGCTGCTGGACCCAGCATGCACTCTTCTCTGAACCCCCATTGCCAGTGGGGAGCATGAGGCAGCTTTCTCATGCAGTGGGTGAGAACCAAGGTTAAGGCCATCACTTGGGCATCTGTGTGGCAATGGCGGGCGTCACTGTGAGTAGCCCAGGTCACACACGTCTGCTCTGACCTTTTACATCTCTTCTTCCCGCTTCACTCCCACTGTCTAACTTAATTTCTCTTTTGTCTGCTCCTTTTAGGAGATAGTGTGGCATCATAGAAAGACTGAACTTGGGAAAGAAGACGCATTCTAAAGTCACCCTGATTTGTGTTTAAATGATCACCTTGACTACTGCTATAGCATGAATGTTTATGTCCTCCACCCAAATTCATATGCTAAGACCTAATGGCCAATGGGATCGTATTAATAGGTGGGGGCAAGTGGCCTATAAGGGCAGAGCATTCTGACTCCACTTGGTCAGGAGTTCGAGACCAGCCTGACCAAAGCCCTGTGTACAATAGCAAAGACCTGGAACCAACCCAAATGCCCACCAATGATAGACTGGACAAAGAAAATGTGGTACATATACACCATGGAATACTACACAGCCATAAAAAATGATGAGTTCGTGTCCTTTGTAAGGACTTGGATGAATCTGGAAACCATCATTCTCAGCAAACTGACACAAGAACAGAAAGCCAAACCGCATGTTCTCACTCACAGGTGGGTGTTGAACAATGAGAACACGTGGACTCAGGGAGAGGAGCATCACACACTGGGGGCAGTTGGCAGGGTAGGGGAGAGACAGCGAGGGGTGGGGGGGTGGGGAGGGATAACATGGGGAGAAATGCCAGATATAGTATGCACCTAAACTAAAATAAATAAATTTTTTTAAAAAAGAGGCCCCAGAGAGTCCCTTGCACCGGCCACCCTGTGAAGTGTAGAACACAGTGAGAAGGCCACCTGTGACCGGAATGTGCCCTCCTAATTGTTCTAGCTGACCACGGGCCTCCAGCCTCCAGAATTAGGAGAAAGAAGTCTGTTTTCCCTGAGCCATCCACTTCAACGTGTTCTGCCGTCGCCGCCCAAATAGACTAAGACATCTACTTAACCTTGGTCAAATGTTCAGCCTTGGAGTCCACACCTGTAAAATGATGCCAATAACACTGTGTATTTCCTACGTTTATGATCAGGATTAAGAAATGTGATTTATTAATTAGAAATTAGTAATTTCTGATTATAAATTCTATGGTGCTTGATACTTGATTGAGGCTTATTTAATATTTGGATCCTTTTATTTACTTTTTCCTCTTTCTTTTTGCTTTTCCTCTTCCCCTTTTCCTATTGAAATAGGATGCAGAGGACAAAGCAAACAAACAAACAAAAAAAAACTCCTGGAAGAAGCACAGAATTTCAGACCTAGAAAGAAGCTGAAAAATCATCCATTCCGCTCTCCTCATTTTACAGATGATGGCATCGAGCCTCAGAGAAATAAACGTGCCCATGACCACACAGCAAGTGAGTGGGGGACTCATGACCCAAGACATTTTTTCCAGGCTCCCTTGTACCACATCACACTGTAGAAAATCCAACAGATGGGAAGAGATGAGGCATGTGGTTACCATTTCTGTATTACATCCAATTCGTATTTCATTTAGAAAATGTATTTCTAGAACTTTTTTAAAAACCTGAATGATTTCAATTGAAGTTTTCCAAAACTAGGATGACTATGCTTCTAATTGATATCAAGTTTAAATTTTTAACATATTTTATCTAATTTTGCCCCTCCCCTGAAAATATCCAAAGTATCGAATGCCTGGGTTTCCTGTTTGGAAAAGCCCAAGGATCTGAGCATATTCTGGGCTACTCTTGCCTGGCACCCAACCAGGGTACTGGACCTGGCCCGCTGCTGCTCTCTGCTGCTGCCCAGCTCTTCTGCTCCACCCACAACACTGTACCCAGTTAATCATTAGGGCCCTTCCCTCTGTACAATTCTATAATATAATTCGATAAAATAATCCATGCTAACAAAAGTCTAGAATGGAAGATGCCTGCTATGGCTTGAATGTGTGTCCCCTTCCAAACTCATGTTGAAATTTAAGCCATATTAAAAAGTGGGACTTCTAAGAGGTAATAAGGCCATGCAGGCCCCGCCCTCGTGGGTGGGATTGGTGCTGGCATAAAAGGGTGAGTTTAGCCCGCTCTCACTCTCTCTTTCCTTCTCGCCTTCTTCCATGTGATGGTACAGCAAGAAGGCTCTCGCCAGATGTCAGCATCGTACTATTGACCTTCGCAGCCTCCAGGACTATGAGCCAATACATTCCTGCTCATTGTAAATTACCTAGTTCCAGATATTCTGTTGCAGTAGCACAAAACAGACTAAGACGCTGTTCAACTCACTCCCCACTATCCTGTGTTCTTCTAGGAAAAATCACATAATTTAACAATGACTCTTTAGAGACAATGTCCCTCCTCTGTCTCTCCGTAGAAGAGGAGGAGGATGTTGGGTGGAGGAGAGAGTTGGGAGTGCTCTGGTTTTTCTCGGTGGTACATGCATGTGGTCCCTCTGTTTCCAGTGCCTCAGCCTCTGCTTGCCCACTCCTGCGTTAGACCCTGTGGTCATGAATTCTTTTCTCAAATAACTATTCCTAAAAACAAGCACGCATGACTAAGCATGAGACAATTGCAGTGATGCAAGTGTGTGTGACTTATCTCATCTACCCAGCGTGACAGCTTGACACTTCAGGGGGAGATTTTCACCATCAATTCCCAAAAGAAACAATTTAGAGTAATGAACATTTATGTATGGGTAGCCCTGTGATATCTCTGACAACAACCCTCATTTGGCCAAATTTTCAGACTCAAAATGACAGCATTGGCTCTGCGTGCTTTCTGGACTCAGAGAACCTACAGTACCAAAGCTCCAGTTTGGGGAGTACCTCCTCACCCACGTAAATACAGTTCTGAAAATTATTGTAAAATGTGTTATACAAAGAATGGGGTAATGTATTGCTGTAAATTGTCAAACCAGCTAATCAAAATATGCATTCACTCATTCATTTTTTTTCAGTCATTCATAACACAACTGTACAAAGGATTATCAATGGATTTTTAGAGTTACAGAAAAACAGAATCTTAGCTCCAACACTTATCAGTTTAATATTCTGACTCTAGGAAAGGTACTTGACAATCTGATCCTCAGTATCTATCACCACTTGAAAAAAAATGGGAAAATAATACAACTTCATAGCTTGGATGTAAAGATTCAGTAAGGTAATGCATGCAAGTGCCTAAAACAAAACAGCCACAGAATGGAGGTAGGAGCCTTACCGTAGATTCCAACATCATGGAGTCAATCAGCAAAGTTTCATCAGATCAAGGCACAGACCAATTATGCATGATGCTGGGATTTGATGCCTAGAAATCCATGTTCCTCTTGCATAAAGCTTTCCTCTTAATCTGTACTTTGCTCATGTTCAACCTTTTGGCATTTTTCTAAGCTCCCCAACCTTAGGGCTCTTACTGGTTTCCCACTAAATGTTGGATTAATGGATCATTGCTGGTTAAACCACCTCATCCTCTTCTCAGGCCCAGTAGAAACAGTAGAACCAGGGACTGAAGCCATCATCCCACTGTCTTCAGCACAATGAGTCCTGTGAGTCTAAGCTCCTAGGAAAAGAGTTGCTTTTGGCTGCAAAGGGCATATAACAGCAGCTGAAACAAGCAGTGCAATATTCATGGGGCTTTTCACTTTGTGGCACTTGAGAGTAAATTTAAAAGGCAATTTACTTCTCTCTTTCTCATTTTCAAGAAGAAATGAGGCCCAGAAAGGTGGGGAATTTGCCAGGATGAGATAGCTACCGGAGCGGCTAGATTTACCCCTACTCATGATTCAGATTAAACAGTTGCTTAGGATACCCCAAAGTCATGTCTGCACTTCAGAAGATTAAGTGCTTGTATAGACAATATCACATATTCCACTACAGCAATTTAATGATTTCCTGATGATATATGATAGGTCCCAGATTATCACTAAAAGGTATTTTAGATTTTGACAACTGACACAATTTGGAAGCCAACAGCAACTCTTGGAATTGGAGTCTAGTTAGCACATGCCTGGCCAGAGTTTGTCCTACATCTATCTACACGCCGAAATCCAATATCTTCTATTCTGAAAAAAAAAAATACATGTATATGGTTAAAAAATAAATTCAAATAGAACAAAAGGGTAGTGGATTAGTCAAGATTCTTCAGACAAATAGAACCAATAGGATGTACCTGTATATCCGTAGCTTTATCCATTTCTATGTATAGAGAGAGATGTATTTTAAAGAATTGGCTCATGGGATTGTGGGAGCTGGAAATCTGAAATCTATAGAGCAAGCCAGCAGGCTGGAAATTCAGGTAAGTGTTGATATCGCAGTCCTGAGACCGAATCTGAAGGGCAGCCAGCAGGCTAGGAACTCAAGCAGGGTTTTTACGCTGCACTCTTAAGGCAAGATTCCTTATCTTCAGGAAATCTAGGTGTTTGCTCCTAAGGCCTTCAACTGATGGGAAGGGGCCTAGCTTGTAAAGGGTAATCTGCTTTTCTTAAAGACAACTGACGTAATTGTTAATCACATCTTAAAAATTCCTTCACAGCAATATGTGGACTAGAGTTTGACGAAACAGCTGGGCACCATAGCCTACCCATAATTGTAGTTGATACATTAAATTAGCCATCACAGAGTAAATAACGAGAAGGGCACCACATCCCACTCCAGACGCTTTCTTCCTTTCCCTAGAGGTAAGCTCTTCAAGTGGCCAAACCCATCTTTCCAGGGAAGGGCATTGGTTCTATTTGCATCCGAATGTTTATGTCTGTAAAAAAGCACCAGACTGGGCCAGGCGCGGTGGCTCACGCCTGTAATCCCAGCACTTTGGGAGGCCGAGGCAGGTGGATCACGAGGTCAAGAGATCGAGACCATCCTGGTCAACATGGTGAAACCCCATCTCTACTAAAAATACAAAAAAAATAGCTGGGCGTGGTGGCACGTGCCTGTAATCCCAGATACTCAGGAGGCTGAGGCAGGAGAATTGCCTGAACCCAGGAGGCGGAGGTTGTGGAGAGCTGAGATCACACCATCGCACTCCAGCCTGGGTAACAGGAGTGAAACTCCGTCTCAAAAAAAAAAACAAAAAGCACCAGACTTTCTCTGTTCTTCACATTTCTGCAGCCTTCACTCTGTGCCAGGCCTTCTGCTCAGCACCTCGCTGGATTTCCTCCTGCCAGTCCTTTCCATCACCTGGACATGCAGTTACCAGTCTGTCCCCTTTTTACAGATGGGCCAACAGAGGTGCAGTGAGAGTGAGTGATAGTAACATCCTTTCAGCTGAATGAATTTGATGACAAGAAAGGTTCAGTCTGCTCTGGAAAAAAAAAAATAATTTGAACCATTTTTATTGGGAAATTGGGGGCAAAAACAAGTTCAGAAAAGTTTCAAAGGCGTGCTTGATGCCAAGTATGATTTAAAGCCCTGCATTCTAGAACCCTTGAGTGACACCGGAGGGATGTGTGCCAGGCCGTGTTTTCATTCAGCTCCCCATATAGATGGCAATTTTCCTTGTTTTAAATTATTTATTATTTTGTGTTCCCAATTAAGCTATAATGTGACAGGCAAGCTATTTTACAAGGCTATAAAGAAAATAATCATGCTCCCCAGCGAGTAAACTACAAGGCCAAAAGGTGAGTTGTTTATATCAGGGAGAGACCCACATTACCACATTGAAAAACGGTAGGCATGGCTTGTTATTGCCGCCACAGGTAAAAATGGCTACAGAACAGAACAAGAGAAACTGGTTCCCAGCCTCCTTGGAAGCACTTATTTTTAAAATAATGACAAAACTGTCTGTGTTTGCATAAGGAGCAAAAATGATTGATAGACGGCCTGGAGGGAGCCAAGTCTTACCCCCAAATTAGGGCCGCAGGGACAAGGAGGTGCTGAAAGGGTCTGGAGCAGAAAGATCTCTGGAGCTGAATGAATGGCAGAAAACTCTAACAGTAGATTAACTTGGTTTGAGGGTCCCATCTTCTGAACACGCTGAGCACAGCATATCTTAAATTCAAATTAGCCCGTCTATGGAAAACGAAAATGATATTATGAGTCCTGCCTTGTCATTATGGTGGTTTATGGGAAGCCCAGATGGCTACATATGGCCACCAGACGGAAGCTGGTCTTCAAAACAAAAACAAAATGAACCAAAAAGCCCTCACCCTCAAACAAAGACAGAAGAACTCACCTGCTGAGAGGCGCCATGCATTTCAGCTGGAAGTAGCTGGTGACAAGTGAGCCCAGGGGTGAGAGGGGGAAGGAGCCGGGTGAGTGTGTCATCAGAGCTGTTTTCATCTCCCCCTGGTGGGTGGCACAGGGCTGTTTGTGGGCTGTGGGTTTGTGTATCTGGGATGTTGCAGGAAGTGGCGAGGAAAGAAGAATGAAGACAAAGCGTATGGAGTTTCCATTGATTCAGCCAAGTCCATAACAGAAGAAAAGTGCCCTCCTTCAGAACTTATAATGCAACGTGTGAGAATAGCCCTGTTACATCTTGTATTACTCACAGGGGCCCCCACTGCTCAGAATAGGGCCAGCACTCTGAACCGTTCTCTAAACCAAGAATCAGCAAGTGATTGAATCTATGAGACTCGTATTGATCAGCCTCAAAAGAAATGAGTCATACCTCCTCGGTCTCTGAAGAATTTCATTCTCTTGAAAAGCAATTCAAAAAGAGCTTTCCCTAACACACATTAGATAAACAATGAGATATCCTCCTAGATTTCTCTTGGAAAGCTTTCACCAGCTTTCCTCTTTTATATCTTTCCAATTCATTCTTATCCTTTTTGTTCATTTCTTTTCTACTTTGAGGCTTTGTTGTTCAAAAGCTAGCTTATATAATTTTTTAAATCTTTGTATTCATGTGTCCCCAACTAGAACATGATCTTTTTCTGGCTGGTAGATCCTCCCCAGAATCTTTGCATGTATTAGGGCTCCAGTGAATAGATGTTGGTCATGAGGAGGAATGACAGCTAAGGGAGCTGATGGCTTTGACAAACACTGTCCGATTGCAAGGAATAGAGACGTGCTCAGGATACCTTGGATGGCCAGGTGTATTGTTGCACAAACACCCTGGGTGGTAGGCAGTCCACCAAGATGGCGGCCGTCAATTCCTTACCTCTCTTTGTGTACAGGCTGCGCCCCATGAGCAGAGGTAGGGCCTTTTTTCTCCTCCCTTGTATTTTGACAGGCCTAAGACCTTGCTTTCAACAGTGAAACGTGGCAGTAGTGAAGTTGGATCTGTTCCAAGCCTAGACTTCAAGCCTTCTCTGTCCCACTCAGAAGCCAGTCACCATGCAGGAAGCCTGACTACCCAGAAAACCACCAAGCTGGGAGAAGTCCAAGCTGGCTACACAAAGAGGGGCACTGAGGTGCCAGACGTGTGAGACCTGCTTGAACCTTCCAGCTCTGCTCAGCACTCGGCTGAATGCAGTGAAGCAGTCAGCCCCACTGAGAACACAGGGGAGCAGGGGTTCTGATCCTGCCTGGATTCCTGGCTCATAGAATCTGCAGATGTGACTTTGAACCAGTACATTTTGACATAGATTAATATGCAACCATAGATAACACACACAGAAAAGTCAAGAAAATGTTTTTGAAGAAAAGTGATCTCTGTAGGTTAACTATAGTTAGTTAATACTAATTTATGGTATATTTCAAAATACCTAGAAGAGAATAATTAGAATGTTCCTAGCATAAAGAAAAGACAATTTAAGGTGATGGTTATCCCAATTACACTGATTTGATCTTTACAAATTATATGAATGTATTCAATTATCACATGTGCCCTGAAAATATGTTCATCTATTATGTGTAATAACAACAAAAAAAAACTTTTTAAAGAACAAAAAACGGTTGCACATAAACAGGGCTTGTGGAGTCTGAGGCATTCTCTGGGTGTTTATTGCATGTTGCAAAACTCTTAAGTCCCTCCCGTGGGTCACTGAGTAGGTCACGGTCCCTGAACAAGGGCCCAGTTGTTCAGCCATGCTATGGATCTAAGGCCTGGCCCCTCATTGGCTGCAGGTCAACTTCAGGATGGCTGACTTGGGAGTGGTCAGCCATCAAGACCTTGGCTTGGTCACTTGAGGATAAGGTGACTGGGCACAAGGTTGCCTGTTTGGGAAACAACTCCTGCAGCGTTGACAGAATATTTCAGAGACTGGGATTCACATGGAAATAGGACATTCCATCTCTTAAGACTCCGGGGCTAAACGGAGGGCAGGGGCTTTAGAAGTGGCAATGATCAGGCCTCTGATAAATATCCTCACAGGACGGGGAGGCTGTGTGTGGGATCATAGAGAAGAAGAGGAACGGAGGGACGCAACACAGCTCCTGCCTCAGCTACCACGAAACCTTTCCTGCGCTAAAGAGACGTTCGGCTCTTCCACGATTGGAGGCCTGGCTATTACCATAGAGCATTTTCCTCAGGCTCCAGTGAATTTCTGGATTCCATGTGTGAGTTTGGATATGGATGTGAATATTTTTCTGTCACTGGAAAAACAAAATAAGTCTAAGAGGATGACTTGGAATCACTGCAACTCCGTAGTCCTCTCTTTACCAACACGCAGGGCAAATAAGACCCAAGAAACAGCACCCAGTCCTTGCAGCTTCGCTGGCAACCAGCGCTTTGGGACTGCTGTGCTTTCTTTTGTTTTACACGGGGTTTCTCCTTGAAGAGGCTGTGCTTCCTGGACTCTCCTTCATGATCCTCCTCCCACCCGAAGTGCCCTTTGTGTGGGCGAAAGGAATGTAACCTACCCTCAAGGGCTGGCACTTCCTGACGACATATATGAAGAATTAAACGCTATTGCAAGGTGTAAACATTAACTTTAGATCACTGATATGCTTCAGAACGCTATACTTCCCGGTAGGCTCTCTCTGGCTAAAAAGTGGGTTCATGGTGTTAAACGTTGAATACTCAAGCAGAAACCGCCAACTATTCATTACAGGAGCCCCACCTCCCCCAGACGCTTCATGAAGTTTAATGTTCCTGGTGAAGAGAACCAGAGATTGGTGATTTCACAGACTTTCCTGGGAAGAAAATAGAAGAAATTCACTCCCACCTCCAGACAATGTGGCTTTTCCCAGATGGAATTTATTGTGCAAAGCTGCACACAAATAAAAGAAACTTTTGATGAATTTGATTTAATGTTTACAAAGTATATTTCTTAAACAGACTTTTTCCTATTGAAAATTTCCATTGTGGTCCTGGAAAAAGATCAAGGTCAGTTCTTACTAAATAAGCCTATTGGATGCAAACTTCTGCGTCAGTCCAGCAAAAGCATTCGGCGTGGGAGAAACAGCCCTCACCCTGCTCAGGACTGTGAACCTGGTGAACTCCGTCGGTGGCAACACCCAGTTTCTTTTCTCAGCTCATTGTTTCTCTCTCTGGCTTCAATATCTCATTCATGAAGGGGTCATCCCCATGCTTACCAACGACTCCCATCATGCCAGCACAGCGAAGCACTCATCTACAACAGGGAGCAAATGTAGGCTAGGGACATCTTTTTTTCTTTCTAATTATGGAGTGAAAGATTTCTTCCCAGCTAAAAAGAAGATATTGGGGGTGGAGTTCCCACGCAGCCAACATTACATTATGGAAGCTATTGCCAAGCTTTCTCATGTGAAGAGCAGTCCCAAAATAGAGAATTCTGCAAGGTATTCCCCTGAAATGGTGCTTCCCAAGCAATGAACCATGAACCCCTTGCAACTTTAGAAGCTTGCATTTATTTTCTTAAAGGACACTGAGAAGTCAGTTCCTACGGAGAGGGAGGGAGGTGAGGTCTTGGATTTTTAGTTTTTACATTACAATAAGAGATTTTTACTTGAAAATGTTGTGAAGCAGTGCAATTTTAAAATAAAAGAGCAGCATGGCCTCATTAAGGAACTGGCAGTCTGATACAGATGTAAGTCAAGTTGACAGAAGAAAAACAGTAAAATAAAATATGCAGGACTTCAAAATAATAGTGAAAACAGGTATTTGTATACGTGTAGACTCTCTCTCTCTCTCTCTCTCTCTCTCTCTCTATATATATATATATATATATATATATATATATATATATATATATATACACACACACACACACACAGAGAGAGAGAGAGAGAGAGAGAGAGAGAGAATTTCCTGCGTATTTACTAAACCGAATGCAGGTAGTGTGGTTATTTGTGAAGTCCAGTGGAGAAGCTGATGCTTGAATTGACATTTTCAACTTGGTAAATGTTATTTCGTTCATTCATTTAACAAAGCATCTTCCCTAGATCACCTACAAGGACTAGAAGGTGTCAAAACAAGCAAGGACAGCCGCTGCCCGGAAGATAGGTTCAGTCTGTTGTGCGAGCACACACATCTATCTGGTATGATCTACTTTACTAAGTGGGGGTACAAATATACTGTACCGCTCACATTTCCCAGTTAAACCCATTGGCACCCACATGCACTTTTACCCACAGATTCTTGTATGAGCCCTTCCGGTGCGGTGAGCCCCAGGCCTTGGACCCCAAGGTCACAATAACTCTCTTATTTCACACTCATGCACCCAGCCATTGATTCCCCAAGCAGGAATCCAGGTCCAGGTGGCCGGGCCCAGGCATGGCTCCAGTTTCAGGCCAAATTGTGACTGGTGATTTTTTAAAATTATGTCAGCTCAGTATCTCCCACCTTCCTGGGGGCCTGGGTTCTCACTCCCACGAGCAGAACTCCGCTGGGGCCACTGGGGCTCACTCCAGGGTCTCTCACTTAAAAAGAGGGGCTGTTGTAAGGATCTTCGTTTCTTCCCTCTCAAAAAATCCTTGTGTTCCTTATGGCAAACCCTGCCTCCTTTCCCCAGCATTATAGATTCCCAAGAGAAGAACAGCCTTTGTGAAGACAGAAAAAGCAAATGCAAAGATGATTGAGGGAGTCAGCTCCTCTCACTTGCCCAATCAAGGGGGTTGCTTGCGCCACCTCCACACTGCAAATGGAAGGAAGTCCAACCATGTTTTTCCCGTAATTACGAAGATCTGCTTCACAGTGGCCTGCTGCCCACTCTCAGATTCTCAGGAGCTCGGCAGTTTTTAAAAATTCCATCTCACCAGCATGCCATGCACACAAATGACCAAGCCATTGCAGTTGTGGTAGACGTTACACACAAAAAGCACGAGGGGATGAGAATGCAGAAAGCCGGGGGAGCCACGCCCCTGTGCTAGTTGGGGAGGGAACCATGGGTGCAGAGGAGGGCTTTCCGCGTGGGAATGAAATCTAGGTTTAGGCCCCGGGGTGAGGAGATGTTAGCCAGCTAGGTAGAGGAGCAGGGCTGAGTGGGAGACTGCAGAGAGAGGGAACTGGATTGTTCAGAAAACCAAAACACCCACATGAAATGATGCAAGATCAGGCTGGAGCGTGCGGCCCCGGGCCAGAGCCTAGAGCTGCTAGGAACTTACCCAATGCGGGCTGAGGAGTGCGTGTGCTTACAGCTCCCATGAGGGAAATGTGCAGAGCCCTGGGCTAGCTGAACTTGGAACAGGGGTTCACGCAGCTGGGACAAGGTCTCTGTTGGCCCTGGTGGTAGAAATCCAAGAATACTGTTGGGGGTGACCAAGATCCTGGTTTTGCTAGGACAGTCCTGGCTTATTCCCATTGTCATTCCTCCTTTCGCTATGGAAAACATCCTGGCTTATGATGATCCAATGGTTTGTAATAATAATAATTTTATGATGATAATGATAATAATAAAATGCATGGAAGAGGCGAAGGAACAAGAGAATGAAAAAGCAAATGTGCCAAAACATTATAAATTGGAGAATCGGGTTTATTAGTTTCCTTCTGCTGCTGTGACAAATTACCACATATGTAGTAGTTTAAAATAAATACATTCTCTCTCTCTCTTTTTTTTTTTTTTTTTTTTTTTTTTTGAGACACAGTTTCACTCTGTCGCCCAGGCTGGAGTGCAGTGGCACAATCTCAGCTCACTCCAACCTCTGCCTCCCGGGTTCAAGTGATTATCTTGCATCAGCCTCCTGACTAGCTACAGGCACATGCCACCACACCTGGCTAATTTTTGTGTTATTAGTAGAGGCAGGGTTTCGTCATGTTGGTCAGGCTAGTCTCAAACTCCTGACCCCAGGTGATCTGTCCACCTTGGCCTCCCAAAGTCCTGGGATTATAGGCGTGAGCCACTGCACCCAGCCATAGATGTATTATTCTCTTATGACTCTTGAGGTCAGAAGTCTGAAGTCCATTTCAGTGGACTAAAGCCAAGGGTCAGCAGTGCTGGACTGCCTTCTGGAGGCATGAAGGGGAGACTCTGTTTTCTTGCCTTTTCAGTGTCAAATGGCTCCAGCATTCCTCAGCTTATGGACCCTTCCTCCATCTTCCGGATGCATTGATCTGACCTCAGCCTCTGCGGCCACATTGCCTTCTCATCTGTCATAAATCTCCCTCTGCCACATGCTGATAAAGCCACTTTAAATACATCTGGGGCCCAGCCTGATAGTCCAAGAGATTCTCCCCATCTTGGGAGTCTTGGCATAAGCACACTGGCAAAGTCCCTTTAGCTGTGTAAGGGAACAACCAGGAATTAGAACCCGAGTATCACTGGGGGCTATTATTCACCTTACCACGCTGGGTCAAGGAGATACATGAGGGCTTCATAGTTACCTACTTTTTGTAAGTTAGAAATTATTGAAACATAAAATGTTTTAAAGGATGAACAGGTCTGGAAGATAAATTATAATTCACTCTAATAAAGGGCAGAGCTTCCCTCTCCCCAGCTGCCTTAATCCTCTTCTCTCTTAATTGTATGAAAAACGCTTAGTAGATCATACAGGTACAACAGCATCTAATCCAAACAAGCCCATGCACTTGCTGAATTTTATTTTAAAGGCAAATGCTAACACAATATATCCCCACTGCTGTCTTTCTTAAAGGCGGAGGCAAACCTTTAAGTTTCCCAGCAGTGAAATTTATAAATTTAACATTGTCAGAGAAAGCAACCTTCTACGCTCTCACAAAGACTCTAATAATTAAAGAGGCAGGAAGGAGTCTCTAGAGCTTTTTAAAATTATTATTTAAACATGCTTTCCTCCTCAATGAAGGAACAATCCAATGCAGTTATAAATGTCTCTTTGCGTCTGCTCATGGTCTCTGCACATTGCCACATATTTATGCAGGCCTGCAACTTGAGATTCTGCATGCTTACTTCAATAACTCAAGGATTTTTGCTGGCCGAGGCTCATGACCTCTTATATCCACACAGGGAAGGTTTTTCTTCCTGTCTCCTTTCATCCAAATTGCTCATGCCTCCTACCTCCTGAGCCCACTCGTGTCATCATTATCGGTATAACGGTATTATTATTGCCAGTCATGCTAATAACCTTAACTAAGACCTTTCTAGGGAAAGGGCAGGAGGCACATGGAGGAGAAGAGGTGTGTGAACCATGGCTCCAAAGGGCGAAAGAGCTGCCTCCCTCAGGGTTCTGCACCCACCACCTCCCCTGGCATGACCAGCACTTGGATGAGTAGAGATGAAAGCTAAGTGATGTTCCCTATTGCAGACACTTGAGACACGGCCATCAGGGCTGGGAGAAGAATCTGGAAAAGGGGGCAAGGCTTAAGGGGGAAAAAGAAAGGGAAACCCAAGGAAACGAAAGGAAACTGAGCTCCAGGTGGAAGTCAGACAAAACTGGGCTTGGAGCCCTGCTTCAGACAGCTTGTGAGGCGGGTGAAACAGAAACTCAGGTGTGAGGAAAACAGCTCCATTCTAGTTACAGACAGGACAAACACATCGCAAAATATTTGAAAACCAATCCACAGCAATTTCCTGAAGAAAAGGAATAGAATTACAAAAGAAAAGGTGGAGTGAAGGGGGGCACTTTGACAAATGGCCACATTTTCATTTGGGCTTAAAGCGTTGAAAGACTGGACAAATAAAAGTGGGATATCAAAAGGTAGTATATAAAGATACTTTGCAACTTCTTTCTTTGTAATATTTCCATAAAAGAAGGAAGTCCTGAGAATTTTGGCTGCCGTTATTTTTATTATGCAAGAACTCATGTTTCGCTTCTTGTCACTGGACAGATTGGCAGATTACTGTCTGTAATATACACAGAGCCACCTTGCCTCAGTTCAAAAAGCATTTGCTTCCCAAACCTGCATTCCTTCAGACTCCATCCACACGTTTCCTCTTCCATGATCTTCCCAAAATTCAAGCAGCAAAAAATAATATGCATCACTAAATTCGAATATTTTAATCTTCTCATTCAACTGTTTCATACGAATTCTGCGAGTTTAGCGGAAGAAAGGTACCTGGTGATGGCTACCCACACTCCAGACCTCTCCCCGCTGATCCTTTAAGAAGATCTAGGCGCTGTCAAGACCAGGTCTCCATGAATGCAAGTGGGTTGTCAGCAAAGGAGAAGAAAGGTCTCACTGCCCACTGCTTTGATGCAATCATCCGAGTTCAGATTTCTGTCATTATTTTATATTATTATTTTATACAATTACAGAGGAGGTTCATTTCTTGAGCCGTCAGCCAGCACATCTTGACTTTATTCTAGGTTTATGGAACTCTTAGGTAACCAGTGAGACTTTAACCTTCTGCCTTCTGCCTTCTTAAACCTTCACCTCTTCCCGCATCAAAACCACCATCTTACACAGTTGATGAGCTGGCTCTGCTGACAGGCTTTCTTAAGTCTTTACTGACCTGCAGGACGTTTCAGCAAGCTGGAGGTGGACGCTGGCTTTACCTGGTCATATGTTCAGATGAGATATGACTCTTTCCTTTCAGTTGCTTTTACACCTCCCAGAGAGAAGGCTTGAATCCCCAGCCTTTCATACTTGCCTGTCCTCTCGTTTGAAAACTAAAGAAAGCTTCGTTTCCCTCCTCCTCCTTACTTTCTCTTCCTTCTTTTTTAGTTTTCTCCTCCTTCCTCTTCTTCATACAAAAAGATCCTTAGGTTAGTGAATGGAAAAAGGGCAACTATGGTTTTCCAGAGGCACAGGAACATGGAGCTCAGAGTCAGTGTTACTGACAATATTTTACAGAACGAACTTTTCCATTCACATGTTAATGTTCTAACAGCAAAGCTTTGGCTAATCTGAATGGGCAGTGCGATTGGAGCTCCTGGTCCCTGCAGGGAGGCTGGTAAAGATGGCTGCTATGCCGGCAAAGAGCAGCCTAGGCGTGGTTGTTTCTGGAGACACGTTTGTGGGGATTCTTCCAGATACATCAAGTAAAGGTCCATGGAAGTCTCTTGAAACAGGAGAAATGGCTGCTGTGCATTTTAACTGATAAGAGGCGCTGAAAGCAACACTTGATTCTGAAATACAAGCACATCTACAGCAAAGCACTCAAAACACAGAGTGAATTTACCACTGTTAAACAATTGATTTATAAACCCAGTTTTCAAATTAGCCACCCCACTGGGTCCTCTATAGACACAACTACCTTATGAAATTCAAACAGCTCTTGTATGGCCAGGTATGGTGGCTTGTGCTGTAATCCCAGCACTGTGGGAAGCCAAGGGAGGACTGCTTTAGCCCAGGAGTTCGAGACCAGCCTGGGCAACATGGCAAGACCCATACAATATTTTAAATATTAGCTGGGCATCATTGTGCATGCCTCTAGTTCTAGCTTCTCAGGAGGCTGAGGTGGGAGCATCACTTGAGCCCAAGAGGTTGAGGCTGCAGTGAGCTCTGATGGCACCACGGCACTCCAGCCTAGGGGAGAGTGAGACCCTGTCTCCAAGAACAAACAAATAGCTTTTGCTTAAACTGTATCAAATTTTAGAGTCTTGAACTCTCACATTGCATATTAATCATCAAGCAAACTCTTAACAATAACACCCAGAGTTGTTAAATCCTTTTCAGGTTCGTACCTGACAGCACTCTAGCTACATATTCTCTCATCCTGGCCTTGCAACGGCCTTGCGAAGTGGGTGCGTCATCACCTCCATTTTTCAGAGAAGGACCCAGCTCATGAGGAGAAAGGAGGATTTGACCCTAGGTCATTTTCAGGACACTCCCATGACCTTGAGTTTTAATAGTATGTCCTATCTAGGGCTGCCATAGCAAAGTGCTCAGGCTGGTGGTTTCAACCACACCCTGCCTTCTCTCCCGGGTCTGGAGGCTCATGGTCTGCACGGTTCCTCTGCAGGCTAGAGGGAGAATATGTCCCACGTCCCTCTTCCACCTTCTGGTGTTTTCTGACAATATCTGGTGCTCCTTGGCCTGAAGAAGCTTCACCCCATCTCTGCCTTGACGTCCACACGCACTCTCCCCACGTGCACGCCTGGATCTAAATTTCCCTTTTTTATGCAGACACCCGTCATGTTGGAGTACAGACTCATTCCCACTCCAGTATGAGGTCATCTTAACCGATCACTGTCAGGACCCTATTTCCAAATCAAGTCACATCCTGAGGTTCTGGGAGTTAGAACCTCAGCATACAAAGTTGGGGCAAGTGCAATTCAATCCATAACATACTTTGAGATGCCCAGGGGAAAAGTTCATCTCACCACTGGGATGATTGTTAGGGGTTAACTTGATTGCATTAAGGGATGCCTACATGGCTGGTAAAGTGCTGTTTCTGAGTGTGCCTGTGACAGTGTGGCCGGAGGAGACTGACATTTAAGTCGTAAACTGGGAGAGGAAGACCCAGCCCCAATGTGGGTGGACACCATTGAATGGGCCGACGGAAGAAGTGGGGAGAAGCTTGCTGGCTGAGTCTTCTAGCTCTCTTTCTTCTTTCTGTGCCGGATGCTTGGTTCTACTCCTCCTGACCTTGGACCTCAGATTCCAAGTTCTTTGGCCTTTGGACTCTGGAACTTGCACCAGTGGCTTCCCAGGGGCCCTCAGACCTTCGGCTGCAAACTGAAGGCTACCCTGTCAGCTTCCTTGGTTTTGAGGCTTTCCAGCTGGGACTGAGCCACCACCCGTTTCTCTTCCCACAGCTTGCAGATGGCCTATCGTGGGACTTTGCCTTGTAATTGTATGAGCCAATTCTCCCTAATAAACTCCTTTTCCTATACAGATATATCCTATTGGCTCTGTCCCTCTGGAGAACACTAACAACTGCCACAGTTCCTAGCATCTTCTCAACTACTCACCACCCCTCCGCACACCGGCCTCCCCTGAGCCTGTCCTCCTAGGCAGGGCTCATTCTGTGCATCCTGCTTTGAACTGTCCCCAGCATGTTAAAACCTGCCTTTCACAGCTGTACTGTCTAATAACCTACAGAGTTTATTACTGAAACAGCCTAGAGGCAAACTCATCCTCCCTGATTTCTTAACTCCAATGAGGGAACACCTAACTACTGAGAAATCGGGGAGAGGGGAGGGAGGAGACCGTCTTCCTGGCACCTTTAACTCATGGGTCAACAGCACTGCCTCCCACCTTCCTGGTACCTTTAACCCACTGGCCAAGGCCACCACCTACACACAGTGCCAGCTCCCAGCCATGAATCATGCCCCTCTCCGCTTTTTCTAACTTGAAGGTTGCGCTGTGCTCCTTTCATCTCCCTTGCAACTGTTCCATCGACATCATCTTTCAAGTCATCCCTGGTGCCAAACTTTCCTACCAGTAAGTCAGACACTCCTTAGAACCCACCTGCCTTAAAAATTAGTCAACCCTTGAAATTCGCTGCCATGAGGTATCCATGATGTGAGCTATATTCGTTCTGAGACTGTAGATGGTAAGGCCTTGGTAAGTTCCTCTTTAACTTCTATGGTAATTGCTGTAAGGTACCACTGACCACTTGGTTCAGGTCCTCAAATCATGGTGACAGTGGTTGAAGGGTCCATTAGAGAACACACGGTACTTTTGACAGGCAACCCCCCCAATCCCCACCATGCACTTGACAGATGGAACAGGGCAGCGTGGAGTTTTCCATGTTCATGGGACTCTTTTTGGAAACAGGTTCTATATTAGTTCCTTTTCACACTGCTGATAAACACATACCCAAGAATGGGCAATTCACGAAAGAAAGAGGTATTGGGCTTACAGTTCCACATGGCTGGGGAGGCCTCACGATCATGGCAGAAGGCAAGGAGGAGCAAGTCACATCTTATGTGGATGGCAGCAGGCAAAGAAAGAAAGTTTGTGCATATAAACTTCCTTTTCTTTTTTCTTTTTTTTTTTTTTTTTTTTTGAAACATAGTCTTGCACTGTCACCCAGGCTGGAGTGCAAAGACGCAATCTCGGCTCACTGCAAACTTCGCCTCTCAGGTACAAAAAACTGTCCTGCCTCAGCCTCCTGAGTAGCTAGGATTACAGGTGCCCACTACCACACTCAGCTAATTTTTGTATTTTTAGTAGAGACAGGGTTTCACCATTTTGGCCAGGCTGGTCTCAAACTCCTGCCCTCATGATCTGCTAGCCTCAGCCTCCCAAAGTGCTGGGATTACAGGTGTTAGCCACCGCGCCCAGCCCAAAACTCCATATTTAAAACTATCAGATCTTGTGAGACCTGTTCACTATCAGTATGGGAAAGACCTGCCCTTTGACTGAATCATCACCCACTGTGTCCCTCCCACAGCACGCGGGGATTATGGGAGCTACAAGATGAGATTTGGGTGGGGCCACAAAGCCAAACTATATCAGGTTCTGACTACAAACTCTTCATTCAGAACTCACAAAATCTAGGGCCTTTTAATTCTCAAACAGAATTTTAACCTTGCCACTTACAAGACTCGTCTACTAAACAAAATCACTATGCCCACTCCCTTTTTGGTGCAAAATATCAGGGTCACCAAGTAAAATAGTAAGTTTCTTTCTTAGTTCATTCCTGCTGCTATAGCAAAATACCTTAGACTGGGTCATTTATAGACAACAGAAATGTATTGCTCACAGTCCTGGAGGCTGGGAAGTTCAAGATCAAAGTGCTGGCAGATTCAGCATCTGATGAGAACCTATTTCTCACAGACGGCACTGTCTGGGTATCCTCACATGGCGGAAAGGCAAAAAGGCCAAGCAGTTCTTTGAAGCTTTTTTATAAGGGCACTAATCCCATTTATGAGGATGAAGCCCTTGTGATCTGATCACATCCTGCAGGTGATCTCTTAATACTCTTGCAGTAAGAGTTAAGTTTTTTTTTTTTTTTGAGAAGGAGTTTTGCTCTTGTTACCCAGGCTGCAGTGCAATGGCACGATCTCGGCTCACCGAAACCTCTGCCTCTGGGTTCAGGCAATTCTCCTGCCTCAGCCTCCTGAGTAGCTGGGATTACAGGCACGCACCACCATGCCCAGTTAATTTTTTGTATTTTCAGTAGACACAGGGTTTCACTATGTTGACCAGGATGGTCTCGATCTCTTGACCTCGTGATCCACCTGCCTTGGCCTCCCAAAGTGCTGGGATTACAGGCTTGAGCCACCGCGCCCAGTCAAGAGTTAAGTTTTAACATGAATTTTGGAGAGAAACAAACATCCAGACCATAGCAGATTATATGTAATCATCTAAGATAGTTCTAAGAAACAGAATACAATTTTTCTTCCTCTTCTCCTTATTATTATTTTTTGAAATGGAGTCTTGCTCTGTCACCCAGGCCAGAGTGCAATGGCACGATCTTGGCTAACTGCAGCCTCCACATCCCAGGTTCAAGTGATTCTCCTGCCTCAGCCTCTGGAGCAGCTGAGATTTCAGGCATATACCACCACACCCGGCTAATTTTTTGTATTTTTAGTAGAGATGGAGTTTCATCATGCTGGCCAGGCTGGTCTCAAACTCCTGACCTGAAGTGATTCACCCACCTAGGCCTCCCAAAGTGCTGGGATTATAGGTGTGAACCTCCACGTATAGCCAAAAATATAATACAATTATTAAAAAGGTGTCTTATCTGTGAACTTTGATAGTAGTGAGGGGAAGCATAAAGAAAAACACGTTCTTGTGCATTAACCATTGAAAGTTCTATAAATCATTAGGAATGAATCCATTGTACTTCTTGATGTTTAATTTGTTCTTCCAATGCTATTTAACATATTGCTTTTAAAATAGGACATCTTTTGGCTCATGCCTGCAATCCTAGCACTTTGGGAGGCCAAGGCAGGCAGATCACTTGAGGTCAGGAGTTCGAGACCAGCCTGGCCAACATGGTGAAACCTTGTCTCTACTAAAAATACAAAAAATTTAGCCAGGTGTTGTGGCACTTTCCTGTAATCCCAGCCACTCAGGAGGCTGAGGCAGGAGACTCACCTGAACCCAGGAAGTGGAGGTGGCAGTGAGCCAAGATCATGCCACTCCACTCCAGCCTGAAGTGCTGGAGTGACTTTTAGACAGAACGAGACTAACGAGTTTTCTATCTAAGAAAACTAACAAACAGAAGAGAACATCTTTCTGAAAATGTTCTTTTAGAGCTATGCTATTATTTTTTTAATTTTAGGTTCAGGGGTACATGTGAAGGTTTGTTACATAGGTAAACTAGTGTCACAGAGGTTTGTTGTATAGATTATTTCATCACCCAGGTGTTAAGCCTGGTATCAAATAGTTGTCTTTTCTGCTTCTCTCCATTCTCCCACCCTCCACTCTCAAGTAGGCCCAAGTGTCTGTTGTTTTCTTCTTTGTAATCATGAGTTCCCATTCTTTAGCTGCCACTCATAAGTGAGAAAATGTGGCATTTGGTTTTCTGCTCCTGTGTTAGTTAGCTAAGGATAACGGCCTCCAGCTCCATTCCTGTTCCCTTAAAAGACATGATCTCATTCTTTTTTATAGCTGCATAGTATTTCACGATGTATATGATTACGTTTTCTTTTTCCAACCTGTCATTGATGGGCATTTAGGTTGATCCCATGTCTTTGGTATTTTGAATAATGCTGCAGTGAACATTTGTGGGCCTGTATATTTATAGTAGAATAATTTATATTCCATTATAGATCCAGCAATAATGGGATTGCTGGATCAAATGGTAGTTCTGTTTTTAGCTCTTTGATGAATTGCCACACTGCTTTTCACAATGGCTGAACTAATTTACACTCCCACCAACAGTGGATAAGTGTTCCCTTTTCTCTGCAACCTCGCCAGCATCTGCTATTTTTTACTTTTTAGTAATAGCCATTCTGACTGATGTGAAATGATATCTCATTGTGTCTTTGGTTTGCATTTCTCTAATGATCAGTGATATTAAGCTCATAAATGTAATGTTAATGTCCACTGCAAAACCCAGAATGCTCAATCAGAGATGGTTAAGTAATTGTCTATAATACTGTATAATAATAGAAGTTAAGTAATTGTCTATAATATTGAATCGATCTGTCCTCTCTTGCTTTTTGGTTCATCCATAAATCCACAGAGTGAGCCCCTCCAAACAGACCATCTCACAGGAGGTCTCTGCTCTGTCAGAACCTTGGTTCATGATTGTCTTTTTTCTCTGTCACCCTGCAATCTCCGGGACTCACCTGGGTCATTGGTTCCCTTTGCTCCTTGTTTCTTAGGGTCTAAACGGCTGCAGCAAATGGACCATGTGCAGGTGGCATCAGAAAGTGCGGAAAGTGTGGCCATGCCTGCCCAAAAGACCAGCAACAGGCGCCACTGTCATTCCCCTTGCTTCTCAGTGGGATGCTGGCCTCACCACCTCCACTTCACTTAGCATTTTTTAAATTTTTAAATCACTTTGAGCGCCTCCTCTCCCTCTTGAAAATTTATTTTAAAATGCAGAAGGAAATTCCAAGGAGGGCAATGCACGCCCTTTCTAATTAATGTTATAATAAAATGGTATCTTTGTATTTGTTTTTCTATAAGCACACATTCACATATATACACGTGATTAAATTTCATATCAGCTCTGCCCATCTGTGAAACATCCTTGTCATTGAAACAGTCACAGACTCTGACTGGAGTTCCATTTCGCCCAACGCCAGCATTCCAGCAATGTTCTGCTGTACACCTGGGCATAGTGCCCCCATATATGTACATTTATAATTATATATTCAAATTCATGCACACACACACTTTTTGTTTGGATCATTCAAAATAAAATACGCTTGAAGTAAAGTCACCTTAAGAGTAAAAAATCAAATTGGAAAAAGACAAAGTTAATAACCTGACTCATGGCTATCAAAAGACAGTAGGATCTTTTTAGCAAATGTGCCTTTTTCAGTGGCCTCAGATAATTTCTAAGTGCTTATTACCCATCTGAGCATGCACATTTTAAATACCTTGTTCTATTATACCCATTGTATTACATCAATTCTCTCAACAATTTCCTTGTAAAATTAGATTTGTGCTTCTGTTCTCTCCTGTAAAGCACTGAACCAAAGAACTATGGTAATCTCAATTGCCTTTCATGCCAGATTTAACCTTATGATACATGCATTAAATACAGATTAACATCTTGTCTCTGAGAAACTTACATTTAGCAGACTGGCCAAAGTTTCATTAAAATATAAATCAATACACAATTCATGAAAAGAGAACCAGCCAGGTATGGCATCTGTATTCTTCTTTCTAGGAAAATATGTGGTCCTGCTCAGCTACTGCACACACAGGTAAAGTGAGCTTTCACCCAGTACAATGAACCAAATGGATTTTCCTGAAGTTATGGAAATGAACAAAATGGACTCTTCCAGGCCCTCAAATCTCAATTTAGGAACTGATTTATCAAAATGAACCTAGGAAAGCTGACCTAATTCCAGTGATCTCTGAGGCTCGATTTCAGTGGCTAGTGCCTTAGATTTACTTCAGTGCTGCTTTAAAACCTATAAGAGCAGGGGATATAATTTCATCAGGAAACTAATTCCCCTCAGGAGTCAGCCTCGTGGTGAAATGAAAACGTACTATATATTTCAGACCAGATGGGCAGTCCTACAATTCCATAGTAGCAATTAGATGGATCTTTTCATTTCTCCTAGAGCAGAGTAAATTCAATTTCAACCGGGAGAGTTTCTTACCTCTCCTCCTGCTGAATGACAGAGACTCCAGCAAAACCCCAGGAAGTATGAGCAACAATCAATTGGAAACAGGTACAGAAAAGGCACTGAAACTGCCATTTCTACCCAAATAACCACCACACAAAGATGTAATCAATACATTGCAAGAAGTGGAAAAAAAAAGGAAAAAGAAAATGACAGATTTCATAGTCTTGTTATACATTCTAAGTCTCTCTACTCTCCTAACATTGTTGTATTTTTTTATACTCCCAATCCTATAAAAATTATCCCTTTCATTATTTCAGTACCCCTTGGAGAGCTAAGCCATCGTTTTCTCTGTAACTCATGTTCTTTTATTAATACTACGAAAGATATTTCTCATGCTTCAGGACCAAAAATGGCTTTACATGGGAGTGAGGACAGCTAAGAAATTTTTACTCTATGATTACTAATAGGTTGACATCACTTTTATTCCTTATTTCTCCTATAATATGGAAATTATTACACTAAATTTTTCAAAAGAATAATTGAGAAGTAAACTAGAATATTTATGGTAAAATGCATTGGAATAATTATTGTGGGTTCAGCTCTGTCTACAGAATATCTTTTGTTACCAAGTAAGTCAAGGACACTTTGTTTCTATCTTAACAGGAATTGCTATTGGGAAAGTTTTTCCTCCCACTGAATTAACAGTTCTTTTGATGATGATATGTGGGAAAACTATATTGATAAATACAAAGTTAACCACTCCCGTAATTATAATATTTTTACCTAATTTAAAATACTATTTTGGAAACATTTCTATTGCTGGACATATGAAATAACTATGCATTTAGCTGGAAAAGTCTGGTCCTAAAAATGTGTTATGCTAAGATAAATCGTTTCTAGATCTTGTCTCCATAGAGACCAGTTTCTGAGCCCTAGGAAAGTATTTCCCATAGAGAGAGGACCACAGGAATAGTGCCATGCTGTTCATAGGACTTGATATCTGAGAATTACATGAAAGAACTTCCTAACGTATCTGAAATTTGATGTTGGTGCAAGTAGAAATAATAGAACCAAACCCTATAGAAATAGGTTCTGCTTTCTCAGGATTTTGTCATGCAGATAGATGTGAAGGAGTTGAAATGCTGCCTGTGACTGACCTTCCTGTTTAGGTGTCCTTGTATCTGTCCTGTGTTATCAAAGAAATTGGTATTCCCAGATGTAGCCACTGAAGGCATGCTGAACTGTGCAAAGTGGCCTGAGAAAACGTGAAGTGTGGGGCACCTGGTAAGATAGCAAAGACTTCCCTCATTGATCTTCTCTTGTCCAGGACTTAACAAATTCACTTGGATTCATGTCCTTCCCTGGTTGGCATTAGAAGAGATAGCTGTATCAAATGGACTAAGCTGAGATAAATTATCAATAGGGTCTGGTTATGGTGAGGATGAGAGGGAAGAATGCCTCTGCTATCAGCTAAATACCCAGACACGGCTCTGCCTGCAGGAGACTTCAGAATGGATTGAAAAATCTAAGTTTCAAACTACAAACTCTCAGAAAGTTACAGCACTTTTTCTGCTTTGCAGAATTGAAATAGTACTCTTTTTTCACAATATCTAGGAGGAATATTCAAATTGATATTTACCCCTCTTCCTTATGCAAGGAGTAAAAACCGTGTTTGTGATAAATGCGAACACTTGTTCAGCAGGACTTTAAAGCTTCAGGAAAATCTCAACAAATAATCTTCCCAGAAAAGCTGGACATTCCTGTAAAATATATATGTATGTTAACAAATAAACAAAATATACACATTTATGTTAACAGACAGAGAAACTGAGTAATCGTTAATGAGTCTAAGGTCAAAGGTGATAAAGCCAATATCAAAAATCACTTCTCTCGTGTTTTATTGCTTTATGTACTGTGTGCTGATGTTTTAAGTGCATAGGGTGTTTTATTCATAACAATAGGAATGAACAAAATCTACAGAACGTGAAAAACAAATACTGCTTTCCTTTGCTTTTACATTATCCAGAGCAATGTGTAAATCAAATTAACTTAAATCCCAAAAGATAATTGACTTGTTTTTCCTTATATATGTGCCTTTAGTACTACAATGATAATCATGACCTTTGGGTTATTCCCTGGAAGTTAGTCACTAATTTAATTAAAGGAACTGGAGGTTATTTCCAGAGAAGTGATAACAGTACCCCAACTATAAATCATGTTACACAATGCTGCTTCGATAGCAGGTCTTGCTTAAATTTCTCAAAACAGAAATAAGAAGAGCAGTTCCTGTGTGAAGCGGGAAACATCAAAAGAGGGTTGGCAGCTGTGTGTCTTCAAGTTAACCATCACCACATCAGAGAAGGGACAGGAAGCTGCGAGAACCCAGACCCATCAGGGAGGAAGAGTGAAGACAACGTGGCTTCAAGACAGATCTCTTCCTCCATCTCTGCTGAGGAAATGACGATCTACCTGAGAAACAAAACAAAGTCAGTAAGAAACACAAAGAAACATCTGGAAGGGGGAAGACACCTCTCCAGTGAAACACATCAGGCACACAAAGTGACAATTGAAAAGAAAATACATCTAACACCTTCATGCTAAGCATGTTCTACAAAAATGGAAGCCCAAAGTGAATGACATCCAATGGAATGGATTGAAGACATTTAGCAAATCCATAGGAAAACACGCAGAAAAAAAAAGATGTTCTATTCTAATGAAGCTTGTGTGCTTCTTTCCAGAGCTGTATATTACTGACTGCACAACATCAGTAATTAACGGAGAATGTAAAGGCAGACAGATGGAGGCAGATACTTGGCACCATAGTTTTTCTCTCATGATTCATGCTTTAAAGCCAGCAAACATGAAAGTACAGCCATAGGTGGGAGAGACAAGAGCAATTTTGCAAAATTTATTGTATAATTCAAATCTCAGACAGATATTAGAAAGAGGAGTGCAGTAAGGCAGAGCACCCAGTACCACAGTCTCTGAAATCACAGCAGCAAACAACAGTGCAAACGGGGACTAGCTTTACTCACTCTGGTCATCTTAAAGTAATAACTGCATTCCTTTTACATTACGGGAGGTGCTTACCTAAAATATGTCAACTGTGTCACAGCTTGACAAATAAAAGTATCAATTACTCTGCTACAATGATGTTTTTCTTGATTATTTAATAAATACAGATTAAATCCTATGACCTCCCATCATTGCACTGGGCACTTCCAAAACACACTTTTTATAGCTCTTGTATGTGTTCAAAAGACAAGTTAATACTATCTCAGTGGCTTTATCTACACCAATTGAACCATAGATTCAGGTGGGTTTTAGAAATTCACAGGAAAGCTTTGTTATTCCTATCTGCAGAATATCAAAACCTCATTTTAAAAGAGTATCTAGGCTGGGCGTGGTGGCTCACACCTGTAATCCCAGCACTGGGGAGGCCGAGGTGGGTGGATCACAAGGTCAGGAGTTCAAGACTAGCCTGACCAACATGGTGAAACCCTGTCTCAACTAAAAATACAAAAATTAGCCTGGCATGGTGGCAGGCACCTGTAGTCCCAGCTACTCGGGAGGCTGAGACAGGAGAATTGCTTGAACCCGGGAGGCGGAGGTTGCAGTGAGCTGAGATCATGCCACTGCACTCAAGTCTGGGTGACAGAGCAAGACTCTGTCTCAAAAAAAAAAAAAAGTATTTAACAACATCTGGTACAATACTCCGGCTACACTGCCATGTAGAAATGTGGTGAGCAATGATGTCCACAGAAGGCACAGCCAGTGCGGTAACACACAGGAGCTCTTACACAGCCGAGAAAGCATGCGTGAGTTGTTTCATTTCCTTCTTAAACATTCTATGTGTTAAAATATTTTTATTATATGTATGCATTACTTCCTAATTAGTGTGCGTGTGTGTGTGTGTGTGTGTGTGTGTGTGTGTAACTGGATGAAATCATTTTTTTCTCCCCTCTTGTCAGTGCAATACCTCTGCATGAGATATTATTCAAATACTGAAGGAAAAGAAAAAACCCAAAAGTGTTTCTAAAATCAAAATCCAGTTCTATCACCTCCTCCTCATTCTCAGCTATGACCATTAAAAGCTCATGAGAATTCACTGAGAGCCTTTATTCACAGTTAACTATTCTCTGAAATAAAAGCAGAACAATCCCAAATTCTTGGCTCCAAGCATCTGGGTCTATTCGAACACAGTTGGAAGAGGCTTGGACTATTGCACGCCATAGAGGAAAGTCCGCTGGAGCTGCTAAGTCAACATGTGACCTCCTCAGAGTCTCCCAGACCTCGGCAGGAAACATTCACCGCGAACGCAGCCTGTGAGATGTTGCGATGCTTTCTACATCTGGGGCTATGCATTATTAAAAGGCATCTCATTACGATGGAAATTATGACCTTGTCACTAGCACTATAAATGTCAAGAAATACCACTTTAAAAGAATATATTGTCTTGATTATAGAAACCTCTTCCTTTAAAATAAAAGAGAAGAAAAAACTTGCTTTTTCATTGAAATCCTTTTCATAAAAAGAGTTGTAATTAATCATGGCTATTTCATAAAGCTTCTATAACACAAACTCTTAGAAGTCAAAGGGAAATTACACACACACACATGCACACATACACACACACACACTTCAAAAACTATTGGAAATCCAGATCTTCCTGAAAAAAGTAACTGTCAGTCATGTTCATGTTCTCTGACAACCCACCACTTTCTAAGCCGTAGTAAAGACCATGTTATCTAAACAAAATATGACTGTTTATCATACAAAGCAACACTTCCCAAACACAAACATTCACATAACTTTTCTTGTACTGCAGTGACACCTACATTATTACTTCTTAATATAATTCCTTAAAGTAGACCACATTTTAGAAATCTAAATGTCTACCTCAGCCTCAGGAAAAATATTGGTATAATTGATAGCATATTGATAAAAAATTGGCAAAATAATATCTAGTGAAATATCCTGGATTTTGTATACTAGCTGCACATTTTTCTTATATGTATACATTCTTTTTCAAAATCTAACAGATGAGTATACTTAACATAGCATGCCTTATAAAACATCGATATAAGGTATTTTTCATTACGGGGAAATCCTCCTGAGTATACCCGCCTAAGTCCCTGTCATGAAAAGGGACAACCCTGGCAGCTTTGAGCGTCGATGAGAGGGCATCATTATGAGACAGGAGGAAACCCACCCGGCCAATGGAAGAGGGGTGGACCCAATGGGGACTCCGTGACAGCCACTGTCATGATATGCTAGACTCCTTTCCTCGTGGGAAAAATGAAGGGAATATGGAATCCTGAATCAGAATTGTTTAAACCAGCAGATATGCAGATTGCTAATAAAATATGTTTTGCTAAGACAAGCTAGCTGTCATATTATAGAGCAGGATATAAATGTTAGTGAACTCCGTTTGTGTGACATTTACACAGCCCTGCTCTGTCCCAGGCACTCTGTTAGTGACTGGTGATAATGAGAAAAACAGATCTAGGTCCCACCCTCAGGAGACAATTATTTCATGCAAAGCTCATGTGCATCTGTCAGGGTCACGCCTCTCTCAATATTGATGTCGTCAAGGAATTTGTATTTGGATACATGTCTTTGACCAAAAAGATGGTAGAAGTTTCCTCACTTGTACTTTGAATATTGCTGATTTGATATTTGATTTTAGACTGCTTAACTCCCACACCTTTGTGAAACATGTGGATTTAACTATGGTACACTATCAGAGTATTTCCCAAACCCGGCGAATGTCAGAACTGTTGGAGGCCCTAGATGAAAACACGAACAGGCTCCACTTTTGCTGAGTCAAGACCTCATCTGCAGAAGGACTCACTTCGGATAGTGATGCCAACAAGAGTCCCCAGGTGATTCTGTTTCAGGCACTGGTTCTTAAAGTGTGGCCCCCAGAATAGCTGCAGCAGCCTCATGTGGAAATCAAGAAATGCAAACTCTCAGGTCCCACGTTCACGTACTGAGTGAGAGTGTGAGGCCCAAGCCTTCCAAGTGATTCTGGTGGCACACTAAACTTTGAGAAACGCTGGCTTAGGATATAGCAGAGAAGTCGAATTCAATGCATGTGCTGAGCATCCAAGTTTCAGAAACGCTACCTTATAAAGACGAAATAAAACCTACAGCTCTAACACGCTGGTTCTCAACTTTGCCACCTCATTAGGATCACCTGTGATGCTTTCAAATATCTTGAGGCCCAGCACCTCACTGCAGATCTATTTCTATCAGGCCCTCTGGGAGAAGAACCCAGGGATCAGTATTGTTTTTAATATACCTCTCTAGGTGCTTTATTTGGATAGAATGACAGTTTCATTCAAAAAATTTTTAAATGATACCAATATGCCAATTTTGTTCTTTGTGGGTTTTGTTCTTTTGCCCCAAACAAATAGAACGTGAACATACATTTAAGATGGTTTATGTTTTATCCGGAAAATGTCAAGGCCAAGAAATTGCAATATAACTTACTACATAAAGACACCATGTATGTACCATACCTGTGTGATGTAAGTGTAAGCATGTTATAAATGTAGAGTATTAAGCTTGATGTTTTGGAAATTTATTTTAAATCTTATAATCTTGAAACCATTAAACCATATTTTTGTGATTACAGAATGTATTTCATTTACACAAACACACATTTTTGTCAATAGGATATAGGACTTTTATCTTCTCAGAGAGGTCAAGTGTTAAGTCAAAAACATCTTTCAAAGGAAATGTGATAAAAGTAATGTCAAATTCAAGCTAGTGATCTATTCCAGAACAAAGAATCCTATTTTCTCTCTTCAAAGGTTTCTAACAAGTAGGTATTAAACTTCATCTTAATGTTTAACACACAAACTTATTTTTCAAACTGCTGCTTTGAAAGCAAAAGCCACAAACTCTGTAATGTCCTTGTCTTTCTTTTCGGATTCCAGCCCGCAAATGCTAAAGCAGCGGTAACTCCCAGTAGGATTTTGCCTGGGCAAGAGGCAAAACTAAATGCCTGAAGTGATCCCACTGTGCACTAATCTCAAGGCTAATTTGTCAAATCTGCGTTTCATTTGTCTTCCTTGCTCTGTAAAAGTTTATTGATAAGTCATTTTTGTCATCTTCCCGGGAATTAGATGCCGATCAATCTCGTTTGCATTCCTGCCTCTTTAGTAATTAGTGACCCAGGGGGTCTCCCACAAGAAAGGTAAATGCGAGGACAAAGTCTTTGGAGCAGCTCTTATTGTAAACAGTTTGCTTTCTTGCTGGCTTCCCAGGTTGCTACATTTTGGAGGTTCTTACTTTTTTATTCAGAATTTGTTCTGCTTCAGAACATCCTAAAAGTGATGCCAACCTTTTGTATACTTTATTTCTGTGAATTGTGTTTGGGGCAAATGACCCTGCAGGACATGAAACATCTGGGTCTGAGAGATCAGTTTTGTAAAGATGTTGTTGACAGGAAAGCAGGACACCCCTGACACAGCGCCCCTTCTCTGCAAAATCAAAGCCAACGCTGGCTTTTAAGGTCAAGGAGCCTGTGCTGAAAGGTGTTCACAGCCCCGGAAGGCCCACAGCCAGCCACTCTTTCAGTGGCAGGAGCCCCGGCTATTGTCCAAGCAGCTCATGTGTCCTTGGACAAGCCGCTCTGCGGAGAACCACCATCCCCTCATCAAGTTCCTGAAACTCAGAGACAATGATGAAAAAGACGGATGGTAGCATCCTACTTACTGGTGTTTACTAAGGACATCAGGGCCAAGAAACACCAAAAGAAGCTGTGAAGAGGCCCAGCAGCACTATGTGGCCAAGGTCAAGGTGGCCACAGAGCATGGTGGAGAGAAGGCTACCCCAGGACCAACCCGGATGGGCACAAGTTGAACACTGCCAGTTACTCTGGTGCCCTCTAAACTGAGCCCACTCTGCTGATTGTAAAGATTTATTTTATTCACTCAAATGAAGGAAGGAGAGAAGAATTTCTCTGACTAGTTCAGTAACATATGTCCCAGATATTACCTAAGTTTTCCTTGTAAATATTTTAAGGATGCTTCTAACACAGTATTAATGGGAACCATGCAAACTCAAATTTGAGCAAACTCAAAAAAAGCAGTTTGTTTAAGCTGCTATTGACCTGTCTGAATTCTCTTCTCCCTTTCCACATCATCCACCTCCCTTCCTCCCTCCTGCCATGCTCACCACACCGACACATTGGAACAATTGGAAGAGTAAAATCAGTTTTGGAGTTCGATCTAGATGACATAAACCAGTTGCTTACTAACTATGCACTTTTGCGGAAGCTGCCTTAGCTATAAGATTAAAAGAACAAAATGTATTTGCAGGAATTTTGTGGTATAAATAATGAATATGAAATGCCCGGACACCAAGCAGGTGCTCACAAAGTGATTGCTATTATCAAAAATACGAGCAAGAAAACACCATCAGGAAAAGCGGGAAGGGAGGCAACGGAGCAGTAGTCAGAACAGAACGCGACATATTCCCCACAAGAGTCATCTTAGTCATTTAAATCTGGGGGCCAGTTTTGAACCTTTGAGAGGTTCCAAGTTTCAAATTCTCAGGGCTCAGAGTCAGCGAATGAATTCTGGAGAGAATAAATTTGGGGATGGGGGATAGGGACTCTGCTCCAGGTACCTCCCAGCTGACGTTGGACCCGGGGAGAGGCAGAGCCTGTTCCTGTGGGTCTCTGAGAGGTAGGAGACTGGGAATAGCTACAAAATCATTTCAGGAAATGACTCAGCTGCTTTTGTACTTTTATGTGGGTTATTTTAGTGACATAAATGAATTGACATCTAAATAAGGCAGTGACACTTAAGCCAGTTCTTCTGCATCAAGTAAAAAGCAGGACTGCGTGATGGACTGTGTGATGGACTGTGGGAAGGCAGGTTCCGGGAAGCGGGTGAGAACCGGAGTGTGGAGCCCCAAGGCTGACATTGACTTTTTATTGTTTCACCTCTGTGGAGGTCCCTGGCTTTCTGATGCCTGAACGTTAGCTCAGGATTGCTTTGTGAAGTGGCACACACATGCCTGTCCCAAGGCCTCCAAGAAGCCCTCGCTCAGCTCACCTGAATCCATCCTCTCCATAACATGACGGTGTTTCTTTACCTACTTCACATCCCACCTTTGCTAAGAGAAGAAAGAAGAGGTACAAAGATGAAATGTTGCAGGCATATTCATGGTCTTCTCTCCATTCTCCTCCCTTTTTTTTTTCTTTTTTAAAAATTTTTTATTTCCATAGGTTTTGGGGGAACAGGTGGTGTTTGGTTATATGAGTAGGTTCTTTAGTGGTGGTTTGTCAGACTTTGGGGCACCCATCACCCGAGCAGTGTACATGGAATGTAATTTGTGGTCTTTATTCCTCGCCCCCTTCCCACCCTTTCTTCCGAGTCCCCAGTGTCCACTGTGTCATTCTTACGCCTTTGCATCCTCACAGCTTAGCTCCCACTTATGAGTGAGAACATATGATGCTTAATTTTCTGTTCCCGAGTTATTTCACTTTGAATAATAGTCTCCGATCCTATCTAGGTTGCTGCAAATGCCATTAATTCATTCCCTTTTATGTCTGAGTAGTATGCCATCATATATATGTTTAAATATACCACAGTTCCTTTAACCGCTGGTTGATCGATGGGCATCTGGATTCATTCCACATTTTTGCAATTGTGAATTGTGCTGTCGTAAATATGCATATGCAAGTATCGTGTGTGTGTGTGTGTGTGTGTGTGTATGTGTGTATGTATGTAATGACTCCTTTTCCTCTAGGTACTCAGTAGTGGGATTGCTGGATCACACAGTAGTTCTACTTTTAATTCTTTAAGGAATCTCCACACTGTTTGGCATAGTGGCTGTACTAGTTTACATTCCCACCAGCAGTGCGGAAGTGTTCCCTTCTCACTGCATCCACACCAACATCTATTATTTTTGGATATTTTTGTTATAGACCTTCTTTTGGGAGTAAGGTGGTATTGCACTGTGGTCTTCGTTTGCATTTTCCTGATCATTAGTGATGCTGAGCAACTTTTCATATGATTGTTGGCCATTTGTACACCCTCTTTTGAGAGTTGTCTGTTCATGTCCTTAGCCCTCTTTCTGACGGAATTGTTCTTTTTTTACTTGCTAATTTGTTTGCTGCGCTTTTGTTCCTAGCAGTAGACTTGGTACAGTATTCTTAGGATCCCACTGCCTGGAATGCATAAAAATCTCTCTTGCAAATAGCAGCGCTCAGCTATCTCCTTTCTCAAAAGTTTGTAAATTAACAATTAAGAAATGTTTTCATCTAATAGATCGCGTATTAATTTGTCAGGCGGGGAATTCTTCACCCATTACTCTCCCCTACCCCCATCTTTCTCTTTATTGTGTAATATACTGGGGACACAAAAGCAATAATAAGATAAAAGGGGCAGCACTTCTGCCACAAAGTATAATGAAGAGATGATAAATACACTGATAAATATTTTGCACTTTAAATCCCAAGGAACATTTAAAATACATTTATACGTTAAGTGTCAAGCTTGAGATGCACTCTGCATGAGCTATTCTGAGAACAAAAGCTCTGCCTGACATTGATGGCAAGAAAGGTACAAAAGATTTCTGGGGTAGACAAAAGATGGCCTTCCCAACGTGATCATGCCTTAATCCCCACAAACTGTAAATCTTGTAGGTTATATGGCAAAGGAGTATTAACACTACAGACAGAATGAAGTTTGCTAATCAGCTGACTTTAAACAGACTACCCTGCATTATCCAGGAAGATCCAAGTAATCATAAGGGTTCTTAAAAGCGAAAGGGAGGCAAAAGGAGAGGTCAGGGTGATGGGATGCCTGGGGGATCTGTCATTGCTGGCAAAGACAGGGAAAGGACCCATCGTCTGTGACATGTAGGAAGCCTCTAGAGACTGGAAGAAGCAAGAAATTGACTCTGCCCTCACCCTTGCAGACAGGAATCCAACCTTGTATTACCTGGAACTCAGTGAGATTTGGGGTAGACGTTTTCTTTTTAAATAGAAATACTTTTATTTTAATGCACCCATAAAATGATAATCTCTCTAAGAAATACCTCTTCCTCCATGTGTGAAAATCCTTTAAAAAAAAACTGTTCATGGCCATCAGGAGCTTAGAAAACAAACCAGTGAATTCAGGCAACTGTGCTGAACAGGACATGGGTTACAGGTTCTGAGGTCACTACGATAATTGATAATCTTGGAATGGTCCATACTGCTGATGTCCTAAAAGGACAGAGAGGTGAAATGAACACTTGAAATTAAGAAGATCCTGTGATGCAGGGGATGCTCAAAACCAGAATTTGGCCAGACATGGAGACTCATGCCTGTAATCGCAGAACTTTGAGAGGCCAAAGCGGATGGATCACTTGAGGTCAGGAGTTCAAGACCAAACTGGCTAACATGGGGAAAACCCATCTATACCAAAAATACAAAAATTAGCCAGGCGTGGTGGCAGGTGCCTGTAATCCCAGCAGCTCAAGAGGCTGAGGTGGGAGAATTGCTTGAACCCAGGAAGCAGAGGCTGCAGTGAGCGGAGATCATGCTCCTGCCCTCCCGCCTGGGAAACAGTGTGAGACTCCATCTCAAAAAAAAAAAAAAAATCCAAGTGAATATGGCAGTGTTGGCACCTCTCCTCCCCTTCCTCCTCGCTTCCGCTCCTCCTCCTCACTTAGGCTGGTATTCTCCTGCCGTGAGGATGTTGGCTTGACCTGCAAAAGTGTTGCCAGTTTTTGGATGTCTCCATGACAGACTTCCAACCTATAGAACTGTAAGATAATAAATTTGTGTTGCTTTACACCACTGTTTGTGGTAACTTGTTATAAGAGAAACAGGAAACTCATGCCATTTCCCTGAGGAGCTGATTTTATAGATTTAAGCCAAGATTGGCAGGGAGGTGACAAAGCATCTCCTACATGAAGATACCTAGATTTCTGGCACTGGAGCTGAGCCGAAAGATGACGGCAGTGAGGGGTGGGAATTAGGGAACCGACAGGCACAGATGGACCAGGGAAAGCCTGGTTTGCAGTTTAACTTTTTCCACAGTTCACAGTGCCTTTCTTGGACTGAACCACTGGCCACTCCAGAAATGTCCTGTAACCTTCCAGAGCATTGTGCCTTTGTTCACACCAATCCTTCTACTAGGGTAACCCTCCTAGTTCCTAGATATTTCCACTAACCCAAATCTTACCTTCAGCCATGAAACGTGAGTAAACCCTTCGTGACTGCTCTCATGGAGCCATGATGCAGTGGGCGGCAGAGCAGGTCCATGATAAATAGGTCTTTGATAAAATGTTTATGAACAAATAAAAGAGTGACATCAAACCCAGGAGATGCCTTCCAGTCTGGAGGAAAAGGACCTGCTCCTGGTCCATCCATCAAAACAGAAGGTCAGGCAGCGGGTCCCAACAAATAACAGATGCACATCTTAAACATTTCACACGTAAATATCTGTTTACCAAACTTCTGAGGCTGGGTCTTCTGACTGGTATTTTGTCTTGTCTCTTTGCATAAATCACCCCTAGAACACATCTCTGTTAGAAAACTAGGGCTGCCATTAAAAAAATACCCCATACTACATGGGTTAAACAACAGAAATTTATGTTTTCACATTCAGGAGGACAGAAGCCCAAGAAAGATGAAGCTGTTGGCAGGTTTGTTCATTGGCTTGCATATGGCCACCCTTTTGCAGCCTCTTCACATGGTCTGGTGTGAGCATCCCTATCCCTGGTGTCTTTTTCCCTTCTTGTAAGGAAACGGGTCACATCGGATTAGGGCCCACTCTGAAGACCGTGTTTTAACTTAATGATGTCTTTTTAAATACGGTTACATTCTGATATACTAGAGGGCTGGGACTTCAACATACGAATTTGTGGGAGATGCAATCCAGCCCATAATAACATCGCACATAATTTTCAGTTCCATCTGCTTTAAAATGGATCATTGAGAAGTACAATTTGAGTGGTGAATCCCTCTAGAGTCTTACATTTTCTCTTGGTCTTTTAAGTGTTCTCCCTCACATCTAATTCAGCATCAACTTTTCACTCTTCTCTCATGGCGATCTTCCAAAGCAATTGCTTTGATTTCGCAGAAATAACAAATCCCTTCTCACATTCAGACATCACTGGTTTACCTTACAGTGAGTTAAGTCACGTAATTACAATAGCAAGTGAAAGGGCATCACCAATTCTGGGAACAAATGTAACTGACTCTTGGTAAACTTACAACTCAACTTTTTAGAAGTCTGAGAACGCAGACATGGGCCACGCAGAGCATGCTCACCCTGTGGAGGGGCTAGGTCCTGGGCTCCATAGCACAAATGGGGAAGCAAAAACGCGTGAAGGCACTTAGGGAGACTCTGGAGCAACAGAACCTGGGAACTGGACAATTTCAGTCTCATATCTCGACTCCTCTTTTAGTAGAATTTCTATGTTGGATTTGTATGCTCTTTAAAATTCTAGATTTTAATGATTTGATTAAAATCCCTGACAGTGGGCATCTAACAGTGGCTGGATTATTCCAGGTGATGGGAATTATATGCTCACAAGGCAAGCCTGATCCTTTCCCAGATACTTTCATTGGTGAGAAGCACCTGCTTTTTTTTTTTTTTTTTGAGATGCACTCTGCCTCCTTGCAATTCCCATTTGTTTTAGCCCTTAGGAGTTGTATCTGTCTTCTAAATACATAGCTTATATTTTATCCTTCAAACATCTAGAGACATTTTTCTTCTTCTTATGTAACATCCCATTCTTCCCTTCCTTCCTCATGCCATAGAATCCCACGTCATTTTTCACCCTAATTGCCTCACTCTGGACACACTGTCTTTTGCCAAAGTTCTCTTCAAATTGTAGCACCCAGAACTGTCATTCTGCAGATCTCAGCTGATCAATCCAAAACAAACTGAAAATCTTCCCTTATTCATTACATTTCCATGAAGATAACTAAAAATCACCTTGCTGGCTCTCAAGCAAAACACTCAGATCGTCTTTCAACCAACAAGTATGTGAACAGGTTGGTCCCAGATTCACATCGTATAATATCGAAGGAAAAGTTCACTTAAATATTACTTGCTTTTTTTAGCCTCTCGCATAGTGTAATATGTGTATGTGTCAAGTCCACCTATGTGAATGAAGAACAGTCCACAAAGGAATGACATGAGCCCAGCTCTCCACATACCAGCTGTGTGATTTGTGTCAGAGTTCCCAAATTATAGCCACTCACTTACAACTGTCGTGACACTTACTATGTCTTAGCACTACCATTCTGTTATTTCATTAAGTCAACTGGTTTTCCAAAATGTAAATAAATCATTTAAATAGAAACTGTTATTTCTATTCTACCAGAAGACAGGGTAGAAAAAAAAAAAGAAATTTTATTCCAGTGAAGATCCTCAACCAATGGGCCACGTGTCAATTCTCACACAACACAAACTGAATTACTGACCTTCCCCACAGAATCTACCTCCATCTTCCAATGACCCAGGTAAAATCAGAAGACAATAAAATAATCCTACTTTGGGAGCGTTGTTAATTTTTCTCTTTCTGATCCAATTGATTGGAAAATCTTCTTGGTTCTATCTTCATAACACAGCAGAATCTGATGCTTCTCCCAGCTTTTACACCTTCACCCTTAGTCCAAGACCCTCTCTTGCCTGGATGTCTGTAACACTCTCCCAAGTGGTTTCCCTATTTTGATCTTTGAGTTTAAACTCAACAGCTAGAGCGATTTTAAAAAAATAAGAGTTGGTGCATGCCACCCTCCTCAAAGCTTCCCAGTGACTTGCAGAGCACTAAGAATAAAGGCCAAGCCCCTCTGGTGTCCCCCATTTCTGATCTGTCCCCACTCCATTGGCTCACTCTTCAACCTCATCTCCTGTGCCTGCACCCGCTGCTGCTCACCCCACACCCGCTTGCTCTTCCTCTAACAGGCAGGTGCACGCTCACAGCAAGGACCACAGGGCAGACCACAGGAAGGACGTGGCCCTGACTGAGCCTCCTGCTGGAATGATCTTCCTGAAAAGTCGGCCTGGCTGGCTCCTTTGCCTCCTTAAAATCCTTGCTGAAATGACACTTCTCCGTGACTTCCCTGTTTTAAACAGTAGCATCCCTATTCCCAGTGGTCTTTGTTTTACACTGCCCACTCCCTTCTTTTCTTTTTCCCATGGGATTCAGGATGCTCTAATATGTTTTTTTTTTTTTTTTTGAAACAGAGTCTTACTGTGTCACCCAGGCTAGAGTACAGTGGCAAAATCTCAGCACACTGCAAACTCTGCCTCCCTGGGTTCAAGCGATTCTTGTGCTTCAGCCTCACGAGTAGCTGGGATTACAGCTGCATGCCACCACATTCAACTAATTTTTGGTATTTTTAGTAGAGATGGGGTTTTGCCATGTTGGCAAGGCTGGTCTCGAGCTCATGACCTCAAGTGATCTGCCCACCTCGGCCTCCCAAAGTGCTGGGATTACAGGCGTGAGCCACCGCTCCTGGCTTTCTAATATGCTTTCTAATTTACTCATCTACTGGGTCAGGCATTTGTTTCCTTTCCCACCCCATCCTGTGAGGAGGTGACCCCACAAGGCCACAGAGCTCTGCTTTGCTCACTCACTGATGTATCCAGAGCACCCAGAACTGTGCCTGGAGCACAGCCTGCCTGGTGGTCTTCCCTGCCTTCATTGAGCAAAGTGGCTCAAAAAAGCCCTAATCCAGAAGATGCACACTCACACCAGCAACGCCAACCCCACCTCCAGAAAGAAAGAAAAAGGCCACCTCTGCCAGGCCCTTCGCTTCATCAACACAGACCTAAAGTAACTCACTAAACATCTTTGCTTCCCCTGCTTACCGCAGTCTAAAGAGAGTTCTTTGGAAGAAGGTGATGGGATATAGTACAATTTTGTGATATGCAGATATCTCATTTTTATTATACAGTTGGCCTGAGGATAAATTTTGTTTAGAGCTCCCTGTTTTTCTGATAGATATATGACCACTAGTGCTCAGAGCTAGTGGCATAGAAATAATGTAACAGATGGAAGGATATGATTTTTCTCTTCCACTGTCTCTCTCTCAAACATCTTTAGTTTCACAGTTTTCTCATGCAACACCTTACATTTCTTATATATTACTCCTCAACACAGTAACTCTGTTAAAGTATGAAGAAACCTAGGTTAAATTTTTCTTTTTCCTTAGCATATTCTTTTAAAGCCAACAGGAAGATTTAGATGAAGACTAGTTACAGAGAATTATGACACAAATATAAAATGTAAAATAAAGAATAAAAGTGTTCATGTTGGTCCTTTCCTGAACCTACAATAGCTTTATAACAAATAAAGTGAAATAATCTGAATGAAGTAAGAGCAATAACAAAAAACATGGTTATTTAGCAAATCCCATCTCAAAGATCTGAGCATTATGAATATCCAACCTCTGATGTGTAGAGGGATAAACCTTACTGAATCCCATGTGTGAGTACCTCCATCACTATCTCGAGTTGGGTATTCACAGTAACTTACAGCTGCAGATTCTTGACTGTACGGCCGTATGTTTTACTATTCAACCAGATGCCAGCCATAAAACTGTTTTATCTATTCTGTGGTTTGCTTAAGACTAAAAAATAAACTTCAAATCCATAACTTAGGGTCTGTTCTGATATTGTAGCACTTCAGCAAAGTACAGTTTTGCTATCTGGTATGCTGAAAATGTTTTAAAATCAAAGTGTACTTGGAAAGATATATTTCTGCTCCTAAAGATTTCATAAAGACCCCTGCAATTTGGATGAATTGTGCTGTGCAATGACTTGTTTTTCTATTGATTTCTAGGCTGATGGACCATAACCTTCATTGATAGTTCATTTTGGCTTCTTCCAGACTGAAAAGGAAATAGCACTGTGTCTGTTCTCTGCCTTGGAGCCTACATTATTGATATTCTTTAATCATTATGTAGGAACATAAAGCTTCTGTTATGTTGCAATTATTATGTGTCTTTACTAGAATGTAGTTAGTGAAACAAAAATAGATGAGGCAGCCCACCACAGGCTGTCCTGCTGTTCTCTCTTACACTGAGTACAATACACAGAGCTCAGAGAAAGCTCTCCATTCATGCTGATTTTTTGGCAACAGTTGCACAAAAGAAATCTTTCTGAAGTTCTCAAAAGTGAAAATATCATAATTAGCATTTTAACCCAATAGGAGCTATGCAGAAGAGTTGAGTCAATTTTCATACAACAATGTATTATTTTAACTCATCTTTCTCTAGGTGCTTTTTATAAATTTCATACCATTTTTAAGAAATAAAATAATGAAACAAGATTATGAAGCTTCTATGGGAAAGAGCTGACAAAATTTGGCCGGATTTTAAAAGTCTTTTGAGATTTCTTGCACTAGATTTTATCTACATGCCCAGACTATGGGATGTAGTCCTATCAACCTGTAACTATTGAGATCCCTTAAAGCCTATGAAGTTAAACATTCATAGGAACAAAATCTTTTAGGCCTTCGTTTATAACTTTTCATTAAGAAGAAGCAAAAAGATCTAATGATCATGCATGCATGCTCACCAAAATACATATTAACACTTCTGAGAATAACCACTGAAAGGCAGCATAAGTTAATTCAAAGTCAGAATGGGTATGAAGGAGCTCGCTGGGTTCACTCCCTACAGATTGATAACAATTTCCTGCTGTTTGAAGAATATTTCTGGTTCCCTCCCCCTTCCTCAGTACTTCCTGGTACTGAGTGGGATCAGTGACTGGTTCCAGTCAATGCATTCTAAGTAGAAGGGATGGGTCGCTTCCAGGCTGCTTCCCTGGGGGTGCAAATCCCTTCAGAGCTGTCTTTTTCTCTGGTACAGCAACCAGTTGTGTGCAGAATGGTGGCCACTCCAGCTACCTGTGTAATGGAGGGACAAAGCCACGACCGAGGACAGACATGAACCTTTCTTATTTTAAGCTGGTGACATTTGGGAGTTGATACAAGCCTATTCTGACAAATCTTTAAAAATGATTATTTTTGCAATAATTAAACTGATTTTTCATTTTGCCTTATAAATATGGTTGTCTACATTAAAAACAGTGTACGATTTGGGTGGGGGGACAATTGCTTCATATCTCCAGGTTAATAATGTACAGTCATGTATACATAAAAAGCAGAAAACAGCAGTGGCCATGAAGACAGCTGCTTCTCTAAATCAGGGAACTAGAAATGCCTCGACATTCAGGCGGGGTAAGGACTGGGTCTAAGAGTTGCCTGTCCCCAAATTCCATTTGTTTTACAAGAGAAGTCTGGTTAAAATAAATTTCAGAAGTTGCTTTGAAGAGGAAAAATTGGGGGAAGGGAGACAAAATATACAACTAGAATCAGTGAAGTAGGCAAAGGTACTTGGTATTTATACACTCATTACAGGTATATGAATTTCAGAACTTTGATTTTTTTTTTTTTTTTTTTTTTTTTTTTTAAGTAACAGCTGTAACTTTACATTTCCCCCACCTACCGCCTGCTGGTGAGGGAAACAGATTATGGGACCACCGAGTTACGGCCACTTACTTCACCCTGGGGAGCTACAGGAGAAGCAGGTGTGGCTGAAGATGAAAAGGTCTGAGGTTACTTTGCGGCGTGTCACCTCCTGGCCTCGCAGCTGTGAATGCTGAGCTTTTTACTGTCTCTGTGTTCCGACCACGGGAACACTCACATTTCACTTGGTCAAAATAATGTGTAAGTCATAAGAAAAGTGAACCTGATCTCTTGCATTTCCAGAAAACCATCACTTGCAGTGGGTGAGCTTTCGTTTTTAGAATACAAATGCAATTTAGGATTCCTCTTCACACTCTAGCTCTGCATCATCCACAACTCCTTCAACAGATTTGCTTTTTGCCCATGGCAATGTGAAACAAAATGTTTTTTGCATCTCAAAATGACAATATTGAGAACATCTGGTATATAGCCTTCTTGAAGTTTGTTCTGCAATGCCTTTAGGTTTAAACATCTGTCATTAAATCAAGAGATTGACAAAATGCTCTGAGTTGAATTGCAACATAGCATACTATATCAGTAAGTATCTATTCTTGGAAACAAAGTGAAAAAGAATTAGTTGTCTCTTCTTGAAGAGAGTGGATCCTAATCGCCAAAGGTGTCTGTTTTCTTTTGCAAATGAGAAAATGTATTCAATTTACTCTAGTAATTTTCCATTTTCTGTCCCACTGACTACTATATTTAATTACCCTACATCACTCTCCACATAAAGACAGTGATGTGCTTCTGAGAATCATTACAAAGATATTGTTTTGTAAATGTGTTTGCCTATTTGAAAGGCACTGAAACTTTTCAGCAGTTTTGCCCCCCACTGGTTTCCTAGGCAGGCACAGATCAATATGTCATTTGTTAAAATACAGTACAGGGAAACTATACACCATCAGAGTCCCGGTTCTCCTGATGTCTCGTGGTGCCAGTGTGTTGCTCTGTTTTCACGTTCTCCGGGACAGAAGAACTGATCAAACATAAAATGCACTGTCATTAGCTGTTTAAGCCAAGAGTGATAACAGATGAATATCATTAAGACTCCAGGACCTCTTAAATCCAGAAAGAAAACTCAGGCTTGATGAGTAAAGAGGCTGGCAGATCGCCCTTCAATACCCGCACCCAGCTGCACAGCTCATCCATTGTGAGGGAAGTCATATGCGATTGATTAAAATATAATCTCTCTAGATGGCCTGATACCACTCCCAAAGCTTTTACAATGATGTCTTTTCCAAGTGGTGGAATA
Organism: Saguinus oedipus; assembly: GCA_031835075.1. NCBI lineage: Eukaryota > Metazoa > Chordata > Mammalia > Primates > Cebidae > Saguinus > Saguinus oedipus. The sequence continues at coordinate 8,103,130 of CM063169.1, read as the reverse complement.
AAGCAGGTTTTCTCTGCAATGGGAAAACCCCAATGTCTTCCTTTTATTTCCTAAGTTCAACCTGCTTTTAGTTACAATTTATATAAAGGATTAGATAATGTGAGAATATTTATTATGTTTGAAAAACATCATTTTTAGTCAAATTTTAAAGTTTCCATTTTTGTTTTAAAGACAGGGAATATATGTCCCAGTTATTACACAGGTAGATTGCATCCCAATAGTCAGCAGAGTTTCCCAATAGGGCGTTTTTCAACTCATCCCTCCAAAAACTTTTTTTTAAAGAATTTGCTTCTTAAGAAATCTAGTATATAGGACATCTATCTGTTCTGTATCTAATTATTTTTAATTTGGATAAGATGCCTTTTTTTGGATGTCTATTAAATTATTCAGAATACTAGATCCCAAAACATAAAGAAAGAGAATAAAAATTAAGCAAAAGCAGGGGTTTTGTGTAAGGAGGAGCTATGGGATTCAGGTCAGGGCTTCTCTCCTTAAATAGCTGGGAAAAATGGGCCAAGTTTATTTAACCTTTAAGACTATTTTCTCAACTCTCCAATGTTAGTAATAAATCCTATCCCATATGATTGTTATCAACATTACATTAGATAATGCCGATAAGGAATCTGGCAGGAAAGTGCTGAATCAGAAGCAGCTATTCCCATTACTTCCAACAATTTCTTTTTTTTTTTCTTTTGTCTTAATTTTAAGTTCCAGGACACATGTGCAGAACATGCAGGTTTGTTATATAGGTATACATGCGCCATGATGGTTTGCTGCACCTATCAACCCATTACCTAGGTATTCAGGCCTGCATGCATTAGCCATTTCCAACAATTTCTGAATATCAGAATCATTTCTGAATATCAGTGAATATCTGGTGGACATCTTTATTGCTGTTTGTCAAAGAATATGGGCTCTTGGCCCCCAGGTTTCTTTCTTGGGGTGGAGTTCTTTCAGTTATGAATTTAAATGACTTGTATTTTTCCATTTTTATAAGAATTAAGAGTCTCGCTTTTGTTCTTGGTTGGTGGGGTTCTCATGAAATGGAGAGTTGAGCACCTCCCCAATTAAAGTTGACCAACCAGGCACATGAAAAACATTCACTTTTCAAAGCACAGAGCCATCCTGAACCCATTATGCACGTGAATGGGACCACACATCAAATGTCCTGTTCAGCCCACTCTAAATTAGCATTAAAATAAAATGGGTAGGTAGACACCTTGTAAATCTTTTCAAAATTTTGAGGAACAAATCAAGAGAGTACTTTACAAAGGCAACCCTTGAGCATTGCTTTCCTTCCCATTGAGGAGGGCAGAGCCAACTGCGTGCAACCACGCTTCCACGGCACCCCATCCTCCCTCATCCCCCGTCTCAACTGCTGAGGACAGACAACCCTTCAATTATTATCTTGACTTGATTCTCAAATCCATAAACACGATGTTAAAGGAAACCTCAACCTCATAATGAGACGTTGTAATATTTTGCATCCTGTTTTAAAAACATTTTGGCTCTGACCATAAATGGGGAGGATATTGTTTAAATAGCAGTACCTCCATCGAGTACAAAAAAAAGACTAATTCCCAGAGTTATCTTCCAATAGTTCATAAAAAGCAATTTATTATGCAGAGTGTTAGGATGTTTATATCATTAATAAGAAAATAACCTGATTTTTATAAAATAAAAAATAATTGCCATATATGTGACTATAAACATATAGTTTATATGTGGTATTCATATTGGACTCCATCCTGTCCCCGGCCTACATATACTAGGACTACATGCTACCAAATAAAACACAGATACAAAACTAGAATATGGATATTAAACAAGTCTAACTTTCAAATTGTATGCTTCCTTGCACCATGGAAAAAGAAAACATTACAAAACATAAAACCTTCTTGAATGGGCACTTCAACATTTAAAATGAATGTAGCCTTTTTGAGGTTTGAATTCCAGTTATTTTGGACAAAAGGGCACTTCCTGGCCTTACAGGGAAAAAAATATTTTTAAGGGGGTTTCTTGAAAAGCTTCCTAAAGGATCCTGTCCCTCAGGACGCTTTCCAAGGCAAACAGAAGTCTGAGGAGATGAGTAAAAATTAAGCCAATCCCTACAGATTAACTTCCTCCAGGGATCCGCTCCACCTGGATGTCAAGTGTCCCAGGAGCGGTCTCACAGGTGTGGTTGGTATTTGCTTCTAGGGTCAGTGTCCTCTAATATAAACAAACAAAAGTGAACTAAGCGTGTTTTTCCTTTGCTTGAAAGTAGAAAAGGCATGAGAAAGGAATTTTGTTTACCCTAATAACTTCAAAATATTTACCAATATTTGAGTTGAGTTTAATTTCTTTTTTCGTCTCATCTACCTTAATGATGGAAACTGCAAAACATTTCCCATATACTCCTTAGATTTTATGAAAGCTTGGTGGAAAATTTAATATTTTCCAATGTACATTGGATGTAAATGTGGAATTATAACAAATTATACTATTGTTAGCATCTGGGGCTGTACTTCACTTTCATAAGTAATGTAAATTTGCTGACCATTCTGAGGATATACACATAAAAATAGATGCTAGTAGCTTCTATTTAATTTAATAGATGTACAAACAATGGAAAATTGCAAAGCAGAAAAAAAAAGTTATGGGGATTGCCCAAAGAATAGGCAAAATTCTATCAGCTATATTTTCTATCTTATTGTAATTTCTTTCTAAATTTCCTAAAGATATTCAGTGGGAGATGATCACACAGGGAGTGTATATAGCAGCTGATCAACAGCCGATTTAAAAGCAGGTCAGAATCATTTTAATGGCTTAAAAATTACAATTATGATTACAAATATGTGGGGGGAAACTTACACATTGAAACCTATCAAAAAATGAAAATACAATGAAGTGTTCACAGTTTTTACCTTTGAGTGGTGAGTCCACTGACAGTTTTGATTTTGTTTTTGTTTTTTGCCTCTTTGTGTTTTCTGTATTTAGTAGTAGCAAAACACACATCTATAACTTTCATTTTCATGTGAATTATTCAAAGGTAAATGACATAAAACACACACACATATACATATATACATGTATAAAACAGAAAATAACTAGGTGAGGTCATGCTACAGACCTCTTTAAGAACTCTACTCTCTTGATAAGTTTTTTTTTTTGCCTTATTGTGGAAGACTGTGACATAGTTGAATGACTATATTTACTCTGTGCATTTCTTTTCCAATAAGACTTTCACTGGGAGAGAGCTGGCTTGGTCATTTTGGTGTGTCTCTAATGTCCTAATGTCTTAGCGGGTCCTTGAACTCAACAAGTCCAAAGCAAATCTAACTATCCCTCCCTGTGTGGAGTGACACATGCATACATCCCGCCCAACTGTGCAATTTCTGTAAACAATTACACCATTATGCCAGCCCTCAAAGTTCTGGAATAGTGACAGATCCTCCCTTCTTCCTCGCCTGGTATGTGAGATTCAGCAGCCCAAACTCGCTTTGAGCTCTTGATTTCCATTGCAACTGCCCCGTCTCCAGGTTCGTTCCTCTCTGCTTGACTGTTAAAGTAGCTTCCTCACTCTTCCTCCTGGCTCTACACTTTATCATTTAATATAAACAACTCTTCTGTTGTTTGCCCTTAGGAAAACCCCCAGAGTTTACCATGCCGTCTACCGTCCTAGCTTTCGAGGTCAGGAGTAGGCTGTCCCTGCCCCTGCACAAGCCTGAGCCTCCCCTCTGGTGCCTGCTCATGGCTGCTGATTCTCAGGCTTCCCTCCACCGCTGCCATTTGAAATACTTGCTGTTCCCCAAAGTGGCTCTTTTGTGATGATCACAGCCCAGTGCGAATTCCTCCCCTCCTTTGAGCCTCCCTCAGTACTTCATCTCTGCTTCTCTCTACATCCATCAAAACCTGCCACGTGAAACAGTTACCTGAAAGCCCCGTTCTCAAGCCTCCTCACACTGGAAGCTCAGCCAGGGCAGGGACTCAGTTCCTCTTCTTTGTATCTATGCTTTGCACCATGTGAGCCTCTTACCTGCATTAGTTGAACTCGAAAATACTGATTGCCCTGATGTGAAAGATTCTGCAGACTGGAAACCTGGAAATTCCCATTAATAAGTTAATAAATCCTCGTAAAGTTGGTAGAGCTCTCAAAGCAATGCCTGACATGTCGTAAGCACTGTGTAAGTGTTATCCATTCATTTTATTAGCTATTAGTCCGAGCTCAAATACAGGGAAAGGCAATGACTCAGATACTGAATTATGTCAAAAGAGTAAAAACCAAATGGAGCAAACACATCTAAAATTCAGAGCCCACCACTCACATCAATGTGGATACCAGGAAAAAGCCCTGCCCAACTGAAAATGAAGGTTCCTAAAGCCTGAATGCAAACAAAGGCCAACCCAAAGACACCTCAAGGGAGGGGAATTGGACAATAAATTCCCTTTGGGGGCTTTCCTAAGCTTTTCTGACCTCCAGACTTAGCCCCCGGCTTGGAAAGTCACTCAAGACAGTATCTTTTATCCTAGTGGCTGCTGAGACCAGCCCCAAGGGAAAGAGTGGCGTTTTTACATCTTTATAGTGAAAAGCAAAATGTGGGAGGGGAAGGTTAAGGTAACCCAGTCTCTGGAAGGTAGCTCCCTTTCCACTTTCACTGCACATTTGCAAGAGTTTGTAGCCATCACCTCAAAGAAGACCTGCCCGCCTCCCTGCCGGCCTGCCCACCTGCCTGCCAGCACCAGGCCGTAGGAAGGCCTGGAAAGCAGGGTGCAACCACTCCCTCCTCTCAGCTGAGTGCAAAAGAACCACAGCTAGCCCAAGTTCTTCTGGACGCCCTAGAAACAGCCTTCTTGAGGACACAGAGCATCTAAGTTTCACTCCCAGAGGTAGTGACTGCAATTAACAAGAAAATTTGAAAATTTTTGATTTCAGGAAAATTTCCATTTTAGGCAAATGCCAGGGGGAAAAAAAGAGTAATCCTTCCCTTAGGTACAAGCTCGCCTTCCATTTCTTGAAGGAAGTAATCAGTTTCCTGGTACCTCGTTTGCATCAGAAGTTTAGAAATTTATATAATGATGAGCCTTGTTATGAATCTTAATCAATACCTTTGTGTCCAATTTTGTAACAAAATAGGATTATCATGTGAAAAACCTCATCTTGTTCCATTGTATTTTAACTCTCATTGATTCCAAAATAACAAAACCTCAGTGACTGCAGCTATTGAAAGTTCTTGGCTGTGAGACTCAAGGATTCTCAGAGAAACTGAAGAGATTACATCCTAGGACACCTGCTGTTTATCCTCCATCATTTTACATCCAAAATATTGACACTGTCCCAAGCAACTTGCTCTTCGCAGATCATCTCAGAGTCAGTACAGCAATGCTAAGAGGTAGAATATTTGTGGTATAGAAAGTCCACACACTCAGAATTCAAAGTAAGTTTATCATTAAAAAAAGAAGATGAAGAAAAAGAAGGGAGAGGCCTTATCAGAAACTAAAATACTCAAACTTTAGGTTGCTACCTCATCAAAACTTCAGGCTTTTGCAGTGGGCATGGCGCCTCATGCCTGTAATCCCAGCATTTTAGGAGGCTGAGGTAGACAGATCACTTGAGGTCAGGAGTTCAAAACCAGCCTGGCCAACATGATGAAACTGTCTTTACTAAAAATACAAAAATTAGCCAGGTGTGGTGGTAGGTGCCTATAATCCCAGCTACTCAGGGGCTGAGGCAGGAGAATGGCTTGAACCCAGGAGGCAGAGGTTGCAGTGAGCAAAAAAAGACTTCAGGCTTTTTTTGTAAACACATGAGTTTAACCAGATATTCCCTCCAGGAAAACACTGCCTTTGCTCATAAAGATATAGGAGAAAGGACCTCATGATCATCAGTATGGGAAAGGAGGATGGGCCTTTAATTAAAAAGTTGCCAAAGTTTGAGAAGCCTCTGTGAAAAGGATGTAGACAACATACATTTTTTAATGATCCCAATATTTGTCCTGTAAAACATTTCATGTTTAGAAAGTGATCAATTGCTTATCCATAGAAGAAAAATAGTAGGGATCTCTTAATAATTGAGATTTTAACTTTCTTTGTCTTAACTACAGGCAAGTGGCATCGTATTATTAGAGAAGGCTGATTCTTTACCCAAATCCGTCTTTTGTGTGTGTGATAAAGCTCAGAGTTTAAGTAAGTTAGCCAAGTTCACATAGCTTGCATGGAATTGCTTGGATTGGAAATCGGCCCCATTAGAAGCCTGAAATCTCTGCATTTTTCTATTCTACTTCCCTGATTTGTTTATTTGCAAATGTCAATGATAGCATTTCCCATGGAGGAATTTTGTCATGAGTAAGTGAGATAATAATATGTATAAAAGGCTTGGCAAAGTTCATTGGCTGGACCCTGTTCCCAAAATTCACATGTTGAAGCCTCAGTACCTCAGAACATGACTATATTTGGAGATAGGTTCTTTAAAGACGTAACTAAGGTAAAATAGGTCACATGGGTGTGCCCTAATCCAAAGTGATCGGTGTCTTTATTAAAAAAAAAAAAAAAAAAAAAAAGATTAATGGGCGGCCTGTGCAGCAATGACCAAGATGAAGTCTGGAGACCTTCTCAGGAAGAAGGAGGAGGAGCTGCTGAAACAGCTGGGCAACCTGAAGGTGGAGCTGTCCCAGCTGCGAGTGGTCAAAGTGACAGGCAGCACGGCCTCCGAGCTCTCCAAGATCTGAGTTGTCCGCAAGTCCACTGCCCGTGTTCTCACCGTTATTAACCAGACTCAGAAAGAAAACCTCAGGAAATTCTACACGGGCAAGAAGTACAAGCCTCTGGCCCTGAGGCCTGGAAGACTCTTGCCAGTTGCCACCAGCTCAACAAACATGAGGGGAAGCTGAAGACCAAGAAGCAGTAGTGTTAGGAGCAGCTGCACCCATTGAAGGAAAAAAAATGAAGAGACAGACACATACACTAAAAATCAGGAAAAGATGCAGGAGGAAGAGACCATCTAGGAGCCAGGGAGGGAGGCCTCAGACGAAAAGCACCCCCATCACTTGATCTTGGACTCCCAGCTCCAGAACTGTGAGAAATACATTTCAGTTGTTCATGGGACCCGTCTGCGATAGTTTGTTATGGAAGCCCTGCTAAACTAATATGTTCATATACTAGGTACTCAGGAAACGTGAGTCTCCTTCACGTTGGGAATATGGAGGCCAGCTGCAGTGACCAGATCCAAGACATCAGCAGCTTCGTGTGCTGTGTGAACGGCTTGGTGTACATGCTGCTGCCAAGTCTGTGTCTTGTTTCTTATTTGTGTCTCCCCTTCCAGGCTCAGAGCCCATTGCTTTCCTTATAGTAAGATTCATTAGAAGAATAAAAGATGTGGACCCTCACCAAGCCCTTGGCACAGGTCAGGCCCTTTCAAGAAAGTACATGAAACTTTAATACTGCCAGGCTTTGTGTGGTTTGTATGTCCAAGTTGTATTTCACAGGAAAGAAGACAACTTTGGGGGTTTAAAGGATCAAATGGAGTTTCCTAAACTCCCTGCCTTGTTCTTCTGGAGTGACTAGAGCAGCGGAAAATCCTATTTACTGATTAGTAATAAGAAATATTTTGTGATACTTTTTTTTTTTTTGAGATGGAGTGTCGCTCTTGTTACCCAGGCTGGAGTGCAATGGCGAGATCTCGGCTCACCACAACCTCCGCCTCCTGGGTTCAGGCAATTCTCCTGCCTCAGCCACCTGAGTAGCTGGGATTACAGGCACACGCCACCATGCCCAGCTAATTTTTTGTATTTTTAGTAGAGACGGGGTTTCACTATGTTGACCAGGATGGTCTCGATATCTTGACCTCGTGATCCACCCGCCTCGGCCTCCCAAAGTGTTTTGTGATACTTTTTAAAAGAATAATGGTTTAATTCTCCCTTTCTGCCACTTATAGTGATAACAGTAAAATTGACAAATACCTAAGAGCATTTAATATGCAAGATGGACTGTGCTGTGGCCCGCACCTGTTGGTAAGAGGTGAGCCCCAAAGCACTGTTATCCCAAAGCCTTTGTCACTGCCAGGAGCATGCTGGATTGTCACATAAATGAGTCACTGACAATAGAGAATCTGACAGCAAGTGTTTCTTGGAAACCACTCCCAAGTAATGGAACAGCCCTCCATAACCACCCAGGTGAAAACAGTGCTTGCCAGGTTCCCATAGAGTAATCCACTAAGTCTCACACTCACAAAATGAGAAAGAAGCACTCATGGCCTCGTCAGCTGTTACAGTCCTGCCTGACACTGGTAGGCATGCATCCAGGCTACGGTCTGCATGGTGAAAAGTTGAAACTTTAAACAAGTCAAACCTACTTATTCAGACACTGGTGCACGCCTCGGAGGTGCAAATCCAAGCACTGGGAATTTTTTCCTGACGTTTCCTGAACAGGAGATGCCAAGCACAAGATCACAAACTTTTGGTGTTTTTTTAACATATGAGTTCAACCAGACATTACCAGATATTACTGTTTGCTGAGTCTGAAGGCTTAGGAGAAGAAATCAAACTGATATTTTTTCTTTTTCTTTCTTTCTTTTCTTTTTTTTTTTTTTTTTTTTTTTTTTTTTTGAGATGGAGTTTCGCTCTCATTACCCAGGCTGGAGTGCAATGGCGCAATCTCGGCTCACCGCAACCTCTGCCTCCTGGGTTCAGGCAATTCTCCTGCCTCAGCCTCCTGAGTAGCTGGGATTACAGGCACGCGCCACCGTGCCCAGCTAATTTTTTTTTTTTTAGTAGAGACGGGGTTTCACTATGTTGACCAGGATGGTCTCGATCTCTTGACCTCGTGATCCACCCGCCTTGGCCTCCCAAAGTACTGGGATTATAGGCTTGAGCCACCGCGCCCAGCCCCAAACTGATATTTTTTCTAAGCACATATTCTGTTCAAACATAATGAAACTTAAATGGTTTATTTAAGAAGATGGTAATACTTTTGCTAAAATGTAGATCAAATGATCAAAAACATTTAAAAAGCCTGGAAGTGTTAGTAGAATATAGAAAGCACTCAGGAAACATGGGTGTTACTTTCCATGTCCCACTAATGGTGATAATATCAAATAGATCCACAGCTTTAGACATTTTCCTCTCTTTAATGGTTTTTAAAAAGACAATGCAGGTCGGGCGCAGTGGCTCATGGCTGTGATTCCAGTACTTTGAGAGGCCGAGGCAGGAGGATCACTTGAGGTCAGGAGTTTGAGACCAGCATGGCCAACATGGTGAAATCCCATTTCCACTAAAAATAAAAATTAGTTGGGCATGGTGGTGGGCACCTGTAGTCCCAGCTACTTGGGAAGCTGAGGCAGGATAATTGCTTGAACCCAGGAGGCAGAGGTTACCATGAACTGAGATCCTGCCACTGCACTGCAGCCTGGGTGATACAGTGTAACTCCATCTCAAAAAAAAATATATATATATGACACTAAGGAAGCAACAGAAGCTGTAAATATGAGCTCCTAGATGAAAACTCTGGTGCATGGGGCATGTCATTTTACTAATTCACTATAATGACTAAACAGCTTTGCAGCACAGGACTGCCTCATCTACCTACGCAGATTCTGACACACCAGCAAGAGGTGTGAGAAAGCAATTATGGATCCAAAATTGATAAGAAACAGTCAAGTGAGTCGTAGAAAGTTGTCAATGATATTTCATAGCTCTAGGAAAATTAAATGTGTTGAATATAAAATACAAAATTATTGGCTAACAGTATGGAACTTGGCTTGTACATAAGGAATTGAAAGAGAACAGAGAATCATAAACTGGGGAGAAAAGTAAACATTTGATTTAATCTCAGACTTGGCTGTCAGGTATTTTATTTAAAGTTAAATTATTTACAGTTGCCTGTTGTATTTAACTTCAATATTCACATGCATCCTTATAACTTCAGAATATTTTTTATTTTCACGAGGTCTCTATTAAAAGTAGTAGAACAATGTTCACAGGAACATTGAACCAAAACACACATGCCTTTTTATGGCAAGCAGAGGATTCCAATCCATCCACACACATTGGAGTATTAGCTGTAGACAATGAGTCTTGCACGATCCCTGAAGAATAAGAAAGTGACATGTTCCAGAAGGACTGCGCGCCCGGCAGCCCATGAAAATGCACACAACTTTCAAAGCCTTTGAAGTGTGGCCAGATTCCCTAGGACATTGCTGCTACCTACGTTAGGCACTTCGTAAAGTTTGTTTTCAGGAGAAACATAGTATTCTGTAATAACAAACTAATATTACACCGGATGGAAAAATGAGTGTCTTCTCTCTAGATCTCTGTTTCTTGAGGAAGCAGGACAAGATCCGATTGTCTGTAAATTACCATTTCAGTTCAGACATTCCTCCCATCTTTGGAAGATAACTTGCCTTATAAGTGGTTCTCAATAAATAACTAATTTTAAACATGAATGAATATGTTATACTTACCAAACTCTCTGCAGCTTATAAAAGTTTCTTTGAACTCTACCAGTTAAACATGAATCTAACTTTAACTTGATGAATTTTGTTTCAGAATATATATCTCATAAAACAAACTTTTGAAAATATGTAATTAAGTGTTTTTGCTTTCAGTCCTTGGGTAAATTAAAGCTACTTGGCCAAAGCATTGTTCCAGTATCTTCAAAGTCACTGTGCATAGATCAATTGTCTTGATATATATCACCGAAACCATATTTTGTTTTTCTAGGTTTCATTTACTATTTTTTAAAGTTGATTTAATGTTTTTCAAGGTCTCCTAAGTTAGCCTCATTTCCAGATGAACACCCTGCAAAGTTCAGAATCTCATTCCTCTCTGCCTTTTCAGGCTGGAGAACAAGTTTGCATTGAGTAGTTTGGCAGCAGAGATGGAGAAGCAGCCTGCGCAGGATGAGAACTAGAATTATGGAGCAGCTGTATTGGGCGGTAGGTTTCCATTAAATGGATGTCTTGGACTTGCCATCTTTCACTGTAATTGCTGTGTCCGGGAAGTTGGCTGTCTCTAGAGATTAATCTATTTTAAGTTTAATGGATCTGTAGAAGCTATTGAAAGACTGGTACAACTCTTTCTCCTTGACTTTTCCAGTCCAAATGAAGACATTGCTATCAGTAACACTGCATCTGCCATGCATGCCAACGTTTCAGCCCCACTCCACCCCCAGGAGGAAACCTCCTTCCATGGGCTTTATGGACGGGAAAGCTTTCATACTAAGTTACTTGAGCTTATTAGCAACAACATACTTGTTTTCCTGTGATATGTATACACATGTGTGTACATATGTGTATGCATGTATGTATATATGTGTGCATGCATGTGTATTTTAGTATCTTAGTATGAAAGCATTCCAATACATAAAGTCCATAGAAGGAGGTTTCCTCCTGGGGGTGGAGTGCAGCTGAAACATTGGCATGCATGCAGGTGCAGCGTTACTGATGGCGACGTCTTCACTTCGACCGGAGAAGTCAAGGAGAAAGAGTTGTGCCAGTCTTCCAATAGCTTCTACAGATCCATTAAACTTAATGGTTTAGGTGACAGAAATATACCAAGAAAACTGACCTGCGCACAGTTACTTTGAAGACACTGGAACAATGCTTAGACCAAGTAGCTCTAATTTACACCTAATTCACTTTCTCTCTCTCTCTCTGTGTGTGTATATATGTATATATATATATGCACATATAGATACAGATACACATATATACACACATATACAAACATAAGATATACACATTTCCATATTCATATATATAGAGAAAATGAGTCTCTTCTAATCAGTGTGAAATAATTTGTGTTATCAAACTGAATCGATACAATACCAAGAAAAAGCGAAGAAAATGCACATGCATTTATTCAATCTATATATGCATTGGCCTTACTGCAGGCAAGGTTTCATAAACTTTTATTTGAAAGAATGTTGGCATTCAAAGATGTAACCTTTGTGGATTAATAAAAAGCCAACATAAATGTTCACAAAACAGTCCTCAGTGACCTTTCTGAAACACAGATGTAAATCATGGACCTTGGGGTGGGAAAAGGTCACCTGACTGGTGAGGAACCCAATCCACCTCCCCAGCTTCCACATCAACAGCTTCGTGTGCTCAGCTTGCTGTAGTTTACCTAGAAACACTAATGAGAAAATTCAAAAACTGTTCCTTCTCAGAAAAAAAAAAAATGGCATCAAAAGTGAAGATGAAAGAAGACTTAGAAAGCGATGATGTTTAATATATGTGAACTCAATAAATGTGTAAGTACTTTTCTGTAGACCACTGCGTAGGCACTGGGGATACAGTGATGAACCAATTAGACACGGCCTTAGTCTTCATGGAACTTATAAACTATGCAGGAGAGAAACACAGCAAACAAAGAAACAAAAAAATCCCCACCTAAATATATAATTTAGAATTGCTACAAGCACAGGAAGTCAAAGCCGAAGGTGCTGTGAGTGAGGCCTGACCTACAGGAGGCATCAAGGATGACCTGTCAGAAGAAGCCACATTTACCCTGCACCCTGCAGACAGAACGGAATGGATGCTAATGAGGCGGAGAGTAAGGATTCGAGTCTTCTAGACCGAAGAAACAGATACAGAAATCCACAATACAGAAATCCTATGTTGGAGTCCTAACCCCTGGTACCTATGAGCGTGATCTTGTTTGAAACAGGGTTTTTATAGAGCTAATCAAGTTAAAAATGAGGTGATTAGAGTCGGTCCTAATTCCACATGACTGGTTTCCCTATAAGAAGGAGAAATTTGGAGACAGACATGCATACAGGGAAGTGACCATGTGAACATGAGGACCACTACAGGCTGAGGAGAGGGGTCTGGAACTGACGCTTCCTGCCCAGCCCTGCCCACACCTTGGGCTCAGACTCCTAGCCTCTAGACCATTGGCATACACATTTCTGTTGTGGAAGCCACCTCGTTTTTAGTACTGAACTTTGATGTGGGAGCTCTAGGAAACATACAGGAGGCGTCAAAAACTGAAGCCACAGAGGAGGGTTATGGGCTGATTTGAGGATTTTATGTTTTCTGTCAGAAGTGCAATGGATGTGGCACGGTCCAGCTTCACAAGGTGTGCCTTGCTACTATTTGGAGAACAGATTAGAGGGGAGTAGAAGTGAATGTCTGGAGACCAGCCTGGAGGCAAGGACAGAAGGCCAGTTAAGGGGTAACAGTGACCTGGACACAGCCTGTGATCTCCCAGCACTTTGGGAGGCCAAGGCAGGAGGATTGCTTGAGGCCAGGAGTTCAGGCCTGGGCAATATAGAAAAACCCATGGTCTACCAAAAAATAAATAAATAAATAAGAGGTGACAGTGCTGGAACTAGGGTGGTGTCAGTCAGATGGGGAGGAGTGGCCTGAATCAGAGTAATTTTGGAGATGAAAACAGTAGGTCTCAGTGCTGGGCCACAAATATAGTGACTGCTGTGGAAATGGTGGCTTCAAGAAGGACTCACGGGCCCCTAGTTTCCACAGTGGGGTGAATGATAACTCCTTCTGAAATGAAGAATCAAGGAAGAGAAGAGCATTTGGGATGAATGGTCAAATCAGTTTTGAAAACACTAAGTTTGAGATGCCTGAATAAGATCTAAATGTAACTTTTAAATCTACAGTTAGACATCTAGACTTGGAAGTCAGAAAAGAAATCAGATCTGAAAACGTAATGAAATAGTTCCTGTTAGTATATAAATGGTATTTTGAACTGTGCGGAAAGATGAGATGATCTGGGCAGAGAAGGTAGAACGGGAAGAGAAGGGCCAGCGCTGACGCCTGAGGAGCCCTGTTAGAGGAAGCTTGGTCCAGGCTTCCTAGTCCTGGCTTTGCTGACCTCTGAAGCCGGATGATCTTTGCTGTGGGGGCAGCCTTGTGCATAGCGTGATGCTCAGCAGCATCCCAGCCTCTGCTCACCAGAGGTTAGCAGCCTCCTCTTAATCATGGCAAATGTCCCCTGGGGCTCCGATTCACCCCTAGTTGAGAACAGTCTCCAGGCTTTGCCAAATGTCCCCTGGGGTTCCGATTCACCCCTAGTTGAGAACAACTGGATAGAATAGACAAGCAAAGAAAAAGCATAAAGAGTAAGTAGAGAGGAAAGAAGAAAGCAGAAGGGTGCGATGTGTCAGAAGCCAGGAGAAAAGACAATCTCGGGAAAACTCAAATCACAGATGGCTGCAGAAAGGTCAAGGACGACGCCTGCTGAGAAGGACCTAGTAGTTTCGGCATCATGATCCTAACTTTAGCAACAGTAATTTGGGTGGCTCAGTGGGAGCAAGGCGAAAGTGAAGCAGATTACAATTCTATTTTTATTTATCCAATTGGTAATATATATACGTGTAGTCAGATTTTAATGACATTTGTGTGGTTAATTTGTTTAATGTAAAATATAGCAGATGCTATTGGTTGCCTACTCAACAATTTCTCCTTTTTAATAGAATTTCAATTTTTTCACACAATGTCTTGCTGACTTATGGGAAACTGCTTTGCAAAGTCAATGGTGCAATCCCATTCTCCTTGGCAGTGACTGGTTTAGAAATAGGCATGTGATGCCGGTGTAGTTAATGATGACATCAGAAGTGTAAAGGCGTCTGGGTCCTGTGGATACAGACAACCCAGAAGAGACACCCACCTTTCATCTCGGTGTGGCCTCCTAAAATTGCTAGAGGATGTGGGCACTTCTAACACAACTTTTCTCCCCACTATGGGAGAAGAATTAACTTGAGAACAAGACAAACAGTGAATGTAGCAAAAGGAAACATGGGAAGAAAATGGGTGTTTGGATGAAGAGGGAAGACTGGTTGGATCAGCCTGGAAGCCATTCATCTTCAGGCATCTTAATAAATTAAACCGAATTTCCTGCCACCTCCCATCTGTTTTCAGTTGTTTTAATCTATTAGTTTGTTTATCTGTTAGCGTTTATTATCGGCCCAGCATCTTTTTTCTCAGAGATCCTCATTCTATTGTCAACAACTTCTGGAACAACACCATGCTATTCCTCTGACTAACCGGAATGGAATTCAGAGTTCCCCCATTTTACGGTTTTCCAAAATAAGGCAAGTGGACCACTGTCACCTCTTGACCGCTGATTGCTTCTCTGCCTGGCTATGTTTGAAGTCCACACCATCCCGTCAGCAGTTCCCTGCCTGCAGTGCTATCTCCACTGGTGTCTGCTCCTCACCCATATGCCTTAAGGGTTTGAACACTTGACCCATCACTCTCCTTTTTATGGTGTCCTGGGAGCCATTTATATCTAGGATCCTTGCAAACCACTAGCTTCACACTTCAACAACCTCCAGTGGGCTTCAGCTATACCCTCCTCTAGCACCAACATTCACAGCCACACCTCGGACCCCATCGTTACCTGAAGCTGCTCCATCTCCACCATCTTAAGCTCAGAAACTCTTCCCTCTGTTAGAGCCTCCTACTCTCACTCCTGTTTACTCTCAGTGGGACCTTTGATTCTCAGCCCCTCTCTCTTCTCCGAAGAGTCCCTTTCTGGATGTAAAACACAAATAGAGGCCCCTGAGAAACTGGAAACTATAATCAATTACAAGGTATTATGACCACTTACTCGAGACATTTTTATAACAACCCAGCCTGAGACCACATCTGTTCAACCATTTCAATTAAATTTTTCCCTGCACTCAGAATTCATACATCCTCTATACCTGCCTTGTCAGAAACTAAGCCATGAGTTGTCCCCACTTTTGATTCTGGGCTATAGTAACTACCAGAAGAAAATTAGCCTGGGCACTGTGGCTCCTGCCTGTAGTCCCAGCACTTTGGGAGGCTGAAGTGGGCAGAACACCTGAGGTCAGGAGTTCGAGACCAGCCTGGCCAACATGGTGAAACCCCGTCTCTGCTGAAAATACAAAAATTAGCCAGGCATGGTGGCGGGTGCTTGTAATCTCAGCTACTTGGGAGGGTGAGGCAGGAGAATCACTTGAACCCTGGGGGCAGAGGTTGCAGTGAGCAAAGATGGTGCCACTGCACTCTAGCCTGGGAAACAGAGTGAGTTGAGACTTCATCCCCACCAGCCAAATATATATATATATATATATATACACATATATATATGTATATATATACATATATATGTATATATATACATATATATATATATTTCTTTCTTTTCCCAGAGGGTTATTCTGCTCTGTCCATAGAGAACCAGCCTCGGAGGTGCCTGATCTTTCTTTCCCCTAGAGGCCTTCCTCTTCCCTCTTCCTTCACCTTGCCATGCATTCAGATTCTGGGGCATGGCATGAGCATCACTCTGCAAGGCAGTGGTGGGCACTGTGGTTCACAGACCCTACAGGTTCTCCAGGAGAGTAGCTTTGGGGTTTTTGGATTCTTCAGATTAGATCCTATCAATACCCCCACCCCTCAGAAACAAAACACAAAATGTTTTCCCTTTTAATGGTAATTGATGATAACAACACAACTTTGATATATTACAATGGAATTGCATTATTCAAACATTTAACTAACTTTTTTTCTTTTGAGACAGATCTCTCTTTGTTCCCCAGGCTGCTCAAGTGCAGTGGCACAATCGTGGCTTTCTCCAGCCTCCCACCTCCCGGACTCAAGCAATTCTCCTGCCTCCGCCTCCTGAGTAGCTGTGACTACAGGCGCCTGCCACCACACCCAGCTAACGTTTATATTTTTAGTAGAGACAGGATCTCACCATGTTGGCCAAGCTGATCTAAATCTCCTAGCATCAAGTGATCCACTCACCTCAGCCTCCCCAAGTGCTGGGATGACAGGGGTGAGCCACCAGCACCCAGCCTAATTAACAGAAATTTGATATACTGGCTTCAGTGAAAGAATAACTAATTCAATTTGATACGAAATGCTGCAACTTTATGCTGACCATCTATTCACTGAGCCTGACAGGTGCTGTGGGGAGTGAGCCTGGTGTGTGCTGTTTCCTCATCCACTCTCAGCTCCTGTGGCTTCCCACATGGTCTCAATCACAGTGAGTGCGATGCTGTTGTTTGCATATATACATATGTAATTTTTATTGCACACGACTCTCAACACCAATTGGTGACATCATCTCTCGTTCCATCCTAGGACCTCTGCCCCCTTCCAGTCCTAGGACTATCACACTCACTGAGAGAAAGTCTATGTCAGCTGAGCACAGTGGCTCATGTCTGTAATCTTAACACTTTGGGAGGCCAAGGTGGGCAGATCGCCTGAGGTTAAGAGTTCAAGATGAGCCTGGCCAACATGGTGAAATCATGTATCTACTAAAAATACAAAAAATCAGCTGGGCATGGTGGCATATGCCTATAATCCTAGCTACCCAGGAGCTGAGGCAGGAGAATCACTGGAACCCAGGAGGCAGAGGCTGCAGTGAGCTGAGATTGCACCACTGCACTCCAGCCTGGGTGACAGAGCAAGACTGTGTCTCAGAAAAAAACAAAAAAACATGGTTCACCCACGTGGCACCACTACAGGGACTCTTCAGGAATAAGTTTGACCATATGCGATGTTTTCCTTTCGTGCATTTTAAACTCATCTCTTCTTGGTTTGCATCTCCACTTTATGACACTGAAAGACCCCTCACCCACCAAGGAAAAGGATGGGAAGACGCAGAAACAGGTATCACGCAGATCATCCTGAACACGAACATTTTACATCAACTAGACTTTGGGACCACCCAGCAGTGTGACTTCTCATGGGGCGTCCGCCAGCTCTCCATATTCCTCGGAATCTTTCCCAACCTTCACTGCCATTTCAAGCCCTGGATGCTTCTGTGGGCCCATCCACTACCACTCAGCAATTTCATCTCTTTTGAAAATAAGCAAATATAGGTCATCAAGCTCCTTGAGCTCCTTTTAATCCACCTCCGGGAATATGCATAATTCTGTTAGTTTGTTTGCTGCAGAGTGTCTATTTTTCCAAGTCCAACAGCCCTTTCCTGTACTTACAACATTTTTAACATAGTAAAATATATAAAGCATAAAATTTACCATTTTGGCCATTTTTAGGCACGTAATTGAGAGGCACAAAGTACATTCAGAATTTTGTGCCACCATCAATCTCCAGAAAATTTTCTAATCCCAAACAGAACACTGTACCCTGTAAAAAACTAACTCCCCAACTCCTGTGTTTTTGAGGACATAAAATACTATACATATTGATTTCCTCTCTATATAATGTATTTCTTTGGTCTATAAATATTTTTATCTCTCATTCTAGAATTGGCCTTCTTTATTCTGCTTTGCCATTAAAATTCTACCCTGTTTTCCTTGACCTCTTGTCAAGCAGAATTCTGTAATAATTCAGTCCCTTCAGCAGCTGCCCATCAGGCCACCGCCATCTGCCCTGCTTAATCCTCTTCTCCTTCCTGAAACTGGACATGACTTGGCAGCCAAGGCCATGCCATTCATACCTGCATCCTTAGTGCTGGGTGCACCATCTAATAGTATTTGCTGGATGAATGACTGGAAGGAAAGAATCCCCATAGCTGTAAGAACACTAGCTGAGCCCTGTGCTAAGCCACTTCCATGAGGGTGTTTCATGGCAGGCAGCTGCTGTCATTCATTCTATTTTGTAGATGAAGAAACTGAGGCTTAGGCCACTCAACTAGACCATGGTAAAGCAGGGGTTTGACCTTCTAGGACTCTGACTCCAGAAACTGTACTCTCAACCTTTTTACCATTCTGCACCTATGTAGTCACTGATAAATTAACCTTCTTCTGATGGTAATCTAACCTCCAAAACTTTTGCAGGAAAAATGCTTAGATTCCTATGCAATCCTCGCACTTCATTAACATAATCTATTGAGTGAAAAATGTAAGTAGTATTTGGTATGTCTGTATAAATTGAGTTCAATTTTCTAAATTAGTATTCGAAGTAGAAAAGTAATAGGTTAATGAATACAAATACATGGGGGCGGGCAGAAGAAGGAAAGCTATTATTTTCTTTCACATTTAAAAAAAAAGTCTTTGTACATTATGGTAAGCTATCTTTACCAATTATTCTGTTTTCCTTGTAATAGAAGTGGACCCCATGCTCACGGACATCCAAGCCTGATCATTTGACTTGACTTACCCTTCAGCCTGGATACACAATGAAGACAGGCAGAGCAGACCCAGGCAATGCCGCATCTACCTGCAATTGATATCCAGTGAGAGCCAGACTAAGTCTTTATGCTAAGTCCCCGAGATTCTGGGGCATAACTTGTGATTCCCAGAAGAACTTAGTGAAAGTTGAGTAATATACAAGTTGTTATGGGTGGAATTGTGTTCCCCCAAAAGATGGTGCTGTCCAAACCCCAGGAGCTGTGAATGTGACTTTATTTGGGAATAATGTCTGGTCTTTGCAGATAAGCAAGCTGAGATGAGGTCATCAGGATGAACCCTAACCCAATATGACTGTCCTTATACAAAGAGGAAATCCAGACACAGAGCAGAACGCATGGAGGGAAGATGGTGTGAAGAGGCGCAGTGAAAGAACCACGACCATCTTCAAGCCAAGGGATGCCTGAGGTCACCAGAAGGAGAGAAGCCAGGAACAGATCCCACACCAGTGCCTTCCAAGGGAATATGTCCCTGCTGACACCCTGATTTCTGGCCTCCAAAACTGTGATGCGATGCATTTCTGCTTTTTAAGTCATTCAGTTCATAGTACTTCCTTATGGCAGCCTTAGTAAACTAATGCAAACTCTTTTATTTCCAATTACATAAGGTCTTGAGTAACTGGATGTTGTTATTTATAAATTAAATGTAAAGAATTTTCCAAAGTTAACCCTTGGAGGAACTGCCAATTGTTCTAAAAAGAGCTAAATAGAAAATTCCTAGGACATCAAACTCGTTAAACTATGAGTTTTAACTTGTTTGAGAAAGATGTAATAAATGAAGATTTGAAACCACAGGGAAAAGTCACAATATCAAGAAGATATAGATTTTAATCCCATATGTGCATTAGGTTAATTTTCATTTCTGTGATTTTTTTTTTTACAATAGCAAATGAAACACTGTGAATTATATATTTTTCTCTAACATTCACTGAAAATATTTAGGATTTATGCATTTTCTGTATAATAAAATGGAACTGTAACACTGATCTCTTTCTCCTCTCCCACAGGATAAAAACTCATTTTCTGTAGTTTACGTGATATATGTGAAAAACATACAGTCCTTGTAAAATGCTTTAGAACCTAGGTGAGCACCATTGAGAATTGGCTGAGCTTCTTCAGCATCAGTTTTAAAAGGTCTATAAATTTATTGCTGTTATATCTTGGTCTTCTCAAAGCTGGGCTTGTAAATGAGACACTGCATGTGATTTGAAGAACACCTCAGTGTTCAGTACAAGCTGTTCTTTACCTTACACAAGGCAGACACTCAGGGGCTAATTGTATAATACTTAAAGCATTGCATATTTGAACTAGTAAAGTCAAGAAGGCTGAAAAATTGATCCTTTTTTATTAGCCAGAGCAGATTTTAGTGTATCAGATTAGCTCAGCACTGCAAAAGATATTGGTAAGTTGTTCCTCAGGTGGAAAGGTGGAAAAGGTATTAAAATTCTTCAGTATCTCCCCAGAGCCACAAGAAAAAAAACAAATTTATAGCAAGACACATCTAAGCCCTCTGAGAGCTGGCCTCTGATTTCCTCTCCAGACTCATCTGTCTGACTTGCTACAGCGAATTGTTGAAAGGGGAAATTTTCTAGTCGCCTTTTTCTGGATAACTCTACCTTTCCTGTTTTACCATGCAGCCTAATTTTAATTAGGGTAATTAATTCTGTCTGCAACAACTGAAAGACACTGCCTTCTTCAATGGCTTCATGCAGAGTATGAGTTCTTGTTTAGAAAGAGCCCAGGGGGGCGGGCGTCATAGCTCACACCTGTAATCCCAGCACTTTGGGAGGCCAAGGCAGACAGGTGGATTACCTGAGGTCAGGAGTTCAAGACCAGCCTGTGCCAATAGGTGCCAACATGTGCCAATATGGTGAAACACCGTCTTTACTAAAAATACAAAAATTAGCCCGGTGTGGTGGCACACGTCTACAATTCCAGTTACTTGGGAGGCTGAAGCAGAAGAATTGCTTGAGCCTGGGAGACAGAGGTTGCAGGGAGCCGAGATCACGTCACTGCACTCCTGCCTGGATGACAGAGCAAAACTCTGTCCTAAAAATATAAATAAATAAATAAGCCCAGGGCGGGTTTGCCTGCTGCCCTCCATTTTTCATTCACATCAGTTTGGACGCAGGTCTCCCAGGCGTCCACGATAAAGGAAGAAAAGGAACGAGAGGCGCCAGGTGCTGCAGCCCAACCCTCCTGAGGTCCCCAGGCAAGAGCCAGTCACCAGGCTGCACCTGACTGCGAGGATGGCACAAAGTAAAGGGGAGAACATGGCTCTTTGAGGGGCATTCCTCCCTGCCTGACACCCAAACCCTGGTCTGCATGGCATCAGCCAAAGCTCGTACCACCCAGCATTGCTACTGTCTTTCTTCCTCATTAGAGAATCAGTGCCTCAAAGTTGCTTCTGCACCTTATTTGTTTGTATCCAGAGCTTCCAGCAGCTTCCCTGTCATATTTTAGGTGCTCAATAGCTGTTATAACATAGAACAAATGGATGGATGGATGGATGGATGGATGGATGGATACATAAGGGAAGGAAGGGAGGCATGTATAGATGGATGGATAGATGAATGAATGGATATATGGGTAGAGGGAGGGAGGAAGGAAGGGATAAAAGAAGGAAGGAAGGGATATATGGATGGATGGATGGATGGATGGATGGATGGATGGATGGATGGATGAAGGGAGGGATGGGTCATTGAGCCTGTGGTATTGTGAGGCTGTTCAACACCTATAGAGAACATTTCTTGGACCCATTACCTTCTTGAAAACTCTTGCTGTGATTGGAAACCTAACATTGAGAATGTTGGGTCCTCAATGTAGAGCTCAGGAAACTGAGTTTTCTCCAATCTCCTGTGCAACCAGAAAACATGCATGTGATCTAAGTTTCACTAACCAAGTAGACACATACAAGACTTTAATGCAAAGAAGCAAGCAACACAAGGCAACAAGCGCTACATCCCCATTTTTGCAGGGGATGGAGTTAACACAATCAACTTTGTGGCATCGGTGTAAGCTGTAGTGATTTCACAGGAGGTGTAATGGAGCTCCTGGTGTAGAGAAAAGATGTGGGGACAGCAGTGCTGAGCAGCCGAGCGGAGGTGCTGTCTTCATCAGGCAAACACTGAGGGGTGATGTGGGCATTATCTCACAAAGGTTAGCCTTAGATCAGGTTTTACAACCCTCCCAATATTCCTGATCCACCCAACATTTCTTTAATTAAATATCTTTCTACTTACAAAAAAAGAGTCAGCTTTCATTGTATGCAATGAAGAACCAATTGAGATCCAAGAAAATAGCATGTGGCCACAGGACATTGGAACTGAAAGAGAGAGAAAGTATATGTGTGCACATGTATCTGCGTGTGTGTGTGTGTGTGTGTGAGAGAGAGAGAGAGAGAGAGAGAGAATCAGTGGGGAGGGGAGCAGATGTAGAGGGAAGCAGTAAAGTCATAAATTGACAAGAGTGCCATGTGGGCATCAGAGGTAAACTTTGCCAACTTCATTCTCACTGTAAATCTTTATTTTGTTCCTGTGAGGTGTCACGGTCACACTACATCACAAGACTTCAGAGACAGTGGCCTGTTTCAAGATTTATCTATTGAAGTCATGTCTTGTGTCTTCAATCTACCATTAGACAATATTTATTAAATTTATGAAATTGTGCTTCAAGTAAAAACTGTTGTAAATAGCTTCAAGTAGTATGTATATTCTTTGGTTTTTCTATAAAGTGTAAATTTGAAGGCAAGGTTAGATTGCAGAAATTTCTGAGCTCACAAAAAAGCTGATTGCTTCATACCAAGTAACAGACGTTGCTCAGTTTTGAAGAGTCTAAAGTACGTGCAATATCAACAGACTTAAAAATAGAATTGCAAGGATATTCTGAGGTAGACAGTGCCTCTGTGTCATACTAACCTTGTGTGTCCTAATAAAAATCGACTCAAGAAGAGGAAACTATTATAATTGTGGAAGAAACAGTTGAATAAAAGAGAATTTGGAGTTTTGCCCAAAAAAAATTAACTAAATACATTTGTTTGTTTATTTTTATAAAATATTTATTTCCATTAAAAGTTTGCGAAATATCAAAAGTTTGTTTTCTAAGGGATGGTACAAATTCACTTATCAGGGTTTTTTTTATTTTAATAACCTATATTTTGAGCAGCTCTCCAGAGAGTTCTACTCTCAATTAAAAAAAAATGTCTTCTCTGAATTAAAATAACTTTGATGTTTGAAATGCCTTGATTTAAGGTCTTTCAAACTGGCTCCTTCACAATATGAAAGTGGCATACCTATGAGATCATTGACTTTTGCTTGTAATTATCCTAGCAGTTTAAAGAAGTGTAATTGATGCTAACATAACTGCTTCTTAATGCTTTCAAGGTACTAAAAAGACTAGCTAGAAGTGAAGAGTTGACCCTTTCTGAAAATCTGAATAACCAGAGGTTCCCTAGTCATCAGTCACAGCAACAGCTAGCTCTTCTTTTAAAACGGGGCCATTTTTCAAGCTGTTGTTGGCATTGCTATAGATCCTGGAGGCATGACTGAAAACAAGATCATAATTGAGCCTTAGGAGGTCTGCTTATCTATCACAGCAATGAGCTGGCAGAGGATGGGGACCCAGGCAGTGTGAGTGCAGGGGAACAATGCCCCTGCTTGGAGGCCTAACTGATTGTAAACCGTGTTGGTAAAAAGGTGTGAAAAATGGGTCTCCATGTTTTGTTTGCTGCCTTAGGAGCCGTGTGGGGGTGGAGGCTGGAAGGTTATACCGAGTAGGCAGAAAAGACATAATTAAAACTATTCATTTCATGAAAAAAAAAATCTGCTCTGGCTTCCCAGCAGGCCTTGATCTCTTTGTTACGCTGTTTATTTAGAAAGTCCTCTTGAAATGTCATTCAGGAAGTGCCACTCCAGCAGCCTCACAGAAAAAGAAAAAGGATAGTTAGGGAAGAAAAGCAAAAAGATAAAAAGCATCTATTTTTAAAAGAGTAATATTGAATTAGAAGCATCTTAACTTGTGCTGGCTCAATCCTATGAACTTTTACCTAGATTACAATCAAATTATCTCCTGTAAGTAAAGAAATATTTTAAAGATTTGTTCATCTTTTCTTTACAAAAAGGTGCTTGATCTTTCTCCTTCTTCACTAACACATTAAAAACAAGATTTTACCATATGGAAAGCTGATTTATGCCTAAAAAAAAGGGAGGGACAATCATAAAATAATAATGCCCATAATTAAAATAAGTGCCCACATATATTTGGTAAATATGTCATATGTCAGCATAATGAATAAATAGTTGGTGCACTTTATGATTTGGTTCTCATCTAGTTGATGTGGACCTTCAATCTGATTTTCTTATTCCTTTTTATGCCTCTCAATAACCTCCTTCTGCCCCTCAAGATCTCCCGTTGACATCAAAGGGAGTGTAGGGTAGATGAGAGGAGACTCCAGCAGGAGCTCCGAGGAGAAAGGGTGAGCACTGCAAAGACCACATTTGTTGGCGCTAATTTTTAAAGAATGCACACACAGGGTGGGTCTATGTTTAATGTAAATATATAATCATCAAGACGAAATGCTGCGACGCTT
The DNA here is from genome assembly GCA_031835075.1 of Saguinus oedipus. Classification (NCBI taxonomy): domain Eukaryota; kingdom Metazoa; phylum Chordata; class Mammalia; order Primates; family Cebidae; genus Saguinus; species Saguinus oedipus. The sequence continues at coordinate 8,078,479 of CM063169.1, read as the reverse complement.
TAATCCTGCATCCATGAACGCTAGATCTAGAAAAGGTAGGCATTTCAGAATGTCAGCAGTAGTATTAGCATATAGTCACTTAAATTGTGGATTATTTTATTCTCTGAAGCCCAGTGAATGTGGAGCAAAAGCAATTTTGATACTTCAAAATAATTAGTCTGTTCTTTAGGTTATTAATTAGAATATAGTTAATCTGCTTATCTTCATTGAAACTTGTTGAGTAGAGACCGGGAGAGCTGGGGGAGGGGTGAATAAGGAAGAGATAATCGTTTTATAATGAATATGAGATTTATTTTCTGAAGTTTATCTGTGTTCTGCACTCTTGCTGCAAAATGGATTCAAACTCAAAAGTTGGATAAATAGCAGCATAACTCACTTGCAACGTTTTCAATTATAACTATAGAAACTCCAGTAAATCAAATATCTTGCCTGGAGTTTCTGTATTCCATAAAAAGTATAAAACATTTCTTTCTCTCAAAGAAAATAATATTCTGTCATGTAATCAATGTATTTAATAACTGAGCAAATTGGAATCATTTCCATTCCTAACATCAATAATGTTATTTGTCTGACTCTTAATAAATGTGGCATTGCATAAAATTTTATTGATTGTTAGAACCAAAAAAGATGGATAAGAAAAATCACTTTATCCTTTAAAAAACTAAATATAGGGAGAATTTGAATACAGCCTGATAAAACTTTTGTTAAAATTTTGTAATTAGGAAGAACTAGATTCCTATATCTTAAATATATTTTTTAATTTTTTATAATTAATTCACTTTTTAATATGACAACCAAAGTTTCAAATATGTTTGTAAAAATAATCCTACTTGAATTTATATATATGATTGAAATATAGAGCTATATTCCAACTTTGTCTTATTATAAGAAATAACTATTTAACATAATTTGACCAGTTTGAGAGATAATGTTTTCAAATAATGTGAAATCTTGAGAACTGTCTCATCTCTGTATTGAAAGACAGTAATATTCTACACATTTCTTGCATAGGTGCCAAATTTTCATTCTACTGGTATTAAAAAGTTTAAGCAACTAAAACATGTTCTGTACTACAGTGTATAAGGTGCTGGAGTAATTTTAAATGATTTAGTGAGGAAAAAAGAGTGAGAAGTGTTAAGAAAAGAATAGCATTTGTGTGCCTCAGAGACGGTCTTAATTTGTAACCTGAAGGGTTTTATTATAACGTAATCCTGTTGCATAGTCTCCACATTAAAATTACAACTTGTCTTCAGGATACATATTGACTAGAATTTCGAGAAAAATTATTCTTTAGAAAGGAAATATCCCATACTTGCCTAAAAATAAGTTTTGCAGAAAGCCACCAAGGCAGTGTTCCATTGTAGGCTGTGAATCGTTTCAAAGGGATGGTGTTCTGAATATTAACATCATCTCACATCTCCCCAAGATGCATGCAATTACCCTGGAGAGAAGCGCTGGAATTGTAAGGTCTCAAGGGCTTACTTAGATAATGACATAAAATGAATTGCAACGATTACCCGTGTGCTTTTCCAGGAGACATATTATTTAAAACCTATCTAGGACTTCAAGAATGAAAGACAGAGGAATGTCCACTTTATGAAATTGCTATTAAAGTGTGACATAAAGTTGAAGACAAGGTTAATTATTGGTTTTTAACCGAAGTATCATTCTCGTTTAATATCAGTGCCCTGTTCTTAAATATTGAAGCAAGTCACATTTTTCAGGGACAATTGCCTTTGAATGAAGAATGACAGAGCTCTGGTCTTTGCTGACCCTTGCAACTCCTGCAGCGTAATCCATGGCAACTCGGTTACTACGGCAACCAAGGAACGTGCACAAGGCCAGGATGAAACCGTGAAATCTGATGTCATACTTTCATAGGACACAACTGCAAATGATATTCTAAAGTAGACTTGTTAAACGTGTGATCTAAATTATAAATGTGTTGGGAGTGATTATGAAACCTTCATTGGGACTGAGAATTAAGGATCTGCGTTCATGCACTCGGCAATTTCATTGAACAGCTACTATGTATGGCACACAGAGATGGATAACACATGGTTCCTGAAGGTCTTTTCTTTCCCTCAGCCTCACCCACTTCAACTAGAAGTTCCACATTAGTTCCCTGCTTTTTAGAAGCTTTTTTCCCCCACCAAATGAAGTCAGTATTTTGAAATGTTTCCATTGGTTTGATCAATATGAAATCCATAACCAGATCTCATTGGGCGTAGAAATTACACAAATATTTGCCAAATTTCCAAGTTCCTTTCTCTAATAGAGGTTTGCTCTCAGTTTTACTTTCCCATCCTGGAAAATTGACCAGTATTTTTGGCTCTGGGTACCACAGCAGAAAAGAAGGTTTCTAATTCATTCTGTTGGTGTTTGGGCTCCTAAAGTATTTTCAGTCTTTCATCCAAGCATCTCAGATATTTCTTCTTTGTCACACATTTCAATAAAGAGGTGAGAAAGAAAACTCTTATTGGCCTTCATCTATCAGAGTTTACAATAACACTATAAAAAGTCAGTTTTATATGTTGTGCTTAGGACAAAACACGGTACCTAGAATTGAGTTTTGTATTTTTGCTCCGTTAAGGATTCCTTGGTAGACCTGAGATGAACATGGCAATTGTCACAGTGATGTGAACCCTGCCACTGGCTCTGATCCAATTTGTCTCTAGGTCAAAACCCACAACCAACCTGAAAACGAATGTTATAATCATTCTTTAAATTTGCAAACTTTACAGAGGGAAATATCAAGCCTCTTGGGAAATAGGAGAGAGCAAAACAACTCATAGAAACCACCATTTCTCTATCCTCATTCACGAATTAAATGTAGGTTGTTCTAACCACTGCATTTCCCAGCGACCCCTGAAGCCCAAGGTATGTGATTAAGACACGGTTCCCAGTGCAAGCAGTCTCTGATAGGTATCTCCCGACCAAACTGGTCTGCTCCAGCCTGTTTGTAAGTCAGATAACTGCAAGCTGCTCTTTTTGTTTCAGATCTGTTTATATTGCAAGGACAAACCCCATGTCACACATTAAAAGAATATAAAGAAAAGCACCTTTGCATTAATAAGAGGTTGGATGCAGAAAACAATTCTGCCATGTGAGAGCTGCAGTCGTTCCTTTATTCACTGAAAATACATTTATGCAGCACCTGTTGACCAAGTACTTTCTTTTTTTTTTTTGAGACGGAGTTTCGCTCTTGTTACCCAGGCTGGAGTGCAATGGCGCGATCTCGGCTCACCGCAACCTCCACCTCCTGGGTTCACGCAATTCTCCTGCCTCAGCCTCCTGAGTAGCTGGGATTACAGGCACGCACCACCATGCCCAGCTAATTTTTTGTATCTTTAGTAGAGACGGGGTTTCACCATGTTGACCAGGATGGTCTCGATCTCTTGACCTCATGATCCACCGGCCTCGGCCTCCCAAAGTGCTGGGATTACAGGCGTGAGCCACCGTGCCCGGCGGCCAAGTACTTTCAATGGCTTAAGGAAATATAGTCCTTGAACAAACTCAGGGTTCGTGGGGAGAATCAAATACCAGACATGCTAAATGAGCAAGTTATCAGATGTCTAATTAAGAGATGCACATCCTGCCATGGGAAGGAGACGCAGATCTGAGGGGAAGCTCACATAAGGCTTCCTACAGGGGAGGCCCGAGTTTCCCTACAGAGAAGGCATATGGCAGCTCCAGAAAGAGGGAATGGTGCATGCTCCGGTACAAAAGATGGCACAGCATTGAAGGGGGTGCAAGAAATCCAGTGTGATTGGCATTCTGCTTACCTGTACTGGAGAAAGGCAGAGTGACCATATGAAGGGCTATGTTTATGAGTTTGCTCTTCATTTCCCTCGAAAAAGAAGCGGGGAGGAACATTTAATAGGATTATTTTCTTCTATCTCCATGGAGTGCTGGCCCTGCCAGCAACCATGAACCCCAGGACAGCTTCAGCTATGGCTTTATATTAGTCATCTTTTTTTTTTGCATAACACATTACTCAAAAACTTAGCACCCTACACAGCACAGTTTTTATTTCACAGTTTGTGTGGGCCAGCTGGTTGCCGCTGGCCTAGCTGAAGGGACACTAGAGAGAGACGGAAGAATATGCTTTCTTGGTCATTCATGCATTTGACCTCCCCCAGGATGAGTAATTCAAGGGAGAGCAAAATGCATGCCCTCAGGATGAAAGACACCCAATGCAGAAGCCACATTTTTGGTAACTCAATCTCTGAAGTGACCTAGCATCACTTTGCCATCTTCTCTTTGTTAGAAGTAGGTCACTTGGTCCAGCTCGCAGTCAAGGGAAGTGTGTTACCCAGGCCATAAATACCCAGAGGCAAGGATCACTGCCCAGCACAGGAGTAGTCTGCAGTTCTTGCATGTGGCTGCTGACATGATACCACACCCAAGAGCAGAGAGGGCAGTGGTAACATCATTTAATTAGGTCAATCATTTCAGGTACATTTATCGTGCATTTACTAGAATATAGGTACGGTGTTTAATTTTCTTTTCTGGCTTGCTTTGTGGGTTAAGCTATAGAGGTACACTATTTAATTCCTCTAAAAACCCTATGAGATAGGAAGTATTGTCTCCATTTGACAGTTGAGGAAACTGGAATCAATTTGCCCAAGGAACAACAGCCAGCAAATTTTAAGGTCGTGGTTGGAACTGGGATTCAGACCCAACTCCACTATGATGTCTCTCTCTAAACCCTGCTCATGTAACCACTGTGCACACAACCTCCCATATCCCCATCTGCTGCTGCTAACCTATTGTCAACTAGCTTCCTCTCAGGCCTTTGGAACAAGGTGTAACTTAATGATGCCCAAAAGAGGCAAACATAATATTTCAAAGAGCAGTGTCAAACAAGACCTTATGACAGTGATTACATGCCCTCAAGACTAGAGCTCATAGCACTAATTGTCTTATTATTACTAAGCAGTACAGAAAATTGCCCATGCACAAACTGAATCACAGGCTTGCAGTTCTGGACCTGCAGTACCTGATCTCGCCCTGGTTCAAGGCACCACCCTGTTGACCTTTGATGTTCTAGGTGGCATTGCGAAGCTGACTAAATATGCAATTCTACACAAAACCAGTCTTGCTTTAAGGCCCATGCTCTAAAAGAAGGACACACAATACACAGAATTTTCATTCAAAATTCAACACGAAAATAAATATTTGACATCACAGCAAGTACACATCAAAATACGTAGAGTTCCCAGAAAGTGGTCATTGATGATGAGCTGTAAAAGGAAATGTACTTTTACAAAATGGTTGAGAAGCTATGAAAGCACGTGGCAAAGAAACAGGAGACAGAGCTCCACTTGACGGGATGGGTCAAAGACGAAACATGTTCAAGTGTGTTCTGCAATAGTAGCTCTTGTTTTTATTCATTCTGAAGAACTCAAAGTACTTTGTGAAATTATTTCACGACTAAGAGGTAGAAGGAGATGCATTTTGTTTTGTTTTGTTTTGTTTTGTTTTTGAGGCAGAGTATTGCTCAGTTGCCCAGGCTGGAGTGCAGTGGCGTGATCTCGACTCACAGCAACCTTCGCCTCCCAGGTTCAAGCAATTCTCCTGTCAGCCTCCCAAGTAGCTGGGATTACAGGTGCATACTACCAAGGCTAATTTTTGTTCTTTTAGTAGAGACCAGGTTTTACCATATTGGCCAGGTTGGTCTCAAACTCCTGACTTCAACTGATCCACCCTCCTCTGCCTCCCAGAGTGCTGGGATTACAGGCATGAGCCACCATGCCCGGCCAAAATGGGTATTATTATTCTTTTGAGTGCAGAAGCTGACACTTCCTTTCTGTTGATACCTACCAGTCATACAATCTCTGAGCACAAGCACAGCACAACCACTCCATCCCAGGAGCTTGTCTGGACAGCTGGGGTGAGCTCATGAGGACGGCACATCTGTGAGACACTCACCTTCTGTGGCGGAGACAAGTCACGATGTGGATAGGCAGGTGTCGCAACAAAACACTGCAAGAACAGACATGAGAGGGAAGGATTCTTCCAGGAGCTATTAGAAAAGGTTGACAATGGAGACGAAGTCTAAGCTAGACTCTGAAGGATGGGTAGAGGGAAAGGGAAATCAGGAAGAGGGAACAGTATGTGTGAAGGTGTCGGGGAGTAGAGAAGTCTGGGGTCTCATCCCAGCAAAGACAAGGTCAAACCTCCATCCACACACTGGCCCCTCTCAAGCCACCATGTCTCACTTCACTTTAGCACAGCATACCTATTGCTGCATTTGGCCTTTTTGTGTTTAGACAATGTTTGTTCCTCCTGAAAGGTGTATGTTGAAAACTAATCCCCAGTGTGGTGGAGGTAGGAGGTGAGACCTCTGGAAGATGATGAAGGCATAAAGGTAGATAGACCCCTTGTGAATGGGGTTAGTGCGCTCATAATAGAGACCTCAGAGAGCTCACTTGCCCCTTCTACCACACGAGAACATAAAAAGGATGCACTGTCTGTAAACCAGAATATGACTCTCAATAGCCCCTGTGTTTGTGGGTACCTTGATCTAGGACTTCCCAACCTCCAAAACTGTGAGAAATAAATTTCTACTGTTTATAAGGCACTGAGTTTATGGTATTTTTGTTCCAGCAGTTGATATGGTTTGGCTGTGTCCCCACCCAAAGCTCATCTTGAATTCTGGGTCCCATAATCCCCATGTGTCATGAGAGGGACTCGGTGGGGAGTGATTGAATCATGGAGATGATATCCCTCATGCTGTTCTCATAACAGTGAGCATTTTCATGAATTCTGATGATTTTACAGTATCTAGTACTTCCCCTGCCTGCATTCATTCTCTCTCCTTCCTCCCCGTTAAGAGGCACCTTCCACCAGGATGATAAATTTCCTGTGGCCTCCCCATCCATGCAGTACTTGGAGACAATTAAATCTCCTTGCTTTATAAATGACTGAGTCTCAGGTATTTCTTCACAGCAGCGTGAGAACAAATAATACAGCAGCCCAAACAGATGAACATAGTTTGATTATCACCATTGTCTTTTAGTTTTGTTTTTGTATTGATAAAACTCTTACCTCTAAGAACTACATATTGAAGTCCCATGAATGGTAATGCAGGCTTTAAGCCATAGAGAGTGATTTAATTTTTCTCAGAAAAGACATTTTGCAGGGTTGTAATATGTTATTTATTTTGCTTACAGATATCAGCGGTGCTCCGTGGCCTTCCCACTATTCCTTTATTAAAATCCCATCCCTAACAATTTCACTCCTGCTGGGTAAGTGCCAACACAGGCACTTACCTGGAGTGCCCATTTTGGGTCAGCCTCCTAGGAACTTCCATAATCACAAACATACAACACAGAGCAGGTGTCTCTTTAAATTATCCAGTACCAGCAAGTGCTTTTTTAATACTTTCATTTTGGTAAATAAGAGAAGGGAAAAGAACAAATACATTAAATATAAAAATAAATTCTCAACAGAAAGTATTTTTTCCGTGGAAAATAAACATAAAGGGAATTTATTACCAATCATCCTCCAATTTCCGGCCATTTCATCACATAAAACATTAAATGATTTCTCCTTTTAAAAACTATTCTTATCATTAACTTAATGCAAAGAAAACCTGAAAGATAACATTAGACTTAGCAATATGTAACTATGGATTTTTTTTCCCAGTTACTGTTCTACTGCATTAAAAAAAAATCAAATAAAATTCAAAGTACTCAACAAGATAATAATGTTCTTAAACAAAAACTAGACTTATGTACATTCATGGAAAGTTATGCAAGGAACTTGGTAAAGAAGGGGAGAAAGAAGGTGGTTGAAAGATTCCATTCTGGTTTAAAAGCATTTATAATATTTACATGTTCATAAATTAATTACCTTAAATTTGAGGAAATGGTACTTGTTAACAGTGGTTATTTCTGGGTGATATGAGAAAATTTCACTTTTTCATATTACAAATTTCTCTCTGTTTAAATCTTTGTATATATATTTTAATCTTTTTAAAATTAGCCCTTGCTTCTTTTTTTATTATCATACGTTAAGTTCTGGGGTACATGTACAGAACATGCAGGTTTTTTACACAGGTATACACATGCCATGGTGGTTTGCTGCATCCATCAACCCATCAACTACATTAGGTTTTTCTCCTAATTCTGTCCCTTCTGTAATCCTCCACCCCCTGACAGGCCCTGGAGTGTGATGTTCCCCTCCCTGTGTCCATGTGTGTTTTCTGTTCCTATGTTAGTTTTCTGAGAATGGTTTCTAGCTTCATCCATGTCCCTGCAAAGGACATGAACTCATCCTTTCTTTATGGATGTATAGTATTTCATGGTGTATATGTGCCACATTTTCTTTATTCAGTCTATCATTTGGGTTGGTGCCAAGTCATTGCTATTTTGAATAGTGCTGCAGCAAACATACATGTGCATGTGTCTTTATAGTAAAATGATTTATAATCCTTTGGGTATATACCTAGTAATCAGATTGCTGAGTGGTATTTCTAGTTCTATATCCTTGAGAAATCGCCACACTACAATGATTGAACTCATTTACACTCCCACCAACAGTGTAAAAGTGTTCCTATTTCTCCACGTCCTCTCCAGCATCTGTTTATCTGTTGTTTCCTGACTTTTTAGTGATCCATTCTAACTGAAGTGAGACGACAGTATTTCCTTGTGGTTTTGATTTGTATTTCTCTAATGATCAGTGATGATGAACTTTTTTTCATATGTTTTTGGCCACATAAATGCTTTTGAGAAGTGTCTGTTCATATCCATTGCCCACTTTTGATGGGGTTGTTTTTTTCTTGTAAATTTCTTTAAGCTCCTTATAGATTCTGGATAGATTGCAAAACTTTCTCCCATTCTGTAGGTTGCCTGTTCACTCTGATGATAGTTTCTTTTGCTGTGCAGAAGCTCATTAGTTTAGTTAGATCCCATTTGTCAGTTTTGGCTTTTGTTGCCTTTTTTTTTTTTTTTTTTTTTTTTTTTTTGGTATTTTAGTCATGAAGTCTTTGCCCATGCCTATGTCCTGCATGGTATTGCCTAGGTTTTCTTCTAGGGTTTTTATGGTTTTTAGGTCTTATGTTTAAGTCTTTAATCCATCTTGAGTTAATTTTTTATATAAAGTGTAAGAAAGGGGTCCAGTTTCCATTTCCTGCATATGGCTAGCCAATTTTCCCAACATCATTTATTAAATAGGAAATCCTTTCCCCATTGCTTGTTTTTGTCGGGTTTGTCTAAGATCAGATGGTTGTGGATGTGCAGCATTATTTCTGAGGCCTCTGTTAGTTATTTTCCCATGGTCTATATATCTGATTTTTGGTACCAGTACCATGCTATTTTGGTTATTATAGCCTTGCAGTATAGCTTGAAGTCAGGTAGCATGCTGTCTCCAGCTTTGTTCTTTCTGCTTAGGATTGTCTTGGCTATACAGGCTATTTTTTTGTTTCATATGAAATTTAAAGTAGTTTTTTCTAATCTGTGAAGAAAGTCAATGGTAGATTGATGGGAACAGCATTGAATCTATAAATAACTTTGGGCAGTATGGCCATTTTCACGATATTGATTATTTCTTACCATGAGCAAGAAATGTTTTTCCATCTGTTTGTGTCCTCCCTTATTTCCTTGAGCAGTGGTTTGTAGTTCTCCCTGAAGAAGTCCTTCACATCCCTTGTAAGTCATATTTCTAGGTATTTTAATATCTTTGTAGCAATTGTGAATGGGAGTTCATTACTTATTTGGCTCTCTGTTTGTCTGTTATTGGTGTATAGGAATGCTTGTGATTTTTGCACATTGATTTTTGTATCCTGAGATTTTGCTGAAGTTGCTTATCAGCTTAAGGAGATTTTAGGCTGAGTTGATGGGGTTTTCTAGACAGTCATGTCATCTGCAAACAGAGACAATTTGACTTCCTCTCTTCCAATTTGAATACCCTTTATTTCTTCTTCTTGCCTGATTGCCCTGGCCAGAACTTCCAATACTATATTGAATAGGAGTGATGAGAGATGGCATCCTTGTCTCATGATATTTTTCAAAGGGAATTCTTCCAGTTTTTGCCCATTCAATATGATATTGGATGTGGGCTTGTCATAAACAGTTCTTATTATTTTGAGACATATTCTGTTAATACCTAGTTTATTGAAAATTGTTGGCATAGAGGGGTGCTGAGTTTTATTGAAGGCCTTTTCTGCATCTATTGAGATAATCATATGGTTTTTGTCATGGGTTCTGTTTATGTGATGGATTACATTTATTAATTTGCATATGTTGAACCAGCCTTGCATACCAGGAATGAAGCCGACTTTATTGTATCACATAAGCTTTTTGTTGTGCTGCTAGATTTGGTTTGCTGGTATTTTATTGAGGACTTTCACATTGATCTTCATCAGGGACATTGGCCTGAAATTTTCTTTTTTGTGTGTGTCTCTGCCAGGTTTTAGTATCAGGATGATGCTGGCCTCATAAAATTAGGTAGGAAGAAGTCCCTCTTTTTACATTGTTTGGAATAGTTTCAGAAGGAATGGTACCAGTTCCTTTTTGTATCTTTGGTGGAATCAGCTTTGAATCCGTCTGGTCCTGAGCTTTTTTACGTTGGTAGACTATTAATTACTGCCTCAATTTCAGAACTTGTTATTGGTCTATTCAGGGACTCCTTATCTTCCTGCTTTAGTCTTGGGAGGGTGTATGTGTCCAGGAATGTATCCATTTCTTCTAGATTTTCTAGTTTATTTGCGTAGAGGTGCTTATGGTATTCTCTGATGGTAGTTTGTATTTCTGTGGGATCAGTGGTAATATCCCCTTTGTCATTTTTTATTGTGTCTATTTAATTCTCCTCATTTTTCTTCTTTATTAGTCTGGCTAGTGGTCCAACAATTTTCTTAATCTTTTCAAAAAAATCAGCTTCTGGATTCACTGATTTTTTAAAGGGTTGTTCGTGTCTCTGCCTCCTTCAATTCTGCTCTGATCTTAGTTATTTCTTGTCTTTTGCTAGCTTTTGAATTTGTTTGCTCTTGCTTCTCTAGTTCTTTTAATTGTGATGTTACGGTGTCGATTTTAGATCTTTCCTGCTTTCTGATATGGGCATTTAGGAACACTTGCTTCTTTTATAGTCAGATTTGAAATAAACAAACACTTTTATCGTCTACCCCTTCTAAGTATTATATGCCTCTCTAATAGTCTGAGAGGAGATACTATTTCTCCAGCACTTTTAAAAGTCATTTCCTAGGCCGGGTGTGGTGGCTCATGCCTGTAATTCCAGCACTTTGGGAGGCTGAGATGGGTGGATCATTTGAAGCCAGGAGTTTGAGACTAGCATGGACAACATGATGAAACCCCGACTCTATAAAAAATATAAAAATTAGCCGAGTGTGGTGGAGCATGCCTATAGTCCCAGCTACTCAGGAGGTTGAGGCAGAGAATTACTTGAACCCAGGAGGCAGTGGTTGCAGTGAGCCGAGATCAGGACACTGCACTTCAGCCTTGGCGATAGAGTGAGTCTGTGTCTCAAAAAATAAAAATAAAACAAAAATGAAGTCATTTTCTTGCTAGAAAGGGGAACTTTCTTCTGTCTTGTTCCAGGATGCTTCCTCCTTCTTAGGTGACATATTAATAATCCCCTTAGCCAGCAGTCCCAAAGCTGCTAGCCTGCGAGGGGCAGGAGTTCCCACTGATGTCAGAGAGCTTTAAAAGTAGCAAAGCACACCCAAACCCAAACCCAAAGCTAAGGGATCGTACTAAGCCATAGCCGGATGGAGGAACTCCACCTCCACCTCCTGCAGTCAGCCAGGGCCCAGTGTCTGCCTGGAGCAGGCCTCTCACGATAGACACGAAACTGCCAGGTTGCAGGTTTTGCTGATAAACTTAAATCACTTTTTCCTCACCTGGGAAAATTAAACAAAAAACAAAATATGTTTCAAGCTTTTCCCTGATAACTAGTCCCTAAAGCTTCAGGACCTACTACCATTTGTCTTTTTCAGATATTTTTTAAAATAAAAATGGTGTCTGCTTTATGCCAAATTATTTATTTGTTATGAGTTTAATATGTAGAATATTTCATGAAGTTTTACAAAACAGAGCAGGCACTTTCCTGTGCTTTGCCATCTGAGTGGGTCTGAGAATCACCAGCCCAAGGTCCCTGGTAAAGGGCTCAGGGTCTGTCTTCTTCTGAACTCTGCTCCAGTCGTAAGGGACACCAGAATTCTGCAAACAAGCCAGGCTGACCACCTCCTGCTTCTATGCGCATGGTCCCCTCACCTGGTCTCCTGCTCCTTCTTCCTTCCTCCTCCCTCCAAGGTACCTGAGACCTCACTGAAGGCTCTGATCAGGCTTTACCTTCTTCAGGACAATCTCCCTGGTCTTCTCCCCAAATATTTGCCACTTTTCCCATGATGCTTCTATAGCATCCTGCACGAGTTTCTTTTTTTCCAACTGTTCATACCGCAGACACTTTTTTATGTCTCTCCCTGAATTACAGGTACAATATTCATTTTACCTTTTCCAACACGACGCCAGCCACAGAGCGGTTAATGTCTTTGTTAAACAAATGATTACTTGAGTAATTAAGAAACAGGAAAAGTGTTTGCTATGGTTTGAAGATTTCTGCCCCCTCTGCTTCATGTTGGAACGTGAACCTCAGTGAGAGAGTGTGAACAGGTGGGGCCATTAGGTGTGATGAAGTCGTGAGGGCCAAGGCCTAATGAATGGGATTAGCACCCCGGTGAAAGGGTAGGAGAGAGCCGGCTAGACTTGGTCCTTCTGCCACGTGAGGACATAGCACAAAGAACCTCACCACACACCAATGCCAGTGCCCTGATCTAGGACTTCCCAGACTCCAGAACTGTAAAAAACAAATGTCTATTGTTTATAAATTACCCACTTTCAGGTATGTTGTTAAAGCAGCATAGATAGAATTTAGTTAGCAGCTTGTACAGTGAGGCTCCTCACACCCAACATATTAGGGTCTCACTGGCAAATATTTATTAAATGACCATATTTGGCAAGGACTGTGCCAAGAAAAATAAGCCAGATATTTTGCTTGCCAAGTATTTTTTGATGTTCCTTCCTGTGGTTTCTATGTATGTCCACTTTTCCTGATTGAAATATAACTTTCTTACGGGCAGAAGCTGTCTTTTTAAAGCAGTGAACAAAATATCTGGTAGGCCCTAGCCTTATAGATCCCGCAGTTTGATGAGGTCAACTGACATCGATTAGCAATCACACATATATATTTATAAGCCATGATAATTGTCATGAATATTTTTTTTTTTTTTTTGAGATGGAGTTTCTCTCTTGTTGCCCAGGCTGAAGTGCAATGGTGAGATCTCGGCTCACTGCAACCTCTGCCTCCTGGGTTCAAACGATTCTCCTGTTTCAGCCTCTCCAGTAGTTGGGATTACAGGTGTCTGCTACCACACCCGGCTAATTTTTTTTTTTTTTTTGTATTTTCAGTAGAGACAGGGTTTCACCATGTTGGCCAGGCTGGTCTCAAACTCCTGACCTCAGGTGTTCCACCCACCTTGGCCTCCCAAAGTGCTGGGATTAGACATGAGCCACCAGGCCCCACAGAATAATTCTTAAAATACACATAAGAGGAGTTGTTGACCTGGTATTGGAGGATTAAGAAGGTTTTCCTATTGATCAAAAAGCATGACAAACATGTTGAACAATCCAACCTGAAGGTGAAATGGAGTCACCCTGGCCCTGGGGCTGGGGTGAGAGCTGGGGTTTTCGGCATCTGGAGCAGGAGGAACACCAGACTACAAAGCTTTTGGGACCCAGGGTTCCCAGACATGTCCCATTAGCTCAGTGTGCCTGAGGAGCAAAAACAAAGGGAGGGAGGCAAGGCCAGAGCAGAAGACAAAGGCAGGTGATTGGGAACCTAGCTGGCGGTTCTTAGGAGCAATGGAAGCCGCAGAGGATTCTCGGCATGAGAGTGACGTGATCATATGGGAATGCTCAACAGCTCTCTGGCCACAGAGTGAGGATACAAAGAAGGCACAAGATGTGCAAGGAGGCCAGGTAGGAGTCCACAGTTGCTGTGCAGGCAACAGAGAAGGACAGCATGGACCAGAGCAGTGGCAATGGGAAGGGAGAAGGAAGCTGCTAAGGGACTTGCTTAGAAGCCAAAATCATGAGGATTTGATGATGAATTGTATATGGGGAAGTGGGGGAGAATAGCATGAGGGCGGCTGAGACCTCCGGGCTGTAGCATGAACAATTCACTCTTTGTTGATCTAATCCACTAAGATGATAAGCTGTTTTGGACATGCTGAATCTGACGAGTGTTCAAGACACCCAAGCAGAATGCAAGTTTCTCTCATACTAACACCAGGAATGCAGAAGAGGCAAGTCTTCCATCCAGTTTTGGAAAACAGACTCTTAGACCAGGAAGAATTTGAGAAGAGAAAAATGCCTTTTTTAAAAGTGCCTCCCACTTGAGCTTTTAAAAGTAATATCAATTAAAAGTATTTAATAGCATTAAAAGTAATGGAAAAACCACAATTACTTTTGCACCAACCCTGTAAAGCCCACTTCAGCCTTCTTTGTCTCTGTAAAACTTTACTTCCTGGGATATGCAACAGACACCACAACTGTCAACTGCGAGAGCAAGTTGCTGTGAAGATCCACGATGGAAAAAGCTGTACAGTTGGGTAAGGCCCCACTATTCGCTCTTTTTTTTTTTCATTTAATGCCTCATTTATATATGTATATATATATATGAATTGTTCATTCATATGTATATATATGTGTTGTATATATGAATATATATATTGTGAATTGTTCATTTATATATATATATATATACATATATATATGTTGTAAGTACTCTCTGATTATTATGCTACATTTTTCAATTTTACTTTTTGTGGCTTTTACGTATGTCCACTTTTCCTGATTGGAATGCAAGTTTGGGAGCTTTCTTTTTAATCCTCTTACTCCCCCACAGGACCTAGGAAAATGACGTACCTAACAGGTCGGTGAAGATCACTTGAGCCAGGTGAAGTATCATTAGCTAAATTAACGGAACATCCTGGAAAGAGACATGAGCGCAGTTTTCGTATGTTGCTAATATGCTGTAATCAGCAGGTCCACATGTGGCATTTATAATTCTACAGAGGGAAATGTTCATGCATTGGGACACTGATTTATTCAACCAACAAGCATTGCACACCATTATGAGCAAGACACGAAAGGGGAAGCAAAGGTGCTTTCTCTTCTGGGTGTGGCTCCGGGGACCAGCTAGCAGTCACCGTGGCCCATCTGTCTGGGGTGATGGGTTGGCCTGGTGAGTCTCTCTCCAAACCAGATGTAAGCCACTGACTTAGTCTGTTTGGACTCCTATTTAACAAAATGCTATAGACTGAGTTGCTTGTAAACAACAGGAAAGAATTTCTCACTGTTCTGGAGGCTGGGATGGCTGAGTTCAAGGCACCAGCAGACTCTGTATCTGCTGAGGGCCTCTTCTCGGGGACAGCTGTCTTCTCACTGTAAGTTCACAGGGTGGAAGGGGTGAGCAGTCTCTGTTGCGCCACTTTTATAAAAGGCACCAATCCCATTCATGATGACTCACCCCCACGACCTGATCCTCTTTCAAAGGCCTCACCTCCTGATACTGTCACCTTGGGGATGAGGATTGGGACATGTGAATCTGGGGGCACAAACACACCTCTCACATGCTCTGCTCAGCCAGATGGCTTGCATAAAGGCATGTATCTCCTCCCAACTTGCCCATGGTTGGGCGATCTGTTTTTCAAAGCCAGAATGAAAGCCTGGGTTCAGCTGCGCTCCCGAGTGTCTGCACCAGAGGTGCTTCAGCTATTTAGATTAACCACTTCAGAGGAGAGCTGGAGTAAAAGTTGAGACAGCCAGGAGATTTCTTGTCTAACACTGCTGGTGAGACAAAGAGAAGCACGCACCCCTCCCTGTTCCCCAGGGGTCTGAGACACTCCACGTCTATTTCGTCATCGCTCCGTGACTGCCGCTGGAGCAGCCCCAGTGGCAGCAGGACTGGAGGAAGATCCAGATTCCCTGCGGGGCAGGAGGGGGCCTGGGGATAGGAGCTCCATGGGAGGCCATCCTGGGCTTACTGCCCACTGCCCGGAAGAAATCCCTCACCCAGAACTGGCTGGTGCCCTCCAGGTCTACAAGATACCCATCTGTAGTGTGCACTTCCATCCTGAAATCAGGGCCGGATCATGCAGGGGCTCCGCTTCCACCAGGACCCTTCCATGACCACAGACCCTGAGCACAGGAGTGAATTCCTGTGTTCTTTATTTTCTCAACTCTGCCACCGAGAAGGAGGTTTTGCCCAATGCCAGGAGGCTCCTGGGAAATAACGTAAGGCTCTAAAATTCCTACCAAGTGTAGAAGCGTTTCGTAGTCTCTAACCATTTTAATGGTCGTTAATAGTTTTTAGAAGTCACTTAGGAAGTAGTGGTTTACCAAAATCTCTGAACTTGGGATAATTACAGATTAATTAAACTATCCTGCCCTAGACACCAGGGCATCAAGGTCAGACACAATTGAAGTGCTAGCTTACCCCGTCAGCTTGATTTTCAAGGTGTAATAATTGCATTGCAACAGACTTAACTTCGCAGTGATGAAACAGCAGTGCATTTCTTTCATCAGCTTCACAATTTTTCTTTCATGCTGGATAGTTGTTAAAATCAAAGTCTGTGCTGGCCCAGGAATGTTTAATTCTTCTCATATGTGTATTGTTATTTTTATACTTTTGATTGTTTTCTTAATCTACTTTCCAGGCTTACTTATTTTATCAGCTGAAAAGCTGGAAAATGTCCTTATGACTAAATACTTTGCTGTTTATTATTTTACTTATTTTTTTTAGCCAAACCCTATGATAACATTCTAATTTGATAATGTTCCATTAAACACATTCATAGGAGATGGAAAAGTATAACAAGGAATTTTTTAGCAATTTTTAGTAAAATGCATCCTCTAACATAGAAACATTGTATTTAGCATTTTGGCACTTCAGTTAACCTGTAGCAAATGACTTGCACTAATAAGCTGGAGCTATATTTATGTGCACATTTTGAGAAGCATAAGTTAGAGGCAATATCATATGAATAATGTCTGGGAGGGGCAGTGGGAAAATAAAAACTCATGTACCTAATTCTAACACTTTTGTTACAATTAACAAGTCATTTAGCTTGCCTTCATTTCTCCATAAGATGCATAGTGGAAATTATGTTAATACATTATAATAATGTTACCATGAAGAACTAATAATGTTACCATGAAAAACTAAGAACAACAGAAAGCACCCCATAAATTCTGCAAAATGAAGTGCTCAGTTAGAGCTTAGGTTTTAAATATATTTCATCTACAAATAAAACCAATTTACATGCCATTTCTAATTTTTAATTAGAAAATTGATAGCTAGTAATCAAACTTGAGATACATATATAAAATACAATAAACTTCTCTCCAAGAATGAAAATGAACATACAAATGTTAAAACTTAGGTTTTTTTTTTTTTTTTTTTTTTTTAAACAGTCTCACTCTGCTGCCCAGGCTGGAGTGCAGCGGCCTGATCTCGGCTCACTGCAACCTCTGCCTCCCGGGTTCAAGCAACTCTCCTGCTTCAGCCCCCGGAGTAGCTGGAACTATAGACGTGTGCCACCATACACGGTTAATTTTTGTATTTTTAGTAGTGATTAGGGGCTTCACCATGTTGGCCAGGCTGGTCTTGAACTCCTGACCTCAGGTGATCCACCCGACTCGGCCTCCCGAAGTGCTGAGATTGCAGGTAAGAGCCACCACCCCCAGCAAGCTATTATCTTTTTTTATGGCAAAAACTGCAACAAAAAAAGAGAAATTCAAAATAATTATTTGCAAGTGATATTTATCTGTTTAAAAAAAACCTTGGTATGAAAATAATCATGCTAAGCACTCTTTAATATTTTGACTCCACTGAAGTCAGAATTTCTTTTGTAAATTCGTACTTCCTTCATTTTTTTAGCAGCTAAAACTTCCGTGGAACTCGAGTTCTACATTTAATTTTTAGAAAGTAGCTGTGGAAGCAATCAACATCTGAGCTGGCATCTGAAAATAAATATTGAAAAAAAATGGGGAAAACAATAAGATTAAGTGATATTTACATAATGAGTCTAAATTAACCACATGTACAAATGTCTTAAAGTAGTGAAAATTTGAAACTGGATATTTGGTTGCTTTAGAAAATTGAACATTTCTGTGTTCCGGGCATAATTTTTCTAAATGAGTTTGTTCAAAATATTTAGAAAAGGTAACAAATTCGTATTAACTATACAAACATATTTAAAATCTAGTCACCATCTTGTTCTCAGGTGGTATTGTGAAACCATTATTTTCCACTACGAAAATTTATTGTGAGTACAGCTTAAAGAAATATTATTGTTTAACAGAATCCCAACTGTTATAATAATTTCACTTTGCTTTGGGGGTTGGTCTTGTTTCTCTGACTACTTTGCTCAATATATTAAATATACTGAAAAGGGCAAAACTATGGAGGCAGTGAAAAGATCAGTTGTTGCCAGGGGTTAGTGGAGAGGGTGGGCTGAATCAGCAGAGCACAGAAGATTTTCAGGGCAGGGAAACTGCTCTGTGTGACTCCGCAGGTACTGAGGTGGATATACGTCACTCTGCACTTGTCCAAGCCCATGCGAAGTACACCAAGAGCGAAGCCTAATGTAAGCTACGAACTCTGAGTGACGATGATGTGCCAGTGCAGGTTTATCCACTGTAATAGATGGACCACTCTGTGGGGGATGGTGTTGGGGGGGCTGTGCATGTATGGGGGAAGAGGAAATACCAAAAATCTCTGCCTCCTTCTCAATTTTACTGTGAACCGAAAACTACTCACTAAAAAGTTCAATTTTAAAAAAGTTTTAGAACGTTATGTGTATTATGTAAATTAAAATCTTCACATATAAACCTGGTAATGTGTATTTCTATTTTATGAAGGACATGAATGCACATAACAGGCTGAGAACAGCTGGCAATTTGCTTTTCCTCTTGTCTTTCTCTGCTGAACATTTCCGAAACTTTCTCTTCCTTGAAGCCAGATACCTTGAAATGGCAAATTTTCCAAGTCTCATTGATCCGCTGACCACACTCTTTTTCTCCATGGGCTTGTTTTGCCACATTCTGCTACAGAAGGAGTTCACCCTATCCACACCTGATGTGCAGGTTTCCTCTTAACTGATTTTTTTCTTTTACTTCCTTCTCACTATTTCTGCTTACCACCTTACATTCACAGGACAGGGTCAGCAAAGAGAAACAAGGGTGTGCAAAGTGTCTGAGGCGTGTTTGGTATCCACAGAGGGTACATTTGTTAGTTAAAAGAATGAATGAATGAATGAAAAAAAAATAAAACAATCTTTAATTTATTTACATCCAGCCTTCAGCTTCACAGTTTTTTTCTTTTTTTTTTGAGATGGAGTTTCGCTCTTGTTACCCAGGCTGGAGTGCAGTGGCGCGATCTCGGCTCACCGCAACCTCCGCCTCCTGGGTTCAGGCAATTCTCCTGCCTCAGCCTCCTGAGTAGCTGGGCTTACAGGCATGCACCACCATGCCCAGCTAATTTTTTGTATTTTTAGTAGAGACGGGGTTTCACCATGTTGACCAGGATGGTCTCGATCTCTTGACCTCGTGATCCACCTGCCTCGGCCTCCCAAAGTGCTGGGATTACAGGCTTGAGCCACCGCGCCTAGCCCACAGTTATTCTTGTATGCTGCCTGTAGGCGAGATTACGGGAGAAGGAAAAGCCAGCCTCCTGTCTCCACCCGCGCAGGGGCTCTTTGGCTTGTAGACACTCATGCCAGTCTCTGCCTCTGTTGCCTCATGACCTTCCCCCATCTCTGTCTTCACCTGGCATTTTCATCTGTTCATCTGACTTGGCAGACCCATCACATTGGACTAGGATGAACCTAATAACCTCATTCTGATTTGATCATATCGGCAAAGACCCTATTTCCAAATAAGGTCACATTCCCAGGTAGTGGGAGTTAGGATTTGAACACATCTATTTGAAGGACTAAGTCCAACCTGTAACACAGATCTTCCCCAGCTGGAAGTGCCCTGTGCCTCTAAACTGTTTCTGAACAAGGGTGACAGCAAAAATGGTAGTGGCAGTAGCAATAAAACCCATTTACATGAAAAACTCCCTGATGATGATTGGAACAGCTTAATGCTTCTTTATTCTAGACGTGCTCATTTGGAACAAGTTGACAATAAATAATGAGAAAGGAAAAAAAAAATCTCTGCATATTGACCTTATGAAAGTCAACAAACTTTTTTGTGTGTAAGTTTTCAATGCCTAGCTTTAGCTAGACATTGCAGAGAGACAATGTAATATTTATTCATATGAACATTTTCGAAAATGAGTGTTTTTGCCCAGTCATGTGAAAGCTTTTGGTGCACTGACAGGTTTTGCAGCAGGAAGTCGGGAGGTGTGTAGGGTGCGTAGCTGTCATTCTGCACGCCATGCTGCACGGGCCAGTCTCTGCCTGCTTGTGATGGGGTCAGCGTGGTAGATTCTGGCTGGTTACTGGAATGCATGCAGAGTGACGCTCTAACTCCTTTCCAGTGGACTCACAAGTCCAAGGTTAAGGAGCAAGTTTAGGCAAGTCAGTAAGAGGGCTTTAAGTATGTCATCCTGCAGGCTCGGAGTAAATGTCATTACCTAGACTCTCATTCAAAACACAGACGTTCATAGTTTAGAGCTTGTGATGGCATCATCACTTATTTGTGGGGATTGGGATGGTTTTGGAGACAAGGTCTTGCTCTGTCACCCAGGCTGGGATGCAGTGGCATGTCATGATCATGGCTTACTGGAGCCACAAACTCCTGGACTCAAGCAATTCTCTGTCCTCAGCCACTTGAGTAGCAGGGATTACAGACACATGCTATCATGCCCAACTAATTTTTAATTTTTTGTAGACATGGGGTCATCCTAGAGTTGCCCAGGCTGGTGTAAAACTCTTGGGCTCAAACAACTCTCCCACTAAGCTTCCCAAATTGTTGGCATTACAGGCATGAGCCGCTGTTTCCAGCTGGCATAGTTATTTATCAGTTGAGAACACAGATAGAAAAAACAGCACATGAAGAGCGAGATCTCGCCCGCCCTCTCTGCTTCACCCGACAGTCGTGGCACGCCTCATAGATACCATTCTCATAACGCCCTGTTCCAGCCTTCCAGCAGTATACTGAAGGTGAAATCTGTCCAATATCAGTTGACTTTTTAGTCATACAAAAATTTAAGGAGAAAATATTTTCTGTTCTTTTACAAAAGTATAAACAAAATTTGGCAGGTTTTTTAAAAGGTATGAGTCTTAAAGACTGACAGCATCCTAATTACTTCTAGTGAGGCAGTTCAGTCCTGCACCTCTGGGGCCCTCAAGCCCACTCTGAGCCTGCCACTCTGAGACAGCCCACTCTGAGCCCGGGAGAGGCCACTGCCTGGCTGGTATTCCATGTGATTAAGGTGACATGGGTGAGTTATGCTGGCCCAGATTCAATTGTAAAGCTCTAGGATTCTGTGCTGTTGTGTGGCACTTAGGTGATAAATGGAGCCCGAAAGTTGTGTGATGATCAAAGACAGACACGGGATTTCCATATATACATAAGGTGAAGTGTGGGGGGCAGGGAGCGTG
Source organism: Saguinus oedipus (assembly GCA_031835075.1). Classification (NCBI taxonomy): domain Eukaryota; kingdom Metazoa; phylum Chordata; class Mammalia; order Primates; family Cebidae; genus Saguinus; species Saguinus oedipus. The sequence goes on along the minus strand of CM063169.1, from coordinate 8,056,842 downwards.
TTGAGGAGAGCAAATACCAGATCACTATTACAAAGGTGAAATATCTTCTTGTCCCAGAATGAGCTAACCATAAGTACCAGTAGGTTTTTAAATTGTTACACTTTGTTTTCATTCATTTTCTCTGCTTAAGGAGAGCACAGGCCAGTTACTATGTGAGAGACCAGTGGTTCTTCATCCATTTAATTCATGCATTTATTGATGCACATTTATGGATTGACTAATTAAGACAAGCTGTCAAAGCTCAAGGCAGAGAGGAAGAGACAGGAGCAGTGCTGTGGTGTCCACGTCACCAGGGGCACCACAGGCTTCCACACCTGTAATCCCAGCACTTTGGGAGGCTGAGATGGGTGAATCACTTGAGTCCTGGAGTTCGAGACCACACTGGGCAACATCACGTGACCCCGTTTCTACAAAAAATTCAAAACTTAGTCAGGTGTAGTGGCATGCACCTGTCGCCCCAGCTACTCAGGAGGCTGAGGCGGGAGGAAGATCACTTAAGCTCTGGATGTCAAAGCTGCAGTAAGCCGAGATCCAGCCACTGTACTGCAGCCTCAGCAACAGAGTAAGACTCAGTCTGGAAAAAAAAAAAACACTTCTTCTTTTTTTTTTTTTAGGAAAAAAAAGGAGAAATGGCACTACATTGGATTTAGCAACACTAAAGACAGAAAATGGTTGAGAAGCGTTAGTTTGAAGGGACACAAAGACAGGGAGTGTTATTATGGGAGAACAAAGAAAGAGCCAAGCACCCATGCTCAGCCCAGGAGTTTGGTGGGACGCTCTGAAGGTTAGGTCTCCTCCAATCTCTGAAAACCTGGAGGGATTTTCATGACTGTTAAGGACCACACACTTTAGCTTTTAAACAGTGGGGACCCTAGCAAGAATGCCTGCTGTGGACAGATGTTATCATTAAATTCTATGGTTACCAGAGGTGTATGGAATGGAGCCACAGTCAGGGAGTGTGGATCGTAAGTAGTCAAGACAAGAGATGGTGACGGCCTGACCAGGCACGGTGGCTCATGCCTCACACCTGGGAGGCTGAGGTGAGTGGATCACTTAAGGCCAGGAGTTCAAGACCAGCCTGCCCAACATAACAAAACCCCATCTCTACTAAAAATGCAAAAGTTAGCCAAGCATGGTGGCACACACCTGTAGTCCCAGCTACTCAGGAGGCTGAGGCAGGAGAATCGCTTGAACCCAGTAAGTGGAGGTTGCAGTGAGCCTAGATCATGCCACTGCACTCCAGCCTAGGTGAGATAGAGCAAGACTCCGCCTCCACAAAAAAAGGAGAAACAAAAGGTGATGACAGCCTGAGGGACACAGAGTTGGAAACATATTTTAGGAAGTAAGATCATATATTTGCTCTAATGTAGGAATAAAAAAGAAAAAGTTGCCAGTTCGTGAGACTGATCAGAAGGTGAGAATACAAAACATAAAGCCACTTTTGTTCATTTTGCTCTGCTCTTTGTCAGTTGGGTTGGAAAACTGATAAAGTGAATTTTGGCCTTCTTGAATCTGAGGTGTCTGTGCAACCGTTAGATGAAGATGCCTTGGGTATGGAAATCTGAAGTTGTGGAGAGACAGCTTGGCTCAAGTCATGGGATTTCACACGGTGCTTGGCCCCAGGGGGTCAGCGGCGTCATTGAGAAGAGTGCTGCAGCGAGGACACAGCCCCAGAGACTCGCAGAGTTTCAGAGATTCACGGGCAGTTTGTGAATGCCCAGGATGCAAGCCGTGTTGAGTGAACGTTTGACTAATGCAGACAGTCTTGTTGGTTGATAGCAAAGGTAAAGATGGGGAAAATTATTTTGAATGCACCAGCAGCTCACATTTTGAACTCCTTTTTCCTCCGATTCGCGAGCCAGCACATGAAGGAAGCATTCTTATTACAGCCTTTTTCCCTCTTGTTTTCTTGCCATGAGTCTCAAGTTGCTACCTGCAGGAGTTCCAATGGGAATGTCAAAGCCAAAAGGTTCAGAAGCCAGCTCTAATGGGTTGATGGGCTGCTAAGAATCATCTATTAGGTTTAGGAAAGTGGCTCATCAGGTGACACCCAGTTTGTGTTGCAGAACTAAGAGCAGGAAATGGATTGAAAGCAAAAACAGAGATTTATCAGAGACAGAGTGTTGCTGACTAACCTCAAAATGGGGGAAAATGTTGATTTTTTATTAAAGTGGTGAGTAGCACATAAGCCTTCATTTTTATCCTCCTGCATCCCTTGGGCTACCTATAAAAGCACATTGAGAAACCGTATTTTTCTAAATCATGAGGTGATTTCTTGGCACAAATCCCAGAATCTTCCTGACCCATGTGCTTGGTGAGGGGCCGGGGAAGGGGCATGATTTACAGGTTTGGAAGTGTGATAGACATGAAAGGATTGAAATCATTTCTTCCCTTGGGCTGCAGGTAAATACAGCTGACAACTCTAGAAGTATTTTCCCTCAGTCCCAAAGAGTGGCTTTGAATTTTGGGGTAAACTTTAATGTGAGGAAGCATCAAATGCAATGTGAGGATGAAATCTGGCTGACTCTGAGCGACAAAACGAGGGAACGCTGTTTGCCAGCCCTGACCGTGGGTTGAAACTCAAGTTTCAGGCAGTGGGGAAAAGGCAGGGGATACATTCTGGATAATGAATATGAGTGAGTTTACTGGTGACACACAAGTGAAATACTGAAATCTGGGGCAAAAATTGAGGCTGTACTTTGAAAACCTTCAGGTGGAGGAGGCAGCATGAAAAAAATATGATTACAAAAACATGCGAACATCTGCAAGTCTAATGCCCAGCTTTGTATGTTTGAGAAGAAACTACAGAAAAGTACAGAAAATAACAATACAAACACCTGTGCAGCTACTACCCAGAATCTACAAATGCCAACTTTCTGTTGTATTTAATTCTTTTTAAAGAAAAGTGAGAAAACATTTTTAAGAAAGTGAATAATCCTTTCCTTTTCCTGTCTCCAGCCTGACGCTCATAAACCACTATCACGGGAATTTGATGTATGTATTTCCCAACCATGTTACACACAGACACACACATACACAATTATATACTGTGGCTTTTAAAAATGGACTTACATATAATATAGTGCTGCACTATATAATTCTGCATCCTGCTGTTTTGGGGTCACAGTACTGTTTTGATATCTATTCGAGGTAATACATGTGCATCCTATTCATTTCAACTACGGTGTACCCATTTCAACTTTCTTATATGAAGGTACAAGATACAGTTCTCTCATTTAAACTGTTGTACATTCACAGTGAATTCCATGATATCAATCGATTACAGTTTTGTATTCATTCGCGGCTCTGCGGTGAATACCCTTGCTCACGTCCCCTGCTGCTCGCCCGCATAAATGTGTCTGGGATATATGCCTTGAAGTAGAAATGCATATCTGAAATTTTCACAATTGCCAGTTTTCTCCCTAAAGATGTTGAACCAATCTATTTTCCCGACAAAATACATCAGTGTTTTTTGGAGCTCCCTAACAAAGAGAAAGTTGGCTATTCAGTTAACCAAGGCTTATGGATGCCTGACAGTTTAGACCAGCATTTTAATGAATGACGGGAGAGCCTTAAAAAGCACACAGGACTTTGTGGCTGCTTGGATTACTGTTGGCCAATATCCTGGTGACCCTCTCTGCAGGCTTTCTTTGTGGTAACCCTCACAGTGGGAGAATTGCACATTTCTGGCCCTGCGTGCTTTTGCCAGCAATATAGCAATAGAAAGTGATGTGTGTCATTTCTGAGCAGAGGTTTTAAGAGCCAGCCTGTGGCTCACCATCTCTGTCTATTTCCGCTACTCAGTGTCTTTCCAGAGAAAGATCACTTCTTTGATGGAGATCCCAGAGTGAAGGCCATAGGGAGCAGGGATTCAGTCCATCCAGAAGGAACAGAAAGCAGGAATGAGACAGAAACTTTGGGCTTGGTACGGTGGCTCACACCTGTAAACCCAGCACTATGGGAGGCTAAGGTGGGTGGATTCCTGGAGGTCAGGAGTTTGAGACCTGCCAGGGCAACATAGTGAGAACCTCATCTGTACTAAAAATACAAAAATTAGCTGGGTGTGTTGATGTACACCTATAGTTTCAGCTACCTGGGAGGCTGAAGTGGGAGAATCACTTGAGCCCAGGAGGCAGAGGTTGCAATGAGCTGAGATGGAGCCACTGTACTCCAGCCTGAGTGACAGAGTGAGACTCTTGTCTCAAGAATTAAAAAAGAGAAACAAAACATTTGTAGTGGAATCCACATAAATGGTGTGGCCATTTGTTGTTGGGACATTACCAAACCGATGCTGATACAGACACTTTCAGACTGAAGAGAGCCAGGAATGGCAGCCGCCGCCAAGAAGTCACAGGAATGACTGAGTACATGCTGTGTGCTAAGGAAAATGTTTTAGGGCTGCGCTAATACTGTTTGAGGGTGAGGCTGAAATGCTGTTTTATTAATTTAGAGCTATGTGATCAGCAATTTAGAAGTTTCATAATTCCCCATAATCGCTATCTGTAACACAGGAGAGCAGGAAAAATCCAACCTTTCACATTGGGGAAAATAAAAACAAATAGTCTGCATACTTGGAAAACTTTTCTTTTAAAAAATTTTTGTCTTGACACCTGGGATTTCAGAGATGTTGAACAGTTCTATCATCCCTGAATGTCAGAGTATATTTTTTGTGTTCAATTTTGGTGTGGGGTTGGGGGGGATTAAAACAAAAATATTTTATAAGTTCGTATTTTACTTACTGCCATTTAAATAGGGGCAAGACGTCTGAGGAGCTTTTTAACTATACAGATCCTCAGTCCTGAAGGAGCATCTTTGTGAATATATGCATTACTGTGATGTGTGGTCAGATTTAGTTATTACTGAATATTCATATCTATAGGTATAATATTTACAATTGAATGTTTTTGGAAAAGAATTTTTTTAACTGTCATTCTTATCCTTAATTTATAGATTTAAAACATTTTTCATTTATAAACTAGGGAAATGGTAAATAGTAATAGTAAGAATAGTTTAAATCACTTCTTTTAATGCTGTAATTGACAAAATAAAGAACTAGAAATCCTAAAAAAGGAAAATGTAATAAAATTAAAAATGATCAAGATGGATAGCTTGGAAAGTAATGTAATTTTCCCTAAGATAGTCAAAATGTGAAAATATTACAAAGGCTATTTGTTCAGAATTATGAGTTCCGGTGCTATCGATTAAGATAAGCTACAAAGGGTATGAGAATAAATGCTCAACGTGTTCTGGAAATCTGGTCAGGTATCATTAAGCAATAGACATCGTTAAACCCTTATAATATGCTAGTTACAGTGTGTTATAAAGGGGAGGAGCTCAAAGAAACATAAGCCACAATTTCTGTCTTCCGAGACCTCAAAACACATGAGCAGATCGTATATAAACATAGAGAAAAACATCGAGTGGTACCAATGGAAACCATAGCACTGGGGCAGATGAAAAGGACTCCAAAGAGGGGAGAGGTCCCAGGCAGCCAGAGGCTTTCATTGCCCTCGTCCAAGGTCAAACAACGAGCAAATGGCAGAGCTCAGACCGGACCTTGTGTTCTTTTAACTGCAAAGCGCAGCTCTGTGATTTAGAGATTGTGAACTGGTGGTCCCAGAGTTGGATACAGTCCACAGGCAGGTCTTCACTGTCATTGTTTAGGTCTGCACAGTTTCATAGACTTGAGGAAACATTTAATAACTTGGAACATTCATGTAAAAACCCACGTGACTGGCAATGCTAAGCAACTCCCTCCCACAGGCCAGAGTTCACTGGTGATTCCCATAGATGGCATATGGACTCCCCATCCACCCATTCCTACTACTGCCATGATGAATGCATGGGCAGCCACCACAGCCCCGCACTGATGCTCCCAGTCTGCCCCAGTGGCCCCATTCTCTGATCAGTCACCATAAGGGTGTTATGCAGGTGCGATGTGGCCTGCCTGGTCTGGCTCCTCTAAGAAGCTCCCTATCTTCCCCCCTCCTTTCTCACTCCCTGCCAGGAGACAAACTATGGTTTACATAAAAGAGATACCCCTGGGTGTCTCTCATTGAAAGATTTAGTTCCCAAACTGTCAAATGTCACCTGTGCTGCACCTGGTTCCTGGTTCCATTTCCTCAAACTCCTCTGCTACTGCTGTCTCGGTCTAATCTCTGTTTATACCTTTCCTTGTCATTCCAATTTGATGCATTATCTACCTTCTCTTAGTCTGTGACCTCAGCTCTCCTCCTGCCTCTGGCTTTCATCTTTCTCTCCTCTTGGATAAAACAAACAACCTTTTTGTCCACACCTATCCTGGTCCACTGGCACCCTGGACCCATCCTCCCATCGGCCACCCCACAGCCAGAAGCTTCACAGGCAGGAGCTGGCATAGTCTAGCTTGTTGCCAAGTTTACTGCTGTTTAAGTATTTTATTTATTTATTGATTTAGTTTATCTCTTTTTAATTATTTCCTGAAACAAATATTCAAAAGAAATGCCCAGGCATAATAACACAGTTAAAATAGGAAAACAGGAAAAGCAAAGTAAGAATCACTCAGAATTGTACTAAAAACTAAGGTCAGACCACGGTTGTTACGATGCCACTTTCTTTTCTTTTCTTTTTTTTTTAATTGCGTTTTAGGTTTTGGGGTACATGTGCAGAACATGCAAGATAGTTGCATAGGTACACACATGGCAGTGTATTTTGCTGCCTTCCGCCCCTTCACCCACATTTGGTATTTCTCCCCATGCTATCCCTCCCCAGCTCCCCACCCGCTGTCCCTCCCCTATTCCCCCCAATAGACCCCAGTGTGTAGTGCTCCCTTTCCTGTGTCCATGTGTTCTCTGAGCTTCACAAGCAGCCATGGCAAAAAGCACAACGAAAGGGGCGGAGTTACTGTGAGTGAACAGAGGTTACATGACCTAATTCTCAAATAAAAGAAGCATATCTGCCCCTTTGAAGAAACGAGAATTCTGCTATTAAACTCTAAGAAAAAAAATCAAAGACTCACCGAGGAAATAATTTTTACAACAATGAACTATTTCTCTGAGTATTAAAGATAACCAAAGCAGACTCTTCCCTCAAAGGAGAAACTTAAACCAGCAAGAACGGAGCATTTTATGAAAGAAAACATGCATTCCGCCCTTCAGTGTAGAAGTACCCTCCAGTACTGTCAACATCGGCCTGGCTGGAATGTTCCCTTCATGGGAATGAACAGGAATCTTCACCCTGTCTGTTGTCTTTGACATGATCTAATTTCACTGAATGCTACTATAACTTGCTAGCTTTAATTACCACTTAGCACCTGAAAATTGATACTTTGAAGGCCACTAAGAAGAGCTTTCCAAGGGTCCTCTAAAGCAACACTATCTTTCTTGACAGGTCCATTGTGTGAAATAGACTCATCATTTCATTACTCCTGGACATCAAATTGTTGGGAGCTGAAGCTCATTCCCCACTCAGCGTGTCCCAGCCTGACAGCTCCTTTACAATGTTTTTGAAATTCCATTATCTCCAGTAACCTCTCTGACCTGCCCTTTGTGTGGATGGCATCGTCCCTCAGGGGTGGGGGGGCTGGAGTGATGGCTACCTTCAACCTTTGCCTTTCAGGGGCTGCTGAAAGCTATTCTTTTGGAAGTCAAATGAGAGTTGGAAGCCAACAAGTAATGTATAGAGAATTTCTTTTAACTTTCTCCTAAATTATTTAAGTAGACAAATTCAGCTGCCTCAGTAAATGATTCATTGAAAAGGTAGAGATTTCAACCAAAGTGTTTTTCCTTGACCTGGGAAGTGATCAGAATTGGGTGGTAAGTGAAAATGCCAGATTTGCAGTGGCCTCAGACACATGCCGGCCTCCTGGCATTACAACAAATGCCAGGCGTCTCTGGCCAACGTGAAGCTGAGGGTTCACCAATGTGGGCCACAGCCTTGGCTGATAACATTGTCAGAAGCACCAGCCATTCCGACGAGAGGACTGAGAGCCTTGGGTGACAAGGGCGCCTTTCAATTAGCACTTTGCTGTGACGAGCCAGCCAACAGCCTGCCAGCTGGCACAGAGCGGACCCTCAGCAACCTTGCCTGGGGTGACACAGCCAACTCTGTGAAGAAGAGGCTGCAGCTAACCCGGGCAAGTTACAGAAACAAATCAGAGAAGGGAACTGGGAGACAGTGCTGTGGGGGGCTCTGGTGAGACCAGCCATCCCTAAGACTCCTGCCTCCAAGGACAGCAGAATGTGGCAGGAGCATATGAGAAGCTGAGAAGTTCAGATCCGACCCTTCTATACAAGTTGCAAACTCACCATCCTGTGTCTCCATCTTAGATACAGTTGACTGGACCTTTCCTGTAAATCTCTGTCTGAAATAATCATGTTGACATTTTTGTAGTTTGGGATACAAGACAAAATAGATTTTAGACTAAAAAGTGTAGGTGAATTGTTTCAAAGAAAGAAAAAATACTCTGACAACGATTGATGTGATTCTCAGCCCTCCTGCTCTCCTGTGTTGCCTGGAAGGCACCGCCCTCCACTTTGAAGGCTCCCCCTTTCTTTAAGAAACTGCTGCCTGAGTGAATGGCACTTTGCCGCTTTTTATTAAGGCACAATGGAGGAGGCAGGTAATCCTCACAGTTCCATAGAGAGAAACGCCAGCTTCTTGCAGGTGTGTGGGCAGGATTCACAGGTGTGTCTGGAAATCTAATCTGGGCACGGGGATTTGTCCTTGTCGGCACATGAAAGGCGTCAATGCCTTCCTTGAAATCTGCCTGCAAGGAACAGTTCAGCCCTTGCTTGTCACCAGCCACGGTTAGGGCACAGCCACAACATGAGATTCCTGTGCTGTTGAGAAATCACCTTGATAGCAGCAGCTGCTGTGAGTAGCAGCACGGAAGCCAGCCCCGGCCTTGCACAAACAGAGCTGGTGAAAGCCTTCGTTCACCTCTCACGGGGACTCCTGCAGACACGCAGGAGAGGGGAGGTGAGGGGCTAATAATTGAGAGTGATAAGGAGCTGCTAGGAGGCAGGGTGAGGGCTTGTCCTGGGAATGACTCTGACAGTGATCAAAGCCAGGGCTTGGTTCCTCAGCTCTCCGTTTTGCTAATAGTCTGGAGAATACAAAGCGAAAGCCCAGTTTCTGAGAGCAGCGTGGCTCTGCTCTCCCCGTTTCCCTCGGTAAGTGAAGACGGGAGCAGCAGACTCCACGAACAAACAGGGATTTCTCTTCTCTTTTGCAAACCTTGAGCATGCCAGAAGCACATTTCGGTGTGTTGCTTGGTTTGGCTTTAAGTTTTCTTTTTATCGTTAGAAGGGAAGAGCGGGGGGATCATAGCTGGGCCTTGGGAGAAACAGGGAAATTCCGAGGAAAAGGTTCCAGGGGGAAGATGAAGTTCAGTTTTGAAAAGTGCTTTTTATATCAGGCCTCCAGAATTACTGGGTCTTTATTCGGGTCTAAATAAAATCTTATCGATTACAACTGCAATAAAAAGAAACAAAGTCCCCGTGCTGCGTTACCCCTTGTTAACGCTACTTATGTTTTTTAGATGATTTAACCTCATAAGCATCGGAAAGCAAAAGCGCTGAAATTCAGGGGGCACCTGTTTGGTTTATTCCTTACTGCTTTTGTTTTGAGATAGGGTCTCACTCTCGCCCAGGCTGGAGCGCAGTGGCGTGATCTCAGCTCCCTGCAACTTCTGCTTCCCAGGTTCTAGCAATTATCCTGCCTCAGCCCCCCACCCCGAGCAGCTGGGACCACAGGCGCACGCCATAATGCCTGGCTAATTTTTGTGTTTTTTAGTAGAGACCGGGTTTCATCACATTGGCCAGACTAGTCTTGCACCCCTGACCTCAGGCGATCCACCCACCTTGGCCTCCCGGAGTGCTGGGATAGTTTACTTCCTACTCTTTATGCCCAATTATTTTCTTATTTGAAGAAACTGAAAAACACTTTTTGCTTTGAATATGTTAAGTGAAGAAGAAAAGAAATAATTAATGCATGATCTTTACCAGTATCCTGTTTCTTAATTCCAGATTTTTATTAAAAAATAAAACTTCTCTTCCTTCCAGTTATGCCAATGGCAGCTGCAGCCCCGACTCCGTTTGTGCTCTGGCCCCAAATGCCTCACCTCTCCTGGGATTCCTAGTCAAGCCAGTGCCCCCAGGTGAGGATCCTTTCCCGCTTTCCATTCCTTCCTGACCTGTACTTTCTGTTTCCTAAGGCCAGTGCTCACCCTCACTGATGCCCCTGCTAGGGACACTAACGCAGAGTGTACTTAGGGCCATTTGTGTAAACACCCACGCTAGAGTTTTTAAGCAGATTACGATCCCCTTGTGGATTCTTCTTGCTCATTTACGCCTGTATTTGTTGCATCTAAGCAGCAAAAAAACAAAACAGTTGAGACGTATTGAGTACCCAGCCTGTGCCAAGCAGCCCGGAGCATGGTCTCATGTGCACCTCATGACAGTTCTGTGAGCGGTGCTCTGACGACCGAAGAGGAAATTGAGGCCGATGGAATTAAAGGAACTTAGCTCTGGTCACAGAGGGAGCAGAGGGCAGAGCAAGGATGACAACAGTCAGTCTGACTTCAAAGCCCCTTCTCTGAACCAAACAATGCATTCAAACCATTTTTAATATCACAGTTTCTTTTTTCTTTTTAGGTGGAGTCTTGCTCTGTTGCCCAGGCTAGAGTGCAATGGTGCAGTGGCATGATCTTGGCTCACTGCAACCTCTGACTCCCCAGTTCAAGCGATTCTCCTGCCTCAGCCTCCTGAATAGCTGGGATTACAGGCACCCGCCACCACACCTGGCTAATTTCCATATTTTTAGCAGAGATGAGGTCTCACCATGTTGACCAGGCTGGTCTCGAACTCCTAACCTCAAGTAATCTGACCACCTCAGCGTCCCAAAGTGCTGGGATTATAGGCGTGAGCTACTGGGCCCAGCCAATATCACAGCTTTTAATTTGAAAAGTGGAATGTTTGATTCTCGTAAGTCCTTCAGTGACAGCAATGAACGCTGCTTTCTAGTGAAATTCCCGCTATAATCATCACACTGTTCCACAAGATGCAGGGAACCACACCATTCTTTCTCTAAAGACATAACATGAAATGCCCCTTGGTCACCAACAGAAAGTGCAGATGTCCCCAGAACACATTGCAGCTTTGGCAAACTCCTTAAGATGTCATTGAGACTTAGCACGATGTACTTCTGAGTTATACTAGATCTTGTTCCTTAAAGAGTTAATCAAGAGGCACACACAGCACTAGATCGCAATTACTTCAACATTTTGATAACTGTATTTCAAGATAGTTGGTATCCTTTGATAGCTGTTTCAATATAACTGGTTTCCTTGGTGCTCAATGTATTTATGTTAAGGATTTTAAAATATTATTTTTAGAAGGGGCCTGTGGGCTTCACCAGATTGTTAAAGAGGTTCTTGGCACAAGGTTGATTAGAAACTCCTTTTATACTGCCTCTGTTGCATGCAAAAATCATAACTCATCAACTATGAAACAATTTTCTTAAAAATGGGCATTTCACTTCTCCTTCATGGAGGAGAGTTGGTTTCACACGGATGAGGCATAGGCTTAATGCTGGGAGTATGTGGCCTGCAGCATCTGGAGGTCCCAGCCGCCTTTCTAATCTGTTTGGTTTCACCCAGGAGGGCAGCCCCACCCAGTCTCTGAGTCAGCTGTGCACAAAGGAGTCGAAATTGACAAGGTAAAGAAGGCCTGACTCCTCTTTACAAACCCCAGGCTCCATTCAAACTCCAGACCCCACATGCATTTCTTCTTACCTAACCCTGCTCTCTGAGTTTCCAGGCGCTGACTCCCTCACCCTGCCGTTTCAATCCCCGCCTTGACTCATCTTCCTGGGCCTGCCTCTCCCCTCCAGAGCGCCCGTTCCTGCTACCTCCGTGACTGAGCTGATCTCTCTAGGAATGACCTGTGTTCTGATCAAGCCGGCATGTCTCTTTGCTTCCTGATGTCCTAATATGGCAGCAGAGGGTGGTAGATTTAAGTCATTCCTGCAAAGGAAGCGTGAAATAAAATAAAGAAGCAGTGGCTGACGATGAAAGTGCTTATGTTCCTAATGGAAGAAAATGCTAAAGCTCTCTTAGAGGTTGGTAGCAATAGCGAGGCCGTCTTTTTACTTTTGTGTGTAGTTTTGCTTCTTCTTTAAAAAAAAAAAATCTGGGTTTGCAAATCTCTGAATAATGCCCACAAAGCCTTGGGGGGCTCCAGGTTACAAACCCTGCCCTGGCTGATGGCAAAGGTGATTCACATATCCCAGGTCCTCCTAAGCTGTGGGTAAAACGGGCTCCTGGTTATACTCATGACTCAGAATTTCTCTAGCGGGTCTAACTCCCTTTTAAGCACCTTCAAATTCCCCTTAGTCAGTGTCAAAATTCTCCAGGAAGGTCTTACATTCATTCAACGAATTCTTCCTGACAACAAGGAGGTGGTCATCATCTTCCTCCTCTGCTGCTCCAGCTCACTGGGTATTATCCAGCTTCCAGTCCACAAGAAGTGACCCAGTGTCCTTTGAAGTCACCACCCTAGTGACTTGCTTACCAAGGGCCATGCCAATGAGGCTGCAGTCCTAGGTCAGCCCCCAGTATGGGCAGCTGGGCACTTCTGAAGGGAGCTCGTGGGGCACAGCCCCGGTTTGTGGTAGCACACTGAAATGTTTTCTGAATTGAACTCGTGTGTTTGTACCATGCAACAGAGATGGCAGTGAGACTGCTCTTCGATTTGTACATTTCCTCGATTTCAGCACCTTGCTTGGGACTCTGATGGGTGCATGTGAGGGTCAGGCCAGAGCCGATGGCAGAGTGGCCAGCAGAGTGTGTGCCCTTGTGCATCAGCTCTCCCTGCTGACCCTGGCACTCGGCCTTGAGTCAGGCTGATGAGCCTCGTCTCTGTCTGGTTTTCTGACAGTCCTTTCCCAGGAAGCCTCTTGGGAAAGTTTGTATTCACAGCCTCAGGCACTGGGTCACAGGACTCCTGCCGGCTGACTCACCTGGTCCTCCAGCAGCCCTGGGTGGTCTTGAATCCTGCAACGCTGGAGTTCAGGCACAGGCCCAGACCCCATCTCCCCCTCAGGGCTGAGAGAAGCAGCGCCATCCTGGAGTGAGCTTCCCACACCAGCTATCCTAGAAGTCCAGTCAACAGAATAGAGCCAGCCAGAGCCTTTGAGAAGGTCTTCATGGCAGGAATGGAACTTGTAGTTTCTATAAAGTAAATGTTTGCCAATATTCTTTTTATTGGCATATTGTACCCATAATAAATTATTTGGAACTGTTCTCAGTTGTAACTCAGTGAAGATAATTAAGACAAACCCCATGGGGGCTGCTAATTTGCTCTTACGCATTGGAATTGCAATTTTTTTTTTTTTTTTTTGAGACAGTCTCACAGGCCGGAGTGCAATACCATGATCTGGGCTCACTGCAACCTCTGCCTCCTGGCTTCAAGCAATTCTCCTGCCTCAGCCTTCTGGATAGCTGGGGTTGCAGGCGCCCGCCACCACACCCAGCTAATTTTTGTATTTTTAGTAGAGACGGGGTTTCACCATGTTGGCCAGGCTGGTCTCGAACTCATGACCTCAGGAGATCTGCCCGCTTCAGCCTCCCAAAGTGCTGGGATTACTGTGGCTCACGCCTGGCCTGGAATTGCAGTTTTGATTGGCTACCCTGAAAGAAGTGAGAGGAAGCAAATGCTTTCATCCTTGGTTATAACTTTTTAAAAATTAGATAATCATTTTTTAAAAACTATGTTAAAAAACCTATGCTTACCATTCACTGAATCTACTGTATGTAAATGCATCAACAATAATAAGTGCAACAGTGGAAAATCTTATTACAGACAGCGCTGTTTTAAGCACTTTACTTTTATGAAGCCATATAACCATCGTGACAGCAATAGGAGATTGATCCTGTTTCCCTGTTTTGCAGATGAGGAAGTTGAGGCACAGACTTAGAAACTTGAGCTCATTCTGAGACGAGATTTGAAGACCTATAACCCTGTGGATGCAAGAATGCCTTCTCACTTGTTAGCCGTGTCAGTGACCTCAACTTAACACCCACAGTACACTGAACTCCTTTTGAGAATCTTACAGTTCCGCCGCCAGTGTCATCCATTCACACTGCGGGTTTTCACCTACGGGAGATTGAGGAAAGTAGTGAAGTAAATGTAATGAGGCAGATTGTTTTTAAAGGAGAACAAAATAGTACACCAAACATCAGATTGCATCATATCTGAACTGGTAATGTTTCATGAAGCTTTTGCTTTATTTGCGTGGGGTGTGTGTGGTGTGTGTGTGGTGTGTGTATGCGTGTGTGTGTGCATGCAGGTGCGCACTAGGTAACCGTGTAAACTAGCTGGGTTGCGGTCTAAAGGATTTGACAAACAGTCCCCAGCCTGTGTGTGCATGGTCCAGGGCAGGACTATAAGGGTTTGGGCTCCTGCTGAGTTAACTGGACCCTCCCTGCAAACGTGTAACTGGTTCCTTATCCTTATCTGAGCTGAGGTATTATACCACTTTGCCTCTGCAGCACAATGACTGCTGTGAGTTTCTTTCATGGTGAGAGAGAAAGAAAAGCATGTTATCTTCATGGCATGAGTTAAACACAGACCCTGAGAAATGGAGCCCCTCCCTCCACGCATGATTCACTTGTGACGCTAATCACAGAGGAGCTACGGCAAGACGTCCCTGTCCTCCCTCCCTCTGACCGCCCTCCTGAAGGGACCTGCACCGGCATTTCTTCTAGGGCAGCGACTGTCACCAACCTGGCAACTCACTAGAAGCTGCTGAAGGTTACCCCAGGAGCGATAGCCCTGCTGGAGGCCCCACCTCACCCTCCCTGGCTTCTAATAATGGGTATCCTTGCCTACCTCCTCCGAGACATGAAAACCACTTCGTGATTGACTAAGCCATCTTCATGATTGTATTTTTCATGCTCCTGGCTTAGTAGCTGGCGTAGCCACAGCTCATTGCATATTTGTTGAATTTGAGGGGTTTGATTTTGATGTGTGCAAGCATTTTGAGACAATTTGAACAGAACCATTAAAAAAGTAAAATAACTAGCTGAGCATGGTGACATGCTCCTGTAAGCCTAGCTACTCGGGAGGTTGAGGCAGGAGTATCTTTGAGCCCAGAAGTTTGAAGCCAGACTGGGCGACATAGTGAGACCCCCAGCTCTAAAACCAATGCATAAATAAATAAAAGTATTTAATAATTTCTTCAGAGAAATGTACAAAAAGTAAGTACCTGACACATAACATGTTTTGAGATTCTCTGTAGCATAGATCTAGGCTAGGAAATATAAAACAATCCTCAAGAAGAGAGAGCTCCCAGGCTGTTACGCTGTGTTGCTTCAGTCTAATGTTGCCATTTGACCCTTCTGTACTCAGAAACTTCCCAGGCCGTCTGGACCTGGCAGCTGCACAGCCTGGCTCCAGCCCTCAACCTTTGTGGGAATAGCTTCACGACTGCATTTTTGTTACTCGTTTATCATAAAATTTGGAAATCTGAATCGCTGGCAGAACACGTTCAAGGAAATTGCTGGCTATCATTAGGGTGGGAGATACGAAAGAGTCAGAGAGTAACACTCTTGGTTGTGGTTCCACTAACTGTTTCCTGCTGTCTCTGACAATGGTTAATGCTGCCACCAGGATGAAATTAGGATGGAGAGACATTTTTTTCTTTGCCATTTCACATATCCTCTCAAACTTTCTACATGTCTTTATTCTCACCTTCATCCTAACAGCTGCTTATATTTAATTAGCCAACACATACCGTGCTCTGAGAATGGGCTGGGCCCTGTGAAAACCTTTGGGATTCATGGTCTCATCTGATTCCCGGGAGCCCTCATGACGTATGTGCTCCTGTCCATTTTACAGCAGGAACGTTTAGGACTGCAGAGTTTATGAGATACGTTCAAGGTCACAAACAATTAAATTATGGGTTTGGAACGCAAATCAGGAGGTTTAATTCCAAACCTTCCTTCTTCTCGTCTGTTACTGTAGCTGACTGCCCAAGTCCTGGGAGGCACCCATAGCCCAGGACTCAGAAACGGCCTCTCTATTCAAGTTTGCATTCAAAGCCTCAGACACTGGGACTTCTGAGTTTCTATATGACAGTACAAAATGCAGCTCATGTTTTGTTTTTTGACATGGAGTCTCACTATGTGGCCCAGGCTGGAGTGCAGTGGTGTGACATTGGCTCACTGCATCTCTGCCTCCCATGTTCAAGCAATTCTCCTGCCTCAGCCTCCTGAGTGGCTGGGATTACAAGTGCGCACAACCAAGCCCATCTAATTTTTTGTATTTTTAGTAGAGATGGGGTTTCACCATGTTGGCCAGGCTGGTCTCAAACTCCTGGCCTCAAGTGATCTGCCTGCCTCAGCCTCCCAAAGTGCTGGGATTACAGGCATGAGCCACCACACCCAGCCATAATACAGTTACTGTTTTAATCTGCCCAGATAACATAATCTCTTTATCCAGTGTTAGAGGAAAATTTTCCAAAAACAGACAGAATCATGACTCCTGTACAGATATAACAATGAACACACAGTAAAGATTTTACTTAACTCATTAATGAGAAAACTGATGAGATGCAGCAACCAGTTTTTCAAAGAAGAATAAAACAGACAGACACAGTTTGGCATGGGAAATATAGAAAAAAACATGCAGATGAAGGAAGTTCGCTTCTTCTCTGGTTGGGGAGGAAAGTCCATTGAATGTAAACTTCTAGCAGACAGAAATTATTTTTTATGTCTTCAGACAAATTTTGCATTGCTGTCAGTTATCTACAAATTATAGAGTTATAGAATAGTTCAAAGGCATGGAAAGCCAGGACCCAGAAAACCCAGAATGGCGTGCTTTCCACCAGCTGTCTGCAAATCTGGCCCCCACCTGTTTCTTTGAGTAAAGTTTTATTGGAACACCCCCATTTGTTTACTAATGGTCTACGGCTGCCTCCCGTCACCACGACAGAACCGAGTAGTCACGGTCGAGGACCACATGGCACATACACCTAAAATCTTTACTATCTGGCCCTTTTCAGGTGAAGTTTGCCAACCCCTGCTTTATATAATGACTGGTTTTCCACTGAAGCACACAGTTTTCCTTATACCAACTAAAACACATGGCTTCGTATGTTATGCAAAGCAGGCAGCAAGGATTCTAAGAATTTCTTCTTCTTCTTTTTTTTTTGAGACAGAGTTTCCCTCTTGTTACCCAGGCTGGAGTGCAATGGCGCGATCTCGGCTAATCGCAACCTCCGCCTCCTGGGTTCAAGCAATTCTCCTGCCTCAGCCTCCCGAGTAGCTGGGACTACAGGCTCGCGCCACCATGCCCAGCTAATTTTTGTATTTTTAGTAGAGATGGTGTTTCACCTTGTTGACCAGGATGGTCTCAATCTCTTGACCTCATGATCCACCCGTCTCGGCCTCCCAAAGTGCTGGGATTATAGGTATGAGCCACCACGTCCAGCCAGAATTAAAGAAATAACTGATTACAGGAGATATTTAGTGTGTTTGATTTGCTGGGGCTGACATAATGAAGTGTTGTCCATTGCATGGTTTAAACAATGGAAATGTATTTTCCCACAGTATATGAGGCTAGAAGTCCAAGATCAAGGTGTCAGCAGGGTTGGGTTCATCGGAAGACCGTGAGGGAAGAACCTGGTGTAGGCCTCTCTCGTTGGCCTGCAAACAATCACCTTCTCTGTTTTCACACCGTCTTTCCTCTATATGTGCCTCTGTCCTGATGGCCTGTTCTCATAAGAACATCAGTCACATTGGATTAGGATCTACTCCAGTGACTTCCTAACTTGATTACATCTGTGAAGTCCCTCTCTCCAAATAGTCACAGTCTGAGGCACTGGGGATTGGGACTTGAACATATGAACCTTGAGTGGCACAATGAAGCCTCTCACATTTGGTTAGAGGGGACTCTGTGTGCCTACTAAATACACTGTGAAGATGGTCGGATTCTCTACCCACCTGTGAGAATGATGCTACTGTGGCTCTGCCAGAAGTGGGCTCAGCAACACCCCATTCATTCTGGAACTTCACGGTGGCTGCATGTGACAGCCTCCACTTCTGCCCTCCTCCGCATCTGGAAAAGTCCTGCTCTCCCGCAGCAGCTGGTACATGTAGAATCCTGACACAGGGATGGGAACCTTCGCAGGGACACATTCTGTGTATGCTTTTCATATAGCTACCACATATTTTGTCTTATTGTATAAACCAGGAAAAGCTTGATCTCACTTCAGGTCTGAGGAGCATTTTGTATGAAGTATATATCAGTACTGACTGAAATAGTAAAGGCAGGAAAGTCAGGTGCAAAGAATGTTCTTTCCTTACTCTGGGAAAGAATGCAAATGGATTTCCTCTTCCCTTAGAAACATCTAAAGATGCTGTACGATGCAGCTTCCTCTTATCCATGGGAATACTTTCCAAGACCCCCTGTGGATGCCTGAAACCACAGTGCCGAAGCCTGTATACACTATGCTTTTTTCTATATGTTCACACCTATGACAAAGTTTAATGTATACATTAGGCACAGTAAGAGATTAACAAAATAATAAAAGAGAATAATTATAACAATATATCATTGTAAAAGTTATGTGAATGTGGTCTCTCTCTCTCTCTCTCTCTCTCTCTCTCTCTCTTTCAAAATGTCTCACTGGATGTTACTCACCCTCCTCGTTGTGATGGTGTGAGATGCTGTGATGCCTGCGTGACGAGGTGAAGTGAGGTGAATGAGCCGGCCTGGTGATCTGCATTAACAATTCCAGAAATAGACAATGCGCATGTGTGAAACGGTGCCCACCTTAGCAGTACGATGAAACCTGGTGCTGTCTGCATTCAGCGTGGATTGCCATTCGCCACTGAGTAGCTGCCTTGTTTCTCAGATCAAGCATCCAGGTGTCAGAGTGCTTGTGTTCAAGTAACCCTTATTTTAGGTCATAATGGCCCTAGGGCACATGGTCAGTGAGGTAATATTTTCAGAACTTGGTTGACTCAGGGTAAGTGAAACCGAGGAAAGCACTAAGGAGGGACCACTGTATACGTAATGTAATGTTGTTAAGACTAATGCTTGCATGCCATTTATTTATTTAATTATTTTGATGGAGTCTCCCTCTGTCGCCCAGGCTGGAATGCAGTGGTACAATCTCAGCTCACTGCAACCTCTGCTTCCCAGGTTCAAGCAATTCTCCTGCCTCAGAATCCCGAGTAGCTAGGATTACAGGCACCCACCACCACTCCTGGCTAATTGTTTGTATTTGTAGTGGAGATGAGGTTTCACCCTGTTAACCAGGATGGTCTCAACTCCTGACCTTGTGATCTGCCCACTTCAATCTCTCAAAATGCTGGGATTACAGGCATGAGCCACCCACCTGGCAAAAGAGGTGTATTTAAAAAAATATATCAGCAATGTGAAATTATTTGCAGTCAAGAATAAAATCTAGGGCTGGATATGGTGGCTCACACCTGTAATCCTAGGACTTTGGGAGGCTGAGGTAGGTAGATCACCTGAGGTCAGGAGATAGAGACCATCTTGACCAATGTGGTGAAACCCCATCTCTACCAAAAATACAAAAACTAGCCAGGTGTGATGATGGGTGACTGTATTCTCAGCTATTTGGGAGGTTGAGGCGGGAGAATCACTTGAGTCCAGGAAGTGGAGGTTGCAGTGAGCGGAGATAGCGCCATTGCACTCCAGCCAGGGTGACAGAGCTATTCCCCATCACAAGCAAAAACTAAAATCTATCACAATGCCACATCTTGAGATCAGCTATTTGAAATGCAGAGACACTATTCAAAGATCATTACTGAGTGCCTACTATCTTCTATTCCCACTAATCTTCTCAACAGCTCTTCAAGGTGGGTATTAATAGACCTCTTTTCACAGATGAAAAAACTGAGGTTCCAGGAGGCTAAGTAGCTTTCTCAAGAGCTCAGCCAACCAGCAGCGGGATAGGGTTCCCATCGAGCCCATCTCCAGTGGAAATGCACGGGCAGCTGTCTGTCAGGAATGTGCGAGGAGGACGCTGCATTTGTGCAAGAACCCCCTTCTCTATCAGAAGTGGCATAATGCGGACTGAACAGGAAGGCTGCCGTTGGCAGGTTTTGTGTGGTGCAGGATGAGGGAGGAGGCGGGGATGAGCCACATTTGCCCTGAGTTGCATGCCACTGGATTCTTAGCACAGGGGGAGAGATTGCTGGCTGGCCGAGCCTGCTCCTCCTTGCAATACGATCTTTTCCTAATGTGTTGTTATAATGCTCTGTGGGGCCTCCTGAAGCTCAGATCCACGGAGCACAAGCCCTATGAGCTAATTCCTTGCATGTGGAAATTGGCAAAAAGAAAGGGAAGGAGCCTGAAAGAAAACAAACGGACTCCATTTTCTCTCTTCTTGGTTACCTCCGCTAGCTATTGATTGTGTGTGTTTGTTGAAGTCATTAGAAGCCTCACCCAGTCTCTCAATTCCTTTAGGAAAAAATTGAGAATGTTCACGATGCGAAAAGAGAGGAAGGAAGAAAAGCAAAACAAATTGTGCTTATCCTTACTGTTCTAGGGAACCACAGCCAACCCCAGGCCTGCATCTGGACAGCAAAGGCACAGTGTGAACATCGCAGAGAAGCTTTCATTGCCAAGAAAATCTTTCTGTATCGACTTGCTATGAGCTGATGTTTTATTGGGAAACACAAGAAAAACAGGGGCATTGTCTTCAGAAGGCCTAAGTTAAATAAACCATATGTTTCCTGAGCAAGGCCTTCTAACCTTTAGAAACTGTTCATCAGATTAGACAGTTGAAATTTGGGGGTGGAGGAGCTGGGATACTAAGCAGGGAGACCAGTGGATATGTTCATGCCAACACAAACTCTGCAGCTGGGTGATGAGATGAGGGAGAAGGAGCCAGGAGGAACCCAAGAACCTCAGAAGGCCCCAGGACACACGGCCTGGACAGTTTGGGAGGACGAATGAAGCAGAGGTGCTTAAACTCATTCAAAAACAGCCTCGCCGTTTCCCTAAGGGCTGATCCTTTTGCCAGTCTTTCTGTGGAAAGTCTCTGTCGTTGGCTTGATCTCTGTTCTTGAACCATCTATATCATCTGCAGACAAGCAAGGCCCAGACAGGCACTGAAGAGGCGTAGAAGGAGAAGGTGTTGCTTTGTCAAAGGATGCATTGGAGGATTAGTTAAGTCTTACCCTAGACAGAGTGGGCAACCTCCTACGCTGTATGATCTATGGAGTCTGAGATTTAAGCCCAAGTTCTAGATCTAAGTTATTGTCCAAGAAAAAGAAATATGTATATACAAACACACAAGTCTCCTTATCCTCATCTTCCTTTCATACCTGATCACTAAAATTATGTTAGACAGCCCTTTAATTGAAGAAGTTGAGGCTTGTTTATTAAAAAGAAAAGAAGAGTAGAGAAAAAAGTAACCCCATGAAATGGAAAACTTCAAACTGTTACCAACCATTCATACAGCAGCAATCCTCTATGCTCTCAGGGGAAAAAAGATTCTTGGGTCACACTAGCTCTGTGGAATCTGAACCTCTGGCTTTGGGTACAGGAAGTTCTATATTAAAACAGGGCATCAAAGTTTACAGAACTTCTTTAGTAGGCTGTTACAACTCTCAAAACAATGACTTATTTCCCTGAAATTTTAATATTTTAAATAAAGAATAGTTTTCTAAGAAGATAATGTTTCTCTTAGAAAACTAAGATCACTATAGTGGGCTGTGGTTGCTATTTTCATAGCAGCTCGATCTTAGGTGCTTTTTATGTTTCCTGCAAAGCTTCTGGCACAATATTAGATAAATGGGGAGACACTTGGGGAGATCGTGAATATTTGGCAAAATAAATAAAAGCGTGTGATTTTCAATGTTTCTGTAGAACTCTTAACGTATCCTCTTACTGGTTCAAAAAGGAGAAAGAAGTAAAAAAGTATATCAAATTGATGAGCTAATTACTGCCTTAATCTCATTAGATGAAATTTCAATTAGATCCTGAATGCTGAGTTTTGTTTGTGCTAGCGAGATAACTGACTGCAATTCCATGGCTTACACTTAGACGTCTTCTCCACAAGAAAAGATGAAAAATACAAGTCTTTGCGCAGCATAGTACCAGGTCCACAGCCCACGATCACATGCTGTGGTCACATTCGCAGATATCAAGTCCTGTTTTAGCAGCAAATACACTAATGAAAGAGCTCTTATGTATCCAGAGCTATGAAACAAAAGAAGTCTAAACTGTAACAAGGGAGCGGGGCCTTCGGATTACTTGATATATATTTATGTATTAGATTTATTTCTATCATTTTCAATAGACATTATTTCCACAGCTGGCATCAAAGCAATATGTAATGTTTCAACAGTTGTTACTTAAAGCAGAGATGGTACTTTAAATACAGTAACACACAAACAGATTAAAGGCTCCTTTTAGTATTAATCTGTTTCATCCTATTTGCCTCTTGTAGGTTGTAAAGCATATCTCAGAGTAAAGATGTAAACAAACTAGAGAAGAGAAGTAATGGAGTGGAATACAAATTATGTATTTAAACCAGAAATAAAATAGAAAGGAAATTGGAAGGCAATCTGGCAATATCTACCAAAATTTCAAAAGGGCATTTCCTTCCATATAGCAATCTCACCACCAGGAATTTAGGTGACGGATATATTTGGAAAAGTACCTTGAAATGTCAAGTGTGTGTAAGAATAGGTAGGCTTACTCTGTGGTAACAAACAACTCCCCAAATCTGTGGGCTTAGCGTGTTCATTTTATTTATTATGCAAGGAGCCTAGTACCCCAGGTCAGCAGGAGGCTCTGCTCCACAAAGTCATTCAGGGACCCAGGCTGACCAAGTTTCTATCACCTTTGAAGGGCGCATTCAAGAACTTGTGATATCTATAGTCACTGTAGCAAGAAAGGAGGAGTACATGAAGAACCAGCTCCTGTTCTTTTATGTCACCACATCATTCCAGCTATGGCCCATTGCCCTCAACTTATGTGCAAGTGAGCCTGAGAAAAATAGTGGAGCACCTCAATTATCTGACGAGCCCTCCTGTCTCTCTACAAACCAAAATATGTTCATATATGCAGAAGAGCCTAAAAATCATATTTTGCCTGTAAATGATGGGAAAAATAAATGGGCATATTATGTGGGATGAGGAACGGTCTCCAAGGCATATTACTTACTAAAAATACATGGCATAAATCAGTATGTGTAATGCGATCTCTATACTGATCATTTAGAAACAGTAAATGTATTTATATACAAGTGTGTGCTTATGTCATTTTTCTGAACAGATAGACAAGACTGTTTATGCCAGTGCTTCTTTGGGGGATGGAGGAGGGGATGGGAAAGGAAACATAATTTTTAATCAGATAAAATTATAGTATTATTTTAATTCCCTTTTTTAAAAAGCTAAAAAGATAAATTTAATAGATTAGATAGTAGATTATATTATAAAATGCTTATAAATTTTCTCAAGACTGATAATAGCATTGTGATTACTCAAGAGGATTTCATTTTCTGAGATGCTGAGATGTGGGAAGGAAGTATTGTGAGATCCGAAAATTCCTCAAAGAATGTGTGTACACAATGTGTACACATCCATATACACACATACTCACATACTGATGTACATAGAAACACACACACAGAGCACACACATATGTACAAAGTGCTGATTATTCACTCTACATTGAAGACAGCTGGGAGTTTGATGTTCTGTCTTTCAACTTTTCTATATATCGGAAAATTTCCAAAGTAAAATACCAGGAAAAATAAAAAGAAACAAAAGAATAAAAGTCACATCACTTACAAACAGAAAGCACCACTGATCTCCAGTCTCCCTAGCTTAGGGCTCTGTAGAGTTCATAGGTAGAGATATTTGAGTGTCAGAAATCAGATATTGACATCCGAAATCAAGAAACACCACAGAATGCATGGGTGTCCATGGTCTGTAGTAGAAAAGTTTTCCAAAAGGATTTCTGTTTGCTGCTATAAAAAGCTGGGGTGACCTTATAAAGCATTGCCAGACTCTTTAAACTGCTTAATCACTGTCGTAATCGTAGTACCTGGCTGGCTGGCGGTGTCGGTTAAACAATTCTATTGCCATATTTCAAGCACTTTTCTGGAATCTATTCTTAAAGTTAACGTGACTGAGACTCAAAAACAATGCACAGGGGATAAAAAGCCATGCGGCTTTAATCCATGTTCCCGTGGCCCCTGAGGTGGTGGTGACTGGGAGACAGCACGTCCCACCAGGTGTTCTTTAGGAAGTGAGGACTTGGTATGTCACCTTTCCAGTGGAGAGCTGCCTCTCCCCTGCGGTTAACGACCACAGCACACCAGGCTTTATGAGCCCCACTCATTGTGTTACACACAAACTTTAATGCCTCCCACTTTTCCAGCAACTGTCTGTAGCTAAAAACCCAGTCCCTGCAGCCTGGCCTCAGTGGGAGCTTCAGAGACCAAACCATCAAGGCCTATTTTCCATTGTTTAGTGAACTGCCTGATAGTTTTGGAAATGGAGAATAGTGCTTCCACCATGCTTAAGGAGACATGTTTAAATTTTTATTTATTTATTTATTTTGTTTTTGAGACGGAGTCTCCCTCTGTCGCCAGATTGAAGTGCAGTGGCGCGATCTTGGCTCACTGCAACTTCTGCCCCCACCGCCAACGCCCCCACCACCAATCCCCCCACCCCCGATTCAAGTGATTCTCCTGCCTCAGCCTTCTCTCTACTCTTTTTTAGTAGAGACAGGGTTTCACCATGTTGGCCAAGATGGTTTTGATCTCTTGACCTCGTGACCTGCCTGCCTCAGCTTCCCAAAGTGCTGGGATTACAGGCGTGAGCCACCACACCCAGCCAAGGAGACCTTTTTTTTAATAAGTCCACGTGTGACTGCCACACAGAATACGAGCTTCTGACACATGTGCTCCTGGAAAATGTTTTTCATCTTTTCCTGACACTCAGCCAACGGTATGGAGGAATAAACTCGTGTAAGTTGAAGTGTAATTAATGCAGTCATTATTTTTATCTGAAATATTTAAGGGAGTTAGTAGGAGACCCTTATCTTTTCCCTCCTCTTTTACAAAGAGGGAAGTTAAAAGGCAGGGACCTGGTTACTTCGGGAGGAGCCCTGTGTCTGCTCGTCTGAAATGCTTCTGCTGCACGTAGCTTGTAGGTCACGTTGGCAAACGCCCAGATGCTCAGACCTCCTTTTTTTCCTACTGTTTTTGGGCCCAGTGCTAACTACTGTTCACAGACATAAAGTTCTCTGCAATTCTTTCCGCAGAGCTAGCTACCAGAAAACTACCAATTATAGCCAAGAAACAGTCTTTCAAATACACATACACATTGTAATGTGGGCTGGAAACCAATTGGAAACTTTCTGATTTGCCCTTTAAGGCTAGAGGCAGGCACTTAAGGCAAACTCCTAAATCGTTTTGAAGAACAGAACAGCGATTCTAAATTTAGCATCCTAAGCAAGCAGTCGGCATATATGTAATGAAAGATTTAAAACGAAAGCAATGAAACCCACAGTAACAGAAGATACAGGTGGATGAAAGACAGCTACAAACACCGTCCTAAAACAATGCCCGAGAAATACAGACCTAGAGCGGCTATAAGCCTGCTTCCTTCCTTTCATACCTGCATCTGGGATGCCTAATTGCTCTTCATGAGGTTTTTAAATTGCTGACTGGACCAAGTGTTCTCATAGGAGGATCATATGTTATAATCTCTGATATTTAGCACACTGCCTGGCAGATAGTAAGTGCTAAATAAATGATGTTATACGAGTGGACAAATTAATGTGTGTGTGTGTGTGTGTGCATGCACATGTGTGCTCATTCTGTGGAAATTTCTAAATTTATCAATAAGCAATAGTCTGCTTGGGTGAGCTCATTTTGAGTGTCTCAGACCCGTCTAATAAAAAGGTGCTGGCTGAGGGTGACTGAAACCAGTTCTGGCTCTGCCTGTCCCCCACGGCTGCCTGCTAACCTGTACCTGTTCTCTGCTGGAAACAGGGATGAGATTTTTTGGATTTGCTGTGTTTTATGGGCTACATTTCAACATTAGGTGCATGTAATTGAGCTAAACCTTAGGAAGTCTCCTTGAGGAGCCAAGGAAGTTCACGTTACAGATGGTTGGCCTCAGTCAAGGACTGGACTCGGGTCACACGAAGAAACAACAGTGTCAGACAGAGGCGCCCCACATTCCACAGGTTCTACGCTTTCTTAGTATGTAAAGGAATCTGAGCTGTACCAAATTATTCATGTAAAATGAGAAAAAGTTGGAGTTATGTGTATAGAAGCCTCTCTCACTCCTTTTTGTCATCTTGAACATCATGCAGGTCACTCAGTGGCTGAAGAATTTAGAGATCAAACCCTTCTAGACCCAATGGAAGATACAGCAAGCTGTGAGCTCTTCCTGGAGCATTTTGTTCCCCACTTGACGAATCCTAGAGCTAGAAATTAATTACCACTACCTTTTTTCTTCCTTTAATGTTGTGTTAATGAAGCCACTGTACAAAAATGATATATCTGAAGAGGATTATTGGAGTGTTCAGTGTAAGATTCTATTTAATTTTAAGCAATTTGCTTTGATAAAATTTATCTCCTCCACTGTTCTTGGACTTTTTAAGATGAGTCATCATGCCTTTGAAAACATCACACACACACACACACACACACACACACACACACACACACACACACACCTGTAATCTCCTTATTAAGCATGAATGGCACTTAGTTAAGAAATAATAGCTCTATGATCAACTAAAAGATGTTTTTCAATTCTACAGTTCCTTGTCACAGACTACAGAATTAGAGGTGTAAATAATAAAAGAAGGATAAGGATGTGTTCCAGATACAAGCATGAAAACTATTCAACAGGAAGTTAAATTAATCTCGAGTCTTCAAGGAAGACCAGGCAAAGCTGGGCTAAGTTAACTGGTGGCAGAGAACACCGCTACCACCTGGCACAACGCCTGGCTCCTGGGGTGTCTTTAGGAGACATTCACTTAGAAGGATGTAGCCAATGTGCTCAGACCCTGCCTGCAGTAACCTGAAATGTTTTTAAACAGAGATAAAAGATTCCACTTTAACAATTAGAGAGAAGGGCTGACAACATCGGCTCAATCAGTAGGTATACATTGTTGGTTCTGAAGTCTTTTTGGATTTCGATTCTAGGGAGGGGTGAAGAGCGGCAGAGCCCTGAGCCCCGGCAGTGGGTTCTTGCTGGAGGCAGTGGGAGGATGGGTATGAGCAGCTAAAAAACAAGGTGGGGCCGAGTGGGTGCAGTGGTTCACTCCTGTAACCCTAGCACTTTGGGAGGCCGAGGCGGGTGGATCATGAGGTCAAGAGATCAAGACCAGCACAGCCAACACGGTGAAACCCCGTCTCTACTAAAAAATACAAAAATTAGTTGGGTGTGGTGGCATATGCCTGTAATCCCAGCTACTTGGGAGGCTGAGGCAGGAGAATCGCTTGATTCCGGGAGGTGGAGGTTGCTGTGAGCCAAAATCACGTGACTGCACTCCAGCCTGGTGACAGAGCAAGACTCCGTCTCAAAAAAAAAAAAAAAAAAAAAAAAAAAAAAAAACAGACAAGTCAGCACCACCTCTGCAGGCATATCAGGATGTGGAGAAGCATGAAGATACTTTCATCCAGTTGAAAATGATGATGGATTTGCTGCACATCCTGCAAAAAGCCAAAAGCAAACTTCAGGATCTTAGAGTCCATCCCTCACTTTACAGGTGAGGCTGCTGAGGCACAGAACGTAAAAGGATCTGCTTAAGGTCACAGCATGAGACAATAACAGAAAGATGGCTGGAAGCCAGGTGCCCCTTTTCATCCAGAGTACACATTTGTTAACTGTCTACAACTGGCCAGAAACTGTGCTGCTAAAATTATAATTAGTTTCCTTGTGCCATATATATGCCTGTGTACCTGGTGTGTACCTGGAGGCTTTTGGAGGGGTTGTTTTTAAAAATATAATTGACTTCATATGAAGAATTATTTTAAAGAGATTCCACGAATCAACTCATCAAAGTAGAAAAATCTTGAGCTGGGGATATCGTTAGCTTTTAGGACACATCTAACAATGAATTAACCTACCTGGTTTGCTATATTTTCTTACAAACAAATGCAGTATTTTAACACGGCCCTCAAATCACTGATGATCGATTCTCTACCTGGAATAATGAATCAGAGTAGGAAATACTCTTTTCCATGACAACACTGAAAATTTGCCTTCAAGTAAGTATACGGTGGAAATATCACAAACTTATATAATTTAAAAATGCATCCAAAGTAAAAACCAGAGCAGTAGCACATCCAGGCTAGTGGCCTTGGTGCTGCAGTAGCTACTATGTCTCCTGAGCTGTCTGAGACCTATTTGCTACCCAACCAAAAAGTAGGGTTAACGGTCCTTTTTATTTATTTATTTATTACCTACATTGGAAAAGTGAATTTTACTACTCTGGATTTTTCTTTTTCTTTTGCTAATTCTTCTCTGAGTTGGGTTCAGAGACTGACAGTAAGCTGGCCATCAGTTACCCAGGAGGGGATACTTCATTTTTTCTCATTTCCATTGCAAACCTTTATCTCAGGGTTTGAATGGCCATCTGCTTTGCCAAAAAGGGAGATGATAACAAAGAGAGCTGGCTGCTGGCTGGAGAACACTGGGCTGTGCAGAGCAGTAATGTGGCAAGAGCAGGCTGGGCTCACCTTGCAGACAGAACAAAGGGCACCCGCTTGTACAGCCTCTGCAAGGAGCTTCTGCGTGTGGTCCCTCTGCAGGTGAAAACAATGAGCGGACAAATCTTGTTTCTTGGCTGGGCTGGGCTTACTCACTTTAAAAAGTGTGGTCTAAAACAAGGTCCAAACCATGACATTGTGTGTTTTTTAATTTTATATTGTAATAGAGACCACAAAGCAAAGGTTGAAAAAGCATTATTTCACTATGGTTCTTTCCTTTTGCCCAAACTAATCAGAAACAACCTTGGTACACAGGGTTGAGGGTTCAGCTTAGTTGCCTGGCATGAGTCGCAGCCATAAACTTGGATCTGCAACCGAAGGCAGATGGGTGCAGCAGGATAAAATCCCGGAACAGAGGAAACTTACCATTCTAGCATCGAGGAAAACCCTGTGCCTCTGGAGATTTTTGTTGTTGTTGAAGGGAGGCATTTATTTAACAAACATTCCTCTAGTACACGTACTGTGCTAAGCTGCATAGATCCCTGGCGGCCCAACCAGCCTTCATCTTCACTTGGGGAGGTATTTTGAAACATATGGTTTCTTCCACTGACTGAGAGGTGTGGTCTTGGGCAAGTCCGTCAGACCTGGGGACTCTTCTGGATTGCTTCCTGACTTCAGGGCCTTTTCTCATTCTTTCTTATCCGGAGGTCTCACTCCTATGGCAAGGATTAACCTGAGATAATGTAAATAAAGATCTTAGCATTCAGCTCTCAAGGCGGATGAAGCTCTCTGCTACAGGTGGGACTCTTGGCTGCTTAAAAAGCTACCCAGGAAGTATAATGATAAGTCTTAATATCCAAGATCACAAGAGGCCTGAAAAATAATTGCACCCCTCAGGATACATAGTCATGCTCCCCAGGAAGGTGACCACTGAAAGTGTGTTTTGAACTCACAGCTGGCCTCTGGCTGGCCTTAAACCAGTATCACAAAATGTGCTTTCATCAATGTTAAGTTTTTTACAAAAACATTTGACTTTTTCCTTCTCCCTAGGATTATTCTGTTAAGAAAAATGAAGCAATAGACAGCTGCTTTGCTTCTATGGAAACTAGATCAATTTGGAATGAAGTGTAAGCTAAGAGTACATTTCCCTCTTTTTCCTGAGACAACTAACTTTGTAAACTATTCCAACTGTGCAATTCAGGTGCAACTAGGGAGATTTTCTGTTGAGGAATGATTAGGATTTTATACAATTATATATTATTTTTGAAATGTGAGTTCAGTGGCTTTATGGGGAAACTAATGAGCTCACAGCAAAATTAATATTTCTGTTATGTGCACATCCTGATCTGAAGAGTGGGCATACGTGTCCATGGACAGGAGTCTCTGGATTACTGTAATTTTGGGGGAAATAGAGTAAAAAGAAGGCAAATTAAAATAACAAACGAAAAGAAAACTGAACAGAAAAGAAGTACTTTAAAGGCACTTTTTCCATAGGAAAAAAATATTTTATTTTTTTAAGAACAAATTCAGTTTGAAACAGATGTGGAATGTGATTTCACTTTCTGGGGCTAACTGCAATGTGGAAATAAAGCAGATTTAAAACCTATGACGGCTATTAAAATAAAACAAAGAAAGAAAAATATTTATAACTCAAGCTTAATACTGTGTTACTTACAAATTGGACAACGAAATTTTAAATAAATATTCATGGTACATAATTACGGCACAAATATGCAGCAATTTGGCAACCTTTTATACCATTTTTTCCTCATTACAGTGCAAAGGGGAATGACACTGCCGTTAAACAAGCTGTAGCTAAATACATTGCAAAATTCAGATTTTATACAAAACATCTTGCTTAGACTTTATAAAAAACCAACATTGCTCTATGTACACAATCTGGGTAAGAAAAGCCATTTCTGTCTTGATTTCATGTGTATTTTTATTAAAAAGGTGAATAAGGCTACTACTGTAACACCCCAAATCCATAGACAGTAAAATCTGAACCTATATACAGCATCTTCACTTAAACATGATGGTGCAAATTCCAAAGTCGGGTGACCAGGGATGATCATACAAGCAAGGCATTTACAGTAACTTTCCAAAGCTAAACCAACTTCAAATAAAGGGACAGTTGGTAGATTGTCATATTCTGCACCAGACACAAAACAGACGCACAGAACACTTTTCAATTGGTTGCAGGAAACTCTTTTATCAATTCATCTGATTTTTCACAGTTTAGCATAGAACCAAAACGTAGCCAACTGATGATACATACATTTGATTTCATTAAAATCAGACAATTTCCCATTTTTCCCCTTCTTGCCCCTCTCCCCCATCCTAAAAGTAACTTCTGATGGCTTACAAGAAACTCTTGTATGAATGCACAGAAAGGAGAGGTTGGGGTGATGGAAAGAATTACATATGTACTGTGGCTGGTTACCATGGCAACCCTCCACAGAAATATGATATAGATATATATAATATATATTGTAGATATATATTATACATATATGTACACATGTATACCACACACCCACTCACACATACACACACGCACTTTGGACCAACATCATTTCCAGGTTCAGGAAATAGGGAATCATAATTTCTGTGACAACTCATTTTTGCAGGTACTCACTGGAGGTCTGAGAACCTTAAAATGCTGTCGCTACATTTTTTTCCCTTCCAATTCAGAAAGCAAAGTGTTACCATAGTAACAGGACTATGTTAAAGATGTCGATTTTGCATAGCACATAAAAAGTAGGTTTCCTGTTTACTCTTCTTGTTTCCCAGAAGGGAGGGCATGTGGGGGAGGACAGGAGGAGGGAGCCAGAGCTAAATTGTCACCTGAAGCCCCCAGTGTGACCTGCTGGATTCTAGAGAACACTTCAGCCCATAAGGCAAGGGAAAACCCAACGCAGAAAATAGATGCCAGAACATCTTGTCACTGTTAAATATATGATGCACTCACATCGATTTCCTGGAATCTGGGGCTTGTACTTCCTAGTCTACGGTTCCGTGAGGTGCCTTCGGAGGACCTGGTTATTTTTGTATTTGCTCTCATTATTGTTCTTTTTGGAATGATCTTGTTTTTCCCAGAAGTAGCTGTCCAATTTGTTTTCTTAAGCAGTGAGCATTGGGACCACTTAATTGCCACAAATGAATTTCACATCTTCTGGTGTGTACTGTGTGCAACTTTAAAATATATATTAGTAAAAAATCTTTCATTTTATATCCCTTGTGTTCTATATACCTATTATAAATACGTCCTATCTTCCTTCTCCCCCTGGACATGATCAGGTATTTCCGTCTTAAGGACCCTAAGAAGTCTGCCATGTGTGCTTCACCGTGACACAGAGCACCAGGCGCTGCAGCCTCCATCAGTACCGATCCTGCAGCCCTTGCACCAGACAGCACCACCAGAAACCGAAGTGTCTGTCATAAGGCTCAATCAGGAGGGGAGGGGGGGCCTAAGGGGAGGGGATCTGACCTATCTTTTATAGATGAGAATTCTTTAATAACGACAATGGTGGTGGAATTACAGCCTGTTTGACCTTTGGCTTTTCAACTTTTAGGTCAGATTTGGCGCTCTGCTATTCTCCTAAATGCTTTCCCTGTGTTTAATAAAATGTGATAAGTATAGCAGCTGAGTCTGCTTAAAAAATCATCCAAAGCAGACCGACTCTCCTACAGCTCGGAGCTGTATATCTTATTGCCAGTACCACAACAGTCCTGCCCGAATATATCATCAGCGGCCTACTTTCTCCCTCCCTCCAAGCCTGCTCCTTTCCCAACAGTTCCCGTCTTTGTTCCCCAGAATGAAGAGGGGCTCTTTTTCCTGCACATTGCTATTGGATAACAGTGACTGCCTCCCAGGCACTGCAATCCACTGTGTGTGCTGTTGTGTCTCCTACTTGCCTCTGAAATCTTAGCAAAACCAAAGTGCTGTGCTACCTAATTGGTTTTTTTCTTTTTTCCTTTCCAACTTGCAGAGGCAGCAGCAGTGAGCTGCAATTGCAGCCAGCCCTTTCCCCAGCCCCATCCCCTTCTACAAACTCCCAGCCTTCCTCACAGGCAGCCTAGCGTCTGGCTAAAGGGCACCGTGTTAGCAAACACAATTTCTAGGAGCAGATTACCCCTGGACTGAAGCTGCTGCTGCAAACGGCTGGAGTAGGGGACTCCAGACACGAGTGTTCCATTAGTGATGCAGATGGAGGTCTCAGGTGAGGTGCTGCAGAGCCCTGGGTAACAGAACCAGGAACCAGTGAGACAGTGAGGACTAAATGCTAGAGATCTTTGCAAACCTTAACTAGCCCGAGGTCCATGTGACAAGTCCGGTACGTGGAGACGTGCCCCAGGCAGAAGCCGGCCCTTCCAGACATGGCATCCTGGGGTACCTGCCAGGATGCCCACAGCCCTCTCACCCACAAACCACTGTCTTCCCTTGGCTTCCGCAGAGGCCTGAGTGACTGCAGCACATGGCTTCGAGGAGGAGACGTGGGCCGCGGCACAGCAGTCCAAATGGGCATCTTCTGCACAGTCTTCCAGCTTCCAGGGAGCATGTTGTGTTCACCAAGGCCGAATGCTACAAGACTAGGTAAGCTGTCCAGCGCGACGAGCTCTTCTGAGAAGGAGTGTCCCTCTCCTCCACGTGCTGCGCTTCAGTTAGTTCTCCAGCACGCGGGCTCTGAAACCCTCAAGGGAGGCATCGGGACAGTAGGTGTCCTCTGGGAAAGCGCAGGTACCGCCGGGGTCCCTCTCAGACCTTGTAGTAAATGTTCGCTGGGCTCTGGGGGGGCATCTCCTGGACGATGTACACCGGATGCCCATAGTCCCCGCTGACCTTCTCGTAGTGCGGGCAGAAGACGCTGTCCGCAGTCCTTAGCGGGATGATAATGTCACTGGGCTCCGAGCCATTGTTGTTGCCGCTGCGCTTGGGTGTGGCCAGCGTGCTGAGCGACAGTGTGGTCGTGTGCTGCGGCGAGTGCTTCCTGTGTCTCCTTCGGTACTTCAGCAAGAGGACCACCAGCGTGATGATGATGACGATGAAAATTATGCATCCTGAAGCAATCCCTGCGAATAAGGCCACTTCGGAACCGAGGATATTGTTCCCCGAATGTCCGGCGCTGTTGCCGTCTGTGCTAGAACCTGCAGACGAGGAGAGAGAAACGTCAGAGATGGTCACTGCTGTCCCGGTGCTGACAGACTGCTTTTATGACCCTTAAAACTGTGAAAAATAAGCCAGGCTTATTTGCCTAGCCAATACCTCGTCGAAGAGCTCAACACAAGTAGAAACAAGAGGTATCTCTGGGGGCACTTTCATGCCCTCCCAGACACAGGGTTTCCTTTGTGTGTATGTACCATTATCTAGCAAGAACACAGACTGTGGGTGGCAACCAGCCCTTGATCTTGCTTCATCTTCTAACCCGTGTTAGCCAGCCTAGGGCAGCGGCAGAGAAGAAAAAAGGAAGTGGCCAGGTCAGCGGACAGCGTTCACGTAGCATGGCTCTTCTGCCTCCTTTGAGAAAGGGTGTTTCATGCGAACCTTCAAAGGGCCTGCCTTCTAAAGAAGAGCCCTGCCTCCTGGCAGAACAGCTCGGAACGCGGAAGGAGTGAGGGGGCCTGGGAAAATGTTCAGCTTGTAACTCGTTTGTATTATTTGATTTACACTTAAAATATATTTGGAAGGCAGCAGAAACTCTCACACTGAACAGACTGCCAGCCCAAATGTTAAGCAATAAAAAATTGCCTGGCATCATTATATTATCCATTTATCAGTTTGTCACAAGAATTTGACACATCTTGTCATTGGAAGTTAGAAATAACAACTTCCCTCCTTGACTCTTGGAAAGAGATGGAATATTGCTGCAGATGATACACTCGCCCAACTACCAACCGAGCACACAGATCCCTAATACAAAACTGCTGATGTCTGCTCAACAGCTCCTCTATAAAACACTCACTAGCATGGTGACAAATACAGAGCTATTTATTTCAAGACTATTAAGAAAACGAAGGTCAGTGATGGGCAGTTTTATCTGGTGTTCTACACTTTTGTCACTGTTTACTATTTTCTTTTACACAGAAAATGTAAAACAAAATAACGATAACCACTTGAAAAAATACTATTATGCGGTACTTTAAAATGTTACCATCTAAAATTTAGAAGAGGATCAATTAGGCCCTCAGTGGATTAGATATAATTAGATGAGGGATTAGCACATTAATTACATATACATTAAAAGCAGCTTTAAGCTGGTGTTGACAACCAGCTTGATAAAATGTCAGCCAATGAAACCTTTGGCCTGACAGAGTAATTCTAATAACTGGCATTTACAGCTCATGAATTCTCCTCTTTTGAATGTATGATTTTCATGGGAATGAGTTATTTTGTTCTTATTGAGTGTAATTAATATTGAGTCACTGAGAGCAAAGATTCCTGATCACTGTAACGACCAGCTGATCCTAACTGGTAAGAAGCCCTCAGACTCTGCCCTACCTTTTGAGAGACTACTGAGAATGTGGTGCCCACAGACCTCCACACACACACACAGATCACGCTGCTATACCTGGATTTGGTTTTACGAAGGGACTTGTTGTGGAACTTCTTCCGTTTGTACCAGCTTCTAGTTCTGGATGTCTTGTTGGATCATTATTCCTGGTTGATCCAGCAGAACTTGCATCTATATGAAAAACAAATGATTAATTTCAGCACAGACATCTGACGAGATCTAGCTTTAGGAGCTGCGTATTTACTTCAACAGGCATGAATAGCAATGAACATAAGAGTCTTTATGCAAAGTACTGTGAAATACAAGAATCTAATTTTTCTTTTAAAACAAAATGGTTATACTAGTTATTTCAGAGGTTTAGATCGTGAGGCCATCTGTGGAAACTATAGGGATTCTTGCATTTGGCAGGCAAAGCACTGCAGATGACATTTCAATTTAACTGAGCAATTTGATTGACTACTATACCAATTTTTAATTAGAAGAATAATTATTTCTTTCTGCACAATAGGTTATCTATATTGGAAAAGGCACAATGAACAAAAATCTTCTGTAGCCAAGATTCAGAAATGAGCAAAACTGCACAAGCTTTTAGTTTTCCTTCTGGGTATTTTGATTCTGAACCAAAGAGGTGTTTTGTTTTTTAAAAAGAAATATCTATCTATCTATATATGGCAATAGACATTCTACCTTGCTGCCCTTAACTCTTAGACAGATCACCAATAAAAGCTTAGTACATTGACTTGAGGAAATGTGTCAGTGGCTCAAAGTGCAGAAGGGTTTGCTTGGAAAACTAAAGAGAAGAGTGAATGAAGGTGTGTCGGCAACATTAGCACCACACTAGCTGGGGCTACACCAGGTCACAGTGGCGTCATGAAGCAGCAGATGGTCTTTACCTTGTCCAACTTTCATGAGGATCTTCATGGCTCTTGTCTGGCACACCCCTCCCTCCTGGTTATCCAGGCCCTCCAAAGACCCATTTGATGTAGCTGATTAAAAATAAAATGGACAAAACAAAAAAATAAAGAAAAATCAGGAAATCAATAAGCCAAGTTTACATGAACATGAAATGTCTGAAAACAATTTGAAAATAAGAATTCAGTCTTAGTCACAAGTTTTCTAAAAGTATGGGGATGCTGAAAGCCAAAAAGAAAAAAAAAAAGAAATAAAGAAAAATGGACATCGGAAACACTGCCGCATGTATGCTATCTGGTTCCAAATTTATTTAGGCACTTTCTCCATCCTTCACAAATGACTGATTTAATATTAGTCTATAAATAAAAGGGATGGCATCTTTTAAAAAGTCTACTGACTCTTTGGGGGCCAAACTCAAAGAGCAAAATAGTTAATGCAGCCATTTCCAAACGTAATCATCCCACGACACCTGCTTCCTCCACTGCAGATTTCCTGCTTCAAGAACAATTAGCTTGATGCTCTGTTTGTCAAGCATCCAAGTTCTGTAAACACTTGCAGGAGCCTCCCACAACCCTTGTCTTCTTTAAGAAGTAGACTAGAATTCAGGTCTTCAAAACCTCCCCTTTTTCCTCCAACACATGCATTATTACTGCCAATGTCAACCTTCGTCAACCTCTTCAACCAAGCTACCTGTTGTAGGAAAAGTCTGGCTGAATGGAGGGTTAACACATGCCCACCACTCATTCTGGGTCCTGTGGCAGCCCTGGAGAGAAAGCAGGGACTTTTACCAGCCACTCGCTGGTGTTCGGCAACAGAATTCCCTTTCTACCTCAGCAGTGAGGAGTGGAAGGAAGGACAGAATTATTTTACCCTTTTCTGTATTGTTTTTTTTTAACAGCCTATGCTCTACGCTATTTAAGCACATCCTTGTTCTGTCTCTTTAGACCAACGAGGTCTCTGAATAGCTTTCTAACTAAAGCTGTAAAGTGATAGGCTGCCAGGTACTTTAATGAGAAACAGGCTTTGAATTACAGTTCGAGTTCCAGGATAGAAAAGAAGGTGGAGAGTGCTAGACATTTTCATTCCCCTAAAGTTCGAGGGGCAAGGAACAAAAGTGTTTCATATACATTTCTGCAACTTAAATCCATTTTCTACTCGATTATCAAAGTTCTGTCTTGGAACATTGTACTTTACAAGGGACTGAAAAAAGGATTTATTTTCTGGTAAAAATAAATCCCAATGACATTCTTTTAATGGGATTGTTTGTTTTCCAAATAGTAGGTCAGCAAACAAGTTGTATGTACATTTACAGTAGAAATATGCATCCCATGGAAATGATATTAACTATAAAAATAAGGCACTTATTTACTTGTCTTTGTCGTCTTGAATTAACTTTTACTTTCACTGTTTTCCTCAAAACAAAGGCTGCCTCCTCTGTGCATAAATATCACTGTGCTTCTCTGAGTGCTTGCACAGTCGCATCTCATCCTTCCATTACTGTGGATATTACATTTTTCCTGGGAACCTGAGCAATAGTTGCCATAATGATAACAGTTTGGGAAGGGTAGTGAGAAGCAGACAGTATCTGTTTGTAAATACAGACACTGAAGACTAGTAAGAAAATGTTTGGCAGACAGGTTAAAAAAAGAAAGATACCTAAAAACTCCGTACATGTTGGTGAATCTAAAAGAGATCTTTTTTTTTTCAGTGATTCATTCTGCTCTTTCCCTTTCCTCTTCTCCAAATATGTGCCTAAATTTCAAAGTATCCTTTCCTCCCAAAGCTTCAAACAGTATGGATTTCTATGAGCAGACCCTATTTCTGGACCATTTCAGAGTAGTGCTATAATCTTCAACTAATCATTGAGAATTTTCCTATATGATTTTTCTAAAACATTAGGATATGTCTGCATGTAGAAAAAGTGAAAAGTTAGTGTCTCTATTTGGCTGACAGTTTCAAATGTTTGGTACTCAAGTGGAATCCCAATGTTTTTAAACTCATGCACATAAATGAACCTATATGCAAAAGTGCCCTCAAACTCAAAGTTAAAATGACTTACTTTTTGTTGCTAAAAGTTTCAACACTAAGCTGAAAAATGAAAAAATGAGATCTGAAGGGCAGTGCACAGAAAAGAAAGGGGAGGAATATGGCTTTATTTATTTTAATCTTGAGGGGAAAATAAAGTCAAAGATTCAGATCCAAAAGAAAAACAATTAAACGAATACCAGAAAGGGAAATAAAGGCCCAGTAGGGCAGTTACTTGTAAACAGAATTCAGAACTGCGTCTCTAGAGGGAGAAGCTACTGATGACTTCTACTTTGTCAAATTGGAAGCACAAGAGGTGCACATTATTTGACTTTTTTTCTTTTAATTTGTAGGTCAATGCCTTTTCTGAATATCAATGCTTTTGTGTGGAGCTTCCTAGGTTTACCCAAAATGATGTCTTGACAACCACAATGTACAATCTCTAGAGTATTAAAATTCAATTGCGATCTATAATTTAACATCCACAGACTACAAGACAGTAGGAGGAAGGCTGCGTTGCATCAGAATGGAAATGCTTTGCACTGTCAAGAGTGAAACTTTTTTCTTGGTTTAAAAAAAAAGGGTTGGGGGGAGGAGGGAAACTTTCAAGTCTCAGAGTTGAATAAGGAAAAATCGACAGACGCTGCCTTTGCAGGTTCTTCAGAAACCACAGGCTACTGCTTGTTGGAGGAGGGTGCTTGCAGGGTGGTAAGCAAAAGTGGGCTGAACAGTCTGATTGAGGACCGTTTTTCTGCTATATTCGGGAGTTTGATTGTTTTCCTTTTAGGTCAACTTGTGACTTGCAAAGGTTACTGAAGTTATTGAAAAATTCACTACTAATATTATAAAATAACATCCAAAATGTTTGGCTTCTTATAAAGGAGCATTTAAAATACTGTTACATGTTCCACCAGAAAGATTTTTGTCATGAGTTAGAAATGATCTGAGTTGTCATGAATAACTCTGTTTTAACCCAGTTAGTACGCTGGTCCTAACAAACTGCAGAAGGTAAACTTTACAAGTATAACTCAACTCAAAATGACTTCAGTCTATTCTACACTTGACAGAAGTATAACTTCCCATAGTGAAAATCACCTTTCCTCTCCCCTGCTACATTCTCATCATGGAGTGTAATTCTTATGCTGAGGTTCCTGCGTCCAGCCCCTCTCCTTGAACAATGACACAGGTTAAAAAAAAAAAAAGTACCCTATCCCTATTGTACCTCCTTCCCGGCAGCGAACTTGAAAGAAAACCGTAAGATTAATATTCTAATTTCTCCTTCAATAGTCAGTCACCAGAAGCTCAGAAAGGCTTAGTGGCTGATTTTTAAAAATAACAAGAAATTGCTAATGCTTGGAAATAAATCTATTTCCATTTCAGGAGACAATTTTGCAATTATTTTCATTGTTCATTTGAATGTACTGGGAATTTTAAACTTAGAGAGAGAGTGAAAATAAATTGTTAGTTCATTATACTTAGTTTTTCTTTGTATCTCTCTATCAGCATTATCTAATGCAGCCACAATCATAGTATTGCTAAATAGATGAAATCACATTTAATCATTCAGAGACAGAAAAAATAACATT
The DNA here is from genome assembly GCA_031835075.1 of Saguinus oedipus. Lineage (NCBI taxonomy): Eukaryota > Metazoa > Chordata > Mammalia > Primates > Cebidae > Saguinus > Saguinus oedipus. Next base: position 8,017,100 of record CM063169.1, on the reverse strand, counting down.
GTTTTATCTAAGCTTTTAGTGCCCATTTTTTTTTCCCTTGGCTCAGGAAAAAAATAGACTTTATAAATTTAAAAATTACTAGAAAAGTTTATCTATCCAGTTGGAAAATAAGCTTAATAAAGACACATGGGCATTTTACAGCCTGCCTTAAAAGCTTTTGCTTCAGGGGTCTAATTGCATGTAGTAAGCATATAGAAGTCACTGTATTCTTTCCCCCAGGGCCTAATTTCCAGTGGGTAAAAATTACTGCTCAGCAAAAAAGTTCCTTTCACATCCTCTTAACAGTTCTGTAGCACATCTGAAACCACAGAGCCGACATCTGCGGTTTGCTATCTATTTGCACCTATACTTATCTGTAGTTCTCAGTCACTGGGAAGAGTATACTGGTTATCTGAGTAGGAAAAAAAAACCTGAGAACCAGTGAGTAACTGTAAAGCAGATTCAAAGGGCAAGAATATTTCTGGCTGTGCTTTTTAGCCCATCCCCATGGAGAGGAAGTAGTAGTCCATTTTCACATGCCCTTATCTGATGATCACTGCTCTGCTCCCCAGGAGGCTAAGCTGCAGCCCCGCACCTTGGCTGTGTTTAGCCCACCACATTGGTAAGAGTGTGCTAATCAGATGGAGAATCAAACTTCTGGATTTGTGCCAATATACGGGTCTCATTGGCACAGAGATTTGAAACGGGAAGAAACAAAGAATCCTACAAAATAATGGTAAGTAATTTTAAGTTCTTATGGAAACAATGACACACCAAGAAATAAAAATATTATGGAGGGTATTTCAAATTATCTAAAAATGTAGCATATGTGTGTGGGGCCAGGATGGAGTAGAGGGCTGAGGGACACTGGAAAGCAAAGACGTCCACCAGAGAGACATCTCCAGCATCCAGGGACATGAAAACCACAGAGTCGGAAGACTAAAAACGCTGCCCTTATATATAGCTGCACTGAACACAACTCGCTCTCACGTGACCACAAAACAAACAGCGTTTTATGAACATTCTCTGTCGGTATCTGTGGGAACTATTCTTTTCCAGCATGTTCTCACATGATAGCCTTGCTAATTTGGATTTCTTAGGCTGGTCTTCCTACACATCAGTTTCCTTAAGCTCGACACAGACTTCTGAAGATCGGAAGACTGTTATCTTGGCAAACAGAGGAACTAAAGAAAGCATAATCCAGTAACAACATGAAAAGCAAAGCGTGACTTTAAAATAAACATAAACACGGCGACATACCAAGCTGTATTACTGCTTTCTTCTACCAAGGGCTATCATATCTCTGAGTGTCAAAATAAAACGAATAAGGAAAGTTGAAAAAGAAGAAGGCTGATAACAAAAATAATTCATTAATATGAATACACAACCCAGGAAGCTAAGATTTATCTGTTTAACACCATGACATCAATTCAAAGTATGTACTCTAGAAATAAGAATTCGATTTCTGAAACTCAAATTAATGTAGTTGAACGCCTTGCGTTTCACAGCTATCTTTTAAGATGCTAACTTAGATGAAAAGTTCTAAACATAGAAATGATAATGTTCACCGAATGCCAAAAATAAATGACTGTTTCTTTAAAGTTAATTAATAAAATCTTCTGAAACAGAAACATCTATTTAATTTGCCAACAGGAAAAAGAGAATTTCATTCATTTTTTCCTAACTTCTTTCTTTTTATGTGTTTGTCACTGCGGCTTTAAAATGAGGGAAATGAGAAATATAATCATGACTTTCCAAGGGCCTCATTATTCTTGTTTAGTTTGATATATTTAAAAGTTTCAGCATTACTTCAGATCACGTAGCAATTCATCTTATAATACCAAATTTGCCTTATCTTAGAGCAAAAGTTTTATGGTCTACTTCCTTAAATGGCCTCATTTGAAGAAAGAAAAATACAAAGAAAATTATTTTCAAGCAGAAATATACATTTAGCAAAGTCAATTTAAATAAAACAAAATAAGCCCTCTACTTGATGAGACAGTTCTCATGAACCTTTGATTAACTCTTATTCTGCACATAGGAAGCCACAGCTAAAACACTGTATAAACTATCAGTGATGTAGGATATGTTGAGTTTCACCTGTGAAAACATTAATATGATAGGAAAAATCACTTGAATTAATACCACATTGCTATGGTTGTGTTTTGAAAATTTAAAGCAGTAAGTCATGCATTAAGAAGTAATAACTGGCTTAGCCTCAGTGACTTTTCTATGCAATACAATTAATTAGTTTTCTGCACTGAACAGAATAATTTGGAAAGTAGATTCTAAAATAGAATCACAATTTAGACCTCCCCTCCTGTTTGCTAGCATTGAACTATGCCTGAAAATGTACCAAGTACAAATAGATGCTCTTAGAGAAAATGGTACAGCTTTATTTCTTCATTTCAAATACTCATCATGAACAATAACAGGACATTCTACCAAGAGCTCAGAAATAAGAGGAGTGTTAAAAATGGAACAACTCTGAAACATTTCGGTAAGTTGTTTTTGTTTGTATGTGCACTTAAAAGGCTTTGATGACATCTATTACTTAATTACTTCTACTTGGGAAGAGAAAGGATACCAGGATACAGAACTGAGTTTACAGATGCCACCATGCCAGGTGAGGCTTGGACACTGAAGGAGGTGTTCAATCTACTGAGAGAACAGTCACAAAATAAAGCAATAAACATCACATCTAGAACAGGAGAAATTCTACCACAGCTTTTGCATATGGCCTTTTAACTATAAAAACCAGATGAATGTCAAGTAATAATCAGCGAAGACACTCAGGGCCATAGGTATTGTTGGCAATACAGACCTGAAAAGTTACTGACTACAGACACTCACAGTGAAAAGACAAAAGAGCGGAAAGTAGTAATGGCAGGTGCACATGTAGGTGTGTCTGCCCATGTGCGTGCAAGCAGGTGTACGTGGAGGGGGTATAGATCAGGAAAACATACCCTCCAGGCTCAGTGACACACACTGACACTTTTCTGAGAAAGATCAGACAGTACTGGCGATAAATTTCACTTCCTCCAACCGCCCCCCCACCCACTTTTTTTTTTTTTCGGCTAGAGATGTGTTTAACTACGTAAGATTATTTATGAAGCTGTTTATTTCACTTCCCCTCAAAATATTACTTGCAACACCTTGGAGTCTTAAGTTTTAATGAATTCTGTTGAGGATAAACATAACTTTCTAAATCCAAGATCTTATTGTTGAAAGTTATGATGATTTATGCAAGAGGAATCTCTCAGTTTACAAAGAAAAGACTTCAACATGATTTCAAAAAAAATGAAAAAAAAAAAAGGCTTTTCATCTAGTATACTTGAAGGGATTGTTTCTTATTGCCACAGTAATTCAGAAAAACTTAACATAGTGGGAACATGAGAGTCAATGGTAAAAGAATAAATAACTTCACATAAAAAAGCCAGCCTTAGACACACCTGAATATGTGTCCTGAGCTAGGGAACCTGGGAGTGGCCAACCTGGAGAGTCATTCTTTGTCTATGAGGAACATCTGAGCGCTCATCCCATCCTGTGGTACATGGACTGTACAGGGACTGAGGTCCTAAGTCTGGAGTAAATGAAGGTTGCCACATGGAAGGCATTAGAATGATGGTGTTAAGTGAAAATGCTATAGCTGGCCAGCCGTGGTGGCTCACGCCTGTAATCCCAGCACTTTGGGAGTCCAAGGTGGGTGGATCATGAGGTCAGCAGATCGAGACCATCCTGACCAACACGGTGAAACCCTGTCTTCACTAAAATACAAAAAATTAGCTGTGTGTGGTGGCACGTGCCTGCAGTCACAGCTACTCAGGAGGCTGAGGCAGGGGAATTGCTTGGAGCCGGGAGGCGGAGGTTGCAGTGAGCCAAGATCGTACCACTGCACTCCAGCCTGGGCGACGAAGCGAGACTGTCTCAAAAAAAACATGCTATAGATAAACTACATGCTGTTTGCAAGTAGTTACAGTCTTCCTGCCCAGCTCACTGTTTCAGGGCCATGCTGATCTTTGTCCAGCCCACCGCCACTGGACTCTTTCTCTCCTGTATATAAGCCCCCAATAAAACCCCATGTCTCAAAACAAACAAACAAAAAAAGAGTCAGCCTTAATATAACACGGACCAAAGTCTACTAAGAAAGAGGAATTGTGTTTTAAAAATAGGTGGCCAGATGACCACTTCAATAGCAATGACTAAGCTCACATTTTTAAAGAAAAGAATAATGTTAGAGTTCCAAAGATAACATAACTCCCTATTGTCTATATTAGCTATACTTAAGCATCAGATTTTTAAAAATGAAACTTCCCAGGGAAAGGATAGTGATAATATCTAATGAAAATATTCTGAACCACGAAGAAGCATGTGTTTGAGTGAATTATTTCCAGCACATCATCCAGTGCCCGCTTTCAAGATTTTAACAGTCTCAATCATTAAAACAGCCTTGCCGAGATATGAAAAGGTCTAGCTAGGAAAGGGTCGAGTAAAAAGTTCATGGAGGGGAGGGTGCACATCCCACAACCCTCTAGCTCATTCTACTGTCATTAATTGCATGCAATGATATTAATGACCCAGTAATTGCAAGACGAGTAGCACTGAAGTGGAAAACATCCAACGGAGGCAGAGTTCATCTCTAGGTGGTTGGACTTCACTAGCGACCGAATTAATGTCAGCTGACAGTTTCAAATATAACACTGCCGATGAGAAAATGTGCCACTCTCATGGCACCATGGTTTGGATGGACATGTTGTTTGCTTTGACCACTCAGAGACAAGCAGTAACCCCAGAAAGGTGCTCCTATCTAAATTTGCCCTACACATGAACCTTATTCTGTTCAGGGGACATGTTCTATACTCTTTAGAATCCAGAGCAATTTCCCACATGTTTGCTCCAATAAAAGAATAACTTCATCTCCTGTTTAACATCAGGAACAACAAAATGGGCTACTTCACCAATGCAAAAAGCCACTTGCAAAGCAGAACTGTCATCCAGCCTGGCTCCTCTGTAATGAGATCAATTACACTCCAGCTTGAGGGTTTGCCAATCCATCAGTCCATCCATCCATCCAGCCAGCCAGCCAGTCAACAAAACTGTAGCACTTGTACTGGGCTGAGAAAATATGAAGTCTCATACTACCTCTACTTGTATGTTTGAGAGATTTTTATTTTTAATAACTATATTATATGGCAATTTTCTATTCAGGGGCTCAAAATACTTGCTAACACAAAAACACAAAATAGTATGGACTTACTAAAAATACTGGAATTAAGAGTATGTCTTAAAAAAAAAAGAAAATTCATAAGATCTAACAAATTTCCATCATAACCACCTTTCCCAATGGCCTTCCTTTCCTACTACCCTGTAGGAGTTTCCTAGTTCAACTTTGGGGTCAGATGATTGCAAGTTAGTTATATGTCACACAATACATGACAAAGCATCAGTACCAAAATGTCTGATACAAGCATCGAGTCCATCCCTTACAGTTCATGAGCTTCTCTACTGTTGCTATATATGCAACATGTGTGTATGTATACTCCCTTTGCTGTCTCTACATGTGTGCTATGTATGCATGCATACTACCTTTACTGTTGCTACATGTGCACTTAGATGTCTGGACCCAGGAGGCACTGTTGTAAACTAATGATGCCAGTCTAAGGGTCCAGTGGCCCTGGATTGAGTTTGTCTCTGATATTTCATGGCCAACTCAATTGTACTAAGCTACGCATACTCACCAAGTTTTGGCTTTCTCACAGTGATAAAAATTGCTCTAGGATGTGTGTTTCTAGACTTCTAAGTAAGACAAGCGTATGTGAAGGTCACAGCACTTCCCGAAGTGATCAAATACCCAGACTGAGATTTTGAAACTTCAGGAACAAATGTGTGACTCTTAAGAACTATATAAATAAGTTTTCTCAAAGTAATATTGTTATGTTTGTCTATATGACTTGGCTATTTTCAGGTGTCTTACTTTGCTTTAAAGTTTTAGCTTCTTGATGAATGTTTAAATGTTATTAAGAAATAAATCGTCCTCTTTCATACTTGTACTAGGTCTCTAGTATTGTCCAACTATTTATAAATCCCAGTGAACCTTTAAAAAGCCATAAATACAGGTGCTAAAGATACTAGGATATTTTATGAAATAATGAAGGCAGTTTTATTCTGAGCAATTCCTAAATAATTACTGCTGTCACAATGGCTTAGGTGATGTCATCTAACGTGAACAGAGTCTCCATCCACAATAGCCTTTTCCTCTTACACACTGAGTCACACAGGACAAACATCCCCATGGTCATGCTCCATTACACCTGAGAGCCAGAAGTTTCTCAGTACAATCTCAAGTTAAGCAGAAGCTGAGACTTTATTCCTCAAGTGTAAAGAATTTATTCATATTAAATTCAATAAGAAGCCTCACTGATACACACTGGGAAAACCTTGAATACAGCCAGAAAGGGAGTTCACATGATGTTAAGAAATAACAGAAACAACGCTTCTAATTATCAGACTAATGGACTGATCTCCTTTCCCAGCTAGCCTCAGAGATAACGCAACTCTGACACATTTTCTTTTCTGGAGGACCATTTATACCACATTAGGATGCTGCTAAAATTATCAATAAAGACACAGTATTTTCTTTCTGTAACAGGGAACTGAGAAAAAGTCCTGGCAAGGCTGGTGACATGGAAACTGGGAAAAATGATTATATGTATCTGAAGACTCCTCCCCTGTCTGTCTCTTTTGGGTCTTACAAAGGATCTGCTAACAAGCTTGGGCAATTCCAGGAACAAAAAAGATACATAAATGCATGTTTCTTGGTAAAAGAAGCTCAAGGACAAAAGAGCTTTTATAACACTCAAAGAAGACTGAGAGAAGATCTTATAATTAAGTTATGTAGCATGACTGAAACACGTAAACTCTTTGGAGCTCCATTTTATGGATGGACTTCAAATCAGTGAAGCTTTTGTGGGCCCATCCTCTCCAGCTTGCAGCCAGCACAGGTCTGCCTCCAGCCTGGAGCCTCATACTTCCTCCCCTGCTCCAGAGTTAACTTTTAGTTGTACGTATCTGGTGTCAAGGGTGGAAGTACACATTTTATATCTCCCACCCCACTGGACTCCCGTCAACCCTGTAAAGCAGGTGCTGCCTCGATCCCACTTTACAGATGAAGAGACTGAGGCAGAGACAGGTTAAGTTACTTGTTGAAGGGCACTCAGGAACTTGGGTCTTCCAGACCCTGGACTCTCAACCTATGATGTTGATCTGTTTCTCTTGGACTGGGGGAGGGTGATGGTGCTGTATCCCCCAAGCACCCAAATGCACAGTCTCTAGCAAGATTCTGATGAATATCCTACAAAGATGCCGGCTGTAAGTTAAAAATAAAAGTGTGTTTAAATGCTTGAACTTAGCCATTATGCACAAGGTATCAAACATAAATCTTCACCCTGCAGTCAGAGGACCCAAGTGACAGGCTGATGTTGCTGTATCACCAAATGGGATTACATTTAATGATGGAAATGTGGCTTTTGCTACATTTATCATACATAAATAATTCATCAAATAAAGCACATAATCGCTTTATACAGCCCACACATTATTCTATATTCTAAAAGCAATCTATAGGTAAGAGGACATTTGAAAGCTCCTGTAACTATTTTGCTAGAGAAAGAACAGTGCATTCAGTACATTTCAGTGCTATTTGCCAAACCTACTCCCCAGAAATAAGTAAATCAAAGACAGAAAAAATAAGAAAACAAATATACGCTCAACAACATAAGCAATAGACTCTAAAGTTCTTCTGTTTTGATTCTTTAAGAATACTGTTCCTTTATATTTGTGCAAGCATTTCACTTTATTTTGTGATTTTGCTTAGAAGTGGAGTATATGTCTAAAAAAATAGCAAAGCTGTTTGTAGAGCCTTCCAATTTTACATGCTCTTTATTAAAAAAAAAAAGCTACAGAAGACTAAACCAATGAGGGCCCTAAGAAATGGTAGCTTCTCCAGACTCATTCAGTGTCTCAAGGAAGACTTTGCCAAGGCATGGAGAGTGAGGGAGGCCTCCAAGAGGGACACCGTGAACAGCACAGGGTGGACCTCATGGAACAACTTTTAATCAAACTGTCCTTAGTACAGATGACTTACAGACTATGCCACAAGGTGTGTCTTAGCTATGAATTTGCAGCAAAGTAATGCAAAGGCCATATGAAGCTAAACTGGGAGGTGCTTCATTAATATAGTTTTCTTTGTCTAACGGCTCTGCTGTAGCTACTGTTCACTTGAAAAGTATGAACACAATGGCACTCACTTTTCATCCACCTCTGACTCACATGATTTTGGTAGTGTGACGGAAACCTCTTTGTGGGTATTTTGCAAGGTTTTATGCTAAGGTCGAAGAACGCATAGAACCTTGCTTGGTAAGGACAGCTGTTGCAAAGGGCCAACACACCAAACCTGCCAACTCCTTCAGTTCTGGGTGTCACCTCTGAAAAGAAACTAAAGCAGACACAGAAAGTGCTGCAAAGAAGACTCTATGGATAAAGGCTAACAACAAGGCTTTCCCAGTATCAACCAGAGAATTTAGTAAGTCTAAGACAAAGCTTCCCTTGAAAATGGGCAATTTCAAAACAGACAGTTATTCACTGAACATTAAAAAAATCTTTAAAAACATAATAAAAATAACTATAGGTTATGTAAAATACCTACTCTGTTTTTAAGGTAGTTAAAGATCTAAACATAATTAAGAAAAGGTCTCCTCAGACCACATGGCCGCAGTATCTCCATCTTTGGATCACTTGAAGATTAGAAGATTTCATTATGCAACTTAGGTCCATGGCTGATTACTTAAATAGGTCACTTGAAAAAGTCAATTCTAAACAAGAAGAAAAACCCATATACACATGCTCCTTGACTTTGGTGGGACTGTATCTTGATACATAATAAGCACAAAGTAAGCTAAAAAGATTGCTAAATTGAAAATGCATTTAATACTCCAATAAACCCATCAGAAAGTTGAAGAATTTAAGTTGAACCATTGTAAGTTGGTGACCATTTGTATATAATTTTGCCACAAGTTAAAAAGCAAATAACCATCTATGAGAAGAATTAATGACGATGCATACCAGTTTGTCTCATCATCTCCTAAGCAGATTTAGTGAATACTTATTAGGTTTAAAAAATACAGTTCAAATTAAAAATTAATATTCACTTCTCAAACTCAAAAGTGTGATGACTATATTTTAAAGCAGGTAACACCACAAATCAAATTAAATGTTTTTAAAGAATTTACAGAGGATCCTGTCCATTTGAAACCACACTAACAAGTGATCCTATATAGGATTTGTCTGCCCAACCATAAGATGGCTTGAAATTGGGGAAGACCTCCATCATTAGCCAGAAAAAGGACAACACCAGAAGTGTTTTTTAGAGAAGTAAATTAAAGTTTAAAGAAATAAAGTGGCCGGGCACGGTGGCTCAAGCCTGTAATCCCAGCACTTTGGGAGGCCGAGGCGGGTGGATCACGAGGTCAAGAGATCAAGACCATCCTGGTCAACATGGTGAAACCCCGTCTCTACTAAAGATACAAAAAATTAGCTGGGCATGGTGGTGCGTGCCTGTAATCCCAGCTACTCAGGAGGCTGAGGCAGGAGAATTGCCTGAACCCGGGAGGCGGAGGTTGCCGTGAGCCGAGATCGTGCCATTGCACTCCAGCCTGGGTAACAAGAGTGAAACTCTGTCTCAAAAAAAAAAAAAAAAAAAAAAAAGAAAAGAAAAAAAAAGAAATAAAGTGGCTTTCTTATTAAGCTCAGACAGCAGGACTTGCAAGTAAGACTCTAGGTTCATGTAGGGTGCTCCCCCATGCAAGTTGGTCCCTTTGGACTGCTCCTCATTGGGTATAGTCAAGCATGCCTCCAAAGCATCAGATCTCTTTTTCCTTTCCATGGAAAGAAATCAGCACACAATAACATAATATTTATTATAACACTGCTCACTGTAAAGGGAACTAGACACTCAGATTTAGGGTTAAACCCATGTTTATTAAAGCAACTCAAATGCCAATATTATTTACTGTCTCAAAGTGAACGAATGATTTAAAGTGTTAAAAATAAACATGTAAATTTTAATACTTTCCATCAAGCTACCTAGCACTATTTGTAAATGCACTAATATAAAAATTGCTAACTTCAAAACCTTTCCGTCTCAAAAAAACCAGTACAGAGCTGGGCATATGCATGTGCATTTGTCTGATATGCAAAGCAGTGACTTTTTAAAATCCATTAATTATTTTGGTGTCTTTGGACTTTTGAAGAAGCAATACAAAGCCAATATTAGTTTGTAAAACTATTTTAACATTTGTTCTCTGCATTTCTCATTTCCTTTCTAGGGAAACTTGTAGATCAATAAGCTTTGCTGCAGGGTGGGTGAGAAATTGGCTTCTATATTTTCCCAAGTATCTGAAACACCTTCCTCTGCCTACGCCATCATGGAAGTCTTTCAACTCTGCCAAAAGTCTCAAAAGGACTTCCTGGCACACTTCTAAGCCCTGAGTCCTGCACCTGGCCCTAATGACAATCCCCCAAAACAACATTCAAATAGCCTCTCATAGTTTCAAACTTGAGACCCTCAACTCTACATTAAGAAAGATTCATTTATCCTAGGCTACCATATGCTTTTGTATGGTAAATCTTAACTCTAAGGAGAGCTCTGATGGCCAGAGTAGCTCAGTAACTGCAAAGAACCTGTTAGTGTGGTATGAAGAGTTTCCAAAAAAAGCAAATAAGGGATGCCATTATTGGGTAGATTTATATTATAATTATAAATTAAACTGTGCTTCTAAATACAAATCTCTCATGTATTGATAAAAAGGAATTATTAAATGTTCACCACATTAAGCAAAGTGATGTTGGTAAACCATTTCTTTATTTGCATATCTTGCCTATTATTTCACATTAAAAGTTAAACTCTCAATCTTTACTAAAATTCCACTTTCGCTCAGTGGGAACTTAGAATTTGCAAAGCATTCCTTATGAAGTCCTAAGCTAAAATAAGGGGAGAGACTCTGGGTCTGTTGGCTTATCAGTGGACCTGGGCTGCATCCACGGGGTAGACAGATGCAGTCACTGCCCAAGAGTATCTAATCTCTAGTGTGTCTACTCTTCTGGTACCACTACCTTCTTTCCCCCATCCCACCTCGGGGCATTCACTTTCTTCATAAATTCATCTGATCAGTTTCAATTCCCTGTAAATGTCATGCTAAATAGTAGCTTTCACTGAAAAAGTCTTACTTTAAAAGTCTTTACTAATATAAACACATTGTTAGGCTTCCAAAAGCTTAAAGTTTCCATTTTTTGTATCTGATAATTATTTCACATTTGCAAAGATTTCCCTATTATTCTGTATACGTGATCACCCCATCTACCTGTTTCATTTCAGAATGCTTTTATTTTTATTTTATAATAATCATTCCTTTATTAAGCATATACTCTACCACTCTTTTTTTTGGTTACTAATTCTTGGTAAGCTACTCTATGTATCAAGTCGGCTTTAAAAATAGGTTTTGGTTCCGTGCTTTAAAGTACAGCTCTTGAGCTGGGTGCGGTGGCACATGCCTGTGGTCGCAGCTACTACTTGGAGGCTGAGGTGGGTGGATCACTTGAGCCCTGGAGTTCAAGTCTACAGTGAGCTGTGATCATGCCACTGCGCTCTAGCCTCAGCAACAAAGCTAGACCTCCCCTCTAAAAAAATAAAATAACAATAAAGTGCAGCTCATAGGTTGAGCTGCAAGAGTTTCAGTTTCATCACCAAGAGTCCCCTACCTAAAGTTCTAAGAGTCCACCTTGGGGCAAATAATAAACCAGTGCAGACGGCAGTTCCCTAATAAACAGAAGTCTATGGTAACCAATGGAATGGAAAATTCAACACAATTATAATTTTAAACCAAGGAGAATAAGAAAAAAGACTTCATTGCTTGAATGATGTGTACAGCTGTCTAAGTCACCTAGACTTTAACAACACCTGGGGCCCTGGGAATGATGCTGGCCTTGTGCCAGCAAGGGATCTGCACATAGTAGGTGTGGGCTCCAAATGTGCTCATCAGCCGACTTCACGTCCTTATGAGTTAGCCTCAGATATGACCCAAAGGATACGTACCACCTATTCCTGAAACAGTGTGTCAAACTATTTTATACATATAGGAAAAAAGAAGAGTAATTCACTGAGCAAACCAAGTTTCATCTTTTTCTTCTGAATCTGGTTTTAATGTGACCTTTGCCTGTCATCCCCATCCTTCTAATTTATGAGTTCATCTTCTCTGGATTGGTAAATTCTGGAGGAAAACACGTTGTTATACTACTTTGTTCACTACTGAATCCCTGGCACTTAAGCACAGTCTGCCACAGAATAAATACGAAATGAATGAGTGAATGGATGGATGGATGGGTGAAGAGAGAAGGCATTGCACAAGATTTACCTATCAAAATCCACCAATGGTCCTTAAAAATGGTTTTGTCAGTAGAGATGCTGAATATATTCATATAATACATTTATTTCAATACTATGAGAATTCTAGGAGTTTTTTTTTTTTTTCTCTTTGGGGATGTATACTTAATGAATACTGGTAGCACAGGGTCCCAAATTCAATGAAGGTTTCTTTGAAAAAAAAAGGGGGGGGACAATTTTTCAGCAAAGATTCTCACCATATTATTTGCCACAATAATTTTAAGGAAACAAAAATTGATACAAACCTATATAGCTTACCCTAATTTATATAAAATAAATGAATAAAATTATACTTACATATAATGTAATAATCTTTGTTCTTCTGAAATTCTAGACCCCAGAGGTTAGGGCTGAATTCTTGAAACTTGATGGTGAATTTTACGTCTTGGTCTGGTCGGGCACAGTTGAGGAGAGGGGTATTTTCCTTCTTAATAGTGCATCTGTCTGCTTGGTCTTTATCAACCATATAAACTTTATAATATTCATACTGGCCAACAGTTTTAGAGTCCACTTTGGGGCAAATAATATCCAATTTGTCTCCTATCTGTGGGTATAGTACCAGTCCTTGTCCAGGTAGAAATCTAAAAGCATAAAAAAAAAGCTATTGAGTTGATAAAAATTAACAGTATTAATGATAGTTACAATACAGCCAGCCAATGCCAATAATCCCAAAATACAAATTTTCAGATTCACGCTTTTATTTACCGAAAGTCCCTTAGTTCAGATCAATATGGGATGAATGTATTTTGGAATTAAGCTTTAAAAGAAAAAGGAAAGACAGAACACCTTCCTTACTCTGTGCCATAGGATCAGGCTACCTGCTGACATTTCTTTGCCACGCCCTCACTTGCAGTATTTCAGTACTCCTTTGTGTAACTTTACAATTAACTTTTCCTCCACGGTGAGTCACATCTTCCCACATGTTTGTTATTTTTTAACCACTGGTAGCTTTAGTTTATTGGGCATGCCACAGAGAGACCTCATCAATTGGAGGGAACAGTGAATCCACTAATACTTTGTTGTCCTGTTAGTTTCCATTTGCTGTTGATGTTAATTAACAGACAAGTTTCATCAAGAATCTTTCAAATTACTTATCATAATTAGTCACTGATCAAACAATGGGTTTTTTATTACACTGAACAAAAGAAATGTCTGACAAACCCATAAAAGATAACCAGAAATAATTAGTTGTAGTATTGATTCAGCTGCAGAATGAAGAGTCCTCTACTTGCAAGGACAACAACCACTGTCCCTGCTCTACAAATCTTTTTTTTCTTCCCTTGAGATGTATTTGCTCCAATTAATTCTTAGAAGCAAATCTTTAGAACTAAGACTACTGATACAATATCCCCTTAATGCTCATAGCTAAAAGCCTCCCTCCTCCCTTTCCTCTTTCTTGCTAGCCATGCTGCTGAAAGCTCTTTCTTAATGGGGAGTTTCTCTGAAAAACTGAAACAAGAACTTCCTAATGAACATCCTTCTACAAGTGCTAACACTAACAACACACTTAGAAATCCCAGCTCGTTCCTAAGCAGCCAAGCCTGCAGGCTCATTAAAATATTAAAGCCTGAGAACAAAGAATCGCCTTCGAATCCTTCCAGTCCAACCCTTTCTTTACCCAGAGACGCCCACCAGCCATGATGACTACAGGGTCATAATTCACTGAAAGATAAAGGATGATAGGGCACCTCCAATTTTAAACCTATACTAAGGTAATAGCTTATGATTTATGCTAATGAATGGTATTAATTTTCTGAAACGTGCATGATGAGCGTGGTTATGAAGCAGCACAAAACATAAGAGAAATCATATTATGGATTCATATTAAAAGGCTGCACTCTTTATTGGCAGGAAAAATGTATGTGGCTGTTACCTCTTTCTTGGCCATGTGTTACTAGACAACCCCCAAAAGAGGAGTGGTCCCTTTCTTTTTAATTGAGCTCCTTTAGCAAGAACATATGTCATTCATCCATTCAAAAAAAAAATCTTTCTGTGAAACAGAACTCAAAATGAATTTTTATAACAATGATATATTTAAAACCACCATGTGTGTGCTGTTGAAGAATTCTCTAGAACTTCTGACAAATGCAGATCAGTGAGAGCCTCTCAGTGGTATCCCCTCAAACCTTCTGAATGTCAGTGTATTCACTCTAGACAATGTGGACAAAACACAATTCAGTTCCTCAAGTAACAGACCGAATCAGAATGTTTGTGGATGAGGCTAATTTCTTTACCTCCCTGCAACCCCTCCAACACACATACAGTAATTCTGATGTGCTGCTGAGGTCACAAACCTCAGGCAAGATGCCAGGCAGTAGGCACAAACTCAACTCCATAAGCATTAAATTGATCACCTTCCTGCCATTTCCTTTTTCTCTTGTCTTATTCCTTGATCTTTTTAGGACATCTTTAAGGTGTCCTAAACACGAGGGGTCAGTTCCCGCCTAGGGTTTCTCACACCACTCCAACACTTTCTATCCTGAATCTGCTCCTTTTGTAGCATGCAGACAGCACTGTATAAGTGTTAGCTACTATTAGGAGAAGTATTCCTAAATTACAAGCCCTCGGGGCCTCCCAGGCTCCAGAGAGATCAGGATTCTTACCAAGCCAGATGTACCCATTTCCTCAACCATTCATTTAGCTCTTTTAAGAAAATGCATCACACCCCCTCCCAAGCTGTACATCACTGCAGATCTTAGAACTCTCCCACATTACACCCTATGTCTCAAGTTTGGCTCACTAAGCGCTTTCTTCATTCAAAATGCTCCCAAGATCCTGTTTCCTTCATGAGGATTTTTTTCTCCTGCTTAACTGAAGACTCAGGAGCTTTCCTCCCTGGGCATGCAAGTCACTCCTCTTGACTCTCACCACTCACTGATGCAGTGAGGTCGAGAACACGTGACACAGGGGTCGGTGGGGCTTCAGGGATCTCTGCCTTTGAGACCATATTTTCAGGAGGCATAAGTCACATAAATAATTTAATGAGCCTTTTAATTCATTTTACAAACAAGCCAGGTCTTCCTTGATGTAAAGTTTTTGTTCAGCATGTACTGTCCAACTTTAATAAAAATCTGTAAGGGTCAGTAAAGGCAACCCAGGAGAAGGCTTATCAAAACAGAAGTTTGGCAGACAGGCTCACATTTCAATACACATATTTGATATGCAAATCCCGGTAAAACTCATCATTCCTGATGCTTCCAAAAGCATTAATTCACCTTTCAGAACACACTGTGGCAAAACATGAGGCAAGAATTTGATCCTCAGCTCTTCAAAAGTAACTGTTTCTAGAGCTCATTAAAACAATGATTGCTTCTTTAATTAAATCAATACAAAAGGCCCCAATACTTGAGTGCTTTAGTAGTTTATTTTTAAGCATATACCTAAACAGCCATAGCACACCAGTCCCCTTAACTGATGAGGTTATGGCTTCTCAGTGGACAGAGTGCAATTGAGCTGAGAGCCTGAACCACATTCTCCCGGCCATGTGTTCACGATGTACAGTCTGCGTTACTGACTCTGCCTCCCGGGAACTCTCACACTTCCTAAAGCACTGTGGCAGCAAACAAGAGCGCTGTGAGTGTAACGACTACGTATTTTGTGCCAGACTTTGTGAGTGACAGAAAAGTAGAGATCACTGATCATTAGGAATTTATAGTCTAGCTCCCTGAGGGTAGGCAAGTCCTACATGTGACTAATTCAGTATTAAATGCCCAAGGGGCTGACATTGATTATAAGCTCTATAGTATTTATATAAATACTATATTTAAATAATGTATTTGTTGAAAAAAAAATAGGAATGAACAAAGAGAGGCTAACATTTATACAAACTGAAGTCAAATTAAGTACCACTATTTGCAGATCACAGGCATGACAGGAATTCTGAAGACAGAACCACTTAGAGTTGGGGCAGGACACACCGAGGAGGAGAGACTGGATTTCCGCAGATGCTGTCCCAGGCACAGCGGTGTTCCTAGAGAGCAAGGGGCCCTGCAGATGGAGTTTCTGACCCTTTCGCTTAGAAAAAGTTGTACGTATCGGCAGTCTTCTACAATCCCTCTCTACTTAAAATGCAAGGCAATCAGCTACTTCCAGAAACACTAATAATACAAACACAGCTGCTTTGAAGCACTTGCTCTTGGCTCAGCACTGTCCAAAGTCCCTTACATCCCATGTTCTTCATTTGAGCATGATGCACGGACCTAACACACAAAACAGGTGAAGACATGCTGCTGTCCAATGAGCCATGACAGGAAAAGTCCTCTTTCTCTGCATACTTTTCAGTTCTCACTGCAGCACATTAAATTGTAACTCTGGCCTTGGGAAACACTCCCCCCCCTCCCCCCACCCAAATCAAGCTGTTCACAGATAAGCCATGAAGGGAAATCGAGAGAAAGCTAATACACACGCACATGTGAGTGTCACATGGAGAGCCAGAGAAAGTCTAGCTCCACGCCAAGCACACATCAGTGGTGCGGAAAAAGAAGAGGCTTTTTCTGAGGCGGTCATCTGAGACCACGGCTCAGATATGCAGCCCTTCCCCAGGAGGCCAGGAACTAAAAGGTGAGGAAGAAACATATCAGCTACATGGAATTTGAGTTTTATATTTAATATTACAGATGGACTCCAGAAAATTATGCAAACAGCAGACTACAGACGAAAAGCAAATGAAGTGAGTTCGCTAATACTATCATTTTTTAATGGAAAACAATGAGTTCCATATGTTATAATCAAGTCGGTAAATATAGTTCCTATTTTTGAAGCGATGGGGTTTATATCTGAATTGTTACTTTCAGTTTGCTTAGGCACATTAAAATCAAACTACACAGCACATCTATCTATGCCCTAAATATTTTGTAATATTCAACAATATACTTATCCTATGCTGACTCTGAAAGTGTTAAAAAGAATTATGATGATGACAACTGGCTAATTTTAAATGACCAAACTGACTTTCCATTGTGGATGCCAAATACAGATTTCTTTTTGTGTGTTCCGATAATGTTCATCTCGTAACCAAAAACAGCAGAGGAAAACCGCCACAGTTACCACCCATACCGCATGGGGGGAGGCTGTTCTTGTCAAACTTCGCCCAGACAGAAAGCGGTTAGAGAGAGGTGTCATTTAATAAAGTCTGCTGATTTCTAATCCCAAATAAAAAGCAAAGACCACCAAAAGTGATTCATATCTCACGCAGGAGAGAGAACTAAGCCAGACCAGTTCCATCTCTGAGCAAAGTCAGAGCAGGCTCTCTACTGTCTTCCTGGGAGGGGAAAGCTGCCTCTTCCTTTCCATCAAGAGAATGTCCAGGTTCAGGACTGCTTCCCATGCCATGGCATGTGGCTTGGTGCATTTTCACTGAAGGGCCTCCCTGGGAGCCATGGGAAGCTGCTCTAAGAGTGGGGCATACTGGGTGGAAACAGGCAACTCCTCCAATGGTTTTCCCCAGTGAATCAGTCCCAAGCAAGACAATAGATGTCCTGCCTTTGAATCAAATATAGAGACAATATAATGTGGAAAAAACTGGAAACACTCAAATAGGGCTTCCAAACTTAACATGCCTCTGGCGAAATGATCTGATATTAGAATCTATTTTTACTCTCGGATTACCTGTTTAACTTAATCCAAGCTTTTACAAGTTTTTCACCAATCTGGACTCTAATATTTCTACATGGATACTTTGGCTAAGTCTAATAATCTCAATTAGACATGAACATTTAGTAATCTAAACTGGATCTCTAACAATTTAAATTAGACATTTCAACTTCAGTCATAATTGTAAGATCTTTAAAAAATAGTCATTATGCAACACAATATTCTTTAATATTAATAGACTGGAACATATCACAATTAATGAAGACAGCAGAAAGTTTTAACCTACGCTATGAGCACATGCTTGTTTAAAACACAAGCCTAATACACTGAAAACATAAACCAGCCACTTAGAGATCAGAGGTCACAAAATAAATAAATAAATAAATAAATAAAATTTAAAAAAGAGATCAGAGGTCACCACATGTGATTTTCATTCACAGACCAGACCACAGCACGTTGGGATATCAAGTCTGGACTTTGCTGCTGACCAGTATTGCATTATCAGGTCTCACAGGGTGCCTGGGAAGTAGACGGAGGCAGTGGTTGCCTGATCTATTTCTGCACTTTGCCCAGTGTAATAGGAGGATCTGTGGGAAGCCAGCAGTAGAGCTGTTTATGGAGAGCTGTATAGTGAACCTGAAATTGCACTACCTACTCCCCGTCTCACCCACAGCTACTCCATTTTCCCTGCTTCTTTCTTCCCCTGACCACACTACATGCACCTTAGCACAAACATCTGATGCTTTCATACAAGTTTCTTCAAGATTGGCCAAGGCATGTAGATTAACCAAGAAGAAAACCCAAGTCTCTGGGGGGCCACTTGACGATACTGCGTTCTCTGGAAATACACACGAAATGTGTGAAAATATACCTGGTGGCTCTCCTGAGGGAAGCCATCGATCCACAGAGGGAAAGGATGGAAGAAGGATAAGTTAATATGTCAGTGACTCACTGCAAGAATACTAAGCTGACACAGAATAAAGAGATCAGAACAAAAAGATACAAACAGGAACTACCAGTTTCTATGTCCAGTCAGATAACTAGGCCAGGTAAACTCTAAATCTAGACAGATACGATGACAGTGCTTGGAAATGCTGTGGGAAAGCTTCTATTTAAAAAGTATCAGATTAGATCCGGAGCCACTTCTACCTAATGTTACACACATAAAAATCTGTTTAAATAAAATATTATCTGTGCGTAATGATGGCAGGTATCACGCACTTGAGAAACAGGGCCACATGACTCACGTAACAGGACAAGGTGAGTCCTGACATGGATGCTGGTATACCTGCAAGTGGAATAAATGCGGGTCAGGGGAGAGGACCCTACAGAAAGCTCTTCTACCTCTGGAGCAAACTGCCCAGCAGTCAAGTCGCAGTACTTTCCACAAAGAATTTTTATTTTTCTTTTCATTTCAAAATTATATCATTAGCATATATGGTCATGGTAAGTAGATGGCTAATTTCAGTTGGAAGCATGCACATCAATAATATATGGTATGTTGTTCTGTTTATTTTGCTGACTACACAGAGATAAGCATAAAGAAATGGTCACACGTACCGCCTTTACCTGAGACCACTTTGGGCTACTGAATGGTGGACTGAGAATGATTTTTAAATAGTCAATGCTTTTGTGATAAGATTAAGACATTATTTTTTATGGAGTTTCAGAAAAACTTTGTACTATCTTTCATAACTGACTTTAAAAATAAGCATTTAAAATATTTAATGCCTACAGACTTCCTAGCGAGCAAATAAACAAAAGGAACCTAGTTGAAGTTGTGGCCTGATTAATACATACATCTTTGAGTCCACAGAAGCTGTAGTAACAAATTTGTTTACTCAAATAAGTGAAAAATAGGGAATACATACCATCTATGCTTAATCATTGAACTGTACAAACATTTCGAAGACTCTAAACCCCAGCTTTAAAAAGAGGCTCAGCCTCTTGTTGCAAACCAAAAGTCATATGATAAAAGTTTACTCCCAAGCCAGTGATCTGTATGAAGTACACTTTGAATTTACTCCATTTTGGAAAACATGCACTTTTTCCGTGAAAGGCTTTAATTTTTATTTTAATTAAATGCCAAAGCCTACAGTGAAGAAGAGAAGTCAGAGTACAAACCGGTTTGTCTGCAATTCCGAATGTGGATGAGCAGTCTGCAGCTCTGCTGTAATTGGCTGGTGTTTTCAGTCAGCTCCTGACAAAGGATGCATGCTGCTCTGGATAAGCCCAAACCCTTGACCCTTCACCCCACCACGTACTTTGGGCCTGCCACGTCTATATGGAGCTAGAAGACCATTAACACCAAAGACCGAGGCTCCGTTCCGAAGTGCTCTGTGCACCTGGGAATGCAAATACTCCCAAAGAACGACTGTGCATGAGCGTGCGAATGTGATAGCACACTTCATAAACAGGCAGGATCTTCAGTCTTGCATGGCTTCCATTTAATGCTAGATTGCTGCTACAGCTTATTAAGATATTCTCTCAATGGCCCCAACAGAAGAGTTTTGTTATAAAATGAATAAATAAAGGCAGGGCCTAAGAAAGACACAAGCAGTAATAAGAAATAGTTGGAAATTTTTTTTCCCGTTTTTGTGGATAGCACTTTACTGCCCCCTTTTGCACTTTAATATCAGAACCAGTTTCTGCACAGACTTATTCTGAAACCAGAGAAATACTGGGGTGTAGTGTGATAGGGTGTCAGGTTTATATGGAATTATGTTACCAGATAGCATTGCTTAGAGTAAAAAGTAATTACCTTGAAACTTCCAGTGAGTGCACCACTATCTTCTCAGTGGCTTTAAACCTCCAAGAAATAAGGTAGTAATTGGAGGCTTTAATTGACATTTTCTGCCTTAATTTGAATGTGTATGTGTGTTGGAACAACTGCCTGTTTTCACAGGTGCCCCTTCTTTCACACTTTCCTAAAACAAGTATTATCTACAACATGAACCTGATTTATTCAAGGTAAAGAAAAGGAGTCTAAGAGCAGGCTATACAATTTGGAACCCCTAAAGTGTTATAACCCTGAGAGCAAAGACTAGGTGGAGTGGGGGTGGGGGGTGCAATTCACACCGATGACAAGCAAAAGCTTTTCAAGAAAAGGAAAGATGAGAAGCACAGAAATTCAAACACAGGGTGAGCTGATAGGCACACAAACCAGTTTAGCAACTCTTCAAGGCGAGGTGTATTGGTGCCTCTTCATCGTGCATACCTTTGACAAAAAGTAACTAAACCACAGTCTAAAGGAAGGTTCTATTTGTCAAATCTGAATCTGCAATAACAGAGCTAGAGGCAGTCCCTGGCCCAAAGACCTCAATCTGCATTTGACAGAGCTGCAGGTGATGCTGTGTATACTTTCATTTAAATGTAATCCATTTTCCTCTGTTATTTTACAATTAGCATGAGTCAAAATAATATTAAATTTCACAGCCTACAGTGCTGCACAATTGAACGAAAACTGACTTCTTTTGATGTTAATCTTGTTTTTTATTTGTGATATAATGCACAAAATCCTGGTGGCTAAAGTAAATTTTATTTTAAAACGCTTAAAGACAGTATTCTCACAGTTTAAGCATTTTTTTCAAAACAAATAACAGAAGTATTTCTTTCATTTTTATCTGTGCCATGATGTTCACTGTCATAAAAGCCTCCAATTCACAGACGGGCAAACCTGTAACAGGCTGAGGCTGAAAAATCATCTGCTTTTGTATTAATCATCTGTAAGTAAAACTTAAAGAGTGTGATCCCAAATATCATTGTTGTCTTTTCAAAAGTTAAGAGACTAGGTAAATCTCTGCCATGAAATTAAACACAAAACCCAACCACCTACCTCAAAATAAAAATACAGGTCTTTACTTACCAAAACACACACACACACACACACACACACACACACACACACACACACACACACACACACACACACACCAAAACTGGCCCCAATAATTTTGTAGCTAGATAAGACAAAATGTGGAGATTAGAAGAGTAAGGCTGGGATCTATGTAGGGTGGGCAAGTGAGAAGGGGTGTGATCTCACAAATGCCAAATTTCATCCTGCTGGCTTGACCAGGCCGGCTCCATTACTAAAAGGAGGATTTCATAACCCTCAGAGACAAGATGCACCGCAGGCTTCTTTCCCAACTGTAATTTGTGTGCACCTGTACGGTCTTGTTTCAAACTACGCTTTTAGCAAGAGTCGACATAGGAAGGTGGAACTCCTGTTATTTACAGGTGAGGCACCCGAAAGAAAAATGGTTTTCATAGGGAAGGAAATTCAAAGGGCATTTCCAGCTGGTTCTCTCTTGTTTTAGATATGAGCGTTCAAATCCATTTGCTCATTTACCTGAGTGGGAAAAGTTGCAGAGATGAAAGGCTCACGTAAATCATACAGGGAATGTCTTGGCATCTAAAAAACTCTGAGAAACTGAATTAAAATACAGCATAACAATATTACAATCTAGAGTTAGGGAGAGTATATCTTTCATTTCAACTCTCTCCCCATCCCTTTCCTTCCTACCATCGAATTTTTTAACTACAAAGAATTTTGCCCATTTACAAAAATGATTCACCCATGTTTTATTAAAGTGAAACCCTTCCCTTTCGGTGCGGCCAACAGCCCAACAAGGGGCTGCCATTCCTGCTCCTCCAGGATTGAGTGTCTTGTTTACCATGGGACCCTCCCTCTGCCCCCACCAACCATCATGTTTCCTTACATAAATAGGTGCTCAATAGGTGTCTGTGTAATTAGAGAATGAACAAATTAATAAGGCGGAAGGTGAAACACCACTCTCCAAGTTCTCTCTTGCTGTAAGATTCGCCTTGCCAGTCAAGCATAATCAGCCTGGTAACACAGTTTACAAGGCTGTGTGCAACTGCTTGACAAGCAGCTAAATGGCTGCCTCACAGATTCCTCCTTCCTGGGCTCCAGAGGAGGGTCAGGGCTGGGTCTGCTGTGGGCGTATGACAGAGATATTTTCCTGCATGTCTCAGGGCTTTGCCACAGACGGTGAAGTTGAGGAAGAGAAGGAAGAAAAACAAAGCAGACTACAAAACAGCCAGGTCTATATGGTAACATCCAAAAGGAGCAAAGTCAGACGGGGTTCCTGACTTCCATACAGATCACCCCCACAACTGTGTACCCTGGGAAAATGGAAACAACGCTCCACTGTACCTTTGTGGATGATCCATTTATTTCCTGCTTAGTCACCACATCCAGCCTGGAATTAGCTTGACCAAAACCCAAAAACACCCCAGAAGTTAAATACTGTAAGTGATTCAAACAAGCAGCTACTGAGAACTGCATGAAAGGAACTGGATGAGGAGGAGGAAGGAAGATGTGCTGGGGCCTGAGTTCTGAAAGGCTTGAAAATGAGGTTGTGGAGACCTCTGGCCGGCGGCTGCGTGCTCTCCAGGTAGGCAGATGCTAAGCATGGTGAAAATGCAAACCAAGAGGCACCACTTGGAGTCCAGAGAACCCCAGGCCCACCAATATTCGCCGCCTGGCTTCCTTAAACAAATGGCTCCAAACTTGCAGAACATCAAAAGCCAGATGGGCTGTACTGAATGAATCCACAGGCAAGAAGCCAGAATCCCAGTTTGCTGTAGAAATAGGCCTGGACTTGATTTGAGTCTTCTCAGCTCTGACAAGCTGGAAGCTGGCATGGATCCCAAAATCCAAAATAAAATGGCATTTAATTGTGACTAGACTCTAAAAAAGATGTCATACTATCTCCTTAGCTTGACACACACTCAGCCTCTCAGCAAATGGATCTCCCCTCAAAAATCTGACCTCTATTTCTCCTCACAAGGAACCATCAGATGTTTAAAATTTTTAAAAAGAAAATGTTAACAGTCAAAGGAATAATAATATATGCATGACCATTATATATTGTAATAACTCTCTAGTCATCCTTTAAATGGGCTGATCGTTATTCTGTTCCATTGGGTATAACCTTATTAGACCCAAGATTTGACATAATCTTATTATATCAAAGATTCAAAGCCTCCATTTAAAACTACACGATCATCATAAGAAAGTGACTATAAATCAAAATGAATAATGAAAGAATTATACCAATTATACCGCAAACTTTTTTATCCATCATGTATGCACTGCTTTAAGCAAATGAATGCTTTATTTAGATATATGATGATGAATACTTCCTGCAATAGCAGAAGCAGCAGAAGCAGAGGATTAAGAAGAAGGACACTGGCCCCAGAGTAGCTGGGTTTAAATCCACTTATTAGCTCAGTATGACTTTGGCTAAGTTAATTAACCAATTTGGCCGCAGCCTCCCCATTGGTATTATGGACATAATAAAATAACTTTCCTCACTCATATGGTTTCAGGAATATTCATCGGGCAGTTAGAACAGTAGCTGTCATATAGTGAGTGCTATAAACAAAATGCTGTTACATGAAACAACGTCCACCAGTTAAGCAGTTTTCTAAATAAGAAATATCATGAATATCAATGTAAAAAATGCAACACTGCCCATCCCTACAGGTTGAATTCATGTATTCCATTCAACAACCCAACTGCTCACAGTACCTGTACTAGAATATACAAAATGAATTCAGACAGAGCCTCAGCTCAGTCCATAGTTGCACAGCTGAATGAGAAAGTCCAGGGTTATAAGTGTTATAACAAAGCACCAAAGGTAGAGAAGTAGAGAGGAGATGAGAAGAAAGAGGAGAGAGAACCTAATTTAGCAGGACAAAAGAAATACAAAGGGTGCTTCACTTAGCAGAAATAAGGAATGACTAGAAGTTTGGCAGGTAAACAAAATAAATTAACATCAAAGAGTCTAAGGTGAAAGTATTATGCTACAGTCTTTATTAATAGAGCATTTTAATTTTTTCCTTGTAGAAAAAGGCAAACTGAACCACAACCAGGCACACAGTACATATTCAATTGATTTTTATTGGTAACAACTGGCATTGTATTGAAAGGTTCATTGTGCCAATCACAGAGCTTAGGTCCTAAAGTACACTTAATGTTGACCAAAATTTTGTTACTCTTTTATTCAGCACCATTATGTCATTGTCCCTGTTTTAGAGATGGGACAACTGAGAGACACTAAGGATACTGCTCCTAAAGCTACACAGCTAATACATGGCTAAACTAGGATTGAACTCACACAGCCAAACTCTAAAGCATGTGCCCTTAAACTACAATGGCACTTGCCCTACTGTCTTTGCGAAACTGAATTGCTTCACTAGCCACGACCATACTCATTTTGAACAGCAGTGGGTACTGATAACTCTCACATGAAAAGGTGGCTGAAATCAGTGGCTAAGCTGTCCCTGTGTGGGATCTGTCTTTGAGCAATGGCCTGATGTAGGGAATCCTGGAGTGAGTTTGCAGGTGGACGTGTAGACACACACTGCCCTTGGCTGAAATACTGTTTCTTTGGCACGCTTACTATTTTATTATTTCAGCTGTCTACTGTGACTTTGAGATGCCCACAGTCTTTCAAGACTCAAGCTCCTCCTGCCCTGGGCTGTTTCCAGACCCTCCAGGGGTAAATCCCATTCCCTTCCTCCGTGTCCCCACCGTGCGCCAGGCACCTACCTCTAAATGTGCTTGCTTCCACCTGGGCTTCTCTCTGCTGCCTTAGACTTTAAATCTCGAGGGTAGAGGTCACTCTGCCTCGTATTCTTAGAGCCAAGTAACAGGCCACACACTTAATAGTTGCGTGTTAAATAAACAAATTCTCCACCAGCACTGGTTTAGATCTCTGATGATCCCTGATGTTCAAGAGCAAGAATGGAGACCGCAAGGCAAGGACCAGAGATTTCTTCAGAGATTCCAAACAGCTTTTAACGTTACGTTGTTATCCCAAAAAGGTTGGTGTAGAGCGAAGGTTCTCAGTGTGGCCTTGAGGCAGCAGTGCCAGTGTCACCTGAGAGCTTGTTAAACTGTCCATCTTCAAGCCCCGCCCCAGACCTCAGGAGTCAGGAATGGGCGGGGGGGGGGGGGGAGGGCAGAAACCCCTGTTTTCTCAAGCCCTGCAGGGGATTCTGGTGCCCTAAAGTTCAAGAGCCACAGACCTCTGAGCCGTCCCATTGTCTCAGGTCTCATCCATCTCTAGCAGCAGAAGGATGAGTTATGACAGGGTAAGCTGTCATCGACACAAATCTGGGGTGTCTGTCCATTCCACTAATACTTACTGGATGCCAGTGCTGGTCAGAAGTAGGGACTGATGAAATGAAGAAGGTGTGTCCCTGACTTTTAGGACAGGGAGAGTGTGAAGACTTGCATATCAATCATGACGTACTGTGTATATGGTTCTTTCTATGTATGAGGCATCTAAGTACAAATGCTGTGGGATTATGGAGAAACGACTTAAAGAGGTAACTCTTGATCTGCATCATAAAGAGAGAGAACATGTCTAGGAGAAATAATGAACTGTACGAGATAGTCCATTATAATAATGATCCATTTTCCCAGAGAAAGGGGGGATTCAAGGCCTACAAGAGCTTGCTTTTTTTTAAACAAAATCTCAAATGTACCCCAAATATAGTTCCGGCAGGTAAGTAAAACGTGACATTTTCTAACTTCTTCTGCAGCTAGGTACATTCTTAGCTGGTCTTGAACATGATTTGCCTAGCCCCACTCACTCATTAGGCAATTCTGATTCTAGGCAAGTGTTTTGGGACGACGGTAGTAAGCCAGGTAAAGGTGTGGAAAGAGCAAGGATTATAATTCATCAGCTATAACCCAAGGCTGGAAGAGATCAATTGAGAAACACTTCTGGCTCTGAAGGTTGGAAAATCTTCGCTATGCACACAGGTTAGGTGTCCCGCAGGGAGTGTGGATTGGGAACAAGGGTAAAATAGGCAGACGATAAGGAGCTGCGCCCACCCCACTTACACACACACACCCCTGCCAAAAATGCGAAGGCCTTACTGGCTTTCCCCAAACACAAATATGTTGACTCTACTGGTTTCCAAAGTCTGGGTAGCACTCACAATTATTCTGGGGTCATATGAGAGTGGTGTACGTGGAAGACACGGATTAAGGCCTCAGTGGCAATTGGGACGCAGGTAGCAAGTATTGGAAGACAGATACAAATACTGTAACTAAAACTGGACACAACATATTTAAATTGAAAAAACAAACTAGTAATATAAATAATTATAATAACATAATAAAATAAATAATAAAACAAATAATATAAATTAATTAATAAAGCATGGCAGAACACCAGTGGTTAATTCCCAGCACTCTAACTGTATGCCCACCACAAAGTGGTCTGAACGCTTACCTATTCACGCTTCAGAGAATGAAAAGAGCACACTATTACTACTTCACTACTCCCTGCTTGTTCTTCCTATTTTGTTTAGAGAATTACTAAGGGCAGAAACAACTTGTTTAACAGAGCTTTCCCTTGCTATGTTTTCTTATTTGAAATCAGCAAGTATGTACTTAGCAACCACAGAATGCTTTGGACTAGAATTACATATTTGAATTTATACATGAAAGGAAAATATGTTAATAGTCTAGAGCCACTGCTGATTCTCTGCTGGAATAACAGAAATAGGCTCACCTGGCATTTGAGGTGCATGGCAAGCACTTTATAACTGGTCACCTACTCCTTTCACTAGTTTTCTATGTCCTCCTTCCTTATCTCTAATACTTCTGAAACATCTTCTCACAGGTAGACTGCAAAGCTAAATGCTGGATGAAGGTTAGTAAACAAATGGCAGGGCTTTCTTGAATGACTGCCCTAATCACTTTAACCCTGTTCCTGATCGAAAGCTGGAGGCCAGGGCAATTCAGCTTTTTCTTTTGTCATTTGCCTGCCATAAATATGCACCAGTCTGCGTTTCAAAAGTTAAAGGAGGCAGCAAGCTTGCTGGACATTTATCATGCTCTGTTCCCTGTTAACAAGCAAATACTCTAGTTGAATGGGCCATTAGCAATCATTGTCAAGTGTAGAATGCAAGGTGCTTGGATGTGACCAGCTTGTAAATCAGGGGGTATCCCTTCTCTGATGAAGCTAGACAAATGAAATGGATCGATTGATACAGACTGCTGAATTAAGTTAGAAAAAGAAGGTAAAGTAGCAGGCGTTGGATATGGCCAGCCTTTGTGCAATACTTTAAAAATGTTTTTAATCTATGAAAGCTACATAGTAATGACTATCATAATTACCACAGTAATGAGAAAAACAGGCAAAAGGCAATGTATCTAGAGCCCCAAACAGATGGTTAAGTCAGTTGAGAATTCAGAACAAAATCAGTGAAATGGGTCTACAATATAATATTTATGATTAATGATCCTTTTCCGTCAGACACTTAGAATCCAAGAGTCTAAAAGGGCCCATGTTGCTGTTAAGAAAAAAAAAAAAAAAAAAAAAAAAAAAAGCACTGAATTGCCCTTTGTAAAACACACCCAAGACCCACTCCATCAAGAAAGAGACTTAGGGTGTTTGCAGCCTTTGGCATTTTCAATGTCTTGAGAGTTCAGACTCTCCCAAAGAAGTGCTGAGACTTTCCTGTAATGCCGAATAGGGGGCAATCCAAGTATTTCCTTCTGGCTTGACCCATTTGCGGATGTCAACTCTGCATGGAACCCAATCATGGTTTCAATAGCTTATTTTGTTTAATGACTGAAATGGAAAGTGTGGAAGGCAAAAACAAAAGTCTAGCTTATTTACAGGGTTGTTCAGGACAGAGGGCGGTAAGAGTCGACAGCACAGAGATTTTTTTGTTTTTGACTTTAAAACTAGGCACCACTAATGTTTTTACAATCCTGTAACTTACGCTAAGGTAGCCTATCCCATTCAACTCAAAGGTTAAGATTCACATTAACAAGTAAAATTACATCTAGGTAGAACTCACTGCTTTTGGCATACTGGATTAATACTCATTTGAATTAAAACTAAATTCCCTCTGCCCCTTTTAAAAATTTTATTCTATTTTTTCCAGGGTGGGAAAGACAGAACTCACGGAAGAGCTCTGTGGCTGAGGGAGAGGGACAATGTGTCCTGTTTACCTTTGCTTCTCCCATGCAGCAGGAGAGGGAGCGGGGTCTGAAAAGATGGCTGAAATCAAAAGGTCTCTGTTTTCTTTTCAGATAACCCTAGCCCTACCTATCCCCTCTACTCTGCTCCTTCCCAGCATGTCCCTGTCTGAAGCCCAAATAGATTAAGGCAACAACCGCGAAGTGCAGTTAATCCTACAGAACGGCTGCCGCTGTTAGGCCAGGAGTTAAAAAGGAAAATCTCCCAGGCCCTAACAACTGCAGTGATCTGAAGTTTTAATCAGCCCCAATCTCAATCTATCAAAAAGGCAGTCAATGAAATCTACCTTTGCCATATTATCCACCACCAATGAGCAAGAACTGAGCAGCTTTTCTTTACCGCCTCAGCATCCCAGGCCACAAGTAGAGCTTTCATACTTCCTAATCCCAGTTCCAAGTCTGTGTGGGTCTCACATAATTCCCAACAGCCCGGAGGCAAGGGCCTTCGTCCCGCGCCCTTTTCAGAGACGTGTCATTTCTAACATCAAGCTAATCTATACGTTGCCATGGCTTCACCCTTCATCTGCCTTTACATCTTATGAACTGCATGGATTTACCACATTATTTTTATCTGAAAGACAGAAAATGGTGGTTTTATTGCCATACAATCAGATTACTACTGCTAGTTTCTCTATGCCTTTTTACCATACTTCAATCAAAAGGGATCAGTTTCTTTATACTCTGCCCTTGATTTACATCACATCTGTAAAGACCTAGTCTGAGTTGTAATCCCCTTATTAACTATGACCAGGGTTGATTTGCCTAAAAATAAAAGCAAATTGTGTCAGACCCTTTCACTTTGTTTTTGATTCGGAACTACAAAATGGATTACTAAAGAAATCTTCGGAGTTCACACGGCTAGTATCGTGCTGAATTTAAAATGAGAATTAAACAAGTTAAACAGGGGAGGCATGTCAACGGTTTACATCTTCCATCATGGGAGAAGGGCTGAATTGCTTATGTCTTTGTATTCTTTGGCTTTATAGAGACAATGAAGCCACAGGAGTTTTTCCAAGCTGTTCGGAACACGTCCCATTTGCTCTCCTTCCTTCTTTGCTGTTCTTATATTCCTCCCCCAGCCCCTTTATAATTCCCCCCTTAAAAAGAAGGGGGGAGCTCTTCTCTGAAAGAGCTAATTCCTGACTAGAAGCTTATAGTTCTATGGGTTCTGCATATTTTAATCAAAATATTTTAAACAGTTGAACACTCCTCTTTAAGGCTCTACTCTGCTACACAAAGGGTGAGCTCATAAGCAAATCTATGTAGATATATAATAAGTGACCTGAAAAACAGGTTCTTTATGTCAGCAGCAAAGGCAGGCAGAGATTAGGCTGATAGGAGAACCAGTTTCATCATCTTTCTTAGAAGAGCACTTCTTTTTGTCTAATTTGCAATTAAGTATTTTAAGAATGAAGTTTTCATAAAATGTTAAAAGCAGTATCTTTCCTAAACATTTTTGTATGAGGGTCTACAATCTCTATCTCCTTTTTCCCTGCCACTCCCATTCCTATGACGCATTACTGCAGTCACGCTGGGATCTCAAATAGTTTCCCATTAGGTGAACGCACTCTAAAACGTTGCTGGAAGTTACGTGTCACATTGAAGCTCTCAGGAGCTACCTGGAAGATTCTGGTGGAATTAAAGGCAGCAAGGATTTAGTTGCTCCAGTTGCAATGTCTGTCTGAAGGCAATTATCTCACTGATCCACCAGCCGAAGGATACACTTCAGTAAGTTTACGGACAAGAGATTTTATGAGAATTAATAGAAATCTACCAGTTGTTCTTCAGCTGACTCTATATGGAGAAACCATTCAAACACACAGTTTTTAGCTGGTCTCCAGGCCGATGGCTAATTCACCTGTCCACATTCTTTAGCTTAAGTCAGAAACCTTTAGAAATGTTGGAGTCATTTGCATTTCTTTGCATCCGCAGAACAAATGTCAACAGCTTATGCTTTGTAAAAGATTTTGAACCAAGTGCTTAACAAATCATCTTAACCTCCAGCTCCTGTTTCTGGGGCTTGAGGCTGTAATTGTTGAGGTCAAGATGTGCAGTCCCTAGACACATGATTCTCAAATAAATTCTCATCTGAAAAGAAGGCTACCAAGCATGTGGTGAGGTATCGCTTTAGCTTGGTCTTTGTGCTCTGCCTGGCTCACTTGTCCTGTAGAACGACAGTCCATTACCTGCAGTTTATCATCCTGACAAAATGTGAGGAATGTGGATGTGAAAGCACTAACAATTCCACCCCTGGTGCTTGAGCTTTTTTCTCTCTATATTAAAACCGACAAGATTAACCCAAACGCAAACTGTGGAGCATAGTTCAAGGGGCTATTCAATCAGTGCTGAATGTGCATTTGTTTACCTACAAAAATAAGAATTTCAGACACAATGGAAGGCAGGCTGGCTTATATATGTTATTGAATGGACTGTTTAAACAGCACTATCCATTGTAGTTTATTTTATCAATCTCTGACAGGTCTGTATTTATGCAGAGCCTGATTGTGGTGAAGCCCATGTATTATATGTTATCTGGATATTATCCAGCCATTCTTTTGTATCAAGTCCATTAGTATCAGGAATCCAGTATTATTATACAAGGAAAAAAATTACATAGAAAAAGCAAAATGCTTTGTTAACTAACTAGTATGTGATGTACAGGGAATGGTAACCCCAGACATAAGGCACTAGTACTCGAAATTTTCAACAAAGTCAGTGTAATACATTCCAGAACACCAGACGAATACAGATTTGCTCACATTAAAGTACAATTAATACTTTTTCTTTTAAAGAGCCCACTACTTTAAGCAAAAATATCTCTCTTGGAAAAAAATGTTCTATTGAAGTGTTAAAAATGGAAGCTAGGCATTGCTGTTCTCTGCTTTTTTTTTTTTTTTTTTTTTAAAGAACAACTTTAAACAACCAAAATGGCTACAATGGACCCAACTCTACCGGAACGTATCAAAGCAAAGCAATGTGAATAACGGAGCAGGGCAGCTACTGTTTTGAGCACGCAGGACTTCTTTCCATTATTACATACAGTCAGGGATGGCAGAGTCAACAATGTGATTAAAGTAGTTATTGAGACGCTGAATTTACAAAGGGGTTTCTGGACCCTGTATCCAAACAGCTGCTACATGCTCCCTGTGTCGACCACCTGCTAAAAAAGCTGACCTCTGAATGAAACAAATCTAATTACTGATGGCGGCTTCATTACAAATGAATTGCTCCACAGTTCATAGGAACTGACGTGAAACTTCAGTGCATTTGATTACCTTCCTGCCACATCATATTTACCGACTGAAACTTCCCCCTGGAAATATATATACAACTTCCCCAAGAAAAGCAACCCCCTGGCATCAGAAGGTTATATGCATCCTCAAAAACTTAGAGAGGGGTCTGTCCTATGGCTCCTGCAGGAAGAAATGTTTCTCATCTCTAGAGCTAACATTCAGCTACAAAGGAGACCTTTTCCAGGGATACATTATCCAGTTCTCCAGGCAAGCCGTTATCAAAAGAATTTTAAAAGAAATGCTGCTGAGGAGGAGAAGGCAGCATCAGCAATCCCAGTCGCGCAAAGGGCAGGCTTCCCGAAACACAGGGCCCTCGCAGGTCTCCAAGCCTGGACACAGCTGGGAAAAACAGACTCATCATCATCATCATCAGGATGGTGGGCATATACCTGTCACCTCCTCCTGGCACCCTCCTACCCCGACACATTACAAAAAGAAGTTATTAATGTCTACACCTTAGATGGAAATAACGGTTGTTCTACCTTTTTTTCTCCTAACTAGATATTTCTAATTCTCCTACTGGATACACACAAACTACTAGTTAATAATAACGCAAATATAAAGACACACACACACACACACACACACACACACACACACACACACACAGAGAGAGAGAGAGAGAGAGAACTAAACGCTGAAGAGGCTAACGGAATTTCTTTCAACTACAATTTCTTTAAACAGAAATAGTAAATCCTCATAGGAAAAAAAAAATCAGTCCTAAAGAGAGCCAGTCAGTGAAAGTGCAGAGAGGCTGGAGCAGGCGACCTGGGGGAGGGGCGAGGCCTGGCGCTGCACGATTCCGCATGGAAGAGTGACCTCTGGAGGCACCCGACGCACAGCGGCGCCCGTGGGCTCCCCCGGTCGCCTCGCCCGCCCGCCTCTCCCGGACTTCGGGGCCTGCGGCTGTGCGAGGTCCTAGCCCGGCTCCTTCCGGCTCCACCTGGCGCCTTCCAAGCCGGCTTCGTAGCAAAGATGCCGCCGCCAGTACTTCAGCAAATACAAGAATCTACATTAAAAATTGGATCCACGCAAGAGCTGCGCTAAGGAACTTCTCCATATGAGCGGCGCTGGAAGTGCCTTCTAGCATCATACAAACATTTGTTTAAACCGATTGGTAACCGGCGTTTTTGCCCTTTTCGTGAAGGGATTCTTGGTTAACATGTTAGCGAATTTGAAATTTAACATTTTTAAGAGAATGGCCACACTCCCTTAATTAAGACGTGATTTCTAAATCAGCCCCCCCACCCCATTTCTTTTCTCCTAAAACCAGGCCCAACTTGCTCAACTTCAATTAGGCCATGGATTTTGCTTCTGATAGCAAACGTTTACTCCAGAAGCCAGCTAATGTCTGCACACTTCTCCAAGTTTCCCGAGACTACAATTCCATGATTCTGTAAAATATCTTTTGGCTGTTACTCGAAGCAAGGTGATATGCAGTGCTGAATGTCCAGATGACGCCGAGTTTTGGCCACACAGATTTAGGGATGGCATTTTCTAAAATCTGAATGCACTCTGGTGGCCCAAACTGAAAGTTACTCTGCACAAAGCCTGGCTTGCTCCCGGCTGGGGCGTCCGATAAGAGCAAGTCTGATGATCCTAAGAATTCCATTCCTACTAGGGGTGTCGAGGGCTTCGGGAGCAGTGACGACTGGGCAGGGCCCCAAGCTTTTAGAGAAGGTGCCTTACAATTAGATCGGCTATCGACAAC
This sequence comes from Saguinus oedipus, assembly GCA_031835075.1. NCBI lineage: Eukaryota > Metazoa > Chordata > Mammalia > Primates > Cebidae > Saguinus > Saguinus oedipus. The sequence goes on along the minus strand of CM063169.1, from coordinate 7,982,994 downwards.
GCATATTCCCGGGCTACAGGCTTAGGAATGAAACGGGAGGCCAAAGTGCAGAGGGCCATCCGGGAGAAGCCTAAGGCCAGTCTCCAGGGCGTGGAGGAGAAGGCTCGCCGCCCGAGTTCTCCTGCGAAGCAAGCGAGCTCCCGCGCACCCTCGGGCTGGCGGCGCCGGGCCAAGGCGCACCGGCTCCAGGGCTCTGCAGTCAGCGCCGCGACTCCAAGCTCCCCTCTCCAGGACGCGCTCCGCGGCCCGCGTCCTGCCACCCCGGTCGCCCGCCCGCCAGCGGGTCCTGGACCGCGCTCCGCAGCGCAGCATCTCCGCCTCTCTCCAGAGCCAGCCAGTCCCTGCGCGCCCGCCAGCCTAGGTCGTGGACAAGTCCTTCGTCCTCGAAAACAGGAGAGGGTCAGGTATCGCCATCGGACACCTTCCCGGACGTGACACCCGAGCCGCTAGGAGCTTTTAGCACCCGGGAGCGCTCGGGGGAGGAAAGGCGGAGAGGCCGTCCCTTTTCCATCCCCGGTGCTCGGGTTCGAAGGCCGAGCGAGGAGTCACCACCTAGTAAAATGGGGCGGGGGTTGGGGGCGGGGGACGACAGACAGAGGTTCCAGAAAAAGGCTCCGAGGCCCCGCGGACTGACCCCTCCTCCCGCCCAGACGGCGCGGCGGACCCGGGGCGGGGACCCAAGGGGATCGCGGACGCTACTTACTTGGAGTTCGAGGAATTCCAATAGATAGGCTCTAAAACTATCGATTTGGAAATCGCAGTTCTGCATAAAACCATCAAAACTCCCCAGCAGTACTTCCACACGGAGTCCCTTCTCACAGCCATGGCGAAGCCACTCCCAGCTCCGCGCACTCCGGGCCAAGAAGGGACCGACGGGACGCAGGCCGGGACCTCCAATCCTCCGGGGCAGACAGGCGGGGAAGGCGGCGGGCGCCCGCAGGCAGCTCCGGGGCGCGCTGCGCAGCTCCAGGGGTCGCCCGGCCAGGTGCGCTCGCCCTCGGGGGCCCTCAGGGCGCGGGGCAGGAGCGCACGCGCGGGGCGCGGCGGCGCGGCGGACTGGGGGCTCCCGGGCGCCGCGCCGGACGCAGCTCGGACTGCCGACTCCCGTGCGGCTCCAGGGTGCCGGGCCGGCCGCTGCGGGCGGGTGGGCGCGGGGTGGCCGGGCGGCGGGATGGGAGCAGGGTGGGATACAAAGACCCGGAGCGGAGACGGCCGGCGCGGGCGGCGGGCGCTGCGCCCCGAGCGGGGCCGCCTGTGACTATAGATCCAGTGCAGCGGGCAGCGGCCCGAGCGCGCGGGCGCCGCGTCGGCGCGGTTCCATGTCCCAAAGCGCAGCGCGGAGAAGGGCGCCTCCGGGCGTAGGAGCCTTCTCACTCCGCGCCGCTCCCCGGCCTCAGGGCAGGCAGGAGGGAGCTCGGTCCCCGCCGCGGACTCCGGACGCGCGCGGGCCTTTGTGTGCGGGGAGGGCGCCGGGACCCGCTGCGTACGCAGCTCCTCGCTCCGGCCGGCGCCGCGGTCCCTGCCGAGGAGAGTCAGCGCGGCCAGCGCGCTGTCAGAGCGCTATAAACACGGGGCCCCGCCCCACAGCGCGAAGCCCATTGGCCCGCCTCTCAGTAGCTGCGCGCTGGTTGGACGGCTGGCTCGTCCGTCCGCCTTCCCCGTCCGACATTGGGCGCCGGGAGGCGGGGCTCGGGCTGACAGGTGAGCCCCGCCCCCCGGCCCCCGCGAGCGGCGGGAGCGGAGCAGACGCCGGGCAGGAGAAGCTCCTGGCGCGTGCACAGGGCGCCCCCCGGGCGGCGAGAGGCGGCCTCGGCGCAGTGCAGATGTGGAAACAGCGACGGCCGAGTAGCGGGCCACCTGTCCCAGCGCCCGGCGGCGCCTTTCTCCTCAGCGGAGTCAGAGGGCGCGGCGCGGAAGGCAACAGACTCCGCTCGGTGTCCTCGGTTGGCCGATGCAGCACTGCCCCGGTGCAGGACTTGCACTCCACGCGCACCCTTCGCGCTCCCGGCCTCTGCGCGCTTCTCCCAACGCCTCTCGGCGAGGGCTTCCCGCTTGATTTTGGTACCAGGAGCCTCCGGCCCAGCTTCAGTGAGTGGGTCCGGAATTTCAGGACGATTTCCGCGCCGCGGCGCCGGAATTTGCTGCTGTAATCAGGGCCTGAGCGTCGTCGCCTCCCGCCTTCTCCGCGGGCGTCTCCCTTCCCTCCTGGCCTCCTGGGAAGGCGGCGCCCCCCGAGCTTTCCATGCGTGTCACCGGCACAGACACGCCCGCGGAGACAGTCCCCCTAGCCTCTAGGAGACACGCGCGCTTCCCAAAGTGACCAAAGATTTAGAGGGTGTGAGATGGAAAAGTCAAGGCATGTGCTTCTCACTCGGCGTCCGCAAGACCCCAGTGCGGAGCTGGCAGGGACTCCTCGCTACTTTCTCCGCCGAGCGCCAGCGCCGGCGCCGACACTCGTCCGGGGCTTCCACGGAGCCACAGCGCCCACTAGCGGCCAGCTTTGCTTCTCCGCATCTCGAGCGCGCAGCGGTCCACCTACCCGGATCCAGCATCCCCGTAGCATCTCATCGAGTCGCAATGAAAATCTTTTTACACTCTCAACAGCAGGAAGAACACGGTAGCAATAAGGCACAGTACAAATGTACGATTCAGTATGAAAGCTTAAACGGAATAAAGTATATCGTATGCCCATGTTTTTTAAATTTAATGCCATCCACCCCAGGATTTGTTTCAAACTGAGCAGTAATTCTACAAATTATATATATTTTAAACAAATTATCCACTACGCTAAATTTAAAAGAGAAAATACATATGGTAAAACATCTTTCTTTCACTTTTTAATAACAACTTCTGAAGATCTTTATGGTGCGTTGCTTTTAAGTATCCGTTTTTTAAACAGTCTAAGTTACTGTTTATCTCAATTGGAGTGGTAAAAGGTTGTGAAGACTAGTTGAAGATCGAACACACACTAAGGCATACAAAATACTGAATACACCCACTCTTCCGAACAGATCTTTGAGAACAAAACACTTTCATAATTTCTGATTTTAATTTTAAATAAGACTTTAAACTGAGAAAAAAAAATTGTAAAACAGGCTCCACCACGATATACCAATTTGAACAGCTGATTCCCAGGAAGCACCAACAAACCAGGAAGGAGCAGGCACTATGACTCCTAACTTGACAAGGGTGGAAAACGGCTAGTTAATATGCTAAAATATCATTTAAGGAACTCACTGAATATATAGTTAGCTTAATCATCTTTTAAAAGAACAGAGTACTCAGTACCTTTGACAAACCTACATTGTAAAATTTAAGTGGTGACCTCTTGACTCACTACATCCTCCTCTCCAAGTAAACTAGAGGAAATACAGGAAATTTGCATTGTCTGAGAATAACCCAGCTTCCAAAAATAACATTTTCAGTAAATCAGTCTCACATCCAAAACTAAAGTTATACCTTGGGAAAAATGTAAATATACATTTTTGAATAGCTTTTCAAAATAAAGTGCGTATTTAACTTAAAAGGAATCCTACACAAAAAAATTAAATGGTATAAAGTGTAAGAATACACAGCTTAGTTTCAGTCGACAGATTCAATGGAGACTGAAAACCATTAACAGTAGCAACTGTCTTAGAAGATGTCAGCATTCTACTATTTAGTGGTCATTTTGGTAATTAAAAGCCTCACCAAAGGCATCACCTCAAAACTATTTGTATCTACTATTGTATAACATGGTAGGCAAAAGTAGGTCATACTGGCGTATGTCAAGACAAAGTAGAATTTCCCAAGCATGCCAAACCACGAACCAATCACATCAGTGTCATCTCTTGGTATTTTGACTTCATTTTACAATTACATTCTTGGGAAAAGTTTTTTTTTCTTTACCACACCTTGAATCATGCTCAACATATTTCCAGAAATCTATACTTATAGCAAATGTATTTAAGCCCACATCAAATGAGATTTTATTTCAGCAGAGGGTTACACTTCACTGTTCTAGAGTCAAGGAGGAAGTTTTGAAAAGTCAAATAGGGATTTGGGAATTTCAAAGAATACCACAGTGAGTTATAAAAGTTAACACAAAATTGAATAAATGTAGAATGAGATAACAAATATAATAATCCCAGCTTAAAAACAGTGGAATCAATTTTGGCCTTTCCCCAACTCCAGTGAAAAATGCACCTAAATAGTTATGGTCCTACCCGTTTGAATTCCTAGGCATGTTTTGGTCTTTAGAACTCATCGTTATTTCTTACATATTCCTTATACAGTATTCCATCTATTCTAGGACATATTTCAAAAGATATTATGTAACAAAACTTCTACAAAAACAAAAGCTTATCTAACTACAATACTACAGAAAAATAAATCTGGTATGTGTAGACTAAGTGTTCAAACCATAAATTTTCTATGTAGCTTCTGAGTCTCTCATAAAATCATACCCTTTGTTTCCTAGCATTGTATGCTGTTTATTTCATATAAGTCACTGAAGTTTTTTGACTCTTTAGCAAATCTTTCTCCCCATTTATCCTCGAGGAAAAGACCTGACAAGAGAAAATAAAACCCTTAAAATCAACTTTGCTAAACACCCCTCTCGCATCTGCTTCTGAAATTCAGATTGTTAAAACACTGAAACATTTTACATTAGTGTACTTGTTTGGCAGGAAAAAACACATTAGGCTCTTGGTCAAAAGAAAATCATTCTCTGTTAAGTTTAGAGACAACTCATACTTTATAGTCTGTCACATATTCCTTATGGAAGAAAAAGACCCTATTTTCCACTAGTATCCATTTTAATCTTAAGCTCAACATCTAATTTCTTTTACGGCATTATTAATGTAAAAACAGCACACATGGAAATACAAATGGCTTCAACTAGCATGCAGACCTGGCATGAAACCTCGTCTCTATGCGCAAACCAAGTGTGGAGGACCAAACTCCACTCATCATTCCAAGCTGAATTAAGAGACGTGATGGAGATAAAGGAGCAGGTAAAGGGCTAGCTGTGCACTCTCTGGATTGCATCACTAATATTTAACCTAACAGGATTCCTCTTTTCAGACTGATTTGATACAGACATAACATATATGAAAATTTAAAAGTTGAATGCTACTGTTATAAGGAAAACTTCTGACAGCAATCATAACAGATCTCCTCTTCTGGGTCCATAAAATCATTTTTTGCCTTCTTTTTATACCACTTCATAACAGCTTCAACAACACTTAAACCAATAATGTATCATTTTGTTCTCACTTATTCTACTTGTCAAGTCTGTAATCCAAAGTGAAAACCTAGAAAACGAGAATATATCATCCAAATGGCAAACAAACCTATTTTATTCTAACCCTAATGAACTTAGGTTTGGTAATCAACAGTTGTAGCAATTTTAGAAAACTTATACTGACCCTATTAAAAACATACACTTTTATAGCATTGATGCAAAAACAGTGATGAGAGAAAAGAGCTGTATCATTGGAGTTATTATTGTCTCATGTACTGGCTCTTTAGGGACAGAGCAAAAAACAAGGAAAGTACAAAAATAGGACTGTTCCAGCATCCTCTCATCAACCACTGGAGGTTCAGGAAAAGAGCAATCTTCAAGTATGACTTCCAATGAAGTTTTAATTTCTAAACCCAATGATGACTTAGCTATAAAACCACTTATCAATTTGTGGAACACTTGCATAGATGTAAACGCAAGCATTCTGATTTGTATTACTTTGTAAAATCAGAAGAAAGTTCCAAAGAAATACTTCATGGAGTAAGAAGCTGGTTCTTTCTCACACACCCACCCCTTAAATTTCTATTAGGTGGTCTTCTGTATCCCCCACTTCGGTTTTCCAGCACCAAATCAGTTACTCTAGAATCGACATAGAATATAATCTACTCATCTTAAGTCTACCTACAAAATGAACAGTGTGGTTTATCAGCAAATGCAAACCTTCTAGATTACTGCACCACTACATTTTCAATCATCATGGACAGCTGAATGTCGGAAGCCAAAAATAACATAAGAGTAAACCAAAAACGTTACAGACGACAAAGGTGATAGTGAAAGAATCATGGTAATTCAACAAATCAACAAAGTAGGGCCTACTGCTTGGGCTCCACACTCATTCTAGACTTCTAGATTGAGACCTTGTTTACCTTCACCAGTCCCTTGAGGTCCTCTGACTATTAATACTGTAGTGTTTGCTCACAAGGCTCTGCTGGAGCGGGGAGGAGAGCCGCAAAAAGGAAGCCTGTCTTCAGTATTTCTCATGCCCATTAATACAAAACAGATGAATGGTTTTGGATGTAAAGATGCAGAAAATTGAGCAAACTGAAAACAGACGCTCTAATGGATAGAAATAGCTTTGGAGAAATGTCAGTGAAGTGAGTCTCCTTAGTATAAAATGAGGCATCAGAAATGATACGTAGAGTTCAGCTAAGCCAGCATTCTATGCTTACTACACTTAGAAATTTTTAAAAATACAAACTACTGAAAATTCTTAAGATACTGCTAAACCAAAGAGGTGGTGATACAAAAAAAAGTTATGGACAAACACTAGCATAGTAAATGAATACAGAGATAACTGATGATAGAAACAGTCTGATTTGCTGCATCTTCGTAAGGAAAACTGAAGTAAAATCTCATACTACAAACCCCTTCCCCAATTTAAAGCATTAAAGAGTCCTCACACCAAGCTAATTTAAAGGTTTAGTTTATACAATTGATAATTCTGCAAACCACAATATAAATGTCAATAACTACATAAATACTGTAATAAAAATAAACAAAGTCATAGTTAATTCTATAATGCATTAAGAATAACCTTAAAAAGCAAATTGTGAATAAAGGCATATTTAATAAATTAGGGAACATCTTAACTGCTAATAGACTGGGGGAAAATTTTAAGTTTTCTATGTACACAAAGGCAGTGGGAACAAACTAGAAAAAAAAACAAATGACTACATTGTTGCAGCACATTAAAGACTGGGTGGTGTATGTTATTAACAGTTACATCCTCTTTCCCCAGCCTGGAAGAGAAAAGGAGTCAGTCACCAAGCACAGGAACAACTTCAACATCTCATCTAAGTCTCCAACAGCAAGCAGATACTGCAGTATGTCATTAAGCAACTTACTGTCATTTCACACCATATGTGACAGTAAGAAACTTAAAAAAAATTAAAAGGCACGCATAAGCTGATTTCAAATATTTTAAGTCCAGGCTACTCTCTTTAGATACAATGTTTTGAACAACTTGAATAGAACAATTTTTAAATAAACATTTCCAAAAACTTGAATACAGAACTTAGGAACCATGAATATGCACCAAAAAAAGTTACATTGGAAAAAAAACTCATGAAATAATTACAGCTAACCTGTATTTAGAGATTAAAAGATTTTTAGGCAACCTATATTCTTTAGGAAAATAAAATGTTTGATTTTAGAGTAGGTAACATGTTTACTAAAAGTTCTCACTACAGTACATGCCTATTTAAAATTCTACGTTTAAAGATCTTTAAACTGATTTTATATTGTTCCTTACCACAATTACTCATTGAAGAGCTCAAAACTAAAGCAATAGCATTTTTCTTAGCATGCACATACAAAATAATCTACCATTTAGTCATCTCATTAACTTATGTTTTCAATTTTTAAGAATAACCAAACTGTCTCAAAAATATTGGGCAACATCTTCTCTACTTGATGACATATCTATGCATCTCAGGTAGCATTTTTATATGAATATCCTTTTCTTGAATGTTTTAATACCAGTATACTTAAACATATGTAAGAGTAAATGAGGCAGATTTTAGTGTATAAAATTAGTCATCCTTAAGATTCTACATGCAAAAAAAAAAAAAAAAAAAAAAACCCAAAAAACAAATTTCAGAAAGTTCAAATGTGTTTGTCCTAAAAATAAACATGCAAGTACACTACACAATGAAGATGACTTGACCATCTCAGCCTCTGACAGTATAAAGCTAAGTTATCTTTCATGGCCCACTCTGAAAATGATCTAAGATTCCATAATTTAAAAGCATTTTTCTAGTCTTTATTAAGTATAATTCATTGTGATAATACTTATATCCTAAAACAGAGGCACAGGTTTGAGAATTTAAATCTTCTGGGTGTTGTTAGTCTTTCTTAAAGGTCACACTGATGCCATTTCCTCTATTAGCATAAAGTTGATATTTGTAAAAATAGCCATTAAATACTAATTCACAAGTATATTTAATGTACATATAAACCCTATGTTAAAAGTATAAACAAGAGGAAATATAAGTTCTAAGACTTCTAAATCGTTGACCATCAAAAAGTGAACCACCCTCTTTAAGACTTAACATAACTTTAAAAAGAATTGCTTCAACATATGAATTTAAGACTTTACTTTATTCAGCAAAATCATTTATTTACACAATGGGGAATGCTGGTTTGATTTTGTCAATGAAATAAAAACAAACTGAACAGAGACAATACTGAACTGTATATATATTTGTATCAGAGTTGACCAACTGTTTCCTTACCTGTATCAGGAACATCAAGAGCAACAGTATCACAAGGACACTGGTTTAACAATACATCACATAGGTCCAGTAATACCCTGGGAATTTCCCAATGCAATTACCAACTTTTTCTTTTTTTATAAATATATAAAAAAACAAAAAGTCAGCAAAACCAGCATTATGATGTAGCAAACAGAGTATAACTCCGAAGTCAGTGGGGTCAGTAAAAGCCTTATCAGACCATCCATAGTTTTACAAAGTGATCTGCTCTTCCTCAGACCACTAATATAGAATCCAAACAGGTGAAAACACATCACTCTTTAGAAGACAACAATGATCTGATAAGGATTTGACTCGGTGGAAGAAAAAAAAATAAAAGAGAATTGCAGAGCATAGCCCCTATTAGAACAAGCTAACTTTCCGGATTTTACAAATTAAAAAAACAAAAACAAAAACAAAAAAACCACTTCAACATGAAGCTACAATACAAAGTTTTTCCATTTTTCTTTGTAAAAAGTTCAGAGTTTGCAATTTAATCCTGGGTTTTTAATGAGAAGGACAGTTTTGGCCTGGACTTCCCCTTGCCCAGGATAATTTTTTGTTCTTCTTTTTGTTGACGTTGTCGTTCTTGTTCTAGTTTCATCCTTTCCTCATGAATCTTTCTTTGTTCTTCAACAATTCTCAACTGTTCTTCAGCCTGAAAGGTAAAGGTAAAAATAAATGATACGAACATATTAAAAATTATCATACGTACCCCCGGAACAGGCCTATCTTCTTATCTATCTACAAAAAAGGTGTTTAATGCAAAAAAGGGGATAACAACAAGGACTTCCTATGAATTCCATGCCTTCTCGTTATTTTAGTTATCAAGTGACAACTTACAATGGCATGTGTCATAAAATTTGACTAAGGTCACATGGTTTAAGTGGTAGAGAAAAAAAGAATTGAGAAAATTAAAAGAGAACCCTTTATTAATTGTATTTAATTTCCTACCTTTCATTTTTAATAAAAAATAAACAAATTATGGAAAAGCACTTATACATTTTGGAAATGGAAATTAATTTTTACAAATCACATGATGAGATCACAACAGATTTTGTTCTGTACCTATTTTTATCTCTATCTTCAATGTATCAGATTAACAGATTATCAATTATAAAGCAAGGCATGGATTTACTGAAAGAGTAGGTTATCTACCAATTACTATATTTATAGTTAGAAGGACTTACAAGAAAAAAAAAATCTCTATTTGGGCTTTTGTGTGGTTAAATAATGCTGAAAAAATGGGACTATATTATAGTATCAGTAGACAACCAAGAAACACTATAGACCCAATTACCTGAAGAAAACAATGAGAAAACCTTCTGAACCTGGCTAACTATAAAGAGCTACCTAATTTCAAAGAGACACTGGTATAACAGATTCCACTCCTGCAGTGCCTTCAATTCCTTCCATCTCAAGCAACTTCTTTTCTGCAGTCTTCCACAGAAGATTTCCCCCTTTACCAAAGCCAGGCCCTTCTCATGCTTCCTAGAGATTACCATACACTCATCTTCAATTCTCAACCGGGCACAATTGTAACCTTCTCCCCAAAGGGGACATGAAGCAGTGCACGGAGATGATTCTGGCTGCTACAACTGGGGATGACTCCTTGCATCTAGTGGGACAATGCTACACATCCTACAATGCAGAAGACAGCACCCACAACAAAGATGGCCTCATCAGTGCCAAAGTTGAGAAAGCCTGTTCTAACCCTTGAATTTTTAGTATCAATTATGATTTATACTTTTTCCTCTATCCGACAGTGATGCTAAAACATTCACTGCATCCTTTGAACTGCCTACCTATTCCCATTCAAAGTCAAATTTTAGGTCATTGCTTCCATCTCCATTATTCTACTAAAATTATCTTCTGGATGGTCAAAACCTATCAAAATCAGTGACTTTTTTCTTTATTCAAATGAATTCTTCTGTTCACTAAGATTTTCCACACAATCACTTCGTTTTGTCTCCACTGAGAATTTTTTTTAAAATAAAGTGCAATGTGACTAGATTATAGGTTTCATGACAGAGGAAAATGGAAAAGGTAACAGGACTCTGGTAGGCAACACAGAATGTTTAAATTTTTATCTTAGGTAGCAAAAAAGGAAGAACAAAAAGAGGTGTAGACAGCAATGTGGTGAAGACTAAAAGACAGGTGTTGGAGCAAATAAAAGTCAGTCAAGTAAGGTCGGAGATAACAAAGATCAGAATTACAAGCAGTGAGAGAATCTGGCAGGTAAGCAAGGTGGAAAATCCAACAGAGGGCTAAAATGTATCTTAAAATACCTCTCTCTAAAACCATTGTCCTATGCTACATTTATAATACCTGGCTACTGGGCACACCCACTTGGGAGACCCAGGACTTGCTTCAAAATTTAACATGTTCAAGATTTAAATTTTTCCACTTTCTCCCTAAAATAAATCTGCCTTTTACACTTTCCCTTCTGGCACTCAAATTCTATTGCTGTGTTTCATCCTTTCCTTCTTCAGTCACGTTAATTCTTGTTTTATATTCTCTACCTAGAGTTTACTTTCATTTCTTTTGTCGGCATACCAGTTTAGGGTCATGTTATCTTTGGTACATCTAAAATGGTGCCCATTTCCAGTGTGTCCTTCAATCCATCTTACACGACACTGCCAGACTCACGTTTCTTGACCATTGCTCACTCTTTCTTGTCCTCAAATTTCCAATGATACCTACCATCCATGGCATATAGCTTAACTTCCTAAATTAGCATGTTTCCGTAAGACTTAACATTTTCTATAACCTGGCTCCAGCTTTGGTCCTACTACTCTTCTAAATTCTATCTGGCTCCCCGTCTTTTGCTCATGCCATTCTTTCCTCTTATGGAAATTCTACTTGTATATCAGAATCCATTTCAAATAGCCACTCTCTTCCTTAGACTTTCACTGATAAGTACAACAGAAAGAATTACCTGCTTCCAATTGTCATTAGTGAATTCATATGCCAATCACTTTATCCAATTTTAATAAATCATTTTTTTAAATAAATCACACATTTAGGGCAAGAGCTTAGTGTGTGCAACTGAATCAAGATGTAGTAGAGGTTCTTTGCATGTGTGCATGTGCCTAAGAAACATTTTATCAATATGAACACCCAGACTCACTTTCTTCTAAGGTTCTAACTCAACCCTGGGAAAGCATACTAGAACTCTGGAGGGTGAGGGGAAAAGGACATAAAATAGAACATCACAACCTTAATCCTTAACAGAAATCTAATTAAAATTACAAAGATACCATTTTTTTACCCTATAAGAAAGAAATTCAAATGTGTGACAGCACATTGCTGTGGTTTCAACATGTCCCCCAAAGTTCATTATTAGAAATTTAATTGCCATGGTAACAGTATTAAAATGCAGGGCATTTAAGCAGTGATGAGGCCATGAGGCGTTCATCCTCATGAAAGCATTAATTCTATTATCACCTGAGTGGGGAGTGGGTTGGTTACTGTGGGGATGGGGTCCTAATAAAAAGATTAGTCCAGCCACCACTTCTCTCTCTCTAGGGCGCTCTCTGTCTAGCCTGCTCGCCATGTGCTGTCTTCCACCATGTGAAGACCTCACCAGATGCCTGTACCATGTTCTTAGGCTTCCCAGCTTCCAGAACCCTGAGCCAAATAATTTTTATAAATTACCCAATCTCTGTTACAGCAGCAAAAAAAAATGGACTAACACACATATGCTATCATATAAAGAGCATTTTGACATCATCAAAATTGTATCTTTGTAATACTTTATGCCAGCAAGTACATTTTTCTGGAATTTACCTTGAACACCCATGAAAAATTAATAAATTTACAAGGTTACATTATTACGAAAGTATATAGGAAAAAAAAAGAAATGGAAAAACCCCAAACATCCACCAATATGGGATTCACTAATAAATTATGGAAGCTATATAAAGCAGAATACTGTATAGCTGCTAAAAACAAACAAGAAAGAGGAAAAAAGGAGGCCCCTATGTTCTGCAAAGGAAAAAATCTCCAAGTTCACTGTTAAGTGAATAAAAAGAAAGTTCCATATATACATGCTACTTCTGTGCAGTAAAGGAAGAATTAAAATATTAACGCATTTGTATCTGCCTGAATATGCATTTACAGACATTCTGAAGAGATTTAAAAAACCCGTAACTGAATACACCTTTTGGAGATGGTGCTGGTGTGGGGAATGGGGATGTGGTTAGAAGGGTAAAGGGACTTCACTGTTTCTCTTCCTAAAAAAAAAAAAAAACAAAAAACAAAATTTGAACCATGTGATCATTTTACCTAATTAAAAACAAGTAAAGCAACTTCCTTCAGAGAAAATACTAATTCTGTACTTTAGATTGGGTAAAGAATCAAGTTTCTTCATTTAGGTCTACAAATACAAGAGGTAAACGTGTGTATGTATGTACAGAAGAGTTGATTTTCTCTGGGACTACAGCTCAACAAGGTTAATCCCCAGTCCTAAGCATACAGTGCCTACCAGAAGTATTTAATGCAATGATTTAAAAATGAGAAGGTGAATATCCTGTCTTTATATACAAATACTGGTATTTTGTTCTACTATGGCTTTAAACTCCTTGCTCAATTACACTTTGACGAAATAAAAAAAACTATTCAAACACTAACAACAGTCATGTCTCATTTAATATAGTGTCTCTCAAGTGATGAAAGTTGGTTTCCTGTTCATCCACCATCAGTAAGTGTGGTATGATCCTATACCTTACTTGATAGGTATTTTCCTAAACCCTACCCTCTCTGCAGTAACTTTTTCTTTCCTGATAACTTTACTTGTCATAGAATATAACCACTGCTCCTCTCCCTGCTTGTTTCACATTTATGCAGAAGAAAGCAGTATTTGGATTGGGGGGGTTGGGGATGCATATACGTATTTATACAGATAATACTCAACTCACTAACAAGTATTATGTATTGGACAGCTTGGAGGCCAAGGGGAAAACTAACATCCACACCAGAACCATTACACTGGGGCAGACCCTCCTAACCATTATGCCCATAACCCTGTTCAGTCTCACAAAGGTGGCTTTCAAACCTTACACCCCAAGCTAAAGAGTGATTGGTGACAAGAAATACACAAAAATAAAAGTCCCATTATAGTTAAAAGGCCTACTTACCCCTCCCAGTAACTCTGCCCTACCTTCTTTAACCAGAGGATATACTGATTTTATAAAGATTACTTTTCTAAGCATTCTCCTCCTTAAACTGTCTATAAATTTAATCAAGGTAGTCCTTAGCAACAATTCCTTTAGCAGAGATACTAAAACCTATTCTCTATTTAAATATATATAACTTAATAAAATTAAAAAATTCCAAACATAGAAACATTTATCAAGAGTGATTATAGAAATAGATGAAATACAGCACAATCAGAAACTATGCCACTATTCAGAAATGTGGATTTCTACATTTTAAACCTTCCAAGATAGCCTCATCCGCTCTGCCATTTATAATTTTAATTCCTTAATCTTCCACAACTTTTATAATGTATATCCCACTTTAGATAACCAAGGAATAAAAAAAAAATTTGATATGATTAGTTCTGACACTTGGTAAACGATGTCAGTAAATTTTTCCAAGGTATTCCACATGCCAATGTTAGATAACGGAAGTGTAAAACACAAGGATCCCCTTCATCCCTGTGACAACATATTTATTCTGACACTTAGAGTATCTAATATGCAAAAGCATCATTGTGGAATACCATTAGCTACCATCTAAATTCACACCACTACCTACTTCTTAACTCCCCTCTTGTGACTTTTATAACCCTAAATCATTTTTGAAACTTCAACCTTAGATAACATTTCCTTGGATTTCAGTTACCTGAAGTGAAGACAACTGTTTCAAAAGGAGGAAGTGACTGAGGTTGAGCTTGTATGCACTATTATGTACAAAAAGGACTGACTGAGAGCTCTGGAGAGACTGCTCTATCATTTTGCCTGGGAAAATCTGATGTCTTCGGGATTTTCTTTATACTTTCTGTTGTAAAATTTCACAAAAATAGGTATTATCTAGATGTGGCTCTTTTAATCTTCTGTATCCTACATTCTCTCTTTTCACCAGTTCTTCTCTCTTGGTCATTCACTCCATTCTGTGCACTAAGTTTTCCTCAAATGCTTGAGGACACCTGGCATGAGTGTATTAGGAACGATTACATCAGGAGAGTCTTTTCTGGTTCCTACAACAAACTCCCCCTCACCCGTCCCACACCACCCTGGCTTTTCCATACCCCTTCACTCAACAAGTTTATCAGTTTTCCCTTACAGTTTCTAAGAACTGCTACTTTGGTGATACAAGTCTCCATCTTTTGACTGGCCTTCAGTGGCTCTGTGTTTCCAGTTTATGTCCTACAAACCCATCCTTCACAATGCCAATACACTCACTAGTGTTCAGGAATTTATTTTTTAACTTACTGTCCCAAATAATGTAACATAAGGTCTTAAACCAACTTTTAATCTTAACAATCAGGAACAAACCTCTCACTCTCTGAAAATCCTTACCTGACTTACTGAAATCTTCACTTCAAATTAAAACATTTGACATTTACATTTGGTGACTTTTTTTCCTAAGTATTGTGCCATTTCAACTTACATAAATGCTCGCTCTACTATAAGATACGCTGGTTCTTTTTCCAACAATGTAATTTCCTGTGGCCACTGTAACGAATTACCACAGCTGGATGAAATTTTTCAGTATCACTGGAACAAAAATCAAACTGTTGGCAGGGATACACTTCCTCCAGAGATTCTAGGGGAGAATCCACTCCTTGCGTCGTCCAGCTTCTGGTGACTGCCAAGGTTTCTCGGTGCGTGGACCCTGCACTCCAAGGCCAATATGCTCAAATCTGTGTTTGTCTTCACATCATCTTTTCCTATGTGCATGGATTCTGTTAGGAGTCTGGACACCTTCCTTCATCACGTCATCTACCTTTTTCATTCCTAGTTGGCAGTTTCTGCTGATACAACATTCTCAGAAACCTTGGAGGTCCCCTACATGTCACACATCATTAGACACAGCTCTCCACAGATTTTTCCTGGATAATCTTATATATTTCCGGCTTTTACTGAGATAGTATAGGAACCTATGAGTTACATGCATAGTCTCTTCAACACTAACAAAAGATTGTCTAGCAACACCCTTGGCCTTCTTTCCAGAACTAGTTTTTCTAACAGGGAACATCTTTTACCATCTGAATAGTCTGAGATTTTCCCAACATCAAGGGCTGGTGGTTCTTGTTATACTTATCAGTTTATTCTTCAATTTAGCTCTTCTTGCCACTTTACTATCAACAGAAAGAAACCAGACTACACCTTCAAAACTTATTCAGAATTCTTGTCAGCCAAACAGGAGAAAGTTTTAAGTTCTGTCTTACGTACAACTTTAGGACCCAATTCAGCCAAGCTTTCTACTACTATATAAAAAGCATCTCTTTCCCTTCAGTTTATAATATGTTCCTAATTTTCTTCTAAGCCCTAACCAGAAGCACCTTTAAAATACGTATTTCCACCAACAGCCTTAATGGCAATGTATGCATTTTCTATCATGTAACTCAGAATTGAAGACTCTATTGTCAAAAACACTTCTACATTTCTAGGTAACATATTACTACAAACTAAATAGCTCAAAATAAATTTATTCTGGAGGACACAAGTCTGAAATCAGTATTCCTGGGTTGAAAGCAAGGTGTCAGCAGGGTATCTACGCGCCTTTTAGAGTCTTTAAGCGGGAGTCTGTTCCTTGTCTCTTACAGTTTCTGGTGGCTACCGGGATTCCTTGGCTTCAGCCTACATAATTTCAGTCTTTAAAGCCAACATTTTCAAATCTTTCTTTTCTGTCTTTACTTAGCTTTCTTCTCTTGCCTGTGCAATATGCTAAAATTTCCCCCTGCCTCTCTCGTAAGAACCCATGCGATAGCATTTAAGGCCCACCGGGTCATCCAGAATAAACTCGCCACTGCAAGATACTTAATCGCATCTACAAAAGCCCTGCCCTGCTTGTCATATATGGGCACATACAAATTCCAGGCATTAGAATACAGATTATTTTATATGGGAGGAGGACAGAAGGCATTTTTCAGCCTACCATACAAACTTATTTAAAAGAAATCTCTGCTTACATTTTTCTAAGAACTCCTAGAGCCATCTCTCTATTGTAAAGCAAGTTCTGGTTTATTTTAAACTTAAGTATGTGATATACAATTGATACATAAGCAACTTTCAAACATGGCATTATTGTTTCCTCTTTCAAACTGGTGAGACAGAATGGTATTTAACATGATAACCTTGGCAAGGGGTGACAAGGATATTATTTCATTAGTAAAGAGATCTGTAAATCTATAAATTGATAACTTGTATATACTTTAAAACCCCAAAGAACACCCCGTCTCCCATCAAAAGTAATTTGTTCTTCCTTTGACCGATGTTACTTATAATTTTGTTAAAAACTATCAATCATTATAGTTTAGGCGTTTATACCAGATTAACTAAAACAGGTTGCATTGTTTATATTTTACCATCTTGACAAGGGAATAGATTGAAGGTTTATTCCTCCTGCTGACACAACCTTCTGGAAGAGTATTTTATCCTATAACAAAATCTATTCACAATTTTTAAGTCTGTTTCCCTCTCAAAAAAAGTAAAATTCATATACGTTTCAGAACAGTATCTGAGATCTTCCCAGGGACATCATAAAAACTCCATGGAGAAGACTTCAAAAAATTTTAAGCACTATTTTTAACAAAGTAAGATTAAAATTTTCCATTGTATTAACATCCCTTCAGATACTGAAGATAGTTATATGTTGCCAACGCTAACTCAAGAACAAGGAAGAATCTGCCAAAAAGCCATGACACGTCATATTTGGATGCTTTTACTTTGTAAATAAAGTATGTTTGTTGGTTGGGACAACCAACATTTCATTTATCTGCTGATAAATGAAATATCTTGGTGCACAATGTGGAATTGGGGGAAAAAACAGTAACTACTCATGGACTAGAGCACTTAACAAATAATTTTCATGTATGGGTGAGCTAATGTGGCTAGGCCAACGCATGCCTTATTAGTTATTACAGGGTTCAATCTGTGAACTTTTGTCACAAGAGCCTACTTAAAAGTCAGAAGTATGGCTTAAATTTTATTTCTTTACTATTATGTGATCATAAAAGTGATACATATTACTTGCAGAACATGTAGAAACTGAAGAAAAGTATAAAGTTACACATAAACCTACCAATTAGAGATAACCATTTTTAGCATTTTGGCTTATTTTTCTGTCTCTTAAAATGTGCAAGTATGTTTCTCAAAGTAACAGGATTATATTGGATATATAAATTTTGTATTTAGCTCCTATTTTGTATTTCCCCTGAATTAGCAAATACTTTTTGGCCACAGAAAAATCCACTGTATAATAATAATAAATCCAACAACTTGGACACTTCTATTCTAAATAATCTTAGAATATCTTTGTATGTAAATTCATTTGTATATGATTCTATTCCATGAGAAATTCTTAGATGCAAAATTAAAGTTTTTTATATTTACTGTTATTTTCTGAAACTGTTATACCCGTTTAAATCCCATGATTATCATGTAAAGAGGTCTCTTTGTATCACTGCGGAAAAACAATGGCTTTGGGGGAGTTCTGTTAACGAAAAAGACAAGAAGGGGAAATTTCTTTGTCTCTTGTTTGAGGTTGAGATAAATTTTCAGAAATGTATTGTAGCTGCTTCTCATCCTACTTGTGTATAAATCTCATTTTCAATTAAGAAATTAGTCTTCTTTACTGATCTGTAGGATCGTTGTATTATTTTTTTGCAGTTAAAATGTTTAAGAACTTTCCCTCACCACTTTCAGGGCACTTTAATTATTAACCTGTCTTTTCTGTAATCCTCTTTCCACACAAACTTCTTACCACACAGAAGGTTGGATGACTACTACTTAACTACTTTTCCCAGTATCTCATGCCCTTGCCTTTGTTTTATTCTACTTCCCCAAAGGCCTTTGCCCTGTTTCATTTCCTCACACTCTTGTCCACCTCCTAACTGAATTTCCAACTATCCATCAGGGCCCAGTTCAAGGGACTACCCCTTCTAGGAAGGTTTCCCAGGCCACCCAGGGCAATTATGTCATTATCTCTCATTACCTATACCACTTACCAAATACTTCCATAGTATTAGTAACTTTTTTGGAGTTGTCCTCATTTCCAAAATATGTTAAATTATTTACAAGCATTTAATGGCTTGTCTAATTTTTTCATCAAGTTGCTTTTCTCAATATAGATTTTAGTAAACAGTTACACGTTTGATCATCTTTTATCATTTTATGGAGGCCAGAATCCTTCCTGTTATTCTTGCTTTATACAGTATCAAAAACAATGATCTGCCCACATTACAAGCAATACTTAATAGGACTTTGAATATATTTTACATAATACTTTCCAATGAACATATATAGAGATTAAAGAATAGAGTTCAAAATTGAGAGGAAGGGGAGGGAAAAAGGCAATAAAGTGCCAAGTGGGCCTCAATGTGTACCTTGCCATCTTTATACATTTTTTTGTCTTCTTCGACACAATTAATATCCTACTTTCCCTGTCAGCATAGAACTACCAATAGAACCACATAAAAAACTTTTCTCCAGTATCATCAATTTCTTATGCTTCCAACTTTATTGAACACTGTAAGCAGACGGGTTAAGTATGTTCAAATTCTTATTCAACTTTTTCAAATCCAAGCCTCTTTTTCCCTCAGATACATTTTTACTGAAGTTCATCAAAGACATGCCATCAGAATAGTGTCACTCTGGGCAGGGAGCAGTGACACATTCCCAGCACTTTGGTATGTGGCCAAGGCGGGTAGAACACATGAAGTCAGCAGTTCAAGACCGGCCTGACCCACATGGTAAAACCCGTCTCTACTAAAATAGAAAAATTAGCCAGGCATGGTGGGAGGCACCTATAATCCTAGCTACTAGAGAGGCTGAGGGAGAAGAATTGCTGAATCCAGGAGGCGGAGGTGCAATGAGCCGGGATCGCACCACTGTACTCCAACCTGGGCAACAAGAGTGAAACTCTGTCTCAAACACAAAACAAAACAAGAAGTGTCACTCTGATCAAATCTAAATCTGTGTGATCTAGAAGAGTGCTAGTGTTAAGCATGGCCCATAGACCACTTGCGATCAACAAACTAATCAATCCCCAATCAGGACAAATCAGTAAGTGTTTTACAAAAGTTTTTCCAACAATTTGACCTCATTTTTCTAGTAATTCGTCTGAACTGTATTTTGCAAAAGTAGAAATGTGAAACAAACTGGGATTAAAAAAATAAAAACTGGCCATTTACTGCCATTTGAAGTATTAGATTATGATTACCAATATTTTTGCCAGTAATCACACACTGGAAGTCATATTTCTATTTTCATGGGGGCAAATCGAAGACTTTAAGCATAATATAAAGAAGCCACGCCATCCCTGGCTACCCCAGGGTCAGAAGGGATCGATCTTGGCAGGGCACACTAAGCTTCCAGGCCACCCACTAACTGAAGCCACCACAGCTATCCAATCTCTCTAACATGTCCTAAAAGTAGGTGTAGTTCTATCTGGTCAGTAATTTTGCTTTAATGATTTAACTGTCAAACCTCTTTCCTCTCTTCTGAAACATCCATGCCTCACAAACCAGAGTGTATTTACCCTTCTAATCTCAAATTCAGACTCATACTTTTCCTCTTCTTCCTATCTGCACTGAGATTCTCTCCTTATACAGAATCACTAACAAAACAAAAAAGTTATCAGATACTTATTCATAAGCATGTAGTAATATAACTTACAATGATTCATCCATTTCGCATTCCTATTGCTTTTGCTACCTTAGCAGATTTTAAGATTTTCTTGGGAAAAGCAGATTATAGTTTTCCAACAGATTTCATTATGGCCTTCACAAATACCAGGTGATATTTACCAAGAATCCATTGTGCCATGCTCACTAAGTTATCTGGAATATTTCTAGCATTATCTGTTACCTGGAGTGCACTATCTTTCAGAAGATGATGCTCTAGAAACAACTGTCCCACATTAACTTTTTACATTCCTATTAAAATTATTTATGGTACCCCTTCATCACTACTCTCAATGGGGTCCACTGTTCACTAATTAGACCCTCTCAGATGTTTTTCTGTGCATTTATAACCACAAAATTTCTTTATACCGCGTAATTGGAGCTTACAACTTGCTTTTCCCCCATCTTTTTATATTACGTATTACCGAAGACTCTGTATTTGTTGATAGATTATAAACTAGGGATAGGAAATTATTCTGGTACACTTACTATCAAAAATATAGTATCTACTCCTGGTAACAAGCCAACGAATATAAAGAAAAATGCTACATATTATAGTTGATTTAAATACACCTCCAAGCTTTTGTTGTTGGTGCTATTAGTTTTTCTGGCATAGCGGAAATCTGAATGAGGTTAGGAAAGAAAAAACTGGGGATACAGAACAAAACAAATTGAGTAGTAAAAATCTACTCAATTATTCCTATCCTTGCCTCAAAAAGCCTTTAAAGTTGGTCCAGAGAATTGCCTCAAAATAAGTCAAATTACAGAACACAAAAATCAATCCACAAAATCTGAAAAAAATAAAGCAAAATACAAAACACTCTTCACATATGCTTTATTCTTACCAGTTTGGCTTGTGCTTCTGCAATTTTTCGGTTATTCTCTTCCAGTATTCGCTCTAGTTCCTCACGTTTTGCACGTTCTTCCTCCTAAAGGGGAGGATATGTTAAGATGTTAGAAAAACAAAATGTTTATTTTTACTGATAAATATTTACTAATCTTCCTCTGAACTTTTTTGATATGACTTACAGGGTAGCTTTACAGCTACCTTCTGTCTGATAAATGATAAACTGTGCAGCCACTAAAATTGGTTTCTAGCACTAAATTTAAATCATCCCTCCCAGTCCAAACAGCAACCAACTAAACCCTCCCTAATGATAGTTTCCTGGCAATTATTACTAATACTTTAATATCACACAAATCAACAAGGACAACTACAAAACTGGATAGTATTTACCAAATTAAAAAAATAATATATAAAATATAAATAAAGTGAATATTTGTCTCACCAATTATGTATACCTACGTATTCTTTACCTATACTCCTTTAATCAGCATTAAAAGTTGAATATTTACTGTCTTGTCCAGTGTCCTGCAGAGTGTGCTCCTCGGCTGCCATACACGCCAGCTTCCTCTTTAAAATGATTTGTACTGTTAGCTTGGCAATACCTGCATCAGCAGCTCAACCATTTATAAAGAAACAACATACAAGGAAGGCTGAGCTGAGGAATGCAGATGTTTATGGTAAGAAGGAACAAAAAATGTAATTCATCATTCCTAAGGCAAACAATTAATAAGAAAAATACATTTACTGTTAGTGAAAAATACAAATGGTAATCCATACTTCATGGAACTACGGGCTTCTTCCATGGGGAAATGGACTTAACATTCAGATGTTGACAATTTCGGAAGGCAGCTTATATTGTCATCTACAATCTGAACTGAAACTCAGAAATCCAGGGGATGCATGGTCAGGAAATAAAATTCTTCAACTTATTTTTTTCTTGGAGAATTTAATGAGATTTTATAATGCAAACTGTATGAAGACTGCTTGATGGTTTGGGCAGTGTTCAGATCACAGCATACATATTCAAATGATTTTAATATTTGGAAAGACTGTCAGAGGGTTGTGTCCGTGTAAAAAAAAATTGTTAATATGAAACAAAAAAGCAAATGAAGAGAAAAAAATCTTACTATGATTAATAACTCGCTACAAGACAGCACCATTACTCCAAAAAATCTTCATTAAAAGCACTGTTATAAATAAAAATTTCATAATTCAATTTTATAGTCCGTGAAACCCGCTATAAATATAAGCATGTATATCTAGTTAAAGACAGGACAAGGGAAAATGAATTTTAAAAGCTAGGCTTATCAGAAAGCAAAGAGATTTAGTATGTCAATTGTCCATAATGCAAAGATGAAAAATGACAATGAGTCATCATTATTTTGAGTCAAATATTTCAGTTCAAGAAAATACAACTACAGGATTTCCTATGTCACACACCAATGGGATTCATATTCATTATGCAAACCATGGTGACAGACACTCAGGGGTGTAAAGTAATTTGCCTTGAGTGTTTCAGTGACTTTCACCAAGTTTTTGAATCCTGGAGTAATCAGTGCAAGCAAGCGATAAAGCTTCAGTAGCAAATTACTGTCTCACAGAAAGACATTTTCAACTTCTGCTCCAGCTGCTGATAAAACAAATCATGTGTTTAGCTTGACTCCAGACAAGGACAACCTGTTCCTTCATAACTCTCTAGAGAAAAAAAGGAGTTGTTAGTAGATACTAAAAAAAGTGGATGAATAATCTGGATATTTTTCCTAAAAAGATTCCTTGAAACACATTAGGAAAATGGAGGGCCTTATGATCAGAATGCTAGAATTAGTCCATTGTGCTGAAGCAGGATTTAGGGGAGGGAGTGAGGGATAAAAGAAGGAAAAAAAGAAGAGTGAGAAAACCTATTTATCAAAGCAGGTGCTATCACTCAATGTTAGGCCCTGCTCTTTTTAATCTGACTGAAGGCAAAAGCCTCTCACAGTCTAGGTAACAGAGTGATAGAATAGAAGAATATACAACCACAGGTGGATTTTTAACCTTTTCCCTTTACCACTCCCTGTCTCCCCACCGTCCTCCCAAGAAAGAATGTAAGTCCTGCAGCCATGGCAAAAGTTTCAAACACTTCTCAAATAGACAGCCAGTTCCATTAAATCAAAAAGTATCCTTGAATATGTTTTATAAAAGCTTCCAACTTTTAAGTTATCAGTCAGCACTTCTGAATAGGCTAAAAAATTAACTTTCGCAGCAATGTAAGTTTAGACGAGAAAGGAATTAGATAGTCTGTATTCCATCTCTTTCTGAACTGAGCAGGAGGCAGAACCCAACACTGAAAGTTTTGCCATGGACTGTCTCTACTTTCCAAACGACCGAGCGTTACCTCTCTAGCTTTTTGTGCTGCAAGCTCAGCTTGTCTCTGTCGCTCGAGTTCTTCGAGCAACTGCTTTTCCATGATGCGCTTGGCTTCCTCCACCCTTCGGAGAACTTCTCGTTCAATTTCATCCTTCCTTTTCTCCAGTTCTTCCTCCACTCTTTTCGCCACCAATTCTTCCACTCTTCGTGCTGTTTCTTCCTCGATGAGTTTTTCTTCTATTTCCTGCTGTCGACTAGCAAAGAGAAAAAAATGAGTTAGACATTTATTTTTAAAACTGTATCTTTAAACAAAACTAGTTTTAAGTCTATCAAGCCTTTGAGCCTGATATTATTCAGTGATGAATTCATTTTCATGTCACATTTAAGGAAATGGCAGATACCAAGGCGTTAACTGATACAGAAATTCAAATGAATAAAAATCTTTTTTTCTTTATCATATTCTGAAAACAAGAAGTCAGGTATATACGAAGAGCCTAATTCATTAGTTCTAATTTAGACATAATTAATCTGAAATAGAAAATCTACTTCTGTCATCGACTTTATAATCAGAGGACACGCTGTTAAAATACATGGATTTGTTCATTTGCTAATCCTTTCGGTCTGGGGTTGAGCTAAGGAGATGTAAGGAGAAGTTATGTAGCAGACAACTCAGACTGGCTAAATTCACTTCCCACTAAGCAAAAAGAGAATAAACAGATCGAAGAGATTCAGGCTGCTGGAGCAATAGTGCATAGTTTTTACTGAAAATATGACCAACTTAAGTTTTGAACTGATCTAAGAGCTTCATAGTTCCTCACTGTCTTTTCTTCCTTTTGTTAATTTTCAATTAAAACCTCCTCTAGAAATGGGAAAGTGGGTAAAAAAATACTTTTATTACCACAAAAAGTTCAACAAAACGTGCTACTACAGTTTGAATTACTCCAATCCCATTTTGATATTATAAAACTATTTACTCAAAATAAAATTTTGTGCTGAAATTACTGACATTTATCAAGGCACCACTGTGGAAATCCTGCACATTTTATACCAACGATATTCAGTGATAGCCACTAATAATATGTGTCTGTCTGAATTGAAAATTAAATATGAAGAAAAGGAATATAAATGATGATTTCCTATTTTTATTTGATTGTGTGTTAAAAATATTTTGGATAAACTATATACTAAAATTAATTTCACTGGTTTCTAACATGACTACTTCTATATTGCATATATTGTTCATATTACTTCTACTAAATAGCACTCTGAGACAATAATTTGTGCAGAACGAATAAAGTCTGAGGCTCTTCCAGTACATCTAAATCCTAAGAGGCCAACTCATGTTCCAACTTTCTCACAACCCTGAAAATTAAATAAAATCTGCAAGCTTTATCTTTTGATGACTCATTTGACATACATATGAGAGTCATTCAATTTATATGTTTAGTAAAGACTTTACAGTTTCCAAGTAACCTTTAAACACCTCGGTCTACTTCAACTCACTCTATTCTTGGGGATGATTCAATTCTCACCCAAGGGTTCTCAAACTCCTGTTACTTATTCACAGTGGTAACACACTAACACCAATGTGTCTTAAACAATCTGATGTATTTCAGTTTCTACATTCTTCTATCAAGGAGACAGTAGGTACTTGAGAAAGCCTATTTTCCATTAAGAGTCTAGATGTTTGCAATACTCATTCTCAGGAATCTGTTGTTTGTTTCTGAAATATTTCCCTTTCCCCTTCTAAAACTAAGCTTTTTAAAAAAGATATGAAAGCCTAAGCTATGCCCCTTTTCCTTAACTTCCAATTAAATACAGTACAAGAGTGGTTTCAATAAGCCTTTATCTACAGCAGCTCAGTATGAGAGCAGGTATCTTCCCCACTACAAATAAATAAATAAATAAATAAATAAATCACTGAGAACATATAAAAAGGAAATCAGACAATTTCAACAGAAATTAAACTACATCTCAATATAAAATGTTGTTTCTCTACTTCATCCAAAGGGAAAGAGAACTAATAAATGAAACAAGGCTGACTAATATTGAATCTGGATAATGGATATGCAAGGATGATAAAAATAATAATCTACCTTTGTGTATATGTAAATTTTTCATAATAGTTTAAAATGTATATACATACTCATTCTTGCTAGTTGGTTCTTCTGAAATTAGTAAATGTAGAAAAGCCTGAGAAGAAACTTAGTATTTAAAATTTCAATACTAGTACTGTACAATGTGACTTTTAATTAGCAATGCTAAGTGGATTACAGTACTATAAAAAAAAAAAAAAAGGCCGGCACGGTGGCTCACGCCTGTAATCCCAGTACTTTGGGAGGCCGAGGCGGGTGGATCACGAGGTCAAGAGATCGAGACCATCCTGATCAACATGGTGCAACCCCGTCTCTACTAAAAATACAAAAATTAGCTGGGCATGGTGGCGCATGCCTGTAATCCTAGCTACTCAGGAGGCTGAGGCAGGAGAATTGCTTGAACCCAGGAGGCGGAGGTTGTGGTGAGCTGAGATCGTGCCATTGCACTCCAGCCGGGGTAACAAGAGCGAAACTCTGTCTCAAAAAAAAAAAAAAAAAAAAAAAGATAATGTAACACAGTTCCAATTAAAACTCCACACAAAGCCAAAAGAAGACCCTAGGAGTAGAAAGTTGCCAACTTAACTTAGGAATCTGGTGTAGATAGAAGAGACCTGATACTCAGGGTTATTTTTCTGACAGCTAAGCCCATCTCTAAGCAAAAGCACAATGGCTACAGTGCCTCATCCACAGATTTGGTCAGTAAGGAGAAAATGAGCCAAACAAATTTACTTACAGCAAAAGTCAAATCAGAATGGTGTCAGCTCCCTGCTTCTATTTCCACCGATTACACCAAATCAGAGGGCCCAGATAACAGGCAATACAGGCAGGCTGTAGGTTGCTCTGCTGTTAAGGAGTCAATTGTAACTACAGCTCAGCGACTTTATAGCCCAAAGAGTGGGCAAGTGCTAAGTCCCATGCACAACTGAAACACTGGAGAATGAAAAATGACCTAGTGCTGTTTCGCACAAGGCTGCTTATCTCCCTTCGTTCCTGGAGGAACTGCAAAGCATCCCATCCATGCAACAGGCAGGTTTCAGGGTACCAGAGCAAAACGGTTTGCCTACAAGTGTTAGCAAGAATATAATTTTTGCTGTTTTTCTTGGTAAATTTAAAAATACTACTTCAGTAATCAGAAAAATTTTAAATCACATTTTAGAACCAGTGCTGAAGGAAAGCTCAATTTTATCCCCTCATCAAACACTTAATTCAGCAAACCAATGAGCACATATACAACTGAATTAAGCATGTATTCATCTTTACTGATGGCAAATTCATCATCATAATCAATGGTAAAACCACTATTACACCTACTCCCATAAGAGGCACTGGAATGTTCTTGAGTGGGTCATTAGTGTCTTGCAAAATAAGTGTCATCTCATATCTAACAGTCTATTCACTCCTTAAAACCCTTGCTATAGTAGTTGTCACCCTCATGATGTTCTTTTCTCTAATCTTTTCCTCATGCTCCTCTGCTGAATATCCATTCCCCTGCCAATAATACATAATACTGATGAAAAGCGTTAAACCAAGATCTTCAAGGTTTTAAGTGGAAATGGTCCATTAATACTAGGTCCCATTTTCTTCATGCTCTCAGGTATTTTAAAAACACTACTTACAATAAACTTTAAAACGGAAACTATTAAAAACAAAACAGCAAGACTCCAGCACTCCAGCACACTTAACAGAGTATTACTCCATACAGAGTAACTGACACCATTATTTAAAAACATCTTTAAAATGTGGGAACTCAATGCTAAGGGCTTACTTCTAGGAATCGCATAATTATTAGCAAACAGTATTTACTTGTGTAGGTAACAAATAATATTGAGCCAAAAGCTTTATATATCATGTCATCATTGAAATCACATAATTATTTCTATGCAGTGGGTATGTATATCATCTTTACTGAGGAAACTAAAAACAAGGAGCTTAAGTTTCTGGACTCAAGCACACTGGATGTTGCTGAGCTGTTTCTCTGAACCTAGGGAGATGTCAAAGCTAACGATCTCAAGCAAGCACTATAATACGACCCTACACTGGTTTCACCCTCAAAGTTCTTCTTTGCTCTCACAATGAGCTGTCCACATATTCTATTTCTAAGAATCACTCATATAGATCCCAGTTCAGTGTAGATACTCTAATCTAGAAGGCTGTTAATCTGTCATGTAGTTGAACAGAGGATATTCTAAGGATATCACAGGCTAGAGTAAGTTACTATGCCACTGACATTTTCCTGATTTGCGGCAAGTCATTTTCAGCTATTTTTTCAACAGTTAATACAACATACACGCAGGCATCTCAAAAGAGCATTTAAGAAAATGGTGCTACTGGTGTAGGGGAGGGATGAGAAGAACAACCCCAATGGCTGGGACACAGAGATGAGAGGGAAATCTTTTGAACTGCATTTTGAACCAAGTGAACTGCCTATTCAAAATTGAGGCCAACAGTGTTTAAAAATGTAAAGGCCTATCTTTTAAGAATTAAGATTACAACTCTTAAGATCATGTCTTAATTCACAAGGCTCAGTCTGGCTCCATGTATGTGAGTTACATTAAATAACATTACATACTGAGGCCCATTATATGCCACCTATTGCCTAGATACTTTAAATACATTATCTCCAATTTTCACAATAAGCAAGACATACGTCTCCATTTCACAGACTAAAAAACAAGGTCAGAGGTAGGTGATTTATTCAACACCTCAGAACTGTAAGTGGTAAACCAATGAGGTTTCCAATCTTAACAGAATTCCTAACTAGTTAAACCCAATGGTTGATTCTTAATTTTATTGTCTCTTCATCTAACTAGACTTCTTGAAAGTGCACTTGACACTATGCATTCTTATCATATTCCTTTCTGCTTCCACCATGGGTTTTCCTTCCACTTCCCAACTGCAAATACAGACATAGCATAAGGTTCTTTCAGTCCCTTGAATGAATCACTCTTCTCTCTCCACACTCTCCCTGGGTCATTCCATATACTCTCAAGGTTTGACTGACATTCAGTGAAGCCCCTTAGCTAGGCTTCAGTCTCAAGTTATCAACTCTGGATAAACTCAGCCCAGTATATCCAAAACTAGTTCTCACAGTGGAGGCACCAAGTGTAAATTCTCTTATCCCCTTTCCCTCTCTCTTATCTGCTATTCACAAAGTTTCTGGTATTTTAACCAGTACCTGCCACTTGGTTGTTACTGAAACATTTGGTAGTTAAGTTGCGACAGCCACACTATAAACCTGAGAACTAACACTCTTTTCCTGAAGTCCTACATTTCATTTAATATACCCTAAATGTTTCTTAAATTTGTCCCTCTTGTCATTTCCGACAACCAACCTCACTACTCCTGTGTAAACTTCTGTTCCCACCTCTTAACTAGTTTCCATCCCATACAACAATCAAAACAAAGAGGCACCATGTCATTTACCTGCTTAAAATCCTTCCTGTTTCTAGGATGAAATCCAAGCTCTTTAATATGACATACAACAACCCTAACATGATTCTCAGCCTGTATTTACCTCTCCAGTCACTCTATGACTTAGTATTTACAACACTTTGTGTTCTACGTCAACAGTCGCCTGATTATCCCACTTTAAGACCATTTCCCCGACTGCCACCCCCATTTCCTTTATTTTGGCAGGAGTTGGGGGAGGAGGCTCTATGATCCACATATGTCCTACATCTTGCCTGACACTGTCATATTCTTATATTCTCCACTCATTTTTTAGGACACCCACACATGACAGTTTCTTTATACAGTTTATATTACTGTCACTCCTATTTAATAATCTGTCTTTGAACTAGATCAAGATCTTGGAGAAGTGCCAATCATCTTTATATTAACAGCACCTAGCACAGTGCATGGCACTTATTAAATGCTCAATAAACATTAGCCAAATGAATAAACTAACCAACAGGATACAAAGACTGAAAACGATTTCTTTCCATTCCCAAAGCTCCAACACTTAAGTCTATGCGCTGTTTCTTCTGCACTGTTTCCAAGGCATCAGAATATACTAAGAAATGCCTGCATGACACCCAGGAATTTAGTGTACATGTAGCTGCTAGCCCTGGCCCCTTCTCCCTCCTAAATACTATTGGCAGTTTGTGTCTTCTCTCAAACCAGAGAACTCTATATATAGCTCCTTTATTTCCCATTATTTATTTCCTGAATTTCTTCTCTGCTGTCCATGTGAAACTTGTTAAATGCTTCTATTTATTCTTTGCATACCAAGTTTCTTCTCCTATTTCCTACCAATCTTAGCTTTCTAGTAAAAGGCAAGTCATTACTCTTTGAAGGTCTCCTTTGTTTTCACATGAAGAAATTATCTCAGCAATGTCTTATTCATACGTTCATCTATTGATATTTAAGAGCTTTACAGCTAAGGGCCTTGTTCCAGACCCAAAAGTTGGATTTTATCAAATTAAGGTTTAATGTGAAACTATTACTTTAACAGTGTTTTCATATATGCCACTGACAGTTCTAAGTACAGAAAAAAATGAGTGCTGCAGGTGTTTTAAAGGAATGTTGGAAGCAAAACAGCTCCAGGTACAGCTTCCTCTGTATTAGTGCTCCAGTCCTACCTTTCAGTAACTTTGGTTTTAGGAACAAACTGTGTGTGTGCTGGAAAACCTACCTAACACAATTCCAACTACAGAAAACTACAAAACTCCGAGACAATTCAGTACACATAAACTCGCCTCAAGAAAATCATAAATTCAGTAACGTTCCTGCCTCATGAGCACTTCTAAATATTCACTGAAGAACTGACCAAGAATGGCTAGTACAACTGTTCACATCTACTTTTCAATGTAGTTTTTGGGAACTGAATACTCAGCACCAACGTATGATGATCTTAAAGCAAAACATACAACAAATCCCTATATTTAAAAACCTAAACGTTCCTTTAGTTTGGGATTATCCACATCTATTTTCATAGCCAGATATACATGAGAGCTGACTTCTTCAGAAACACACTGTAACTCTAGTTTTCATTAAATAAAAACTCTTCATGTGAGCAACGCCAAAATAAAAACAAGTATTCAAGTGTCTTCTGAAGTAGCACAATTTAAGGGAAACAACAAAACTGCACGTGTTTGCTAGAGGAAAATAAAGTTAAAAAAAAAAAAAGAGTAGGCTTTGGGATGGTGATTACACAGGTGAATTCAAGGATCAAAAAACTCATCGCACTGTACACTTACGGTCTGTGCCTCCCCCGCCTCCTTTTTTTAACATCTAAAGAAAGGGGTGAGGGTGTAGGCTCGAGGGGGAAAAAAGCAGCCCCGACAACTTAACAGGAACACACTAAAGTGAGAAGGCATTTTTCTGGCAGACCACCTAAAGCGTCTGATTCCCGAAAGTACTTTTAGCCTGTACCAAATTTGAGCCTCAACAGAATGCTTCTGGCCAGCTGTGATTCGCATCTCAAGGTGAATTCCCCTCTCTTTCCTTCTGTCTCCTTCTCAGGTCGACCTGGAAACGCTCCGCACCCTCCACATCTGCAGGCCAGCTCGCTCCCAGCCTCCCCCGCCGACGCAGCTTTCGGACTTCACTCCCAACTCCACCCCTACTTCCGGGACACCACTCCTCTCGCGCGCGCCAAAATCGCGTTCTCCCATTTAAGCCCTTTCGGCCCAAACCCTCAAATTTCTGCCCAGACCACGGACAACTCCTGGGTCTGTCCCGCCCCAGGCTTTCCAAACGCCAAGCCTCCCCGCCCCGCCGCCGCCTCCCTGGCCCTTTCCCGCGCCCCGTCCCGACCCCCGCCCCGTCCCCGCCATTCTCCCGGCCGGCGCCGCGCCGCCCCAGCCCCTCCCACCGCGGACACTCACATTTTTCGCTGCCGCTCAAACTCCGCTTTCTTCTCCTCCTCCTCTCGCTTCTGCTTCTCGTCCAGGCTACTGCGTTTGCTCACCGTGCGCCCGAAGATGTCGATGCGGTCGGGCGGGGACGAGGCGCGCTCCCGGTCCCGCTCGCGCCGGGACACGGCCGTGTTGGTGGAGCGCGAGCGGGACCGCGACTCCCGCCGCCGGTTCCGTTTACTTTCCCGAGATTTGGAACGCTTCCGCACGCGCTCCTTGTCCCGGGACCGTGACCGGGACCGGCTGCGCTTCTTGTTGTGCTTGCTGCTTTTGGTGTGCTTGGAGCGGGACGAGCTCCGGCTCCGAGACCGGCCCATCCTTCCGGGCGACGCTCTAACCACCGCTCGTCTCAGGCCCCTCAGGCGGCCCGTTCCCCTCGCCTCCGCCTTCGGACGCGGGCTGGAGGTCCTACCGAGACCGGAGGAAGGAAAGCTGTTTGCCAGTGGACTTTATGCCTTTTCCCGACGTCTACAGTCGCTACGAAGGCCGCCTCGAACGAGAAAGCCGCAGCGCAAGGCGACCCTAAGATGGCAGCTACGGCTGCACCGGCCGCCCTTCCCACAATGCCCTGCGCGGAACGTGCCGAAGCGTGGGCCCCGCCCCCTGACGATTTTTGCCGAACGTAGGCGGGCGTTTCCGAGCGCACTCGTTTTTTTCCGTCAGTTTTGGCGGAAGCCTGAGATGCAACAATTGGGAGACTGGCTTTTGCCTCAGTGTACTTTTTTTCCCTTCCTGGTAAAATGCCAACGCCATGTTGAATGAATTAAACACCTTTTAGTGCGATTTAAGTCCCGCCTCGCAGAAGTTGATTGATCGCATTATTTTCTAGGAGCTGGTCTTGTGGGGCAGCCCTAAAATGTATATACAAGTGACCTTGCGCTGATCACTTGCTGCCTTGAGCTTAGTTTCCTCATTCATAGAATGGAGATACCACAGTTTCTGAAGTGCTTATGAGACTTGCAGGAGCTCAAGTATGCAGCAGGTTTTGATGAATGGAGTTTAATGCTTACTATAGGGCTTAATGTGTGTTCTAAATGCTTTAATGTATTAACAAGTGCTTAATTCTTAAATTCTGAATTAAGTACTACTATCATCCCCGTTTCAGAGATGAGGACCCTGAGGTTCATGGAGGTTAAATAAGGGTCATACAACTAGTAGGTGACAGAGCAGGAACGTGCACCTACGTCATATGGTGCAAAGCCCTTGCACATAACTAGCAAGCTCTTTTCAACACTAGCAACAAAAAGCCTCATCCCTATGTGGTACAACAAACTGCATCACTGTTGTGCCCCAGAGGGAAAAGGCAACATTAATATATGCAGATGACGGGAACCCTTGAAAATCTAGGTGCCACAATTTTAAAATAATTTTAAAATTATAAATAAATAATAAAGCTTAACTAAATAGAAAAATTTAAATCGTTCCTTTGAATAAGCAAAAACCTATTAAAAATGAAATAACATTTCTCCACAATGGCAACAGAAACCATAAAATACTTAGGAATAAACTTTAACAAGTTACACAATCTTCATGATAAACCTTTACTGAAAAGGCAGTAATAAGGCCCTAGTAAATGTAAAACAAGCTGTATTCTTAGATGAGTAGTCAGTATCAAAAATATTGCCCATTCTTCCCCAAGTCAGATTACAAAATTAGTGCAATTCTCATGAGAGACCCAAATTCTCTTGGTGATATGTGTCTTAGAACTAATTAAATAATCTAAAGTTGTATATGGAAGATCACATAATGAATAATCAAGAAAACCTGGAAACAAAGAAGAGCCGTGTATTAGTCTGTGTGGACTGCTCTAACAAAATACCATAAACTAGGCAGCTTATAAACAACAAATTTATTTATCGGAATTCTGAAGGTTGGAAATCCAAGATCCGGGTGTCAGCTGATCTGGTCTCTGGTGAAGACCCAGAGATTCACAGATGACTCACAGAAGGCACCTACTCACTGTGTCCTCGCATGATAAAAGGGGCGAGCTAGCTCTCTCAGCTCTCTTTTAATGGCACTTTTAGGGTCTGAAAGTTTGTGTCCTCTCAAATTAATATATTGAAACCTAATCACCAGTGCAATAGTATTAAAAGGTGGGGCTTTGGGACATTGATTATGTTATGAGGGCTCTAACCTCATAACTGAAATTAGTGCCTATCTCACTCCATTCCCATTGCTATAACAGAATACTTTAGACTGTGATTTATAAATAATAGACACTATTTCTCAGAGTTCTGAAGGCTAGGAAGTCCAAAATAAAGGTACCAGCAGATTCAGTGTCTGATAAGGGCTTGCTCTCTGCTTCCAAGACAGTGCCTTGTTGCTGGGTCCACAGGAGGTGATGAACGCTGTGTCCTCACATGAGGGAAGGGATGGAAGGCAAAAGGGAAAAACAAAAATAAAAAAGTGGGGGGTACTAGGACACTCCTGTCGACCTCTTTTGTAAGAATACTAATCTCATTCAAGAGGGTGGAGCCTCATTTCTTAATCACTTACCAAATGGCTTCAACTTTTAACGTCATTACAGTAGGTATTAGGCTACAACGTAAGAATTTTAGAG
Organism: Saguinus oedipus; assembly: GCA_031835075.1. NCBI lineage: Eukaryota > Metazoa > Chordata > Mammalia > Primates > Cebidae > Saguinus > Saguinus oedipus. Next base: position 7,948,898 of record CM063169.1, on the reverse strand, counting down.
AGACACATACGTTTAAGCCATAGCAGTGCACTCATAAAAAAGGCCAAAGGAAGCTTGTTCACCCCTTCTTTACCACATGAAGATAAAGAAAGAAGGAGTCAAATCTATGAAACAAAGAGTGAGGCCTCACCAGACACTGAATCTGCCAGTGCCTTAATCTTGGACTCACTGCCTCCATCCCACCTCCCGGAACTGTAAGCAGTAAATTTTTCCTGGTTAAAAATGACCCAGTTTGAGGTATTTTGTTGTAGAAGCCTGAATGAACTAAGAGAGGAACTAATCCAATTCATGAGGGCAGGGCCAGCAGCCCCAGCTCCTAATACCACCATCTCCCCACAGCCCCACCTCCTACTACCACCATCTCCCCACAGCCCCACCTCCTACTACCACCATCTCCCCACAGCCCCACCTCCTACTACCACCATCTCCCCACAGCCCCACCTCCTACTACCACCATCTCCCCACAGCCCCACCTCCTACTACCACCATCTCCCCACAGCCCCACCTCCTACTACCACCATCTCCCCACAGCCCCACCTCCTACTACCACCATCTCCCCACAGCCCCACCTCCTAGTACCATAACATTCATGATTAGATTTCAACACCTGGATTTCAGAGGAGACACACATTTAGACCATAGCAAATAGTAAGGGTTTGCCCTATGGAAAATTGAATAAACTGAACAACAAGATTTTACCACAAAAATAGGAAAACAGAGCAATAGAAGGATAGATCTATTCTTTTTCTTCGGATACACTCAAATAAAATCACATTTAATGTAGAATCTATAGAATTACCTTTATTATAAGGTAAATATTTCTGTCAATCTAACCATCTGTCAGTACATATCTGTACCTATCTATACATTGGGAATGATATATATGGGTTACATATCCATATATGGTGTGGGTATATGATATGATAGATACATCTGGAATTTTGCTTATAAATGTATATTACATACACACACACACATACACACACACACACACACACACACACACACACACACATATATATATATATATATATATATATATATATATATACACAATCCAGAATGATGTCTATTTAATGTTAAAGGTAGCTATTTCCAATGAGTTAGTGTATAAATTTTCTAGAGCCACCCTAACACACTACCATAGACTGATGTCTTAAATGAACAGAAACTTATTCACGTACAGTAGTGGAGTCCAGCAGTCCAAAATCAAATGTCAGGAAAGTTGGCTCCTTAGGAGGCTCTGGGGAAGAATGTGTTCACTGCCTCTCGCTTAGCTCCTGGTGCTTGCTGGCACTCCTTGGCTTTTAGTACCTGTTTCCATCTTTACTGTGCATCTCTCTTCTTGTAAGAGCACTGGGGATTGGTTTTAGGTCCATAGGGGATTATGGAGCTTTTAAAAGAGGAAGCTATTTATCCTGCTCAGGCTCTGGCCATGCATTTTGGCTGCCTCCAGAAAACAAAAAAAAAAGGAAAGGAAAAAAAGTGCATGAAAGCCCTAATTTACCAGGGATTATCTCTGAGGATGTATTGAAGGAACGAGGGACACACACGTTTTGTGCCTGCATTTTATAGTATAATTATCAAAATCTTGATATTTCACACTCCCTGAACTCATGTTACTTTCTCATGTATTTGTTTATTGACTGTGTTTTGCCACCAAAATCCAAATTCCAGGCACTTTGACTGTTTTGTGTCCACTGACGCCCTATGGGTTAGCTATTAACCTCAATAAATAGATTCCAAATATACCTTGAAAGAAAGTAATTGAATGATTTTTTATCCTGAGTATAAGTTTGGCTTCATTTGTTTTGTTTTGTTTTCAGACTCTTAAAATTTTCAGTTGCCTCCTTCCTCCATTCCCTTCTCCAATAAAAGCATTTCCTTAGTTCACCTTTGTATAATTAAGATAGCCAAATATAAATAATATGTCATTCAAATCCAGATCATTCCACCAAATATAAATAATATGTCATTCAAATCCAGATCATTCCAAAGAACAACGTAAATGTAAAAAATACCGAGGAGATGCATGAATGTATCGTTCCTCCTTGATATGGTTTGACTGTTTCTTCACCCAAAATCTTATTTTGAATTGTAATCCCCATAATTCCCACATGTCAAGGGAGAGACCAGGTGGAGGTAATTGAATCATGGGGGTGATTTCCCTCATGCTGTTCTTATGATAATGAGTGAGTTCTCATGAGATCTGATGGTTTTATAAGTGTCTGATAGTTCCTTCCGGGTTCACTTCTTCCTGCCCCCTTGTGAGGAAGGTGCCTTGCCTTCCCTTCACCTTGGGCCATGATTGTAAGTTTCCTGAGGCCTCCTCTGCCATGCTGAAATGTGAGTCAATTAAACCTCTTTTCTTTTTAAATTACCCAGTCTTGGGCAGTTCTTTAAAGTAATGTGAAAATGGACAAATATACTCCTAATTCTTAAATTACTGATCCTCAATTGTTTTTGCCACCTTTTCAAAATTTGAGATGTATTTTGCAACATGTCCATGAAGTATCATAAATATTGATTGCCTTGGTGATGGAAAATACCATCTTAGTTGCTCGGAGAGTTGTCTGCACTTACAGTATAGATGGAGTCCTTGGGCACCATGGTCCCCGACTCTCTGTAGTATTCTTAGAATCTCACCCACTTAACTCTTCCTGAGCTGTTTGACACCCAGTTTATGCCCAATTCTCTCTGCTCTACTGATTCCCAGTACTTTGGCGGGTGGTCTCCTTGGCAGCACTTTATTTGTAAGTTTTAAAAATGACGTTGTGTTCAGTAATTTAAAGGAAAACCTCAACACAATGAAAATAAACTTAAAAAAATAAAAAGAAATATATTCATTATTTACTATTCACCTCTCTAGCTAAAACATGCACTCCTTTGGTGTGGAGGTTGGCAGGTGGGAGGGAGGTGGGCATCGGTGCCTGAGACTGGGGTCATCCATCCCAGGCATAGGAGCTAGGAGCGTATGATGGGAGGCGGTCAACAAAACATTCGGAATGAGCAAAGCACTATGGAATGTGTTGTCTGGATTTTCTTAGCAGCATGGGCTCTTTGAAGAGTTTTAGAGGGAATTCAAAATTACAGAATATTACATAATTTGAAGATGAGTAAACTGCTTTCATCACTGCTCTGGAAACAAAATCTGGAACTCTGGAGAACTCTGGCTTCTAAAAACTATCTTATGATTCAATTCAGGATATTTAGTTCTGCACACATTGTACACTTTTTTCCCTAAGCCAAATTATCATCAATTCATCTAAAACCATCCTCAGGAGGCCCTATGCTATGCAAGGCTAATTGTGAGTGTGACTGTTTGCAAAAACAAACGAAGAAAGAAAACACTGCTTGTAAAAAGGGAATTCTTTACTGAAAAGGTAGGAAAAAAATACCTCCTGACGAAGGAAAGCACATGTTGATAGTCTCAGCAGCATGAAACTGGAGATCTCTGTCATTTCTCTTCAAGTGCCTGAAAAGCAAGTGAGCAAAAGCTCTTGGTGCTGTGAGCATAGAAGGCTGAAGACATGCTTCCCAGAAACTTGCTTGGACTGGATGGTGACTGGAGCTGATTCCTGAGATGGGAGTGTGAGCTTGGCAGGCTTTGACATGGAGCGAGGCCAAAGGAAGAGGCAAAATTTACACTGTCAAATAAACCACAACTTAGGAGAGACTATTCAAAAGGATCATTGGAAGGGATGGCTGGTGGTGAGGTGTGGGGAGACTTATAATAAAGAGAACACTCTACGCATGAGATCTGCAGGCATCTCAATAGTTAGGCAAAAGGGCGTTTCCTTTTATAGGAGAAATAAACAAGTCTAGAAAGAACTGGATGTGAGGAAGTGGATGAAGGGGTCCCAAGAGGGGTTAGTAGATCAGGGAAGATTCTTCTGGAAGCCAGCCTGTTCTTAGGAGGGGCTAAAGACTGGCTCAAGCTGATGGTGGGCCAAGGTTCTGGAACCTGAGGAAAGGAGAGAAGCTTAATCAAAGTTTGATAAACAAGCATTTTGTTTCCATTAATCTTGGGGAAAAAAATAGTTCAGCTAATTTATGAGGCAAAGAATAAAAATTTGGAAGGTCCATGTCTGGCCTGTCATAGGTAAGTGGGGGTGGGGGGGTGGTGATACGGTTAGGTATTGTGTCCCCACCCAAATTTCATCTTGAATTGTAATCCCCATAATTCCCACTTGTCAAGGGAGAAACCACGTAAAGGTAATGGAATCATGGGGGTGGTTTCTCCCATGCTGGTCTCATGATAATGAGTGTGTTCTCATGAGATCTGGTGGCTTTATAAGGGGCTCTTCCCACTTCGCTCAGCACTTCTCTTTCCTGTCACCTTGTGAAGAGGATGCCTTGCTTCCCTTGGCCTTATGCCATGACTGTATGTTCCCTGAGGTCTCTCCAGCCATGCTGAGCTGTGAGTCAATTAAATCTCTTTCCTTTATATTTGGGTGGTGCAAAAGTAATTGTGGTTTTTGTCTTTGAAAGTAATCAATTATCCAGACTTCAGCAGTTCTTTATAGCAGTATGAAAATGGACTAATACAGGGGCTTCCCCGAATCTAATTTAAGTCATACAAGAAAGAGGGATCTTGAAGTTAAGTCATTTCCTCTAACACAGAGGATGGAGATTTCTTAGCCCCCTCTGTTTTCTAAGAACACAGGTAAAATTCAACACTGTCAGCAGTAAGAGCTTCTAAGGACAACCTAAGGGTCTTCTTTTATTTGTTCTCCAACTCTCTTCCTCTCTTTAGGTAGAGAAAAATTCCTGACCTATATCTTTTTCCTTCCCTCTGAAGAACTTCTTTCAATATTTCTTGCAAGGCAGACTTACTGGTGACAAATTCCCTCAGTTTTTATTGACTTGAGAGAGTCGTTACTTCTCCAACACCTTTGAATGATAATTTTGCAGGATACAAAGTTTTACTTGGGTTTTTTTATTCTTTCAAACCTTTGAATCTTTTACCCCACTCTCTGGCTTGCCTGGTTATGGACTAGAAGTCTAAAGGAATGCCCATCTTTGTTCCTCTCTGGACAGGTGTCCCCTACCATGCCATCCCCACCTCAGGCTTCTTTCAAAGTTTTTCTCGAGGTCTTTGTTTTTCTGTAGCCTGAGTCTGATATGCTAAGGTGTTGATTTTGGGGTATCTATTGTGATTGATGTTCTCTGAAATTCTTTAATCTGTGTTTTGATTTTAGAAAATTCTCCATCATTATTATAATATTTAAACATTTCTTCTGCTCTTTCACTTTCTTTATTCTCCTTTTGGGATTCATTAGTGTATGTTATGCCTTTTATGTCCCATGGTTCTTGCATATTTTTTTTCCGTTTAAAATATTTTTTTTCTTCTTTTTCCGTTTCAGTTCGGGCAGTTTCTATTGGTGTCTCTTCAAGCTCACTGATTATTTCTTCGGCTGTGTTCAGTCTACCCATGAGCCCATCAGGGTGCATCTTCATTTCTGTCACGGAAGCGGTTTTGGTTCCTAAGATTTCCTTTGCTGCTTTCTTATACTCTTCCTCCCTCTGCTTACATTACCCATCTGTTCTTGCATGTTGTCCAATTTTTTTCATTAGCATTATAATCACAGTTGCTTAGAATTCCTGATACAACAATTTGGAAGTCTCTACCATATCTGAGTCTGACTCTGAGGCTTGCTTTATCTTTTCAGATTTTTTTTTCCATACCTTCTGGAATGTCTTGGAATTTCTTTTGAAAAGCCAGACATGATGTACAGGGTTATGGGAACTCAAGTAGACAGGCCTTTGGTGAGAAGTTTGATGCTTTTCTGGCTAGAATTTAGAAGTGCCTACTGTCCCCTGTAGCTGTAGGTGTCAGAAGCTTATTTGTCTTCTGTCCTGATTTTTGTCTCCCTTATTGTCTGTGGGTTTCTTGGGAGTCTGGTCCTTGCAGGTTTTTTGCGCTGCAACCCCCTGCTATTATATGGGAGTCCTATTGATGTGGGGTAAAGTAAGGGATGGGGAACCACTTAATGATCCCGTGACAAGGCCTCAGTGTTTCCGTGAGCCTGTGTGCCTGGGCTGTGACCTTCACCAGTGTTTCTCAGATGGAATTTCTCTTCTCATGCCAGAAAAGGCAGGCTACAGGGGGCTAAAGTTGGGTCATTTCCTTGCCCCCACATTGGCTTGGTGGTGTTTGTTGTGGAGAATGATATGGGCATATTTCAAAATGGTTACTTTTCCCTTCTCCCTGGCCACACATGGGGTATCTTCACCAGGAGAACCTGGTGGGGTTCCTCCTTCACCAGGAGAACCTGGTGGGGTTGTGTGACAAAAATATGTCACACAACCCTGTCACAGCATTCCCAGGAGTTTTTAACTCTCAAGTTAGTCTACCCTCAGCTCCCAGCGATTTGCCAGTGGCACCCTTCAAGTGTTCTCAGCAGCTCCAGTGGCCTCCGCCTCCAGTGAGCTGATCTGCACTCTCCCTCTTTACCCGTCTCTTCGGTTTTCAGGGCTCTGGTTTATCCTCCACCTCAGTTCATTGACTGATCTAGAAAAGTTATTGATTTTCAGCTTGTTTTTGCTGTTGTTCGTAGAGGGAAAAGAGATGACTTCCAAGCTTTTTTATTTGGTTGGTTGCTGTATTTAGATTTAAATATACATTCATATTTAAATTCTCATAAGAATTATACACTAATGATCTCTAAACTCGCCTGTTTCGTTTTTCTGTTAACACGATCTTTTAAAAACATTTATCTGAGCTATTCCCCCTCTCCGAATGTCATTTTCCCATTTGAGCCAAGCAATCTTTACTTACAAAAAAAGAAAGCTGAGATATTCAAGAGTCCTGAAAGTTGTGTCTCACACGGCCTGTAGTTTGTTAGCCAGTTTCTTTCTGGAGGAGGAAGTTAGTTGAAACATGGCCTACTTACCTCCCTTCTCCCTTTCACTGCAGTCCATAGTTATTAAATTAAATGTAAACGCAGCTGTTTTATTTAAGTGCTTTTGTGGTGTTTATGAATAGAAGGGATTAGTGTTTATTGGCAAATCATTATGCCCCAAGAACGATGTTAGGTAGTCCTCAAGCTCTAACACGCACAGAATCATCAAGAGATCTGGTAACATGCAAGCTCTGGCTCAGCTGGCTGGGGTGCAGCCTGGGTGTCAGCATTTCACAGGGGGATGTGTTCACAGGGCCTGCCCAGGGCCACTGGTCTCGGTCAGCTCCCACTCACAGATAAGAACTCTGACACTGGCGAGGGAAATCAGTTTCACACAGCTTCATAGGCAGTTGGTATTTACACCCAGGGTCTTCAGGCCACATGCAAAGAGTAGCAGGGGTGCCCCAGATTAATCAACAGCTCCTCCTCCACTATGGCCATTTATCTAGATTTTTTGTTTAGGACCCTGCTATGGGTTGAACTGTGTCTCCCTAAAAGGTAGGTTGATGCCTTAACCCCTAGTACCTGTGAACATGACCCTGTCTGGTAATAGGGTCTTTTCAGATATAATTGTGTTAAGATGAGGCCATACCTGAGTAGGGGGGCCCTTCATCCAAAATGACAGGTATCCTGTAAGAAGAGGAAGGGAGACATGGTCACACACAGAGGAGAATGCCGAGTTGCAGAGATGGGAGCGGTATGGCTCCAAGTCAGCCCAAGCATTGCCAGCCACCACCAGAGGCCAAACAGGCAGGCAGGGAAGGTGCCTTCAGAGAGACCATGACCCTCCCAGAACCTTGATTGAGGACTTCTAGCCTCCATAAGAGTGAGATAATACATCTCTGTTATTTTAAGCCTCCAAGTTTGAGGTGATTTGTGACAGCAGCCCTAGGAAATGAATAAAAATACTGAGTACACTGCCCTGGTTTTCCTCTGCACTGTCATCAGGCAAACTCAGTGGCCGCCAAGAGCACATTTGACCCACACAAGCCCTCAGCCCACCTTGCTGGTTACTCAGCTTTGAGCATTAGGAGAAACTGATGCTTACATTATAAAAGTAAATCTGCTGTATTGTACTTTAGAGAAAAGAAACTCTTTGTTTGCTTAATACTTTCAAATACTTTTTTCTTAGTATAAAATATTTTAATAATTATTTTCAATATAATTAATATTTAAAATAAAAGTAATATATGCATATAGTTTTTTTTTAATTTTTATTGCATTTTATACTTTTTAAAAGATGTTTAAAGCATGGAAAGTATTTTTAGCATTTACAGTATTGCATTTTTAATAAAAAATTTTCTCCACAGAAAAAGTGTTGTGTATGTGTGATTAATTGCCTGATATTTGCTGGGGAGCTATACTGCCAAGCAAATGTTTATCATCTTGTGAAAAATCTCATGACATTTAAAAAAGAAAAACCTCCTGGGGTTGCCTTCTATTTGTTTCTCAGAGAAGCTGTGCCACAGAAAGTGAACATTCAGAGCCCGATTTTATTTCATTTATCTTTTTAAACCAAATACAGTATTTTGGCTTTAGTTGGCCTAGAGTGAAAGCAAAATAGACTAGGAATGAATTTTTCTTTTTTGCTTCCCATCCAAAAGTGTATAGTAGAACAAAGTACTGCTCCTGTTTCAACTGCTGGTTAACAAATCCATTTTATTATGCCTCAAAATTCTGTGTGTAAGCAATTCAGACAGACCACAGTGAGAATGGCTTATCTGTGTTCCACAATGTCTAAGGGCTCAGCTGAGAAGAGTCGGAGGCAGAATGGGGAGCATGACCCAGTTTGGCAGTTGATGCTGGCTGTTGCCTGGAACTTCAGCTGAGGCTATCAGCTGTTTCATCTTCACGTGACCTCTTCATATGGACTGAGCTTCCTCACAACATGGTGGTCTTGTGGCAGCTCGTGATCCCAATGCAGGTGATCCAAGAGAATTAGACAGAAGCAATAAAGGCTCTTCACATAGCTTTAAAAGCTGTGCTGTATTCTACTGGTTACCAGTGAAGTCCCTACAATTGGCTCAGATTTAGTGAGAAGGGACCTAGGCTCAACGTCTTGATGGAAAGAATTCAAAGAATGGGCAGGTGTGTTTTTAAATCACATAATGCCTTTAACAGATACATGATTCACATACATACAATGAAAATTGCATCAACTTCTAACTGGAAGATACTGATGAGTTTCTGTTTAATTTTGAGTAAGATGTTGAACCTCTCTAGTCCTTACTTTCCTTAACTGCAAAATGAAAGGTCACACTGAGTAGACTCCATAGGTCTTTGGCAGAGCTATGATTTGGTTTCTTCCTATCATTGTACCAATCAAATTATTAGAGATTCAAGACTGAATTTTATAGCCAACATTTATCTGAGAGGACATTATTTTGCCACAGTTAGCTGTCCAGGGCAGAATGAGGTAGAAACACATCTAATCTCAGTGTTTCAATTCTAGCTCTTCCTATTATTATTTGTAGCAGATACAGCTACCATGTACTGCCTAGTGCTGAAAGCCATTTCTTTGCCTCATTTGCCCTTCTTACCCACAACAATGCCTTAGTGTTTCCTGTAGACATCTTTTGAAGGGTCTGCTTAGGGCAACTCCATTCACTGTAAAGGTGTCCTTCTCAGCCTCCTTTAGGAATTGTCCAGGATCTAAGACCATCAATTATCAGAAGCAAAGCTGGTGTAGTCACGAAAATAGAAGGCAGTCAGGAGGTGGGAGGAGGTGGAGGATAGGGGTGGTGTTTCCGATTTGGCTAAAGTGAAGTCCCATGTGAAGGAAGTTGCCAGAAAACTCCAATCAGGCATATTGGCACCCATGAATGGCTCAGAATGCAGAAGCTCCTGTCACCAGGTAAAATGGCACCTTTCAGAAGGCCAATAACACTACCAATTTGCCACATGGCAGATACAAATCTCAGCAATTTCCATGGATCCTTACAACAAATGAGAGAGAGGGAACTAACATATTAGTTTTCTTCCGTTTGACAGAGGAAGAAAATGGATCTGGTTGGGCTTAAACTGCTTGTCTAGGAAGGTCACAAGAAGCTGTTAAATAGCACTGTATTTGAATCCAGGCACTGGAACTCTGAGCTCACACCTGTCTGCTCTCTTCTCTCCATCAACATGCTGAATTTTGTCAGATTTCCCTTCATCCACGTTGAAACTTTAGCACCATCTTGACTCATCACCTTCCCCTCCGCTAGGTGCCCAGTCCTGTCTGGGACACGCTGCCTAATTTGCAAATCATTGCAAATGAAAACATGGGGATTTTTTTTTTCCAAAAAGCAGGAAAAAGAGTGTTGTTAAAAGTACTAAAATATAAAGCTATTTCATTTCTTCAGTGGTTTCTTTCTCAACCTGCAATAATATTTTTTGTTTTTGTTGTTTGTGTTCTGTAATTTAACGTCTGGTTTCCTCCTGAAAGAGGAAAGGGTCCAGAGGCAAATGCAGACCCTCAAATGCATCCAGCTGCCACCCTCGCACCCTCTCCCACCCATCAACTTGGGATTCACGTCCTGGCTGAGAGCGAGGGAACTGAGGCAGGCAGGCACACCTCCTTTCCAAAGCCAATGCCTAATCCATGGACAATGTGTGATCTCCACATTGGGTCAAGCTAACATCTGGGTGATGGCTCATTCCATCATCAGCCTTAGATGTGGTGCTGCCAGCTTGGGCAGGTGAAGGTGGGTTGCATGTGAGCCGAGGCTGCAAGGTCCCCCACTCCACAGCATGCTTTCTTTCTCATCAAAATTCACATAGAAAACACACTCAAGATAAGATTAAGAATTTCAAGAAGGGAATAGTGGAGCATTAAGCTAAGTGCTGGATTTTGTGAGCTCAGGGTGCTGTGTGACTACTGGGTCACCTGGCCCTGGATCTGGCCCTGGTCCTATTCATTCTTTCTTCAAAATGATTTTTTTTTCTTTATCTTTCTCTCCCTGCTCTCAGTCTCCATCCAAGCCCAGGACTTCATTCCTCATTTATGAAGCTGTCAATGGTATGTAAGTGCCTGTCACTTGAATCCAAGCTTCTCAACCTAACTTTCAGTGGCATCTATGCTTTGGATCACTGTGCCCATTCAGACTGTCCCATCCCATCCAGGACTCTTCCCCAGTGCTCGTCAGTACACACCCTCTGCCCTTCATCCTGGTGCACAGTCTTGTTCTCCATGTATATGCAGCACCAGGCTCTGATTCAGCTACTTCCCCTGGTGCCAGCTCCTGACTCCTCATGTGCAATGCCTCCCAGCTAAGTTCCCCAGCTTCCCCTGAGAAATTAGGGGGCAGCTGCCCACAGCGGCAGTGGCTTGATGATGTACCATTACTGGCTGCTTTGTCTTTCCTCTCTCCCTGCTCTGATCCTCTACCAGGTTTCTCCAGATCATAAACAGTTGAATCTGTGTCTTAAGGCTCTATTTTGATATAGGCAAAATAAAGATCCAGTGGTTCCAAGCCAGAACCGATAGCATCTGGTTTGGGAAGAATTTGTCCCAAAACAAATGTTGCTATGGTTTGAACATTTGTCCCTTCCTAAACTCATGTAGAAACTTAGCCCCCAAAGTGACACTGTTAAGAGGTGGTGCCTTAAATAGGTCTTACTTTCATGATTGAACTAGTCCATTCATAAATTAAGGACTAATGGGTTACCAGATTAATAAGTTACATGGGTGTGCAACTAGTGGCTTTACAAGAAGAGAAAGAGAGACCCAAGTCAGCATGCTCCATCCTTTCACCATGTCATATCTTGCACTGCCTTGCGACTCTGCTGAGTGCCCCCCAGCAAGAAGGCCCTCACCAGGATGGCCTTCTGACCTTGGACTTCCCAACCTCCATAACTGTTAGAAATAAATTCCTTTTCTTTATACCTTAGCCAGTTTCAGATATTCTGTTATAAGCAACAGAACAGGGACTGAGGCAGAAGAGGGATGCGTTGGACAGTCATAATACAGATGCACCTTATAGCTAGTCTGTGGGCTACCAACGCCCAATCATTGCTGCCGGATAAATAAGGCTCATCAGTTGCATTTTTCCTTTGTGTTGTGAATATACATCAACAGCATGACTGATGTCTAAATCCGGAAGGAAAAATTTAATACCATAAATATTATGTGGAACTGAGAACATACAAGGACTATTAGGACAAGGCTTGCTGCAATGCAATTGGCTGTCTAACCACCAGCCTCCCTCCACCCTTCACTGCCACAAATGACCCACGCTATTCAGGTGTCATGAGGCCATGTTTTGGTCCCTCATTAGGCCCTGGGGGGCCTAATGTATGAAGACAATCATTGTGGCTCTGCTCCATTTACCTGTGATTGACTGGTTTAGGAGTAAGTGTGTAACACAGTTCTGGCCAACAGGATATTAGGAAAATTCTGCTGGGGAGCTTCTGAGAAAGTTTGCCTCATTGTATAAAAGGGACACTGGAAGGAAGGTTCTGATTTTTCTAAACCTGGGATTAAGATGCTTGAAAGTGCTGTGGTTCTGGTGCCACTGCCATAGGATGAGCCTGCGGATGAAAGCTAGCATAATGCAGATGGCAGAGAAGAAAGAGAAAGCCTGTGACCTCGACTATATTGTTGAGCCACTGGCTTAACCACTGAATTGCCAACTGTGGCCTTGCCCTCCCTCCTTATTTCTTGTTATGTAGGATAACAAATTCCTGTATTGTATGAAGCATTTTGATTTGGGTCTCCGGTTACTTGTAGCCAAAATCTGGACTCAGACTGGTCAACAGTCATGTAAAACACAAAAACAAACAAACCACCAAGGTGTTGGAAGGAGCCTGACTTTCCCAGATAAGATAATTAAATGCAATGTGTGTCCCTGTTGAATCGAATCTAAGTTTGAACAAACCACCTGTAAAGGACACCTGGAGGGCAATGACACTTGGGTATTGAATGATGTTGAGGAATTTTTGTTAATTTCGTGTGTGACCATGATAATTATGATTATGTAATAAAAGTCTTAAGACTCTAATAGTATATTTAAAAATGTTTAGGAATAAAATTTCATGATATGTGTATTATAGACAGTGACAAAAATCTGAGCAGCAAATATAGCAAAATGTTAACAATAATTATGTCTAAACAAAGGTTATATGGGGATCATTACACTTCTCCCTTTGCTGAATGTATATTCATGACTTCACACGATTAAAAAAGTGAAAGAAAAAACAATATTTCTAGATTGTACACCTGATAAAACGTTAATATGGTTTCATAGTGCCCAGCTGTATGCAAAAAGGCAGGGTTCTTTTTGAGAAAAATTTACTGCAGAGAAATACATGAAAATAACTTTAAACACTCTAGCCATAGGTACAGTGCTACCTGTTGTGGAAATTCAGTTTATTTACTACCCATTTGCTAAGGGCAGCATTCCTGTTTGAGGGAGAAACTATGACCTTAAGGAGACATACCTCGGCATAAGCCATAAAGCAGCTAAGGAAGGGCAGGCTTGCCCTCTTTCCTTTGGGAATGGCCACAGTGTGCCCACAATTTCAGAGATGAACCTTCACAGTCTTCTGTAAAATGAATATTCACCAATGCCCCCAGAGTGACAGCCATCCACAGTGAGCAAAAGATGCACCTGAAGACTATGAAATGTGGGACCAGAACCTTGGTTACCAATGATCCAGGATGGCAGGTGGTGACAAAGCTCCCTGGGTATCAGGTAAGTGTGAACAGGAGTTGGGAGGATTTCAGAGTCTCTTAAAAGCAGTGACACTTTTACAGACTACAAAACTTCACTTGAAACATTTCCAGCAAAGTGATGGAGCTGTCAGGAGCTTGGATGAAAATGGTGATATAGTTTGGTTGTATCCCCACCCAAATCTCATTTTGAATTGTAATTCTGATAATCCCCATAATCCCCACATGTCAAGGAAAAATCAGCAGGAGGTCACTGAATCATGGGGGTGTTTCCGCAATTCTGTTCTAGTGATAGTGAGTTCTCACCAGATCTGATTTTTTTATAAGTGTTTGACAGTTCCTCCTTCACACACTCACACTGTCTGCTCTCACTTTGTGAAGATGGTGCCCGCTTCTCCTTTTGCCATGATTGCAAGTTTCCTGGGGCCTCCCCAGCCGTGGCAAACTGAGTCAATTAAACCTCCTTTGTTTAGAAATTACCCAGTCTTGGGTCGTATTTTAATTGCAGTGTGAGAACAGACTAATACAGTAAATTGGTACTGCAGAGAGTGGGGTACTGCTATAAAGATACTTGAAAATGGGGAAGTGACTTTGGAACTCTGCAAGAAGCTGGGACAATTTGGAGGGTTCAGAAGAAGACAGGAAGCTGTGGGAAAGTTTGGAGCTTCCTAGAAACTTGTTGAATGGTTTCAACCACAATGCTGACAGTGATGTGGACAATGAAGTCCAGGCTGAAACGGCCTCAGATGGAGATGAGGAACTTACTGGTCACTGGAGTAAAGGTGCCTCATGCTACGGTTTAGCCAAGAGACTCAATTTTTGACCCTGCCCTAGAGATCTGTGGAGCTTTGAACTTGAGAGGGCTGATTTAGGGTATCTGGTAGAAGAAATTTCTAAGCAGCAGAACATTCAAGATGTGATCAGTATTATTATGAAACCATTCAGTTTTATGTGTTCACAAAGAGGTGGTTTGGGATTGAAGCTTATGTTTAAAAGGGAAGCAGAGCATAAAAGTCTGGAAACTTTGGTGCCTCATGATGTAATAGAAAAGAAAAAACCATTTTCTGGGGAGGAATTGAAGCTGGCTGCAGAAGTTTGCAGAAGTAATGAGGAGCCAAATATTAGTCACTAAGACAAGTGGGAAAACGTCTCTAGGGCATGTCAGAGATCTTGGCAGCCCCTCCTGTCACAGGCCCGGAGGCCTAGGAAGAAAAATGGTTTCATGGGCTAGGCCCAGGGACTCTCAACCTCCTAGCCTCTTCAGCTCCAGTTGTTGCCAAAATAGGCCAAGGTACAGCTTGGACCATTGCTTCAGAGGGTGCAAGCCTCTAGCCTTCGCTGTTTCTACATGGTGTTGGGTTTGCACGTACACAGAAGTCAAATATTGAGGTTTGGAAACCTCTGCCTAGACCAGAGAATGTAGGGAAATGCCTGGGTCTCCAGGTAGGAGTCTGCTGCAGCGGTGGAGCCCTCATGGAGACCCTCTACTAGAGCAGTGCAGAAGGGAAATGCGGGATTGGAACCCCATACAGAGTCCCCATTGGGGCACCACCTAGTGGAGCTGTGCAAAGAGGGCCACTGTCCTCCTGACCCTAGAATGGTAGGTTCACTGACAGCTTGTACCATGTGCCTGGAAAAGCTGCAGGAACTCAATGCCAGCCCATGAAGGAGCTGCCCAAGGCAATGGGATCCACTCTTTGTATCCGTGTGCCCTGGATATGAGACAAGGAGTCGAAGGAGGTCATTTTGGAGCTTTAAAATTTGATGACTGCCTCACTAGATCTTGGACTTGCATGGGACCTGTAGCCACCTTGTTTTGGTCAATTTCTCTCATTTGGAATGGAAGTATTTATCCAATGCCTGCACCCCTACTGCATTGTAAAAGTAACAACATTGGCTTTTGGTTTTACAGACTCCTAGGTGGAAGGGACTTGCCTTGTTTGAGGTGAGCCTGTAGACTTGGACTTTTGGGTGAATTCTGGAGCAAGTTGAGACTTTGGGGGATTGTTGGCAAGGCATGATTGTGTTCTGAAATGTGAGAACATGATTTGGGAGGGGCCAGGGAGAGAAAAATATGGTTTGGCCGTGTCCACCCACCCAAATCTCATCCTGAATTGTAATCCCCATAACCCCCACATGTTGTGGGAGGGACCTAGTGGGAAGTGATTGGATCATGGGGGTGGTTTCTCCATGCTGTTCTCATGATAGTGAATGAGTTCTCATGAGATCTGATGGTTTTAGAAGTGTTTAACAGTTCCTTCTTCACACTGTCTCCTGACACCTTGTAAAGAAGGTGCCTGATTCCCCTCCAGCCATATATTTGTAAGTTTCCTGACGCCTCCCACCCATGCAGAACTGTGAGTTAATTAAACCTCCTTTGTTTATAAATTACACAGTCTATGGTACTATCTTTATAGCAATGTGAGAATGGACTAATACAAATGGGATGTGCTTTATGAAGAATAAAGAGTCAGAAGAAAGTAAGAGGTGTGGTCCCTCCCTGGAAAAGTGAGAACCCTGATTGGCATGAAGTCATCTTCGTGCAGGGAACAGAACAAGCCTGCTTTTTTAAGCCTACGTGTGTGTATGTTTGTGTGTTCACAAAGATTCTCTCCTTGAGAAAGCAAACTCTAGTTAGGCTTTTCTGAACTCTCTTCTCAACTGGGTCCTGAATTTTGGGTGTCTGTGTTTTCTGCATGGTCCAAAATCCTACTAAGTCAATTTAGCCAGAAGTCTCCACCCTCTATATCTGATCACTACCAACATCTCATCAGGTTCCTCATCCTCCACCAGCCCCCAGGTGATCGATCACTTTAGCTTGTCTTCACGGAGAATCCTATCAGGCCAGTTAAACTAGAATCCCCCTTCACCCTTAATGTTTCCTCTTAGTTATTTGTGTCCAATGACCTCCATCCTGTTTCTTGACTGTAAATCTCTACTTTTCCTTACTGTATTGAAAGTTAAGCCTACCCTCTCTCTCCTGCTGCAAAACCCTATTGCAGCGCTCCTGACATCTATGGCGATGGCCCTGAATGAAGTCTGCCTTACTGCACTTTAACAAAGGAATCAGTACTTCTTTTTCCTTAAAAATATGGGTATATCATTTTTAAAATGATATTAACTTGCAGCTCCAAAAAGTGCACATGTCAGGGGTGAGTTTGTTTTACATTTCGCACAGACATTCAGGGAGAGCTTTTTGGAAACCACACTGCTTGCTGGCCTCTGGAATAGCTATTGTATCGGACTCCTCATCACTGGATTTAAAAACAAAACAAAATAAAACAAAACAAAACCATCCTGCTCTTCTTAGTTCTGTAGAAGCTGTGGAGAAAGCATTTGCAGATCTTGATACAGAAAGATGAATTACCCTGTAGAAGCCATTTCCTTCCAATTCCATCCAACTGTGAGCAACGATCTCACTGACCAGAACAATGACTGTGACTGTTCCAGGGTTTCATTGAGTCAGACCTCAATTATAGTGAAACTACCTTGGCTACAGTATTTACAGAAGGTGGAGACACATGTGATAATTTACAGAGACACACCTAATAATACGAAGAAAGTCCAGGGAGAAAAGGCACTTTGCTTTGTGAATTGTTCTCAAAGAACTGCTGGGGGCTGGAGGTTTGACTTTCTAGTCCCTTTGTACAGTGATGTGTTTTCCAAAGAATAAATGTAGTTGGTAAATGATTGAGTTCTCAAAAACAAGCTGTAAGCTCAATGACCTGTTGGCCATTTTAGATGTTTAGTTATATACAGCGTTGCCAGATAAAATATGGGACATCTTGTCAATTTGAATTGGATTAAATAACAATAATTGCTTTTTAGAATAGGCATGCCACCAATATTGCATTAAACATACTCAATGCTTGGGACACACTTATGCTAAAAAAAGTGTTGTTTATCTGAAATTCAAATTTAATTGGACAACGTGTATTTTCGTTTGCTAAATCTCATGATGCTAACTGCATATCCTTTTCATTTTCTTTCTGTTGAGGAAGTTCTCACTGCACCCTGGGAACCGCTGGACCAAGCTGACTGCACTTCGCCGACATCCCCCAAACCCTGCCATTTGCAAAGTTGGCCTTTTCCATTTGGAACACTCCTACCAGCTACCAGAGCTGCCCTCCCCACAGCCTCCCTGCAAAGTATGCTGGAAAACTCGGGGATTTTTGCTAAGCTGATTAGTTAGATGTTGTGCATCTCAGTGTCGTTTCAATAACTATTTTTCATATTATGAGTGAGGTTGTGCATTTTTTCATACGTTTAAGGGTTATTCACACTGGTTTTTCTATGGGCAGTCTATATCCTTTGCTTCTTTTTAAGTTTCTTGTTTTTCTCATCAATTTTGAGGAACTCTTTTATATTAGGAAACCCACCCTTTGTCTTGAATATAACTGAACATATTTTTTTCTTAGTGTTTATATTGAAATCACTGTATCTTTCGTCAATTGATATTTGCCTTTTCTTTGTCCTGTGAATTTGTCATATGCTGAGAGATGAATCAAAGTCTCTTTCTACTGCTGGGTTGTGTCCATTTCTCCCTGTGTCTCCTAGAACCTCTTGGTGAATATTGCTGCCGGGGTATTTAGAACTTTAAAAAGCATCCTTCATTTCACATTTAATGATTTGGGGCCTGGATTCTACTCAGTCTGATCTTAACATTGAGACCACAGCTTTCTTCTTGTTTGCATGTGCTGGGATGTACTTTCTCCATCTTTTGATTTTCAGTGGAATAGAATTGCTCTTGTGGTACCTGTTCGTGTGCATAGCATGGGGTTGAGTTTTGCTCTGTGATCAGATCTGAAGATCTTTTTCTTTTAATAGGTGAGTTAATCCTATTTTCATTTAATGATTAACAGAAATGTTTGATACTAGCTCTTTCACATTATTTTTGTGCTGCATTTCAATATTTAGGGTATTTCTAAAAAGTCTTTCATTATATAATCTGTTCTCCTTGCTTTTTGTGTAGAGTCTTTATATTTAAAGTATATGTCTGGTTTCCTTGCTACTTTGATGAACGTAATATTCCACATACTTTACTCCTTTAATTTTTTTAAAAATGGAAATGATGATATTAGAATCTTCCCTCTCCCTTTCTTCCATAAGCTGCTTTTAATCAATAATGCGTATTTCTCAGTTTTTACATCCGAGTAGGGTAATCTGGTCAACACTTCTAGTACTTGATGTATCACATTCACAGTGCATGGTCCACTCCCAGCTATTGGTGAACTGACTCTACCTCCCTCTCTCTTCCCCTCCTAAAGTTCGTCAGTTGGGTCATTTCTACATCATCTGCACATATGGCATTCATGTTCTTCTCTTTAACCTTAATCGCCACATTAGGGTCAGTATTTCTGTTGTGATTTTAGTCAGCTGACATTCTTGCTCCGAGAGTTCCTCAAGAGTATGTCATAGGAGCGCGTCAAGGTTCAAATCTCTGAAACTTTGTATTTGAAAGACAGCTCGGTTGGATATAAAACCCTTTTCTGTTCTTGCTTTTTTTTTTTTTTGATCTTAGGGTTACTGCTCATTGCCTTCTGGTTTTGAATATCACTATGAAGAAATCAGAAACCAGACTGACCCTTTTACCTACCCGCCCAGCACAGTCTTTCTTTCTTTTTGTGGTCAGATAACTTTGCTAGGATATGTATCTGTGCTAATGATTCTAATCAGTTTCCTGGACATAGTGGGAGACTTGTTTTTCACTTAAATTATTTCTTCTGTTATGTCAGGAAAGTTTTAAAATTATTAATATGTTCTGTTCTATTCTAATTATTATTACTGATAATGTTATTATAGGTGGGAAGATTCTAACCGTGAGTACATGGTTTATTTTTTAGTCTTTCATCTTCTCTTGAATTCTGTTAAACATTTAGTTTCCATTTCAATTGCATGTTTTTCTCATTTCTGTCTTCTATTTCTCTGCTATGTTCTCAACAGTATCTCTTATCCCTTGCTGGCCTTCCTGTTTATCTTTATTTCTATATAATTTTTCCTTTTATTTTTGTTTTGCTTTATTTTATTTTGTCTTGCCATTTCTTACTCGAATTTTTGTATTTCTCTTATGTGGCCTTACATCACAGAGGCTTTTGTTTTTAATCAGATTTTTTTTTTAAAGAATGAGAATACTCCTTAGTTACTGATTTTTGAAAATCTTTGATATATTTTAGTGAAAAAAGCAACAGACAGAACTGTATGTCACTAGTTGTACAAAAAGGAGAAAGAAAACAAAATAGCTGTATTTGTTCATACATGCATAAAATAATTCTGGAAGATTTTCAAGACATAGCGATATTGTTGGCATCTGGGTGGGAAAATGTGTTTGGGAGACACTTGGAAAGATTTTTATTGTATGTTCTTTGTGACTTTTGAATTTTGAACTATATGACTGCATTGTCACTTTACTGAAAGGAGCTGAAATTACTTTTATACTAAAAACTAAGGATCACCTGGAATAAATGTGCTCAAGACAAATTTTTTAAATGGGGCTGAAAAATAACTATCAAAATGTCTATTGTTTTATCAGACATTAAAATGTTCCATAGATTTCTAGAATTGGATCATTGTGGATTTAGCCCAAGGTTAGAGAGACAGATGAAGGGACTGGAGTAGATATGGAAGAACTGTCCCTGCCCTAAACAAAGCTCAACCCTCGAATTGGGTCCAGATCGTATCACTTCCTTTCCCTGCCTTTCTCCCCTCTGATGCCATGGCTCACTTTATCTTTTTCCCGGGGTTTATCAGTGTGCAAACATGCTAAATGAGCTCTCATTAAAAACAAAGGAACAGAAAACCTCCCTGGTTACATATTTTTCCAAGCAGTTCTCCAAATACCTATCTCTGTTGTCACTGTGTCTTTGTCTTTTCCCCATTTTCCTTCAACTCCTCTCCCGGCTGGGAGCTCTACTCCCATTTGACAGCAGCTCTTGCCTGCATGGCTGGTGAGCTCCAGCTCACCAAGTCCAGGGGACCACATGCAGCCCCAATTTCACTCACCCCTCAGCTACTTCGACAGGGCGTCCTTTGACTTACTGCTTTCTCAAAGTATTTTCTTCTCCCGGTTTAGGCCCCTCCCCGCTCCCCACTCACTGGTCATTCCTCTGCCTTTTCCCCTGGGCCTCCTCTTATCTCTAGATACTCTTTCTCCAAGGAGTTCCGCAAGGTCCTGCATACCATCTGAATGCTGGAGAGCCCCATCCTGCTCCCCTAAACTTATATTTCCAGCCCTGAACATTCCCCTGAGTCCAGATTTGTAGTGCTGACCCTTGAACAACACAGGTTTAAAATGTGTGGGTCCACTTCTGTTTGAATTTGTTTCCAATAAAAGTTCTATCGAGAGTGCCTGCTTCTCCTGCCTTCCCTTCCACCTCCTCCACCTCTTCAGCCTCTGCTACCCCGAGACAGCAAGACCAGCCCCTCCTCCTCCTTCTTGGCTTACTCAATGTGACATTGATGAGTATGAAGATCTTTATGATAATCCACCTCTATTTAGTGAATAGTAGATATCTTTTCTCTTCCTTATGATTTCCTTAATACCATTTTCTTTTCTTTAGATTAACTTACTGTAAGAATACAGTATGTAATACATATAACATACAAAACACATGTCAGTAGGCTATTTATGTTATCAGTAAGCCTTCTGGTTAACAGTAGACTATTAGTAAAGTTTTTGGGAGTCCAAAGTTAGACTTAGATTTTTCACTGCACAGAGGGTTGGCATCCCTAACCTTCATGGTGTCCAAGGACCAACTGTATATCCAATCACCTACTTAACATTGCCACTTGGATAGATAGGAAGACTTTCAACCTTAGCATGTTCCAAACAAAATTTGGCATTCCTAACTGGAACTTCCCACGGCCCCAGTTTTTCCACCTAAGTGAATGGCACGACCATTCATTCCTTATTCAAGCCAACTCCAAATTTCCTTCCATCGCCAAATTTTTCCTTATGTTCAGTACATCAGCAGGTTTGGTAAGCTCTCACTTAACTATACCCCAAGCTGATCCCATCTCACCATCTTTGCCACCCTAGCCTAGTCTCCTACACCCATCTCACCGCTTCTCACCTGGCCTTCTCATCCTACCCCTGTCTCACTGCTACAGAATATCCAGAGAGTGGAGAGACCAATGAGTCAAACAGGAGGATTTTCACGACACAGCAAAATTTACTTTATTGTATAGCAACTCCAAATTATAAGGTTTCGTTTTTACCATTATTGCTATTATTTAGTTTCCTTCTTCAGCATGACTGCCAGCTCTTTGTGCATAGCCACAAAAGTGCTCATTTAATCAATGTGCATCAGACTACACTCCCTAGCAAACAAGTCTTCATTAGCTTCCCACCAAATATAAAGTAGAATTCAAATACCATTCCATGGGCTGCAAAGATCCCAATCTGAACCTGTAAACTTCTACTCATCTATTTCCATCCAGCCTCAGTGGCCTTTTTGCTCTTCCCCCAGATACCAAACCTGTCCCTGACCCAGGCTCTCTGTGCTTGCTGTCCCTTTACCCCTACACTTTTGTGTTCGACTTCCTCACTGCATCTCGGAGCTCCCTGCATTATTCCTATTTCTCTGCTTTTCTCAGGTGTCTGCCCAAAGACCACCCCTCCCAGAGGCTGTCCTGGCCACGCTTGCTCACATGGCTCCCAGCCTTCTCGCACGTGGTCACCCCGCTTCTGCACTCTGGCTTGCTCTTCCTCTTTTTCTGGAATCATTATTTGTTCATAGTTTGTGCCTACTACTTTAAAAAAAGCTACAAAAGGCAGAGGTCTTGCCCATCCCATTCAGTGCTATATTCCTTGTGCCTAAAACAGTGCCTAGAACATAGAACATAGTATTTGCTCAATAAAAATGGTTGAATGAATGAATATTCAAAAACAAACCCAAGTTCAAATAAACTTTTAGTATATAATAAATATGACATTATACAGCAGTTGATAAATAATTGATATTTATTTATTGATACTGAGGTAATTTGCTAACTAACCATTTGGGGAAAATAAGTTTCATTTCCTACTTGTTTGTATGTAGATAAGTAAGCAAATAAATTCCAGGTGATATTATTTTAAACTTACGTTTCTATGGATTTCACACTGTGGTACACCTTCAGTTTTTAATCTATAGTTTAAATATTTGTTTTTTTCATATTTTAAATATTCAAATGTAAAAAACACAACTGTGTGCTTTGGTATTTGACATTTCCATGTGTGTTGAATAATTGTTTAAACATGATCCTGACAATAAACCAAGGAAAAGAATTACTAAATTTTAAGAAATAAGAACCTAAATCTTCTTATAATAAAAACTTTTAGAAATAATGTTTAAAGTAAAATGACCTGGTGGGGGACAGTAGCTCACACCTATAATCCCAGCATTTTGGGAGGCTGAGGTGGGCAAATGATTTGAGGTTAGGAGTTCAAGACCAACCTGGCCAACATAGTGAAACTCTGTCTCTCTGTCTCTCTGGGGGTGGTGGCTCATGCCTATAATCCCAGCTACTCAGGAGGCTGAGGCAGGACAACTGCCTGAACACAGGAGGCAGAGGTCGTAGTGATCCAAGATCGTCTCACTGTACTCCAGCCTGGGCAAAAAAAGTTTTCCAGACTCTGTCTCAAAAAAAAGGTAAAATGACCTGGTAAAAAGATTGCAGCCATAACATTCCAGAGTACACGTGCAGGGTTTCCTTTAATAATACTATTTATTCATCTAATAAAAATGTATGTGCTTTGCACGGTGCTAGAGCCTATAGATGAAGCAGTGATGAAGGATAAGATGCTTGCCCTCAGAAGACTATATTTGCGGAGTTCTGTTTTTGGGTTAGAGTTAGAGGATCTAAGTCCTTGTTCAAGTTCACGCTCTTTTCAAAAAAAAAAAAAAAAAAAACAACAACAACAACAACAGAAAAATGACGATGTTTAGTTTTGTCTCCAACCTCCTGGAGACTGTTTCTGCCACATCCCTTCTCACACCAATCCTAACAGCAGCACTCCTAAAACAAATGCTACAGATTCAGCAATGCTTTATTTTTATTTTTATTTTTTTGATACGGAGTCTCGCACTGTCACCTGGGGTTGGAGTGTAGTGGCACAATCTTGGCTCACTGCAACCTCCGCCTCCTGGATTCAAGCAATTCTCCTGCCTCAGCCTCTTGACTAGCTGGAATTACAGGTGCCCACTCCCATGCCTGGCTAATTTTTTGTATTTTTAGTAGAGATGGGGTTTCACTATGTTGGCCAGGCTGGTCTCAAACTCCTGACCTCATGATCCACCTTCCTCAGCCTCCCAAAGTGCTGGGATTATAGGTGTGAGCCACCGTACCCAGCCTCATCAATGCTTTCTGATGTTGCAGGACGAGATCTGAGTTTGTTGCTGGACTGGAGGCTGAGGACTGGGTGGTCAGGAAGTGCCCAAAGCCTCTGAGCAGGAGTGGTAGGGGCAGCAGCCTCTGAAAGCGGACAGCGTTGTCTCTAAAGCCTGGCGTGTGGTAGGGAGTGTGTTTTAAAGATTCACCTGGGTGACTGATGGCTAAAGGTTGGTGCAAAACCAGATACTACCCAGAAATTGAAGTCTATGATTTTCTTATTTGTTTAGATGACTAGGGACTCCAGCTCATTTTAAATAACCAGCTTCCTTTGCTTAAGTTCGTTTCATAAAAGTTGCTTCCACTCAATAGTGACAGGATTAACATGCAAAGTCATGCACGCTTAGAGTCCATTTATATCTGTGGCAAAAGTTATGATGATTTTTGTCTAAACAGGCCATATATCAGGCTGGGTGCTCTCAGGGCCAAGTATCTGAGATCACTTTATTTCAAACGTAGTGCCCCTTGGTTGGTCTCTGAGTCTCTGCAGTGGGTATGCGTGGGTATGAATGAGGATATGGATGAGCTTGTGCATGCTTTTGTGTGCAGTTATTTTGAAAAATGTAGAGGCTGGATGAAAGCAAAACTTTCTCAGATGAAGGAATTCAGCTTAATCACTGCGATTACCCAGGCTCTTTTCCCATTTTTTCCATAATTAAAATGTATTATAGGGACTTTTGTTTAAACACGGAGCACTGAACATGTGCAATTTACAATTTACAATTTCCATACCTTCTCTAACCTTCAGTAGAAATAACAGAAAAGGGCCAGGCAGGGTGGCTCACGCCTGTATTCCCAGCCCTTTGGGAGGCTGAGGTAGGCAGATCACAAAGTCAAGAGATAGAGAGCATCCTGGCCAACATGGTGAAACCCTATTTCTACTAAAAATACAAAACTCAGCCAGCTGTGGTGGTGTGTGCTTGTAGTCCCAGCTACTCGGGAGGCTGAGGTGGAAGAATCACTTGAACTGGGTGGCAGAGGTGGCAGTGAGCGGAGATTGTCACCACTTGCCTGGTGATGGAGTGAGACTCCGTTTAAACAAAAAAGAAAAAGAAATAACAGAAAAGTCATTTTAATAAAAGGATATAAACAATAAACACAAAAACAAAGAATAGCAGAAAGTACAATGTCAGATGAATGAAGAATTGAGAGCATTTTTAGAAGGTGGAAAGTAGAAGCAAAATGGCAACTAGCGGAGTTGGGAGAATGGGAGATCTAGCATTGAAGTCTTTCTGGAAGGGGACAGCCAGAAGCAGCGAGAAATTGAAGCACTGAGGGTGGAGGAGGCCGGACTGGATGGTCTGGAAGGAGGAGGAACGCTGTGCACAGAGCAGTCACGTCGCTGGTCTGCCCTTTGACACCTGGGAGCAGGCGGCCAGCCCTCTAGATGTCTGCAGGGGCCTGGCTCCACTCTCCGGGCCAGAGGAGCTGGGCTTCTGGGCACCAGGCCCAGTGGAAGGAGTGAGGGAGGAAATGGGAAAGATGGAACAAATATCTTACCATGGAAATATGAATACATTGTTATATTACAACCAAATGTAGTTTTTCCATTTGTTAACATTTTTGGATCAAAGAATGAGGTGTTTACTTTCGTTTTATGCAAAGGATATAGGATGTGTGTGGTGCTGTGTTTGGCGTGTGTGTGTGTGATGTGATTGGTGTATATGTGTTGTGTGCATTGTATGGGTTGTGTGTGTAAGGTATGTGTGTATGGTGTGCTGCATGTATGTGATATGATTGGTGTATGTGTGTTGTGTGCATTGTACCGGTTGTGTGTGTAAGGTACGTGTGTATGGCATGCTGTGTGATGTGATCGCTGTATGTGTGTTGTGTGCATTGTACCAGTTGCGTGTGTAAGGTACGTGTGTATGGCGTGCTGTGTGTGTGTGATATGATTGGTGTATGCATGTTGTGTGCCTTCTGTGGGTTGTGTGTGTAAGGTATGTGTGTATGGCATGCTGTGTGATGTGATCGCTGTATGTGTGTTGTGTGCATTGTACCGGTTGTGTGTGTAAGGTACGTGTGTATGGCATGCTGTGTGATGTGATCGCTGTATGTGTGTTGTGTGCACTGTACCAGTTGCGTGTGTAAGGTACGTGTGTATGGCGTGCTGTGTGTGTGCGATATGATTGGTGTATGCATGTTGTGTGCCTTCTGTGGGTTGTGTGTGTAAGGTATGTGTGTGTGTTGTGCTGTGTGTGTGTGTGGTGTGATAGGTGTGTGCATTATGCTGCATGTTGTACGTGATATGTGTGTTGTACTGTGTGCTGTGTATGTTTGCTGTATGTAGGGTGTGTGTTGCCTCGTGTGCAGTGTGTGTGTGAGGGTGCATGCAGCATCTAACCCTTGCAACACTGTCTCTCATGGGGCTTCTACAAGGCCTTGTTTTCCCTTCAGTTGGTCTAATTGTTCCTAAATACCCACCACCAGCTCACTTTCTCACTATGGATCCCAGCTGAGATGTGTTCTCCGTTCCCCTTCCTCTGACACACCTGACACACGCCTGCTCTCCCCACCGAGTCTTCCTGCACCTCACGCCTCCTGTATCTTCTGGAGCTTAGCCTGGACTTCTCCAGCCTGCAGCATCCACTTCCTTGAAAGTTGCTTTAGTTTAAGTAAGTGTGTTTTCTGTCCAAGTCCAACTTGAGTTTTGCTTTTGTATTTGTTATATTTCATCTCACTTCTCTATGAGAAGGTGAAGTGTTTGGGTTCTAGCTGACTGCTGTGCAGTGTCAGGGCTGAGGAAGAGGCTGGGAGGCAGTGCCCTCTGCAGCTGGCCTCGCTGATGCCACACTCTGGGTACTGCCGTTTAACCTCTGTCCCACCTGGTATCCTTCCTGGTATGGACTCAGAGTTCACTCCTGCTTCTTCGGTGCTGGCCTGAGGTTTCACTTCAAGGAGTCCATATGCTTTTGGTTTTGTTTTGTTTTTAGCCAACAGGAGTCTTCAACAGATGAGCTATTTTTTCCTTTCTTTGTGGTTTTATTTTGAAATAATTTTAGGTGTATGGAAGAGTTGTGAGGATACTACATAGAATTTCTTTGAACCTTTGTACCTTCCTCAAAGCTAACATCTCACAGGACCCCATTATATGCATCAAAACTCATAATTCAACGTCAGCACAGTAAGGGTAATTAAAACACAAACCTTATTTCAATTTTTTTGTTTTTTTTTTTTCTATTTTCCCCCGTCTACAAATGTCCTTTCTCTGTTTTAGGATCCCACAAGTCTCCTTACACCCCCTTTAATCTGTGACACTTTCTCTGCCTTTCCTTGTCTCTCATGAACCTGCTGCTTGAGAAGTCCTCACTTCCTGACTTCTCCTTCCCCCGTCCTTGGTCTTGCCAGCTACGTTTGTGATGGTGCTGAGGCCGAAGCACGCGCAGAGGAGGCTGCCATGCCATCACAGAGGCAGAGGAGGGAGCAAAGCAGCCTCAGCCAGGGAACGCCAGGAGCCACTAGAAGCTGGAAGAGACAGGAAGGATTTCACCAGAGCCTCAGAGGCAATGAAACCCGACCCAAGCCTGACTGCAGACTTTTGGCCTCCAGAAATCTGTTGTTTGTTTTTTGAATCATGGCTCACTGCAGCCTTGAATTCTTGGGTTCAAGCAATTCTCTCATGTCAGCCTCCCAAGTTGCTGGGACTACAGGCACATGCCACCACACCTGGCATTTTGTTTTTTTTTAGAGACAGAATCTTGCTATGTTGCCCAGGATGGTCTTGAACTCCTGGCCTCAAGTCATTCTCTTGCCTAGGCCTCCTAAAGCGTTGGGATTATAGGTAAGACATCCCGTTTGTGGTAACCATTAGAGCAGCCACAGGAAATGCATACAAGCTCCCATAGAAGATATTTAACTTTGCCGGCCACCCTGAATCCCTGACTTTCCAAGGGTCCACTCGACACATTCTTCGTGGAGATCCAAGTGTCCTGCAGGCCATCATCCTGTCTGGGAGTACCATGGCTCCGAGTCGACTCTCCCCCCACACACCCCAGCTCTGGCTACAAGGCTGTTTATCCTGCCAAACTCTGAACCTGCCCTGCAGGAATTCTCCTTCACTCCACTGCTGAAGGGCTGGGAGTCCAGATTTGTCCTTGCAGATTCCCAGCCAGGGGTAAATGTGAGTCCACTGTGTCTCTACCAGGTATTCTCCAGCTGCCTGTCCCCTTGATCAGGAAGGCTGGCTGTGGGGATGTGTCATATAGGCTCCCTTGCCCTCTAACCTCTTCAGGTTTCAGCCAAGGGAAAGGCCTGAAGGAGGAGAGTAAGTGGGAGCTTATGCCTCATGTTCCCTGCTCAACAGTGTGTTTCTCAATGGCAGGCCCTGGCTCTGTCCGGTGCCTTCGCCAGCAGATCCACCAGCGCTGATCTCTGCTAACCACTTCCTCTCCTGCCCCTGCAGACTGAGAGTGTAAATGGTACTGTGCGTGGCTCTTGATTACCTGCTTCTCTTAATTCTGATCTCGACTTTCGGTCTCCTTCGACTCTCGACAGTCACCCGTCTTATTTGTGCTGTCTCCCTTCTGCCAGAAACTGAGCAACTTAACACCCCTCTAATTACGAGGGGCACCCTCTAGCTCTCTACTGGCACTGTTGAGCATTCACAGATTTGGGAAGATTTTAAAACATTTGGATAATATGTTATGAGCTAAATTGTCTCCCCAAGATTCATATGTTGAAGTCCTAACCCTCCATCACCTGTGAGTGTGACTGTATTTGAGGATAAGCACTTTGAAGAGGTAAGGAAGGTAAAAGATCGTGTGGGTGAGCCCTCAGCTATACGGCTGTTGTCTTTATAGGAAGAGGAGACCACGACACAGATGCGCACCAAGGGAAGACCAGGTGAAGACAGAGACAGCAGCTGGCCATTGGTAAGCCAAGAAGGAACGCCTCAGAAGAAACCAAACCAGCTGATACCCAGACCTTGAAGGTCTAGTCTCCAGAACTGTGAGAAAATAAATGCCTGTTGTGTAACGCCCCCAGGCAGTGCTATATTGTTAAGGTAGCCTTAGCAAACTAATACAGCACATCAACAGCTCCTTTCCTGAGGCAACTTTCCCCGGAAGACAGTCTAATAGAATTGAAAGAAACATATCTGATTCCAACAGTCCACCTCTTTCATACCAGCAGTGCAAGGTAAGTGGCACAAGAGCTGTTTAAACTGGGTTATGTCCGGTTTCTGTAGTTTATGAGTTTTTGTTTATTAGCACTTCCTTTGGATTTGTAGTGTCTAATATTCTCCTGAGGGATCCCATTTTCTCTTTGTTTTCTAAGTGTTCCTTAGCTTCTTTATTGTTTTCTCACTTAATAAACGATAAAAAATTCTTTTAAAGAACGGAATGAATAATGAATATTGTATTAGTTTGTTTTCATGCTGCTGATAAAGATATACCCAAGATTGGGTACTTTACAAGAAAAAGAAGTTTAATTGGACTTACAGTTCCACGCGGCTGGGGAGGACTCACAATCATGGCAGAAGGCAAGGAGGAGCACGTCACATCTTACGTGGATGGTGGCAGGCAAATAGAGAGCTTGTGCAAGAAAACTCCCCCTTGTAATAACCATCAGACCTTTTGAGACTTACTGTCACAACAGCAGCACGGGAAAGACCTTCCCTCATGATTCAGTTACCTCCCACAAGGTCGCTCCCACAACACCTGGGAATTCATGATGAGATTTAGGTGGGGACACAGCCAAACCATATCAAATACAAATTAGTGAAATGAAATTAGGCTATTGACTGATAGCTTGTCTTTTTCCCACTTTAACCCCCTCCTTAGGTCCTTGTCACTTACTTAGTACAAAGTAAAGGAAGTTAATATTTAAAGTTTAGTAAAGTTTTAAACCAATGCAACAATTTTTTCTTTTTGCCATTGAAGTTGATCTACATTAGCCAAAACTATTGGAATAAGTCAAACGAAAATGGTCAGTTAACTGTCATTTCTACTGTAGGGCTGATTACTCAGTCTCATTAACCTGGTAGTGCCTCAGGGTTGAATAGTTTTGAAAGGAGTGATTCTCCTGCCTTCACTTTCTCCTTCTCCCTGCTCTATTTATTTATCACTCAGTCCTCTGCTTTCCCACTCCTTGGCTCCTCTGTGATGACATCATCCAAAACTATAATCTTTACTAGACCTGTGTGCTAGCGATTCTCAAGTTCTACAAGCAGCCCCAAACTCCTGAGTTCCAGCATCTGTGTGTCACTCTGCCCATTGAGCATCTCAATTCACGTGTCCTCCAAGTCCCTCAAACTCACCCTGGCTCAAAGAAGAGTCTTCATTTTCAGTGTCTTCCCAAACCTGTGCATGCATTTTCCTATTATTGCTCTTGATCTCCACTACCAGAACCCTAATCTTCCCAAACCCCTGAAGATCGTCCTGTGCTTCTCTGCACATTCATCATTTTATCACTCATCAAGGCTTATACATGTCACTTATTTAACATTTGATACTGTTATTGAATTTTTTAAAAAAGTGTCTCTCTCATTAGCAATCTGAAACATAGAAATCAACTGAGAAAGAAAGAACATTTGTCAACCAGTTTGAAAACATGAAAAGATCATACCCAGTGTGGTTAAGAGTCAAAGGAAATGAACATTTTTATATGCAGCTAGTAGGAAGGACAAAATTCTGCTGGGCAGTCTGCCAAAGTGCACTAGAAGTCTTTAAAAATGCATTCCCTTTAACTTAGTAACTTCACTTCCAGAAACCTACCCCTAGGAAATAAACTGGCAAATATAGAGCTATGTAACTACACTTCAGTTTCACTACTTATTTTTTTATTTTATTTTATTTTTTCAGATGGAGCCTTGCTCTGTTGCCTAGACTGGAGTGCAATGGCATGAACTTGGTTCTCTGCAGTCTCTGCCTCCTGGGTTCAAGAGATTCTCCTGTCTCAGCCGCCCTAGTAGTTTGAAATACAGGTGCTCACCACCATATCCGGCTCATTTTTGTATTTTTAGTAGAGACAGTGTTTCACCATGTTGGCCAGGCTGGTCTCGAACTCTTGACCTCAGGTGATCTGCCTGCCTGGGCCTTAGTACATTTTTTAAATAGTAAAATTTATAAATATTATAATGCCTACTGGCCTAAATAAGGGATCAGCTAAATAAATTATCTCATTTTTGTAATTTCTTTGTAGCCATTAAGAATGAATGTGTGTGTACTGATTGACATAAATGATACCCACATGTATTTTTAAATATAAACAAAATTGCAAAGCTTATATATAATATAAATATATAACATACACAGAGTTTTCATTTTAGATTAAAGTATATATGTATGTAAGCACCTAAACAGAAAAAGGCGTCTGGAGAAGTGTTCTTCAAACATTGATGGCGGTTATTTCAGGAGGTGGATTTTTAGAAAACAGATTTTCATTTTAAACATTTTCTGTAGTTGCTGTTTTTTTCCCACAACAAGCAAAACTTTCCTTTATAATGACAGAGCTAACATTCGTCTTTTAAAAAATCTGGGTGATTTTGTGTCTAGGTTGCAGCCAAGCATAGCCCGTTAAATAAGGACACAGAGTCATGCAATTCATGTGCCGTGGAACCCCATGTTAAACTTAACTACCCTTGGAACCATAACCTTCTCTAAAAGAGAAGCAGCATCTGCTAAATAATGCCCTCATAAATCAACAATTTCTAGAGTTCATGATCCCTGCATAATGGAATCAGTGCAATATTCCTAAAATCTCTGAGTAGGTGAGGCAAAAGTGTGGAAGAGTACAAAAGTTGCAAAGCTGCAGTCATGTCTGGATGTCAGAGTTGCCAGTTGCTAATTGTTTTCTTGTACTTGATGGAAAAACTGAGATCATCTCTTCACCAATGCTGAAATTTTTTACTTATCATAGAAACCTGCTCCTGGGAGGTTTCATGCTCTTTGCACACTTATCTTCTTTTTTGCCACAATTTCTCAGTGATCTAAAGGAACTCACTCAAGTGCTCACCATGGTATACGAGTGTGAACAGGTGTCTCTTCATCCTTTCTAGGTGAACCACTGTTAGTCTTTTCCAAACCGGATACTTCCAGGTTGGGGTCTTGAGATGACGATCAGTTGCTTTGTGGGAATGAGCTCTGGCACAGACCCTGTGCAGTGAGCCTGGACTAACAAGAGGCATCCAACCAACAACTTTCAGGAAAACAGCTTTGGATCTCTTGCCTGATTGCCGCCTGCCCTCTGAGCATGCATTTCATTCTTTGTTTACTCAGTTCTTGCCCCTTGGCTCCCCTCCTGTTTCTATCCCCGCCCGCCTGCCTGGACATGACTGCTGTGAACCTCAGCAGGGCTCAGTATTTACTCTTGGACTCTCTCTGCTCTCAAAGCTCCAGATAACTCCCCTGCAAATCCATCTGGAGCACCTGTTGACTTTGCCCATTTGGCAGCCTTCCTGTCAAGCCTTTTTGGCCTCCCTGGGACTGTTTAGATAAATAGCCCTCAGGATGCTCTCACAGGGTGGCCATGGGACCTCTGGACCTCTTCCTAGCAATGTGCAAAGTAGGCAACAGTCTGAAATTGGTTCATTCATTCATGTGTTGCATGGACCACCTCTATTTCCTCCAGCTCATTTGCTCTTGTCTCCCTCCACCATTCTTTAATCACACAAGAACTCCAATTCTTTGAATTTACTATATCTTTACCCATCACTGTTTCAAATTATTTCCTCCCTTACTAACATTCTCAATTCTCTGATTGTTTTCCTTCTAGAGTAATTCATGATAAATTGCTGATTCCATTTGTCCTCCAACCCTGGTTAACCCAACTACCCAACCCAAGTATCCAGCTCCTCTGCACTTTCACCCATTAGAATTTAAAAGTTCCCTGGGAACACTGTACACCAGGTGGAAGGGTTTCACTGAAATTTCATGACCACAAACGCATGTGAGCACTCAACACTCCCTCATGGGTCTGCCATATTTTCCAAGAGCTCTGTTACTTTTTCAACTCTTCTTGAAACCCCTATACCTGGCCCCCTCTACTTCCCTCTTTTAGCCACTGTCCTTGACTTGAAAACAATCAGATGGGAAATCTCTCATCTTCCCGCTACCAAATTGACACACCTATCCGGACTCTGCTCTTCCTGTCCTGTCAATGGAGTGAGACCCTGTTGTTTTTGAGAAGCAAATGCTTTCCTTCATGATCCGCACCACCTTTCCTCACTCACCTGCCCAGGGCTTTATTTCTGAAGTTACCCTGCCTCTCTGCACTGCACCATCCACTCCCCCTTCTTTGCTGGTTCCATCCCATGGGCACTCAAGCAAGCTGTATTTTTTGCTTCTTTAAAAGGATCTTTTATTGACTTTCATTCTCTTCTAGCTACAGCACCATTCTCAACTCTGCTTTCACAGTAAGACGTCTGGAAAAACTTGTCTACATTTATTGCTGTCTCATGCTATTTACTTTTCACAATATGAGATGTATTATAAAATATGCCATGCATTCAAGAGCATATAAAACATAAATAAATATATATTTATTTATATATTATACATAAATGTATAGAGGTATTCAAAAATCTACGTCTAAAATAGTAAAATAAAATGTTACCAGCCCCTAGGAGTCCTCCAAGTGACACTTCTAAATTATATACGGTGGCCTGTCCCCACAGAGAGAAACACTTTCCCAAACTTTGTGATAATCATCACCATACTTTCTACTTTCTTTCCTTCCTTCCCTCTGTCTCTGTCTCTGTCTCTTTATCTCTCTCTGTCTCTTTTTTGATCCTGGAGTTTAATAAACATAAGGAGCTATAACAGAGCAAGGGCACCTGGGCCAGCCAGAGGAGGAAAGTTGAGCTGTAGTTTCATTCAAGGTGCAGAAAGGAAGAGAAAAAGAGTGGGGAGAGAGGAAGTGAGTGAATGAGCATGAGAGAGGATGTCAGAGGACAGAGTAGAAATGAAGAGAAAAAAGGGAAAGAGATAGAAAGAAGGAGAAAAAGGAGGAGGGAAAGAAAGGAGGAGAAAGAAGGAAGTAGGGAGAGTCTCAGGCTTTCTTTATAGTTTTCCCAAATGTGTATGTCTCCCTAAACTACATGTATTTTTTTGTCTGTTTGGTAAAACATATCATTGTGTCCATTATAAGACTAGATTCGTGTTTTGCTTTTGAGTTTTGCTGTTTTTGTTCAACATTATGGGATTGGGATTCTAACATGTTGATATGTGTATCTTAATTATGTTCAATGGATAGCATGGCACTATATGAATATATCCAGATTATTTATCTTTCCTATAGTTGAAGGATATTTGGGTTATTTCCACATTTTTTTCTTTTTATTTGTTAATATAAATAATGCTTCTATGAATGTTATTGTATATATCATATGTACAAGAGATTATCGAGAAATTAAATTGCTTTGTTATAAGATTGTACATTTTCAATCTAACTACAATTGCCGTATTTTCTTTAAGAAAGTTGTACAATTTTTTACACTGTTCAAACATTCTATGAGCATTTCCATCACTCGACCTGCTTGATAACCTGAGTATCATCAGACTTTTTGTTAACTGTTGGATATGAAAAGCTGGTTCATCGTGGTTCTGACTAAGATTTCCTATATTGTTAATATGGTTAAATATCTTTTATATATTTTTTGATCATTTGGGTTTCTTCTTCTGTACAATTCTACCTTATGTCTTTTTAATTATTTTTCTTATTGAGTGAAGGTATAAGAGGTGTGTGAACCAGAGCAACTCCATCTTGAATAGGAGCTAGGTAAAAAAAGGCTGAGACCTACTGGGCTGCATTCCCAGATGGTTAAGACATTCTAACTCATAGGATGAGATAGGAGGTCAGCACAAAATACAGGTCACAAAGACCTTGCTGACAAAACAGCTTGCAGCAAAGAAACTGGCCAAATTGCACCAAAACGAAGATGGTAACCAGAGTGACCTCTGGTGGTCCTCACTGCTACACGCCCACCAGTGCCATGACAGTTTACAAATGCCATAGCAACATCAGGAAGTTACCCTATGTTCTACAAGGCATGAATAATCTATCCCTTGTTTAGCATATAATCAACAAATAACCATAAAAATGGCCAACCAGCAGCCCTCGGGTCTGCTCTGTCTATGGAGTAGCCATTCTTTAATTCTTCACTTTCCTAAGAAACTTGCTTTCACTTTACTGTATGGACTCGCCCTGAATTCTTTTTTGCTTGAGATCCGAGAACCCTTTTCTGGGGTCTGGATCAGGACCCCTTTCCTGTAACAATGGGAGTTCTTTATAGCTTGTCATACTAATGATATTTTATTTGTTTATTGTAAATACTTTTAGCCACTTTGTGTCTTATATTTTTAATTTATTTACAGCAGCTTTTGATGAACAAACATTCTTAATTTTAATATATGCCAGTGTATCAATCTTATCTATTTTTTTTTTTTTTTGAGACGGAGTTTCGCTTATTACCCAGGCTGGAGTGTAATGGCGCGATCTTGGCTTACCACAACCTCCGCCTCCTGGGTTCAGGCAATTCTCCTGCCTCAGCCTCCTGAGTAGCTGGGATTACAGGCACGGGCCACCATGCCCAGCTAATTTTTTGTATTTTTAGTAGAGACGGGGTTTCACCATGTTGACCGGGATGGTCTCGATCTGTTGACCTCGTGATCCACCCGCCTCGGCCTCCCAAAGTGCTGGGATTACAGGCACCCGGCAATCTTATCTTTTATGATAAATGGTTTAGTGTCTTGTTTAAGAAAATTCTTTGTTACCTCAAGGTCAGAAGTATCTTCCATATTTCTCTTAATGTTTCAAAATTTTGCCTTTTGCATCTAAGGTTTATCAATTAACTATAAATGTTCCAATTAAAAATCCAAAGATTGGAATTTTAGAAATCTAATTATCTGCTGAAATTATCAAAGTCTAAAATTCATGAATAACTTTGTTCTCCACCTGGAAAATTTAAGGATGTAAAAAAACGCAGTCATTCTTAAAGCTCTCTTTCCAACTGTCATGAGTATTTTTGGCGTACATTGCCAATTTCCTATTCACTTACTACTCTTCAGCTCTTTACTTATTCTTTTATCTCAGACATTCCATCTGAATTACTCTTTCTTCTGCCTTTAGGCTTTTCTGTTGTGAGGATCTGCCAATGGAAAATCTTCAATCTTTTTCCAAAAATGTTTTTATTTTATGTTTGTTCTTAAAAGATATTTTTCTGGTCTAAAGTTTTAGGTTTACAGTAGCTTTCTTCAATCCTGGCCTCCATTGTTGCCATTGAGAAATCATCTGAAAGTCTAATAGCCACTCCATTAAAGATAATCTGTCTTCTTTTAACATCATGATTTCATATGTAAAAAATCATAAGATTCCACCAAAATACTGGTTAGAACTAATAAATGAATTCAGTGAAGTTGCAGGATACAGGTCAACATACAGAAAGGAGTGTTTTTATATTCAAACAATGAATTATCTGATATGGTTTGGCTTAGTGTCCCCACCCAAATCTCATGTTGAATTGTAATCCCCATATGTCAGGGGAGGGACTTGGTGGGAGGGGATGGGATCATGGGTGTGGTGTTCCCCATGCTATTTTCATGATAGTGAGTGAGCTCTCATGAGATGTGGTTGTTTGAAAGTGTATGACTCTTTCTCCCTCTCATTCTCTCTGCCCTGGCCATGTAAGATATGCCTGCTACCTCTTAGTTTTCCACCATAATTGTAAGTTTTTCTGAGGCCTCCCAGCCATGCTTCTGTACAACTTGTAGAACTGTGAGTCCATAAACCCTCATTTCTTCATAAGTTACCCAGTCTCAGGTAGTTCTTTATAGCAGTGTGAAAATGTACTAACATACTATTCAAACAAGTAATCAAGAAGACAATCTCATTTATAATAGCAATAAAGAGAAGACAGAAAATGCTAATTTAGGATAAATGTAACCAAAGAGGTAAAAGACCTGTACACTGAAAACCATAAAACATTGGTGAAAAAAATTGAAGATACAAGTAAATAGAAGACATCCTATATTCACAGATTGGAAGAATTAACATTGTTAAAATATCCATACTAATTCAAATTTATCTACAAATTCAGCACAATCCCTACCAAAATACTAATGACATTTTTTCACAGAAATAGGAAAACATCCTAAAATTTGTGTGGGACCATGAAAGACCCCAGATAGCCAAAGCAATCTTGAGCAAATGAACAAAGCTGGAGGCCACTCTACCTGATTCAAAATATATTTCAAAGCTATAGTAGTCAATACAACATGGCACTGGCATAAAAACAGAATATAAGCCAGTGGATCAGAATGGAGAGTCCAGAAATAAATCTGTCCATTTACAGTAAGCTAATTTTCAATCAAAGCACCAAGAAGACAATGAGGAAAAGACAGTCTTGTCAACAAATGAAACTGGGAAAACTGGATATCCACATGCAGAAGAATAAAACTAGACCCTTATCTTACACTGTATAAAAAATAATCTCAAATAAATTAAACACTCAAATGTATGACCTGAAATCTTAAAGCAACTAGAAACAAATATAAAGAAACAACTTTTTGATATTGGTCTAGGCAATGATTTTTTTGATATGACCCCAAAAGCACAGACAACAGAGCAAAAAATAGACAAATTGAGGCTGCAACAAACTAAAAAGTTTTCTGCATAGCAGAGGAGACAGTCAACAGAGTTCAGAGATAACTTACAGGATGGGAGAAAATGCTTGCAAAGCATATATCTGATAAGAGATTGATATCCAAAACATATATGGAACTCAAACAACTCAATAGCAAAAAACCGAACAACTCAATTACAAAAATGGGCAAAGGATCGAATAGACATACAAATGGCCAACAGATATGTGAAACAGTGCTCAACATCAGAATTATTAGGGAAATTCACACCAAACCCACAGTGAGATATTGCCTCATATCTATTAGAATGACTATTACACAAAAAGATAAAAAATAGCAACTGCTAGTGAGGATGCAGAGAAAAAAGAAAACAAAATCTGTATGTTGAAGAGGTACTGCATCCCCATGTATATTGCAGCACTATTCTCAAAAGTCATAATATGTAATCACCCCTAACTATCAATTGACAGATGAAGGAATAAAGGAAATGTAACACATATATTCTATAGCATAGTACATACCGAATGGAATGTTACTCAGCCTTTAAAAAAAAGAAGGAAATTCTATAATTTGTGACAACATGGATGAACCTGGAGGACATTATGTTAAGTAAACCAGTCCCAGAAAGACCAAGAAAGTACATGATCTCACGCATCTGTGGAATCTAAAAGATTCTAACTCACAGAGGCAGAGGTAGAATCATGCTTGCCAGGGGCTGGAGAATGAGGGAAATGGGAAGATGTTGGTCAGAGGGTACAAACTTTCAAGTATGGTAGGATGAATATGTTCTGGACACTAGCATACTGCTTGGAGATTATTGTTAATACTGTATTGTAAACTTAAAATTTGCCAAGAGAGTAGATCTTAAATGTTACCCATCCCCCCACCCATACACAATAACTATGTGAGGTGATGTATATATTAACTAGCTGATTTGTGGTGATCATTTCACCATGGACTCATATATACAACTCATGTTGTACTCTGTAATATAAACAATTTTTATTTGTCAATTATACTTCAACAAAGCTAGAAAAAATAATGTATTTTTATTCTGATTCATCTCAAAAAATTGTTCTCTTATTGTCATTGGCATTTTTCAGCTTCACTGTGATGTGTCTGAGTTTTTTGTCTGTGATATAGATAGATTTCGTTTTTTGGTCCTGGTTGGCATTTATTGGGTAGTTGAGTATATGTACTGATGACTTTATAGAAAATTCTTGGTATCTCTTCAAATATTGCTTGTTCTTCACGTTCTCTTTCCATTACAAACACCAGTTATGCATATATTAATATTAATTTTCTCAATGTGCTTTCCATTTCTCTTTACTTGTCTTTCATTTTTCACAAGAAATGATTGATGACAAGACACTCTCTGAGCTAAGTTGGGAAGGGGTAAGAGTGTTTCAGAAGGAAGACTGTGGTTTCCTGGTAAAGCTGAGAAAAACCACCCGGGGAGTGATTGGAGAGGTGTGATGTGAGGATGGTGACATGGGCAGAGACAAGACTGTGTCGTGTCTTCAGCCATCAGGCAGCGGGAAACCATTGTAGGGTTTAGGGTGATGGTGATGGAATCAGATGTGTGTATTAAAAAATCACCTGGGACCTTGAGTACAGGATGGATGAAAGATGGCCACACACGATGTCAGGAGACTAATTAAAAGTCTGTTGTGGTGTCCAGGCTTGTGCTGATGTGGTTGTAGCCAAGACAGAGAAGCAGATGAAATGAGAGTTACTTAAAAGACAAAAATCAACAGAACTTCGTGTTTTAGAAGTTCTGACTTCTACAATCAGAATGAAACAGAAATAGAGAACATGCTGTGATACAGAAAGAATAAGAGACATCATTTTTTCAGACTGTATCCCTAGGGAATTTCAAATCATCAACTGAAAAGCTATTTGAATTAGGAAAATTATTTTTTTAATAACCGTCACTTTCCCTGTTCCATTTATTTTCTCACTCTCTTCTCTCTCCTCAAACCTCCCACGTCTTTTCTCACTTTCTCAATGTCCTAGCATCTGACTTTCCACCAGGGATATGCTTTTA
Source organism: Saguinus oedipus (assembly GCA_031835075.1). NCBI lineage: Eukaryota > Metazoa > Chordata > Mammalia > Primates > Cebidae > Saguinus > Saguinus oedipus. Next base: position 7,909,349 of record CM063169.1, on the reverse strand, counting down.
ATTTCAGAGAAAAGCTAAAAGCAATTAGAAGAGACTGAACATGCTCCCACCACTATACCCACCACTCATTTATGTGCATGTATTTCCTTGCGCTCCACCTTTTCTCACGTTGCTGGAGGTAAACTGTCCCTAGCAAGGTCAAGCTCCCATGTGTGAACTGGCTTCTTCTCCATCTACTGCCTCAACTCTCTGTCTCTCTCAGCCTCATCACTTTTTCGCTCTGCTAATTGATCCATCTCAACATAGAAACATGACCTAATCGTTTGCTTTTTACAAAGACCCACTTGACCCCGTGTAGTTTCCAACTGCCTTTCCTCATTTCCCTGCTCCCATTTGCAGCACCAGTGCTTCATACCGTTTGGGTCTGTGTTCCCACCCAAATCTCACCTTGAATTATAATCCCCTCAGCATGTCAAGAGTGGGAGATGATTGGATTGTGGAGCAGTTCCTCCATGCTGTTATTGTGATAGTGAGTGATCTCTCACAAGATCTGATGGTTTTATAAGCATCTGACATTTCCCCTGTTTGCACTCTGTCTCCTGCTGCCACGTGAAGAAGGTTCTTGCTTCCCCTTGGCCTTCTGCCATGATTGTAAGTTTCTTGAGGCCTCCCCAGCTTTGTGGAGATATGAGCCAATTAAATCTCTTCCCTTTATAAATTACCCAGTCTCTGGTAGTATTGTTATAGCAGTGTGAGAATGGACTAATACACTGCTCAAAAGACTTGTCTCCACTCACTGTCTGCAATTTCTCCCTTCCAACTCCCTTGGACACACTCAATAGGTACATTCTCACCTCATCACTGAACCTGATTTGATGACGGTCATAAGTGACAACCAGTTGCTAAATCCACGTGGGCAAAAGTCAATGACTGAATGACATACGGATGTAAACAGTTGCCCCTTTGCAGCAAGGTACAACGAGCTTCCCTGCAACTTCAGACTGAAGTTCTTCTTCAGTTGAAACCACGCACATTCTTACTTAACGTTGTCTCCTGCCCTAGCCTGCTGCCTGCACACCCCTGATGACTCTCTTTTCTTTCTTCCTTTTTTTTAAAGACGAGGTTTCACCATGTTGGTCAGGCTGGTCTTGAACTCCTGACCTCAGGTGATCCGCCTGCCATGGCCTCCAAAATGCTTGGATTACAGGCGTGAGCCTCCACGCCCAGCCTACCCCTGATGACTCTCAATAAATCACTTATAAACATCCTCTCTCAGGTTCTACTTCTAGGCAGCCAACTCAGGACAATTGCTCTATGCCTCTTCAGTGGATATTCAGAGAAAAACGTTTCATATGTGTGTCAAATATTAAACCATCTTAACTTAGTAATGAACCTTTATCAAGATCCCAGTCTATCACATCTGGAAATTTGGAGGTAGTTAAGAAGTTCTACTTAGGTCTTTCTGTGTCCCTGACCTACTCAGGAACATAATATCACTCAGATGAGGATATCTTGCTTAGATTTATAATCTATGCCTCTCAGAGTTTTCAATAATTAACACAGAACTGGCACATGGAAGGTATTCAAGAAATGCTTCTGAATGAAGGATCGTTGCATTTAGCCCTCTCTTGGACTTCACCCATTTGCCTTGTGTTGCTGCTGTCAATGTCTGTTGCCCTGAAGAATTAGAACCTTGGAGAAGATGCTGACTCTGGTTTCATACAAGCAGGACATATATGAAAAAGGCAAAGCTTCTCTTCTAAAACAAACAAATGAGCAAACAAACAAACAAGCTTCTTGAGAGCAGACAAATGATCTAGCTCAGATATCTTTTAGCAGAAATCAGTTCATGATGTCAGAGAACCCGATGGTGGAAGGATTTGTGATGGGATTTATTCCAGTCACTTCTTGTTCTAACGCTCTCATCATGTGATGAGGTAGCATAAGTGAGAACACAACTCGGGCATGCAATTAGGTTTGTTAAGCCCATTTCCTGGGAATTCTTGTTTATCTTGGACAATCAAAGTTTCTGATGGATAAACATTTTTTCTTTCCAGTTTGTGTATCATTATGCCTTCTAATTACCATTCATTAGTCTAAATTCTATCAACTGGGGCAGCATTGAGCAAATGTAATTTTCTTTCATGGGATGATGTGATGGTTAATATTAAGTGTCAACTTGATTGGATTGAAGGATGCAAATATTGTTGTAGTTGTGTCTGGGAGGGTGTTGCCAGAGGAGATGAACAGTTGAGCCAGTGGACTGGGAAAGGGAGACCCACCCTCAATGTGGGTGGACACCATTTAGTCAACTGCCAGCGCAGCTAGAATAAAGCAGGCAGAAGGTGGAAGAAGCTGATTTGCTGAGTCTTCTGGCCTCCATCTATCTCCCGTGCTGGATGCTTCCTGTCCTTGAACATCAGAACCCAAGTTCTTCAGGTTTTGGACTCTTGGACTTACACAAGTGGTTTGCCAGGGGCTCTTGGACCTTCGGCCACAGACTAAAGACTGCCCTGTCTGCTTCCCTACTTTTGAGATTTTGGGGCTCAGACAATCCACCACTGGCTTCCTTGCTCCTCCACTTACAGATGGTGGATTGTGGGACTTCAGTTTGTGTTAGTGTGAGTCAATCCTTCTCAAACTCCCCTTCATATTTACATCTATCATGTTTGTTCCATCTCTCTAGAGAATCTGTTTAATGTAGATGGCCTTTCAAACATTTAAAAATAATTATCCTACTCCCTCTGAGTTTTTTAAATACATATTTTTCTCTGTTTTTTTTTTTTTTTTAAATCAACATCCAACCCCTCTAATGTGTTCTGCTTCCCACCTCCTCTGGCTTCTCAAAGACTTCCCTTTCCTGTCTCTAACTCATTTTCTCAATCTCTCTCTCTCCCGAATACATTGTCATATTAGACCTATACATTATCTAGGATAGTATTCTCCAACTCTGTCAGATTCAACTTCCCCCTGTTTAAAACAAATATTTTTGCTCCTTTTTTTCCTCTAAAATGAAATTCATTGACATTACAACTTATTCACATACCTAGTAAAATATGAACAAAATGCCTTTGCCATAATAAAATGGAGAAAAAAAAGGTATGCAGTTTATAATAGGATAATATGTTTTAACATGTAAATGCTTGAAACACGAGGTAAGTAGCTTCTGAAATGGCTCCCAGTTACGTTATCCCTTTGTGCCACTCTCTGCGTAAGACTGTGGGTTAGACCTAACTTGCTTCTGATGAAGAGGGCACAGCAGAAGTGATGGCATGTCCCACGATTGCATTGTAAAAGCTGTGACTTCCATCCTTCTTTTTCTCCATCCTTCTCACTCTCTACTCTCCCCACATACCAGCTTTTCTCTCTGGCTCTTCTTGCTTACTCTGATAAAGGAAGCTGCCAGATAGAGAGACCTATGTTGAAACAAACTCTGTGCAACCTCGGGCGAATTGCCAGGGAGGATCTGAGGGCTTCAGTCCCAAAGCCTGCAAGAAATGGAATCCTGCCAACAAACCACATGTGTAAGCTTAGATGTGGCTCCATCCCATTGATTGCAGCTTTTATCAGAGCCCTTGAGCCAGAGAAACCAGCTGAGCTAGCTGTACCTGAATTTCTGACCTACAGAAACTAAGATAATAAATGTCATTGTTTTAAACCATCAAATTTTAAGATAATTTGTTATTCAGCAATAGATAACGATTATAATCCACAATGAAGTAGTGGGATGCTTGCATCTACTCCTAGGGAATTATTTGAATACGAGGGGAGTATGATCAGAAATCATTCTCAACAGAAAGGTCAGGGCAGAGAAAGAGCAGAGAGCCAAGTAGACTCTGGATTAAAAGCCAAGGTTAGATTAAAACTAGTTTTAGAATAACCTGAGTTATTCCAATATTTATTTTAAAAAAATCAGCCCTTCTACAGCCAAGCAATCTTCATGCTATGTATTCTAAGTTAAAAATCTCAACTAACAATAAGATCTTTGATGCTTCACTTCACTGTGATTTGTTCATAGAACCTACATGTCTGCCTGGACAAATGCTATGATATTTAAAAAATGTATATCCTCAATGCCCCTTTAAATAGTGTTTTCTTCCTTAAATGTGTGTAACTTTTGATGATAGCTTCGCTGTTTCCTTCTCTGCTCAGCCTCAGCACATTCCATCTGCCTTACCTGAATGTCTGAGGCCCTTCTTTCCCCAATGACCCTGAGGAAAATCTTGGAGGGGTTTCTTAGTCTATGGATTTTCTTCTCCACAAAAGTATAAAATAAGAGGATGAGGGAAATAACCTTAACTGAAGTGAACACATGCTGATATGGTTTGTCGGTGTCTTCACCAAAATTTCATTTTGAATGTAGCTCCCATAATTGGGAGATAATTGAATCATGGGGGCTGTTTCCCCCATACTGTTCTCATGGTCGTGAATCAGTCTCATAAGATCTGACGGCTTATAAGGAGTTTACCTTTTGCTTGGCTCTCATTCTCTCTTGCCACTACCATGTAAAGAGTGCCTTTCACCTTCCACCTTCCATCATAATTGTGCCTCTCCACTCTCACAACCGTGAGTCTATTAAACCTCTTTTTCTTTATAAATTACCCAGTCTTGGGTATGTCTTTATCAGCAGCATGAAAATGGACTGATACACATGAAAAGCATGTCAAGACAAATGTTGCAGACTGAATGTTTTTTTTCCACCCAAATTCCTATGCTGAATCCCTAACAGCCAATGTAACTGTATGTGGAGGTGGGGCCCATAGGGAGGTAATTGGGGTTAATGGTCAAGATCCATGAGGCATAGAGAGACTAGAGACCTCTCCCTCATCTCCCAACAGAGGCTCACACAAGCAAGAGGTCATGTGAGCACGCAATGAAATGGCTGCACCTACAAACCAAGAAAAGAGGTCTTGGAATAAAACTTAATTTACTGACACCTTGATCCTGGACTTCCAGCCTCAACTACTGTGGGAAATACATTTCTTTCATTTAAGTCACCCAGTCTGTTGAGTTTTTTAATGACATTTTGAACAGACTAAGAAAATAAGTTACAGACTCAGGCCATAAAGTGACAAAAATGAGGAAGTATGGTAATCTTATGAATGAGTGCAACCTTATTAATTATTTGCAAATACAGATAAAAAGAACTTTTGTTGTTATGATGTGGGTCAGAGTGGTGTGGAGTGTCACAGAAAACAAGTTTCTTTGCAACCCTACCTGATTATAGAAGATACACACATTCAGTCCTGGTTTTGGATGAGATTTCTAAAAGTTGCGTGGGACAAAGGACTATTTTGCCTTTGCACATCGCCTTCACAGGGCATGATATCTGGCATCTCTGGCTCCTGACTACTAAATTCCAGTCATTCCCCTTTAATGATTTGACAATCAGAAATCATCCCATAAATTTTCAAAACTCCCTTCTGAGTGGTGACTCCCCTATTGAAAATCATTCCTCTATTATTTCTTTAAAATTCATCATCAACTGCTGTCAACTCTACTGTCAAAACAAGTCCTGCCATTCATACATGATTAGTTCATGTCCATGAGTAAGAATCCACACTCAGTTCAGGGAAGGAGCATAAGATTTAGTCCTGAATCAATCAGTGCACTGTATTCATCTAGTGACAATAGCTAGACATGATCCAATCAGAGCCAGTAACACATAATGGAGCTTTTGATTAATATCTTGGGAAAGAGACTCTGGTCCTCCCATCCACCTTGAATTACAGAGGCTGTAGGTATGGAGCTGCTTAACCATCTGCTATGTTGCAGAGCCTCCAGCAATCCAGTGGAATGCATAGCTGGGTTTGAGTCCTCTATGTGTGATACTTTCCATGCATTAAGTCATGCAAGATGTGAAGAGGCATAAACTGTATTCCTGCTTTATAGTGAGGTTGGTGGGGTACCAAACAGCATGGTGCAGGAAGAGCCTGTACATGGACTCAGTGATCCTAGCAGTTTCGTATAATATTTTCTGCACTTTATTGATCACTGAACCAGTTATATGCTCCAAAGGTTACATCTTGTAGCCTGAAGGAAGGAAAGAAAAAGCAAGTTAACACACAGGTGCACAAAAGTACCTGCCCAGTTCTAATTATTTTGTTTATTGTCTGTCTTTCTTGCTCAAGTTTAATCTTCATAAGGGCAAGATTTGCTGCCTGTTTTGTTTATTGCTGTACTCCTGGTGCGGAAGATGCTGCCACTGAGATAAGGGAAAGGTAAGCCTTGATTTCCAGATTTTCCATTTGCCATCTAAACAGTATTTATTAATATCCACTCCCTTTCTGCTTTTTAACTTTTTATTATGAAAAACTTCCTGGCAGGGCACAGTGGCTCACGCCTGTAATCCCGGCACTTTGGGAGGCTGAGGAGGGCGAATCATGAGGTCAGAAGATTGAGACCATCCTGGACAACATGGTGAAACCCCATCTCTACTAAAAATACAAAAAAATTAGCTGGGTGTGGTGGCGTGCATCTGTAATCCCAGCTACGAGGGAAGCTGAGGCTGGAGTGTGGCTTGAACCTGGGAGGTGAGATTGCAGTGAGCAGATTGTGCCACTGCACTGCAGCCTGGCAACAGAAAGAGACTCTGTCTCAAAAAAAAAAAAAAATGAAAAGAAAATTGTCCAATATATACAAGTATGAACCTCCTTGTACCCATTACTCAACTTCGCAATTATCATGGCCAACTCATTTTCACTTATCTCCAGCACAACTCTCCCTCTTTGCCTCTCTAACTAGATTATATCAAAGCAATTCTCAAAAAGCTTCTACACACCTCTTTTTTTTTAAAAAAAAATTATGGGTACATAGTAGTTATATATATTATGGGATATATGAGATATGTTGATACAGACATGAAATATGAAATAATCACATCATGAAAAGTGGGATAGCCACATCCTCAAGCATTTATCCTTTGTGTTACAAACAATCCAATTATACTACTGTAGTTATTTTTAAATGTACAATTAAATTATTTTGACCATAGTTGCCCCCTTGTGCTGTCAAATACTAGGTATTGTTCATTCTTTTTACTTTTCTGGTACCCGTTTACCATCCTCATCCCCTCCCCACCCTCCACTTCACTTCCTAGACTCTGGTAACTGTCCTTTTACTCTCTAAGTCTATGAGTTCAATTGTTTTGATTTTACAACCCATAAATAAGTGAGAATATTTGATGTTTGTCTTTCTGTGCCTGGCCTCCAGTTCCATCCATGTTGTTGCAAATGACAGGATCGCATTTTTTTGATGGCTGAATAGTACTCTACTCTGTATAAGCACCACATTTCCTTTATCCATTCTTCTGTTAGTGAACAGTTGGGTTGCTTCCAAATTTTGGCTATTGTGAATAATGCTGCAATAAACATAGGAGAGCAGATATCTCTTCAATATACTGATTTCTGTTCTTTGGGGTCTAAAACCAGCATTAGGAATGCTGGATCATATGGTAGCTCTATTTTTAGTTTCTAGGGGAAACTCCAAACTGTTCTCCATAGTGGTTGTGCTAGTTTACATTCCCATCAAGTGTGTACGAGGGCTCCTTTTTCTCTACAACCTGTTCAGCATTTGCTATTGTCTGTCTTTTGGATAAAAGCCATTTAAACTGGGGTGAAATTCTATCTCATTGTAGTTTTGACTTGCATTTCTCTGATAATCAATGATGTTGAGCACATTTTCATATACCTGTTTGCCATTCATACATCTTCTTTCTTTAAAGAAATGTCTATTTAAATCCTTTGCCCATTTTAAAAATTAGATTATTTTTTTTCCTGTACAGCTGTTTGAGCTCCTTATATATTCTGGTTACTAATCCCTTGTCAAATGGGTATTTTGGAACTATTTTCTCCCATTCTGTGGGTTATCGTCTCACTTTGCCGATTGTTACTTCAACGTGTGAACCTTTTCAACTTGATGTGATCCTGTTCGTCCATTTTTGCTTTCTTTGCCTCTATTCATAGGGTATTAATCAAGAAATTTTGCTCTGTAATCTGACTGTTTGCTTTCCAATTTGGATGCCCTTTGTTTCTTTCTGTTTTCTGGTTGTCAGCTAGAACTTCCAGCACTATATTGAGTAACAGCGGTGACAGTGGGCACCCTTGTCATGTTCTAGATCTTAGAGGAAAGGCCTTCGGGTTTTCCCCATTCAGTGTGATACTTGCTGTGGGTCTGTCATAGGTGGCTTTTATTACATTGAGCTATGTTCTACGCCGAGTTTTCTGAGGTTTTTACCATGAAGGATGTTGAATTTTATCAAATGCTTTTTCAGCATTAATTGAAATAATCACATGGTTTTTGTCCTTCATCTGTTCATTTCATGTATCACATTGATGATTCGCATATGTTCAACCATCTCTGGAATAAATCCCACTTTGTCACAATAAATGATCTTTTAAATATATCGTTGAATTCAGTTTGCTAGTATTTTGTTGAGGATTTTTACATCAATATTCCTCAGAAACATTGGCCTATAATTTTCATGTTTTTTATGTCTTTGGTTTTGGTATCAGGATAATACTGTCCTTGTAGAAGAAGTTTGGAAGTATTCTGTCCTCTATTTTTTCAGAATAGTTTGAATAGAATTGGTATTAGTTCTTTTTTAAACATTTAGTAGAATCCAGCAGTTAATCCATTAGGTTCTGGGCTTTTTGTTACTGGGAGACTTTTATTATGGCTTCTGTTATGGGCCTGTTTATATTTAGAATTTCTTTCTGGTTCAATCTTAGTTGGTTATATATATCTGGAGTTTATCCATTTCCTCTAGATTTTCCAATTTATTGGCACGTAGTTACTCATAGTAGCTGCTAGTGGTCCTTTGAATTTCTGCAGAATCTGTTGTAATGTCTCCTTTTCGTCTCTGATTCTATTTAGTTAGGTCTTCTCTCTTCTTTTCTGCATTAGTCAGGCTAAAAGTTTGTCAATTTTATCTTTTCAAACAAACCAATATTTTGTTTTGTTGATCTTTGGTGCTGTTTTATTAATTTCAAACTCATTTATTTCTGCTCTGATTTTTATTGTTTCTTTTCTTCTGTGAATTTGGGGTGTGTTTTTCTCTTCTTTTCTAGCTCTGTAAAACGCATCATGTTAATTACCTGATGTATTTCTCCTTTCCTGATGTAGGCACTTACAGCTATTAATGTCCCTCCTAGTCCTGCTTTCATTGTATCCCATAGGTTTTGGCATGTTGTATATCCATTTTCATTCATTTTAAGAAATTGTTCAATTTCCTTCATTTTTTCATTAACTCACTGGTCATTTAGGAGCATATTGTTTAATTTCCATGTGCCTGTATACTTTCCAAAGTTTGTTGTTGATTTCTAGTTTTATTCCATTGTGGTCAGAGATGAATGCTATTATTTCAATTGTTTGAATGTTTTAAGACTTGTTTTGTGACCTTACAGATGGTCTATTCTTGAGAATGATCCATGTGCCGAGAAGAATGTGTATTCCTTTGGATGAAATGTTCTGTAAATGTCTATCAGGCCAATTTGTTCTTTTAGCAACTCATCTCTAGTTTCTGGGACACTGGCTTCTTATTTATTATCTCTTTTCTTTCTAGCCACTCTTCCTTAGTCCCTGAGCTTCTGGGGAGCTCTGGAGTAGGGATGGTCCTTTGGAGTTGTCCTGCCCTGAAATAAGGGGGATGAGTCTTTATTATCATTGATCAGTCACTGAGTCAGAGCTGCTCCCTGGGAGGGGATGAAAACTTGGGTGGAGCTCTCTTGAACTGTGGATCTGAGTAGCTCACCACAGTATCCACTACAATCTTCCCCTATGCTATCATATCCATTACTTTCATATAATAAGTTTTGGATACAGCTTCCATAAGTTTTTGCTTGGTCTGTTTCATGTTGCTTTAAAAGAATACCTGAGGCTGGGTAATTTATAAAGAAAAGAGGTTTATTGGCTCACAATTGTGGCTGGAAAGTCCCAGAGTCTGGTATCAGCATCTGCTTGGCTTCTGCTGCATCACAACATGGTGATGAAGCAGAAGAGGAAGCAGGGCTGTGCAAAGGGGACTGAACATGAGAGGCAACCTCACTTTATAATAACCGGTACTCGTGGGAACTAATTTATTTCTAAGATAATTAACCCAGCCTCAGGGAAAGAGATTTATCCATCTTAATGACCTAATCACCTTTTAAAGGCAGCACCTCCCAACATCACCATATTGGGAATTAAGGTTTCAGCCTGAGTTGTGGCTGGGGCACTCAAACCATAGCAGTCTCTTTTCCCAGTATGTTGTTAGAGGAAGGTTACTGGGATGAACCACAAACTCTGCAGCTGATCTCAAGACTGCAACTGACAGTCATCATCTTCCTCCTGTACTACCAATTCTAGAGTTCCTTCACCACCAGTTACCACCTTTTCTGATATAGGTAGCTGGTGAAGTGACCTTAATTTCTGAGAGGGGTAAGATCCTGATCACAATGCTCTTCTTAGGTTATGGCTGTTGCATTTATCCATTTACTTTTAATATTGATCATAAAAACAAGAGGCAACTCAGTGGATTACCTTCATACCAAACACCTTCTCTTTTGCCTCCATTTGTGTAAAAACAGCCATATCTCCTCTTGATGATTAGGCTCAACTCTCCTGCCAGGATGACTACTCCTTTTATTGACTGATGGATACTCATGGCATGAAGAGATTGAAGTATCCAGGCAGTCGCATGCCATTGACTAAATTGTAGTACGTCTCTTATTGTGACCCCTGCTAGAAGTATTCCTCTTCAGAGAACTAGGCTCTCTGTGTCTGCATAGCCCAGTGTGATGGGGATGGAAAGGATGAATTATGTAATGGGCTCAATTTGCAGTAATGATAAGAGGGGCTACTACTTCATGGTTTCTAGGCCCAAGTATCTATTGACTCATAGTGTATGCTGCATCCTAGAGAACGGCACCTCTTACTCAGAGAGTATATTCTCCATGCTGGAATCTCAGCAGCATTTTCAAAAGGCCTTTGCCACAGACTTTCAGCATCTGGTTATGTGATGAAGCCAGTAGATCTCATGGCCATATGCCCATTGCCACACCTCCTTTCATGTGATATAGTTTTCTTGGCATGATGCAATGTTATATGAGAATTCAATGTCAGTGGCTCAGCCACTATGTTAGCTCTTGGATACTGCTAGTGGCTAAGGAAAAAAGGCAAATTCATACCAAGAATATGTCAATTCAAGCTATGATATATCACTGCTGCTTATGGGGTGTGTGCGTGTGGGGTGCAATGTAGTCAACTTGCCACCAAAACACAAATTGGTCTCCTTGAGGATGGTGCAATACTGGGAGCAGAGGGTTGTCTCTGGTGCTGACGACCTGAACATTCAGTTGCAGGAGTGATATCAGCACGGGAGAGTGGGAACACATGTTTCGAACCCATGTATAGTCTCCATCCTTGCACCATGGCTGCCTGGGTCATGCTCAGTTATGACCAAACTGGGGTAGCCAAAGACAGAGGATGGCTGATGTCAACTGCCTGAGCCATTCCACTTACCAGATTGTTAAGTGCCCATTCTGCAGTGGAGGCTCTCTGGTGGGTATCCACATGCAATACAGAGATCTTCAAACTTTGAACACGCTCCCTTATATCCAGCCATGTGTTTTTTCCCAGACATATGTGTCTCTGAGTTTTCCGCCTTTCTCCTTCCAGGTCCTTGACACACCAGTTAAGTGACTCACACTGGCCATTTATCTATGCATATTCTTACCACAGACCACCTCTCTCACCAAGAAACCAAAACAGAAGAAGAGGTGCACCGCCTTGCCCATTGGGAGCATTCCTCCTAACAGAAGAAGAGGTGCACCGCCTTGCCCATTGGGAACATTCCTTCTTAATGCTCTGTTTAATGTCACATCTGAGACGACCTGTGTGAAGCACTTTATTTTAGCTTGCACAGCCAGACAAAGCAGCACGTTCATGAACCAAGCTTGGCTTTTCTCTTCCTGTGTCAGATGGTTATAAGGGACCTCTCTCCATGCAGCCATTATAAAGATTTGCGGGAGAGATGCAGGTGCAACAGTGGTGATAACATGCAGGCCAGGATCATCTGTTTTTGTAGGTTATTTGCATCCTTTAAACAAATGCCCCTGAAACATAAATAAGCTACAAAACTTATTATTAATTATTATTTGGTTCATGACTACCTGAAATGTACTATTTCCATCCTACTGTGGATTATGTCGGGGCTACTTGATCTTATGACTTGTTGAATTTGAACTCAGTTCACAAATTGAGTTCAATTCCAGTTGCATAGCACATGAGGTGCCACGGTCAGGTGCTTTACCCCAGCAGATCCTAATAGCACACCAAGAGCTGGTTTCTAAATGGATTCTAATTCTCACTGCAGCCAGCATAGTCTTCTTCCAGAACCATAAGGGTATACACTGGAGATTATCGAGACTTGTCATAAATTCCAAAGAGCATCTTTTTCCAGTACAGAGACTTCAAACACCATAGGGCCTGCCAATCATGTGGTCAAAAACACAGACCTTGTTATGTATCACATCCAAGACCTGGTCCAGAGCCATTTCCTGATCTGAGCTGTGCTCAAAGCTGACACATTGTGTGGTACAGTAGGTAATTGTTTGTCTTTTGTATTAAGAAAAAAAAAAGCCCTTGCTTTTTTAGGCCACTAGTTCCCAAAAGAACTTCACTAATATGGTAGATCTCGTGTTCGTAGATTTTATTACGAATGCTCTGAAGTGCATGTGTCTTTGCAAGGCCCCCAGCATACTTGCCACTCCTTGATCATCCAGTCTGATGAACGTGATATAATAATTTAGTGGACCAATATGATGCTCTGTAGAGTGTTCAGATGGCACAGGCTCCTCTGTTTCAGATTATGATTGCAGGCAGAACATATTTCTGTGTGTTCCAAATAAATATGAATGGTTTCTGACCCACCTTATTCTGCTCTGGTAAGGCTGTCACACCTGACCAACATGGTGAAATCCTGTCTCTACGAAATACAAAAAATCAGCTGGGGATGTTGGTGCATGCCTGTAATCCCAGTTACATGGGAGGCTGAGGCAGGATAATCAATTGAACCTGGGAGGCAGAGGTTGCAGTGAGCCGAGATCATGCCACTGCACCCGAGCCTGGGTAACAAGTGTGAAAATACTTCTTAAAAAAAAAAAAAGATACCACATCTGGTACGATATCTGCAATGGAACTTATCACTTTACTGAGTTTGGAGCTGTCTACTGTCACTCTCCAGCAACTGTCTGGTATATTAAATGGGATATGATGGGGCCCACCAGCCCCAAACAGTTTAGGTGTTAAAGGGTAGTGCCAAGGCTTTTCCCCAGGTGTGGAATATTGTTTATTGACTATCTTGGCCAGGGGAGCAGCAGCAGAGCTTTTTAGTTGGCCTTCCCCAATAAGATACCTCTTATCCCAAAGGCCAAGGAACACGTGGGTGTTTTACCAACTTCCAAGTATATCCATTCCAGCTGCACATTTGGGAAACAGGAAAATGACCATGGGGTGGGTCCATGAACCCAGTGGACCACTGGAACCCAGATCAGTGCTGAAATCCCATTCCTGGACCACAAGCACCCCACTCCAATAGAAGGTCCTAAGGGTTCCTGCGTTCTCTGGGTATAAATGTCAGCTCAGACCCTGTGTCCAGCATTTCTCAAAATGTTTGCATATTCTGCTTGTCCAATGTATAGTTGTTTAAATAAGTGACCACAGGCACATTGGAACCATCACTGTGTTCCCTTGCCGTGAGTGCTCCTGGGAACCTGACCTCTCTTTTAATTAGTGGATTCTGGGTCAGATAAACTGATTCAAGGGTTAAGATCTGTTTTATTTCTTCTTCCATCATCTATCACAACACTCTGGCATTTCAACTTACTTAATTTGGGCTGTAATTTTCTCCGAAGTTCCAGGAGTCATTCTAGCAGCACAATGAAAACAGCTTCCAGATCCTTGCCAGGGTGCAAATCATCTAGCACAGTGGACTGCTCCCATATAAATAAACTCACCCTTTTCCAACTTCATGCTTCCCTGCTTGATTCATCCCCCTCATCCAGTCCCATAAACAGTCTCTGGCTTTGGCCATTGCATGCTGGCCTGCCGCCCTTAGGCACATCGTTCCTTCCTTCCCTCAGCAGCCTCTGCATTTCCCCGCCTCGTGCTTTCTCAGTTGACTCTAGTCATGGGCCTGGTCAAGGCAGGAGGTGGGGGTGGGTCCTTAGGAACCCTGTGCTGTCTTGCAGTACAGAGACTTCCACATCATGTTCAAGCAAGGGCAGAGCAGGGCCTCTCACACGGAGGTCAGGGCCCTCTGTAAGCCCGGAGGGCACTGAGGGGAGTGTTGAGGTTTGGTTTTGTTTCGTTTTGTTTTGAGATAGAGTCTCACTCTGCTGGCCAGGCAGGAGTGCAGTGATGTGATCTCAGCTCCCTGCAACCTCCACCTCCCAGGCTCAAGATATTCTCATGCCTCAGCTCCTGAGTAGCTGGGACCACAGGCATGCACCACCTCACTTGGCTAATTTTTTGTATTTTCAGTAGAGATGGGGTTTCACCACATTGGCCAGGCTGGCCTCTCACTCCTGACCTTAGGTGTTCTGCCCGCCTTGGCCTCCCAAAGTGCTGGAATTATAGGAGTAAGCCACTGCACCTGGCCTCAAGTGTTGAGGTTTAGAGAGCATTAATTCTGATGTCCCACTCATCTCTAATAGGCCCCTGACATTATCATAGCAGAAACCTGGGATAAGATTCAATTTTTTTGAAGTGCTGCTATTTTTATAATGAATTCCTGGGCCTTACCATAGCTTTCTCAGTCCTCCTGCTACAGGACAGTAGTCTCTTCTGATGCCTCCAGTGAGGCTTTCTCTCTTTCCCACTTTCTTTTCAGTGATGATTCACAGCCCTGAGCCTCACATTGTCTTTCTCTAATGCCTCCAGTGATTCAGCCAGAGCTATCAGAGTCCATTGTTTTCAGGATTGCTACTTTTTCTCACTCTCAAAAGCCTGGGAGATTGCCATCTACCCAGGTATTCTCTGCCACTCCTTTCCCACCCTAGTTCCTCACCAGTGAAAGTTCTGATACTTTCTCTTCTCCAGCAAGCCAGGGCTGGGACTTCACTTCCAGCTAGCAGGAGGATGACCCAGCTCTACAATTCCACTTTACAGTTCATTTTCTTGAATCACTCCTGGCACCAACTATATTGAGTTGAGTACTCTGGGAAACAGACTTGCAGATAAAAATTTCCATGAGAAGTTTTTTGGGGGTTGACCTTGGTGCTTATATCTATAAATGTGTAAAGGCAGTAGCACTGGGCAGAAGGAGATGCTGAGCTTTGTTGCAGTTGCAGCAGAGGCATCGGTCAATCTTGCATGGAGTCTGAGCTGGGAGGGCCTCCCAGAGCTGGGCCACCATGAGGCAAGGGCCAGGACTCTGCATCCCACATTTGTAGATCAGTCATTGGATGCAGCTGCCCCTGGGATGATGCCATGAACTTGGGCAGGTGGCTGTCTTCAGCTGAGAGCAGTTTCCAGGGAGGGACTGATTGGAGAGTCCTGACGACCGCCCCCGCCCACCCAACACTCTGAGCTACAGAGAAGATGACAGGGTCTGCCTGGGTATCACAACAGCCATGACTGCCCCTTTTTCACACCTCTTGATCTGTCTGCCCCCTTTTACACATTTATTCTTCCAAGGTTTGCATGCTCAGGCTTTTTCTTCTTGGTCTGCCTTTCTTTGTGGGGATGGGGCTGCGGGGAGCATTGCATCGACTTCCTTGGCTTTAGCTGCACCCTGTCTTCGGACCTCCATGATTCCCGCCTACTCGTTTATCCTTCTGTTTTTACTGGGCCTCTTTGCATGACCTCCACAACTTCCTGATTCGCCCCCTAAATCCTACCTCTGTACAACATCTGCATGTGCCTTGTATGTGAGTCCCCACAGCTCACATGGTGTGGACCCAAGCTTCTGTTCTTGAGTTCCCAGCACCAGTATCACAGCTTGTTTGGAAGTGACACATGTTAAATTAGTGCATGTTCCCTACTTTTGGCCTTGGTGTCCAATTTAGCTCTCTCTTTCCACCCTACCTTAGCCCTACCTCACACCATTATCCACAGCTTTTACAAAGCTACCAGAGGAAACTTTCTAAAATATTAATCTTTACTCATGGAAAAATATTTGTGGAACATTTGCTGTGTCCTACCTAAATTATTTTCTAGGTGTAGGTGATGAAAAATACAAAGTTCCTGCTCTCATGGAACTTACATTTTAGAAAGAAAGACAGGCAATGAAACTAAGTGAATGAACAAACGGATAGGTGCTAAATGCTATGCTGGAATTAGACTGATATGATAGAGTGAAGACATGGCTATTTTATAATAATGTCAGTTGCCTGATGAAAAACTGCCAGAGGTTTCCCACTGTCTTCAGGGTAGACTTCAGACTCCTGTGACACAAAAGGCCCCCATGGAGAAAGTTCTGGACCCCTGGTGTGGATCAGATGGCCCCTTGGATTTGGTAATTTGGGCGCTGGTTCTTCCAGGAGGCCAGGCCTTCTGCCCCCGGGGCCTTCCTCCTGGCCTCCTTCCTTCCTCCTCCCGGGATTCCCTTCTCGCTGGAACAATGTTGCTTTTGACCAAAGTGACAAAAGCCCAGCTGGCCTCAGCAGGTTTATTCTTGTCAGTGTCCCAAACCAGACAATTAACAATCCATTTCAACAGGGACTTTTGCCCCTATTTCTGGGAAACGAGAACTGTGACACGACTTTCGGAGGAAGTTACATTTTTTCTAAGCATGGAGGTGCAATGCTGATTTCTACTGAGTCCAGGCGCTGTGGCTTCATCTGCACCCATACAACACTCTCTCTTTCTAGCCCACTATCCCCTCCTCTGTCCCCCACCCCATTTTCTCTCTCTGAGATTTTGGAAGGAGATTTTGTTAAGCAAGGAAACCAAATGAAATCAAGCACGTTATCAGTAGGTTACAGGTCAAAGGCGATAAGTCCTCAAAAATCCCAGTTCTCATCAGGAACCCGGGACTTTTCACTGAACTCACTGCAGATGTGAGGAGATGACAGAGGAAGCAGAGGGTCCCCTGCCCCTGGCAGGGTCCCACCAAGCTGCCATTACTTATTGATGGGGTCATCTAATCATTGATCTGGAAACAATTGATGGTGGACTCCTAAATATCCCCGAGTCCAGCAAAGGTCTTCCCCCTTCCTCCCCGCACTGCTGCTCCTTCTCCTTTTCCCTTTATTTGGCGTTACCTTCATTGCCTTTCCCGTTTCTGTCTCCCTTCCTTGGACTCCTGCAGCTAGGTCACTAACTTAGCTTTCACCCCCCCTAGTGGTAAGTAAGGCAAATCACCCATTTGCTTGCTGGTTATGAGAACTACAGACAGCTAGCTTCACGCGCTCTCTGGGGCTGAAAATATATTAAAATGAGAGAAAACATCTATTTATTACTCGGAGGAGGTTAAACTTTTATTTTAACCACAACAGATAGTCCAGCCAAAAAGCTTGAGATATTTGTCCTTTATTATTTGATTATGACACGCACAAGAAATTACAACTACAGTGTATCAATAGAATTTCATAACGTATACAGTCAAGCTTTTAGGTATTTTTTCCTATTATTATACATAAAAATATAATTAACAAAAAATAAAATCATTTCTCATTATACCTGAATTTTTATGTAAATGAGGTTGATATTGTAAGATTGATTATTAGTCATGTTGATTGTCCTTTTGAGTAAAATCAGCATGCTGCACTGAAAAAAAAAAGTGTAATATTAGGGTTTAGCTTGTATTTCTGAGATTGGAAACAGTCTTAAGAGGGGTGAGGTGAGCCGTTATGACATCCAGAGGCCTGGGAAGACCTTTTTCTGCAGCTAAAAATTTTACCCTGTTTTATGCAGCCTTGGGCTAAATGCAGATGTTCACATTGATAGGAAGTTATCAAAATAAATGAATTATCAGCTCTTTCTCCTTTCCACCATTAAACCTCTGCAAGTTTAACTCTGAGCAGCTGTAGGGAGGGTGAGAGGCAGTTCTGTGAGCAGCTGCAAGGAGGGTGAGAGGCAGTTCTGTAAGGAGCTGGGTGGATTTTCATAATACTGGGATGTTAAAGAACAGAATGAGGATGGGGACAGAGAACAGGGAGCACTTTAGGAGGTAGAAATGGGGTGTGATACTGTAACTCCAGCTCTTGTTGGGCACAGCTTTTTAAAATTTATATTTCACAAGTCCTAGGAAAATTCTTCTCCCTGAAATGGCAGTAGTACAGATCTGGGGTTGAAAGAAAGGCCTTCATTCTTCTTCTTTTTTTTTAATATGTAAAATGTTAACTCATTAAATCCTCCCAATGACATTATGAGGTAGGTGCTATTGTAATATTCACTGTGCTGATATGGAGACACAAGAGAAGTTAGGCAACTTGCCCACCATCACTTATCAAGTAAGCAAGGAGTGTGGCTTCCCCTCTAGTAATCTGGCCCCAATATGCATGCATTTGCTTATTCTCCAGGGCTGCTCTTCTAGCTGCAGGATCTGGAGCTGGAGGTCAGGAGCCTTAGCTTTCTGACTGAAGGATGTTAAACCAGACAACTCAAATGTATTGCACTGTGCATACTTTGGGTCCACCATGATCACGTAGGCAACAGTGATTGAAGGTCAGCGTAACAAGGTCTAAAAGAGGACATTCTTGTACTGCAGCTTCATTTGGTATGCAGAATTAGATCTTATCCTTTGAGTTCTGAGCTTATTTCTGCACTGATGAGTTGGCATCCAGGTGGCCCCAATTTCTATGGGTTTACATGGTTGAGATGAGAGTATTCATTTAATTAACTTCTTGAAGGCAATACAATCTTTAAAAGAAAGTGTTTTCATGCAGTTTAAGCATAAAAAATTTAGTTTAAAATTTTCACGGCAGTGAGAGGAGGAAGAATTCAGGTGATGTAGCCTTGACCACACTTGCCAGCATGCAGCATATTTTGTCCTTGGTGGGTGCTGAAGAAAAATGGAGAACAAAAGCAACTTCACGACTGAAACGCAAACTCAACTTTGCACATGGAGGGAATAGGTTGAGTTAAAACGACAATTAAAGAGAGCTCAAACTCCCTCTTGTTATAGTGACTTTTTAGGCTTCTTCTTTTTTTTCCCAACTGTGACTTTATCCAGTGTGTTAGTATAAACCTATGTGGTTGGAACTATTACCAAAGGGTAGGAGATGTAATTCCAGATCAGCTAGTGAAAGTCGGGTAGTTCTAACCACCAACATCTGCAACAGCTAAATAAGACCCATGTTGCTTCTGTTACACGATGTTTCCTACAGTATTTTTTGAAAATGTGCTCAATTTTCTCATAGGAAAAGCACATATTGAGTAGCTTCTCAGGGACAGTGGTACTTTAAAAAATAAGATTCCAACTCCTATGTTCTTCAGAAACAATTCAAGTAAACATATTAAATAAGATTCCAGACCTTTCACCTCTTATTACTGGTCCATCTAAAATTTCATCATTTGGAATGAACGAGGAGATGGACAATATCCTTGGAAAGATTGTAAGTCTAGACGGGGGGCAGCTCAGTTGTATGAAAAAAACTTTTGATCACAAAGCCAGATGGTAGACAGAATTGCTCCTCTTAATGCTGGAAGCTGTTCACGACAGAGCGTGCGCTGGATATGCTGACAGAGATGAATGCTTTGGAAAAGTTTTCCACCGAACACAGAAACTTGATTTGCAATGGAGGAGAGAGTTTGTCCCTTCTCTAAGTGACCAATTTTTAAGAATGGCTTTAAGAATGATGTGAGTTGAAAATTAAATCTAAAATCATGAAATAAGTAATATCTTCCTGCATGCTTACACATTTGAGAGTATGATTAATATCTGGTCATTTGGCAAGAACAGTTACAACAAATTACATCTTAAATAAACTTCTTATACACAATTTGTTGCTAAAATGCATTTGTTTAGCAGCCAAGGGTTAGATTTTTTGCCAGTTTGTAACAAGGATTAGCTGAGATTTGTGTTGCAAAGAGAAGATTAAGGGAGCAGGCATATCATCTTCATGAACAATTCAGAATGATATTTTGTTTCAGTTAACCAATGTGGGATCAGCAGTTCACATTCTGTGTTTGTGCAGAAATTCATGTATATAGCATTTCTCTTTCCAGAAGTCATTAGGGAATTCAGGTAAAACTAATTATTTGTGAACACTCTGTTATATAAAAGGGGTCCCTGTCTTGAACCACACACTAGGAGATGGTAAATCAGTGGTTCCTTCCTGGGTATGTTATGTTTGATTATACTTATATTCCATAATATTTCAGCCATTTCATTTTGTGCTCATATTTTCTGTGGTTCATGAAGTAAGAGTCTCTAGATTTCATTCCAAATGGAAACTTGGCATGAAAACTCTCAATCCAATTATTCCTATACACATTTTGAAACAAATCATTTGACCTTTTTGAAAATTTTACAGGAGGTGGTAAAAATAGGGAATTTCAGGTTTTAGATGTTTTATTGCATTCTTGTAGCATAATAACAGCTTCATTAAAAATAATTCTACAATACAAGGAGAACTTTGTGAGTTGTTTAAAACACTTTTGCTGGCTTTCCTTTTAAAGCTTTGTACTCAAGAAAGTTGTGTTATTTTACAGTTTATGTTTCATTTTATTTTGCTAAGCTTTGGGGAGATATTGAATCACTATTCCCCAGTGCATGATTGTAGGGATTAAAGAGCCTACCAAATGGTACTACTCTTCAGACTGAGAGCTTAGGACACTTCTAAGCTAAGATCACACCTATTCTAAGACATTGGAATCAGTTTCAGGGCTTATTTCAATCTCCAGAGCTTATCATCCTTCAGTTTATGGGCTGTGTTGGAACTGAACTTGGGGGAAGCTTTTTCTAGGGCTTTTTGTTCAGTCATTGGAAGAACGAGAGGAAGAAGCAAAAGTAACTCTCTCCCTGAATTTGGGAGATTATTATTTCCCAGGTAACACATTTTAGCAGGTGTAGGAGGGAACCTTCAGAGCTATCTGGTACAGGTGTTCTTTTGGTCCTCAATTCATCTTTCCAAAGTTTGTCTTCCAAGCAAAGCTTAAGTATCTCCAGCAAGGGGAAATTTCATCTTGGGAGGCAGAGCCTTCTGTCTGGGAACACCCTGGAGTTACAGAGCTCTTCCTGATGTGGAGCTGAGATCTGCCGTCCTGTGACTTCCACCCATTGTTCCTAGCAATATGCCTTAGACACAGAAAGAACAGGCCTCTTTTTATGTAACAGCAATTCAGCTCTTGGGGGAGGGCAGTGTGTAGAGCAGGGAAGATGGAACTTTATAGGTAGACAGGCTTCTCTCCTCTCTGGTCTTCAGTCTGCACTTCTGTCAGGTGCTGAGTTTACAACTTGATTTCCAGGGTTGCTGGGGAGATTCCAGGAAATGTGTATGAGGCACCAAGCAGTGAGTCCATGGCAGATGATCACTGTCATCCTTATGGAAGCTGCCTAGTGATATTCCCTGGAGTTCTCTTTTTGTAAGAGAATTGACCTCTATTTTTTCCATCTCTTTACATGTTGTATAAGTTGGGGCTCTACCTCTTCCGGTCAGTCAGGTCTTTCCCAGAACATTTTGCATTCCTTTTTATTTTATTTATTTATTTATTTATTTATTTATTTATTTATTTATGTTTTTGAGGTGGAGTTTCACTGTTGTTGCCCAGGCTGGAGTGCAACGGCATGATCTTGGCTCACCGCAACCTTTGCCTCCTGGGTTCAAGTGATTCTCCTGCCTCAGCCTCCTGAGTAGCTGGGACTACAGGAATGAGCCACCATGCCTGGCTAATTTTATATTTTTCATAGAGACAGGGTTTCTCCATGTTGGTCAGGCTGGTCTCCAACTCCCAACCTCAGGTGATCTTCCCGCCTTGGCCTCCCAATGTGCTGGGATTAGAAGTGTGAGCCACCGTGCTCAAACAGCATTCCCTTTTAGACATGGTGACTACTAGAGAACAGAGTGGAAACCCTCCCCAGCAGTTGGTCACAGAAGCAGAATTGGTGTCCTCATCGGGTTCTCCATTCAGAGATAAAATGCTCACCAAATGCCTATAGAGTGAATGGCAGGCATTTCATAGAAGAGAAAGAATAAGACAGTTTGGAGCTGAAATTCACACTCTCTAACATTATACTGTGAAATCCTAATGTGCTCCTTCTGTGTCAGTCTTTGCGCCAGATACCCACATATTTATTATCTTGCTCACTCCTCACATCAACTCAGTGATCTAGAGATTGTCTCTGAGGAAACAGAAGTGCAGAGAATGTGAGAAATGCATGCAAGTCTGGCCAAGTGCTCCCAGTAGATTTGAGATAACCTGATCAGTGATCAAGATGATCTCAACCACCTGAAAACCAATGAGGAAAAAAATTGTGTTCATTATTGTATTAGTCAGGGTCCTCCAGAGAAAGAGAATCAGCAGGAGACTTACACATGCTGTATGGATATCAAAGGAGGTTTATGATGAGGAATTGACTTGCATGATTCTGGAGGCTGAGTAGTCCCGGGACCTACCATGTGCAAACTGGAGAACCAGGAAAGCTGATGCTATTATTCAGTCCCAGTCTGAAGGCCTGAAAATCCAGGGAGCTGAAAGTGTGGAGCAGGGAGGATGAGACTTTGCAGGCAGACAGTGTCCCCTTCTAGCTGGTCCTTAGTCTCCACTTCTGTAATGTGGTGAATATAAAACCTGACTTCCAAGGTTGCTAGGGAGACTCCAGAAAATGTGTAATAGGGACCTGGTGCAATTCCTGGCATTGATCAGCAACAGAATGACAGATAATAATGATGCTTCCTATAAAAGGTGCCTAGAACCAGCCCAAGAGCCAGAGAAGATGAAATGAGATGTGCCAGCCCAAGCAGTCAGGGAGGAAGCAAAAAGGGGCAAACTGCTGTTTCCTCTGCCTTTTATTCTGTTCAGGCCCTCCAGGGATTGAATGATGTCCAACCACTTAAGGAGGGCATCTCCTTTACTGAGCTCACTGGTTCAAATGCCAGTTTCACCTGGTAATACCCTCACAGGCACACTCAGAATGAAGTTTAATCTCGGCACCCCATGGCCAGCCAAGATGACCCAGAGAATTGACCATCCTAGTTACTTTTGAGGCAATTCTGACATTAACCCAATTCTATCAGCATAAAACCCAGAGAGAGAAAGGTGGTTTGCAGGCATTGGGAAATCAATGCCTGGGCGTTCTTCATGCTGACTTGCATAATACTTCTCTGGAGAACTGAAGACTCCCAGCAGGGAGCTTCCAGGGTTTCCTTTCTTCTTATCTCCTCTGTAGCCACTGTCAGTGTGCCGGGTCCCACTGAGAGACAAATGGGAAACTCAAAAGGAAAGTCTGTATTAAAACAGGTCACAGTGATGCTAGACGGCCACACTCATCTACGTCTCACGGCCACGTTCATCTCCATCTCACGGCCACGTTCATATCCGTCTCACGGTCATGTTCAGTTCCATCTCTAGCAGGCCACGCACAGGCTGCCCAGAGCCTTTCCTTCTCCACACTGCCCCCAGCTTCTGCTTTGCGTCTATCTCACTGTTTACATCCAATTCGCTTGAATATTTCCCCAAGATAGCCGGTAACTCCCCGGTCACAAAGGAATAGTTCATAAGACAAATAGAATTATCATTTTTTTGGTTAATTATCATATCTGAGGACGCTTTAAGCATTACTCTAAATGAAGATTTTTTCAAACCATTTGAGAAACATTAAAATTTAAATATACAACAGAATCCTAGTGCATGGCTAAACCAGGGTGAGTGGTTATAAAAGAGAAACTATGCCTGTGGCCAATTATTTTATATAAAATAGACTCAAAAGCAGTAAGTCCTAAATATTAGTTTAGAAGGGATGGAGGCTCTCCAGCTTGTAATAAAATTTCTCTTCTTTTCATGTTGTTTCTTTTCCAGATCATACAAAAACAAGTATAATAATATATTTTGCCTATAGGTGCCAAGACCTGTATTATTTACTTTCAGATACTTTTCTTTATTGTATTCAAGAACAAACCATGTACAGCATGAGGAAGAGATGTCAGCTGGAGATAGAAGTAGAGAAGAAACTTGGATGTGCAAACACTGACATACACAGGGACTTTCAGCATTTCAGGAAGCTACTAGAAGATCTTTTCTTTGCTTGCCATGAGCCCATGTCAGCCAGTTCTCTCAGTTATACTGAGCTGTTCTTCAAAAAGCCCTTGCATCAATCAGCATCCCTGCAGGAAATGGTTGGCATCCCAAATGAGGATGATAAAGGGACTGTTTACAATGGTTTGGGGAAACTCCAAGGAATAGCGTTAATAGCCCAGTCCTGTCACCCCCCCCCCCCCAGACTCAAAGGGACAAGGGAAGGAGTGGAGACTGGGCCATGAAAATCATCTAGGGAAGGATACCTTTACAGGATCAGCAGCCTTCAGTTGGAAGAAGACAGCCAGCTCCTGATGACCCCACAGGGAGAGAGCTGGAGCACCGATTCCAAACTCTCCTCCCAATCTTCATCAAGATTCCTCATTGGCCAACAAATAACTGAAATTCAGGGGGCAAGAGAGCTTGATGTTATCTAAATAGGTCAGCCTGGCAGAAAGCAAGGCGAAGAGGGAGGGGAGGTGGATTTGGAAGAGCAAATGGGAGTGACCTAGAGCAGCCCTGATAAGCCCATGAATATGAAGGCTCATCATGGAGGCAGATGCTCCATGCTGAGCTGATCAGCGTTCCATGGAGTAGTATAAAGTGTAGGCATTACCAAGATTCTGTTCTTGCAGAATTGTGTGCAGGGATTTTTTTCCCTCCCTTGAATCATGATTTAAATTGCTTTATGCCTAAAAATTACTGCTTATTCTTAGAGGGTGTGTGTATAAGAGAGAAAGAGTTCTTGTGTAAGCCTTTGGGTGGCAAATTGGAAACTGGACTGTGGCATGAGGAACTAGCATCCTGTTTTCTTGTTTTCGTTTTGTTTTGCTTTTTTCGTCCTGTGGGAGGGAAGACAATGAAACTGGGCTCAGCACAGGGTTTCTGGAATTGGGCCGGCGGACACCCACATGTGGTATTATTTAGGACCGAAGAAGCCAGACTTTGGTATTGCTCTGTGAATTGTTGTCATTGTTTGGTTCAGGTTTTCTGAGTTAGACCCTACAGGGTGGGAAATGGGCCACACCCTGCAGTAAATAGCTGTGGCTTTTCTTCAGGAGGTTAAGTCTTGGCTTGAGAAAGGGACCTCGCTCTTGGCCAGGAGGAAGTAAAGTTTGGATCCAGAGGTTCAGAGCTAGTAAGATCTGTATCTTACTAGCAGACTTGATGAAAGCAGACTTGGTTTCTGACAGTGGCCACCCTGGGCAGGGGAAGCTGGGCAGGGGTGCTGAAGTCCGGTCAGGAGCCCTGGATCTGTGAACTCTCACTTTTAGGAGGGGCGGTGTGACCCCCACTTCTAGGAGGGGCTATCCTCTTTCTGCTAACTTTCAGTCTGACATGCATTCTGGTTAGAAGTCACAGCTGCTGTCATTTGCCCTGGTGGAATTAGGAAAGTGGTGTTCTTCTCAAGATAAAGGCCCGGGGCGTTTATGCTCGGAAGATGCAGTGTCCAGAGGAGCAGAGGCAGCAGCATGGCTGCAGGAAGAAGTCAGGGTGGAACCCACGCAGAGCCCATTTCCAGGTGGACACGTGGGCCCAGGGGTGCATGCCATGCCATAATTCCTTATGTATTAAAATGAAGGAGATTCTATTTCATAGTCACCAGCTACTGAAGTCAGCAGTATTTGAGAAATGTACATTAGCAAAGCACAACTTCTTCTTCTGTCTCAAATGTCTCGTTGCTCCTACCAATTACTTGCTTTGCTTAATAGATACTCTTCACAATGATTAACTCAGCATAGCATAGGTTATACATCAGTAGACACATGCTCTTATAACGAGTGTGGTAATGGCAGTTGCCGGGCAAGTGCACTCCAAGCCCAGATGTTTAGGAAGATATACAGGGTCGGGTGGCAATTGGCAAGGGAGTATGGACCTGAGCCAATGTCTTGCTGGTGGCATGGGCTTGAGGGGGCATGGGTCGACCTGGAGGCCACTGCCTGGGAAAGCACTGGCTTTACTGATCCCCAGAGTGGGGACCAATGGCTGGCCACTTGGAAAATGGCTGTCAGGCTTGATGGCCCTGCACAAGTTGTTTAATCTTTTTATGGTTTCCACACCTGGAAACAGGCATAGCAATATTTGTCACCTTGTAGGGTGGTTGTCACCATGAGATAAATGGATACATATAAAATGTTTAGAAAAGTGTTTGAAGCTAAATTTTGATTCACCCTCCCATTTACTCATTGATCATTCAAGAAACATCGAGTGAGTGATAGAAACTCTTTTGGGCTATGAATAATGCAAGTAGAAATATTTTCCTTCATGGAGCTTGTTGCTGGCCATAGAGCCATGAAGACCTTCCTAGTTTAGTCCTTTTATTCCCAGCACGCGTTTCTCCTGTGTTGAGAAGATGTTCAGGCTCTGGGCTATAAGTTAAACATGGGCCTTATGAGCTTTGCTGATGGGTAAGCATTTTGGATTTCTAGCTGAGACTGAAGGAAGAAAATTTGTCCCTATCAAAACTGTTCATTCTTTCTCAATTGCTAATGCTTCCTTGAGGATTTATGGATTCGGGACTAATAAACTGTGGATTGGAAGTTTAACGGAATGACTGACCTATTTCACCACTGTACTGGAAAGAAAAGCTCGGATTGCAGTGGAATTGAGTTTTGGAAGTTAAGCAAGAGGAACTTCCACTTTTGAACTCAGCAGTAGGAAAGGGTAGAGGTTGAGAGCTGGTTCAACATGGAAGTTCTACAGAGGATTCAAAAACATTTTTATTTTTTCAGTGGGGAGGGGCTTTCCAGCAATGGCCTGAAGCCCCTGATTGAATTTAAACACACAAAGAAACATCTCCACAGCTCCATGCCACATGGCAGCATTTCACTCCAACACAAGCTTTTTGGCATGGTGTCCAGGGCTAAGTGTTTACAAAGACTACACTTTGTTTGTGGGGCTGGACCTCAGAGTTCAGATCTCATACTCTTTAGTTGCATTAACTGATTCCAGGAAAAGAAACGAGGGAAAAGACTTACCAAACGCAAAGAAAGAAAACCAGCAATATTTTCCCATCTTTTAATCACGGAATTTGGCATGAGGAACCTCAGCTTTTTCATGTTTATCATAGAAGGTTTACTTATTCATTTATTCCACAAAGGCTCTTTGAGAGTCTACTTTTTTGCCAGGCATCACACTCCACATCAGCGAGAATACCGTGAGCACAACAGCAACAGCAGGACAAAAAGGTTGTCCTGGCCCTTATGGAGCTGACGGTTTAATGGGAGAGATGGATAGTAGTGACATCGATTGTGTAATTAACACTGGAGTGTTTCCAAGAGACACGTTTCCATAAGAATGAATGCTAGGAGGAATTGCTTAATTAGGGATGTTAGGGGAAGCTCAGCTCAGAAAAAGGAGGAGGAAAGGTGGACCAGATGAAGGGGAGAGATGGAGGCAGCAGGCTCCGGGAGGGACCAATGCGTGCAAAGGCTGCAAGGAGCAAACTTCACCCTGGAGAGATGCTGGAGTGAGGAGCGCAGAGGCATGAGATAGGCGGTGGGAGAGGGGAGGCGGCATGGTTTACATTAAGGGTTTTGACCATTATCAGAGCCTAGAGCTACTGAAATGTTTAAGGGGAGGTGTGAGGAATATGGTTAGGTTTGTGGGGTTGCAGGGGACCACGTGTGCAGGATCAGGGAGGGAAACCTGTAGACTGCAATGTAGGTCTACCACCGATGAGAGGAAGGAGGGGAGGAAGAAGCAGGGTGGGGCAGGGGAGCTGCAGACCGTGACACAGATGGGACAAACTGTCAGACCACCCAGTAGGAGCGGTCTTAGTCAGCGTGGGCTGCTGTAAGGCAATGCCACGGGCCGGGGGCTGCAACAACAGAAAGTTAGTTTCTCGCAGAGCTGGAGGCTGAAGTCTGAGATCAGAGTGCCGGCAGGGTGAGGGTCTTGGTGAGGGCTCCTTTTCCAGTTGTAGTCTCACATGGCCCTTCCTTGGGGCCTGCAGGAAAAGAGAGAGAGAGAGAACATCAAGTCTCTTCCTCTTCTTATAAAGGTGCTATTTCTACTGTTGGGACCCCACCCTCATGATCTCATCTAAACTGAAACACTCAGTCCATAGCAGGAGCCCCAGAGCAAAGATTTCTCTCCTGGAGGAGTCCTGCATGGAGCAGAAGTAACCAGGCTCAGTTCCCCCATTATTCTTCCTCATCAGCTGGGAGCTGCCAGGGTGTTTGGCCTTGGCCAGAGCTGGGGTGGCCCAAAGGGCCCTGCTTTCTGCTGATGGTCTCCACAGCTCCCCCAGCAAGGCCTTCCTGGAAGGAGCACTGAACAGCAAAGCTCTGTGGTCAAGACTCAGGGCAAAAAGGAACCAGCTGAACAGAGCCTTTCATGTGCCAACAGAAAAACGACCTGCCTCAAACATCACAACAGGCATCTGTGGAGCCTGGGAAGTGATCTTTCTCATGGGGAGAACATGGAGCACACAAAGCTTTCTCTTAAAAGTCTGCAAAGTTGTAATCTGATAACAACAGAACGTTTTGGTATTTTGAGTAATAGGTGTCACATCGGAATTGATGTTTGCCAAACTTGGCATGATAACTGCATGCCTTTTGCTTATTTATACTTCATATTTTAGCTGTTTTCTAATAACCAAAAACATTTGTATATTTTAATAGTACTAGAGGTAAATGAAATTTTAAATGTCAGTTAAAAAACCTGAAAGATGATGCTTGCAATTTCAAGTTGATTAAAGAAAATTATTAATAAAACAAGAAAACACGAATTATGCATTTTACATTGTGATACTTAAAGTAGATGACCTGGTTTTTCCCTGAAGAGAAAGCATGGATGCATAAACCAGACCATATTGTAGATATTTCAAAATCATTGGTAAATACTGATTAGCAAATTGACGCAAAATTTGGACTACTTCCTGTTTTGTATTTTTGTGGACTATTTATGAGCACTTGGTGCTTAAGACACACTCAAAGAGGTACTGATAATTTATCATATTCTAAAGCAAGCATATAGGTTGAAAATACCTAATCAGTTGCTCGACTAATCAAGTAAATGTTACAGAAATGGGTCACTAGAATGGTTAGAAAACCAAGCAACTCCATAGTATAGATTTCTTCCTTGAGATCCAATTCAGATAGCTTTATCCATCTCTCTGAAAAGCATTTCCAACTTGAAACCTGTTTCTATTGCACCTGCTTTGCCTGGCAGGACCTACCTTCCCGTCACTCACACATCCACTGGCCCAGGTGTATGTAACTAGTCCACCTGATGGCCCAAGCCAGGAACCTGGTGGCAGCCCAGGCTCCTTCCCCCTTTGCATCATATTCAGCTGGTCACCAGATTCTGCCTTTTGACATTGCACTGATCCCACCTTGCCTCTGCATGCCCACCGACACTGGTTGTTCCTGTCTCCCAGCTTCCCGGAGCAGGTGCCTCTCCCCTGGTCTCCCCACCTCCAGAGTCACCACTGTCTACAGCAGTGGCTTTCAAAGGCATCCCTGGCCCAGCAGGAGCAGCTAGAAAAGAGTTAGCAATGCAGATCCTTGAGCTCTACCCAGACCTTCAGAACTGAAAACTTGAAGAGTAGGCCCTGGCACTGGTGTTTGAGGGAGCCTGGAGGAGGGAGTGCTCATATAGTAAAGGCCATTAGAGTAGGCTCTGGTTCAATATGACTAAAATCTTTATAAAAAGAAGAAATTTGGACACAGACATACAAAGAAGGAAGAAGATGTGAGGAGACATGGGGAAGCTAAGGAGAGAGGCCTGGAACAGACCTTTCCATCGCAGCTGCCAGAAGGAACCAGCTTTTCTGACACCTTGATCTTGGACTTCTGGCTTCCAGACTGTGAGGCCATCAGTGTCTGTTGTTGAAGCCACCCAGGCTCATGACGCTTTGTGACAGCAGCCCTAGGGAACTGATAGAGTGGCGAAAAGCAAGAATTCTCCAATGGGGAACCCCTCAGCTGTGGCATGAACTAGCACTGTGACTATGAGCAAGTTACTTTATGTCTCTGTGCTTGGTTTTGTCATCTGTAAGATGGGGCTGTATGTACCCCATAAACTTGCTAAAAAGATGGAATGAGTTGACTGTGTGGAGCACACAGTGCTTGGTACAGAGGAGAACTGAATGTTGGTGAAGGCTGCATAAAATCTTCTAGTGCGTCTGGCCTGCCTGTCCCCGCCAGGACTGCATGTCACCATGGAAGATGCACTTACAGACTTGAAGGGGAGCTTTTGTTCCTGGTGGCCAATGTGGTTTGGCTCTGTGTCTCCACCCAAATCTCACCTTGAATTGTAATAATCTCCACAGGTCAAGGGCTGGTCCCAGCGGCGGTGATTGGATGATGGGGGTGGTTTCCCCCGTGCTGTTCTTGTGTTAATGAGTGAGTCTCATAAGATCTGATGGCTTTATAAGCATCTGGCATTTCCCCTGCTTGCACTCATGCTCTCTCCTGCCTCCCTGTGAAGAGGTGCCTTCCACCATGGTGGTAAATTTCCTGAGACCTCTCCAGCCATGCAGAACTGAGAGACAATCAACATCTTTACTTTATAAGTTACCCAGTCTCTGGCGTTTCTTCATAGCAGCCTGAGAATGAACTGATGCAGAGGTGATGCCACAGTAGAAGGGGTGACACTTGATATGAGATGGACAGATCATGGGGTAGGGGATCATTTCCTAGTTTCCTGGATGAGGGCTCATCCAAGTTGGGAAGGAAAAGAACGGGAGAACGGAATAAGCACTGATGACAAATTTACTACTTACTGGATATGCTGCTTTCCTACTGGGGCTGGAACAAATCGCCACACACCAGGCAGCTAAAACAACATGACTTTGTGTTCTCACAGTTCTGGAGGCCAGAAGTCTCAGATCCAAGTGTCGGCAGGGCTTCTCTCCCTTTGAAAGCCCCAGGAGACAAGCTGTCCCCTGTGTCCCTGGCTTCCGGTGGCTCCAGGCGCTTCTTGGATGTGGCTGCACCATTTCAGTCTCTGCCACCATCTTCAGAAAGCCTCTTCCTCATGGTCCTGTCTCCTTCTCTTCTAGGGACGCTTGCCATTGGAATCAGCCTTCACCAGAGCATTCCAGGATGATCTCATCTCAAGATCTTTAACTTAATTACATCTGCAAGACTCTATTTCCAAAGAAGGTCACATTCATAAGTTTCAGGGGTTAGGAAGTTGACATGTGTTTCGTGGTGGGGGGGCACCTTCAACCTACTACAGCAAATATTTTTCACAACGCATTGAATTTAGTCTTTATAACAGTTCTGCAATATCTCTGTTTCATGGATAAGGATGCTTCCAGAAAGAGGCTGATGACAATACCCCAGGTTAATGGTAGAGCTGGGGTTTAAATCTTGATATTTATGATCTACAGTCCCATGCCTGTCCTCTACTCAGGCTTCAAATTAAGCAAACCGTTTAAAATCTCGGCGAGAGCAGCTTCAGGCTGTGGGCACTCCAACACAAGGGTTACACATGCAAGCGAAGAAAAGAATTGAGCTCGTGCTTTCTCAGAAGACTCCAGCTGTACAAGAAATATAATCTTCTTTGAAACTGACAGTTTTATGCTCTTGCATCATGTTTGTCCTCACAATGAGGACATTCACTCCTAATATTTAACTTACAGCTCGTAGGAAACATCTTTGAACTCTTCTCAAGGCTTGTGCCAAATATTTTAAGATTCACAAGCAGACAAATAATTGTCATTTTCCTCAGCAGATTTCCCCCTCTTGCAATATTGCCTGCTTTATTCACACTTGAACAAAACCGTTTGAACAAAACAAAGTTCTGTGTTTTTTAACCGG
Source organism: Saguinus oedipus (assembly GCA_031835075.1). Classification (NCBI taxonomy): domain Eukaryota; kingdom Metazoa; phylum Chordata; class Mammalia; order Primates; family Cebidae; genus Saguinus; species Saguinus oedipus. Next base: position 7,877,478 of record CM063169.1, on the reverse strand, counting down.
GAAGCTCTCATTACCCATCCTCCACGTTAAAAACCAAAACCAAAAGCAATGTGCATGATCTTCCACTTGACCTCCTTGACTTTTCATCTCATGTTCAGGTATGTTCCAATCAGGATGTCAAAATTCCACTCTTCTTGCTCGGCTGGGGAATTCTGAGAAACAAACAAACAAACAAACAAAAGAAAACACTGGACTTTTCAGTTAAGAGTTAGGAATACACCTATTAGCTCTGTGACTTGGGTAAATAAGTTCAACTCCTTATGTCTGTTTTCTCGTCTGTACAGTGAAGTTCAGTAATATTTGTCTCATGGGCTTCTCACGCAAATTAAATAAAATACCACATCGACATTGGCTAGAACAATGCTTGGAATAGAATACAGTTAATCAATGCATATTTTCTTCCTTCCCATTCTTTTTTCTTTTCTTTATTTAGTTAGAATTTCTCTTGTTTTGACTCTTTACGGAGTTTTCCATTGTTGGCGCGCGCGTGTGCGCGCGCGCGCGCGCACACACACACACACACACACACACACACACACACACACTTTCTCCAAAGCTGTTTTGAATTCAAGAACAATCCTTGTTATTTGGCCTTGGTTTCTATATTTTTTAGAAAAGTCAGCCCTTTCCTTTTGACTCTGCCTTCTAAATTTTCTGTCCTGGCATCTTTATAGGTTTACTAACTCTAAAATGTGTTTCTGGGATAAAGTTTGTATGTAAACACCAGGCAATTTAAATCACTGAGTATCCATTTCATCAGAGGAAGGGGCAGGGGCACAGGAGGTTGGAAGAAACAGTGAATGTCTCCTATGGTCTTTTTCTCACTTTTTGAGTCAAACTCATCTCTTTTTGGTTTAAAAAATGATCTTAGAAATTATATTTTCTGGGATTTATGAGCCTGGGCTTGGCCCAATTTTACCCTTTCGGAGAATGTTTAACCTACCTTTCTGCCGCTTTAGACAGGAAGAGCTGGGAAAGAAAGCAGCTTTTCTCCCCTCTAGGAAAGACAACCTTGTGTTCTTCCTAGGAGGTGCAGTGTGGACCAGACCACAGTGGGGTGTTCTGAGCTGGCAGAAGGGGATGCAGGGAGAATACTAAGCGCTGGCCCTTCTGGAAGGCAAGGTGACTTCCAGATTTGAGTTGCCTGAAGGTAGGGAAGCCTGTCCGTTCCTACAGATTCTCTATCAATTCTGTCCTTGAATTAAACCAGACACTCAGAGAGTTGTACGTTTGCTGCAGAATTGCTATGGACCAATAGTAGTCTCCCGGGGCTGATACAACAAACCCCATAAAATAGGCACCTTAAAAGGCCAGAATGTATTCTCTCACAGCTCTGGAGGTGAGAGGGCCAAAGTCAAGGCACAGGCAGGGCTGTGTCCTGTCCTCTGGTGTTGCCTGTGACCCTCGGAGTTCCTGCCTCACAGCTGCCCCCACTCCAGCCTCTGCCCCCTCATTCCGTGGCACCTGCCCTCCGTGTGTCTATGTCTAACCACGGTGTTCTCCCCTCTGTGTGCTTCTGCCTCTGTAGCTCTTCTCCATGTCTTATAATGACACCATCATACAGGATTAAGAGCCCAGTCTATTTCACTGTGATCCCGTTTTAACTTCCATCTTATTTACATCTGCAAAGACCTATTTCCAACAAAAGTCACATCTCCACGGATCAGGGTGAGGATTTCAAGGTATCTTTTAAGGGGACACAATCCAACCCATAACCGACACGTGTAGAACTGTGCTTCCCAGCCCTGGGAGTGAGCAGCGTGGAAGGTCATGTACGTGGGAAGACATGTGAACAGAGCCACACATGGAGCTGGAAGGTCTGGATTTGAAGGCCATGCAGCGGCTCAGCAGCTATGAGCTTTGGCCTCAGGTTCCTTGCCTAGAAAAGGGAGTGATGGGGTCTCTCATACCGATATATAATGTATTTGTCATTTGGGTCACATCACATTTAAATTTTTATAATATGGCTCCAAACTGACCTTATCATGTCATCTCTGATTTTACTGCTCTATTTATGATCTGTGCACATCAGGTCTTCTTGGCTTTCTCCAAATCTGCCACACGGCTGCCATTTCTACTGCTGAGATAATGCAGTGCCTTATGCTACGAATGCCCTGCACACCATGCTTTTCTCCCCAAGTATTTCCCCTCATTCCCCCAGGTACTTGTCCCAGTCTCACATAATTGCTTCTTCGGCAGCAATTTCACGGTGGGCCTAAATATAAGCATTTTCATGCAGTCCAGTGTCAAGGCATACATCTGTCCTTTGTAGGAGGATCATTCTTTGAGGGAGGAAATGATGTCCTTCCGCCCCCACCCCTCAGTTGCTTAATGAAGTCCTGCAGGATTAAAATCTGACCAAATGAAATTGTGTACATAAAAATGTATTGTATGTGGAAAAGCAGAGGACAGGATTCTGACCATCGTCCCTGGAAAATACAAATTGAGGAAGCCCCAAAAGGCCCATCTGGTGAAAATGACCAGTTCCTAGCCTGCTACCGTGTCCCCCAGGTCTGCTACTGGTTTACTGTGAACAAGCTCCTGGAGACTTATCTTTTTTTTAGATGGAGTCTCACTCTTGTTCAGGCTGGAGAGCAATGCCTGATCTCAGCTTATTGCAGCCTCCGCCTCCTGGGTTCAAGTGATTCTTCTGCCTCAGCCTCCCAAGTAGCCGGGATTGCAGGCATGCGCTACCATGCCTGGCTAATTTTTGTGTTTTCAGTAGAGATGGGGTTTCACCATGTTGACCAGCCTGGTCTCAAACTCCTGACCTCAGGTGATCCACCTGCCTTCATCTCCCAAAGTGCCGGGATTATAGGCATTAAGTAAACCACTGCACCTGGCCTGGCTTCTCTTTTAAAGAAATTGTTCCCATGTGCCCTGTAAAGGAAAGCACTTTACATTCCTTGTCTCCCAGCTGGGAAAAGATCTCCAAGAGAAGGGTAGAAAAGAGGGAAAAGTTTGAAAGGAGGGACAAATCTGACAGTGTCCCCAGTATAGCCAGTCTCAGGAGCCCTGTGTGGCATGCAGGCTGGACAGGCATGGAGCATCCTAGCTGCCTGTGGTTGTTGATGGATATCACTCAAACGTGTGCTCTATTATATGATGGCTATCACTCACATGCATGCTCTATTACATGATGGATATCACTCACACGCGTGCTCTATTACATGATGGATATCACACGCATGCTTTATTACATGATGGATATCACTCACACGTGTGCTCTATTACATGATGGATATCACTCAAACGTGTGCTCTATTACATGATGGATATCACTCACACGCATGCTTTATTACATGATGGCTATCACTCACATGCGTGCTCTATTACATGATGGATATCACTCACACGCATGCTCTATTACATGATGGATATCACTCACATGCGTGCTCTATTACATGATGGCTATCACTCACACACATGCTTTATTACAGGATGGCTATCACTCACACACGTGCTCTATTACACGATGGATATCACTCACATGCGTGCTCTATTACATGATGGCTATCACTCACACACGTGCTCTATTACACGATGGATATCACTCACATGCGTGCTCCATTGCACGATGGATATCACTCACATGCGTGCTCTATTACATGCTGGATATCACTTACACACGTGCTCATTACATGATGGATATCACTCACACGCGTGCTCCATTGCACGATGGATATCACTCACATGTGAGCTCCATTACACGCTGGATATCACTCACATGTGTGCTCTATTACACGCTGGATATCACTCACACGTGTGCTCTATTACACGCTGGATATCACTCACACGTGTGCTCCATTACATGCTGGATATACTCACACGCGTGCTCCATTACATGCTGGATATCACTCACACTCGTGCTCTATTACATGATGGAGATCACTCACACGCGTGCTCTATTACATGCTGGATATCACACGCATGCTCCATTACATGATGGATATCACTCACATGCGTGCTCCATTACATGATGGATATCACTCACACGCGTGTTCTATTACATGCTGGCTATCACTCACACACGTGCTCCATTACATGATGGATATCACTCACACATGTGCTCTATTACATGATGGATATCACTCAAACGTGCGCTCTATTACATGATGGATATCACTCAAACGTGCGCTCTATTACATGATGGATATCACTCACACGTGTGCTCCATTACATGATGAATATCACTCACACGCGTGCTCTATTACATGCTGGATATCACACACACGCGTGCTCTATTACATGATGGATATCACTCACATGCGTGCTCTATTACATGATGGCTATCACTCACACACGTGCTTTATTACATGATGGCTATCACTCACACGCGTGCTCTATTACACGATGGATATCACTCACATGTGTGCTCCATTACACGATGGATATCACTCACATGCGTGCTCTATTACATGCTGGATATCACTTACACGCGTGCTCCATTACATGATGGATATCACTCACACGCGTGCTCCATTGCACGATGGATATCACTCACATGTGTGCTCCATTACACGCTGGATATCACTCACATGTGTGCTCTATTACATGCTGGATATCACTCACATGTGTGCTCTATTACATGATGGATATTACTCACATGTGTGCTCTATTACATGCTGGATATCACTCACACGTGTGCTCTATTACATGATGGATATCACTCACACGTGTGCTCTATTACATGCTGGATATCCCTCACACGTGTGCTCTATTACATGATGGATATCACTCACACACGTGCTCTATTACATGATGGATATCACTCACATGTGTGCTCTATTACATGATGAATATCACTCACACACGTGCTCTATTACATGATGATATCACTCACATGTGTGCTCTATTACACGCTGGATATCACTCACACGCGTGCTCTATTACACGATGGATAGCACTCACATGCATGCTCTATTACATGATGGATATCACTTACATGCGTGCTCCATTACATGATGGATATCACTTACATGCGTGCTCCATTGCACGATGGATATCACTCACATGTGTGCTCCATTACACTCTGGATATCACTCACATGCATGCTCTATTACACGCTGGATACACTCACACACGTGCTCTATTACATGCTGGATATCACTCACATGTGTGCTCTATTACATGATGGATATCACTCACACACATGCTCTATTACATGCTGGATATCACTCACACGCGTGCTCTATTACATGCTGGATATCACTCACACGCGTGCTCTATTACATGCTGGATATCACTCACATGCGTGCTCTATTACATGATGGATATCACACACACGCGTGCTCTATTACATGCTGGATATCACTCACATGCGTGCTCTATTACATGATGGATATCACACACACGCGTGCTCTATTACATGCTGGATATCATTCACATGCGTGCTCTATTACAATACTGCAGCCCACTGCACAAAGAGAAAAGGATTGGGTTCTGTACATTCATTCTCTTCTCCTCTTCAGTCCTTTCTTGGGGATCCTTGGGGAGCTGCTTTGTGACAAACAATTTTTGGTCTTGATAGTGTGATCGCTAATCAAGAACTTAGATGTATGCTGAAAACTTAGCATATAGTCAAAGCTTGCTGGGAAAATATTACAGGGCTGGAATATCACAGGTGGATCCCCGCATTAGGCAGTCAGAAGCGGAAAGACCAAGAGCAGGACTTCTTTCACCCCAAGCAGGATGAGAAAACCTCATTTTTCCTCCCCTCAGCATAATTCAGGGATTTACAATGAATTACGTGCTTACCGATGGGAGCACAGAACAGAATTTGTCTTTACATATAAATAAAATTCACTTTCTGTAATTCCCTGTGGCTAAGAGATATAGTGACAGCCCTCTTTCATCCTCTTTTTTCTTGGTCTTGATATTTTATTTTCCATGTCTGTTTACTGAGCAGCAAACCAAATTCACCATGCTATCCAATTTTCTCCATCTTTCTCCCTTTTCCAAATCCCTTAATAAAAGGCTTGCAGTTTTAACTTTTCAGTGTGTGCAGCACATCTATGTTGTTTAAAAATTAGAATTTTGTATGAAAGCATTTATAGTCTCTTTCTTTTTGAATTATTGCATTCTTCCTAGCTGAAAATAGTCAATTTCTTGAAAAATGGGTGTAAACTAAAAATGGATATACTCTCTGATTTGAATGCTTTGCTTACTCAGAAATCAGCATCATATAGATGCCATTACTATTGATGTAGGCATAATGTTTCTCCTTATTTTTAGTTCCTTTAACACATGGTCATGGCCTTTGCTATATCACGGCAGAGTCGATTAAGTTTTAGGTCTTTAGCCTAAATCACATTGTCTGCTTATTAGGTGTTACTGAGATTGTCTTTTTCGTTGCTTTATGCCTCAATAACAATTTAAACTGCATAAAAACAACAGCCAAATTTAATACCAGAAATAACAGCCAGATTTTAGAATTACATTTTGACTTAAAACAAAAGCTATAGGTGAATTTTATGTTTTCTCAAATGTCTTAACCTCTTTCTGACATGACTATTGTGGGTATTTAACAAGGCAAAAGAAAAATATATCTGAAAACAGTAGACAACAAGGTTAATTGCTCAATTTGGAGTGTGGCAAGAGATAGCAAATCCAGTCATGTCGAGATCCACGTGGGGCCATGGGGCAGTAGTGCGGGAGTGGAAGTGACGGCCTCTCGGCTTGTTTCCCTGCCACACTATTTGATGTTGCTTTGGAACCAGCATCACTTATAATTCTTGTTTCTCCCTCTGAAGTTCCATCCACCACCTGACAGGCTGAGGCAGGTGCTATATATCGTCTCATTCAACACCTGCTCCGGTTTTGCCTTCTACACCCCAGGCAGGAAAACTAGACGATGCATCTTAACCCCTGCTGCAGGGGGATCCCTGTTCTCTGAGTCCCCCCAGGCAGTTCCCTCCTGTGAGACCTGGAGGTGGGTGTGCTCGGGGAGGTGGGGTCTTTTGGATGCTACATAGCAATGATCATCCTGGATTATCCAAGGTGGCCCAGCCTCATCAAGTGAACCCTTAACACTGGAGAACTTTTTCTGGCTGGGCTAGAGAAACGAGACAGAAGGAGGAGGAGGAGAGATCTGAAGTATGATGGGGACCCAGCTTTGGAGAAAATGTGGGAGGCCAGGAGCTAGGAAATGCAGGCAGCCTTTAGTACCTGGAAATGGTGAGGAGAGGCAGATTTTTCTCCTCCGGTAAGGAGTGCAGCCCTGCTGATACCTGGATTTTAACCCAGTGAGACTCGTGTTAGACCTCCAGTATGGGTTAATGGAACCACTAATGTGTGGTGTTTTGCTCTTGCTCGTCCTCCTGTGTTGGAGTTTCTAGCAGTGTGTTTTGGAGTCATTAGCCGTGAGTGTGTGACTGTGATGGTAGAGTGTTTCTATTGGGACAGTTCAGTGGCAGGTTGAACATCTCTACTGGACAGGTTACATAACTTGCCAGGCCCAGTGAGAAATGAAAATGTGGGACCCTTGTTCAAAACGTAAGAGAAAAAAGTGCAATTAAAGATATTAAGACAGGCTGGATGTGTGTAATCCCAGCACTTTGGGAGGCCAGGGTGGGTGGATCACCTGAGGTCAGGAGTTCAAGACCAGCCTAGCCAACATGGTGAAAGCCCGTATCTACTAAAAATACAAAAATTAGCCAGGTGTGGTGGCCCATGCCTGTAATCTCTACCACTTGGGAGGCTGAGGCAGAAGAATTGTTTGAACTTGGGAGGCAGAGGTTGCAGTGAGCTGAGATCATACCCTTTCACACTATCCTGGGCAACAAGAGAGAAACTGTCTCAAAAACAAAACAAAACAAAGCAAAAAACAAAAGATATTAAGACATAAGCTTTTCCTTTTGTTTTTGGTTTCTCAACTTGTGACTTTTTTTTATTTGCTAATTAAGAGCCTTCTAAATAAAGACATTTAAGAAAATTTTAAATAATTTTAAAAATTAAAAAAGTTTAAATCTTTAAAAACTTTATTTGATTTTAGTTTTTTAGAGATGGTGTCTTACTCTGTCATGCAGGCTGGAATGCAGTGGCATCATACTAGCTCACTGCAGCCTCGAACTCCTGGGCTCAAGTGATCTTCCACTGTGGCCTCCTGCATAGCTGGGACTACAGGCTCACACCACAAAGCCTGGCTAATTTTTAATTTTTTTTGTTAAGATGGGAGGTCCCACTTTGTTGTTCAGTCTGAAAGAAAAAGTTAAAATATTCAAATATTGTATTCCCATCTACTCAAGAAACTAGGATGAGAGGATCCCTTGAGCCAGGAGTTGGAGTCCAGCCTGAACAACATAGTGAAACACCATCTCAAAAAAAAAAAAAAAAAAAATCATGTGAATTTTGTTGTTATCTTTTTACTGTGCATTGGCAGCTTTAAATGTAAATATAAAAACATTTAATATGAATGCAGAATCAGCAAAATGACACAACTTGTGTTTTCTAGCTTGTATATGGATGTGTATTTTGTTCTTACCACAACCATGGAAATGCTGAACAAAGTAACCGAGCGGCTTCTGTGTCACTTTTTGACATATGCGCTTTCTACCCATACTCTCCACCTCTAGCTGCAGATCAGTTAGGGCATTCTGAAAGGAAATGGGTTGCCTTCTCTGTCTCTTTCTTTCTCTGTCACCATTTTTCAGTATGCATGGCTGACTTATACAGGGAAGCCACGCAGGTCAGAAAAGGTGTGACCGAGTTCCTTGGTTGTTCACACCTTCACTCTGTGCTGGAAACGAGTTCGAGTTGGAATAGGAAGGGTGGCATGAGCTCATTTGAAAACCCGGCATCATTGGCCCACCAAGATCACATGCTCCTAAGGCAGCGAGTCACTCCAGGAGACTGAGAAGGCTAAGAATGGAGACAGTTGTATCCTACAAATCTCCCCACACATACACATTCTACATGGACTTCACCTGCAAAACATAAGCTCAAAATAAAGTCGTACAAATTTCGAGATGGTGAGAGCAGGGTATTAACACAACCTGAGGGTTCTTCAGAGCACGTGACCTGGCATGACCGCACAGTCACATGGCCCAGCTGCTAGATATTTCTCTACTGGCTGGTGTGTGTTGTGTAGCATATCAGCCTGGTTCTTTGCCCTCTCGGAGATTTTGAGAGTTACTTACTGTCTTTTAATACATTTCTTCATGTTGACCATAGCTAGAGGGGATTATGTTATTTGTCCTAAATAAAACCTAGGTTAACTTATGGCTAGAATTGCGTTTCCTTTGAAAAAGATGCTAAAGTCCTTAGTACTTCAGAATGTGACCTTCTTTGAAACAGATCATGAGTCTAGGGTTAGATCCTAATCCTAGAACTGATGCCCTTATAATACAGGAAGCTTGGACCCAGAGACATACACAGAGGAGGAACGCTGTGTGAAGGTGGAGACAGAGGTTGAGGGGATGCATCTATGAGCCAAGGACTGCCACGAACTGCCAGCCCTCACCAGAGCTAGGAGAGAGGCACAGGACAGAGTCCGCCTCACATCCCTCAGAGGGGGTCAACACTGCTGATACCTTGATTTCTGACCTTGACCTCCAGGACCGTGAGACAATACCTCTCTGTTGTGTAAGCCTCCCAGCTTGTGGTCCTAGGAAGTGAATACACTTGATTTTGTTACATTTTAGAAACAAATTGTGTCAAAACTTTTAGGAGAGTTGAGATGCCCACAACTTATCAGTACCGTTTATCTGAATAGGACATGGTAGATGCTAAAAACTATAAAAAATATGCCAAATTGTAAGTAAGTGACTGAACGTTGTTGAAAGCCCGGCAGTTTTATCAGGAAGAGCTGTGGTAATGATACAAGGCTATGCAGTATGCAAAGCAGTCCTTTTAATAAGTAGTAAACAAGTTGGCAAAAAATTGCAATAAACATTTCAATAAATGGTTGATAGACTTATAAAGAAATTGGGCAAAACATCAAGAAAAGACATTAGCAACCTAATATTTAAATGATCAGAAGGCATGAACAATTTTTAAAAGAAGAAACATAAGATAATAAACATGAAAATGTTCAGTTTAATCAGGTATAAAACAATAGAAATTTTACTAGCTACACACTTCGAGTTTTATTTCTTGGCCATTTGTGCAACTATGTACAAAATTCCCCTGCCAAGTTTTGCACATTTATATTTATTTAAGAAGACTTTTTTTCCATCAAATTTTAATGAATAGTATATGTTACCATGTACAATTGTAACTGTCAACAGTTAGTTTAGCTTATTGTTGACTTTTTCTACTACAATTTTCATTATGAACAAGAGATCTTTTTATTTTTTCAAAAATTATCTTTATTCAAATATGCATAAAAGAAAAGCTTGCAATTCCACCATAAAGTTTGCTCTTGTTGACATTTAAAAAATATATTGTATGACCTAGATGAAAAGCTCAAGTAGAATAGAAAGAATTAGAACAAATGTAAATTTCTTACCTTCCCACTCTCCTCTGTTCCTCTCCACAGGTAACCACTTTCAGTTTCTTTCATATTGTCCAAAAATGTTTTAACCAATATTTTATTTTTCTTAACTCCTATTTAAAAAAAATTGTGAACGATTGTAAGAGAGAGGACAATCCGATTTTGCTCCACATCATTAGAGAAAGGGGGATAAAGAGACACATGTAGATAAGAGAGAATCATGCAGACAGACACCTAAGACCCCCTCTGGAGAGAGCTTTCTAGTGCTTCCCAATGAGGTCTAAATGTTCTCAGGCTGAAACTAGCAAGTCTGGGCATTGTCCTTCACAATTGGGAAATACGGTATTTTATCAAACCTGGTAAGTCATTCAGATTTTAAAATGTAGAACAAAAATCCCCTTAAAATTCAAGCTCTTTTGATCCTGAAGTTAGTCTTCTAGGATGCTATTCCAGGGAAATATTTAGAAATGCAGACAGAGGTTTATGAATAAGGATATTTATGGCAGTGTTAATTACAAGTAGGAGATAACCCGAATGTCCACCTTGATAATTAACATCGGGTATATCCACGTGAGAAAATATGTAACCATTAAAATGTGGGCAAAGAGAGTTCAATGACCTACCTAATAATATGATTTTTAGGCTAACAGAAGTGTGATACAAAATTATATATAAAGTATAATCTTAAGCAGGTAGGAAAGCTTAAGCACGTAAAGAACTAGAATAAATTATGCCCATATGTTAAGAGTAGTTATTTCTGGGAGGTGTGTTGATGTGTTTTCCAAATTTTCTGGTGTAGAAAATGGAAAGATACTGTTAAATGAAATTTATAGGCGGGCTTTGATTTGGACTGAGGTCCTGCTCTAGGCCCCAACAAACGAAAACATAAAGCAGTCACTCAAGCGAAAGTAAAAGGCCACCAAGTTGAAACCAAGTTGTTCATCTCACCTCTGAGAAATCAAGGAGGAGAGAGAAGCCAAATCCCACAACAGGCCACCTTTAGCAGCATGTGGACCTCTCAAGGAAGGAGACTTTAAAACAACCAATCCACTCTCCTTCCTTGTTTCTTTCTTCAGCTTTTCTTCTGTCTGTAAATACTCACAGCCCTTGCTGCAGAGTGGAGCTCTCTGAACTTCCTGTGGTTCTGAGGGCTGCCCGATTTTCAAATTGTTCTTTTCTCAAATATACTCTGTTGAATCAATTTTGTCAAAAATTTTTCTTTTATCAATATTTAATATTAATATTTAATTAAAATCAATATTTAACTCTAAAAAGATTGCTATCACAACTGTTCTCTGGGAAGCCAAATCAGCGACCAATAGTCCCAGCAGTAAAAACCTGAAGATCAGGGCTGAAAAAGGCTTTTCTGAAACTTGTTGCAGATTCTCGCCTGGGCTTGAAGAGGCGAAGAGAGCTGCTGAGCGTAAAGCAGTTAAATTACACCATAAAAATTCAGGTCAGATGCTAATATATCAAGCTGTTTTTCTGAAATACTGAATCCTTAATTCAAAATTTAAGCAGTAATAAAAATGGGCATGAATTGCCTACCTCACCCACATCTCCTCAGAATTCAATCACTATCAGCTGTCCCTGGGGATGAAGAATGAAATAAAAAAGGACATTTCCTTGAGTTTTAAGAGATTCAATAGACACTGAAGAGGACACCACTTACTTGTGCATGCATAGACTAGGAACGAGCAGGAGATTAGAGAGATCAAAATCTTCAAACTTTGATGAGGAAGAAAGCTTTCTGTTTAGCCAGGGGTAAAAAGCCCTATTCAGTAAGACTACTTTTAAAAGGGGTTTAAAAAGTATAGAGCAAGCACAAATCAAAAGTCTACCACAGATATACAAACAATTATAAGCATAGCTTCCCCTGTCCCCAGTTTACACTTTCTGTGTAAATAAATGGAAAGAGCAGCCATCTTGAATTGTCTTCATTTCCATTGATAAAGGTTCGAGGAACACCGGACTCTCATAGTTTCCTTGTCGTCAGCTCATTTCCTCAGACAAGCAGAAAAGGGAGAAGGAGGAGCTGAGCAGCTAAAGAAATTTTACCCAACAGACTTGTTTTTCTTATTCAAGTTCTGTTTCCAGGAAGAATTTGTATTTCTGTTAAGGTCTGTGTTCAGAAATGGACCCCTTTGTGAATGGTCTGGTTGTGCTGGAAAATGATAGATAGGACTCTCCCAGTGCAAGGAAAACCAGATCTAGGGTTTGAGGAGAAGAGAGTTCATCATCAACAACAACAAAACCAGAAAAAAAAAAATTTATTGTTTTGAAATAGTAGATTCAAATTTTCCCATTTTTATAACACACTCAAGGGCTAAATACAAATTTAATTGTGTTAAAGAGTTAGTCACTATTTTAAAATTCCCCTTATTAAACTGGTATTAAAATAATTTAGCTTGGTTTTTACAAAGAACTCTAGACTCATGGGCATGTTCATGACTGCAGGAGTTTGGGACCCTCCTAGAGCGGCAGTTGAGTTACTAACCCCTTATGATGTGCTTGGGTCTTCATGCAATGGGAGGAGGTCTTTGCTCCTCAGGGGGCTCATGCTCCACAGGGTTCCTCAGATACACTCAGGTTAACAATATTTATTCCTGAGTGTTCTGCATTTGTCATAATAACAATGAAACTCCCATTTTATTATTATATTTTGTAACCAAAATTATACCCATTTTACAATGTGCCCCTTGCTTTCATGTCCTGTTTAATTTTTGTGACACTCCGGCTTGATCATTTTTCTCAGCCCCGTGTTTTCAATGGAAAGACTGAGGCCCAGGAAAGTTAGCTAACTTGCCCAAGTCATCTAGACTGAAAGGGAGAAGGCACGTAAAACCAGGGTGCTTTCCTCCACTCCCACAGAGCTAGCTCGAAAGACTCACAGTAAGAGAGGTGGGGTGGGGAAGGACTGCCTTTGTGTTTTAGAACCTAAGATTATGTGTGCTTCAAGAGCAGAGGAAGATCAGTTTAAAGGGTCCACTTTCATTTTGTCAGATTCAACAGGAGTGGACTATCGGAGCAGCCTTGGGCCAGCAACGTGCTGAGATCAGGAAGTGCTTGCTTACCTGAAGCTGTACACTTGGTTACAGGTGGGACAGGTGTGCATGACCTTTTTTGATGCTTGTATGAATGTGGGTAGAACAGGCATCTCACATTCTGGAAAACACAGTGATGGAATGGAGAATTGAAGGTTCCACTGTATTTTGAACCCTAACTCATTTCTTACTAGTCACCTCTGACTTTCCCTTTTCCTTTTCCCATTCCTCTGTTAGCTAAACGATCCACATGGATTGTTCATTATTACCAAGTCTCCCTCTCTCCCTCCTTCCTTTCTCTCTCTCTTCCATTCTCTCATCACCCAGGCTTGGCCGTCATCACCTCATTCCTGATCACTTTAATACCTCCTAACTGATGTTTCTTTTTTGGACTCTTTTCCACCCGAATTCAGCTCCAACTCATAACACGATCTAATTAATTTTCCTAAAAGACTTTGATCATGTAATCACTCTGACCTCAAAATGTTAATAACTCCTCTGGCCTGCTGGAAAAAATAAAACTTTTTTAAAGCATTGCATTCAAAGTGGTACTGACCTTTGCTTTAAGCTTACTGCCTTGGTTACTGGACAAACCATTTGCAAGAAATGCCTTGAGGTTTTCGCTTCCAAATTTTTATTCATACTTTTTCATGCGGCAAACATGTCTCTTTTCCTCTCCATCGTACCAATCAGGCCAAATTTTCAAAGTCAAACTAAAATTAACCTTCACCATCAGGATTTCCCTTAATGCTTAGGAGCTTAATGATCCAACTTGGAAAGACATGTCCACTTGGTCACGAGCCACTGCCGAAGCTGACGGTCACCCTGTCCTGGCCTCAGCAGGTGATGCAGAGAGGCCGAGGATGCTGACATAGTAAGCACACACTGGCGAAAAGGAATGGTGAGCGAAAACAAAGCTTAAGTGAAAGAAAAAGTTGAGGATGAATTTTTTTTTGAGATTAATGATAAAAAGGTGGAGAAAAGATTTGGAATGGGTTTGAGGTTATGAAAGACAAAGACACCTGCAGGGAGAGAGAAGGAACCTATAGGTATGGCCATGACAGGGACTGTCATAATTTCAATGAATTGTTTTAGGTAACACTGAAACAGTGATTACCTGATTCCCACAATAGTTGAAAGCGTTTCCATCGCTTCAAGCGTGTGGTGTGAACTTTCCAAGCAAAGGATTATTGTGCAGCCTTAAACAGTCCAGCATTCCTTTAGAAGTGGGAGGCTTTAAGCAGGAAACTTACTATCCTCTTGAAATTGTATAATAACTATTTCTACTTAGTTTGTTATTTCATCCACTTGGAGGGACCTAACCACTTTTAGTGCATACTACCTTTCACAAACCTTTCAGTGGAGACGTTGATCAAATCCCACACAATTTGACCTTATCATTACTAGCAGTTTATGACATATACATATCACATGTCATGTGTTAGTCACAGTCTGTCTCCAGGATTACAAGTCCTGGAGACAAATCCAAAGTTATAATTTTGAACATTCGGGACCACATGTAATATCAAGGATATAGCCTTTGTGACTAAACAATATATTGGAAGAAACTCATGGTAATGGCATTTGGCTAGAGTTAAAAGCTTAGTTTTAATGTTTGTGAAGATCTAAAAGAAACTTGGTTTTTGTTTTCTCCAAAAGTCTCGTTCAGTTAACTGCATAATATCCAATTATGCATCTTAGGAGAATTAAGGGTTGAGAAAACCCAGCTACTATTGGAATCTTTGATTCTACAGAATATGCTCTCCTAAAACCGGTGCTTACCCAACTAAAGCCTCCCCTCTGGGATTTAGTTGATTGTCGTAACTTTTGAGCTTGCTTGTAAAGTCGCAGAGCCATTACAGCTAAATGCTGCAGTTTCAAATGTTTTAAACTGTAGTGTTGTAGCTGATTTTGTTCACTATTTGATCAGGAAAGATAAAAAAAAAATCCTGCAAATCTTTTTTTTAATCTTGATGCCTCAAATGATCTGGGGTTTTCATGTTTACTTTTTTCAGAGTGTAGCATATTAGCTGTAGCACATCGTTTTTATAGGTGCGGGAATCAGAAGTCATGAAAATATTTTTATCTTAAGACTGGAAGGAAACTACAATGATCATTTACTGCAAGTAAGCAGTGGGTCACCGGGGGTGCTCTGTTTAGTCTGATTCTTCTTTGTGGTGAGGGGATTGTCAGGCTACCCTTCAAGCCACGTCTCTGAAACAAATTCGCTATGGCTACAGGTGTTGCACTCCTGTAAAAAGGTGTAAATCATATGTCATACGTGTGGTTTCGCAGAAATCCAGGAGTTGTAGGACTTTATAAATACAGTTTTCCTTAATTTGTGGAAGATATCATAAAGATGGCACTTTCCTTAGGTCAGAAGCAAGAATTGGGTTCATTTGTCTTTGATGGGGAGAATCACATTCTCCATTTAGTGAGTCATAAATTAAGGACTTTATATTGGTTGAATCAGGCACTTCGAGGCCTGACTTTCAATTGTCTACAAGTGTTTCCTCAGCACTACTCACACTCTGGGCCCAATAATTCCTTGTTAGGGGGCCAGCCTGTGCACTGTAGGATGCACATTAGAAGCCACTCACACCCCCTCTCCATCAGTTGCCATGACAAAATAATGTCTCCAGACATTGCCACATGTTCCCTGGAGGATAAAGAGGTCTTCTCTAGTTAAAAACTACTATTCCAGATTTACTTTATATTTGGATGTTAATTAACTACAGCCAAGTTTGAGAGGCCTCAAATGCCTGAATGAACTTCCTTGAATATTAGGGAGGACTAGTGTATAAAAGGTACTGAGGAACAAAAGAGTAACTTCAGTTCCCACAGGAGTGTGGGTTGTGAGTGCAAAAGGGAATTGTCATGACTTCTAGAATGGCAACTGGAGGCCTTGTTTTTATTTGGAGCAGAGTTCCAGGCACTCATGTCTTTTGTAAGATTTTAAGAAGTCCAGAATGGTCACATTTCCTAAAAGACCCAGTTTACTTTCATGTGGGAGCATCTTTTAATTTTAGGTGTACATCCCTATAAAAAATGCACTGATACGTATGCTGGAAGACCAGGCATGCCACTCCCATTCTGCTTCCCATGACAGACATCACTAATGAATTATTACATTCTTTGATGCTGAGTCTAACATCAAAATTTTTCTCAACATGAGACTCCAGGTATTGCTACCAATATCTCCAGATTACAATTCAAATTGAAACCTATTTGTCCCCTGTGCTTTTAAATTGTTGCCAGTTATTTTAAGGCAGTGATAGCTAGTGATGAAATATGTTGTTGGAAATATAACCTGCAAAGAAAGCATCAAAGTCTAGAGTGGCGAAAATAACATAAAAAGCAAAGAAAATGCATTGGGCAAAATTATACATTTTTATAACTTAGAAAGACAAAGTTGATTTATTGTTTTTTTTCGACACTGATGGCATGAAGATTTATTTTCTCAGGGTCAAATGGTCACATAAAGAAATTCTGTAACAGAGATTTTGTGGGTAGCAAGAGGATCTCCATGGGACTAAACTTTGCTCTGGTATGTCAAGGCAGCCCACCAAGAGCCACATTTGTGTACAGTCCCCGAAACCGAAGAGACATGAAAGAAAACTCTGAAAGTGATGGACCATTCTGGGGTTGCTGAAAGAAATCAGAAAATTCACCACGAGTCAGAAGTTTGCTGAAAGTAAAACGTGTCCCCAATTGGGATGGATGGTCACCAGATTTGTGGAAGTCAGAAATTCTATTTCCTTTTATGCCCAGAGGATCTAGAGAACTCTGGAAACGTCTTCAACAGAGAGACTCCTGTAATATCAAAGGGCTTGGATTAGTTTGGGGGCCTTGCTAGTGAACCCGGACATCATGGAGTGAGTCTGGCAATCTGTGGTGTTATCCGGTTCTTAAACAAACTCCCCAGGTGGTTCTGATGCATGTTAAGGTTTGAGAACACTGATCTAAGGCTGGTTTATTTAACTTTGATTTGCACAGCACTTTCCCTACCCACCTCCAGATGGTTGCAATGCAGTGGTTGCGGTGGGGCATGACTGTCTGCATGAGTTGTTGCTTCCCAGGCCATGATCTGGTGTCCAGGTAGTGAAAGTGATTTGCAGTGAGTTGTGAAGCAGAAACAGGCAGCCACAGGGAGGGTGAAACCAGAAGGCGGGGAGCCATAGGAGCCTTGCTGGACTTTAACCCGAATGTCACCTGTTATCCATTGACAAGGAGTCTTGGAATGCCGGGGATGTGGGGTCACAGGCTTCCTATTTATTACCATGGCAATTCTCACTTCACTTCTGACTGCCCCGAGACAGGTGTGTCCCAGAGAAGAGCCAATAGTCATTGCAAGAAGACTGTGGGTCTTCATGTCTGGTTGGCTGCTGGATCCTGAAGTGCTTTCACACAAGGATACTTCTATGACCTCATCTTAGAACAAAAATGTCTTTATCCAACTTACTCAGCGTGGCTGGGTTCAGAGTGACTTTTCACTTGTTTCCAGAAATCAAAATCGCTCTTGAAGAAGGAAATTTTGCTGTTACAGAGTGTGACGGTTAATACTGAGTGTCAACTTAATTGGATTGAAGGATGCAAAGTATTGATCCTGGGCAAGTTTGTGAGGGTGTTGCCAAAGGAGATTAGCATTTGAGTCAGTGGGCTGGGAGACACAGACCCACCTTTAATCTGGGTGGGCACCATCTAATCAGCTGCCAGTGTGGCCAGAATATAAAGCAGACAGAAAAACATGAAAAGACTAGACTGACCTAGCCTCCCAGCCTACCTCTTTCTCCAGAGCTGAATGCTTTCTTCCCTTGAACATTGGACTCTAAGTTCTTCAGTTTTGGAACTTGGACTGGCTCTCCTTGCTCTTCAGCTTGCAGACGGCCTATTGTGGGACCTTGTGATTGTGTGAGTTAATACTTAATAAACTCCCCTTTATCTATCTATCTATCTATCTATCTATCTATCTATCTATCTATCTATCTGATATATATGTATTTATTACAGAACTAATAGGATATATATATCAGTTCTGTAATAATATGATATACATATCCTAATAGTTCTGTCCCTCTAGAGAACCCCGACTAATATACAAAAGCAGTTGGAGAAATAAGACATGGTCTTGAAGGTGGCTCAAGGCAGTGGAGGCACGTGGGGAAGGAGAGCCTTTCAGATGATTTCTGGGAAGGCTGGCGCAGCTTCTTGAGTGTCCATGCTCTGGCAGGTTAGACATTGCCACGTCTGGTCATTGAGGGCTGTGTTGTGCATGGTTTGGTTTATGCAAATGGCCTCAGAGAACAGGGGAGGAGGGGACAAGGAAACCAAGAGCTCAAGAGAGAAACTGCTCTGCTTGCAGTTTTGTCAAAGGCCACCTCGTTAGCCTTTCACAAAACCGCTCTGTCTGTGGGAGGGGGACTGGTGATAGCATTGTGGTTCAGTGAGTCAGCCCGCTCCCCATAGGCAGAAAACCAGACTCCATGAAATGTTAATTATCTGCTAGAAAAAAACCCAGTTTATTTTACAGAATTTCAAAAACAAAAGCTGAATTCCTGGGCAGACTCTGTTATTTGACTCCCTTCACTTACATTGAGATAGGCTCAGAGAAGGTACATGAACCAATTAGAAAGTGGTCTCTTAAAAGGTGACAACATATGCTCTTTACTCATATGGTTTAGAAACCATAACACCTACACACACAGTGATTGAGTTACAGTCAGAAAGACGCTGCAAAATGACATTTCCTCTCCGCATGTTTCGATTGCCTATGCAGTTCTAGAGACAAGTATTCATCTTCAACACAAAGTGGTCGACTCCATTCCAGCAGGATCACATTGTTCTATATTTTCTTCGGTTACTTTATCAGCTCAGCTTCCATTGTTTCTCTAGTGATAAATTGCACTTTTATTCGTTTCTTTATTTTGTGGAGTGCAGAGTCATGGTAATTTCCTTGTCCCCGTTCCATTAACTTCCTGGTGGTATTGTTTAAAGTCTCCAGGCCCTGATGTGTAATCCAACTGTTTCCCTAATATGTGGGAAGCAGCAAACTGCTTGTTTGTGTCATGAACAACCCTTGCTGTAGTTTTCCTTTCTCTTCAAGTCTTTTCCCATGAAAATTCTGGCACGAGCTTTGCTCAGTATTCTAGGGCTTAGCATAAACCTGGTGCATAGAGAGCCTTCTTGGAGTGTTTGAGAACTGAATGGAATAACTAGGACTGGCCTGGAATATCATACTTATCCCGCTAACCAAATTAAGATTGAAAATTTGGAAAAGAGATCACACACACCAGAATTATTTTCATGTTCACATCTTGGTAGGTTCCTCAAACTATCTACTCTAGACTTTTTTTTCCTTTTTCTCAAGTCCTTGATTCTACCTACACCTTCCACTATTTCACCAGACAAATTAAACCTCATTTCATTGTAAAAAAATAAAGGCATCTGACCAGTGTGCTTTCTGCTTTCCCTCCGTCTCAGAATTCTTCCACATTTCTCCTGTCCTCTCTGCTTCAGATCTAAACCTAAAACCAGCATGGCCTTTCTTGGCCAAAGCGAATCCACTCAGCTGTGCTGCAGGTGGCACTGCTTAATCCACCATCCCTTCTTTTTTTTTTGAGATGGAATCTCACTCTATTGCCCAGGCTGTAGTGCTGTTTAGCACGATCTCATTTCACTATAACTTCTGCCTCCTGGGTTCAAGTGATTCTCATGCCTCAGCCTCCTGAGTAGCTGGGACTACCACCATGCCTGGCTTATTTTTGTATCTTTAGTAGAGATGAGGTTTCACCATGTTGGCCAGGCTGGTCTTGAACTCCTGACCTCAGGTAATCTGCCAACCTCGGCTTCCCAAACTGCTGGGATTAGTGGCATGAGCCACCATGCCCAACCTAACCATCCCTTCTTTATACCCTTAATTTCTCATGTTCTTTGCCCTCACTGTCAACATTTTCCTCTTTGGAGAGGTCACCTGTGCATTCTGTCTTAATTTTCTTATCTCCTTGTCCATTTTCAAATATACTATAAATCTAATTTGATCCTGGAACTCCTCGTTGATGTTCAGAGCTGAGATTCAGGCTCATGGTAAAGCAGGCAGTAATGTGGAGGCGGAAAAAGGCAGAGAAAAACTGGAGGTGGGGAAACGTGTTAATGACAAACATAACTCTAAGGAAGCAAGAGACAATGAAGCTGTGTGTTAAGGGTTTCAGGGTAGGGCATGCTTGCCCATCAAATCTTCAGGTGCCTTGCTACTAATGGGGTATGCTATGTTTTGAATTGAATGTTGAAGGAAATGTTGGCATTATTTACAAAAATAGAGGCCAAAGGAGGAGAAGCTGAGTGCAAGTGGGTGGGGCTAATGAGGCATGTTGAATTGCTGGGGATGGTTGGATGATGAGAGACAAATGTTGGAACTTTGGATTTAGGGCTGGAGAAAGAAATGAGTGTGAAAGACACAGACTTCCAAGTCAACTGTATAAAAGGAAGCCTTTCCACTGTAGCTGTGAGTTTCCTGAGAAAAGATATAAATGGACAGAAGATGGCTTAGGACAGAGCTTTAGAGAAATTCTACCAGGAACAAGTGGAAAAGGCCTCAAAGGAGAATTTGAGGGAGTAATTCAGGATCCTGTAAACCAGGACTGTTTTTTCAAAGAGTATGCAGTCAGCAGAGTCAAATCATGCAGAGAGATTCAGCAGCAGCAGAAATGTGAGGAGCCCTGGGAATCTGGCCACGGGGAAGTCACTCATTCTGTTGTTCAGAAAGAGGCGGCCAGGCCTCCACAGTGGGCTGAGCACTACTTTAGAAAATGGACTAGACATTCCATCAAATTAACAGCAAATTCTGTCCCTGCCTTTAAGGAACGCACATTCTAATGATGGTGGCAGAAAATTAGCAAGGAATTACAATTCAACTTGGTAAGTGCAATAGCAAAGAGAAAGCAGGGTGTCCTTCCCTCCAATGTCAAGTGGGTGGATTTGGGGACCTCTCAGTCCTCTCCCTACTAATAAAGGCGCTGCAACCAGAGTGCCTGAATCTCATTTATGGCTCAGCCACCTAATTAGCTGTGGGATCTGCAGCAATCTATGTCCCTGCTCTCTGCTTCAAATTTCTCATTGGCAGTAAAAAATAGTAATGATGATATAAACCATATCTACATCATAGGTTTTTGGTAAGGATTAAATATGTTACAACGTGTAGCATTATCAGGGGAGTGACTGACATATGAGTCACCTTTGATTAACAGCTACCAAATGTCAATGGCACAGAACCCTGATGAAATACACTATGGTCACGTGTTTCTGTAGGTGAGGAAACGGAAGCATACAAGAAGCAGCTTCCCCAAAGGCACATGGCTAAAGGTGGTTGTCTCCACTCTGTTTTGAGGGAGGGACTCCCACACTAGGGTTATGAAAATGGTCAAACTCGTGACGCTGGACCCAGACAAGTGAGGCAGAAAGCAGTTTAGTTGTCACATATGCTCACAGCCTAGGGAAGAGGACACTGGACCCCGTGCAGGGCCACAGATGGTTCAAGAACAGGGTGAACAGCCAGGGCCTGTGAGAGGAAGGTTTGTAGTACAAGAGGGTAGGTGGCCTCTGGTTCTTGCTGTCGGGTTTTAGGGGGTGACTTGTGTGTTTGAATAATTCTGCAGGCTGGCAGGGAACCAAAACCTGTGACCCAAAGATAAGCAGGAACTGTGCCTGGTCCCCTGGTTAATGAGTGCTTTTAGTTAGGGGACCCACCTGTAGGAGCAGAGTGCAGGGGCCGGGGTGTGTGTGTGGGGGAAACTTGTGGTCATTTGAAGCCTGATCGTATCAGAGGTCAAAGCACCATTTAATATTGAACCTCAATTTCAGGGCTTATACCTCAGTGACCAAGTGGTGATTAGGACCCAGGTATTTTGGGTCCAGGTCCAAATGCATCTACACTATCCTGTATTTTTAAAAATTCAGACAAAACGGTTGTCTTCTGAACATGTCTTACATTCTCCATCTCAACACTGTTTGTTCAAGCCTAGCTCTTTGCCTGCAATTCGCTCTTGATTCTCAACTCTGCTTGTTGAAATCCTGTCTGCCAAGGCCCATCTAAATGCCAGTTACTTTGCAAAGCTGCTTCTTTCCGTCAGATGCGGCCCCTTCTGCATTTCCAGCACATTGTATAGGGGAAAGAGTATGCCAGAAAATCATGGCTCAGCTTCTCACTTTGCTATTTGTTACATGCTCTTGGGGAAATGAGCTTGATTAGCTTTAGTTTTCCCATTTTTCCAGCAAGGATAATTTCTCTTTGAGATGGTATTATAGATATTATAAGATTATTCTTGAAAATACATGTACAGTGCTCAGTATTTAGATGTCACACCATAAATATGAATTTACCTTAAATTACTTTGAATCTCCACTGACCCCATATTATTATGCTTCATAATATAACTACTTGTTTTATTTACTCCCACTGGGCCATAAACTTGAGAGATGAGATTTTACACGTTTCTCTTTTACATCTTTGTCTTGGTTATTTGCTGCTCACCATCACTTCCAAAGTGAAAGGGTGGGCTAGGTGCAGTGGTTCACGCCTGTAATCCCAGCACTTTGAGAGGTCCAGGTGGGCACATCACTTGAGCTCAGGAGTTCAAGACCAGCGTGGCCAACATGGTGAAACCCTGTCTCTACTGCAGACACAAAAAATAGCCAGGTGTGGTGGTGGGTGCCTGTAATCCCAGCTACTTGGGAGGCTGACACAGGAGAATCACTCGAACCTGGGAGGCAGAGGTTGCAGTGAGTCGAGATCGCACCACCGCACTCCAGCCTGGGTGACAGAATGAGACTCCATCTCAAAACAAACAAATGAAAAAACCAAACAGCAACAACAACAAACAAAGTAAAAGGGTGACCTCGGTTCTCATCCATCATGGAAGCACCTCTCAGCACGTGCTGCTCCACGAAGCAGTGAGGCTGACTAGCGCAAGCACTTCCTGTGCTTTTAGAACACAGTTTGCTTTAACTGCAGACAACGGCTTTTATTCCTAAAATACACATGCCTAAGAGACACAGAACAAGGATATGAGTCCATGTTCTATTACATAAATCTACATTATGGTGAAATGAACATACCAAATCCCAACACTAGGTTCAACCGGGGTAGTTTTCAGAACCCGGAGAGGGGCAGGTACAACATGGAAGAGGAAAAGCACGTGTCAAAAGATGAGTCTTGGGCTTCTACGGTAAAATTTGTTTCTTTATCATTTTAAGGCATAGGTTTGGGAATGGTGAGAAAATACAGCTCAAAAAATTATTTGTGCTATTTACCCATGACTAATGTAAAATGTATGATAAAGAAATATGAAACTGTCACGGGAAAGAGAGGTTTGAATTTTCAAAAGATTTAAAAGATTTATGTCACAGTGTTTATTCTTCATTAGTATATTTGTCAGAGGAATAAGTGAATTAATTCATGAAGAGAATGAAAGACAGAACGCAAGGGCTTACTGTATTTTTCTTATTCAGTCTCTGATGAAGTGTATGACTTGGCATGAATGAGACATCTCACTTCTCTTTCTTTTAGTTTTGATGAATAAAATGAGAGACATAGTAATCGGCTGTCTCTAAATGGTAGTAGCATTGGCCATCAAAAACGGGCCTGAAGGGCATGGTAAAGACGGCACTGGGCTTTGGGGTGACTAAATGCTTGTCTCCAAATAAGTACAAAGTGGGAAAGAACTGTTTCCTTGGGATTTTAAGGTGTTAGAGGGGAATGAGAATCACTGGCAAGCTGCATTCATTGGCTCAGCATTCTGTAATGCTAGTGGATTTGAAGCCTGACTAAGAAATTTTAACTGTCAGGAAAACTGCACAATTGAAAGTAATTATGAAAGTGTGAAGGAGTCCAAACCATTTTCATGATCCGTTGGTTCTTGTCCAACCAGGGTATCCTCTTTCTTTTTTCCAACTGTGTGAAGTATTATGCAATTTGCTCTAAATGTCTTGGGTATAATTAGTCCAAATTTCTTCCCCGTTCTTCCATAAGTTATCAGAAGTTTCCTTTCAGCAAACGAATTACACTGCAGAAATTCCTGAAGCCAGCTGAAATCCTTTTTGAAACAAAGCAGAGTAAATAATTGTCCCACTACATAAATAGATAAACGGCACAGCCTGCTGACATAATTTGCTACCTATTGAATTATTACCATTTCAAAGCTTATCAGTCTTTTTTTCCACTTGTTCTATTCTGTTTTGCTAATGACAGGGAAGGAGCTCAGAACATTTGAATTAATTATGCAAATAAATTGGTATTAATCTTTCTAGAAGTTGGAGTGCTCATTTTAGTATCAGTAAAGCTATTTCCATGGCTATTGGTGGAGATAATAGATGACAGAAAAATAGAATATTATAATGGACTGAGAAAAATATAATTGAATTACAGCAAACACAATTTAATTTAGGCTTAACACAGGGCGTTTCCCTCTGGAAGATGAAGGCTGTAGTTTTTTGGACCTTATTTATAGTCCGATTATGAATTCACATGGGAAAGAGGAACTTGGGGTAGGGTGGAGCACATTAGTGAATTTTTATACTTTTCCTTTTTCTGCAAAAGTGAAATATGTAATATTTAGAGTTATAAGTACAGTTTTGGTGAGGCTTATCAAGAGTCTTCAAAATCATTTTTTTAGAACCATTTCTGAGATGAGGATCAGCAGGCATCTCGTCTGGCTGATGAAATCAGGAGAAGCAGCTGCAGGCCTAATGAGTAATGATCTACATTTCCGTGCCGGGCTAGGGGATGGGCAGGATTCCTCTGCAGACAGAAGTAACTGAACCACCATTCTCGTTCAGGACTGAGGAGGGTAGACTCTAGTCCTGCAAACTATAGGCTTCGAAATTCTCTTGGCCAAAAATCTTCTAGCAATAAAACTTTTGTGGTAAGCCTCTTCTCCACGTTTAGTCTTCTTTTGTTATTAAACTGCTAGGAAAGATATAGTTAGTTTAACGTTGTGAGGAACACTCATCATTTGTTACTAACTTCAACTAGAAAACGGCAAGAATATTAGTAAAAGAGAATGAAGACTATGACCTAAACATTTCAATGGGCGTTCAATATAAACATGTTTATACTTTTGAAAGGTTAAGTGTGGAAAGGTGACATAGTCATAATCACAAAGCCTACATTTTTCTAGCATACCAAAGAGTCAAAGGTTTATGTGTTAATCTCAAATCAGACTGGTGTTTTAGGACCAGAGTGAATAGGGGCTGACTCTCTATCCATCTTTGTGTTCCGAGCGTCTAGCGCAAGGCGCTAATAGTAGGGGTTCCATCAGTGATTGCTAGGCAGCATACATAATTCTAAATTACAGGAAACTCCCAAGCCTGGTTCTAGCCAATAATGCCAACAGCATTTCCTACTAAATCTTTTATTCATGCACTCAACCCCTGTTTTAATTGAATAGTTTGGATTTCATCTCTTTCTGATGCTGTATTTATGAAGGCTTTGAATCAGTTATTTTGTTCTTAACATGCTTTTTGGTACCAAGATATTATACATGACAGTGAAAAGGGGGCAGAAAATCAATGTCAAGTGAATGGTTTTGTCAGCGATTGACTACACGCTGCATCCAATAGATGCAATGTCTTACCCCACAAGGCTACAAAATTGGAGGACAGCACGAAGCTGCCCCAGAAGATAGGTGGATCCACAGCTGACACAGAGACTGCCAAGAAGTACACCTGTCCTGTGAGTCATTCACAGGCCCAAGGTGAGTCCTGTGAGGTCATTGCTAACAGTGACACCTGGAAAGACTCTCTCAGGCTGTCAATCGGGGTTGGCTGTACATCAGGTGTTGGGTGCCCAAGTGTCTCTCACCTGGTGAAGCTGTCAGGGTCCATGTGGCTTAGGCTCTTTATTTCAAAGGCAAACGTGGCGGCCTGGTAACTGAAGTGTGCATTGAGCAGCTTATTGAATACAAAAGAAACAACACTACTTAATAACAACGATGACGCCGACCAACTTCTCAAATTTTTTGGGTTTAATAAGGTTATCATCTGTATCTTCTGCCCCTATTGTATGGTTTTGAGAAGAGAGATGAGAAGGTATAAATTCCATGAGGCGGGGATCCTTCCTGTTCTGCTCATTGCCCTATTTTCAGTGGTCAACAGAGTGCCAGACATACAGTAGATACTAAGCAGTATTTGTTGAGTGAACATTGGATAGGCTGACAGAAGTGTGGAAGTAAGGCTTAGTATATGGCTGGGTAGTCAACCATATTTGGATATATTTTTGTTCTGTCTTTTCTTGCATTTATTTTCTCTAATCTTTTAAATCTATTTTTTTTTACATACCTTATATGGATAGGGTCTTATTCAAGGCATTTTGAAGTTCTTGGAGGGTTGCCTCATGCATTTTTTTTTTTTCAGATGGAGTTTCACTCTTGTTACCCAGGCTGGAGTGCAATGGCACGATCTCGGCTCACCGCAACCTCCGCCTCCTGGGTTCAGGCAATTCTCCCGCCTCAGCCTCCTGAGTAGCTGGGATTACAGGCACACGCCACCATGCCCAGCTAATTTTTTGTATTTTTAGTAGAGATGGGGTTAAACCATGTTGACCAGGATGGTCTCGATCTCTTGACCTCGTGATCCACCCGCCTCAGCCTCCCAAAGTGCTGGGATTACAGGCGTGAGCCACCGCGCCCGGCCTGCCTCATGCATTTTTATTAATTCACTTATTTATCCACTTAACAAATATTTGTTGTTCATTTAATAAGTTATGTATCACTATTGATTTTTTTTTTTCCAAAATAGTACCATTTTAACTGTTATCCTCTAATGAAACTTATAGTTTGGAAGCAAAGACCAAGCAGTAAGAAATAGTGAGAGGGATCTAAACGGATCAAAAAGATGTAATAACATGGACCATTAATCCTACAAAGTAGCATATTCCACTGAGGAATATGAAATGGTAGAACGAACAGTCTAATAAAATATCATCCTAGACACTGTCAAAGAAGAATAGTTG